>CM033750.1:24656909-25977037 GCA_019671005.1 Hibiscus mutabilis | reverse complement strand
TAATTTGAGGTGTTAGAATGGTTAAATGATGCTAAAGATGTGAATTATGAAATCTGTCCAGAATTTTAGTCTTTGGCAGTGAGTTGGAAATTCACCAAAAATTCCATAAAAATAATTAGAAAGTGATCCAAATACCATTGTATTCCTGGTTTAGTCTAGTTTTGTTTAAAACAAACGGTGACTGATTTCGATTGGTATATCAAAAGATACGAATTTTTAAGTGAAGAAAGGTCAGAAAACAGAGTAGCAGTCTGCTCCAAAATTCAGCACTGGAATTTGACTTTGAAAATTCATCATAAATCGTATGAGTTGAATTTGGGCTATTAGTTTATATGGTTGAACAACATATCAAATCTAGTTTCTGTCAGAACAAACGGAATCGAATTCTTAGTTGTAGATTATTTTATATAAATATTTCTTTGAAGGTAGTGTAGACTGACATATTATAAAATAAGTACCTTATTGGTGTTATTAATTTGTGCTTGTAAGCGATGAATGTAAAGCATTCAAGTAAACACGAGAAATCAGAAATTCAGTAGATAAAGCAATGCCTATGCTTGAAGTTCTCTTAATACACGCATTTTAGTTTGGGATAAGAAGTGTCAAGGTGAGTGCATTTATCTGTTTTAAAACGTATTTAGGAAGACTTGCGATAAGTCAACCTATATGATTTTATCGAATTAATAATATTAGTTTTCATATGAATTATGACATTTTCACAGGACAAAGTAAAGGTTTGGTACATGATGGGGTATGAACTGCCCTACTGTGTTTTGTTTATGATAAATTTTATTACCGTACAACGATTATATGTTATAGAATGATTTATGGTATAATGGAGTATGAACTGCACCATTATTTTGATTTATTGATAATAAGCTATTTACCATCTACAGAATGATATATTGCAAAGGTAATGATATTGTTTTATTGCCCAAGAATACCATTGAGAGTTACAGTATAGTGGCATGCCATAGAGTCTAGTAGCTACACCTGGCACTTTATGTGTCTATCGTTTACCGGCATTTTATGTGTCTATCGTTTATCGGCACTCTATGCGTCTATTGAATATCGACACTTTATGTGTCTATTGATTATCAACCTTTATGGTCTATTGATTATTGGTCTTTATGGCCTAGTAGTCTTGGACTACACGACTCCTATACTTAGTTTCTCTGTACATGAAATTCTTGGGCTAATGGTATAAAGAACATTTATAGAATGAATTTTCATATGATTCATCATTGCTTTAAAGCAATATTGATTTGATAAGGTTTGAATAAGAATTGTCTATACTATGTGTTGCTTTAAAGCAATATTGATTTGAAATGGAATTGTCTAAATATGTTTTTAAAATTAATTTTTATTGCATTTATTATTACATTATAATGCCTCACTAAGTTTGTACTTAGCGTGCGTTTGCCTGTGCACACGTAGGTGGTTCGAGAAATTGAGTGTAAATAAAGCATTGCATCAAGTTCAGAAATTTTCATCAAGGTACCGTAGTAATGACATCCTACTTGAGGTTTTTAATTTATTTAGTGACATGTATAAATGTGATAAATTTGTCTATTTTGGTTTAAATTCTGTTATTTATCAAACAATTAATTTATTTTTCGTAAAGTAAAAGAGCTCCGATTTTGTGCACAAGTTTATTTTAAATATTTTCAAAAGTTTTAAATTTATAGAAAATTTTAAAATAAAATTCATGTTATTGTTTTGTGACATCTTTGACTCATATTTTCTATTCGAATACGAGAATGAGGTGTTATATTTATTGGTATCAGAGCTATAGGTTTAGCCGGTTCTGGATCCAAACCGAGCTTGTTATCAGTCAGTAAGTGTATACATACCGCTAGGATGTCATTATTACTGTATTGATGCTTGAGTGACTTGATGCAACATCTTATTTGATTGATTGAAAAAAAGTTATAGAGGTCCGAAGTTGAGAGATCGCATAGATCGATCGAACAGTTGGGTAAAAAGAAATGAGGCCCATAAAAGTAGTAACAAGGTTAATTATTAACTGCTTCCTGCTCAATATGATGTTAATGTACTGGTGTAGCTGGAAATGCCTAGCTAAACCAAGGTTTATTATTTCGAACCTTGGATATGATTTTAAATGTAATTCAACCCTAAGTTCCTTAGACTTTTATAGCTAGAGATTTGGGAAGTCTTGAAGTATGAGACTTCAGGTGGGGTATTGATGGAAGACCAATGTCAATAGCCTATTGGTTTGATATATATATATATATAAGTAAGATACAAAAAGGGTTTTGTTGTGATGATTAGGGAAAGCTTGATATGATGTAAATTATCTCTTGTGACATAGCACAAGAGTAAGTTAAATTTGTAAGAATTACTCGATAGTAATTGAAAGAAATCAAATTTTAGTAAGCTTAATGGAGTTGCTTCTTTATGATTTTTTGCTTGAAACGAATAGTTCTGAAAGGAACTAGAAAGTTCAGAGATTGTAATGATGATGAAAAAATTAGATTTTTTTTCTAATCAATGTTGTTCAGTAGTATTTTTTTGGAAATTGTTATCACAAAGATGTAAGAACTTTCTAGCTTATATTGTGAACATATAAGTATTCAAAGGTGAACTTGGAAAGTATCTCAACTGTCAATGAATAACAGGATGTATTCCCTTAGTAATTGCCAGGTTTACCATTTGATCATGAAATGAAATGAAATTCAGGATTTAGGTTTTCTCTAGCACTGAAGTTATATCAAAGGTACTGTACAAAATGGCTCTTACAGAGATAAGAGAGAGTTAAAGGTTCAGTTATATTAAATATTGGATTTAGGGTTTATACGATTTAATATATTACCTTGGAGAAATTTTAGTAATGTTTGTGAAAAAGAAAAACGGTTAGATGGGATTATGCATTGATTATCGTCAAATAAATAAAGTGGTACTAAAGAATAGATAATTTATGTTGTAGATTGATGATCCCTTCAATCAATTAAGTGGAGCAGAAGTGTTCTCCAAAATTAATCTTCATTCGAAGTATATCAATTGATGGTCAAGAAGGAGAATATTCTTAAAAATTGTTTTCAAGACATGATTTGGGCACTATGAGTTCATAGTGGTGCCTTATTGGCCATGCTAATGCTCCAGCAACATTCATGGATTTGATAAATAGAGTGTTCTAATCGTATTCGGATCGATATTCCATGGTAATCAATAATGATATATTTTAAGTACCCAAAGACTAGGGAAGATTATGATTTATAGTTTCGGGTGGTATTACGAATTTTAAAAGAAAAGAATTGTATGCCAAGTTGTTCAAGTATGGATTCTAGATATGTGAGGTTGTCTAAATATGCATTTTGGATATCTGAAGTTGCATTTTTAGGCTATATTGTCGAGACCGATGGAATTTGATTGGATTAGAAAAATGGATTCTGATAGAAGCTCCAGTGTTAGTATAGAAAGACTTTACACTCTGTAGTGATGTTTCCCATAATAGATTGGGATACTTATGGATAAAAAGGGGCAAATTAGTGGCATGCCCATCATGGCAACTCAAGATTCATTAGATAAATTATTCGACTCATGATTTGGAGTTAGATACAATAGTATATGCTTTAAAAATGGTGTTATCATTTATATAGTGAACGGTGTTATGTCTTTGGGATTATAAAAATTTGAAAATGCTTGATGATCCAAAAAGATCAGAACATGCGGTAAAGGAGGTAGATAGAACTCCTTAAGGATTATGATGTTACGGTTAACTACTATCTTGGAAAGGCCAATATAGTAGCCAATACACTTAGTTGAAAGATATTCACTACTTTAAGAGTAATGAATGTGCAACTGTAATAAAAAAGGAATGGTAGGTTAATTACAGAGCTTTAGCTTAGACCTATTCATTTAGGTTGGATTAAAGATTTTCAGTTAAAAGGTGAAAAAAATGTTGTCAAGGTTAAAACAAATTGAAAATGGTGAAAATAAAGACTTCAAAGTTAAGTATGTCGGATGCTTGGGGAAAATATTATGTCTTGATGATGATGAGTGGAAACTAGAATGTCTTAATGAAGAACACTACAGTCCATTGTCAATACATCCAAAAGGGAATAATATGTATCTAGATTTGTAGAGCAAACATTGATGGTCAGATATAAAAAGCACAGTAACTTAATTTATGGCTACATGCTTGACAACCTAACAACTGGAAGTAAAACATCAAGTACCATAAAAAATATGGTAAGATATTTCTATTCCCCTACTGGAAGTGGAAAATAGTTACGATAGATTTCGTAACTAGGTTAACAATGTGTTGCGCGTGTAAATGTACTAATAATGATACGCAAACGGTGCAAGTATACACATCGAACAAGTAATAAAGTGATGAGTGAGATCGTCTTCACAGGGATTGGAGGTAAATTAAGTAAAGCTTAAGCACTCAAAACAAGAATTGAATATTAAATGAATGAGTTGATATGAGCAATTAAAAGAAATGTTGTAGCAAAAACTGCAATAAAAACTGGAGCAATATAATAAGATTTCAAAGATCCTCACACGTGCAGAAGCTCTCACTTGGGATGATAGGCTGGGTTTATCAGGGAATCCTATGTGTAGTTCTCACTAATGACTAACTATTTCCAGTTTATAAGACATTCGACAGAGCTTATCTAGGTGTTTCTAAACTATCTCTACCAAGAAACTGGCAGCCAGAATGCTACGACAATAGCTCTCAGCGTGAACCTTAGCAAGCTACTAACCTTGAAGTTCTTCTCCTTTTAGTCGTTGAAACTGTATCCTTTTCTCTAAGGTGAGTTAGGGTTATGCCTCTCAGTATCAAACCCATTGTCCATGTAGATCTAAGCTTAACTCTCTCGACCATTAAGCATCTAGCAAGGGTAGTGGCTAACTCTCGAAAGCTCTTACAAAACCCAAGACAATAAAACAATGAACAAAACATCAATGAAACTAGAAAATGCTAAAACATTCATTCAAACATAAAACATAATCATCCACAATAAACTCAAGCCACTTAAAGTTAGTTCATGGCTGGGCAAATAACATCCAAAATAATTTGTTTAAAACAACCCATTTCAAAAAAGTATGACAAAGTGAAGAGCTACTAAGAGTAAAAGAAACCCCCGAGCCGCCTTGGACTGCCGTGTACCACCCTAAGCTTGATGCTTCTCTCAAAGGCCAGCAAGATCGTCCCTTGGAGCTTCAACAATGGAGGATACCGAGATGAAGAAGAAGGAGGGGAGCCTCCTTTTTGCTTCTCTCTTTCTTAGCTCACTGTAATATCCCAAATTTTGGCTAGTGACTAAATTGTAAATTTTGAAAGCTTAGGGGGTTAAAGTATAAACTTTGGAAAAGTTTAGGGACTAAAGTGTAAATTTCCCCAACAAGTAATTTTATTCAGTATAAGAGTGAATCGGATTGAAATAGGTGCCTTGATATCGGTTTTAAGAATTAAGATGCAGAAAAAGGTACTGAATTTGGATCGAATGAAATTCTTAAGTGTGCTTAGGCCAGAGAAATACAAGGATGGGTGACCCTCGGGAAGGTCCTATAAAAGTGTTTTTGATCGATATCTTGGACTTAGTAAGAGTAAAGAATATTCTAATGAATTACCGATAAAAGATTTTTAAGATAAATTTTATTCTATGAAGATTTTCGATAATTATTGGGATAATAGATTGAGTTAATAAATTTCAGTCTAAGTCCTCAAGAAAGGAAGTTTTTATGAGATGATAATGTTTATTTCCCAAATATGGAAATATATAATTTTTGGAATAAATCTGATAGTTCGGAAAAGGTAAAATCGTAGTAGAAGTATTTTATGAATATCGAGAAATCGAATCGAACTAAAATTTCAGAGACTGATCTAAAAGCCATAAGAAAGTCATAGAATACTATTTTATGAATACTTTATTATTTTTGGTTAGATTCCAACTAGACTTAGTTGAATTTTTACAAGAATGGCAAACTAGTAAATAAAAACTAGTTAGAGGGCAAATTGGTCATTTTGCCCCAATGGAATTTTTGAAATATTTAAAAAGTTACAAGGACAATTTTGGAAGAAGGAAATGGAATATTAAATCTTGTCCCTTGATTAATGATAAGATCAATTTCAACCGTTGGATTAAAAGGGTATTTTAGTAATTTCACTATCTAAATGAATTAAAAATTCATTTATACAAGACAAGTGGCCAAATTGGATGAAAAACAAAGGATGAAGACCATTCTTCATCCTCAAATTTCGAAATATGAGGGGGAGAAAGAAAGAAAAATGGAGAAAAATTTTCCAAGTTTGATTCAAGCCCGTAACTCGATTTCCAGGTAATCTCATCAACTACAAAGTTGTTCTACTCTTCAAGCTCTATCTTTTGGTGTAAACAATTCATGGAAAACATTATTGATTGATGAGAATTTTGCATGAGAAGAAAATAGGGTTTATGGAAAAAGTTTGGGGCTTTTGGAATTTTATGATTCATGATGAAATTAAAGTTGAAATCAAGCTTTTGTGATGTTAAAATCATATTTTTGAGTTGGGATTTAAACCCTACATATTTTAGTTTGTATGAATATGATTAGAGTTTATGGATTCAAGTTTAATTTAGGGTTTGTGATGTTGTATTAATGATTTAGTAAGCTTGAATTGTTGTTTGGAAGCAAGACCTAAATTAAAGGTATAGGGACCATTTTGGAAATTTTAAAAGTTAGATGACTAATCTGATTTTTATGATTTGAAGTTTATTTATGTTATTAATGATGATGGAGATGTGAAATTGATGTTAGAATGCTAAACCGACGTAGAATCGAGTTAGTGACCATTTTGACAATTTGTCAAAATTAAGTGACCATTTAGGCAAGGAAGTTCTGAATAAGGTCTGAATCTGATTTTAGTTGAAATAATAAGAATTCAAGTAGCAATGTTGATTTGAGGACTAATTTGCAAAGTTAAGAATCTTGAATCCTTATCTTTGCATTTTAGTGACTATTTTGGAAAGAACAAAAAAATTAGAGGGAATTATTTTTTAATAATTATTTGATGAAGAAATGATACATTAGTGGTTTGAATCAAGTAAGGGGACTAAATTGACAAATGACAAAGTAAGGAGAAATTAGTATAAAGTTTGAAGTTATTTATGGAAGTTGTGTAGGAAAACTGGATTTGGCAGTAAGTTTGAAAATTCACCTTAAATTCTACAAAAATGGTTAGATGGTGAATTTTATATCGATGTAAAGATTTATTCGTCTAGTTTCGTTTAAAGCAAACGATGATTGATTTCGATTCATATATCAAAAGATATGAATTTTTATGTGATGAAAGGTCAGAAAACAGAATAGCAGTCTATTCTGAAATTCAATACTAGAATTCGACTTTGAAAATTTGCCATAAATCGTACAAATTGAATTTGGGTTACTAGTTTATATGGTTGAAAAGATTGTCGAATCTAGTTTCGCTTCCAACAAACGGAAACTGATTTCGAGTTTCGAGTTAAAAGATATTATTTTTAATCAAATGAAGGTCAACAAAATTACAGAACAATTTCTGTCAGGACAACCCTGTAAACGGGAGTTTGATGAATTTTCATAATTTTGTAGATTTTATTAATTTATGTGGCTTATACCATTAGAACCGTTATCGAATCTAGTTTCTACGGTATAAAGGAGATTAAGATTCAGTAGAAGTAAATCTTTGATGGTAGTGCAAGTTGACAGAGAATGGAAATTGAGACAATTTGTGTCTAATGTTGGTTAGCAAGCTTGGAGGAATTACTTGAAGATCAAAATGGTCATTAGGGACCAAAAATGAGTTTGTGAACAGTATAAGGAAGGAAAGAAACTTATGGAAAATTTTTATGTTGAATGATTAAATAGCTTAATTGAAATATTGTTAGAAGTGAATCTAACAAATGTTTATTTATATTCATGTGATAAATGAAGTTGGACCCGAATCAAATGAAGGTTCGAGGTACTATAAAGTAAAGGATCAATAGAGCTTAGTGAGTCATAATAATAATAATAATAATAAATGGCTAAGGTGAGTGCATTTTTAAATGTTTTCATTATATTGAAAATGGCATTGCATTTCTCTATAATACATGATATGATACATTGCTCGACATGGCAAGCTTGATGAAATACCATGTACGAATTATTATTTGCATAAATGATGATCTATGTTTACCATGAATATTTATGATGAAGCATAAAATATGAAATGTCTATACGTATGATTGATTATGATGATTAATTGATGAAAAAGAAATGCCCAAGTATTGTGTATGAGAGTCCATGGTATAGTTGGCATTACATAGAGTCTTTAGCAGCTGCACCCTTATGTTCATGTTATCAAACAGATATTGTGACAAAATGATTGTGTCACATGCACCCTGGGGATCTACGCCCATTGTGCCCGAGTGCATTGTTGAGGTGCTTTATGTTTATGGGGAGCAAAGAGCATCCCTGATTACGTACTCATCTTTACATTTACGTTAGACACTAAGGTGTCATTTCAAGATGACTCGCGTACCTCGATCTCATATAGCATACTTTGGGCAATGATAAAAGAATCATGTCATGTAAATGAATCAAGTTATATATATGAATTATGCCACGTATATGAATAATGACATGTATATGAATTATGCCAAGTATATGAATTATGCCAAGTACATGAATTATGCCATGCATATGAAGAATGTCACATATTTATGAAATATGCTATGCATATAAATCATGTCATGTATACAAATTATGTTACTTATATGAATTACGCCCTGAACACGTATCATGTTCTGTATATGAATTAAGTCATGTATATGAATGACTTCACGTATATTAATCATGCCACGTATATGAATTATGACACGTATATAGATTCCTCCATGTATATAATTAATGCCATATATATATGAATTATGCCATGTATATGAAGTATGTCATGTATGGAATTATTTCATATATATAAAAATCATGTTATGTATATGAATTATGCCATGCATATGAAATATGCCATGTATGTGAACTATGCCATGTATATGATTTACTTGGTAATGATGGAGTATTAGAAACTAGACTAAGTTAGAAAAATTATGACTTGCACATGAATATTGACTGACTATGGAAAACTTGTTAGTATGATACTACCTTAGACAGAAACTATGCTAGGTTAATGTATAACATGTATTGCTTTATTTTATGTTTTGATAAATAAGATAATTGCCTCACTAAGTTCGTACTTAGCGTGTGTTTTATTTCACACGTAGGTTCTCCGAAAATAGACTAGCAAGGAGGAGCTGTTAATTCGGAAGATCAAGTTACTATCTGTAAGTACAATACGTACATTGTTAACGTAATTTGATAGACTAGTGGGCATGTAATATTTTAAGTGGGTAAACTGTTTTGTAAGTTTAAGTGTATAACGTATTTATACATTGTCATGGAAGTATGGAATTAGAGAAATGTTTGCTATTAATAACTATGAATTTTAACGTAGTTAAATGTTGTTTAACCCTTATCGCGTAAAAATTTGAAAATCAGGAAAGGGTCTAGGCAGTGCACATAATTTTCACCCTGAATTATATTTTTATTTCAACAACTCAATTATGAATTTTATAAATCAATTCAGGGTCAAAACTAGATGCAATAATCTAACATAGTTTTAATTCATACCGAGAAAGGGTTAAATTACAAATTAAATTTTGGTATAAAAAATTTTACAAGTCAAGATTTCTTTAAATGACTCCGTAACATCTTTAATGTATTTCGGCTTACGAGTATACGTTAAGAGTGTTACATTTATTGGTATCAGAGCTACAAGTTTATCCGATTCTGGAGGTTAAACCGAGTTAAATATGATTTGATGTTAAGTACATGCCCCTAGGATGTCATGTTACTGATGTACTATCTGTGTAACTTGATTATGCTCCTCGTTTACATGAATAAGTTTTTGTGGAAATAGATGATGTTAAGTACTGATGGACTGCGTTAAATGTTTAATTATGGGGATCAGGAGAAGGTTTAAAGTGGAAGTAAAGAGATATAGAATGTTCCACCTCTAGCTCCTACCCCAGCTGAGTCACCTACGCAGTAGAGAGCTCAAGCATAAGAATATGGAACCTTAGTACGAGCCCTAAAAAGCTATGGTTAAAAAATTTCAAACCTTAATTCCTATACCAATCTAGCACCTGCACCAGTAAAGGCATCGACTGTTAAGAAGCTTAAGAAGTTAGGAGCTCCTGAATTTCATGGAGAAGGTGGTCTGATGGCTGCCAATTTATGGCTCTATGATGTTAAAGTCACGTTAGAGGAATTAATTGTACAGATGCTGAAAAGTTAGAAAAGTTGCATCCTTATTAAGGGAACATGCTTGTATTTGATGTTCTGAAGCCACAAAATTATACCTGTTGAGAAAGTGACTTGGACATTCTAAAAAGTGTTTAGAGTCAAGTATGTTGGCGACCAGTTTAAGAAAGAGATATTACAGTAGTTTCAAAGTTTGAAACAAAGTACTCATATTGTCTACGAGTATGAGTTGGATTTTAATGGATTAAGTCGGTATACAACTGATTTGATATCGACTGAGAAGTCCCTATGAGAATGGTTTATCGAGGGGCTTAACCCAAGGCCTAAAGAGTAATTCTCAGGTATGAGTTTGTCGATTTACTAGGATGTTATAATGAGAGCAAAGGCTATGGAGGAAGCTTGTAATTACTTTAACTGATCCAGGTTCGACTCACTCGTATATTGGTACTAAGATAGTAGTACAAAGAAAGATTCTTAAGGAAAACTATATTTTTAGTAATGTGATTCCTAGTAACCCACTTGGACATAGTGCATGGGTGACTAGAATATGTAAGAAATGTCTATTAGTGCTTTAAGGAATTGAGTTCCTAGCAAGCTTATTGGAACTTTTATTTCGCAAACTTGATATTATTTTTGGAATGAACTAGTTGTATGCATATGATGCATAGGTGAAATGATACTAGAATAAGGAAAGTAAAACGATACTGGATTTCGTCAGTTGACGAATCTTAGAGGCCAAGAAAAGACCCATAGTGGATATGATACAATAAAATAAGCATGGAAGTTAGTTCTTATTTAGAATAAGTTATCTACATAGTAAAGAGATGATACAGTAATTATAAGATACTCGTATACGAAGGAGTAAGAAGAAGAAGTATCTTTACTTTAGAAATATATATGTTTGAAGATAACAATGTCAATAGTTGCTGCAGGTGTAATCTGGTGATTTACTCAAGATAAGTTAAGGATTGAAGTTATGATGGAAATAACTCAGTAGTATCTTATTATAAGATGTTTGTACTGTCAGTACATATAAGGGAGAATTGGAAAGTTAAGTAATGATACTATTGAGATGATTAGAAAAGAAAATAAGAAAGAAATTGATCTGTAAAGAGATTACATTTGAAGCTCAAAAAGAAGATGTTAGGTATGAATCAGTCAAAGTACTAAAAGTAGTAAACTATATTGCAAGGATAATGAAAGCAAACATGGAAAGAGTTACAGTGTAGACTCCTCAAATATTAGAAAAACTTTGAAAAGTCTTTAAATCAGACACAACCTAAGTAAGAAGGATTATTTCTTTAAGGAGACATTAGTATTACAAGATGTCAACTGTGAAGCTTGATAGATCAGGAAGACAAAGAATCTTGAATAAAAGTATGATGAAAGTGACATTTGAGTACATACTGAACAAGATTGGAAGTCTATTATTGATAAAGTGTATTGAACTTGTAACCATAGAGTATTCAAAGAAGTCAACTAAGAGGTTAATTTTACCTGAATAGTTGACAGCAAAGCCTTATAAAGATAGGGCTGAAGTGTAATGGATAAGCTAAGATGTCTTTTCAGAAAGGTTTGAT
The DNA here is from genome assembly GCA_019671005.1 of Hibiscus mutabilis. Taxonomy (NCBI): domain Eukaryota; kingdom Viridiplantae; phylum Streptophyta; class Magnoliopsida; order Malvales; family Malvaceae; genus Hibiscus; species Hibiscus mutabilis. The sequence continues at coordinate 25,965,173 of CM033750.1, read as the reverse complement.
AAAGACAATCAGTAATAATATGATGATGAGTATGAAAATCATTAAAATGATGTGAATTGATAAAAAAAGGTTTTCTAATGGTCTAAGTGATCAAGTATTAGAAGATATTATGAAGATACCATTTTGAGAATCTGAAGTACAATTTAGATAAGTTGTTTATCTGTGCACAAGGTAAAAGCGATTATAAGAATAAACGTTTAAATTTATAAAAGGAATTAGTTCCTTAACGAAGTCAAAGGAAGAGTGTTTAGTTGAGAATTATTCCGACTAATTGAAATTTCCTTAGAAATATTCCTAGACAAGAACAAGAGTCTCGGATCACAAGGGTTATAAAGATACTCGTAGCAGTAACAATGAAATCAAGTACGAACTTTTTTCGATTTTTACCTAGATTGAGCTACTGGTGCAGTAGAGGGCTCAAGTACAAGAACAAGAAGTACCTAAGAGGTTGTAACCTTTGGCAACTGTATATAATAAAGCATTGGTTGTTTAAATGTTTAAGATGTTGAGAGCCTTAAATGTCATAGCAAAAAAAGAAGTTATGATTGTTTATTTGAAAAAACGAAGGATGATTTATAGGTCAAAAAGGGAAAACTTAGTTCAGAACTTTTATACCTCAAGGAATCGTGAAAGAGTTAGACCAAGAGTATATTAATGGGTCTTATCTCTAGAAGTGAGCAAAAGTCTATAGTATATGTACTTATGTTTTGGGGGCTTTAACTGAATTATTTACATGTCAACACTCCCGAATAAATTGAGTTGCAATTAGATTTGATAGATGAAGAGGAGTTAGTAGAAATATTAGTTTATGGAATTAAAGAATTAAGGAATAAGAAATTTCATTGACTGAAGTTTTGAGGAAAAATCACAAGGCGAAGAAGCCATTTGGGAGGCTGAGAAGAAAATAAGGAAGTAATATCCGTAAATGTTTGGAATAGGTATGCATTGAAAATTCGAGGATGAATTTTCTTAAGGGGGAGGAACTGTAATATCCCAAAATTTGGCTAGTGACTAAATTGTAAATTTTCAAAGTTTAGGGGGTTAAAGTATAAACTTTGGAAAAGTTTGGGGACTAAAGTGTAAATTTTCCCAACAAGTAATTTTATTCAGTATAAGAGTGAATCAGATCGAAATAGGTACCTTGATATCGGTTTTAAGAATTAAGATGTAGAAAAAGGTACCGAATTTGGATCGAATAAAATTGTTAAATGTGCTTAGGCTAGAGAAATACAAGGATGGGTGACCTTCGTGAAGGTCCCATAAAAGTGTTTCTGATCAATATTTTGGACTTGGTAAGAGTAAAGAATATTCGAATGAATTATTGTTAAAGGATTTTTAAGATAGATTTTATTCTATGAAGATTTTCGATAATTATCAGGATAATAGACTGAGTTAAAAAATTTCAATCTAAGTCCTTAAGAAAGGAAGTTTTTATGAGATGATAATGTTTATTTCCCGAATATGGAAATATAAAATTTTTGGAATAAATTTGATAGTTCAGAAAAGGTAAAATCATAGTAGAAGTATTTTATGAATATCGGGAAATCGGATTGAACTAAAATTTTAGAGATTGATACGAAAGCCATAGGAAAGTCATAAAATACTATTTTATGAATATTTTATTATTGATGGTTTGATTCCAACTAGAATTAGTTGAATTTTTACAAGAATGGCAAACTAGTAAATAAAAACTAGTTGGAGGGAAATTCGTCATTTTGCCCCAATGGCATTTTTGAAATATTTAAAAAGTTACAAGGACAATTTTTGAAGAAGGAAATGGAAGATTAAATCTTGGCCCTTGATTAATGATAAGATCAATCTCAACCGTTGGATTAAAAAGGTATTTTAGTAATTTCACTATCTAAATGAATTTAAAATTCATTTATACAAGACAAGTGGCCAAATTGGATGAAAAACAAAGGATGAAGACCATTCTTCATCCACAAATTTCGAAATATGAGGGGGAGAAAGAAAGAAAAATGGAGAAAAATTTTCCAAATTCAATTCAAGCCCCGTAACTCGATTTTCAGGTAATCTCATCAACTAAAAAGTTGTTTTACTCTTCAAGCTCTATCTTTTGGTGTAAATAATTCATGGAAAACATACTTGATTGACGATAATTTTGCATGAGAAGAAATTAGGGTTTATGGAAAAAGTTTGGGGCTTTTGGAATTTAATGATTTCATAATGAAATTCTAGTTGAAATCAAGCTTTCGTGATGTTAAAATCATATTTTTGAGTTGGGATTTAAACCCTACATATCTTAGTTTGTATGAAGATTATTAGAGTTTATGGATTCAAGTTTAATTTAGGGTTTGTGATGTTGAATTAATGATTTAGTAAGCTTGAATTATTGTTTGGAAGCAAGACCCTAAATTAAAGGTATAGAGACCATTTTGGAAATTTTGAAAGTTAGAGGACTAATCTGATATTTATGATTTGAAGTTTATTTATGTTATTAATGATGATGGAGATGTGAAATTGATGTTAGAATGCTAAACCGATGTAGAATCGAGTTAGTGACCATTTTGACAATTTGTCAAAATTAAGTGACCATTTAGGCAAGGAAGTTTTGAATAAGGACTGAATCTGATTTTAGTTGAAATAATACAAATTCAAGTGGTAATGTTGATGTGAGGACTAATTTGAAAAGTTAAGAAGCTTGAATCCTTATCTTTGCATTTTTAGTGACTATTTCGGAAAGAATAAAAAGTTAGAGGGAATTATTTTTGAATAATTATTTGATGAAGAAAAGGATACATTAGTGGTTTGAATCAAGTAAGGGGACCAAATTGACAAATGGCAAAGTAAGGAGAAATTAGTATAAAGTTTGAAGTTATTTAAGGAAGTTGTATAGGAAAACAAGATTTGGCAGTAAGTTTGAAAATTCACCATAAATTCTACAAAAATGGTTAGATAGTGAATTTTATATCGATGTAAAGATTTATTCTTATAGCTTCATTTAAAACAAACGGTGATTGATTTTGATTCACATATCAAAAGATATGAATTTTTAAGTGATGAAAGGTTAGAAAACAGAATAGCAATTTGTTCCAAAATTCAATACTGGAATTAAACTTTGAAAATTTGCCATAAATCGTACAAATTGAATTTGGGTTATTAGTTTATATGGTTGAAAAGCTTATCGAATATAGTTTCGTTTCCAATGAACGGAAACGGATTTTGAGTTCCGAGTTAAAAGATATTAATTTTTAATCAAATGAAGGTCAGAAAAATTATAGAACAGTTTCTGTCGGGACAGCAATGTAAAGGGGAGTTTGATGAATTTTCATAATTTTTGTATATTTTATTAAATTACGTGCCTTATACCGTTAGAACCGTTATCGAATCTAGTTTCTATGCTATAAAGGAGATTAAGATTCAGTATGTATTCTGCCCTGTAGAAGTAAGTCTTTGATGGTAGTGCAAGTTGATAGAAAATGGAAATTGAGACAATTTGTGTCTAATGTTGGTTAGCAAGCTTGGAGGAATTATTTGAAGATCAAAATGGTCGTTATGGACCAAAAATGAGTTTGTGAACAGTATAAGGAAGGAAAGAAATTTATGGAAAATTTTTATGTTGAATGATTAAATAGCTTAATTGAAATATTGTTAGAAGCGAATCTAACAAATGTTTATTTATATTCATGTGATAAATGGAGTTGGATCCGAATGAAAAAAGGTTCGAGGTACTATAAAGGAAAGGATCAATAGAGCTTAGTGAGGCATAATAATAATAAATGGCTAAGGTGAGTGCATTTTTAAATGTTTTCATTATATTGAAAATGACATTGCATTTCTCTATAATACATGATATGATACATTGCTCGACATGGCAAGCTTGATGAAATACCAGGTACGAACTATTATTTGCATAAATGATGATCTATGTTTACCATGAATATTTATGATGAAGCATGAATTATGAAATGTCTATATGTATGATTGATTGTGATGATTAATTGATGTAAAAGAAATGCCCAAGTATTGTGTATGAGAGTCCATGGTATAGTTGGCATGCCATAGAGTCTTTAGCAGCTGCACCCTTATGTTCATGTTATCAAACAGATATTGTGACAAAATGATTGTGTTACATGCACCCTGGGGATCCACGCCTACTATGCCCGAGTGCATTGTCGAGTTGCTTTATGTTTATGGGGAGCAAAGAGCGACCGCAAGTACGTACTCATCTTTATGTTTACGTTAGACACTAAGGTGTCATTTCAAGATGACTCGCGTACCTCGATCTCATATAGCGTACTTTGGGCAATGATAAAAAAATCATGCCATCTAAATGAATCAAGTTATATATATGAATCATGACACGTATATGAATCATGACATATATATGAATTATGATAAGTATATGAATTATGCCAAGTACATGAATTATGCCATGTATACGAAGAATGTCACATATTTATGAAACATGCTATGCATATAAATCATGCCATGTATACAAATTATGTTATGTATATGAATTATGCCATGCATATGAATTATGCCATGAACACGTACCACGTTATGTATATGAGTTAAGTCATGTATATGAATGATATCACGTATATGAATCATGCTACGTATATGAATTATGACAGTTATATGGATTCTGCCATGTATATAATTCATGCCATATATATATGAATTATGCCATGTATATAAAGTATGTCATGTATGTGAATTATGTCATATATATATATATATAAATCATGTCATGCATGTGAATTATGCCATGTATATGAAATATGCCATGTATCTGAACTATGCCATGTATATGATTTACTTGGTAATGATGGAGTATTGGAAACTAGACTAAGTTAGAAAAGTTATGACTTGCACATAAATATTGACTGACTATGGAAAACTTGTTAGTACGATACTACCTTAGACAAAAACTATGCTAGGTTAATGTATAACATGTATTGCTTTATTTTATGTTTCGATAAATAAGATCCTTGCCTCACTAAGTTCGCACTTAGCGTGTGTTTTATTTCACATGTAAGTTCTCCGAAAATAGACTAGCAATGAGGAGCTGTTAATTGGGAAGATCAAGTTACGATCTGTAACTACAATACGTACATCCTTAACGTAATTCGATAGACTAGTGGGCATGTAATATTTTAAGTGGGTAAAATGTTTTGTATGTCTAAGTTTATAATGTATTTATACATTTTCATGGAAGTATGGACTTGGAGAAATGGTTTGCTATTAATAACTATGAATTTTGACGTAGTTAAATGTTGTTTAACCCTAATCGCATAAAAATTGAAAATCAAGAAAGGGTCTAGGCAGTGTACATAGTTTTCACCCTGAATTATATTTTTATGTCAACAACTCAATTATGAATTTTATAAATCAATTCAGGGTCAAAACTAGCTGCAATAGACTAACATAGTTTTAATTCATACCAAGAAAAGGTTAAACTACAAATTAAATTTTGGTATAAATTTTTTTACAAGTCAAGATTTCTTTAAATGACTCCGTACATCTTTAATGTATATTTGGCTTATGAGTATACATTAAGGGTGTTACACTCACCAATACTTTTTTCAGCTCCCTTTTAAATGTGGGTGTCCTATCCTTTATATAGTGGGGGCTCCTAGGGTTTTGTTCCCTTCATTCTTTGTGTGCCCTAGGGAATATTCCCTTCACATGTATGACACAGCTGGCTGTGGAATCACAGGTGTGGTTGCAAAATATCTTATTTCTTTGTCTTTTTGTGTGCCCAGAAATGCCGTCCAAAATGCTGCAGCAAATTTTCCTTCCTACAATAGTTCTCCTTAACTAACTTGCACATCACCACACCAAAACAAACCTTTCTCAAAGTAGCACCAATTTCACAAATATTTAACAACAACCACGCAAACACCACCAAATGCAATTATATGAGCTAAATGCATCTATATGCAATGAAATGAGCTTAAAACCAACCAATAAACTAAGTAAAAAGGCATGAAATGTATACTTTTCACAAGGTTAACACACCCCCAAACTTAAGATGTTGCTTTTCCTCAAGCAATGAGTATATATGAACAAAGAAAATGCTATGGCAATGATTAGCTCAAGACAATGCTATGGCAGAATTTCAGTCCTCAGACAATTGTGGCTTCAACATGTTAGACCGTTTTGAGATTTTAAGAACTTTTCCTTAGGACAAGATCCTTTTCATGTGTGTGCGTAATTGCATCCAATCTATGCTTAACAGAGTTAGAAAAATTCTAAGCAAGCTTTCTATTATACCCAAGTAATTGTTAATCAATTAAGCTTAAGTTTACCCCCAATTTTTTTTGAAACTGGTACGAGGGGAGTCAGCTCATCACAACTACTATCCTTAACTCTAGATAAATATGGAGCAAACATTTTATCCCGAGCTAGTAGGTAAAGTCATCCCGTGACTACTTTCATTCACTCATTTGCTATGGCTGCCATTTATTCAAATGCGGTATCCAGGCAAACCATGCAAAGCGGAGTGTCCCTCTACAGCTATGCCAAAGCATTTATTCACAATTCAAAATATTCAATAAGCACAAGGGAGTCTAATAAAGCCTTTAATGCTTTCATTTAACAATTAAGTTCATTCAGGTCGTTTATACTAAGGCATGCAAAAGATCTTTCATAAAAAGTTGCTAACACCCTTAAGCATAGAAAGCATGCAATCGTGTGGGAGTTTAATGACAAAGCATCAAACCCTAAAGTCAGTTCTACCAATCTCAACATTCATGTACATTCAAATAATACACAACCACAAAAATTAAGTGCTCATCATCAGACATCCTTAATTTATTCATACAAACTGTCACTAAGCTAAACAAAATGCCATAGCAAAACATGTTTTTAACTACTAATGCAAATACTTAACTAAGAGCACTAACACCGCCAAACTTAAAGAATGTAGTGTCCTCAGTGCATGAAAATAACTAAAACTAAACCAAATGCAATGCTATGGAGGTACCTCGCTATGGTCCTACTTTGGTGGTGCAGTTTTGTAATACCCCAAATTTTGTTAAACAATATTAAGGTCATTTGGTACTAAGTTAGTAGCATAAAACTAACTTAGTGACTAAAATGACAAAATTGGAAAAGTTAGAATTTCTTTATTAGGAGCTTTAGAAAAGGAATTTATGAGGTTTAAAGGTATCATGAGATAGAGGATAAACAGATCAGGGCACATGCAAAATTTGGTTGAAATCCGATAAAATTGGAAAGGGAATTGAAGGTTAAAGTTTAGTGACCAAAATGACAATTTTCAAAAGTTGGTTGCTAAATCATAAAGAAAGGAAAAGTTTAAATCCATAATAAAGGATTTGCTCAATAACTAATTTTATCTTGTAGATAGATAAATTCGATCAGTGAGTAAAAATTTGATATAGGTCAGGAAATGAAACTGCAGTATAAGGTAGCGAATTTGGGTCGAATAAAATTATTAAGTGTGCTTAGACCAGGAAAACACTAGGATGAGTGACCTTCGGGAAGGTCCCATAAAAGGTTTTCTGATCGATATTTTGGACTCATTAAGAGTAGAGAATATTCATATGGATTTTCGATAAATGATTTCTAAGAGAAATTTTACTCGATGAGGATTTTCAATAATTATCAGCATAATATACTGAGTTTGGAAAATTCAGTCTAAGTCTTTAGGAAAGAAAGTTTTTACGAGATAATAATATTAATTTTACGAATATGGAAATAAAAAATTTTAGGAATAAACCCGATAGCTCGGTAAAGGTAAAATCACAGTAGAAGTGGTTTGTGAATATCGGGAAATCATATCGAATTGAAATTTCAAATATTGTTCCATAAGCCATAGAAAATTATAAAATAATATTTATGGAATAGTGGCCGGTTGGGAAAGAACTAATTTAGTTAGATTGTAATGGAATGTCAATTTTTGAAACAAACTAGTAAATAAAGACTAGTTAGAGGGCAAATTGGTCATTTGGAAATGATGGCAATTTTGAAATATTTTTAAAATTTTAGGGGCATTTTTGGAAGATGAAATATAAAAGGATTTAATCTTGGCCCTTGATTTTAGATGAGATTAAATTAGCCATTGGATTTAAAGGCTAAGTTGTTAATTTCACTATTTAAATGAATTTAAAATTCATTTAATTTTACAAGTGGAAAAAATAAGACAAATTGAAAGTATTTTAGTCAAAAAGATGAAGAAAATTTTGTTCATCTTTCTTATGCCAACCGTGAGCTATAGGAAACCATGGGAGAAAGAATATACAAATTTTCTTTGGTAATTTTGAAGGTTTTTAAGCAAAATTCAATGTATGATCCTTTAGAATAATTTATTCTGCATTCAATTCTCTACATTTTGGTAGTAATATTGAATGGTGTTGTGAAGAACTACTTGAGTTATTGATGAGAAAGAATTAGGGAATTGATGTGCTAAATTAAAGTTAGGACTTGAATTACATGAATTCAATGTTGTTTTGGTGAAATTAAGCTTGGGTTGTGTTTAATTTCATGATGAAGTTAAGAACCCTAACCCCAGAATTTGGGGATTTATTTAGGGAATTGAAATTAAAGGATTTTTATGAAAGATTAAGGCTTGGACATGCTTGTTTTAGTGATTGGATTGAAGAATTATGTTGAATTGCATTAAGTGACCAAAATGAAAATTAAGTAAAGTTGGGGGGCTGATATGTTATGGCTAGAAATGATATGAACTTGGATTGGATTGATGAATAGCATGCTTAAATTGCTTAAATTTAAGAGTTGGGAGCTTGTATCTTTAAGTGACCAATTCGGCCAAGTAGGAAAAATTGAAGGACCAATTCGGATTTGGCTTAAATGAAGGGGAAAATTTATGAGAAAAATGTAGTTTGAGTATATTTCATTGAATCGAATATAGAAAGTTTAGTTTTGATGTTTGGATCAAAATAAAGTTCTTGAATGATAGAATGACCAAAATGGAAAGCATGAAGAAGTTTAGGGATTGAAGTATGATACTGAAAATTTATGAGTACTTAATTTAGATTATTGATTTAAGTACTTGAATTGAATAAAGGAAGGGAATAGTAGCTTAATTACTTAAAGTACTAATTCGGCCAAGTATGAAAGTTTAGGGACCAATCTGGCAATGTAGTTCTTGATGAAGACTAATTTTGTTTTTGGTTAAATAATTGTTTAAGCCTATTTTTGATGAAGGATGTAAAGAGAACTTATGAATACAAGCTTCGTTTAGTTATTTGAAGTAAAATGATAGAACTAAATTGACAAGTAAAGAAATAAGGAGAAGTTATGGTAAATTTAGAAACTAAATATGGGAAGTTAGGTTGAATTTAAATTATGGCAGTAAGTTTAGAAATTCACCATAAATTCTATAAAAATGGTTAGATGGTGAATTTTATACCGATATAAAGGTATGCCAGTCTAGTTTTGTTTCCAACAAACGGAGTATGATTCCAAGTTTTGTGTTAAAAGATATGAATTTTTATTCGAATGAAGGTCAGAAAATTTATAGAGCAGTTTTCTGCCTGGATAGTTGTGACGTGAATTCAGTGATTTTTCATAATTTTTTTAGATTTTATTAATTTATGTGGCTTGTACCGTTAGAACCGTTATTGAATACAATTTCTCCAGTATAAAGGAAATTAAGATTCAGTATGTATTCTGCCCTGTACAAAAATCTTTGAAAGTAACGCAAGCTGTTAGAAAATAGAATTTGAAACATTTTGTATTTAAATGTTAGTTAGCAAGCTCGGAAGAATTAATGGAAGTTCAAATTGGTCACTAAGGACCATAATGAGTATTAAAAAAGTATCGGGAAGAAAGGAAAACAATTGGAAATTTTATTTTCGAATGACTATGTTAAAAAGCAAGTTTAGGGTATTGTTAGATTTGAGTCTAACAAATATTTTCTTGTATTTATATGATTAATGTATTCAAGTTCGAAACAGAGAAGGTTCGAGGTACTATGAAAGAAATGATCGAACTAGGGCTTAGTGAGGCATCATGTTATTTTTACTTATTTATTATATATGTGATATGAGTGATTGCATTATATGTATTTATAACATATTTATAAATAGGGCAACTTGCGATTAACCGACATTGGTATAAATAAAAATGTAAGATGGCTTATTTATGGAAATAGCATGAAATATTAAATGGAATATTGATACACTGATTGTAGCATAATGATTTACTCAAGGTAAATCGAATTATAGATATTTGGATATGAACTGTCCATTAACGAATTATGGATAACAGTATTGAAGAATTGGATATTAAATATGAAAATATTATATTGTTATGCCCAAGTACTAGTGTGGGAGTCTTTGGTATAATTGGATATCCAAAGAGTCATAGCAGCTGTATTCCAGCACTACAGTGTGTTCCAGACACTTCGTTATTGATATCAGACGCTATGATGTTGCAGTCACTTCGGTGATGATTAGACACTACGGTGTCGACTAGCACAAAAGATGCTATAATGAGGAGCAAAGGGCGTCCTCGAGTACGTACCATCAGACACTACGGCGTTGTAAACACTACGGTGCCGTAAGATGACTCGCATACCATAGATTCACATGAAATTGTATGAGAATCTTTGGCATAGTTGGATATCCATAGAGTCCTAGCAGCTGCGTCATAGCACTACGGGGTCGAGATAGACTCTTCATGGGCGAGATAGACTCTTCGGGGTCGAGATAGACTCTACGGAGTTGAGTTAGACTCTACAGAGTTGGTTCAAACACTACGGTGTTACATAGCACAAAATGTGTGAGTATGAGGAGCAAATGGCATCCTCAAGTACGTACTCATCTCAGTCGCTTCGGCGATGTAGACGCTACGGCGTCATAGACACTACGATGTTGTGATGACTCGCGTACCATAGCATCACATGATTTTGTACTTTGGGCTATAATACTTGAAATGCATTTTTGTAGGTAGTTAAGCTAAAAAGCTTAATGTACTCAAGATTGGTAAGACAGATCGAATCCTATGATTTGAATATTATGTTGGTTTAATGAACTATACATGTAAGGTAGTTCTATGCATGATAAAATGTTATCAACTGCAATTGGGACTCGCTTGCCATTTTGCAGGAAATGTATAGCGCTGTTAAATGACAAGGGAATGACTTTGATAAGTTTATTTTATATGATCTTTTACATCTAAATGATTTATTTTAAATTATAGCACTGTTAAATGACAAGGGAATGAATGTTAAATGGTTATTTTATAAAAAAAATGTAAGTCATGAAATCAATTAAATAATATGGTAACATCTTCAATGTGTATTTAATCATCGAATATACATTGAGGGTGTTACAATTTTTAGTGGCTTTAAGCTTGAAACGCTTCTTCCTCAGTGCGGCAATAGGTTCCTCATCCTCGGTTGGTTGTGCTTGTTCATCATGATCGTTATCCCAATCATTGTTCCCTTCAGTAGGAGTGTTCCAAATACGGTCGGCAGATCGCTTGAGATGACGCCTTGTTTGCACTGTAGCATTTGGAGTTGGTGATGGGGCAGGAGTGGTATCTTGCATCTCTTCATCGTCACTCTCAATAGTGACATGTTCTTCTACTGGGGTTTCAGGTGATGGGGCTTCCATTGGGGCTTTTCCTTTACTCTTCCTCATCGGGCGAGGGCTTGCTGTAGCATTTGGAGGAGCTGGCTCTTGTGAAGCTGGTTATGATCGTGCAGGGGTTGAGCGTGTGGTATGGGCTCTCTTTGGTGGTGCCACTGTCTACAGCGTAGGTAATAAGACTTCAGGGAAGGGTGGGAATTCTTTTGTCAAGTGCGGCATCATCTTCCAAAAATAGGAGTTCATCACATCATCCCTATCTTTAGCATACTTGAAGAAAGTATGCATGTTGCCACGCATCATCTCCATCTCTTCTTTCATACGGTGCGTAGAGGCTACCAAAGAGGCAATCCTCGCTGCAGCAACTGTCTTAGCTCCCCCTCAACAGTCTCTGCCGGAGAATCTTTATCAAATCCTTTAAGCCCAAGAATCTGGTTTGAGGTTAATCCTTGCTTGCCCTTATGAATCTCATACTCGTTATCCTCATACATTTCTTTCTTTCGATAGAGGGCCGTAATCAAATTGGGGAAGATTAGATGGCTCGATTTCCTTTTTACTCATGCGTACACCTCGTCAACAATTATCTTTCCCACGTCTATTGGTCGTGCATTAAGGATGGAGTGCAAGAGAAATAGTCTGTTCAGGGCAGCAGTTGTGTGGTGGGAGGTGGGCATCAACCTAGTCTTGATGTAATGGTTCCACAGATTTGCTTGGGGCTTCAGACGCCCCCTGTCTACTATTTTGTTGGTGTGGTCCAATTCTGTTCCCCTGAAGCACAAATCCTCCAAAACCTCTTTGATTGTTTGGGCATCAACCGCTTCGACAAAAGGGCTATGTTGGTCCACCACATTATGCAGCCCATAAAACTTTTTTATTGCTGCAATAGTGAATTTGATTTGGTCCCCTCTCACGTACACACCAGATTGTGTGGGCCTTGTGAGATAGGCATAAAACTTCCTCACCAGTGGGACAACAATGTTGCCTGGATGCTTGACAAACATTGCCCAACCATGTTTGTTGATGACTTCCATTACTTCGGCATCAAATCCCTCTTCCCCCTCATACGGGAAAGAAAATCCTTATTCAGGAAAGACCTTTCTTTCTTTAATTTGTTGGAATCGGGTTTTGGCAGCGTCATCTTGAAATTTCTTGGTTTCAATGGTTGGTTGTCGTTGTACGCTACTGGAAGCTCCGACGACATTCTTGCATCAGACCATGGTTAGAGGATGTAGCAAAAGTTGTTGGGACGATTAGGGTTTTTGGGTGGAGTTTGGTTCGAAGGAGATGAAGAAAAAGAAGGGTTCTGGGAAGAAGATGAAGCAAAGCGGCGGAATTGGTGAAGAAGGTTGTGTATTTAATGGGGAAGTAACTTTCACAAGTAATTGGAAAGAGAAGGTGAGTGTGACGGTTATGAGGTATAAGAAAGAGAGAAGATGTGATGGGGAGTTAATGTAAAGTAAAAAGTGGGAGAGAGAATTTGAAAAGGTTATGATGGATTAGGGTTTTAAAAATTAAAGGGATATAAAATTCCCCCTTTTTGTTCTTTTTTTAATGCCGCCCAAACACCTTGGAAAAATTTTGCTTTTTCAACTTCCCTTAATAAGTTAAGGACAAAACCCTAACCCTAATTGGAAATATGCCTATTCCTTAAACTAGGCCCTCGCGTGACACCTGCAACCCTGGGAAGAAATCTGACATGGGTTGATTAAGGCAAAAGAAAAATAGAGCATAAAATAAAGAACTACGAGACAAAGAAATAAAAGATAAATGTGATTATTTATAAACATAGGGAATATGAAAATGCTATAGCAAAATAGAAAGAGAGGAGATTTCAAACTTTTATGCATTCTGAAGAAGCGAGTAGGATTTGTTACGCAAGATTGGAGCTCTAGTATAGACCTTCAGTCTTTGGCCGTTGACCTTGAAGATGGTGTCATCGTCAAGGTTTTTAATGTCCACAGCACAATGAGGATAAACCTTGTGTACTTGGAAAGGGCCTGACCATCATGACTTGAGTTTTCCCAGAAAGAGTTTGAGCATTGAGTTGTAGAGGAGAACTTGTTGACCTTCTAAAAAATGTCATGGCAAAAGATGTTTGTCGTGCCACTTCTTTGTTTTCTCATTCTATAGATGTGCATTCTCATAGGCTTGGGCTCTAAATTCTTCCATCTCGTTCAGATCCAACAACCTCCTTTCTCTAGCTAATTGGGCATCCAAATTAATATTTTTAATGGCCCAATAAGCTTTGTGTTCAAGTTCAACGGGACGGTGGCATGCCTTGCCATAGACAAGCTTGAATGGGGACATTCCCATGGGAGTTTTGAATGCTGTACGATAGGCCACAAGTCTTCATCAAGATTTGGGGACCAATCTTTCCTTTTGGGATTGACCACCTTCTCTAATATTTGCTTTATCTCACGATTAGAGAATTCAGCTTGGCCATTGGTCTGAGGGTGATATGACGTAGCAATTTTGTGTCGCACCCCGTATCTTTGTAATGCTTTGTCAATGAGCTTGTAGTCGAAGTGGGTGCCTTCGTCACTTATAATAGCTCTTGGGGCTCCAAATCTTGTGAAAATATTCTTGTGAAGAAACTTCAAAACTGTCTTGGAGTCATTTTTTGCTGTAGCCACTGCTTCAACCCATTTTGACACATAATCCATAGCTAACAGGATATAAAGATCTCCAAAGATAAGGGGAAGGGTCCCATGAAGTCAATTCCCCATACATCAAAGAGTTCCACCTCCAGGATGTTTTGCAATGGCATTTCATGCCTTCGAGACATATTTCCCATCCTTTGGCATCTGTACAAGCCTTGGCGAATTCATGTGCATCCTTGAAGAGCGTAGGCCAATAGAAACAAGATTGTAGGACCTTTGCAGCAGTCCTAGCTCCTCCAAAGTGGCCTCCACATGAGGATGAATGGCAATGGAAAATGATTTCCTTTTTCTCTTCTCCGAGAACACATCTTTGAATCATTTGGCCGGCACATTGCTTGAATAAATAAGGCTCATCCCAAAAGTAGAACCACACATCATGTCTGGATTTCTTTCTTCCCTGACTATTCAAATCAGGAGGCAAAACCCCACTAACAAGAAAGTTAACAATATCAGCATACCATGGGATTGCTGCAGCAAATAATATTTTCTCATCGGGAAAGTCCTCCTTGATTTTTAGTTCATCGTTACATTTAACCTTGTTTTCTAGCCTAGAAAGATGATCAGCAACTTGATTTTCAGTACCCTTTCTTTCCCTAACCTCTAGGTCAAATTCTTGCAAAAGAAGTATCCACCTAATAAACCTAGGTTTAGCATCTTTTTTAGTCACTAAGTACTTAATGGCTGAATGATCAGTATGTAAAATAACCTTAGTGCCTATCAAGTATGCTCTAAACTTATCAAATGCAAACACAACAGCCTTCAATTCTTTCTCAGTGGTTGTGTAATTGATTTGTGCATCATTTAAAGTGCGAATAGCATAGTAAATAACATGAAAGATATTACCTCGGTGTTGTCCAAGTACTGCTCCCACTACATAGTCACTTGCGTCACACATAAGCTCGAATGGTAATGACCAATCCGAAGAAACAACAATCGGTGCTGAGATAAGCTTGTCCTTAAGTTCCTTGAATGCGATGTGGCAGTTATCATCAAACACAAAGGGCTGGTTTTGCTGTAGCAAAGTACAAAATGGCTTAGAGATTTTGGAGAAGTCCTTTATAAACCTCCTATAAAAAGCCAGCATGTCCTAAGAAACTCCAAATGCCTTTCACTCTGGTGGGAGGAGGTAGCTTCTCGATCACTTCAACCTTGCCTTGTCCACTTCTGTTCCCTTCTGTGAGATCTTGTGGCCCAAAACAGTCCCTTCGGTCACCATAAAATGGCATTTCTCCCAATTGAGCACTAAGTCTGATTCTTCACATCGCTTGAGTACCCTTGCTAAATTACCCAAACATGACTCAAAATCATCTCCAGAGGCTGAGAATTCATCCATAAAGATCTCCAAAAACTCTTCAACCATGTATGAGAAAATGGCTAGCATACATCTTTGAAAAGTAGTTGGGGCATTGCAGGGTCCAAAGGGCATCCTCCTAAAGGAATAGGTACCATAAGGGCATGTGAAAGTTGTCTTCTCTTGATCCTCTAGTGCTATAGCAATCTGGTTGTACCCTGAGTATCCATCGAGGAAACAATAAAAAGATTTGCTTGCCAATCGATCTAACATTTGATCGATGAAAGGGAGGGGAAATAGTCCTTCTTGGTTGCCTTGTTGAGCTTTCGATAATCCATGCAAATCCTCTAACCCATGATGGTCCTTACTGGTAAGAGTTCATTGTCTTCATTGCTTATCACGGTCATGCCTCCTTTTTCTGTACACATTGTACTGGGCTGACCCATGAGCTGTTGGAAATTGGGTAAACAATTCCAGCATCGAGCCACTTGATTATTTCCTTTATCACCACCATCTTCATGATTGGATTAAGTCTTCTTTGGGGTTCAACAGAATTGATGTGACATTCATCAAGCAGAATTTTGTGCATACAAATATTAGGGCTTATACCCTTCAAATCAGCCATAGTCCAACCTAAAGCTTTTTTATATTGAGCTAACATATTTATCAAGCTACATTCTTGCTCAGGTTTAAGTCTAGAGGAAATTATCACAGACAATGTTTCATTGTCACCCAAATAAGCATATTTAGTGTGTGATGGTATGGGCTTCAATTCTATCATGGGTGCATGCTCAAGTGATTGTTTTGGGGGGATAAATTCAACAAAATCTAAAGGTTCAAAGCCCGTACATGTGCTAGCTATGAGAAAGCTAGATTGTTGTACCTCCATTGAGAACTCCTTAAGCTCCTCATTGTAATCTTTATTGAGTATTATGTAATCCTCAACCTCTAAAAAGTTGCTACAGTAAAATTTTGCAGCTTCTTCTTTTTCTGTAGAATCCATGTCTCAGAGACATTGACATTCTTCTGATTCATTCACATATTTGAGGGTATTAAAGACATTTATGGTCACCCTCTGATTTGCCACCCTCATGGTGAATTCACCCTTTTCACAGTCGATTAGAATTCGGCCTGTGGCTAGGAATGGTCGCCCCAAGATAATGAGTGCATTCTCATCAGCTTCACATCGAGAATGAGAAAGTCAACTGGAAAAACAAATTTGTCCACCTTTACCACAACACCTTCGATCCTTTCTTCTGGACGAACATGGGATCGGTCAGCCAATTGCAAAATAACAGTAGTAGGCCTTACATTTCCCATACCAAGTTTCATAAAAACTGACTTGGGCATGAGATTCACACTAGATCCAAGATCGCATAAGGCCTTTCCCACATAGTTATCTCCTATAGAGCATGGGATGATAAAGCTGCCTGGATCCTTTTGTTTTGGTGGCAATTTACTCAACACAGAGTAGCACTCTTTTGCTGTAGCAATTTTCTCATACCTCTCGACCTTTCTTTTTTTGTGACAGTATCCTTGAGAAACTTTGCATAAGTGGGCATTTGATCAATGGCATCCAAAAATGGAACATTGATGTACAACTTGTCAAGTATGTCTACAAATTTTTGGAACTAACGATCTTCCTTTTGCTTCTTCAATCTTTGGGGGAAAGGTGGTGGGGGTCTAGCTTCTTGCTCAACTGGTAGTAGAGTATCTTTTACTGTAGCAATATTTGATCTTTCACCAGTAGGTTCACTTGTTGGCACTCATTCATGTCCTTCTCGAGAGATGAGTCCTCTTGTTACTCAGGTTCTTCTTGCGTAGTATTGGGGTTAGAATCACCCGCTTTTTTTCCCCCAAACTTGTCTTCTTTGTTGAGTTGGGTACCACTCCTTAAAGTGAGTGCACTACACTGCTTCTTGCCATGAGGTTTAGTGACTTCAGTATCACTAGGTAAACTGCCTTGAGGTCGAACATGTAAAGTGTTGCGTGTGATAAGTGCTACGCAATTGTGCAAGTATACACGTCGCAAGTAATAAAGTGATATGAGTATCGAGTATCGTCTCCACAGGGATTGGTTTGGGCCACTTTGCTTAAGTTATCAGACTTTGTGAAAAGTAAAAACACAATTAAAGGAGTTTAACTAATAACTAAACTAGAAAGCAATAAAGTAAAAGAAAAGATGAGATCGATTGAGAGAGATAGGCTAGGTTATCGTGAGTTGAGGTGTGATAGCCGATTGGATTGTCTTGGTAAAGAGTGCACGGGCAACTCGATTGCCGTGGCGACTTGCACAACGGGGTTGCCTTGGCAACTAATTGATGGTTGCTGGGCGACTAGTTGGGCAACTACTTGGGCGATCGGGCAGCAACTTCAAGGTTGGCGGAGCGTTCTTCAATGGTTTCTTCTTATCCCTAAGTCGAAACTCTAGCTACTTGTGCATGCCTTGATAATACATCCTGCGTGAATCAAGGGTGAACAACAACCAATCTTGCACTCCTCTTAGCCGTTGAAATCCTTAACTTATTCCTAAGCCGGATTAATCTTCACCATCATTGGATTGAATAAAGATCATATTCATTCGTTTCTTGAATCTAACTCTCCGATATTAGATAAATGGATGAAATCACGAGATCCTCTCCCAATTCACTCGCAAACAATAATAAGAATCAAGAATGAATAAACCTTGAAATAGAAAAGTACAAACTCTTATTACCTAAACAAAAACCAATAGTTTCTCACAACCACAAAACACAATAACCATAGCCGATCAAGTTAGTTCATGGTTGGGTTCAAAAGATATACAAAGAATAATCCCCAAACCATGAATCTAATAGAAGCAAAGAAGAAGAAGAAGTCGAAATTCCCTAATGCTCTCTTGTCGAAATTTCCCCTTGCTCTCTCTTTATGGATTGTCGAAATCTCCTTGCTATTTTTATAGGGCTAGGCCAAAGTCCTTCTTTGAGGAGGAGTTTGAGTTGGAATTAAATTATCTTTAAAGAATATAATTCTTTATTATAATTTTATTCCTATTAGAACTTCTCCTATCTTCTTGGAATTTAATTCTTCTTTAATCTCTGCATGGCAATCAAATTCCTTTGGGCTTGGGCCTTGCTCCATGTCATCTTGGGCTTGTAAAGTCATTAATTTCGACATCCCTATTGCATTTTTTTCTTTGTCGACAAATGCCATGGCAACTTCAGCGTCTCCTTCATGCATTACCCGGCAACTAGCTCAACATTGCTTTGGCAAGTGATCCCGCACATACACACACAAAAACACACCAAAGCAGCATCTTTTTCCACAAAAATCACCAAGTTATGTAATCAAGCTCAACGGTGGAAAGAAACATGAATTAATGCATGAATGACTAATTATGCAACTATTATGAGCTTAAGTCTAACAATAATATGAGTAAAAGGGTAATAAAAATAGTACTTTTGAACACTTATCACGCCCCCAAACTCGAACTATTGCTTGTCCTCAAGCAATGCAAACTAACAATTACACCGCCAAGACTTTAATCATCAAAGACATGCTTCAAACTTGAATTCAAACCTCGGAACGTGGCACAAAGTATGATCACCTTTTAATTTTTCGGATAACACAAAAATTACCCGGAACCAAACTATAGTGCTCGTGACAATGTGTGTGCGTAGTTGTGAACAAGTTGATTTTCAAGATTCTATGTGAACTACAGGCTTTTATTAATTCAATTATCGGGGTATTTATTTTTATTTTCACTAGAGCCAATTTCGGGCACCTCTAGCAAAGTAAGCAATTCCTCATTTTATTTTAGTCGACTAGAGCCAATTTGGGCACCTCTAGCGATTCTTTAATGTGCATTAACTACTAGAGCCAGTTTTGGGCACCTCTAGCAAGAAAGTGTATTTACTACTAGAGCCGAGTTTTGGGCACCTCTAGCAAGAAATTAACTTTTAATTTTCAATTTTAAATTTACCCAAATTTTAAGCAACCTAAGTTCACTAAGTTTCTTTGAATCAACAACCCACAACCGTGTAAAAAAAAATTCAGCATCATAGTAAAACTCCAAGTTCTTTTCATGCAATCCTAAAATTAAAGGTTATTTCAATTAAGTACAGTGGCAAAAATTCATCATTGGATATTCAACAAGTCTTAAGCAATTAAATCAAATTAAAGGCATGGCAAGTAACATATGCAACCTATATGTGATTGCTAAAGATGAATGCAACTAAATATGAAACTAACTAGAAACCAACACCCCCCCAAACTCGAGAGAAGCATTGTCCTCAATGCATGTAAGAGTGAAACAAAATTTAAAAGAAACTAAATGAAATGAGTTAGTCAGAGAGGTCGTCACCTCGATTGATGAGTTTCCTTCGTGCCGTTTGCTTGATTCAATTTTCGGTCAGTGGTTGAATGCTTGAGGCTAGTACCGCGTGAATAGCATTGCCTTGATTTGGTCCATGTTTGCCGATGCAGGTTTACTTGCATGTGCATCAGTAGTTGCTATTTCGTTGTGGTTGTTGTGGCGAGTAGTCGGCAGTAAATTTCCTTATCATGGTGGTTGTGAGTCTTGTTGTGGAAAAGAAAATAAAGAAAACACCGAAACTAAAGATAATGAAGAAAAATAAAATATATCCTAAAAATAAAGAGAAAAAATAAAAAAATAATAGAACAAAATAGTTCAAAAAATAAAAATAAAAATAAATGTATCAGTAGTTGCCGTGGCGTCGAGGGTTGCCGAGGCATGCACATCCATGGTTGCCGAGGCGTCGGGGTTGCCGAGGCGCGCTGCGCGTCCCATGGTTGCAGAGGCGTGCGTATTAGGAGTTGTTGCGGTGTTGAAGGTTGCCGTTTTGATACTTCTTATAGTCCATCCGCACCTCCATCGGGTGATAATATTGCCCAAAAAGAGTTTGGCAAATGTGCTTGCCACTACTCCTTTTGCGTTACCATGGTGGAGGTGTCTTTCTTCTTTGTTCGCTTGTAGTCCATGTATACTCTCCACCTTGCTACTATTCCGAAGGCACAAATATATTAATAGGAAAAAAAATTATATCCATTCTCAACCATTCAATTACCTCATTCTTGTGACTTCTATCATGGTTGGATGTAGCCTTTGTTGTCGTGGGCAATTGTTGCTCAAGCCAATTGCCGTGGCAATCGTTGTCAAATTTTTCTAAGTCAAGGGAAGAATCAATTTTTTCAAGAGCTTTATGAATCCAAACACCTTTTTCTTTTGGCCTCTCAAACATCTCCATCAGTAGAGAGATTTGATGGCTTCAAATCTACCAACCTCGGTTCCTCAAGACATACCTGCAATGGACGAGGTGAGTTTTTAAAGAATTCAAAAGGTTCAACTATTACCTGCTCATATTCCATTGGCAAAGTATTATCATCTCGTTGATCTTGTATGTGGTCGAGTAATTGCCGTGGCAATTGTAGATGAGAGCAATCTACAGATTCCTGCTTCAACATCAACGTTGTAACCTTCTGGGCATCAGGTTCCTCAGAATTTGCTGTAGTATTATTGTTCTCAGCTTCACTGAGTGTTGTCGCGGCATTGCTCTGTTCAGGCTCCTCAATCATTGCCGAGGCAATTTGTTGTTCATGCTCATCATGTGTTGGGCAGTCTCTCTCATTGGCATCCTCTTGACTTTGAGGTTCTAGTTGTTCCTCACACATCAGAGAGATTTCTTTGCATTGCTCCTTATCCTCTTGCCTTAGGACGTCAGTATCCCTAGGAATGAATTGTTGGTGCATGTTATCCATGACATATGTGGATCTCCCCAATTGATCTTCTGAATCCCCTAAGGTTGCATCCCATTGAGTTATCCTCGTATCCATAGATTTTGATAGCTCGAATCTCTTCAATTGATCCGTCAAGTCTAGCCAATGAAGCTAGTAACGTTTCCTCCAAGGAATTGGAATGCTCTTGAAAAGGACTACATTGCCATGGCATATCATTCTTCGCGCAAAATTGTTATGGTAAAAAAAAATTTGAGCTTTTTGATCATACCATGAAGAATTTTGCTCTGCTGGTTCCCTCTATGGTCCTCCATGTAGTTATATGCACCGAAAATGTGAGGGCAATTTTCAAACACATGATGTTCTCCACACATAGCACAAGATTTTTCCATGGTATAAGTTCTTTGGGCTTTTCTCGGTTGGTATAGGTAATCATCAAAGGGTGCAAGGAACTCTTGATTGAATTGATTCATATCTTCCAACATCATCTCTCGAATAGATTGGTTTTTATTTCCCGACATGTTGATGTTCCTTAACTTTAGCGCACCTAATTTTTTTTTTGATAAAACAAACAAAAAGAAAAGTTAGTAAAATTAAGAGAGAAAAAAATGCAATAACAAAAACAACTAACACCAATTGCCACTCCCGCAACAACGGCGCCAAAAAAACTTGTTGCGTGTGATAAGTGCTACGAATTGTGCAAGTATACACGTCGCAAGTAATAAAGTGATATGAGTATCGAGTATCGTCTCCACGAGGATTGGTTTGGGCCACTTTGCTTAAGTTACTGACTTTGTGAAAAGTAAAAACACAATTAAAGGAGTTTAACTAATAACTAAACTAGAAAGCAATAAAGTAAAAGAAAAGATGAGATCGATTGAGAGAGATAGGCTAGGTTATCGTGAGTTGAGGTGTGATAGCCGATTGGATTGTCTTGGTAAAAAGAGTGCACGGGCAACTCGGTTGCCGTGGCGACTTGTACAACGGGGTTGCCTTGGCAACTAATTGATGGTTGCTGGGCGACTAGTTGGGCAACTACTTGGGCGATCGGGCAGCAACTTCAAGGTTCGGGGAGCGTTCTTCAATGGTTTCTTCTTATCCCTAAGTCGAAACTCTAGCTACTTGTGCATGCCTTGATAATACATCCCTGCGTGAATCAAGGGTGAACAACAACCAATCTTGCACTCCTCTTAGCCGTTGAAATCCTTAACTTATTCCTAAGCCGGATTAATCTTCACCATCATTGGATTGAATAAAGATCATATTCATTCGTTTCTTGAATCTAACTCTCCCGATATTAGATAAATGGATGAAATCACGAGATCCTCTCCCAATTCACTCGCAAACAATAATAAGAATCAAGAATGAATAAACCTTGAAATAGAAAAGTACAAACTCTTATTACCTAAACAAAAACCAATAGTTTCTCACAACCACAAAACACAATAACCATAGCCGATCAAGTTAGTTCATGGTTGGGTTCAAAAGATATACAAAGAATAATCCCCAAACCATGAATCTAATAGAAGCAAAGAAGAAGAAGAAGTCGAAATTCCCCTAATGCTCTCTTGTCGAAATTTCCCCCTTGCTCTCTCTTTATGGATTGTCGAAATCTCCTTGCTATTTATAGGGCTAGGCCAAAGTCCTTCTTTGAGGAGGAGTTTGAGTTGGAATTAAATTATCTTTAAAGAATATAATTCTTTATTATAATTTTATTCCTATTAGAACTTCTCCTATCTTCTTGGAATTTAATTCTTCTTTAATCTCTGCATGGCAATCAAATTCCTTTGGGCTTGGGCCTTGCTCCATGTCATCTTGGGCTTGTAAAGTCATTAATTTCGACATCCCTATTGCATTTTTTCTTTGTCGACAAATGCCATGGCAACTGCTCAGCGTCTCCTTCATGCATTACCACGGCAACTAGCTCAACATTGCTTTGGCAAGTGATCCTGCACATACACACACAAAAACACACCAAAGCAGCATCTTTTTCCACAAAAATCACCAAGTTATGTAATCAAGCTCAACGGTGGAAAGAAACATGAATTAATGCATGAATGACTAATTATGCAACTATTATGAGCTTAAGTCTAACAATAATATGAGTAAAAAGGGTAATAAAAATAGTACTTTTGAACACTTATCATAAAGCTTGCGCGATTTAACCTACTTGAGTTTCTAAAGCTCTCAAAGATGAGCTATGGCTTTGTAGCGGTGCTCCTTGACTCTTGATAGATGCAGCATAGTCTTGAAATAAAGCCTTAGTAGTAGTCATAAAGTCTTGGAAAGTAGTTTCCAAAGACTTGTTGTTCGATGTAGAAGTTGTGCTGGAAACCTAGGGGCTCGGTCACATTCTGTTGATGATTCGAGTTGTCGGTGTAATGTCCCTGATTTCCCCAAGAAAGGTTAGGATGCTGACGCCATTCTGGATTATATGTATTTGAATAAGGGTTGTGGTTGTTCCTATTATAGTTTCCCACATAGTTGGTAGACTTATGGTTATCGGGGCACTCGCTTACATGATGATTCCCATCACAACGAACACAAGTAGTAGCTATCTTCACCTCCTTTACTTCATTAGGACGTTGGAGATTCTTCAACATATTTTTAATGGTCGACAATTGAGCTGAAACAGATTCATTGACGTCTAGCTCATGCGTCCCGTGAGTTTTTCTCCCAGTTCCAAGTCTAGAAGTAGGAAATTGGTAGTCATTGTTTGTTATCCTATCTAGGATATCAAATGCTTCTTCGGGTGACTTGTCCAACAAAATACCATTTGCTGAAGCATCCAACATCATTCTCATCGGAGCATTGACACCATTGTAGAACATCACAACTTGCGTTCAATCATGAAAACCATGATTCGAACATTTGCGAAGCAATCCCTTATATCGATCCCAGCACTCATACGTGGACTCATCATCATCTTAACAAAAGGAAGCAATGTCATTCCTTAGTTGAGTGTTCATGTTAGGCAAATTGTACCGCGGGAAAAAGCTCTTACACAAGTCTGTCCATGTCTCCATAGATCCAGCGGGTACTCCACTCAACCATGCCCGTGCTCTATCTTGCAAAGAATAGGGAAATAGCTTAAGCTTCAACACATCTTCATGCACACCTTACTGTCTAAAGGAATCACAAACTTCCAAGAATGCACGAATGTGTTGTCTGGCATCTTCATGAGGTGATCCACCAAGTCAATAAAGTTCAACATGTTGAACATCATGGGTTTAAGTTAGAAGTGGGCTGCCTGAATCTTGGGAGCTACAATCCAGGATTGAGATCATCCAAGATAGGATTTAAATGGTCCCTAATAGCACGTGGACGAACTATGATTCCTTGATTTGCCTCGGCATCAGGATTCTCATTTGGTTGACCTCTTTGATTGTGAACTCAATCCATAGCTCTTTGATCTCTTTGTATACGTCTTCTTTGACAAAAAAAGATGTTCGATTTCAAGAACGAAAGGTGATAATGGTTCTTCGGGTATTCCTCGGGTCATGCAACAACACAACACCTACAAGCAAGTAAACAAAAATAGAGAATAAATCTATAATAAAGAGAAGAAATAAAATAGTGCAAAACTAAACTCAAAATAACCAATTGCCAATCCCCGGCAACCGCGCCAAAAACTTGTTGCGCGTGTAAATGTACTAATAATGATACGCAAACGGTGCAAGTATACACATCGAACAAGTAATAAAGTGATGAGTGAGACCGTCTCCACATGGATTGGAGGTAAATTAAGTAAAGCTTAAGCACTCAAAACAAGAACTGAATATTAAATGGATGAGTTGATAAGAGCAGTTAAAAGAAATGATGTAGCTAAAATTGCAATAAAACTGGAGCAATATAATAAGATTTCAAAGATCCTTACGCGTGCAGAAGCTCTCACTTGGGATGATAGGCTGGGTTTATCGAGGAATCCTATGTCTAGTTCTTACTAATGGCTAACTATTTCCAGTTTATAAGACACTCAACAGAGCTTATCTAGGTGTTTCTAAACTATCTCTAGCAAGAAACTGCCAGCCAGAATGCTATGGCAATACCTTAGCGTGAACCTTAGCAAGCTACTAAGCTTGAAGTTCTTCTCCTTTTAGTCGTTAAAACTCTATCCTTATCTCTAAGGTAAGTTAGGGTTCTACCTCTCAGCATCAAAACCCATTGTCCATGTAGATCTAAGCTTAACTCTCTCGACCATTAAGCATCTAGCAAGGGTAATGGCTAACTCTCGAAAGCTCTTACAAAACCCAAGACAATAAAACAATGAACAAAGTATCAATGAAACTAGAAAATGCTAAAACATTCATTCAAACATAAAACATAATCATCCACAATAAACCCAAGCCACTTAAGGTTAGTTCATGGCTGGGCAAATAGCATCCAAAATAATTTGTTTAAAACAATCCATTTCAGCAAAGTATGACAAAGTGAAGAGCTACTAAGAGTAAAAGAATCTCCCGAGCCGCCTTGGACTGGCGTGTACCACCCTAAGCTTGATGCTTCTCTCAAAAGCTAGCAAGATTGTCCCTTGGAGCTTCAACAATGAATGATACCAAGATGAAGAAGAAAGAGGGCAGCCGCCTTTTTGCTTCTCTCTTCCTTAGATCACCAATACTTTTTTTAGCTCCCCTTTAAATGTGGGTATCCTATCCTTTAAATAGTGGGGGCTCCTAGGGTTTTGTGCCCTTCGTTCTTTGTGTGCCCTAGGGAATATCATTTCACATGTATGACATAGCTAGCTGGTGGAAACACATATGTGGCTGCAAAATATCTTCTTTCTTTGTCTTTTTGTGTGCCTAGAAATGCCTTCAAAAATGTTGCAGCAAATTTTCCTTCCCCCATTAGTTCTTCTTAACTAACCTGCACATCACCACACCAAAACAAACCTTTCTCAAAGCAGCACCAATTTCACAAATATTTAACAACAACCAAGCAAACACCACAAAATGCAATTATATGAGCTAAATGCATCTATATGCAATGAAATGAGCTTCAAACCAACCAATAAACTAAGTAAAAAGGCATGAAATGTATACTTTTCACAAGGTTAACACAATGATACCAAGTAAAAATGATTTGATTTGGGTAATTATGGTCAGATTGAATAAATTTGTATTGAATCAATATGCTGAGCTCTAAATCTAAAATATTGTGAAGTTATATGATATACCTATTTTCATTGTGTGTGATTAAGATCCAAGGTTATCTCTAGATTTTAGAGTTCCTTGCACAAGGCATTAGGGACACGGCATAAATTTTAACACTGTTTTGCATCTATAGAATGACGAACGATCTGAAAGGTTAATTTAGATTTTGAATGATATGTATAATTTTTATTTGATTAAGTTTGAAGGCTCATGGGAAAAGTATGTGCTGCTAGATGATATTTCTTATAATAAGAGTTATCAATTGAGTATAAAGATGGCTTCATCAAAAGTGTAGTATGAAAGGAGATTTTGATAAACATTTACGAATAATGCTACAAGACTCGTGGGGAAGTTAGTTGCATGCAAAGTCACCCAAATGTGAATTTGATTAATTCAAGTTGCATTTCCAGGTCACATTGTCTCAACAAAGAGGATCTGAGTAGATCCCAAGAAAGTTAAGATGGTAGCACTAGTATTAATATAGGCTGAAGTCAATAAAGATCCCATGTTATTCAATGATATGTCCCATAATAGGTTGGGATGTGTATTAATGTAATAAGGCTAAAATAGTAGCCGATGTATTTAGCCAAAAGTCTTTATTTGCCTTATAAGCATTAATGTCCAATTATCTTTGGAAAAGAATAGTGTGTTGATTACACAGCTTCATCTCAAGTCTACAATTGACAAATCGGATCAAAGATTTATAGATGAAAGATAAGATATGCTTTGAAAGAATTTAGTAAAGTGAAAAGGGGAAATTAAAGACTTTGATGTTAATTCTAAAGGATGATAATTTAAGGGATAATTTATATCCCCGATGATAATGAGTTAAAAATAAACTAAAAGGTGATTGGATCTGATTCAGTTCAGGATATGGAGAATAAAGTAAGAATGGCTCGAAGCAATCTTAGAATTGCTTTAGAATGATGGAAATTATATGCTGATCTTGAAAGAAAATATATTTAATATGAAGTTAAGGATAAAGTATTCCTTAAAAGTTTCACCTTGGAAGGTGTTATGGTTCAGACCAAAAGTAAAGCTTAGCCTAAGATTCATTGACCTATTATAGGTTCTGATAAAGAATTAACATCCATGATGTCTTTCATATGTCGATGCTTTTGAAGTGTCGATTTTATTTTTCACATATCATAATACCATGACAGGGTTGAGATTCAATTAAATTTCACTTATGAAGAGGAACAGACAAAGATCGTGGCTTATGGAGTCAAAGAATTGAGAAACAAAAGAGATTTCTATAGTAAAGATTCATGAAAGAATCATAAAGTGGTATAAGCCATATTAGATATTGATTAGAGAATTAGCATGTATGTGATAAAATTCGAGGACAAATTTTCTTAAGTGGGGGAGAATTGTTATACCTCAAAATTTTGGCTACTGACCAAAATGAATAAAATGAAAGTTTGGTGGCTAAAGTATAAACTTAGGAGAAGTTTAGGGACTAAATTGTAATTTTTGAAAGTTATATATTTTAGTCATGTAAATGAATAGTTTACCCCTAAGAATGATGTTTTCGTGTTACTCAGATTTTTGATACAAAATTTTTACTAAAAGCTATAAAGAGTTAAATTCAAGAAAAAATCAAATAATTGGATCGAATCGAATATTTGAGGATAAATAAGTCAATTCACATGTCTAGATATTTTCTTATGTGTTGGAATAATATGAACCCTTGGATTTAAAGAAATTTCCATGTTTAATCTTAACTGTTGAATCTTTGAGGACAAAATTGGAATTTTGATTTGTTTCAAGGGTAAACTTGTCAACTGCTAATGGAAGACTAAATCTTGGTCACTAGATAATAGATTTGACAAGTGGAAAGCTTTGGAGCATTGGATATCAAGGGTAAAATAGTTATTTGGCTATTAAGAAGATTTTTATTTATTAAATAAGGTTAAATAATGCCATTTGGCATGGAAATAAAGAAAGAAAAGAGTAGAATTTTGGTTCATCTTTCTTACATTTACGTGAGGTTTAGAGAAGGGAGAAAAAAAATCAAATTCAAATTTCAAGCATTTAGAGTTGGATTCAAGGTTAGTTAATGCGATATAAAATTGTTCTCCATTAAATTCTCTTTCATTTGATATAATTTTTACATGGTTTTCTTGCTTCTAAGTTGAAGTTGGTGATTAAGGTTTATGAAGAACATGTTGAAATTTTATGTTTTAAGGTTCAATCATGTTGGTAATGTTGTTGTGATGTTGTTTCTATGCTTAAAGTGATAAAAATACTATGTTATATTTTAGAGAAATTGAGGAGGAAATATTGTAAAAATTATTTTAGAGATGGAAATAACTTGAATGATGTTCTTTATGCTTGATTATGTAATTGAAGGTTAATTTGAGGTGTTAGAATGGTTAAAGGATGCTAAAGATATGAATTATGCCCAGAATTTTAGTCTTTGGCAATGAGTTTAGAAATTCACCAAAAATTCCATAAAAATGATTAGAAAGTGAGCCAAATACCATTATATTCCTGGTTTAGTCTAGTTTCCTTTAAAACAAATGGTGACTGATTTCCATTGGTATATCAAAAGATATGAAATTTTAAGTGACGAAAGGTCAAAAAATATAGTAGCAGTCAACTCCAAAATTTAGCACTGGAATTCGACTTTAAAAATTCGTTATAAATCGTATGAGTTGAATTTGGGCTATTAGTCTATATGGTTGAACAACTTATCGAATCTAGTTTCTCTCAGAATAAAAAGAATCGAATTCTGAGTTGTAGATCATTTTATATAAATATTTCTTTAAAGGTAGCACAGACTGACAAATTATAAAATATAGATTATAAAATGAGTACCTTATTGGTGTTATTAATTTTTTTCCTGTAAGGGATGAATGTTAAGCATTCAAGTAAACACGAGAAATCGAAAATTCAGTAGATAAAGCAATGACCAAGCTTGAAGTTCTCTTAATACATGCATTTTAGTTTGGGATAAGAAGTGTCATGGTAAGTGCATTTATCTGTTTTAAAATGTATTTAGGAAGACTTACGATAAGTCGGCCTATATGATTTTATCGAATTAGTAATATTAGTTTTCATATGAATTATGATATTTTCACAGGCATAAAGTAAAGGTTTGGTACATGATGGGGTATGAACTGCCCTATTGTGTTTTGTTTATAATAAATTTTATTATCATACAATGATTATATGTTATAGAATGATTTATGGTATAATGGAGTATGAACTGCTCCATTATTTTGATTTATCGATAATGAGCTATTTACAATCTATAGAATGATATATTGCAAAGGCAATGATATTGTTTTATGGCCCAAAAATACCATTGAGAGTTACAGTATATTGGAATGCCTTAGAGTCTAGCAGCTGGACCCGGCACTTTATGTGTCTATCGTTTACTGGCACTTTATGTGTCTATCATTTATCGGCACTCTATGTGTCTATTGAATATCAGCACTTTATGTGTCTATTGATTAACGACCTTTATGGTCTATTGATTATTGGTCTTTGTTACCTCCTCAAAAGTACTGATTTTCATGCCAATTTTACAGTATCTTTGCTTGTCTTTGAGCATATTTCGCTGCATTTAGTTGTTAATTATATGCATTTGCATAAGGATTTAGAATTGGATAATGCTAGTGTGAAGGGTTACTTGTTTGCAGTATTGCAGGAACGTAGAACAGATCAACGCAGGAAGGGAACGATGCCAAGGAGGATGCCAGGTAGTTGTTGGCAGAGAATGACCAAAAATCACCGAAGCACCGGTTGGCAGAGAGGAGTTATTTGTTGCCCGGTCGAGTGGACGGTGAACCATTGATGACGTTAGCCCTAGGATTCAAACGATGGATAAGATGATCACATTCCTTATCCTTGAGCATTCAAATTCAAAGCTTATCCTAGGTCATCCTTGCACGCCTATTTAAAGAACTCAAGAAAGAACTTGAGGGGATGATTAGAGAGAGTTTTATTGATCATAGTGGGCTGCACCGAGGAGACTTGGTTCGACCAAGCTTGACCGAAAGCATGGACCAAGAAGGGCTGCATCGATAGATCCTCTTCTAGCCCATTCTCTTTGTCGATTTTATTTTTATTTCTTTTAAATAATGATGTTTGTTAAAAAACGATGAAGGTTTTTGGTTTAATATCCTCACCATGAACTAATTTAATAGTTGGTGAGGGATGTTTGCGTTGAACGTTGTTTTTATGTTTTGTCTTTAATAATTAAAATGCCTTGGCATTGTTTTCCCTATCTGGCATGTTCTTTGATTTTATAAACTCTGTGCCAAGCGACTGCTGGCATTGATAGCCCATTGCACCTTAATATCTTAACAGACTTAGGGGACAACAATTGTTGCCAGATACTAAGGCGAAATGCTTCGACAAAAGACGTTCAAGTAGATGAACTTACTTCGGGAGTGAGTCTACCCCTTAGGAGTATATATTGGAACTTATTCAAATTGGTTTATGAAAAACTACACTATAGATATATAAGAGTTTTTACGTGGTTAATTTAGGGCCTTGCCATCGAGAGAGGCAATGCCAACTTGAATCTGCTCGGCAAACAAAGCCAAGACAGACTTTATTAAAGCTTGGCATGGCATGAATAACATGAAAACCAGGCATCCCTTGCCAACGCTCATCACTCATTTAAAATCTCCTTATGTCAATGTTGTTTTCCTTTCATTTCTTTCCTTTTAAACTGTTTTCAAAACCAACTTCAAAATCAAACAAACTTTTCCTTGACAAGTAAACAAGCGAAGCAATTGAACTCTTTGCCAATCCTTGTGGGATCGATAACCAGCTTATTGTTGTATTACTTGTAGACCGTGTATACTTGCAAACAAAAGACTTAGACTTGACACTATTTTCAGACATTTCCAACACATTTTCCACCTTTTTGCCAAGCACTCACACAATCACAATAGTCTTTATGGCCTAGTAGTATGGGACTACATGACTGGTATACTTAGTTTCTCTCTACATGAAATTATTGGGCTAATGGTATAAAGAAATTTTATATAATGAATTTTTATATGATTCATTCTTGCTTTAAAGCAATATTGATTTGAAAAGGGTTTGAATAAGAATTGTCTATACTATATTTTTCTTTAAAGCAATATCGATTTGAAATAGAATTATCTATAATATGTTTTTTAAAATTAATTTTTATTGCATTTATTATTACATTATAATGCCTCACTAAGTTTGTACTTAGCCTGTGTTTGCCTATGCACACGTAGGTGGTTTGAGACATTGAGTGTAAATAAGGCGTTGCATCAAGTTCAGAAATTTTCATTAAGGTACCGCAGTAATGGCATCCTACTTGAGGTTTTAATTTTCGACCCTTTTTCCAAGCACTCACACAATCCCAACAAGTTTTTGGCGCTGTTACTGAGGATTGCGACGGAGTTTGTTGTTTTTAAAATTTTACTTGTCTTCTTTTTATTTTTGTTTTTTATTTTATTTCTTTGTTTTGACCTGTGTATGACCAGAAACCGCCCTATGGTGGAAGATTGGCTATATTATCCAGAAATCGAAAGAACCCTACAAAGGTTAAAGAAAAAAATTCGAGAGATGGCTCAACATGGCAATGGAGGAAATTGTGTGTTAAAAAATGATCCACTCAATAAGAATGGAATAACACCAGCTCATGTTACTCCAGCTGCTAATGTGGAGGAAGAAAAACCTATTAGAGAACATTCAACACCAAACATTGACAAATTGATGCCAGGACTAATTGGTCCCGATGTAAATACACCCAATTTTGAACTCAAACCGGTAATGATACAAACTCTTTTGAATATAGGACAATTTGATGGAACACCTAATGGAGATACAAGGCAACACTTGAAGCAGTTCATGGAAGTATGCCAGCTATTTTAGCATCCTAGAGTATCGGAGGATATAGTGAAGCTAAAGTTGTTTATATTTTCTATGAGAGATAGAGCAAAAGCGTGGCTAAGTTCTTTGTCACCTGGTTCTATCACCTCATGGGGAGATTTATGCTAGAAATTTTTGTTATTATTCCAGCCACATAAACTCATTGCCAAGTTAAGGGGTGAGATCATCACAGTTAGGCAGGCTGATGATGAGACCCTATATGATGCCTGGGAAAGATACAAAGATCTGCTGAGGAGATGTCCCATACATGGATTCCTCAAACGGACCCAAATGGAGACCTTCTACAATGGACTTAATGCACAAACCAGAATAGTTGGTGATGCGTTGGCAAATGGCTCACTGCTTGACAAAAACTATATAGAGGCAGTTGGCATCCTTGAGAGGATTTCAATCAACAATTTTGAATATCCTACTACCAGACTTGGGACTGGCACTAAAACAGGTGGGAAATTATAGATAGATGAGCGCACATCCATCCACGCTGAGATTTCCAATCTTACTAGCATGGTGAGAACCTTGCAAAAGAGTTATGAGGCACAAGAAGTTAAGGCATTAGCCCTATTCTATACAATATGTGGAGAGGATCATCACACGGAAGATTGCTCTGCCAACCTTGAGTCGGTAAATTTCGTTGGCAATTTTAATCGTAATTATAATCCAAATTCCAATACTTACAATGCAGGATAGAGATAGCACCTAAACTTAGCTTGGGGGAATCAAGGAAGCAACCAGTATAATGCCCAACAGCAGAACAACAATGCCCAGTGTCAGAACAATGCCATGCCAGGGGTCAACCAGAATGCCATACCACAAAGGTCACAAAACAATTTTTATGCAGGGCAAAGGAACAACCAGGGGACTTTGACAGAATACATGAAGAAGATGATGCAACTATCTAGAGTTTGGCAGTATCGATGCGAAATTTGGAGGTACAAATAGGACAGATTGCCAATGCACTCAACAATAGACCCTGGGGAGCTTTGCCAAGCGATACAGAGGATGCCAGGCAAAACCATG
The DNA here is from genome assembly GCA_019671005.1 of Hibiscus mutabilis. Classification (NCBI taxonomy): domain Eukaryota; kingdom Viridiplantae; phylum Streptophyta; class Magnoliopsida; order Malvales; family Malvaceae; genus Hibiscus; species Hibiscus mutabilis. Next base: position 25,931,893 of record CM033750.1, on the reverse strand, counting down.
ACGAACAATGCAAAGTTGTAACTCTTTAGAGTGGTAAATGATGTGAGGTTGAGACATCCGTCAAACAGCCAGTTCATTGCCAAAAGGAAGAGAAGGGACCCAGTAAATGTACCAAAAGAACCAAAAAAGTAGACATGAGCATTGCCAGCCATCAGACTAATGCCAACGAGCAGACTGATGCCAGTGAGCAGACCGATGCCAGACAGTAGTCTGATGCCAGCAAGCCATTGGCAAAGCCAGTAGAGCCAGCATATGTTTATCCACCTCTGACATTTCCACAAAGGTTATAGAAGCATAAGCAGGATCAGTAATTTAAGCGTTTCTTGGAAGTGCTTAAGCAATTGCACATCAATCTTCCATTAGTGGAAGCACTCGAGCATATGCCCAATTACTTTAAATTCATGAAGGACGTCTTGTCCAAGAAAAGAAAACTGGGTGATTTTGAGACTGTAGCTCTCACAGAAAGATGTAGTGCCAGGATACTCAATCGGTTGCCACCGAAATTGAAAGATCCATGAAGTTTTTCTATCCCGTGCACTATTGTTAACAGATTCATGGGCATGATACTGTGTGACTTGGGAGCTAGTATTAACTTGATGCCAATGTCAGTGTTCAAGAAGCTTGGCATTGAATCAAGGCCCATTACCGTGACACTTCAGTTGGCAAAACGATCATTTGCACATCCTATGGGTAAGATTGAGGATGGGTTGGTAAAGGTAGATAAATTCATGTTCCCAGCCGAATTTATTATTTTAGATTATGAAGCTGATGTAAATGTCCCAATTATATTGGGAAGACCTTTTTTTGCCACTGGTAGAGCTTTGATTAATGTACACAAAAGAGAATTAACAATGCGCATGAATGATCAACAGGTTACATTTAATGTGTTTCAAGCTTTGAAATATGTAGATGAATTAGAGGAATGCCAAGTAGATGATAGGATGGAGTCCACTTTTAAGGTGGACCTGGCACAGCTGTGCCAAGAAGCTGATGATGATGCCAGTGAGACCGATAGTGAAGGAGAAGCAAGCAAATACATTGAAGAAGTAAGCTATATCGGATGGAGTTGGCTGGCAGAAAGATGGTGGCACCAAAACCATCCATTGAGGAGCCACCTGAATTAGATCTCAAACCATTGCCAGACCACCTCAGATATGCATATTTAGGTAAACACTCGACCTTGCCAGTGATCATTTCTGATGATCTAACCAATGATTAGAAGGGGAGATTGTTGGAGATTTAAGTAAGCACAAGCAAGCGTTGGGTTGGGCCTTGGCAGACATCCGAGGTATTAGCCTAACCATATGCATGCACAAGATAATCCTGGAAGAATATCATGGCAAAATGATTGAAGGCCAGGGAAGATTGAACTTGAGCATGAAGAAACTCGTGAAAAAAATTATCAAGTGGCTGGATATCGGGATAATCTATCCCATGTTCGATAGCTCATGGGTTAGCCCGGTACAATGCATGCCAAAGAAAGGTGGCATGATCGTGGTTCAAAACAACAAGGATGAGTTAATCCCTTCCCGAACTATTACTGGATGGTGAGTGTGCATGGACTACAAAAAGCTGAACAATGCCACCAAGAATGACCACTTCCCGATGCCCTTCATTGATCAAATGTTGGACAAATTAGCAGGTAAAGCTTTCTATTGTTTTTTAGATGGTTATTCGGGATATAACCAAATTGCCATAGCTCTGGAGGACCAGGAAAAGACCACATTCACATGTCCATATAGGACGTTCACCTTTAGGAGGATGCGGTTCAGACTGTGTAATGCACGAACAACGTTTCAATGTTGTATGATGTTCATCTTTTCGGATATGATTGAGCATAACCTAGAGGTCTTTATGGATGACTTCTTGATCTTTGGTAAGACATTTGATAAGTGTTTAAATAGTCTAGAGCTTGTTTTGAAGAGATGCAAAAAGACTAACTTGGTCTTGAACTGGGAGAAGTGCCACTTCATGGTGATGGAAGGCATAGTTCTCGGTCATAAAGTGACCAAGAAAAGGCTTGGAAGTTGACAAGGCAAAAGTGGAGGTAATTAAACAGCTGCCACCTCATTCAAGTGTAAAAGGTGTAAGAAGTTTTTAGGTCATGCGGGTTTTTACCGTCGTTTTATTAAAGACTTTTCTAAAATTTATAAACCTTTATGCTTGCTATTAGAACAGAATGTCACTTTTGTATTTGATGATGCTTGTTTGAGAGCGTTTCGGGAACTTAAGAGAGACTAATCAATGCCCTATAGATGTGGTACCAGACTGGAGTAAGCCATTTGAACTCATGTACGATGTCAGCGATTATGCCGTAGGAGCAGTACTGGGACAACGGCATGGCAAGGTTTTTCATGCCATATACTATGCCAACCAAACTTTGAGTGAAGCACAACCCAATTTCACCACAACAGAGAGAATTTCTAGCTGCTGTATTTGCTTTTGACAAATTTAGATCCTATTTATTTGGTAATAAAGTTGTTGTGTATACAGATCACTCAGCATTAAAGTTCATCTTCGCAAAGAATGATGCCAAGCCTAGATTGATCTGGTGGACACTTCTACTATAGAAATTTAAACTTAAGATCCGAGACAAAAAAGGCAGTGATAATTTAGTGGCTGATCACTTATCACGCCTAGAACATCACTGTGAAAATGGTAAGACCATTGCCATAAGAGATGAATTCTCATACGAATCTTTGTTCGCAGCCCAAGCTGTGCCATGTTATGCTGACATAGTCAACTACCTGGTCAACAATATTCTGCCACCAAATTTGGCGTATAATGCCAGGAAACATTTTCTGCGAGAAGTCAGGCATTACTATTGGGATGAGCCAGTATTGTTCAAATAGTGTGCCAACCAAGTAATAAGGAGATGTGTGCCAGAGGATGAGCAGCACAACATTTTGTATTTATGCCGCGCCGCTCCCTATAGAGGTCACTTTGCTGGGATGAAGACTATTGCCAAGGTGCTGCAGTCATGATTCTTTTAGCCCACACTATACAAAGATGCCCATAACTATGCCAAGGCATGTGAGTGATGCCAACGGACACGGAACATCTCTGGCAGACAGCAACTACTGCTCCAAAACATTATGCTTGTGGACTTATTTGATGTATGGGGGATAGACTTTATGGGTCTATTTCATCCATCGTTTGGTAATCTGTATATCCTTGTAGATGTGGCTTACGTATCCAAATGGGTTGAGGTTGCGGCATTGCAAACAAACAATGCCAAGGTCGTTGCCAAGTTCTTGCACAAATACATTTTTACTCGATTTGGTGCCCCTAGAATGATTATTCATGATGAAGGTACCCATTTTAAATGCAAACTAATTTCTAAAGCTTTGTGTATGTATGGAATTCAATAAATGATTGCCACGGCATACCATCCCCAAACAAATGGGCAAGCCGAGATTTCAAACAAGGAAATCAAGAGTTTAGATGTTTGGAAAAGTATGTCATCTCCCGGTGGAGATGGAGCACCGTGCATATTGGGCTATCAAAATGCTTGATATGGCATGGAGAGCTGCTAGAGAAAAGAGATTACTAGACCTAAACAAGCTGGAAGAGTTCAGATCACAAGCCTATGAGAATGCCAGACTCTACAAGGAGAGGACAAAACGCTGGCATGATAGGAGAATCATGCCAAGACTCTTTGAAGTAGGCCAATGTGTTCTACTATTTAACTCGAGGCTTAAATTATTTCCAGGCAAGCATAGGTCGAGATAGTCAGGCCCGTTTGAAGTTATAAAGCCATATGTTCATGGAGCTGTGGACATTAAAAATCTAAAGTCGAGAGAAATTTTTGAAGTAAACGACCAGCGTTTAAAGAATTATTGGGAAGGTGATCAGAAGAATACCAAGGAGGTTATCCTCTTAGCAGAAGTACCATAACTTCATCATCAAGTTTTGAATTTTTGTAAATATTAGGTTAGATGTTTTTCTTTTTCAGCATTTTCTTTATTTGATTTTTCCTTTTTAGTTTTGATTTTCCTTTGCTGCTTTGAAAGGTTTTCTTTGAGTGTGTACAGATATAGTGTGTCAAGAATAACGCCAAGGCAGAACTTGGCACGAGACGATTACAAGTGGGAGAATTTTGTGTGCCAGTCACAATGCCAGCACAAGCTTGGCATGCGACGGATGTAATTTTGGGAAAAGAAGGTTTACCCTTGCTTGATTAAATTCAGCCCATGAAGAGTGAAATTTTGAAACCTAACCCTAGCCGCCCAAATAATGGATAAGTTGTAATTTAAATTCAACTTAACCTCTTATCACTCCAAAACTTTAAACTTACCTTATCACTTACACCCTTATCACATCATCTCTATCACTTACACCTTTATCAAATCAAATCTTTTTCTTTTCCCCATACATGCATAATGCCATCATTATCCCCTTTTAATCTGGCCACTTTAATTACTCTCATTAAACAATTAACCTTTACTTCATCTACCATAGCCATTCTAAAGCCTTTCACTTTTCCCCTTTGATCTTTATCAAGCAGGAAACAAAGATTCACGATCTTTCTCTTCTCTTTTTCAAAAATCATTCAAAATTTTGACCTTGCTCCCATGGCTTCTTCATCAAAACCCTTCAAAACCTTCTTCAATGAAGAAATCTCCCAGAAGAATGAAGACAATTTCTCATCGAAGATGTTTTGCTATGAAAAGAGTTCCGATTTCAAGAATGAGAGAAATTTAGGTTTTACCCCAAATTTCATGGCAGTAGCCACCAAGCATAAATGGGAACTATTTTTCCAGCAGAAGGGCGAAATCTTTCCCAACATTGTTCGAGAGTTCTATGCACATCTCACGACCAAGGCCAATCAATTCTTGATGATTAGAGGAAAATGCGTGCGGTTTGATGAAGGGTATATCAACACTATGTTTGAGTTAGATGATGAAGACGAGCATGCAAAGTTTGTTGCCACCATGACCGTTGCCAAAAGAAAGAAGATGTTGGCAGATTTATGTGAGCCAGACACTGAGTCGATTGTGTCCTTAAAAGAGCACCGAACGATCAAGCAGTTGGCACTAACATCGCAACCGAAGGGGTAGAACCACTTTCTCAAGGTAAACTTAATGCCAACGACTCACAATGAGACCGTGTCGGAGGAGAGGGTGGCACTACTGCATTCCATTATCACGGGCAGGAAGATTAATGTTGGCTAGATCATCATAGATGAAACATACAAATGTACTGGTAAGCCAACTGGTGGTTTATTTTTCTGTTATTAATTTCTAACATTTTTATAAAGCACGGTGCGCCCAGGACCCCAGGACCTATTTAGAAAAATCCAAGAAGTAAAAGGAACCCAAATCACACCGACTATATGAAAGAACCTCACTGCCACCGATTCGAAGGACAAAGGTAAGGGAAAGGCTGCCATGCCAACACCAAAGCCAAAAGCACCGAAGACTGAGTCTGAAGCTTCTATGCCAGTGGCAATGCTCTGCCAAATCAACCAACGCCAGGAGATGATTCCTTAAAAGCTGGGAATAGAGCAGCAAGTTGTGGCATTACATTCATGCCAAGGACGTTGCCATCAGGAAAATCCTTGAAAATTTGTCCCTGGACTCTATGTCTGCCTTCCCAGATTTTCTTGTGGAAATTTTTGCTAACGATGATGCCATGCCAGCCAGTCCCCGATCCGTTCATACTCCAACACCCTCTTATGCCACAGTATCAGTCTCCCATGTTCAAGTAGAATCTGCTAAGTCCGAAACACCACTAGAATCTAAAAAAGAAGTCCAGAAAAAATATGCTGCCCCTGCCTCATCTACTACCACTCCTTCCACATCGGAGCCGGTACAAATCGTTAAGGAAGTTGGTGCTTCCATTGTTGTTTCAAAGCCCAGCCTCAAAAGAAAGAAGCTCATGGCCCCTAATTGTGGGACCTTTGTGAAGAGGAAGACTCGCATCACAAGACAAGAACCATCCGAAGGGGAGTCCTCCTCTTCCTAAAACTCCTTTTGCATATTTTTCATCTCAGTGCATTTCTCATGTTCATGCATTTTATTTCTCTGTTTAATTGATTATATGTGTTGTTTTCATGCATTGAGGATAACGCACATCTTTGGTTTGGGGGTGTGCGTTACCTCACATTTATGCCATGCCATGCATTCATGTTTACATTTCTGTGCCATGCTATGTATGCCATATAGATTAGATTTTAGCCATGCTTACTAAACCAATAAAAAATAAAATTTTGTCTCGGCCAAATTTTGAAGAATGCTAACACTTTGTTAGGCAAGTTTTATTAGTTTTAAGAATAAGCTACCCGATGAAGAAATTTTAAATCTTTAGTTGCCTGATTCCAGCAGAGTAGTAATGACAAGGCTACTTGGCAATTAAACTCTAGTTTAGGGAACTTTGGTTGCACTTTACACGAGGTATGCATCTAGTCTGCTTAATGAACTTAGGCTCTCTTGAAACTGAACTTAGAAAAAAAAGACAGAAATGCCAAAGAAAAAAAGGAATAAGGAAAAAATGTTTGCCAAATGCTGAAGAACTTTAGAGCACTCCTCTGCCTTAGGGAAAATTATTAACTTGGGTCTTCGTGGTTTGCTCCCTCTTAATTCTCAAGCCAACATGACTTAGGGTATGAGTGTAATAGGTTAGTCAGTGATGTAATCTGGACTAACGTGGTGTCTCACGCCAAACAGTGTATGACGCTACCCTAATCTAATGCTAGCAATAAAAAAACCTTTGGCAGAATAATGATTTTTTTTTCTGAGTTTGGGTAGTAAAAATTGACTAAGTGAGTTAAGTAAATTTGATGCATATCACCTTCACTTTTGCAGACTTAATGACCTTAGACTAGATCTATATTGCTGCACTTGAATTTGCTATCTGCTTGGCATTACTGCATGAAGATAACTGAAGACAGAGCTAGAGCTTAATTCTACTTGCCAGCATTTGTTGGCATTCCGACAAAAAAAATTCGAGGTATTATTTTCACATTTTTTGTTTTCCTTAGCTTACATGCATTACTTAAGGACAAGCAATGAGTTAGGTTTGAGGGAGTGTTACCTCCTCAAAACTACTGATTTTCATGCCTATTTTACAATATCGTTGCTTGTCTTTGAGCATATTTAGCTGCATTTAGTTGTTAATTACATGCATTTGCATAAGGAGTTTAGAATTGGACAATGTCAGTGTGAAGGGTTGCTTGTTGGAGGTATTGCAGACACGACAGAATAGATCAGCGCAGGAAGGGAACGGTGCCAAGGAGGATGTCGAGTAGCTATTGGCAGCGAAGGACCAAAAATTACCGAAGCACTAGTAGGCAAAGAAGAGGTGTTTGATGCCCGGTCGAATGGACGGTGAACCATTGATGACGTCAGCCCTAGGATTCAAACGATGGATAAGATGATCATATTCCTTATCCTTGAGCATTCAAATTCAAAGCTTATCCTAGGCCATCCTTGCACACCAATTTAAAGAACTCAAGCAAGCACTTGAGGGGATGATTAGAGAGAGCTTCAGTGATCACAGTCAGCTGCACCAAGGAGACGTGGTTCGACCAAGCTTGACCCAGATCCTAGACCAAGAAGGGTTGCATCGATAGATCCTCTTCTAGCCCATTCTCTTTGTCGATTTTATTTTTATTTCTTTTAATTGATGATGTTTGTTAAAAACGATGAAGGTTTTTGGTTTGATATCTTCACCATGAACTAATTTAATGGTTGGTGAGGGATGTTTGCGTTGAACGCTATTTTTATGTTTTGTCTTTAATAATTAAATACCTCAGCATTGTTTTCCCTGTCTGGCATGTTCTGTGATTTTATAAACTCTGTGCCAAGCGACTGATGGCATCGATAGCCCATTGCACCTTAATATCTTAACAAACTTAGGGGGAAATGATTGTTGCCAGGTACTAAGGCGAGATGCTTCAATAGAAGACGTTCAAGTAGATGAACTTACTTCGAGAGTAAGTCTACCCCTTAGGAGTATAGATTGGAACTTATTCAAATTGATTTATGAAAAACTACACTATAGATATATAGGAGATTTTACATGGTTAATTTAGGGCTTTTCCATCGAGAGAGGCAATGCCAACTTGAATCTGCTTGGCAAACAATACCAAGATAGACTTTATTAAAGGCTGGCATGGCATGAATAGCGTGAAAACCAGGCATCCCTTGCCAACGCTCATCACTCATTTAAAATCTCCTTGTGCCAACGTTGTTTTCCTTTCATTTTCCCCTTTTAAACTGTTTTTAAAACCAACTTCAAATCAAACAAACTTTTCCTTGACAAGTAAACAAGCGAAGCAATTAAACTCTTGGCCAATCCTTGTGGGATCGATAACCAACTTATTGATGTATTACTTGTAGACCGTGTATACTTGCACACAAAAGACTTAGACTTGGCACTATTTTCAGACATTTCCAACACATTTTCCACCCTTTTGCCAAGCACTCACACAATCACAACAGTCTTTATGGCCTAGTAGTATGGGACTACACGACTCGTATACTTAGTTCGTCTCTACATGAAATTCTTGGGCTAATGGTATAAAGAACTTTTATATAATGAATTTTTATATGATTCATTCTTGCTTTAAAGCAATATTGATTTTGAAAAGGGTTTGAATAAGAATTGTCTATATTATATTTTGCTTTAAAGCAATATCGGTTTGAAATAAATTTATCTATAATATTTTTAAAAATTAATTTTTATTGCATTTATTATTACATTATAATGCCTCACTAAGTTCGTACTTAGTCTGTGTTTACCTGTGCACACGTAGGTGGTTCAAGACATTGAGTGTAAATAAGGCGTTGCATCAAGTTCAGAAATTTTCATCAAGGTACTGCAGTAATTACATCATACTTGAGGTTTTTAATTTATTTAGTGGCATGTATAAATGTGATAAATTTGTCTATTTTGGTTTAGAGTCTGTTATTTATCAAACAGTTAATTTATTTTTCGTAAAGTAAAGGAGCTTCGATTTTGTGTACAAGATAATTTTAAATATTTTCAAAAGTTTTAAATTTATAATTTTTTTTTGAATAAAAGTCATGTTATTGTTCTATGACATCTTTGACTCAGATTCGCTATTCGAATACGGGAATGAGGTGTTACATAACCCCGCTTGTGGAAACTTTATTTTCCACCGCCAATGTATACGATAATAATCCTTAATTAAATAGTTTATCCGTAATAATACCAGAAAAATTAAATTCATTAATCAAATTTCAACACTAAAATTTTAACCCAATATTTGAGTTTATTTTTTACCAAATTGATTTAAGTTTTAGGGTATGTTTTATTTAACCAGACGTCAATTTAGATCAAATATATCGTGGGCTCTCCTCACCACATTATCCATGTCCCAACCAATAAAAATTATTTATCTCATTAATTTTTTATGTTATTTCTTTTACCAAGTAAATCTTCACTCATATTTATTGTACATTAAATTTAAATAAATTATTATCTTATGCACTGATGGTGGAAAATTTAGTTTCCGCAAGCAAGCTAGTTTAGGGGTTTAGGGTTTAGAGGTAAGATATAAAATTTAAGGTTTATGGTTGGAATTTAGGGTTTTATGTTTAGGGTTTAGAGGTTAGAAGTTTAGACTGTAAGGTATAGAATTTAATGTTATAATTTATGGTTTAATATTTAGGGTTTATGGTTTAGTATTTAGGTGCTTTAGTTTGAAGATTTCATTTTTTTTTAATTTTAGCCTTGGATTAGGCATGCTTGTGTAAAAAAAAAAACTTTACGCGGTTTGTGTATAGAATAATTGTCCAATTTTAAAAAAAACCAATTTTTTAGAAGTTATCATTTGAGTGAATTGTTGACATTGAAAAATTAATGAGATAAGTAATTTTTATTGGTTAGAACTATAAAAAAACGTAGCGAAAAAGACCTATCAAATAATTTCTCGTCAATTTAATTTGCTGTTCTTCGTGATGTCCTAAGTTTTAGTTTTTTAATCATATGTGATATTTTGCTTCCTTTCTTATACATCTTTTTCTGGAAAAGAAATCGGCTTAACATACGCATATTTTTACAATGAAATAACCGTAAATGAGTTTTTTTTTTAATGTTTTATCATATTACTCTAAGATTTTTTTAGATATTTTTTTAAAGTGATTATTCACTTAAAACTTAAAAGTGATTTCTGGCGAAATGCCCATATCCTTCCATAAATACCAATAAAGATATTGTTTTCCAAATTTACATGGAAAATTAATTATGACAATTACAAAAAAAAATAGGATAAAAAATACAAAATGTTATGAATACATTTAGTGGATGTCCATACATGCATCTTGCATTTTGTGGATGAACTTGACACATTCATGTATGCATGATATTTATTGTACTATGACTTTTGATATCATGGCATTCATGTATGCATGATAGTCATTGATATCTAATGACGATGATAGTCCTATCGAAAGACGGCGGAACTTGGTAAAAGAGTTTAGGAATTTAAAACTTTTAAAAATGGGGTTTAAACTAATTTTTTTAAAAATTTTGAAGGTTCAATTTATATTTTTTGAAATTTTAAAGGGGTCTAATTTTTTTTTTTTTTGAATTTTGATAGGGTGGATGAGAACTTTTAAAAAATTATGGGACATATTTAGTTAAAAATATTCAAAATTTCCAAAGCTTAAGATGAATCTCTAAAAATTGTGTTTGGGCTAAATTAAAACTTTTAAAAATTTTAAGGGAATAAATTATATTTTCTCAAATTTTTGGGAGGCCATGGCCCCACAGGTCCCTTCATTGTTCTGTCACTAATCTCTCATACTATCTTGCCTATATATATTTCTAAATTTGTAAATTTCTACTTTACCATAACATGTGATTCAATCTCATTCGTACATGTTTAGTATAAATTTTGAAATACAAGTTTTTCTAAAACATGATAATAAGAATGTTCTTTTGAATAAGAATATATTTAGCTCTTCCCATATATAATTCTTCTAGAGCTTTCAACTGATTTTTTCGCTAGCAAAATTTATATCAACATTGGCTTATTTCATATGCCAATTGATAACGTATGTTATCTATAAATTCTGAATGACTATTTTGAGAACTCTTATTGCTCTCTTGCTTGAAATTTTCACTTCTTGTGGTGACGATATCATTACCATTAGTGGTAAATATTTTAATTCACAATTATGCACTTTTCAAACTGTGTTTTGTCTCACATTTTCCCTTTCATTTAAATGAGAAAATATTTTTTATACTTCTGCTAAGCATAAATTGTCACATTAGGTTGCAAATTGTATTTCAGACGCAATCATATTCTTTAAAAAAAATTTATAAAATATAAAACGTAAATAAATAATATGTAAAGTAAACTAACATAAATTAAAATAAATTAAAAGATCAATTATTCCCTTTAGAGGTTGTAAGGAAATAAAATAAAAAGTGAATTATTTCCTTCAGGGGTTATGAGGAAATCAACAATAACATCCAAGTGAGTTGGACCAAAAACGCCATAATTATTTTCGCCATTTTCATAAAAAAAAATTATTTATATTTTCTTTCATTTATCATTCATGGTTGTGGATGAAGATTCATAATACTTCGGCGTATGACAAGCACGAGGCCAATAGTTTGTACCATCGCATTGATAACATAAAATTTTCACTTTCTTAATATAATTTAATCACTCTTGTCATCTGTCTAATCTCACTTCTGGTAGGTATAAGCATTCTTAAGATGATTATCTTGTCCAATCTATGTTCATGGCCTTAACCGCGACCACAACTACTAATATTGTATTTATTCTTTCCGCTACAAATGTCGCATTCACTTTAGGGAATGAAGTGGAGCCAATAGGTCTTTAAAACCTTTTTCACGATATTGTGTCTGTCAAAAAATATTATTTGCATGAAAAGTGGAGTATATTTTTTTAACATATGCTCATCAGTGATACTCTGACCACAAAATTTCAATTTAATTTGAAACATTCACATAACTACATTTTATTCACTAATCATATAGTGAATTATCATGTTTGCATTCACTTCAGGGAATGAAAACATATCCAATAGTCTCATAATTTATCATACTTGCACTCACTTCAAACAATGCTTCCCTAAAAATCCTTAGATCAAGACGAATTTTCATGACCTGAACTTGGGAAAAGTTTATAGTCGAGTTTTTCGACGTAAAAGAATTATTATTTTCGAGCAAAAATAGACTTAATAATAGTCATACTATTAAATTGAAACTATTCGACATAAAATTCATAAACGCACAATAAATGGTAGTTAGATCATAATAAAATGAATTGTGTACCTTACCCCAAGCTAATGAAAATAGTAAAGACTTGGATTAATTCAATCACTTCTGCCTTGATTCAAACGCAAAACTTTTTTTTCACTTGATGCATAGAAAATAAAATATTAATATGTAACAAATATTAAAAATATTAAAAAAAATAATAACCGAACAATATATCAAAATACATTGACCTTAATATAATAGTGATTAACCAACTACTATATCGATAAATAATCAGAACATACCAGACTTTCCAAGCTAAGTCGAATGAATATATGGTAGATATAGTCACTGATATTATATTGAAATCTTTTTCGGGAATCACCAAAAGAGAACCACAATTGTTGAGAGAGATCGTGCTGATAACGTGATGTAAATAAAGTAAAGAAGAACAAGAGAGATAACAAGAACAAGATGAGAGACAAAGAGAGAAACTTGTATTATATTTTTAATGTGGAGTTGAGAGAAACTTGTATTATATTCTTAATGTGGAGTTGTGTACAATGATTTTTCCAAACTCTATATTTATAGGCATACGAAGGAACCCTTAATTCTAATGGGTATTAAACCTTAATAATATAGTACCTTAAAGTCTCCTTTAATACATTGATATCCACCATAAATAAATATTCATAACATATGGTGATATTTTTTTAATGCTTTTAACTCTCAATAAAAACTCATGTACACTTTATAAATAAATTTATTCAAATTCAGTCTCTTAATATCGTTTATTCACTAGAACCGCTCCTTATATTCGTAGTCTTATGTAATTAAATAAGAATGAAACTGTTGATATCCATTAATTAACTGAGTGCTCAAACTCAAGGATGCTCATGTTGTCTCATCTCATATGAATTTGAATCCTGACATTAGCCTTGAAAATGTAATTATCTCTCTGCTTAATCAAAAAAATAGGAATGGATCAGCTAAATCGACATTTACTATTATTGTTTCCTAAAAAAATTATTATTATTGTTTGTTGGGAAATTATGATAAATTGGAAACTTTGAGGCATATTTTCTATGAGTAAAGATAGAGATCCGAATAATGAATTTATGGGTTCATATTCTACTCCATGAGATCTTTACAATGGTATCTCATATGCTCAAAATGGTTGAATGATAAATGACAAAATTATGCTCAAAGTAGGGTACTTGTGAATTGTGTGTAAAGAAAATGAAGAACACATATCCCACATTGACAGGATACCAAGTATGAGAAGTATTTATATACATTAACCCACTTATTTGTCATTAAACGACTTGGATTGAGATTGAGCCTCGCGCGCAGGCACAGTGGGTGTAAATCGAAGCTTGCTGAACCCATCAGAGTTGGGGACACACCTGCACGTCGTGGGCGATGCGAATGTCAGGAATGATCAGGCCTTTCGTGGGCTTGTGGATATTTTACCCACTACGAATTGATTTTTCCTTAAATGTGGCATATCTTTTTGAATATTCCAAATTAAATATATGGTAACATGTTGTATTAATTGTCTAATATTATTTTGATATTTCCTTGTAGTTCACGAAAATATATTCAAATATATACGGTATTATTGACTTCTTTCTGGGTTTATTTGGATACAGTATTAATGACCTTAATTTCAAAATATATTATTTCCAATTATTCTCCTATGTGAAACCCCTATAAATACCTTGTTAACCTACTAGGTTAAGACACACAACGCAGAGATTTTCAATTACTTTTATTCTGTGGTTTTTAAAAATTATTTTTGGTGATAAAAGAAGACGGTGTTACGGTTCGATGATCACTACAGATGTGTTACTACTGTGCTCATTCTATTGTTGTATTCTAGGAGATAGACGTTCGATGTTTCTCAAGCACCATAGGAGCGGGCGAATCTGTCTTAAGGAGTCTGTGTGTTACACAGGCCTCAACAAGTAAACGATTTCAGTTTGGTTTTGCTTTCAATTTAATTTTTTGTTATTTTTTTTGTTCTCCGTTCGATATATAATAAATAAATTCAAAATTTATTTTACTATTTATTATTATTTCTTGGATTATTGCTCTTACTTTTCTAACAATCTTAAGACAGATTCGCTTTTGAGTTTTAATCCAAAGCGAATAGATTACTCATATCCGATCTTTATATAATTCTTACAAAGAAGTTGCAAGGTGATATTGCATCCAATAAAACAAATTTGGAAAGTAAGGAGGAGTTATACTACATTAAAAAATTGTAATGACCATTTAAATCTTTCCAAAGATATTGGTAATCTTAATTTTGGTAAGATTTCACACGTATTAAATTTCATATCTTTGACTTAATAATTATTAATTGTGTTAATTATTATTTTCTTTTCTACTAATAATTTCCTTTGAGAAAATTATTGGGACGAACAGGATTCCCAGGCGAAATCATCATCTGTTTTGGAAACTAAGATCTCGTAAATAATATGTTTTGGGATTTAATTCTTGTTGATTTAACGAATTTGCTTGATATTTTTTCCAAACAAGAATCAAAAAAATCCTTATCAGTTTGTAAATTGAGATCTCGTAAATAATTTATTTTGGGATTCAATTCATGTCGTTTAACGAGTTTACTTGACATCTCTTTCAAACAATAAACAATCTAAATAATTTTATTTATTCAAATTTGTTGTGGACAAATCTGTTTAAACAGGAATTGTCATTGGAAGTTACATTGGTTACTGGTTTTGTTTCAGAATTTTAGTTTTGTTGGATAACAAAATCAAAATAATCGAGAATTGATTTTTTGGTTATTACAGAGATATTGATAATTCTGGTTCGGAGAAGAGAACACTCTTAAACGGATAATTGGAAATCCTTTTGAAAGTGCATGTCTAGGATTGGTTTCTTGAAAGACCTGATATTTAAGCGTTCCTAGTGCACCTCATCTCTTTCATGCTAACCTACCTAGTGCACTGTTTATTAGTGAGATTTATCTTATACCGTGTGAACATTCTGACTATGAGTCATGATAGAGGTACAACAAAAATGCTCAACAATGCTGTCAATCCTAATATTGCCAAGGCAAATATGATGGAAGTCAATAAGGACTTCAAAAGAGGCATAATAAACGAGGTCAATGTTGTAGGAGAAATTTCCAAGCAAGTATTCAATATGAATCCATGTTTTGTGATTTCTGAAGTTAACATGGTTAACTCAGATATAAGAGAATGGTGGCTTGATACTGGTGCCACACGTCACATCTGTAGTGACAATGACTTATTCGTTGATTTGATTCCTAGTGAGAACAAGGAGAAGCTCTACATGGGCAATGATACAACTTCCAAGATCAAATAGAAGAGAACTGTAGTTTTGAAGATGACTTTGGGCAGGGAGTTGAAGCTTCAAAACGTGTTGTATGTGTCTGACATACAAAAAAAAACTTGTTTCTAGGATACTCCTAAGGATGCATGGCTTTAGGATGGTGTTTGAATCTCAGAAGTTAATTTTGTCAAAAGGGAGAATGTTTGTGGGAGAAGATATGTATTGAATGACATGTGGAAACTCAATACTATTAATGTAAAAGCCAAAACAATGAATAAGGAAAACGTTTCTTCTTATGTTTATATGCTTAAGTCATATGATTTATGGCATGGCAAGCTCGAACATGTTAATTATGATACCTTGTGTAGGTTAATTAACTTGGACCACATTCCCTCATTTCACATTAATTACAATTATAAATGTGAAACTTATGTGGAAGCAAAATTAACAAGGTCTTCATTTCAAACTGTTGAAAGAAGTACATAACCTTTTGATCTAATAGACAACAACGTTTGTGACTTAAAGTTTGTCCGACTAGAAGAAAAAAATAAATATTTTATTACATTCATTGATGATAGCACAAAATAACGTATAACGAGCATTGGTAGAAAAGTCTTTTGGATCAAATTTTCTAACCTTTTATACTGGAGGTTGAACCTCAAACGTATAATAATGTTATACGTTCATTTGAGGGCACCTTATAGAAGGGTTCCATTAAGAGCAAAATTGATTCCATTAATCAAAACCATACGTGAGAATTAGTAGATCTTCCTCCAGGAATTAAACTACTGAATTCTAAATGGATTTTCAAACAAAAAATGAAAGCAGATGGGACAATTGATAAGTACAAGGCCAGATTGGTAATAAAAGGTTACCGACAAAAAGAAGGCATTGACTATTTTGATACATACTCTATTGTATCAAGGATAACCTCCATAAGGATGATACTTGCAATTGTCGCTTTGCGAAAACTAGAAGTACATCAAATTGGTGTTAAAACAATTTCCTACATATATATCTTGATGAAGAAATATACATAGAACAACCTGAGGGTCATTTAATTTCAGGTTAAGAGAGAAACGTCTTTAGATTGGTGAAGTCTTTGTATGGACTTAAATAAGTACCAAAGCAATGGCATGAGAAGTTTGATAGTGTCTTGATGAAAAACAGCTTCAAGAATAATGAATGTGACAAATGTGTGCATGTCAAAACTACCAACATTGGATATATTATTCTATGTTTGTATGTTGATGACATACTAATTGTTGGAAGCAACAATGAAATGGTAAAACATACAAAATACATGTTAAATTCAAGATTTGACATAAAGGATATAAGACTAGCTGATACGATTTTGGGCATCCAAATCAAACGGTCACCTAAAGGTCTCATATTAAATCAGTCACACCATGTGGACAAGATTCTTGAAAAATTTAGCAAGGATAACTCTGGTATAGCCAGAACTCCAATAGACATGTGCCAATATCTTTCCAATAAAAAAGGTCAAAGTGTTGACCAAGTGGAATATGCAAAGGTCACAAGTAGTCTAATGTACCTCATGAGTTGCACTAGACCGTATTTTACTATGAGCAGTATAAGTATATTCACAAGTAATCCAGGTGTAAACCACTGGAAAACGATTGTGAGGGTACTGAGATATCATAAATATACTCGAGACTATGCATTGTAGTATTCCAGAGATCATGCTATTTTAGAAGGATACTTTGATGCCAATTGGATATCTGATATTCAAGATACCAAAGGCACAAGTAGATATGTTTTCTCTTTGGGAGGAGGAGCTGTGTGATGCAAATCCTCAAGACAAATGATTATAACCAGATCCAAAATGGAATCTAAGTTTGTAGCTCTAGACAAGTCTAGAGAAAAAGCTAAATGACTTCAGAATTTCTTGGAGGATATTCCATAATGGCCAAAGCAAGTGCCCATAATATGCATATATTGTGATAACCAAACAACAATTGGTAGAGCATAGAGCTTTATGTATAATGGTAAGTTGAGACAGATGCGTCGTCGACACAATACCATTAGACAACTGATCTCAAATGAAGTTATCTCTAATTATTTTGTATGAGCAAAAGATAACATTGCAGATCTGCTAACCAAAAGGTTAAATTGAGATCAAGTTGAGAAAACATAGAAAGGGACGTGAGTAAAGCCCATGAAAATTTAAGGCACTATGTGAAGAAAAACCCTACCTAGTTGACTAGAGATGTAACCTCTTGACCTAGCCTAGCAGCCAAGACCAAATCAAGGACGTCACATTAGGTTTGCCGAAGCAAACCCAAACTAGTAACCTAAACCTATTATTTTTTTCCTTTTTATCTTGCCTAGATGCTTAATTAACCCTAAGGTATGATGTACAACAACAGAAGATGAATCAAGCATTCAATTTGCAAGACTTAACACTTTAGGGACCAAAATCTAAATTCTATTAATTAAAGGACTAAATTACAAATTTATGTTACCATCCCTTAATTAGTTTTATTACTTGCCTCTGTGTGAATTTGCATCAAAATTGGATCACAATATCAACATTAATTGAGCATTACAAAAATAGTGACCAATTTGCAAATAATCCAGAATACAACATGAAAATACAATAATTAACTAACCCCATACCGATACAGGCTTAAACAGTATCAGTACGAGTCCATATGGCTATCATTTATCGGTACGTTTGGTTGAGTATCGATGCCTATTGCTATATTTCAAAATCGAGGATTCTAGTGGGTAAAACCAATACCAATACAATACCCCGTGTACCAATCCAGTATAAACTTTCTCAAAGGCGTATCAATACGGTAGCTACTCATGCTGATACCCCTTTGTTATTTTCCCTAAATCTAAATTGTATCATACCTCTTATACCGATCCCCAAGGAACCAGTATCGGTACGACTAGGCCTGTAATGACCTCTTGACCAAACGTATGAGACTTAGGCTCGGTCTAACATGCATCAATCATCAAACAAACATCATATAACATATTTAACATCATTTCCACAGCCAACCAAGCTTTCTAGATGAACATTCAATCCATAGCAAATCAATCAAGAGAACCTATAGGCATGGTCTCTACCGAAGCATGCGATTCTCATTCCAAACCCACAAATCAAGCCATATAACCTCATACAAGTCTAAAATACCAAATAGAAATTGTCCAAAACAAGGAGTAAGCAAACAACCCTCCCAATTATAACTTGGTCACATTGCCCTTTATTACCACAAATTCATTTATTGAAAACCATACTTGATGTAAATCGATTCTTGGATTCCTCTTTTCTCGTTTGCTACCCCGAAAACTCACTTCTCGAGAATGATGAGAAACGAGAGCGTAAGCATATAATGCCTAGTGAGGGACACTCTAAAAACACTCATCAATGCATTTAAAACCATTTAAGTCAAACCACATTTTCAACTTCATGCTAAAATATCTCATGCTCGTTTACCTTTCTAAAACATGCATATTAAATCATATGCAAAACATGTATCATGGATCTCATGCACAATCCCATATGCAAAACCTCAATTTAAGCCTTCACATGCTTATTCATCCAATAGCAAAGCTTAAAGAGAAAAACATGTATAAATCACATTATACAAAGCATAATTCATCCATCATGATACATTGGTTCATATATTGGCATTAAAGTGACCCAAAAACCAATTCTTTCCTTTATCAAAATTCATTGGATACAAGGATTTCACAAGTGGTTCCTTAGACCACTTAACCATACACTTAACCAGAGCAAACAGTACAATAAACCCATCGACGGTTACAATTTATAATACCCATTAGCGAAAGAAAACGATACAATCACAACCCTTCGACCACTGAGGTACCCATAGTGGAGAATACGTTACAATTACAATCGCTCAACACACATGAGGTGGCTTATTATAGTGCACTTTAAACCCTATGGCATGCCAACTATATCTGATCACATATAATCATTGTCACTTGCCAATATATTCCATATTAAACATGATACCTCACTGTTTTTCATATGCATCGTTTAAACCAATTTCCAATGCAAAAAACCATACATTTTATAAAATCGAAATACTTTTCATAAAGCATTTACCATGCTCAAATATCATCAATAAAAGATCATTTTTATCATAATCCATTTCCAAAACATGTATATAATAGTAGGTATCAAATCATAAACATAGGCATGAGAAATTCAACTTAGCCAAACCGAAAATTGAGAGCGTAATCATCTAATACTTACTTCCGAGCTTAGACAAGCATTTCAAGCTTAATCTAAACTCCCAAAAATCACTTTCAAACCTTTACAAGGTTGTAAATCTCGTTTCTACTCACCGACAACACAAAACTTTACTTGCCGATGTAAATTCAAGCATTCAGTGCTTCCAAACCTTCGTCAATCACTGTAGGATCGATCTCCCCTATTTTATGTGCATCATAACAGAGGATTAATGCATCATTATGCATCCATAATCCCAGCAACATCAATTCCCAACACCGCCTCACCAAAAACCATAAAACGCCTCCTTAAAACAACTGAAAACATCACCAAACACAATCCAAACAAAGCCCAGTCATAAGCCAACGATTTGAACATCTAATCAACATCAATTAACATCTAAAAACAATTACAAATTCATCTTATACCTCCAGCAACATCTTAACACCATAAACACCTCAAAAACTAACTATTCACAACCTAGAAAATTAGCAATTCAACTAGCTTAGGGTTTCCTTTTATAAATACCATTAAATATCATCAAAATACACTTTAACCGTGATCTAAAACAATCAAGATTGCAATGATTCAGATCAATAACCTAACTCAATAAATTTCTTAACAAAATTAACATTAAACCATTAAATCTTGATTTAATCATTAAAACATAACATAAATTGATTTCAAAGGATCAAAAACTTAGGAATTTCAATAAAGAACCTTTTATAAGAGAGAAAAAAATCACCTCTAATGGTAGACTCCTCCCTCAATTGGCTTGATTTTGATGAAATCTCCAAAATAGAAATAGAATATCCAAAGTAGTACAAAAGAATCAAGTGTTGAAATCAAAAGTAAGATTGAAAAGATTGATTCCTGATATTTTTAGAAAAGAAAAGATAGTTTGGCTACTGAGAATTTGAGAGAAAAGATTGGGAGAAAAAGTAGTCACGTGAGAAAATGATTTGGCTAATTAAAAACATACTAATTAAAACTCTTTTAATCCCTTTTATTAAATCCTTTTAAAACCATTCTAAAGTAGCCATATTAAGAAAAAAAGTCTGATAAAACCAATTGGCTAACTCCCTAAAGATTCTAAGTTTTGATCCTTTTATAATTTAGTCACCAAAAATAGTTTTCAAACTTTACATTTTAGTCATTAGGACAAAATGTCCATAAATCAATCTTTATTTTATCAAATTGAGTTTAACAAAACCCTTAAAATAATAATTAAGTATTTTTCACAAATTTTCCATATTTTATTTCGTGTTAAAAATATTTATTACGATTTAATTACTAAAACTAGATCGAACCGACTAATCCGGTTCACCCAAATCGTCTAATCTGCCTAGCTAACTCCTAGGCCCAAATTTGGGGCGTTACAGAAGATACCAAGATCTAGGTTCAAAGGGACAATCTAATTGCATAGACCTGTGCGGTCAATGTGGGGGTTCTTCTCCCAAGTCCATTCCTATTATGTAAAAATTAATCAAAAGTGGAATAGGCTAAGTGATGCTTTTAATGGCCATTGTGTGATTCGATGAACCAAACAACATAAGTCACCTATGTAAGAGTGAAGTGGGGCAGCTTCAAAGAGACTATTAGGGCATAGTTCTCTCAAACTCTTGCAGAATCAGGGCGATGTTCACGGCCAAATGAACATAACCATGAGAACTAAAAACTAGGGTTGTTCATTGTCGGGTACCCGATTTTTAGGTACCTAAAAAACCGGGTACTCGACTCATCTGGGTACCTCATTTGTCGGCCCGTGTCCCGGCCCGCTACATACGGGTACCCGCTACTCGGGTACTCGGATAATCAGGTAACAGGTACCCGGTTCATAATTTTTTTATTTTTTATTTTAAAATTAAAAAAAATCACATATTAAACATATAAAATTTAAAAGTTTATAATACATAATCCAAACCAAAAAAATTAGTGATTTGGAATTAGTTTTAACTTTGAAGGGTGAAATATTTAGATATATATTAAAGTTTATAATACATAATTTAGGGGTTTGAAAGTTTATAATACATATATTTAGATACATAATTTAAAAGTTTATAATACATAATCAATGCAAATATTTTTTAAAAAAAATAAACTTAAAAGTATATAATACAAACATAGAAAGAATTTAGGGATTTGAATTTAGCATTAGAGTAAAAATATTAAAAAAACCTAAAATAAACATATAATTTAAAATATAAAAAGTATATATTAAAATTATCGGGTCGGGTCGGGTCGGGTACCTGGTAAGGGAAAATTTTTGGCCCAAGCCCGACCCGTGTACCCGAAAAAATTATCGGGTTAGATACCCGGCCTGATAAAAAAATAAAAATCTTAAAAATACCTGCCTTTTTTGTACCGGGTAATCGGGTCGGGTCAATCGGGCTGGATAATTTTGAACACCCTTACTAAAAACCACGTTAGGGAGGTGTGTGAAGTATGTCATCGTTTACACAAACGACAGAATAGTTCAAGGACATCACGTCTACTAGTGAGCCAGTAAAATAAATATACTTTCACTATGGAAGGTTCACGGTGGACACCTACCGGGTCAGGTACCCGGTAAGGGAAAATTTTCAGCCGACCCGTGTACCCAAAAAAATTACCGAGTTGGATACCCGGCCCAATAAATAAATAAAAATCTTAAAAATACCTACCTATTTTGTATCGGGTAATCAGGTTGGGTCAATCGGGCTGAATAATTTTGAACACCCTTACTAAAAACCTCGTTAGTGAGGTGTGTGAAGTATGTCAACGTTTACACAAATGACAGAATAGTTCAAGGACATCACATCTACTGGTCAGCCAGTAAAATAAATATACTTTCACAAGGGAAGGTTCACGATGGACACCTACCTATCTTATTCCTCATTTTCTTGATATATATTACTAAACCGCTTCTTTTGGGCTTTATTTTGGAAGGAGCTCTATTGGACTATGTCACCCCAAAACCAACAAATGAAAGCAAAATCTGGATATTCACTTGATGTCATGGTAGGAGTCTTGGGCATGACCTGAGGCACAACACGGTCTGCGTCCGATGCAACATATTTCAGCAATACAGTTAACAGTTTCTATAAAATGGACCAGCATTATATCAAAGTCAAAATTTGGAATTATCTTAGGGATAAATGCTTGGGAGATAAAGATGGGATTATCCAAAAGATAAAGCAGAATTCAACCAAAGTCACATGTTTTAAATTAATTATATTTATCTTTTGTGATAAATCTTTAGTTTAAATTTAGTCCACTAGTTTAAAATATGTATCCTTTATTTTATCTTTTATTTAGGGTTTTGACTTATTTTATTTTGTTATGATTCTCGAGTATAAATACCCCTTAGGATTCAACATTTGAACTCAGATTGGAACTTTTAATTTCCTTGGTTATTTCTATTGAAGCTTTATTTTCTTTTCACTCTCTTCTTTATTTATTTCCATAGCATAATGCTAAGCATGATCCAATCCATGCTTAGATAAACTTCCACTTAGCCTAAAGCTTTGCGATGACTCAATTCTAATTGTGAGAATTGGGTTTTCACTTAACGACTTCGAGAAAGTATTTTTCGATTCTCTGGAAACTAGGAGTGGCAATCAGCTATTCCTTTAAAAGTTATTACATCTTCAACTCAATAAGACATCATTGATTTGAAAGGTGTTTTGGCTTGCGATTTGGGAGTCGGATCGGTTGGTCGTATTCCAGCTTCCTGTGAACAAACTTAGCGGCGGTCTAATAAGGGGAATCAAGATCGAGTTCGATTCTCAGTGAGACACTATAACTTGAGTTGTGTGAAAGACTCCTATAATTTTTCAAATAAAAAATATTATTCTAAATTCCTCAAAGTTTCTTAGTGACTTTCAAAAGTTGTGCGAAAGACACTGTCACTTCATCTATTATATTGAAACATCTATACTTAATGAAACAATTTTTCACTAGTCCCGACTCACAAAATAAATTTTTCAACAGTAATATCTTGCAAAGTTTCCGTTAAACAAGACTAAAATTTTAATTGACAATTAAATAAATCTTGAACTTGTATTCAAAGAAGCCCGTAAACAACATGTAACACCTTCGACCCGGATGTTACATTTGGGCCTCAAGCCTAACTCCATTACCATAAAATTTTGCAACTAGATTTAGCCCAAACCACATTCATTCACAAAATCCATCATGTTTCGGTAATTCAACATAGTTAAACAATTTAAAAACGTTACATAGGAGCACCATTTAAAAATACATAATTAAAGCATTCAACTCATGATTTAAAATCCCAAAATAAGAGTTACAATACATCATAGGTTCCTACCAATACATAACCTAGATAATCTAAGTATTGTACTTGGACAACAAGCCAATGCTGAGGTTCTACTCCGATGGTGCTCCAACGGTGCACGTCAACCTACTAACCTGCGAACAAAAATAACAATTCCGAACGCTGAGCTAACGAAGCTCAGTGGATACACTTCCACTCAACCATGCTTCCTGCAAATCATAAATAAGAGCATGCAGCTAAAGATGATAACATGTCAATAACATCAAGTAAATATGGTGCTACCTCTAGCCGCCCAAAACATATAACAACAGCAAGTAATCACATGCTCCACATAGCATAAGCCTTATTGCACAATATAAGAGTGAGTCTCGTGACCACTAAGCATCAGGATCATTCACTCATAGGGGTGAGGCCCGCGACCACTAAGCATCAGGATCATTTACTCATAAGGGTGAGGCCCGTGACCACTAAGCATTGAGATCCTACACCCATGCTCAAAATCTCTCAACAAGCATCTTCGAATGAGGTCGGCGTCCACTAAGCACCAGGATCCTACATTCAGGAATGTTCAACCATAATGTTGCAACACATTCTTTCTCTCACTAGTATCCAAAAAAACAAGGTGTTTCAACCATACCAATGCCCTTACATGGCACGTTACAACACACGATCCATCAAGGATCCCTAAGGTTGCTACTATAAACAAGTCACCCAACATTTACCAAGTTGTTATTCATTATGTTCATATATGAGGTTAAATTCTCAATTTCAGTTTTACTATTCATTTTACCACATTAGAGGTCTATTGGGCCTTAGCCCTTGAATTATAGGTTATTCAAACACAAAATGTATTTTTCGGGAAAATTGCCCAACAGGTATCGATACCCAAATATGTGTATTGATACATCTTTCAGGGTATCGATACCCATCAAAGCGTACCGATACCCAGCTTCATACATGTGGGGGTTTAACTAGTAGCCTCGTATCGATACACGGGGCCGTGTACTGATACCTCTCTTGTACCGATACACTCCTAAGAATATCGATACATATTTTTGCTACTAGAATCCAAGTAGAACAGAGGGTATCGTTACTGCCTATGCCTATACCGATACGCCCTTCACAATTTTCCTGAGTTAGCCACTCAAAAGAAAAGGGTACCAATATCAGTTCATCTTGTATCGGTACTTGAACCTAAAATTTGAATTCTAGAGCTTGCAAATCCTACCCAACAGTCCTAAATCTTCATGGTAAAACCCCAAAATGAACCAACAAGTTATGGAAGGTAGTTGATTTCTTACCATTTTAAGCCATATTAACGTCAATCTTTGTAATAGCCATTATAGAAGTCTCAAGCACTCAACAACCAAAATATCAAACAAGCAACAAAGCGATCAAATTAATGATTTCTAGGAACACAAGGGAGTTAGTAGTGTACCAATCTTGATTTTAAAAGCTGGAAACGAAGCTCCTAAGCCAACTCTTCAAGCCTTCTTCTTCCCAACCTCTTTGGAGAAATTCTCCATTTTTTCACTACACAAGGAAGTTGTAAAACAAATTAAAACTTTGCAAAGGAAGATAAACCAACTAAAACTTACTCCCAAACCAGAAGAACGAGATTAACTCTCCCACAAACCATTTCCTCCAAAAAAACCCACAAAACCCATTTTCTCAACCTCGACCAAATTTGAGAACTTACCTTGATGAGTAGATCCTTAGATGCTGAACAACACCCCTCAAACCTTGATTTTTAGGATTTCCACTCAAATTAACAAAGATTTGATCTTTGTTCTTGGGACAATAAATAAAGAATAAGAAGAGAGAGATGGGATAAGGTTGGAGATAAAATGAGATCATCCTTCAATCTTTTTCTACAGCAACCATAAACAAAACCAAGCTTATTCCTTCAAAATTTAGAAACTTACTTTTTTGCTGCTCTCTCATATTCCCATTCACCTATTAACCCAAAACCCTTAGCCCAACAACAAGTGGAAAGCCCACCAAGGCTCTCGAGGCCCAAACATCTCGACCCAAATGCAAAGCCCACACTTGGGTTAAATTGACCCTTAGATTCCAAAATTTGGGTTGTTACAGCTCTTCCTCCTTAAGAAAATTTTGTTCTCAAAATTTACCTAATGGAAACCAATACGAATATAGCGACTTCATGTCATTCTCGACTTCCTATGTAGCCTCCTTGATCCCGTGATTCATCTACAACATCTTTACCAGAGGTATACACTTGTTCTTCAACTCATTGACTCTTTTGTCCAAAACTCTTATCGGTTCTTCCTCATAGGTCAAGTCGATATTTATCTCAATCTCCTCAAGCGAGATAACATGTGAAGGATCGAAACGGTAGTATCTCAACATAGACACATGAAACACATTGTGTATGTGTGCCATCTCTAGGGGTAAAACTAACATGTACGCGACAAGTCCAACCCTCTCAAGAATCTCATACGGTCAGATAAACCTCATGCTCAACTTGCCCTTCTACCCAAAGTGAATTACTCTTTTCCATAGTAACACCTTGAGGAATACTTTTTCACCCACCTTACACTCGATGTGCTTACGCTTCTGCTCCGTATAAGCTTTTTGAGGATCAAAGGCCACTTGTAGTTTTTCCTTGATTATATGAACCTTCTCCTCGATTTTTCTAACTAAATCTGACCCCATGATCCTTCTTTCATTAAGCTCAGTCCAATACAAGGGGGTCCTACACTTACGTCCATGTAAGGCCTCAAAAGGAGCCATCGTAATGCTTAATTGGAAGCGTTGTTGTAGCCAAACTCAACGAGCGGCAACTGCTCTTCCAAAATTTTCTCAAAGTTAACGATACAGCACTAGAGCATATCTTCCAAAATCTAGATAACTCACTCAGATAGACTATCGGTCTGAGGGTGAAAAGACGTACCAAAATGCAACTTGGTATCTAAAGCTTCATATATCTTCTTCCACAACCATGTTGTGAAATACGAATCTCTATCCAATATGATAGATGATGAAACTCCATGCAACCTCACTATCTCTTAGATGAACAACCGTGCCAACCTCTCAAGTGTTAAATCCATACACACAGGCAAAAAATGAGCAGGCTTGGTCAAACGATCTACAATCACCCAAATGGAATCATGCTTCAATGGCAAACCTGTTACAAAATCTATGATCATACGATCCAACTTCCATTGTAGAATCTAAATAGGTTAAAGTAAGCCTGAAAGAACCTGGTGCTCAGACTTAAATTGCTGACAAGCTAAGCATCTTGTCACAAACTCATATACATCTCTTTTTCTACTAGGCCACCAATAAAAAGAACGAAGGCCTTGGTACATCTTGTTGCTATCCGAATACATAGCAAACGGACTTCGATGTGCCTCACGAAGGATATGGTCCTAAAAATCCTTCAAAGCTAAGACACACAGTTGGTCTTTGAAGTACAAGATCCAACCATCTTGTATGTCAAAATCAACTCACCTTTTTGAACTATCTCAATATTTGTCGCCAACAATTCGTCTAACACTTGCGTTTTCTTGATTTCTTGCACTAAGGTAGGCTCCACACGAAGATCGGCTAGCAACCCACAGTCATTGATCATCCTCAAATGGGAAAACATCACCCTCAAATCTGACATAGACTTTTGACTCAAAGCATCAGCCACCATGTTATCTTTATCGATATGATACTCCATGATACAATCATAGTCCTTTAACAATTCAATCTATCGACGTTGCCTCAAATTGAACTCCTTTTGGGTGAGCATATACTTTAAACTCTTGTGGTCGATGTAGATGTAACATTTTTCCCTGTACAAATAATGCCTCTAAATGTTCAACACGGAGATAACTGGGGCAAGCTATAAATCATGCGTAGGGTAATTTTGTTTATGAGGCTTAAGTTGTCTTGGGCGTAATCAACCACCTTACCCTCTTGCATGAGAACACAACCAAGCCCATTCAATGAAGTATCACTAAACACAACATCGGAGCCTCCGTAAGATAAGCCTTTAACTATTCAAAACTTTATTGTCTTTTCTCATTCTACTCAAATAGAACTCCTTTCTACAACAACTTGGTTATGGGTGCCGCTATGATAGAAAAGACAATGATAAAACAACGGTAATATCTGGCCACTACAGACTTATGTGATATTCCTAGGTAGTTTCCACTCCACCATTGCTTGAATCTTTTACAGATTGACCCAAATCCCATCCGCTGCAACAATGTGGCCCAAAAATGCCACCTCGAAGAGCCAAAACTCACACTTACTGAACTTAGCAAAAAGCCAACTCTCCTTCAAGGTCTGAAGAACAACACGAAGATGATAGTTGTGTGTTTCCTTCGAGCTCGAATAAACCAAGATATCATCTATAAAGACCACTACAAACTGACCTAGGTAGGGCTGAAAGATATGGTTCATCAATTCCATAAAAGGTAAGCCTAAATGGCATCATCAAGAACTTATAGTGTCCATACTATGCTCTAAAAGTGGTCTTCTAAACATCCTTTTCTACTACCTTCAACTGGTAGTAACCCGACCTCAAGTCAATCTTTGAGAACACACGAGCACCTCTCAACTGGTCAAATAGGTCATCCATTCTTGGCAAGGGATAATGGTTCTTCACCACTACCTTATTGAGCTGACAATAGTCAATGTACATCCTCATTAACCCATCTTTCTTTTTTGACAAACAAGATCGGTGCATCCCAAGGTGAGATATTCGGTCGAATAAAACCCATTTCCAACAACTCTTGAATCTAATTCGTTAACTCTCTCTCAATTCTTTCAGTGCCATGCGATAAGGTGTAATAGATACCAATACTGTGCCAGGCATCACATTTATCCAAAACTCTAGCTCACGATCTGAAGATAGCCCGGGCAACTCTTCTAGAAACACATTAGCAAACTCTCTAACAGTCTGAATGCTCTCAAGCATCGGACTCTCAACCCTTGAATCAGCTATGCAAGCTAAAAAGGCCTCACAACCTTGTTGGATAATCTTTTGTGCCTCTAAAACCGATACCACATTTGAAAGACAAGGATTCCTCTCACCCTTAACACCAACTTGGCCTTATCAAAACCATGAAGCTTAAGGCTCTTCGCCCTACAACCCAACCGTGCATCATGCTCAAACAACCAATTTATCCCTAGGATAGCATCAAATTATTGACATGGCAACACCATCAAATCAGCTAGAAAGATCAAACCTTGAACCACAATCGAACACCTCTGATACATTTTATCTACCAACACATCAAACCCTAATGGACACATCTCTCAAGACGCTTGGCAAGAATACCCCACTATTGAGATATTCCACTACAGATATAGGAATGAGTAGATATCGAATCCATAAGAGCAATTATAAGAACTGAAAACAAGGTAAACGTACCTAAAATAACATCGATAGCCTCACAAACCTCATAAGCCTTGAATGTATATTGTCTCGTTGGTGCCCTCACGATGGACTGGATCACACCCCTCACTCTGATGTCTGGACATGTGGCTCGCTCCTCTTTTATCAAATCCCTGACCCCTCCGAATAGGATAAGAAGTCCTTTAAATGTAGACTAGAGTGGTGTCAATAGTTGTTGGACAATCCCTCAAATAATAACCCGATGACCCATAAATATAGAAAACCTTGACAACCCCTAACACTCACCTTTATGCTTATGTCTACACTGATCACAAACTGATGCGCCTACATTCTTTTGTGAGCCCTTTGGACTCATCATGGCTAAAGATGATGAAGGCCTCCTACGACTAGCAGACTTTAACATGCGGTCTGATCTCGAATTTTGGTTCAAAGCTTATTTACCTTTGTTCCAACAGTTTTTATTCCTCTCGAAATAAGACTGTAAGTTTTTAGAGAAGTTCTGAGTTCTCTCACTCGAGTTCTCTTGCCCTAAAACTGGGCTATAGGTTAAACCTTGTACTTGCTCAAGTGACTTGGCACTAGCGGTCAACTCTGAAAAAACTTTCAGTGGGGCAGCAATCAAGTAGGTCTGAATTTTTTTCCTCAAACCCTTTAGGAACCTCTTGCATCTCATCTTCTTGGTAGCAACCAATTCAGGGGCATACCTACTCAACTATAGAAACTCATGTTCATATTCAAAGACTGGTCGATTCCCTTGCACCAAATGGTTGAATCGATCCTTCAAACTATCAATGTGGGCTTCTCTCACATACTTCTTCTTAAATTTATCCAAATTGTCATCCCATGTAGGTTGGTTAGGATACTAACCCAACTCTATGGTCTCACACTATTCCCGAACATTGTTCTTCAATAGGGAGATAACACATGTCAACTTGTCCTTGGGTTTTAACCTCATTTGTCGCATGATCCAATGAGTGTCCCTCAACCACTGATCCACCTTAATTGGATTGTCTTGTCCTGTTCTAAAAAATTCTATAGAACCATGGTGATGTACCCTCTCAATTGGTGCCTCACGCAAAACAGTCAAAGGCCTAGGTATGGCCCTCGCAATTTGGTGAAGGGCCTGGTGTAGATGAGAGAAATAATTTGTCTCTCGATCCCCATCATCCTCTAACATCTTCTCTGACCTGGAGACATAATCCTTATCGTAGCTTCATTCCTAGGAGCCTCAACTCTCCTCATGGTCGCATGCTCTCCTTGGCATGATTACTATTCTACACAAGCATACGAATAAGGTTACACCATCAAATATTCAGCTTAAACAAGTGCGACTTAAACTTATGGGAAATGTATTCACTAGACACCTATACAACACTCTTTAGACAACCCCGGGGCTTCTTAGAACCAGCTAAACCTAGGCTATAATACCACAAAATGTAATACCATCAACCCAAATATCACATTTGGGCCTTAAGCCCAACTTCATTACCATAAAATTTTACAGCTAGATTTAGCCCAAACAATATTCATTCAGAAAATCCATTAAGTTTCGGTATTTCAAAGTAGTTAAACAATTTTAAAATGTACACATGAGCTCTATTTAAAAATACATAATTAAAGCATTTGACTCGTAATTTGAAATCTCAAAATAAGAGTTGCAATACATCATAGGGTCCTACGAATACATAGCCTAAATAATCTAGGTATTGTACTCAGACAACAAGTTGATTTTGAGGTCCTACTCTGATGCTTCTCTAACGATACACGTTAACCTACTAACCTACGAACGGAAACAACAATATCGAATGATGAGCTCACGAAGCTCAATGGATACAATTTCACTCAACCATGATTTATGCAAATCATAAATAAGAACATGTAGCTAAAGATGATAACATGGCAATAACATCATGTAAATATGGCGCTACCTCTAGTCGCCCCAAACATATAACAACAGCAAGTAATCACAGGCTCCACATAGCATAAGCCTTATTCCATATATAAGAGTGAGGTTTGCAACCACTAAGCATCAGGATCTTACACTCATGCTTAGAATCTCTTATCAAGCTTCTTCGAATGAGGCATGTGTCAACTAAGTATCAGGATCCTACATTCAGGAATCTTCAACCATGGTATTGCAACATATTCTTTCTCTCACTATGTATCTGAAACCCATCAAACAAGGTGTCTTAACCATACCAATGCCCTTATGTGGCACGTTACAACACACGATTCACCAAGGATCCCTATGGTTTCTATTATAAACATGTCACCCAACATTTACCAAGTTTTTACTCATTATGTTCATATCTAAGGTTAAATTCTCAGTTTCTTAGTTTTACTATTCATTTTACCACATTAGAGGCCTATTGGGCCTTAACCCTCGAATTATAGGTCCTTCTAACATAAAACATATTTTTTGAACAGATTGTCTAACGGGTACCGGTACCAACATATGTGTACCGATACACCTTTCAGGGTACTGATACCCATCAAAGTGTACTGATACCCAGCTTTACACACAAGGGTTTAACTAGCAGACCCATACCGATACAAGGGGCCATCTACCGATACCACAACTATACTGATACACTCCTAAGCGTATCGATACCTATTTTTGCTACTAGAATCTAAGTAGAGTAGAGGGTATCAATACTTCCTATGCCCCTGTCGATACACCCTTCATAATTTGTCTGAGTTAGCCACTCAAAAGCAAAGGGTACCAATATCGGTTCATTCCGTATCGGTAATCGAACCTAAAATTTGAATTCTAGAGCTCACAAATCCTACCCAACACCCCTAAACCTTTATGGTAAAACCCCAAATGAACATATAAGTTATGGAAGGTAGTTTAAGTAGTTTCCTACCATTTTTAATCAATATTGTAATGACCCAAATTTTGGGTTAGTTAAATGGATCTTAGATCTGGGTTTTGATTCTTTAAGTTGGTAATTGAAAATAAGAAGAATTATTTTTGGAAACTCATTAAATGGATTATTGGATTGATATGAATACGAATTTTAAGTTTGAGTCTAAAAGTAAAAAACAAAGGGAAAGATGAGTGTTTATTATTTGGTTTACCCATTTTGTCGGGGAAGGGGTATTTAATTTAAAGTGACTGAAAAGTGAAAAAAATGGGAAGAGGGGAATCTAAAAATTTTAAAAGATGAAAGAGAAAGTGTCTTTTGGGGAGAAAAATGAGTTTTTAGAGAAAGGAAGTGCTCAAACCAAGTTTAGTTGTCGTTCGTTTATCCGTTGATGACATTGCCACTGTCACCAGCTCTGCCTTACTGAGAGGAGTCTGACGGTGGTCCTCGCGTCGCCATTGCCATCACCGTTCACCAGAGTAAGAGGAAAGAAGGTTTGGCCTAGCTCAGAACAGCATGCTCCATCATCTTCCTCCAGATGCCGATGCCACCACGAGACTCACTGTCTGGAGAAGGGCAGATTTGGAGCTCACCAGTCAGTTACTAGCTGAAGTCACCACACGTGCCCCTAAGCGCCACCGCCGAGGGTGGCGTGTGTCAGTGTAGACTCTCTAAGTGAATGCTGGAAAAAGGGGCAGAAAATATGTATTGGAAAAGTGTAAAACAGTGCAAGATGAGTCTTTTGCATGCGAGTACACAGTCTGCAAGTAATACAGTTGGTAAGCTGAGTATCGATCCCAAATATATTAACTTGGAATTTAATTGCTTTGATTGATACTTGTCTTGAGAAAAAGTTGTTTGTTTTGAAGTGGTTCCGGAAATAATTGAAATAAAATAAAAGAAAGAAAAGTAAAGTAAGATGTTGGCAAGGATGGTGCTTTAATGAATTATGAGCGTTGGCAGGGAATGCCTGGTTTTCACGCTATTCATGTCGTGCCAGCCTTTAATAACAACTTGTCTTGGCATTGTTTGCTGAGTAGATTCAAAATTAGGAAAGCCTCTCTCGATAGTCATTGCCCTAAATTGATCATGTAAAAACCCATATATCTCTATAGTGCACGCTTTTAAATAAAAAAATTTCATTAAAATCCAATCCATACTCCTAAGGGATAGATTTCACTCCCGAAGTAAGTTCATCTACTTGAACGACTTCTCTCGAAGCTTGTCTCCTTAGTATTCAACAACTTAATCATTGCAACCCCAAGTCTGTTAAGATATTGAGGAGCAATAGATCAACAGTGCCAGCTCTCGCTTGGCATAGTATTTAGGAAACATTAAAGTATGCCGAATAGATAAAATAATGCCGAAGGCATATTTTATTATTAAAAACTAAACATGAAAATAGTGTTTCAACGCAAACATCCCCCACCAACTATTAAATTAGTTCATGGTGAGGGTATCAACCATAAAACCTTCATCGTTTCTCAAAAACATCATCATATGAAAATAAAAATAACTAAACAAAGAGAATGGGAAAGTAGGGGGTCTCTTGATACAGCCTTTCAATGGCTCCAAGCCGTCGGTCTAACTGGTCGAACCATGCAGCCTTCCTCTTCCGATCGTCAATGAATAGCCTCCCCCAAATGCTTGCTTGATCGTTCTTTAAATAGGCGTGCGATGAAGCCCTAGGATGAGCCTTTGAGTTTGAATTTGAATGCACAAGGGATAAGGGATGTGATCATCTTATCCAGATTTGAAGTGATAAGCTGATAAGGTGATAAGCTGATCAGGATTTCACTAGGGCTGACGTCATATACCGTCAATTTTTTGGTAGCCGAGCTTGGCATCGTTCGATCCATCTGTGCCAGATAGACTTGGCATCCTATTTTTTCAGAGTTTGATCAAATGCTATTTTTTCACAGCCTGATTTGTTCCTATTTTTTTGGGCTGGCATTGCCAAGGGTTCTTGACATGGCATCAAGTTCACTTCTCTGCCAACCGGTGCTTGGCATTGTCTGGTCCATCTATGCCAACAACACTCGGCGTTCTCTCTAGAATTCTTTACTGCGCTGCTTTTCTGTGCCAAATATTATGCCAAAACTGCAAAATTGCCAACAAAACAACCATTCACACTGACATAGATAGAATTCTAAACTCCTTATGCAAATGCATGATTTTAACAACCTAATGCAACTAAATGTGCCTAAAAACTAGCAAAAGCATTGTAAGATTGGCATTAAAAACAGAACTTTTGGATAGGTAACACACCCCCAAACCTAACTCATTGTTTGTCCTCAAGTAATGCAATCAAAATAAAAACAAAAACTGTGAAAATGTTACCTCAACAAAATTTTGGTTAGAATGCCAACAAGTGCTGGCAAGCAGAATTTGGCTCTATTTCTGTCCTCGGTATCTCAGTGCAATAATGCCAAGTAGGTAGTAATTCAAGTGCAGAAAATATAACTCTAGTCTAAGTTTATGAAGAGTGCATGATGTGTAGGCAATATGCATCGAGTATCCTTTCACTCCCTTAGCCAATTTTACTACCTAAACTCATATTCTTTTTATATTTTGTTTCTTTTGCCAAGGGTTTTTATTCGTATTAATTTAAGCTTGCTTTGTGACACTATTTAGCGTGAGAGATAAGAGGGAGAATACCACGAATCCCCACCTTAGTCTAGACATCATTAGGCTTTCTCTTCAACTCATACTCTAAGGTTTTAGACTTGAGAACTAAGAGGGAGCAAACCATAAAGCCCCAAGTAACTTATCATCCCTAAGTAGAGGAGAGTTATATGTTTTTTCTTGCCTTGGCAGAACATTGATGCCTTATTAGTTTCTTTTACCCAGGCATCATTTGATCTTTTTTTCAATCTAAGCATAGTTTCAAAAAGACTAAGTTTGCTAAGGAACTAGATACATACTACGTGTTAAGTGAAGTTTCAGTTCCCTAAACTAGAGATCAATTGCCTAGCTAACCTGGCATACTACTCTGCTGGCATGGCATGACAACTAAAGATTAAAATTTCCTCATTGGACAGACACCTAGATCAAATTAAACTTGCCTAACAAGTGTTAACATTCTTCAAAATTAAACTGAGGTAAAATTTTCTTTTTCCTTTTTTAGTGGTTCAGTATGCATCTACTCTAAATGACCTAGATGGCATGGCAAATGGCATGGCAACAGAAATTAAACATGAAATGCATGGCATGGCATAAATGTGAAAACATGCACACCCCCAAACCCTAGATGTGCATTGTCCTCAATGCATGAAAACAACACATTTATACAATTAAAATAGAAAATAAAAATGCAAGATCATGTGAATGCAATGCAATGAAATGTAAAGGAGTTTAGATAGACGAGGACTCCCCTTCAGAGTCTTCTTCTTCTGTGACGTGGGTCTTTCTTTTCAGAAATTAGCCATGGGCAGGGGCCATTCATTTCTTTCCTTTTATGATTGGATATGAAGCGGTAGTAGAGGCTCCAACTTTCTTCTTTTTCTTAGCAGGTTCCGAAGCGGCAAGTGCATCGATGGCATCAGATGGCGTATGTATAGCAGGTGTCACGCTTTGGTAGACTTGGCTTTAGCAGACTTGGCTTTGGTTTCCTTTGACTCAGATGAAGACTCAGAGCTGGCAAACTCAACTTGTACTAGAGACAATGGGACTGTGGCATCGGATGGGGTATGAACTAGACTAGCTGGCATGGCATCACCACTGGCAGAGGGCTCGACCGGGAAATCTAGGAATTCTAGCACAAAGTTAGGGGACATTTTCTTGAGAGCTTCCCTGATTACAACATTTCTGGACTGTATGTAATATCGTAGCTTTACATTAAACTACTTAGCCTTCTAATTTACTGAGTATGATCTCCTGGCGATGGTAAATTTGTGACAGCATTGCCCGTGAACTGTCTGGCACGGTTTCA
The DNA here is from genome assembly GCA_019671005.1 of Hibiscus mutabilis. NCBI lineage: Eukaryota > Viridiplantae > Streptophyta > Magnoliopsida > Malvales > Malvaceae > Hibiscus > Hibiscus mutabilis. Next base: position 25,895,689 of record CM033750.1, on the reverse strand, counting down.
GGCATAGTGTCTGGCACTGCCTTTGGCACCTTTGGCTTTGGCGTGGGTATTTTTGCTTTCCCCTTGCCTTTGTCCTTTGGCTTGGAAGCTGTAAGGTTTCTCCAAATAACAATTGTAATTGTTGTTCCCTTGATCCTTTGACCTTTATCTGTATCAAGCTTTGGCACACCATGGAGCATGCAAATGTTAGAAATTAACAAAGGAAAGAACAAACTGCCATTAACTTTCGCTGCACATTTGTAAGTTTCATCAATAATGAGCCTGCCAACATTAATCTTACACCTCATAATGATGGAATACAATAGGATCAACCTCTCTTTCGATACAGTCTCAATGTGAGATGTTGGCATTAGATTTTCCTTGACAAAGTGATTCCATCCTCTCTATTGGGGTTTCAACGCCAACCACTTTACCGTGCGGTGTCCCTTTGATGACACTATCCATGTCGTGTCAGGCTCACATAAGTCTGCCAGCAGCTTCTTTCTCTTGGCAACAGTAATTGACTCAGCATAATCAAAATATTCATCCTCTGCACCATCCAATTCAAACATATTGTTAATATACCCCTCATCAAAATGCTCACAGTTACCTCGAATCATCAAGAAGGGAAAATCCTTGGTCACAAGATAAGCGTAGAATTCTTGAACAATGGTGGCATAAATCTCCCCTTCATGCTGGCAAAACAGATTCCACTTGTGCATGTCAACTATTGCCATGAATTCTGGAGAGAAGCCAATGCTTGTCTCTGTCTTGAAATCAAAGTATTTCTTGTAGCAAAAAGATTTTGAAGCAAAGTTAGCTTTAAACTTTTTCCAAATCTCCTCATTGAAAATTTAGTTGAAAGGGGTAGAAGAAGAAGCCATTGGAAACATGCAAGAATTTGGACTGGTTTTGAATCAAGGAAGAAGAAAAGACGATGTAAAGAGCTTGGTTCTTGTTTGAAAAGAAAAATGAGAAATTGAGAGAGAGTTGGGTTCTTTAAATTCGGCTAGGGAAAGAAAGTGAAAAGTTTGGGTAGTTAATGGGGTTGGTAACCGAGTAAATAGGGTTAATGATGGAAGGTAAAAAGATTTGATTTAAAAAGAGAGTAAACGATAAGGTTGTAAGTGATAAGATTTGGTAAAGATTGGAGTGATAAGGTGATTGGATTTAATTTAAATTTCAACCTAACTTTTTTTGGGCGGCTAGGGTTTAAATTTAAAGAAAATACTCTCTCTTATCTAATGGGCCGATCAAGTTAGGGCTTACTTCCTCTTTCCATGTTTTACTTCGTCGCATGCCAACATGCTTTGGCATTAAACTTGGCAATGCCCTTGGCAATGTGCTTGGCACATAGAATTCTCCTATTGTGGCATCGGCTCATGCCAAATCTCCCCTTGGCATTAATCCTGGCATTGCTCCTGACATCATTCTTGGCATTGTTCTGGCATACTGATTCTACATTGACTCAAAGGAAACCTTTCAACATAGTCAAGGAATAAAAATGAAAATTAAAAGAAAGAAAGAAAAACTACTAAAAATCTTGAAACCTAAAAACAAATAAAAACAACTAACCTAATATTTACAAAAATTCAAACCTGATGGTGGTTTCATGTTACCTCTGCCAAGAGGATCACCTCCTTGGCAATGTTCTGGTCACCTTCCATGTAGTGCTTCAGTATGTAGCCCTTGGTTGATGGATGGTAAGCTGTGGCACTATTTTGTTTGAATAACCAACATAGAAAGCCGAAGAATTTCTTACCTTTGAGTATGTCGAACTCTAGATTGCTCAACAAGGGAGAATGTTTTGCCATGTGGGTTTTGAATAACCACCTCATAAAACCAAAATACATCTTTCTTGTAGGCCGATCAAATCTTTGATTGAATTCAGTACCCCAGTAGTGCTTAGGTTGTGGTCCTTCTATTTCATTTGATGCCAAGGTGTATGTATCCTCGACCAGTTCCAAACTTGCCATAGCATTCTTAGTTAAATCTTCAATTTCTGCTGCACCATCTCTAGCATTATTATCATGGCCAAATTCTCTTGCTTCAGTTCTTCATTTTCTGCCATTTGGACTCTACTTTTTCTTCCAGAAACTAGCCATCTAAGCACACCTCGCTTCATGGCATCAGTCCTGACCAGAATCAAACTTCTCTGTCGCTCAATTGTTTTTCCATCGCACTTATGTTTAATGGCACCAGCGTTTATTCCTTGGCAAGTCAATGCCAGGTTCTCATCCAAAATGGATTCTATTGGCTCAACTACATGGCATTCTTCATGTTCATCTGCACACTTAAGAGATTTGTCAATATTAAAAGTGACATTTATTAGTCTTACCAATGTAAGGTTGGCAATTACTGGCTACACTGGTTGTGTCGAGGTGGTGTTGGCATCAGATTGAGATCTAGCATTACTGGTGCTTGCTTTCTCTTTCTTAGCTTCTTTGGTTTCTTCTGCTGGCATTGATTTATTCGCATGGCAAACAATTGGCTCTTCTTCACACATTAAAATCTCGACTTGGTTGCCGCTTAGGGGAGTGACAGCTTTGTTTTGTTCTCTCCCTTTTTGCCGAGCATCATCCGTATCACATGGTAGAGTTTCTGGAGGTTTGACATTAGATAGTGGTCTGGCATCAGACAGTGGTCTGGCATCAGATAGTGTTATAGCATCATTAGCCTCTGCCTCTTCTTTCTCTACTTCTTTGGGTTCACATGCTGGCACTGAGTCCTCTTCCTGCAAATAATTGGCTGATTGCCTTCGTCTTCTTGGTTTGGAACTTCAAAATATTGCCCTTCTGCCCTGGCATCGAACTTGGCAACATTATCTAGCTTTGCCTCGATGTTTTTGTATTCAGGATCCTTGCCCTCAAAATTTTCCTCACACTCTATTACCACTAATGAGTCCAATGTACATGTTGTGGAATACTCTTCATCAGTATAATATATTGATTCAAGTGTGTTAGGAAAAACCTGATACTCGTAATGTTGATTTTGAATTCCTTAATGAGCAGGTGGAGGAAGAAAATTGCCAGCTTGTTGATGTAGCATTGCAATGGCATTCTGATTGTTACCACTAACCGAAGCGTTTGCCACCTCATGTTGTCTTGATGGCAACTCTATCTCGTTCTCTTGAGGCATGCCATTCACAGCATTGGCAAGCCTCCTGACTTGTTCTTCCAAGCCTCTCATAGCACCCATGGCTTCTTCAAATGCGTCTCCAATGTAATTTGTTTGCTCTTGAGGTGGATTGTTGTGCATCAGCATTTCTGAAGGCAATTCTGCCATGGAAAACGATATGTTGGATCCATAAAGATCTGTCGCTGATTTCTCATAAAGAATGTTGCCTTGGGATGGCATTTGTTTGAAGTCTAGTGGTGCAACAAAGTTGTTAGGTGTATAAAAATAACCATCGTCTTGATTATTCCAAAAAAAAATTTGTTGTTGGTTCCATCCTTGGTTCAAGTTGTAGGAGGAAAGGTTTTTCACATTACAATGCCCCGTGTAACAATAGGAATTAGGGTTGAAGGGGCAATTGTCAAACGAGTGGCGTCCTCTACAATATGCACAAACAACGGGTGTTGCTTGCCTTTTGCTGACCTGGTTAGGCACTTGCATTGATGTAATCATGTTTTTCAGTTCAAAAACATGTGCCAAAAGTGTTGTATAGGCATCCTTTTCATGTTTTTCATATCGTCATTGCTCATGGACAACTCTTGGAGTTGGATATTGGTAGTCATAAGTGGGGAAAATATAGTCATCATCATACCATATGTGGATGCCCATATTTTTTAAGCTTTCCTAAAAAATTAATGACCAAAACAAAAGGAAGTTAGTAAAATGAAAACAAAAAAAACAAGTGAAAATTAAAGCAATAAATTTCGTCGCAATCCCCAGTAACGGCACCTTGTAGACTCTCTAAGTGAATGCTGGCAAAAGGGGCAGAAAATATGTATTGGAAAAGTATAAAACAGTGCCAAGATAAGTCTTTTGAGTGCAAGTATACACGGTCTGTAAGTAATACAGCTGGTAAGTTGAGTATCGATCCCACAGAGATTGACTTGGAATTCAATTGCTTTGATTGATACTTGTCTTGAGAAAAAGTTTTTTGTTTTGAAGTGGTTTCGGAAATAATTGAAATAAAATAAAAGAAAGAAAAGTAAAGTAAGACGTTGGCAATGAATGTTCTTTAATGAATGATGAGCGTTGGCAGGGAATGCCTGGTTTTCACGCTATTCATGTCGTGCAGCCTTTGATAACAACATATCTTGGTATTGTTTGCCGAGCAGATTCAAAATTAGCAAAGCCTCTCTCGATGGTCATTACCCTAAATTGATCATGTAAAAACCTCTATATCTCTATAGTGCATGCTTTTAAATAAACCAATTTGATTAAAATCCAATCCATACTCTTAAGGGGTAGATTTCACTCCAGAAGTAAGTTCTTCTACTTGAACAACTTCTCTCGAAGCTTGTCTCCTTAGTATTCAACAACTTAATCATTGCCACCCCAAATCTGTTAAGATATTAAGGAGCAATAAGCCAACAGTGCCAGCTCTCGCTTGGCATAGTATTTAGGAAACATTAAAGTATGCCAAATAGATATAACAATGCTGAAGGCATGTTTCATTATTAAAAACTAAACATGAAAATAGTGTTTCAACGCAAACATCCCCCACCAACTATTAAATTAGTTCATGGTGAGGGTATCAACCATAAAACCTTCTTCGTTTCTCAACAACATCATCATTTAAAAATAAAAATAACTAAACAAAGAGAATGGTCAAGAAGGGGGTCTCTCGATGCAGCCCTTCAATGGCTCCAAGCCCTCAGTATAGCTGGTCGAACCACGCAGCCTTTCGATCGTCAATGAATGGTGTCCCCCAAATGCTTGCTTGATCATTCTTTAAATAGGCGTGTGATGAATCCCTAGGATGAGCCTTTGAGTTTGAATTTTTATGCGCAAGGGATAAGGGATGTGATCATCTTATCCAGATTTGAAGTGATAAGCTGATAAGGTGATATGCTGATCAGGTTTTCACTAGGGCTGATGTCATATGTCGTCGATCCTTTGGCAGCCGAGCTTGGCATTGTTCGATCCATTTGTGCCAGATAGACTTGGCATACTATTTTTCTGCCATCCTATTTTTTGAAGTTTGGTCAAATGCTATTTTTTCGTAGCCTGATCTGGTCTTACTTTTTCGGGCTGGCACTGCCAAGGGTTCTTGGCATGGCATCAAGTTCACTTCTCTGCCAACCAGTGCTTGGCATTGGCTGGTCCATCTGTGGCAACAACACTCGGGCGTTCTCTCTGGCATTCCTTATTGCGCTACTTTTCTGTGCCAAATATTATGCCAAACTTGCAAACGTGCCAACAAAACAACCCTTCACACTGGAATAGATGTAATTCTAAACTCCTTATGCAAATGCATGATTTTAACATCCTAATGCAACTAAATGTACCTAAAAATAAGCAAAAGCATTGTAAGATTGACATTAAAAATAGTACTTTTGGAGAGGTAACAGTCAGCTACAAGGGTGGGTGCATAATGTATGTTGTGCACTGCACCGCACACGATCAGTCTCATCGGGTGCACCTACACCCGCGCACACTAGATCCAGCGCCTGAGGTGCACCATGGTTTACGTTGTACCAAATCACGCTACCCTGGTGTACCATTGTTGTTGTGCTCCCTATCGCACTAGATCACCAACGTTGTTGACCGTTGACTTTTTTAGGGAACCCTACCTAGGGGTTTCTCGATGTTCATAGTCCGTTTCGCCAAATTCAAAACTGATAAGCTATTTTTACGTGTTTGACCTTGTGGATTAGTTAGTGGATGAGGTTAATTAGTAATTGTGGTATTTGTGTTTTTATGAGGATTGTTCGAGCTCAAATACCGGATCATGAGGGGTGTTGAGGAGCTCGAGTAAGGATTTATCGATAATAGCATAAGGTTAGTACACCTCGAACTCTTATTGCTTCATGAGCATTATAAATGTGATTGACTTGCTTATTAGTATTCGCAAAACAAGTAGACGATGAATAAGCATGTTGTGAAACCGGTATCATGAGACTTGATATATTTATGAGATACATGATGATGTTGCGAATATAATGAGACTCATAGAGGTTTTAGATACCAGTTAGGGTCGTTTGAGATGTCCGTATGATTATTTGATGATTGATTGATTGGTTGATTACTTGTGATGCTTTGTATGCTTGTTCAAATGGATGGAAGTGATTAGATGGAAATCATGCTTAAGGGATAATATCGTTCGATACTTGATTAAATAATTATGAAGTCGGTAATTACAGTTAATTGTTTGAATGCATTAGTAAACAAACCTTAATAACTTTCATAAGCTTTAGGGATCAAACAAAGTGTTGTAAAACTGTAATTCAAGGAAATGGTGCAAACCCATGTATAGGGTATCGGTATAAGCTTCGGTTGTATCGGTATGCAATTGGGGGTCGTATCAGTACGGGTCGACTCATGTTGGTACTTGTGGAAATCTAAGATTTCTATTAAGAAATTTCGGTATCGGTATGCGTATGAGTAACGATACTTGAGGGTACCATATCGATACTCATGTTCGAGTATCGATACCCGATAAATAATCTATAAATGCAAATTAAGGATGGAAATTGATATGAATATTAATAAATAAATTACGTCTTGATAAATGAGATTAATTATATACTTCTCCATAATGTATTAACATCTCGGTAATGTAAAATAAATGATGTGATGAAGTTTAGCAAAGATAGGGAGATCCTTGGGATCGCGTGCTTGCATGTTGGGTAGGCATTTGATTGATTGAGTCTTCTTGATTGATGGGATCCGTATACCCAGAGAAAGAGTGTTGTAACACCATGGTTAGAGATACCGAATAGAGGTTACCGGTGCTATGTGACCCGGGCCTTATTCGAAGATACTAGATAGAGGATTCTGAGTATGGGTGTATGTTTCGATGCTATATGACCCGGCCTCACCCAGGGTGTATGTTATGATGCTAGGTGACCCGGTCACACCAAGAGTGTATGATCTGATGCTACATGACTAGGCCTTTGTAACCCCCTCGACCCGGCATAGACACCCGACCGAACCAAGAGAACTACATTAGGTTTGCTTAAGCAAACTGGAGAAAAATTCTAAAAACTCAGTCTATTTTTTCTTGCTATCTTATCTAGATGCAAAATATTAATCCTATATGTGTATACTTGCAGTGGTTAAATTTTTAAAGAAAACGGATCACAGATAGGCCTCCAATTGCATATCATATGATCGGGGACTAAATTGCAAAACCAATAATTTTAGGGACCAAACCTAAAATTAAAGCTACCAATCCTCAATTAGTCCATTTACATGCTCACATGAAAAATTTCAGGTCATTACTATCATTCAACCTTTACAATTGCATTCAAACAACTCAATGACCAAAACAAAAGAAGCAGAAACCTTCAAGATTCCAAAATAATCGATTTAACGGTAGTCGTACCGGTACACGTACAAGTGTTTCGATACGCCCTTGTGATTTCAAAAACTCATATTCCAGTAGCTAAAACTTATACCAAAACGTTTGCTAGCGTATTGAAACGCCTGGCAAAAATGCTTAAGTCGTATCGGAACACTTGCTCAAGTACCAAAACGTTATGCCTGGAAAGACTTATCCATATCGAAACACCTACCCACGTATCGAAATGTTATGCCTAAAATGTCCTGTCGTACCGGTACGGGGTCACCTATTTCGATACGCCTGGACCTGCAATGTCCCAAATTGTTGTTTAATCACACTTTAATGAAAACCAAACACCTAAACATGCTTCAAACACTTATACATCATCACCAAAACACATTTCCCACCAAAGCAACAAAGAAACATCAACCAAACATGGCATTCATGCAATCTTGTTGATCTATAGGCATGCTCCCTAGTATCATTCTACCAAACAACCAAAAGTCACATTTGGTATCTTTAAGGCATACTCAACATGCTTGCACATTTATATTATCATACCAAGCTTGCTTGAATCATCAAAACATGGAAACCACAACAAAATAACTAGATGCACTCCTAAGCATAAATCTAGCATCAAAATAGGCAATGATCACACAAGTCTAACAACAGCAGACCAACATGAAATCCAGCACATCACATGCTTAAAAACCATGGGAAAACAGAATTACAAATCCCCAAAATATGGCGAACACATTGCCTTATTAACCGGAATCATAAACTGAGTTCATACTCAAAGTAATCTTTGTCTTAGGATAACTTTAGCCTTGCCCTTGCACCCCCAAACCTTAATGCTCTGCATGATTAAGAAAAAGAGAGCGTAGGCACACATGCTTAGTGAGGATGCTCATAAAACAATGATGCATTTAAAAACATTTGAAACCCAAACACTTGTTTCCAAAACATTCTTATAACCAAAGCAATTTCCTTGTCTCCAACCGAGACATGCATAAACAACCTTATGCAACATCATATACACATTCCATGCTTAGATCCCAAAGCATTAAAACATAAACCATGCTTATACCAAAGCATTATTAAATAAAACATGCTTAAAATCCCAAAGCATTATAGAGTAGGTTCAACACATGAACTTTCACATATATTGGTGTTAATAGTGACCTGGATAGACTACCCTCTATCCAACATATCGGATACACGGATCTCCCATACGATACCTAGTTAAACCGCATGATATTCTTAAACCTTGCCTAGTTAAACCGCAAGATTTGACACCCTCGCCTAGTTAAACCATGAGATTTACCACCCTTGCCTAGTTAATATGCAAGATCACCATCAATTTGGGTTGTCTAGTTAAACTGCATGCCCAATGACGTTCCCAACAGTCCGAGTGGCCTTGTTAAACCTCCATACCTCAAGCACCCATGGAAACGATCGATTTTATTAATATTTTATAGTTCACTTTTAATCCTATAGCATGCCAACTATATCTGATTGTTTCTTACCTTGTCACATAGCCAATATATCATTTCCAAAAACATGTACCTATTGTTTTTCAATGCATTAAAACAAAACCATCACATATGCAATCCACATTGCTCAAAGCAATACTCTATTCCCAACCGGAGTAAAAACCAATGGTCACTAGCATTTATATACATAAAATCCATTGCATATGTGTTCATAACCATGCATTTACAGTAGTAAATTAAATCATGTTTAACACCAAAACATGAAATCAACATGCTCATATCTAAACCGATACTCAAGATCGAAATAAGGGAAACTTACTTCCGAGCTTAGGTAAGCTTTTCAAACTTATCCTAAACTCCCAACAACCTTTATTAAACCTCTTAAAGGCATTTAAACCAATTTTCACTCACTGATACTCTTCGCCTTGCTCACCAATGCGAATTGATCTCCCGACAAGCAACAATCAATGTCGGACTTTGTCGACTTGATTATCCCCTGTTTTAACAACATAAAACCAGAGATCAAATGCATTAATATGAATTCAAACCATTGCCTAACAACAATCTCCGGCAACTCTCAAGTTGCCTACTCAAAAACCATCTGAAACATATCGAAAACATCATCAAGCCTTTCCAAAACTCAATCCAGCCATAATATAACGATTCAAACCATCAAACTTCATCTATTAACATATAAAAACCTTTCCCAACATCCTTTTACTTCCAGAAAAGATTAAGCTCGAATAACACTACAAAAACTCTTGATTAACAACCTTAAACATTATAGATTCAACTTGTTTCGGGATTACAACTTTAAATCAAGTTATTAACTCAATTAAACATCAAAATCACAATCTAATCTGATAATAAACCCAGCAAAACATATACAATTAGAAATATATCAATTTCATCAATCTAATCACAATTAAACCAATTTTCCTCAATTAATTTCTCAAAACACATTAGAAAACAATTGTAAAGAGTCAACAACTTGGGAATTTCAATAAAGAACCTTTCATTAGAGGAGAAAAACGAACCTTACCTCCAATGAATGCTTTCTCCCTTAATTGGATGATTTGCTTGAGAAAACAAAGTTAAAACATAAGGTTTTGGAAAACTAACAAGAAGAAATCATTTACAAACAAAGGATTTAAGAAAAGAAAGATTTACCTGAAGATTTAGAAGAAGAATTTGATGTTTGGCTGGAGAGATTTTAGAGAGAAAATATGTGAGAAAGTTAGTAATGTGATTTTTGCTTTAAAAGATTTAATAACCTATTTAATTCTCTCTATCCTATTTTTATTTTCAAAAACACTTTAAAAATACTCGATTAAGGGATAAAATTTGATATTAGACTTTTTGAGCAATTAGCTCCTTAAAGATTCAAAGTTTTGACTCTTTATAAAACAGCCACCAAAAATAGTTTTCAAAGTTTGCATTTTGGTCACTAGTCCAAAATGTCCGATTTCCAAAACTCTTTTTACAAAATTGATTTCACCATAATCATTTATATATTTAATAATGATTTTAGAACATTCCACAATTTTATCACCTTCAAAAATATTTAATCCAATTTAATCCTGAAACCGACTCGAATCTCTAATAACGGTCCATCGGACCTTCGAACCAACCTTTAAACACCTAAGCCCAAAACTGGGGCGTTACAACTCTCCCCTCTTAAGAAATTTCGTCCCAAAAATTTACCCAGAGGAAAAAGATGCAAAAATTGCTCCATCATATTCATCTTGCTTTCCCAAGTGGCTTCCTCGATACCACGATGTCACCACAAGACTTTAACAAGTTCCATCATCTTGCCACGTAGAACCTTACTGCAAGAATCAAGGATTTCCACCGGCTCCTCATCATAGGTTAAATCCGGTCTCAACTCAATATGCTCCACCAGCATAACATGCGAGGGATCCAACCGATACCTCCACAACATAGATACATGGAACACATCATGTATTTTCTCAAGCTCGGAAGGCAACCTCAACCAATAAGCCACAAAACCTATACGCTCCACAATCTCGTATGGTCCATTAAACCTCAGACTAAGCTTACCATTACGTCCGAACTGCATCACCTTCTTCCATGGTGACACTTTCAAGAATACACGATCGCCCACCACATATTCAATTTCCATACGCTTCAAATCTGCATAAGATTCATGCCGATCCGCAACTACTTTCAAGAGATCACACATAAGCTTTACCTTTTCATTTATGTCTTTTAACACATTCGGTAAGTAAACATGCTTTTCCCCTACCTCAGCCCAACACAAGGGCGTACGACACCATTGTCTATACAATGCCTCATACGGTGCCATCTATATACTTTCTTGATAGCTATTGTTGTATGCGAATTCAACCAAAGGTAGATGTTTCTCCCAGGTTCCTTGAAACTCAATAATATAACACCTCAACATATCCTCCAAAATCTATATAACCTGCTCAGACTGCCCATCCCACTGAGGATGATATGCGGTGCTGAAATTCAATATCGTACCTAAAGCCCAGTGCAGGCTCACCCAAAACCTCACTGTGAACCTTGGATCCCTATTCGAAACAATAGACTTCGGTACCCCGTGCAGACGCACAATCTCAGAAATGTACAAATATGCCAACTTGTCCAAAGTGTACGTCGTATGCACTGGCAGAAAATGTGCACACTTCGTAAGCAGATCCATAATCACCCAAATGGAATCCTTTTTAGTCGGTGTCAAAGGTAACACTGACACAAAATCGATGGTGATTCTCTCCTATTTCCATTCCGAAATTCTCAACGGTTGCAACAACCCGGATGGAAACTGATGTTCATCCTTAACCCGGTGACACACACAAACTCTGCCATATCGTTTTTCAAACCAACCCAATAGTACACTTCCTTTAAATCACGATACATTTTGGTACTACCGGGATGCATAGCAAAAGGACTAGAATGTGCCTCCGTAATAATAGTGTGCCTAAGCTCAGAATCCTCCGGCACCACTATTCGGCCCTTAAAGCACAAAACACCATCATCATCAAAATGAAAATCTGTCGGATTACCATCCGTTGTGTCCTTAACATGAGGAACCAAAAAATCATCAAACGGTTTCTTAGTTTTAATCATCTGTGCCAATGTAGGCTTAACCTGCAACTCAGCCAACAAACCACCTTCCCGTGTCACGCTCAACCTTGCAAACATCGCCCTAAGCTCAACAGCAACCTTACGACTCAATGCATCTGCCACCACATTGGTTTTTCTAGGATGATACTCGATTGTTAGGTCGTAATCTTTAAGCAACTCCAACCATCTTCATTGCCTAAGGTTCAAATCCTTTTGAGACATCAAATATTTCAAACTCTTATTGTCTCTAAAAACCACAAACTTTTCACCATAAAGGTAGTGCCTCCAAATTTTCAAGGCAAAAACCACAGCTACAAGCTCCAAATCATGAGTTGGGTAGTTGCGCTCATGAACCTTCAGTTGTCTCGACGCATAGGCCACAAATTTTTCGTCTTGCATCAACACACAACCCAAGTCAACATACGATGCATCACTATAAACCACAAACTCCTTCCTAGATTCAGTTTGAATCAACACATGAGCATGTGTCAAAACCTCCTTCAACTTCTTAAAACTCTGTTGCTGCTTCTCTGTCCACACATAAGAAACATTCTTTTGCAACAAATTCTCAACGGTGTTGCAATACTCAAAAACCTATCTACAAAGCGACAACAATAGCCACCCATCCCAAGAAAATTGCGAACCTTCAAGACAGATTTAGGTTGCTTCCAATTGAGAATGGCCTCAATTTTCTGTGGATCAACACGAATACCCTCCACGAAAACTATATGACCTAGAAACATCACCTCCTTGAGCCAAAACTCGCACTTGCTCAACTTGGCATACAATTGATTATCCTTCAACACATGCAACATAATCTGTAAATGTTGATCATGCTCCTCCTCGGTACGAGAGTACACGAGTATATCATTGATAAAAATCACCAAAACCTGATCGAGGTACTCATGAAACACCATATTCATCATATCCATGAAAGCAACCGAGCATTCATCAAACGAAATGGCATCACCAAAAACTCATAATGCTCGTACCTAGTACAAAACGCAGTTTTATGCACATCCACATCCTTAACCTTCAACTGGTAATACCCTGACCTTAAATCAATATTTAAAAACACTACTACCCCACGAAATTGATCAAACAAGTCATCAATTTGCAGCAACGAGTACTTGTTCTTCACTGTCAACTTATTCAACCGTCGATAATCAATGCACATATGCATGGATCCATCCTTTTTTCACAAAAAGAACCGGAGCACCCCAAGGCAAAATACTAGGTCGAATGAACCCATTGTCCAACAACTCCTGAAGCTGCGTTTTTTAACTTTTTCAACTCTTTTAGTACCATCCGATAAGGAGCAATATACACCGGAGTCGAACCCTCATGTGTTTCAATACTGAGCTCCACTTCTCTATTCGGGGGTAAACTCGGTAACTCCTTAGGAAACACCTATGAAAATTCACACATAGTCTGAATGTTCTGCACTCGAACACCCTTGGCCTTTGGATTCATGACAATAGCCAAATAAGCTTGGCAGCCGTCAAACATCATCTTCTCCGCTCGAGTAGCCGAAACAACATTGGATAAGAACTTCACATTCTCACCAACCATCACAACTTCATAATCATCAGCTAATTTCAAGGAAATACTTTTGGATTCACAATCCACCACCGCCTTATGCTCACTTAACCAATCCATACCCAGAATAACATCAAATCCATAGAATGGCAATTCCATTAGATCTGCGGCAAATTCATAACCTTGCACAACCATAGGACAACGCCTATACAACCTTCTAGTAGTAACCGTCTCCCCAAAGGAACTAGTTACTAACATGCCCACATCTAAGATCTCAACAGGAATATTCAGCAATGATGCATTCTCACTAAAGATATATGAATGAGTAGACCCTGAATCAATCAAAGAAAACAATGACAAAGATTGCAAGGTAAAGGTACCTGAGATCACATTAGTGTCATTGCGCCCCTCGCGATGAGCATAAACCCGAGCTGGTCCACCATTCTTTGGTCGCACAGCAACTGCATGTGCTACAGCCCTCTCCCATCCTCTCGCCTCTAAAAGTTACCCCTACCTCAGCCTCGGGCCCTAGCAGGTGCAAAAATATGAGACGGTGCATCCTTCACAGCATAAGGACAATCATGCTTCATATGCTCAGAAGATCCACACATCCAGCAAACTCCAGCGGTACCCCAGCACATACCAGTGTGGCGCCTAGCACAACGCTCACATTTCGGAACCACATGAGCTACATGATTTCCTTGACCAGCACCACCACCACGCCTGTGATCTGGCTTGTTTCTCTTGTCCCAAAACCTCCTATTCTGCTTCCCAGAATAGCTAGAATCCGCCATACTCTTACCCAAGCTCACACTCGCAGCCTGAACTGATGTATCCAAAGACTACTCAATATTCTCGGCCCTATCACATCTCTACTAATCATCAGGGACCAACTCCGAGGCATGCTGACTCAAACGAACAAACTTCATCTCATATTCGGTAACAGACATGCCACCCTACGTCAGCACATAAACTCGCGCTTCTTTGCATCCAAATACTAGGTACCAAGATACTTTCTCTTGAAAGCTCTCTAGAAGAACTCCCAAGTCACATCCGCCTCTGGTACTCCCGCAATTGTGGTCACACACCAATGATATGCATCACCCTACAACAGCGACATGGTGCAACCCAACTTGCGCTCCTCATTACAACCCATCTGCTTTAGAATATGGATTATCTTTTCTAGCCATCCCTCGGCTGTCTCAGGACTCAAACCCCTAAATTCTTTACCACCCAAACTACAAAGATGCTCTAAAGGTAAACCTTGGTTAGCTACCATAGTAGGTGCCGGTGCTTGCGCTTGCACTCCATCCATCGCTACCTGAAACACTCCCATCATCGCATGGATTAACGGAGTCAAATCACCAAATATTGGCACTTGATGAACCTGGGGTACATCACCAGCCCCAACATCGACAGTAGGAACCAACGGAGGATGAGGTAAAACATTAGGGAGATTCTATTCCTCAATGTTATTCTACCCAACCCCAGCATTAATAGCCATCGAACGTGTCTCACGTCGAGCCATGCTAACAAAAGCATCAAAACACATTAAAGTTAGGCCAAAATAAGGCAAATGATCCAATACAACCTTATAAAATATTTTAAAACCTCGATAATAGGTAATATGTTCCCAGATATACCCCAACATGATATTAAACAATCACCGAACATATACACAATCACCGTGCAATTCAAACATCACTTACTACTCAAACAACAATATGCCAACTTTTCGTAACCTGGCTCTAATACCAACAAATGTAACCTTCTCAACCCAACCTAGAAGCCCGACCAAATCGAGAGAACTATATTAGGTTTGCTTAAGCAAACCGGATAACAATTATGAAAACCTGGTCTATTTTTTTTCTTTTTATCTTATCTAGATGCAAAATATTAATCATATATGTGTATACTTGTAGCAGTTGAATTTTCAAAGAAAACATATCACGGATAGGCCTCCAATTGCATATCATACGATCAGGGACTAAATTGCAAAACTGATAATTTTAGTTACCAAACCTCAAAATTAAATTAGTCCATTTACATGCTTACATGACAAATTCCAGGTCATTACTATCACTCAACCTTTACAATTGCATTCACATAACTTAAGGACCAAAATGAAAGAAGTAGAAACCTTTAAGATTCCAAAATAACTGATTTAAAGGTAGCCATACCGGTACGCATACAAGTTTTCGATACACCCTTATGATTTCAAAAACTCATATTCCAGTAGCTAAAACTACTACTGAAACATTTGCTCGCGTATCAAAATGCTTGGCAAAAATACTTAATACCGTATCAGAACACTTGCTCGAGTACCAAAACGCTATGCCTAGAAATGCTTATATGTATCGAAACACCTACCCATGTATCAAAATGCTATACCTGAAATGGCCTAGCCGTACCGGTACGGGGTCACCTATTTCGATACGCCTAGACCTGCAATGTCCCAAATTGTTGTTTAATCACACTTTAATGAAAACCAAACACCTAAACATGCTTCAAACACTTATACATCATCACCAAAACACATTTCCCACCAAAGAAACACAGAAACATCTACCAAACATGGCATTCATACAATCTTGTTGATCTATAGGCATGCTCCCTAATATCATTCTACCAAACAACCAAAACTCACATTTGGTATCTTTAAGGCATACTCAACATGCTTGCACATTTATATTATCATACCAAACTTGCTTGAATCATCAAAACATGGCAACCACACCAAAATAACTAGATGCACTCCAAAGCATACATCTAGCATCAAAATAGGCAATGATCACACCAGTCTAACAACAGCATACCAACATGAAATCCAGCACTTCACGTGCTTAAAAACCATGGGAAAACAGAATTACAAATCCCCAAAATATGACGAACACATTGTCTTATTAACCAAAGTCATAAACCGAGTTCATACTCAAAGTAGTCTTTGTCTTAGGATCACTTTAGCCTTGCCCTTGCAGCCCCCAAACCTTAATGCTCTGCATCATTAAGAAAAAAAATACGTAAGCACACATGCTTAGTGAGGATGATCATAAAACAATGATGCATTTAAAAACATTTGAAACCCAAACACTTGTTTCTAAAACATGCTTATAACCAAAGCAATTTCCTTGTCTCCAACCAAGACATGCATAAACAACCTTATGCAATATCATATACATATTCCATGCTTAGATCCCAAAGCATTAAATCATAAACCATGCTTAAATCCCAAAGCATTATTAAATAAAACATCCTTAAATCCCAAAGCATTATATAGTAGGTTCAACACATGAACTTTCACATATATAGGCATTAATAGTGACCCGGATAAACTACCATCTATCTAACATATCGGATACATGGATCTCCTATACCATGCCTAGTTAAACCGCCATACCTCAAGGACTCATGGCCACGATCGATTTTATTAATATTTTTATAGTGCACTTTTAATCCTATGGCATGCCAACTATATCTGATTGTTTCTTACCTTGTCACATAGCCAATATATAATTTCCAAAACCATGTACCTACTGTTTTTCAATGCATTAAACCAAAACCATCACATATGCAATCCACATTGCTCAAAGCAATACCCCATTCCCAACCGGAATGAAAACCAATGCTCACTAGCATTTATATACATAAAATCCATTGCATATGTGTTCATAACCATGCATTTACAGTAGTAAATTAAATCATGTTTAACACCAAAACATGAAAGCAACATGCTCATATCTAAACCGATACTCAAGAGGGAAATAAGGGAAACTTACTTCCGAGCTTAGGTAAGCGTTTCAAACTTATCCTAAACTCCCAACAACCTTTATTAAACCTCTTAAAGGCGTTTAAACTAGTTTTCACTCACCGATACACTTCGCCTTGCTCGCCAATACGAATCGAGCTCTCGGCAAGCAACAATCAATGTCAAACTTCGTCGCCGTGATTATCCCCTATTTTAACAACATAAAACCAGAGACCAAATGCATTAATATGCATTCAAACCATTGCCTAACAGCAATCTCCCGCAACTCTCAAGTTGCCCACGCAAAAATCATCCGAAACATATCGAAAACATCATCAAACCTTTCCAAAACTCAACCCAACCATAATATAACGATTCAAACCATCAAACTTCATCAATTAACATTTAAAAACTCTTTCCCAACATCCTTTGACTTCCAGCAAAGATTAAGCTCGAATAACACTACAAAAACTCGTGATTAACAACCTTAAACATTAGAGATTGAACTTGTTTCGGGATTACAATATTAAAACCAAGTTATTAACTCAATTAACCATCAAAATCACAATTTAATCTGATCATAAACCTAGCAAAACATATCCAATTCGAAATATATCAATTTCATCAATCTAAACACAATTAAACCAATTTTCCTCAACTAATTTATCAAAACACATTAGAAAACAATTGTAAAGAGTCAAAAACTTGGGAATTTCAGTAAAGAACCTTTCATTAGAGGAGAAAAATGAACCTTACCTCCAATGAATGCTTTCTCCCTTAATTGGATGATTTGCTTGAGAAAACAAAGTTAAAACATAAGGTTTTGGAAAACTAACAAGAAGAAATCATTTACAAACAAAGGATTTAAGAAAAGAAAGATTTACCTGAAGATTTAGAAGAAGAATTTGATGTTTGGTTGGAGAGATTTTAGAGAGAAAATATGTGAGAAAGTTAGTTACGTGATTTTTGCTTTAAAAGATTTAATAACCTATTTAATTCTCTCCATCCTATTTTTATTTTCCAAAATACTTTAAAAATGGCCAATTAAGGGATAAAGTATGATATTAGAAGTTTTAGGAAATTATCTTCTTAAAGATTCAAAGTTTTGACTCTTTACAAAACAGCCACCAAAAATAGTTTTCAAAGTTTGCATTTTGGTCACTAGTCCAAAATGTCCAATTTCCAAAACTCTTTTTACAAAATTGATTTCACCATAATCATTATATATTTAATAATTATTTTAGAACATTTTTCCACAATTTTATCACCTTCAAAAATATTTAATCTAATTTAATCCTAAAACTAACTCGAATCTCCAATACTGGTCCATGGGACCTTCGAACCAACCTTTAAACACCTAATCCCAAAACCGAGGTGTTAAAGCCTTACTCTAGAGTTGTTGTTGTTGATATGTGTTTGGCATAGATGATCTAATGAGATCTCGGGCATGGTTGGGCCATGAGTGCCATGTATGATGATTGCTATGATATGAGCACGTGTTTAGGAGACTAGTGGTTACGCCACATGTTTATTTATCTCTCTTTATTGCTCGTACTAGCTTGCATGCTTATGTTTATGATTAGCATGAAGTATAGTAGAGTGGATGTGTACCACTTAGCTTTGTAAGCTAAGCGCTCGGAATTGTTGTTTCTGTACGTAGGTTGATCATCGGATCATGGGATCGAAGAGCGTTATCGGTATGAAATTCCAGCATGCAAAGGATTTTCAGAGTACGCTACTTGTGTTTAGTGGGCTATGTATTCATAGGGCCTTACGTGATGGAGTCTATAATCCTTATTTTTGAAATTGTATTAATCAAATCGAATGTTCAAATGATTTAAATTTAAACTGGATCTCTTTTGTACTATTTTGATTATTTATCTTTTTTTTATTGTTGGCTTTGAATGTTTTCGAAAAATTCCTTGTTGGGCTAAACCCAGTTTAAAAAAATTTATGATTTCAGGTTAGGCTTGAGGCCCAGATGTGACATTCGGATCGATGGTGCTACACATATTAATGTCAATCTTAGTAATAGCCATTAAAGAAGTCTCAAGCACTCAACAACCAAAATATCAACCAAGCAACAAAGCGATCAAATTGATGATTTCCAGGAACACGAGAGAGTTAGTAGTGTACTAACCTTGATTTTGAAAGTTGGAAACGAAGCTCTTAAGCCAACTCTTCAAACCTTATTCTTCCCAAGCTCTTTGGAGGAATTCTCCACTTCTTTCACTGCACAAGAAAGTTGTAAAACAAATTACAACTTTGCAGGGAAGATAAACCAACTAGAACTTACTCCCAAACTAGAAGAACGAAGATTAACTCTCCCACAAACCATTTCCTCCACACAAAAAACCCCCCACAAAACCCATTTCCTCAACCTCCACCAAATTTGATGATACTTACCTTGATGAGTAGATCCTTGGATGTTGAACAACACTCTTCAAACCTTGAGTTAAGGATTTCCACTCAAATTAACAAAGATTTGATCTTTGTTCTTGGGCCAATCAAGGAAAAATGAAGAAGAGAGAGATGGGATGAGGTTGTAGACAAAATGAGATCATCCTTCAAGCTTTTTCTGCAGAAACCATAAATAAATCCAACCTTCTTCCTTTAAATTTTAGGAACTTACCCTTTTTGCCCCTCTCTCATCTTCCCATTCACCTATTAACCCAAAACCCTTAGCCCAACAACAAGTGGAAAGCCCACCAAGGCTCTTGAGGCCTAAATATCTTGTCCCAAACGCGAAGTGTGGCGCGAAGCCCACGCTTCGGGTTAAACTGACCCTCGAATTTCGAAATCCATATCGTTACACAACATTTTATTTGAAACAAATAGAATGGAATGCTTATTTGACAACAAAAGTAAATTAATTTCATACATGAGACTTAGGCTTCGTTTGCCATTGTTGCAACCAAACGGCCGTTGGGGCTGCAACGCTCGTTGGCAGAAGCTGGAAAATTCAGCTGCCAGCAAACACCCGTCTAGGCGTTAAAAATGGTGGGTAAACACCCGTTCACAACTAAACCGTTGTTTGTTTGGCAAGAAAAGGTGGACAAACACCAGTTTAGGTTGCTAAACGCAACCAAAAATGGGGCCTTAGATCCTTCATATTGCAAGCCTCTTGATCTCTCTATCCATTTTCCTATGAAGCATCAATCTGAACATCTTGAAATCACAATTGGAGTGCTACTCCACATGATGTTAGTTTGGAGGAGCTGGTCTTGCATTGGGTCGTGGGTCATAAGCTTGCAGACAAAGCTGCTCAAATCTATGTCTCTTAGGATGAACATCATCAATTTTTTCACTAAGATTACTTATTGAGTTCTATGATTTAATTTTTTTACCAATCTATGATTTAATATTTAAAGTGTACATTATTGGGTTAATGACAAGACAATTGGAGTGCCACTCTCACGTGCTCTTGGCAGTCCCAAGCGATGTTAGTTTGGGGAAGTTGGGCTATTGCATTGGGTCGTGGGTTTACCTATTTGGTGAAATACACACGTAAATGAGATTTAGGCATCATTTAGATTTTATTGACAAAACGTACATCAAGCAATGGCGCTCGATCCGGCTTGATGGTTTGGTGTGCTTGGTTCAGAGTGCCCTAACCCACAAGTCCAGGGTTCGAGTGTCACGAGAGAGATATGAGAGAGAGAATGAAGCAAGCAAAGAAAACCCAAAAATGAGGTATTCCAAAATACCTCCTTTTTATTATTATATACCTTTTGACTTTTAAAAAAAAACAAAAATTCAATTTGTTAACGTACTTCGATTCTTTTCAGTTTAATTCGAAATTTTCTATTATTAATTGATATTATTTATTTATTAAGTGTTAGGCTAATAAATGATACTTACGTCGTGGATGGATTTGGTAAAGGGAAAATCCAAAGAATTGTGGAGGAGATGCGCAAAAGGATCAAAACTTTTCAAAAACGAAGAGTAAAATGAGGTTTTAATTTCCAGCTGCAAAGCATATGGCTGTTGACAATTCCAGTACTCCTTCGTGGAAGGTAAACATTGGCAGCATGTCTATTATTTCCACCACTAATTATGAGGCTTTCATGGCGTTACATTACTTGATTAAAGGGTTAAATGTCAATTCATTATTATAAATTTACAATTAGAGTGGGTTTCAATATAATTATTAGGCTTAATATAAAAATAAGGGTCCAAATTATACAATTTTTGAATTTTAGGTGTTTAAAGTTTTTTTTGTAAACATAGGTGCCTAAAGTTTCAACCGTTACAATTTTAAGTGTCCGGTCGTTTTAAAACAACCGTTATCCAATAAAAAATGGCACGTGATATTTTTTATTATTTAAAAAAATTAAAAAAGAATATAATTAAAAAAAACTCAAATTCCCAAAAAAACCCTCAAATCCTTAATATCTAAAACCACATATTCTTTAAATTATCGTCGATGTCGTTGTCGTCGTCGAACATCATCACTGCCGTCGGAGGAGGCCGTCACTCATTTTTTTTAATTACTCATCGCCAGTAATCAACGGAAGGTGTGCCAATCGGACGACGAACGTGAATGATTCTAGTCGAACGACATCTGATTTTCACACTTATCGGCGGTTGATAGCTGGTTGGGAGAAATGGGCGGTGGCTTTCGAAAATAGCAGTAATGGTGTCTGGCAACGACAACGGCGACGGCAACGACGAAAATTTGAAGAATTTGTGATTTTGGCTATTAGAGATTTGGGGGTTTTTTGGGAATTTCGAGAATTTTGAGTTTTTTAAAAGTATATTATTTTTTAATCTTTTAATATAATAAAAAAACATGTCACGTGCCACGTTTTTGTTGGTTAACGGTTTTTTTAAACGGTCGGACACTTAGAATTATAACAATTGAAATTTTCGGTACCTATATTTATCGAAAAATACTTTAGGCGTCTAAAGTTAAAAATTTGTATAATTTAAACACTTATTTTTCAGTTAAACCTAATTATTACAAAGAATTATAATTCTTTAGGTATGTTTGACCAGCAAAGTGTATCACATCTTAATTTTCCGTATCATGTTTGTTGGTGCAAAAACTGTTAACATTTTTAATAGTTGCTGAGACAGTACTCCTTGGATCAAGCACCATGATACGACCACCATTTTTTTGTGAATTTGTTGGGATTTTTTATCTCAAATTGGGATGTAATACCTAGAGGGTTATTTCTAGGGTAAAGTACACAAACGGTCACTAAATTATCCTAAAAATACAAAATAGTCACTAAACTTTCAAAAGTTACATAATAGACATTAAACTTTAGTTTTTATTATAAAATAGTCACTGAGTTGTTAATTGTCGTTAAGTGAATGACGTGATAGTTACGAAAATTTGAATAATAACACATTTAATCATCTATATTTACACATTCAATCAATCCTAATTTAACCCGTCATTATTGATATTTAAATTGACTGAACGTGTAAATATTGATTATTAAATATTTTGTTATACAAATTTTCGTAACCGCCAAGTCACCCAGTTAACAGCAGTTAACAGCTCAGTGACCATTTTGTAACAAAAACTAAAGTTTAATGGCCATTATGTAATATTTGAAAGTTTGGTGACTATTTTATATTTTTTGAGATAGTTTAGTGAACATTTGTGTACTTTACCCTAATTTCTATTTGGACTACACTTCATGAAGATAAACATAGAAGGAAATGGAGAAATCTCTTTTGTTGAGTCAATCAATGAATGTGATTAGTTTGTCAAAAGAAATCAATGAATGTGATCAAGAGGAGTGAATTGATTCTTAAAATTGGTGGAAATTTTTGTAAAAAATAAAATTTGACACAAACAATGTTAGAGTGATTCAACTTCTTAACCAAGTCTACATCTACTATCTTAGATATCCACACTAAGGAGTTCACAATTTTCACTGATTTATAGCAACCTGACAAAGTATAACCTTTATATTTTCCCTCAAGATTTATACTCAAAATTTTGATCACATTTTTTCCTAAGAGAGAATAAAATAAAAAAACAATAGAAAATTCTCACAAGACAAGTAGTTTGCACAATTTTAACTCTCACACCCAAGAGCACTAGAATAAAAGGATAGAATGAAGAACAAACTAGTTTTCAATAATAAAGAATAAAAATTGAGTACAAAGAGAGACTTTCAGCCCTAAGATGTTTGCAATATCTTTCTCGTTGTTTTTTTTTTAGTAAATACAAGCCCTTTTTTATATGCTCTAACTGATTTCTAATAGTTTGGAGGAATTGACGAGTTTGGAGTCGTTGAGAACATTAAGTTCACACGTTAAATGTCCATCTCCAAAGAAAATTTCAAAATTTTATGAAAATTTTTGAAACCTTTAAATTACTAGACTAAAAGTTTCAAAACTTCTAGCATGATTTCAAAACTTTACTCCATAATTTTCAAATTGAATTGTTTTTGACTTTTTGAAATATTTTAAGTTATATAAACGAGCCAAACCGTTTGAAACTTATTTTCTTACATAATTTTTTCTTTTGAAAATTAATTGAAGAGTATTTTTAAAAAAATTAAATTGAATATATTTTTCTAATTTTTACTAAAATAAATTCTAATTAATTTATTGTACTATCAAAATCATTTATAAGTCATCAATCTTCTTTTTAAAAAAATATCTTACTAACGGGTTGGTCCAAGTGGTAAGTAATTTGGTATCACTTAAGCAGGTTTTGAGTTTGAGTACCACCCAAAGCCAGGTGTGCGACGCGGGTTGATCCGGATTAGTCAGGATAAAGCCCTGAATACCGAAAGGGCAACAAAAAAAATATCTTAAAAATTTGTCATAAAATTGAAAAAAAAAAAGAAATTACAGTTTCTAAATGAACTTAAGACCTTTAAAAAATTTAGAGATAAAAAATTTTAAATTTTCTCAAATTTTCTTAGATCATTTTTTTTATAAAAACAAGCATTTTTTCTATTTTTTTCAATAAAAAACATTAATAAGTCTACAAAAGAGAAGAAACAATAGAACAATTAGGAAACAAATATATAAAACCAAATAAAAATCATAAAATATACAACATAAATATTCAACATATCATGAGTTCTCAATAAAAAATCCAACATGAATGTCATAGGAAACATAATTAAAAAAAATATAAAGTTGATTAGGTCCCTGACCGATGTATCAATGAAATTAAGTTTTTTTTAATATATCAATGAAATTAAGTTGATTTGGTTTGATTATGTGAATGTTATATTAGTGTTTGAAGAATGAATCATGACTTGTGTTATTGCGTGCGCCACAATTCATTTACTTATGTTATGTCAAAATCAAGTATAGAAATTAACAAAATCTAGTTTTTTTTTTCTAAAACTTTTTGCGCCGCAATTTTTCTTTCTTTCGATTCTTTGGCTGACGGTTGGTTATCAGTTTTAGTACTGATTGTCAACCACCAGTGTTCATTATTTTTCTTGCTCTTTCATGTTTTGTTTTTCTCAATTTTAATAAAATTCTTTGCTCTTGTGACACGTGTTTCCTCTACCTTTGTGGAACACTTTTCATTAGCTTTTGTGGTTTGTTTCATCTGTCGTTTAACATGATTTCAGCATACTTTGGCGACCATTTGGTGCTCGTATAGAGATCCTCACAACGTTAGTTTTCTGATTTGATTATGTCTGTAGTCATAGAAAAGATTGATCCCCACTTGTTTGATGATTTGTTAGCCGATGTGATCAGAACTGTGTAGCGGAACAATCTGTATGATAATTTGGTTCGCTAACCATTCCTTTTTTATCCCGTAAAACGTCTCGTTTGACTAGAGACAAGAAGATTCATGAAGGTTTCTAGGTTTTGATGGTATACTAATCTCTATAGAAGTATTTGTTTTTCTTTGCATATTTGTATGGAATTTTTAGTGGACTAGTTCTCTTTTTCTCTCTTTTTGATATAATGTATTTATAATATCTTTTATGGTGCTTAGTAAAATTCACATGCTTTTGTTCAAAAACTATATATATAATTAACAAAAAGAATATAAATTATGGCAGCAGTATGTACTTCATAGAGAAAGAGAGAAAATTGTGAGAAAAGAAAAATCATTTTGCACAATGAGTAGTCTTGTTTATCAAATCAATGATCGAGGGTTAATTGGTGGTTCAATTGAGCTAATTTCTGGACAGTGGCTAGAGGACTTGGGTATCTTAGTTTTGTACGGTTCGAACTTCTATCCAGATCCAATATTTTAATATTCCAATTTCAAGGTCAACCATTGTTTGCGGTGACATCTCAATTTTTTTTCTTTTTGTTTGCTTGAGATTACTTATTGGTAACCTTGTTGCAGTTTATACTCATTATTGCGACTTGGTATTGTAATATTGTAGCAATTTATTATTATTATTATTATTAGTGGAGCTTTTGATTGGACTCTCGAGTTGTAACGGTCTGGTTTTTGTATTAGTAGTTTGGGTCTTGGATTCGGATTTGGGTATATTGAAATTGAGATTTAATTGAAAGAATTCAGAACTTGGAAGCTCAGTTTAAAAGAAATTGGGGACCAAAAGGAGAACATGTTAAAGTTTGGAGTCTAAAGCATAAACACCAAAACGTTCATTGGCCTTGGGTGTAGTTTTCCCATTTTGGAATATTTTTTTCAACATGGTAACTAATGTATTTTTCATGTTTTAACCATTATCCACTTTACTTTATTTTCGTTAGAGAGTTGTTAACAAATTTTTCAGTTAATGATATCGTGCCACGCCATAGCTTTTTCAAAAGGACAGCTCATTTGATTTTACTAAAATGATAAATATCATGTCAAGTTTGTCATATTTATTTTTTGTTCAGTTTAGTCACTGAAAAATCTATTTTTACTTAAAATTACACCTATTTGTTTCTAAATTTTATAATTTAGCCCAATATTAATTATTATTGATAATATCATTTATTTAAAAATTAATATTTAATAAAAAATAAATTAAATTAAATAATAGTATTATATTTAATAAACCATCTATTTTCTCGCGTAGAAACATGAACAAAATAGGAGCACTTTAATAGTTCGGTGATCGAATTGACGAGTTCCTTAGTTGAGTGGTCAAAATAGAAACGACTTTATATTTTAGTGGTATCTATGTAGTTTACCCTAATTTTTTTCGCATCTCAATTTTCTCCGGAAATTCACGTGGATAAAGGAAAAAATATGATACTTTTCAAATTGGATTTATATTATTATTATTATTATTATTATTATCATTATTATTATTATTATTATTATTATTATTATTATATATGTCCTTTATATTATTCAAATTAAACTTATATTTATTTCTTACTATGTATTTAAATTTTAGTCTTAAGTGTCAAATAAGTGCCTAAATTATATTTTTTTAGATAGGTGCCCAAAGTTTTTTTTTTTCGGGCCAAGTAGGTGCATAACGTTTTCAAAGTTACCCGTTTAGGTGCCCCGCCATTAACTTTAAAAAAATCTCTATATTTACCAAAATTCACAAAATAACCCTAAAATTCCTAGATCCCTAAATTCGGCCACTGTCGTCGCCGTTCATCACGCTGTCGGCGGCGAAATGAAGTTTTCTTCTCTTGCCGCAAGACTCGAACGTTGTTCGTCAGCCGATCGACCGCCATTTACCGCCGATCATTTTCTTTTCCTTTCGCGAGTTCGACTTTATTTCGACGATAGGCACGCCGTCCGTTGACTATCGGCGACGAGAATGAGGGAAATGATTGTGGGGTCTTGTGATAGAAGTGGTGGGCACACCGTCGGTAATTGACGGCGGGCAACGACTGGAATCGAGATTTGGGACTTAAGAATTTAGGGATTTGGGGACTATTTTGAGGATTTTTGAGAATTTTAGGATATTTTTGAAAATAAAATGTCACTTGTCATGCTTTTATTGTCTAACAGAATTTTTTAACTGTTGTTAACGTCAAGACAGCTAAATGGAAACTTTGAAAATATTAGACACCTATTTGACCTGAAAAATACTTTGGGCACCTATCTGAAAAAATGTATAGTTTGTGCCCTTATTTGACACTTAAACCTAAATTTTATTATACTATGCAACCGGTGCTACTCCCGAAAAAAATTTGTTAGGAAATAGAAAAAATTGTAAGGCGTTTTATATGAGGTGACACTGCCGATAAAGTTGAATTACCATTGGTGAAATGAGAATTTTATGCACAGCTATTCCCGAGGGTGGATTGGTGTTAAAAGAATTGGCATTCAGAATGAAGCGCTGCTAATGAAAGTCTCATTTAACTTGTTAGCAAAACCCGATAAAGTATGGGTTCAAGTCTTACACTCTAAATACAAATGAAACAGAAGAGTTGATGTTCGTCCCGGCTATGGCAAGGGCTATCGAGAATCTGGGATGATGTACCAAATGGGATCACGTGGAACATTGGTAATGGCACTAACATTAAGTTTTGGTTGGACCCATGGATCGGCGACATTGGCCCTTTAATTGAATCTGTTGTTAATCCAGGTCTAATAGCAAATACGCAAGTTTCTGTTGCTGATTTGGTGACAGTCGATGGCGAGTGGGATTGGAATCAGTTTAGTAATATAATTCCAGCTACTATGGTTTTGAGAATCGCAACGATTAAACAGTGGGTGATGGAGAGCCTGGTTGGAGATGGTATCCTAACCGATTGTTCTCGGTTAAATCGGCTTATGCAGCTAAATGTAGCCCCTCGACTGATGATGTTGATAGAATGTGGGTCTTAGTCTCGAAGTATAAGGGTTATCCTCGCGTTAAAACGTTCTTATGGCTTGTCTGTGGGGGAAATATTCTCACTAATCAAGAACGAAATTGTTGACATTTGTCTGATTATGCAGGCTGCTCAATATGTGGAGCTGCGGTGGAGGATATTCCTCATGTCCCTAGGGGTTGCGCTGGTGCCGTAGCTATTTGGTCTGGCCTAATTAAACCAGATTTACTTTCAGAGTTCTATTCCATCAATATTTGTGAGTGGATCGTTCAGAACATCCGCACTCCATGCAAGTTTCCGATTAATGCTCTAAGCTGGGATATTATGTTTGGATCAGCAGTTTGGTGTTTGGGGCTAAAACGAAATGCTACTATCTTTGATCCTGATAGTGAGGTTTGCGAACCAATTTTGGAAAGGGGCATGTGATAGTTGCGGAGATGGTAGCTGGCCGAGTTCAGGGATTAGCCGAGGTATCTAATAGGAGAAGACCGATAAGTATGGCAACTTGAATCTGGTGGAGCAACATGTGTGGTGCGTTGCGTAATGAAAAAGGTGAATGGATCATTGGTTTCATGTGGAGCATTGGTATTTGTTCCATGTTGGAGGCCGAACTATAGGGTAGTTTTGATGGACTCCGATGTGCTTGGGAGTTAGGTGTGTGTCGACTATGCGTGGAATCAGATTGCAGAATCGATATTCAAAGGACCAGCGGTTTTCCATTGTTTACCACACATGGGAGATGATGGAGAAGCAATGGGAGGTTAAAATATCGGCAATTCCAGGAGATGGCAACCTGATAGCATCCTTTTGGTTTTCATGAGCTGATCCATCCCCCTGATTCATTAGGGAATTTATTACATTCTGATTTCACTATGTTATAAGGGTAGTCGAACTGTCCTTTTACTATAAAAAATATTATTCTCTTTAAATATTTCACATATAATAAAAAAAATTAATAATGAATTGCCATAAATTATTTTCTATAATTTAAGATTTGATATATTTATATATCATAATATTAATGAACTTAAATATAAGTTAAATTAATCTACAACATAATGTCTAAACAAATATTTTTTCCTTACAAAAGTATTTTTTTTGACAACAATTCTAAACACTATATTTTAAGCTAAAATTTATCCACAATACTTTTCAAAAGTAATGTCAACCAGTCCTTAGAGCGAATAATCCAAGAGTTTACCAACGCAGTGGTTTTATTTTTACTAGATCCATTGAGATTCAAGTTAAACATATCATAAGATCTGAGTTTCAAGTTAAAAGAAGAATCATAGGATTTTAAGCTTCAAATCACTTTATTTTTGTAGAGCATCTTACAATCTACTCCTACATAAATATCAGAATGCAGCTTTTGCACTCGTAACTTGTTCAGCAGCCAAAGTCATACGCACAAGTCCTTTCAGCTCCGGTCCATTCAACCGCTTGTTGTTATCCATAATTGCAATGCAACTCCACATTGCCCTATAAGTTTGTAATCAATTATATCCTTTGCTCTTTAACCCCTAACATGTTAGATTAATTTTTGAACAAAATACTTCTTTGACTTTGTAATAAATCCATGGCCTCGCATTCTATTACAAGTAGTTCGACACAATACCATGAACATTATGCATATCCAGACAACCTGTCCTAAAAGCAACTCTAAATAGTTCAAAAACACATATGCAATGCATGTCCCAACGGCTACACCTAGCATTTTCATGCAAAAAGATCAGAGGGCTCGGTTATTACATCTCATACGCAAAGATTCTTGTTAATAATACCGAGACAGTACAACCATGTCGACTGCTAATCTTCTTATAACTAAAAAAGGGGTTGAAAGCTTCTAATGATGATCAACATAGAGAGCAATCTGAATGGTACCTTGGCATTGAAAACATTGCGAAAGGCCCGTCAACCGGAATCGTTCCGCAGAGATCATTATTAGAAACATCCCTGAGTTAATCATATAAACCTTTTTGTTAGAAATATAAACCACATAAGATGAAACAAACAAGAAAAAGGAATCCGGATTTGTTTTCTTTCTTCCCTCTCATCTGAAACTTACAATACTTCAAGGTTTGAGAGTGCAGTAAGCTCCCTTGGAATGGATCCTGTTAGGTTGTTGTTGTTTAGACGACTGTACAATACGAGCGCACAAAATCAATGTTAAGGAGATGGATAAAGTGAACTATTAAGTTGATAAATGTCAAGTTACTTACAGGAATCTTGGCGACTTCAGTCCGGCAAAAGACTTGGGAATTTCTCCTTCAAACCTATTACCATATAAATCCATGCCAACAAGGTTCTTCAAATTCCCCAACTCATTTGGAATTTTCCCTCTTATGTTATTTTTGTATAGCACCCTGCAGAGATCCCAACATTATACACCTAATTACTATAATATTGAAGGCATGGCTTAAATGATGTCTAAAGACAAATATAGTGAAAGTTAAAGTACATATTTCCCTCTAATTAGGAACTAAGAAACTAAACAAGCATGATTCAAAAATTCAAACCAATAATAATGGGAAAAAAGGAATCTAAAATCTAAATTCCATTGGTTTCATCAGTTTTCTCCCCTTTTTTTCCATCTCTTCTATTTAACCAAAACAAATGATTAATAAAAATCAAGAGGCTATTACAAGTACTGCAGATGTTGGAGTTGGCCTAGCTCAGGCCCCAAAGTCCCAGAGATATTAGAGTTCCCTAAATCCCTGTAAATAATAAAGTTTAGCATCAATCAAGGCGATACATTATGTTGTAAGACCAAAAAAACAGAAATTATAGGGGATTTATATAGAAAAAATGAAAAGGGAATATTACAAACGAATGACATGATTGGTGGAATCACAGGTGACGTGAAATCAAGTGCAGGGATTGACAAGAGTAGGGTCCCAACTCTGCAACACATTGGTAGGGTCCGAAAGCCTTCTTCTTAAGGCATGCAAAACATTTCCTGAAACAAGAAACCAACAAAATGCTCAATTTTAAACAAAGCCCTTCGCCTTCCAATGATTCTTTTGAAAGTTTGGAATTTAAATGAAAAAGAGCAAAACCAAAATAAAAAATATATCAAAAAGCCCCATATAACATAATTGTTCTAAAAAAATAAAATCAAAATGCTCACAAAAGATTTTCTTTTGTAAACAAGAAAAAGGAAAGAAAGATGGAGATTTGAAACCCAAAATAGTAAACATTCTTGAGGGAAAGCACCTTCAGAGTTGGTTGAAGTGGCAGGGGAAAGAAGAGGAAGGAAACAGCAAAGGAACAATGAAAACAGGGAGAGAAGAGCCATTTGCAGAGGAGGAAGAAAGACGAAAAAGAGACAAGGGCTAAAAACGGAGAGAGATTGGCAGGGAAAGGGGGGGGGGGTTAAAAAGGGAGTGTTATGAGCGAAGTTGGTGGGTAGTTGAAACTTGGAACTTGAAAGAGTGGGTGTTTTGAGATTTGGAAAAGGTGGAAAAGTTGTACACTTCACACAATGCCAAAATGGTGGTGTTTTTCAGTGTTGTGCCGCGTGGGTTTAGTCCCCACTCTCTTAACTCCAACTGTCTGACTTTGTTTCTTTGGAAGTTGAAAACCAGGGAAGATGGAAGCTGCCTCAGACCAGTTTGACCCATTCAACCTCGATTAGATATCATTACAATAGTTCTGCTAACTTGCAAGTAAAATCTCCATCTTTCTTATTTTAGTGTTAAAAATATTCCAATTCGTCCTCGAGCACTGCCACAGGTACAAAAAATATCAAATTTAAAATCAAACATGAAAATTGAACTCTCTTCTCATTCGATAAATAACTGGAACACATTTTTGAGATCTGAGACCTAATTCATGGCTTGCGTGTTTTCTTATTTAAACTCCCGTGAAAATAAAACAAAAGAGGTTCTTATCTATACTCTACTGGATTGTTCAGGTTATTGTTCAATTCCAGTGGCAAGGAAAACAATTAATTCCCAATGGCAATGGAGCTAATGCTTAATCTGCCCAAGTTGGTATCTGCTGCCAAAAGAAAACGAAATTATTATGATTAATCTGCCCTTCATTATTTTGCACCAATCCCTGCTGTGATTGCCGAATGCTTTAACGCTCTACACTGAATGAAGCTGATGCTTTTACACCCTTCGGTGCAACACAAATACAATGACTGAACAACACAACATGACAATTGCAACAGTAAAATCAGTCTGCGAGTTTATGTAGCAGAGATTCTTCTCACAAGACTATTCCTTGCTCACAGTTTTCTAATGGAAGAAGATTGAGCAAAATTGTACCAACAATGCAAGTACTGATCAATCCCACTCACACTGCTACATTACTTCAAATAGTGCAACCAGAAATGCCAAAATCAACTAACTAAAACACCAGTGTTGAGCCGGGACCTAATTTGATCATGCTATGTGTTTCTCAACAGCCATTCATAGCGTGTTAGTACTAAATTACTATTAATGAAAACTGCCAACACAGTGAAAACATCTCCGTCCCAGATTCTCAATTTTGATCTAGATATTATATGATGAAGCAAAATATTCATGACATTCAACAAAATTAACAGATCAAACAAGATGTTAAATCGGCAAAAAAAAAGAAACCAGAACATGCAAAGATAACCTGATGATCATGGCCTTCTTGTTAGGCTTAGCTTTCTTCTTATCAAAACAAATGATACTACTACTACTAAAACGAAGCAAAACTTAAGATGAAGAATAGATCAAACTAAAAGTAAAAGTTTCAAAAGAAAAAAGAAAAGCTTGCAATACCTTTTACAGTAGCTTTGTGTTTTTCAAAGTTCATTTCTCACATGCCAAAACTTTAATTTTGGAAGCAGGAAAATATAGAGCAAGAAACGAAAAAGGAAAAAAGAGATAGGAAACTTTTTAATTAAATGTATGAATGAAAATTGATATACATCTTAAGAAAGTAGTAGGTATAACTTTAAGAAGATATGCATAAATTGAACAAAAGGAAAAAGGCTAGCTATGGCCATTGCCAACTACTCCATCACGGCCTGCATTCTATCCTCCTCTTCTGCCTTTTTCCAAGCAGCCTGAAAATAAAGAAGCAAACGAATCCATTAAATGCGACAAACTTAAGAAAAACTTAATAGCATTCATGTAATTTGTTGACAGAAGCTTGCCTTGTCACGTTGAAGTCTGGAGAAATGTGGCTTCATGGAGTTTCCTAAGCTTAAGCCTCCCCATGCTTCTTGCAATTCTTTCTCCCTTGCTTCTCTACGAGATACAGATAATCTAATCTGCTCACTCGGTTGCTCATTTGTTGCCTCTTTCTCTAACTTTGATTTATGTTTAACCAAAATTTGGTCCAAACTACCTTGATCATCCGCTGGCAGCATGTTTACACCTCCCCTCTTTACCTTCACCACCGTTTCTTCATTTGCATTGAACCTCAATTTCTCTTTCTCTAGTCTAGAAACATGCTTCACTAAAACTTTGTCCAAGCTCTCACAATGTGTGACATGGGTTCCTCCTTGTTTTTTGTGGTCCCTAGGATTTCCATAATTTCTTTCAGATGACAAGGCTTGTATCTTTTCCCTCTCCAACCTAGAAACTGGCTTAACCAGGATTTTATCCAGGCTATCTTCACTTTCAGTTCTCTTTACTTCCTTATTCAAGTTGATATTTTCTTTTCCAAATACTTCTCCATTAGCCTCCTTGCCTTTCTCACCCAGATCATTTTTTCTTCTGCTCTTTGCTTCCTCAACTTCTGTTTCTAGTAACGAGACATGTTTCACCAGAAACTTTTCCAGACTAGGTACTTCCACAATATCACCTTTCTTTTGACTAGCCCCTCCACGCTCATATGTGTTACCACGATTCCTTTTAGCCTCTTGAATTTCCTTTTCAAGTTTAGACGAATGCTTAACCAATATGCTTCCCAAGTCAGGAATAGCCTCAACAGAAGTATCTGCATCTGACTTTCTATTGTCCACCCCAGAATTCTCATTGAAATTTTTTTCGTTTGTCTGAATCTCTTCCTCAGAATTTGAAGAATGTTTCACAAGTGTATCCCCACTTTCATCTTTAGACTTGTTCCTTCTGCTCCTGGCTTCTCTTACCTCTCGCTCAAGCTTGGTCATGCGCTTAACCAAAAACTTGTCCAGACTCGGGAGTTCCGAGTCAGCTTGTTCAGTTTGGTTAGTTTTTCTTACCGTTCCCGCTCCAATTGAAGATGCTCTTCTGGCAAAATTAAGAGCTGAAGCAGAGGGGTGAGTCTTAGTGTGCTTTACTTCTGCCAAAGCAGCATTTAAACCACGTGTTGCAACTATTGTAGCGAGCGATGAGAGTTCATCCTCTTGTAAATATTTAAGCCTCTCAAGCATAATCTCCACTAGCTTTTCAGGGTTGAACTTTTCAAGCGATTGCCTCCTCTTAGCTTTCTTCTCTCTATCCTTAGAAGCTGACATCTTGCAGTTGAAGTCTTCAGGCTTGAAACCATCTTCTTGAGTCAATGCCTCAAGTTCTAGCGCTGGCTCTGATGCTGACTCTAGGCTGATATCACCTGTATCTGGATTCTCATTGATTTTCCTTAGAAGGTCTTTAAATTCATCTTTATTAAAAGAGGAGCAGGATGCAAGCCTCAGGAATGCAGTCTTTACAGCCTCGGCCACTTGTTTATCTACCTCAAATGCTGTTTCAAAAGATGCTCTAATGGTATGAGTAGTACAGCCTGCTTTATTTATTGCAGATGCTTCAATCTGACAGGTACTCTGAGGGCAGTTAGGAATATCATACATTATCACTCCCAAAGCTGTTGCTGATTCAAAAGCCTCTGCAGCGGTTTTCTCAGCTTTCAACAGCAGCTCATCAGCTTCTGTGCTTCGAATCCTGGAAGATTTCAGGAATAAGGAAGTGGAAAGAAAAACAATCCACATTGTTATGTCCTATATGCAAGCAAAATAATACCTGGCTGCTTGGAGTATTCTACACCAAGATGCTTCCACCAGTGCTGCTTTACGAGCTTCAATTGCCTTGTGTGCAGCCTCTCTTGCTGCCATTTTTTCTCTCAAAACCCTACAGTAATGAGGATTTGAATCTTCCAGGGTCTTATCAAGAGTTAAACTCATGCCATCTACTTCCTGAAATAAGTCCCCCACATTAGTACAATTGGTCAAAAGAAAAGAACAAAAGATATGCAAACCATATAATATATATGTAGATAGGATAGAACCTGCAGCATCTTTATTTTCCTTTTCAAATAAGAATCAATCTTTTTCCGTGGGAACCAATTCAAAGGAGAATTCTTCCTGTGCGGAGGCTTCTTAATTTGGGATGTAAATTTGTTTAGAGCATTCAATGCTGAGGGGCTGGTATCTTTGGTTGATTTATTCTGCACCAATCACAAAAGCAGAATTATAAAACAAAATGAAAACAATGCTAAGTTGCAAATAGATGCATATACTCTAGGCATTTTAAGAAGGGTAAGTTCACAAACACCAAGGCACTTTTCAAGTATAAATCATTCAGGTATGAGGGGCTGGTATCTTTGGTTGATTTATTCTGCACCAATCACAAAAGCAGAATTATAAAACAAAATGAAAACAATGCTAAGTTGCAAATAGATGCATATACTCTAGGCATTTTAAGAAGGGTAAGTTCACAAACACCAAGGCACTTTTCAAGTATAAATCATTCAGGTATGAGGGGCTGGTATCTTTGGTTGATTTATTCTGCACCAATCACAAAAGCAGAATTATAAAACAAAATGAAAACAATGCTAAGTTGCAAATAGATGCATATACTCTAGGCATTTTAAGAAGGGTAAGTTCACAAACACCAAGGCACTTTTCAAGTATAAATCATTCAGGTATAGCATATTGAGGCTTAGAAACATTTCAATTCCAATCAAAGCATACAAAAGACTGTTAATACTGCCCCCCCGTTAAACCTAATCAACTGAATACAGATCAATTACCAATTATAAACTCATTTCATTTCTGCATGTTCCAATTTCTCAACCCCCTAGCCCAAATCAATTTACTGCTAACTACAAATCAATAATCAATTATAAACTTATTTCATTTCAGCATGATTCAATTCTTTACGAAATATTAGCTTCATACATTGAAATTCAGTAATTAATTTTAACTTCAAAAATCCTTTACGAAAGAGAACTGCCAACTTAGGGTTTTCAGGGTTTTAATTTCAGTCAGCCAATCAAAACCTTATTGTTTGGAAGTTAACACTAAACAGTATACGCCGGCGAAGTTCAGAGAAAGAAACAAGGCAAATGCAATGTAACAACAACCATAAATCTTGAAACTGAAACGTGTATTCTTTTTTCCTCCTCACCTTCCCAGTCCGGGATGAAGATGACGCCAAAGACTCATTGGTGGCCTCCCCTTCTTTGATCTGAGAATCAACGACAATCTCCGGCCTTTGTTTGTCTGACAGAAACATGCAATCCTCTAAGCAACCAAGATTCATCTTTCGTGGTGAATCGGAGACCAAGAAATTGCAAAGATTTTGATGAAGATTGAGAGAATATCGAATTAGAAAAGAGAAGAAAGAAGCGTAATTTGGGTACCCTGTTTGGATTTTGAAAAACCAAATCGGGAAGTGTGTTTTCTGATTATCTGGATTCTGTTCTTAATATTAATTGTAAAAAAAAAATTAAATTAGATGTTTTTGAAATAAATAAAAAACTAGCCGTTGCATAGCAACGGTCATACCAGGTATAGACTTTATCTTCTACATCCGTGTGCAGTCTATCTGTGTTACTGTAACGGACTGACGCGCGGATTATCCTTCTCTAACCTCTAACATACCAAAATTGAATTAAAAGAAAAGGGTAAATATATATTTTTTATATCCACCGGCAAATATAGTTTTAGGTAAAGTTCACAATTTATCTAAAGTTTGATTAATTATTCAATTTGACAATTAAATTTTTAATTGCTTTAATGTTATTATTATATTTGTAGTTTTATTCTAATTTGTTCATTGACTCGTTAACTACCGTTAAAAGTATGAGGTAATAATTAAAATATTTTATATAATAATACATTCACATTTGTAAATAGATGTGACATGACAATCTTGCATTTTTTTTCATTTGTATTAGATCGAAGTAGCTGGAGTCAACTTTGATAGAGATGGTAAAACAGGATAATCGACACCAATTAAGTATTAGGGTAAAACTGAAATATCTTAATCAGTGACACCGCCTTGACACGAATAGAAATATAGGATTGTTGGTCTTGCAAGATTTCCCCTTTTTCCTTGCCAAAATTCAAACTTAGTTTTCTATCTTAGTTTTAGGATTGTTGGGCAAGCTGCCGTTGCCGTTGTATCCACCTAAACCACTTCTTTGCTGTCCCTGTCATCCGAAACGAAGCCATCGTGACCTGGTGATGGTCATCCGCACTATAAAACTCGAAGAAGTCCTGGGCTGATGCAATCCATTCTTTCGGATCCTCACCGTTGAAAAGAGGAAGCTCCACCTGAACTGGTTTTGGTGGAAAAAGAAAACTATCATCGGCTTCCGTACGAATCTTCGCTTTACCGCGGGAAAAGAAACTATCAGCTGTAAGATCACCGCCTGCCGATGGTGTCCCAGCTAACCCCAAATGAGCAGAAATATTTTGGAGCTGACGAGAAATGTCTTGGAGGGTGGTTTGCGTGGTGGCGTTCCGTTTCTCCTGGTTCGCAACATGGTTTTTCAGAGCAATGAGAGTTTGGTCATGACGAGTCGTCGTGCCTTGAAGAGAACGGATTAATTCGGTGTTGTTTAACATGTTCGAGAACGCAATGAAAGCATCAAATTGTTATGAATATTGTGGATGGTTTGCAAAAACAAGAGCAATAGAGAGGAAAAGAAGGTTTGATAGAAAGGAAGAGATAATTCTTAGGTTTTTGTATGCCACTGTAGCTCACTAACGAACCTCTTTTAACAGCCAAAAGTAACCAACTCAACAAAATAATTAACTACAGACAAAATCTGTTAAATCACGTGGGGCCTTTCTCTCCCTGATCCCTCTCTAGGGTTGAGCTACTACTGGTTCCCTGGACCAAAGCTGGAGACGGGACCCTGGTGTCCGCAACAGTAGGTTTGCTTGGTTTTCCCGCAACTTCGGGCTTCGTAGTGGACTCTATGTTCATTCCATCACTGTTTACTACAGAGTAGACAATTAGATTAAACTACGATTTGCACGAACTCTGTGTTAGAAAGTTGTCACGACTCATGCCTGAATAAGTGATAGACATTAGACAGTTCTCTTGCAACCTTATTGATTATTTGTGAGTTACTGTTTTTTTGTATTTTTATAATTGTTTTAGAATTTTAACTTTTTTTTTAAATTTTATAATTTTTTTATTTTTTACGATTTTATAACCTGATAATTCTAAGGCGTGTCACATATCATAATCTTATTAGTTGTCCCTGAGTTAATGATCAAAATTGATTATTTGTAAATTGTATCATCCGATCTTCATTCCCACCGTTGAATCATCCTTGATTCCATACATCTTGCTCCTCACTATCTTTCTCGGACCGAACGAACAGGGCTGTAAACAAACTGAATGTTCAACGAACCGTTCGTAAACCGTTCGTTTATGTTCGATTATTTATTAAACAAACGAATATGAATAAGATTTTTTGTTCGTTTAATTAAATGAATGAAAACGAACAAATGGCTCATTCGTGAACGTACGGTAATTCGTTCGTTTATGTTCGTTAAAATTTATTCACATATGTCCATTTATATTTATTATTTTTCATAACAAAAGTATTATATTTAAAAAAATTAAAAACATATATTAAAATACAAAATAAAAAGAAAAAATAAACAATATTCAATCTATGAGATTTCAAACTTCTTAAGAAGAAAATTAAACAATACTCAATATTCGTTTGCATTCGTTTATCATTTTAACGAACGAACATAAATAAACACGAACAATCTACATTCTTTAACAAACGAACACAAAGAAGAAATTATGTTCGTTTAATTGTCCGTGTTCGTTCGTCTATTTAGTTATAATTAAACGAACGGACATGAACATACTCTCATCTGTATTCGTTCGGTTCGTTTACAGGCCTACGAACAGATCTCTAGACGGTGCTCTAAATCCCTAAATATAAACAAACCCAAAAAATAGTCTTTACTCTTATTGTTTTCTTTTGCTCTCTACTTTTCCCGTTTGTTGTTGGTATTGATTGTTGGGTTTGGGTGTTTGGGGTATAATCTTAGATTTGATGGGGTTGGAGTTTGGCCAGGGTTTTATAACTGGTTTAGTGATAGGAGTAGCTGTAGAACTAAACATTTTACTTTGGACGGTCAATTACTAAAAATAATTTGAATAGTTATTTTATATGTCAAACTACACATATTTGTATTTGATTTTATTAAGTAAATACAAAGTTATTACGTATTTTTTGATAAATATTTTGACACTTAATTTGTAGAAAAACTACTAAAATATTGAAGAAATTAATAAGATTTTTTTTTTTATCAATATGGATATGGTTTGGATGATGGACTTTATACCTCAAGATTCAAGAATCAATAGCAGTGTAATTCGACTTTTAGCATCTTTCACTTTCCCATTTCACTTGCTCTTAGCCTTAATTGTAGAATTTGCAACAGAACATGGTGAATTATCTGTACAAGTGATAAAACAGGGCATTCAATGCCTACTGAATGTTGATGATTGCAGAGAAAAGAAAGGCTACATTTCTGCATTGTTTTATTCTCAACATTCATACTTTACATGTTAACTTGTTGCTGACATACTTTTCCACTCTCTCCAACTCATTCATGCTTAACTCCATCTCTGCTATTGCAATGTGCAAGCACAAAAGAAAATCCACCATATTTATTCTATATTTTACAACTCAAACTTTATTTGAACTTTTTTCGATTCAAGTCGGGTTTCCGAGTTCTTATACAAATTTAATTGTAATTATTTATCATGTAACTCATACTTCGGATTGAAAATTTCAGAAACTTGGGATTCTTTCTCATACTTTGTTGCTTTCAGTTTTCAAAATCTATTTGATGAAATTGCAACTCTTTGTTACAAAGACAATAAGATGATGCTTGATAAATTATATGAGGAATGTTCTCTTTTGAATCAAAGAAACAGCCAAGACATTGATAAAAAAGAAGAAGAAAAGAAACAGCCAAGACAAATTACTAAGTATTTTCGGCGTTCTTGGCTTTTGCTTTGTTTTCTTCTTACCTCACTTTGGTACCAAACCAAAAGATTCTTATAGCCATTTTGAAACTACATCAATATAGTGATCAAAGATTTAGAAGAGTACCCGGAATCGAAACCATTTATAAACGGCTATTGTGGAATCAAAAGATCTGAGAATGATAAGATAACAATGCATAAACTTCGACGGCACTAAAATATTGCATAAAACAGTCTATGTGCTAAGCAATCCAGAAACCCAGAAACAAAACAAAACCCTCAAGAAAGTACTTCTTTACGCAAGTAGCAGTGCTAAAAACACTAGTAATCAAAGGCAAAAAGCATGGTTTTCTTCAGTATCAACAAACAGAAGTTTCTACCTATTTTCTCAACTCTCTCTCTATAATTCATCAGAGAAAGTGAGGACTAATCAACCCAGCAATTTCAAGAAATCCGATGCGATCTTTCCTTCCAAATATCTTCTTCAGCTTCTCATCACAATTTATCATCTTCTTGTTTTCAGGGTCCTAAAGAAAAGGCCCAAGGATCCAAGAAAGAACCAAGTCAGTTAGTTACACGTTACTATATTGGTATGATTCAGAGCATGAGCACATATTCAATTTCTAAAACCACAACACCGAGGACAAAGGGAAATGAAGATCAAACCTCGGTGACTAAATTTCGCAAGACTTCTCATTGCATTAAAAACAAAAATTTCATGATCACTCACAAAGTTGTTGGGTAGGAATTAGCTAAATACAAATTCAAATGTCTCGCAAATATACATGCCTGAAACATCTCTCAACCAGAAAGAGATTTTTGAGCCATCAGATTCCAAGAAACAATTCTTAGTAGTAGTCAGAATTTCAGAAATCCAAGCCATATAAAAGACATTGCATAACTTTAACAAGTCATTGTGATGAATTAATTCCCCAAGGGTAGGCAACAGTATGAACTCTGGTCGATGCATTAAATTCACGGATTCAAAGCTTCCCTTTGATCCTAGAGGACGACTAACTGCACATCCTTGGCCAAAATGATAAATATCCCAAACATACAGTGCTAATAACCAGTAATGATACTCTCAGGAGAAAGAAACCTAATTAAGCTAAGTCATAACACAATACCCCACATTGCATTGTAATAGTAGAAATTGCACATCGTTATCTTCATTAAACTTCACTTACAGAAAACCCAACTTCCAAATTCCTAAATGTTCAAGGCAGATAAATAAAACATTGAAATGCAAGGAAGAACCCATTTGAAACCAATATATGAAAAAAAAAACAGATACTATAAACAGCAAAACATTATCCAAGATATCGTAAACAAATATAGTCTCTATATCCCATAAAACTTGTCTTTTTTGCGTTTTTAAATTGTACCGAAAGACTCCAATAACTTTTACTACGCACAAGTTTGAGGGACCGAGGGAGTATTCAACAAATGAAAATTATAAATTAAAAACAACAAGAAATAACAGAGGCAATGGACCTGAAGATTATATATTCAGGTTTCACAACAACCAAATACAAAACCCATTTTAGGATATAGGATATAATATATGCTTTAAAGATGAGAGAAAAAAAAGTGAAAAATAACAGAGGCAATGGACCTGAAGATTGTGCTCTTTAATGTAAGCCCAAATCTGCTTAAGAGCTTGAGTTCGGGAAATTTCGGGAACTCCGACGACAGCCTGCATCTCAGGCGTAATACTACGCGGCTTCATGATGCCGCGTGGCGCACTGGTGCCGGTGGCTGGCTTTGAAGCGGTGGCTAGAGTCACGGTTCGTACCATGCGCACGTTAGTTGGGAGGAGGAGACGCGGAGAATATGAGGATTTGGGTGAGAAGGAGAGGGTTTGGGGCGAAAAGAAAGTGGAAACAAAAGCCGAACAGGCTGTCATTTTTCTTAGCTCTTTGATTGTTTGGAGGAGGAAGGAGGAGAATGCAGAAATGAGGGTTTTGCGTTATCCTCTTGTTTTTGAATTTTAGGTTCATTTTTTCTCTTTGTTTTTTACACGGCTATATATATTCTCGATACGGAAGGACTGTTTTTGGTGTTGTTTTGTTTATTCCAAAATTCCTAATTTTTATATTATATTATGGGGTAAAGTTTATAAATGTTCATTAAATTATTATAAAATATTTATTTTGATTATCAAACTTTTAGATATTATAAAATAATTATTAAATTTAATTTTTTGTTACAAAATTGTCACTGAGTCGTTGGTAACGTGATAGTTAAAAATATGTATAATAACAACACATTTAGTCTTTTATATCCACACATTCAATCAATTTAATCATAGTTCTAAAAAAACAATAAATTTATCCCTATTTTTTACATATTTTATCAAAATGGTCCTATTTTTAATTAATTTTTTATATATATTCTACTATTTTCTATCTATGCTGCATTGATACGAATATGAGTACGGGTATGGAAACAAAACAAGAAACGATAATTTCTAAAATTACAGGTACTAAAATAAATTTTAAATTCTAAAAAATGTAAAAATGAAATATCATAAAAAATCATGTGAACATGGCATCACACATACTTGTATACTTAGTTGAACCATGTGAGCAAGAGAAAGTCGAAAAAAAAGAAGAAAAAGACAAAAAAAAGTGTGAGAATATAGAAAAATTTAAAAAATAGAAAGAAGAAGTACTTGCATTCAATTCGTACCTAATACGTCCTCAGTATGGGAACATATTAGATACATGACACGACTTTAGACTACGCACTCGTGTTTCATAATTTTTTATTGTGAAAATAATAAAATAAAGTTGATAGAATTTGGCAACAATTTAGCTTCTTGTGCCATCTCTTTCCCTAGTCTTTCTTCCCGCATTTCTTCCCTAATTTTTATATTATATTATAGGACTAAAGTTCAATAATGTTCTTGAGTGTCAAGTGGTTACCCTAAATTTAAATGGAAAGCTTTATTAAGGGGAAATTTTAATTTTTAGTGTTTCATGTGTTTAAGATCTTTATTTTTTTATATTTATTCTCTATTTTTATTTTATACTAACAAAGTTTGATCTATTTTTAATATAACAAAAAAGAAGAGAAGTGAAAAATTTATGATATAAAGCTGCCTTGAGATGTTGGATTCTTCAATTGGTTGCTTGGAAGCAAACTTAGGTCTTTAGACTCAATGAGAAAGATCGATGTTAAACTTGAATTTCAAGAACATTTGGTTTGGTGTTTCTTGAAAATTTTGAAAATAAGACTAAAAAATTAAAAAATAGAGACGATCGATTAGAGAATGAATAATAAGAATGAAACTAAAAAGATTAAAAAAGATAAAGACAAAGATAGGTAAAACAAATCTAAAATTTTCAGCCTTGTTTATGGTATATGGCGTCAAATGGAGTTGAATGTAGAAGATGGAGATGACGTGATGGATTTGTAGATGTTTCATGGAGCCCTCATACTCGTAATTGAATAGGA
The DNA here is from genome assembly GCA_019671005.1 of Hibiscus mutabilis. Classification (NCBI taxonomy): domain Eukaryota; kingdom Viridiplantae; phylum Streptophyta; class Magnoliopsida; order Malvales; family Malvaceae; genus Hibiscus; species Hibiscus mutabilis. The sequence continues at coordinate 25,852,078 of CM033750.1, read as the reverse complement.
AACCTCCATGATAAGGCTCTATCCGACCCTCTAACTACAATTGGATAGGAAACACAGAGTGTGAAGATTCTCCTTCGCAAAAACTAGTTGAAAACGTTAAAGAAGACTTCTAGGCATAAGTTTACAGACACTTGGCAACATGTACGCAGGTAATACATTTATTTATTAAATCAGATCTGTAAAACAATAAAGTAGGCATCATCCTTTTATAGGTGAAGGATCGCCAAATAGAATAAACTACTAATGATAAAAAATAACAAATAAATCAATGTGTAGAACTCTATAATTTGCGGTAGCTTTGTGAACCCTTGGATGTACTTTAATCTGATGATGTGGATGAATTTGAAGAGTTTAGATGAGGTGGTAAATCTTGTCCCTTGATATTGTATCATCAACGACTTTGGAAGAGTTTTGATGAAGTGTGGGCAGCAAGTTGGAGTAAGATTTGGTCTAAATCGTTAGATTGGATTTAATACAATGTTGTATGGAAGTTGGCGGCATGGAAAGGGTTTTTAAGCATGCTTGGGTGGAAAGTATAGGGTTTAGGGTTGATTGCATGTGTTTAATTATGTAAACTAAGGTCTAAAACAATATAATCCTAATTAGGCTTAAAACTTAAAACTGATCCAAACTTTATAATTAAATATTGGGTCTAATTATTACAAATAAAACCCAACTTCAAATATATTTGAAGATTCTCCATGAATATTTTAGGCGTGTGAATCATCAATTTGGGCTTGAGTGACCCAATTCTTAAAAGATAAAGAATAGGTCTTGTCTTCGAATATTTTGATCTTCAAGAAGGCTTGTAAGCCTTTTGTCTCCACATACTGGATGGTTGATTTGAGTCTATCTTTGAGTAGCTTGGACTTGGATCGTGTGATTGGGCCAAGTGGGAATGTGAGTCCATTATGGGCTTGGGCTTATTTGGAGCATGTATCATCCCTTCCCTTTTTAAAAGGATTCGTCCTCGAATCTGAAACATCAAACAAGGAAAGGTCAGAAGCATTAAGGATGCACTATCATGAGGAATGTTAATACGATAGGCATTATCATTAATCCTCTCTAAGGCTTGGAAAGGTCCATCTCCTCTTGGATCCAACTTAGACTTATTTTGGTTGAAAATCGTTCTTTCCTTATGTGGACCTAAACCCAATTGCCAGGTTCAAAGACAATGTGATTGCGGCCTTTGATGGCTTTGCTGACCTGGATTGGTAGATTTTCTCCATCATTTCTTTAGCTTTTAAGTGAATGTACTTAACCAATTTTGCTTTGTCTTTCACCATCTAATATGCATAGATTCTCAAGGAGAAAATGAACAAGATCTAAAGCAGATAAGAGATTAAAACCATAAACTACTTCAAATTGAGAATAATCGGTGGAAGAATAAATAGAACGATTATAAGCAAATTCAGTAAAGGATACGGATTTTTCCCAATGGTTAGCATTCTTACAAATAACAATTCAGAGTATTGTTCATAAAATCCATTCAGTTACCCCAGTTTTTCTATCGATTGAGGGTGACAAGTAGTAGAAATGATGGCACGTGGGATCCCACGGAGTCTAACTACTTCTTGGAAAAAGAGATCAGCCACATGTGTTGCATCATCGGTTTTGTGACATGGAATGAAGTGTGCCATCTTTGAAAACTTGCCCACAACAACAAAGATAATATCTCGACCTTTCTTGGTATGAGATAAGCCAAGAATAAAAAAGAAATAGGAAGATGGGTATACAAACTGTGAGACATTACCTTGGATTTGGCTTGTTTACAAGTAATGCTCGATGCACATACCTTCTCAACTATTTTGCGTATGTGTGGCCAATAACAGTGCTTCATTGCCGTATCTAGGATTTTGTTCACGCCAAAGTGGCCCATTAGGCCTCTACTATGTGTTTCTCGAATCAAGAATTCTCCCAAGGATCCTTGTGGCATGAATAACCTGTTATTTCAAAATAAAAACTCATCTATAAGATTAAACTTGTTAAAAACACATTTACAACAATTAGTATATGTATCCAAAAAGTCATGATCATTGGAATATAATTCCATAATGTGTTCAAACCCTAAGACAATAGCATGCATTGTAGTAATCAAAGTATACCTACAAGATAATGCATCAACTACTACATTTTCTATTAGCTCGATCGATCAACCGGAATATGCCAAGAGGGGGTAAATTGACTTTCAAAAAATTTGCGGAAGCAATAAAAAAGAATAAACAATTTGCATAATGATTTTAGAGTGGTTCGACTTCTAAACCAAATCTATATCCACTTCTTTAGCTATCCACACTAAGAATTTTCCCAAACCCACTAGGCATGCAAACCTTTAAGGACAAGGTGTAACCTTACACAATTCACCAAGACTTATACCCTAAAGTCTTGTGAATCATTTCCCAAAGAGAAATACAAATAAGAAAACAAGGAAAACCTCACAAGGCAAGTGTTTGCACAATTTGAAGCTCTCACCCAAAGAACACTTTGAGCAAAATTAACAATGAATGCTCACAAGTGTTTTACAAGAATAAATACAACACTTAAGTACTCTAAGACTCTTTGATGTTGGTATTTTCTCTCCAATATGTTTCTTGTTGTTGCTGAGATGCTTGGACCTTGTTTTTATATCCCCTCTATGAATACTAGCCGTTTTGAGCTGTTGGGGATGCAATAAAGCTGTTACCTACAAAGAAAATTGACATTTATGGCGTGAGGGATCGATTTGTTGAACAAAGGGGTCGATCTTTTTCCATAAAAATATGACCGTTACATGAAGAGATTGATCCCTTATTCTAGGGGATCGATCCTTTTTACCTTGAAGACTAGAAATAATCTTTTTAAAGTGCAAAAACAGATCATATTAATTTTGAAAAAGTTAAACTAAGTTGGAATTTATTCGAAACAAAATTTTCAAGTTTTTTTGGACTTTAAATTATTTTTGAGAAATTTAGTATATTCAATTAAGTCCAAAAACAATTTTCTTGTAATTTATTATATCAAAATATTAGTTCAACAATCTTCCCCTTTTTGATATAACAAAACTCTTTGAAAAATTATTTTTGGCAAATGCTTCCCCATAAAAACTAATTTTTGAATTGATTAATGACTATGAAAAATTGTTTAAAACAAAGTATTTGATGTTCAATTTTTCAAAAAATTATTTTTCATTTTTCACCTACACTTCTCTCCTTTTTGTTATATAAAAATAATTCAAAAAAATTATTAGAAAATTATAGCAAAGGAGAATAATCAAAATTAAGGCTAGAATTAAAGAGATAAATATAGAAATATTAAAGTATAAAAAATCCAAAAGGTACTTAAAAATAAAATCCAATATGTTCAAAGGTTCCAAAGTCACATAGCAACATAAAACTTCAAAGTTCAAAGCATAAATATCCAAATAAAATCCAACATAGAGTCCTAATGAAAATGTAACAATGTCTCAAATAAACACAAAGCATAAGAAGAGATGATGTCCATGAATGCATATATGATAAAGATGATGGTGGTGGAAAAGGAAATGAGAAACTATCAAACTGGAACTAAGAGCACAAATCACATCTCCCATAGAAAAATGACGTGCCTCAATAACATATAGTCTAGAATCCACGCGAGAACGAAGTGACCCAATAAACCTCATAAGGGAATCGTGAACCTCACACATAGTCATGTCATGTGATCAAAGCTTCGAGAACGTCAACCATTTCTCATCCTCATGTTCTTCATCGCATACCTCAAGGTGCTCCTCTTCAGGAAATTCACCTATTTTCTTTACCCAATTCATAGAGAATTTAGGCTCATCTTTGTATCCCGACCGATCCATAGAATGACAACCAATGACATTATCGGTAGGTGGTTAGATACTGGCCTCAAGAGATGTATCAATATCAAGTATGATAAAGAGATGAATAAGATACATACTGTAGGCTAAGGTGGTTTTAGTTTTTTTTAGCTTTAATGATATGTACCATGTCTTTAAAGACAAAGGCATCAAGATGGAGTTGATGGCCGTTATGAATGCAATGAAGCCACAAATAATCGGACTCTCAAATTGATGAATACTTTGTGCATGAGGATAAATCACATGAGAAAGGATAAGGTGCAAGGGATTATCATGAACGAAAAGGTGAGTGACTTGGTTATTCTAAACACGAATATCGAAAAGAAAACCCTATATTTTAGTTTTGTAACACCCCAATCCCAATCTGAATTCAAAATGCACATTCGGGTTACCCAAAATTTGACCCATCAAATTTTCAATTTAAAACCATAGGTTTATCCATCATTTAAAAACAATAAAACATCCACAATATTTTATCGTGAAATCAACCCATATAAATCAGTTTACAAAATAGGAGCGCTAAGTTTAAAATACTAAATACCAAAATAATATTTCAAATAGAGTTGTAGACTCAATAGTGGTAAGGTCCTATGAATACATTAGCCCAAATTGAAATAACATGTACTGTACTTTGAAGCGAGCGCGGTGCTAGAAATCCTCGTCGATGTGCTCCTCCAAAAGGTGACCTATCAACTTATGCACGAAAAAATAACACATCCGTACGCTGAGCTAAAAAAGCTCAGTGGTACATTTACAATCTACCATAATTCGTGATTATCATAAAATAAGCATGCAAGATAAATGTACTTTAGAGAGCATAGATAAGGTTTACTATCTATGAGTTATCATCTAGCCTACACTAACTAGAGTTCTTAGATCACCTAATCCAAGGCATCAACAAATTTACAACAAGTCTTACATGTTCCACAAGGCATTGCCATACTCGGGGTCACATAGCCTATCGAGTTAGTCGAGCTCACACAACCCATCAAGTTAATACATACTGTACCATGATCACTCGGCCATCTGGTACTAAGCTATCGTCTATAACATCCACACAACATACATAAATACATCCATGCATCATCTACATGATGGCCAACGAAGCCCTATATTACCTGTGCTCACACAACCGTGGGGTTACCCGTGTTCACATAGTCGTTGAGTTAAATGGATTGTATTCGATCACCATAGCTACGAATACGTCCTAGACATACATGGATCACATTAGCCACAAGTATTCTTTACTTGAGGTCACCCAGCCTATCAAGTTACTTGAGCTTACTCAGCCCATCAAGTTTATTAACTTATCCAAATCACTATATCCGTAAATAGGTTTCTAACCGTACCTAGATCACTCAGCCCGTTGGTACGTTGGATGTACTTATTCACACAACCCAAAGTATGCATCCCCTTATATAAGTACCGTAGTACCGGCTCTAGGATATCCGAATTATTTTACCACAACATAAGGTAACACATGCTCCCTAAGTATTCATACACCTCACCAAGAGGTAAGTGGCACCAAGCTAAGCCATCACAATGCCCCAAGGCATAACACTAACCATTGTGGTTACCTCGACTCATCACTTATCAAGCTATTACACGATACACCCATCCATGATGGTTAAATCTCAGTTTTACTTTTTATTTTAACACCTTAAAAGCCCATTGGACCATAATCCTTGAATTATAAACCCCTTAAACTCAACATTTTTTTCGAGCAGATTGCCCAATGGGTATCGATACCCACCCAAGTGTATCGATACGCCTCTATAGGTACCGATACCCACCCTATGCATATCGATACACGGCTTTACATGTAGAAGGGATTTAACCAAACCTATACCAGTAAACGAGGACTGTATATTGATACCCCATTTGTACCGATATGCCCCAAGCATACCGGTACACAATTTAGCTACTAGAATATGAGTGAAGCAAGGGGTACCATACGGCCTAAGACTGTACTGATATGCCCTTTCAAAATAGTTTGACTTAAAACATGAGGTACCAATATCGGTTTACCCCGTATCAGTACACGAGCCCATAATTCAAATTCTAGAGCTCGTAAATCATCCTTAACACCCCCAAACATAGAAAACCCCCAAATCAAGCCTACAAGTTATAGAAGGTAGTTTAAGTGGTTTCCTACCATTTATACTCATTATTAACAACTAATATGAACCTCACCATTAACAAGGCTTTAAGCTACCAAACATCCAACTTAAGTAATCATAAACCCCAAAATCAAGCAAATCAATCACTTTATGATCTTCAAGAAGAGTAGAAGTTAGAGATGTACTGACCTTTTAGCAACTAACCCAGATTTGCTTCGCACACTCATAATCCTTAACTTCTTCTTTTTGGCTCCCACTTGAATAAACCCCACAACACCTCATTTTTATCTCACAACGAGGAAACGAATCAAGACTTAAACCAAGGACTAAAAAGAGGTCTAACCACAGATTAATAACATTGAAAATATGAAAGAAGCCCCAAAAGCTTAACCCCCCATAGAAACCCATAAATGACAAACTCACCTTTTTAAGAAAAGAAAGCCACTTTTATGAAGCTCTTGAAATGGTGATTAATTTCTTCTTCACTCATGAATCCAAAAATGAAAGTTTGGAAGGTAATGATTTGGTTTTTAGGCCTTGGAAAATGAGGGATCCATGGAAGAGTTGATAGAAAAGAAGAAGAAGAAGAAGAAAGGGTGGTGATATCACTATGTTCCCCCTTTCCCTATGAGAAAGAAAAAAATAATAAAGGGTGGTCAGCCTTTGATTTAAAAATGGGTTAAATCCCAACATAAAACCTTCCACTTTCACCCTCGTCACAAATTGGTCACTACCCAATCCCATGTAGCTCAAATCTCATCCAACGAGGCCCAAGCTTGACCCAATAGGTCCAATTACTCCAACCAACACAAAGGCCCATAACTTGGGTCAACGCCAAACGTTGACTAAAAAAATTGGGTCGTTAGAACTCTCCCCCCTAAAAGAAATTTCATCCTCAAAATTAAACGAATGGAGGAGATGCAAATATCTCAATATCAACCTTTACCCAACTTGTAATTGTTCACCTCGATTATGAAGTTTCTCTACCAATTTACTTAGCCAAATCTCATAACACTGGACTCCTCAACAATTTATTTCTAACAATCACACTACACTCACATCAACCTTGACACCGAGAAATATAGCTGTACATATATCAACCCAAGGAAGTCACTTCAGATGAGTTTCATATCGGTTAACAATCCTCTCTACCATCGTCCACGTTTCAAAACTCTTGGACTCAAACCTCATCTGTTCCCGAAACGCGATACCTTCTCAAAGGTATACTATTATGAACACTTATTTGTCTACTATTAACACAATGACCCAAAATTTTGAGAACATGCAAAACCCAGACATTCAAAATTTACCATCAACCTTTCTTGAGTTAACAACCCTTTTTCCTGGATTGGCCAACCAAGAAGGGACTTAGTACTTCGCTTTACTAGAAATCACCCCCAACTCAAACTAAGGCTAACTCATGATCATGCGATTTCACTACTCAAGCCACTAAATTCTAAGCAAAACCATTACTGCTTATGAATTCTTACTAGAGGTCAAAACTCACCCAACTATCTTTGAAGGTCCAAATATTCTCTTCCAACCCAACCCCTTAATTCTAAAGAATAGTTGTATTAAAACCCTAACAAGCCCTCAAGGATTTTCAAATAGTTCTTCCAACAAGATCTGCTGCAACACAAGAATCTCAGTTCTACATAACCATAGTCGGTAACCCACATTTTCACTTCACTACTCTGATAATCTTCATACTATTTTATCATACATGTAGATAACCCATCTTAAAACTCGATAGAGTAACCACTCTAATCATCAAACTCAAGATCATAACAATGCACTCATGAGTCTAAACCACTTCACGGCTTATCTTTAGAGTCCAAACATCATATCGGACATAATCTTTATCACAACTCCTCATTTTACTTTCAACTTACGAAACTCAAATTTTGAACGGTCATACGAAACCTCAAAACTCTTTAACCAATTACAAGATTGTTATCCCCGAGAAAATAGGTAACGACCCTTCACGTTACACATCGGCTCACAACATCCAACGCCACCACTCTTCGTCAAACCAACATAGACACATCCCAAGGTAAACCACTTGGCGACGACACCCGTATTCACTCACTTTTACAAATGAGTCCACACTCTAAAATTTTAGTCAGTGCCATACCACAAGGTGACAGACACTAACACCAAACTCGACGTTACGTTTATTGTGGGTTTTAATCCATGATCAAAAGGTAAGCTCGCATTCCTCGAAGAGTACCTCGACATCCTCTTAACGTCCATGACTCTAAAGCCTCAAACTCCCAACCCTCGTATCTACTATGTGGGTAAGAACCCCTTGCAACCTAGAAGGCTCTCCTAAACTAGCATCATAGAAGCGCGACGTTCCCGCTAAGGAGGTAATGGTTCCCTGAGTTCATTACCAATAACCCGATATATTTTGATCACCAAAATTTTGAGACTCTTGCTTGAAAACCAAGACATGCATCATGTTCTTACGACCAACCTATACTAAGGGTAACTTCTACAACTAGGGAGAGATTAAATCTATCAAGTCCACGGGGACTGTTACTCTCAAATTGATCACTGCATATATATCCTATTTTGCACAACTTTTTACTTGTCTTTTGCGTGTTTTCAAGCCTATATAGTTGTATTTAGGTTAGATTGCATATAGTTTACATGTAGTGTAACACCCCAGTTTTGGGCTTAGATGTTTTAAAGGTTGGTTCGAAGGTCCGGTGGATCGGTATTAGAGTTTCAAGTTACTTTCAAGATTAAATTGGTTTAAATATTTTTGAAGGTGATAAAATTTAGGAAAAATATTATAAAATCATTATTAATTATATTAAGGATAATGGTGAAATCAATTTTGGAAAATTAGATTTGGAAATTAGACATTTTGGGCTGGTGACCAAAATGCAAGTTTTGAAAACTGCTTTTAAAGGTGACTAAAATGAAAAGGGTCAAAATTCTTAGTATCTTGAAGGAGCTATTTTACCAAGTTTTTTCTGATGATTTCTCCCTTAATTAAAGATATTTTAACATGTTTTTTAAAGTTATTTAAAAATGAATTTTAGTTAAAAAGTTAGTTAAGTTCTTTAAAGAAAATTCACGTAACTTTTCTCTCCACTCTCTTCTTAGCCAAACACTCAAGTTTTCATCAAAATTTAGAGGTGATAATTCTTTTAACTTGTTTTTATGATTGGTACTTGATTAATTAATATTGTTTTTACAAAATCTCATCTAAATCTTGTGTTTTCTTAGGTTTTATCAAACAAATAGAGGGAGAAATCTCACAATAGGGGTAAGATCCATGATCTCCTCTATTGTATGGTTCTTTACTGAAATTCTCAAGTATTTGATCCTTGATTTATTGATTGTAAATTGATTTTAATGATTTATCAATGTTTAATTGAGTAAATTGGGTAAAATTGATGTAACAAGGTAATTTTTGAAGTGGATCTAATTTCTAGTGTTTAAGAACGACTTAATACATATTTTGGATGTATTATGTTGTTGATAAGTTATTTTTATCAATAGAATCCTGAAACTCTTGGATCTCTAATTGTTTAGGTTGTTAGATTTGAGTTTTTGTGAGGATATTCGAGTTTAATCTTTGCTGGAAGAAAAAAGATGTTGGGAAATGGTTTTTAGATGTTAATTGATGTTGATTGATGGGTTAAGTCGTTGTTTTATGGCTGGGATAAGTTTCGGAAACCTTTGATGATGATTTCGGTTTGTTTAGATGGTTTCTAAATGGGCAACCTGAGAGTTGCAGGGTTTTTCTTTGAGGCAGTGGTTTGCATGTATAGTGATGCATTTATCCTCTGGTTTTATGTGTTTAAACAGGGGATAATCAAGGCAAATAAGCTTGACGTTGTTTTGTTGCTTGCCGAGGCTTGTATTGCGTTGGCAAGGAAGGCGAAGCGTATCGGTGAGTGGAAACTGGTTTTAAATGCTTTACAAAGGTTTGTAAATGTTGTTGGGAGTTTAGGGTAAGCTTGAGACACTTACCTAAGCTTGGGAGTAAGTTTCCCTTATTTTACTCTTGAATATCGGCTTGGATATGAGCATGTTGTTTGCATGTCTTGGTGATAAACATGGTATGAATTAATTACTAGAAATGCATGATTTTGAGTACATATGCAGGGGTTTAAAAGTATATTAAATGCTAGTGAGCATTGGTTTTCATTTCGGTTGGGAATGGTATTGTTGCATTGGTAATGAGATTTGCATATATGATGTTTTGTATAATGCATTGTAAAACAGTAAGTAAATGGTATATTGGCTATGTGACATGGTGAGAAAACAATCGGATATAGTTGGCATGGCATAGGATTAAAAGTGCACTATAAAATATGAACAAAATCGATCGTGGCCATGGGTCATTGAGGTATGGTGATTTAACAAGGCCACTCAGACTGTTAGGGACCTTTTTTGGGGCATGTAGTTTAACTAGGCAACCCAAATTGATGGTGATCTTACAGTTTAACTAGGCAAGGTCGGTACAATTGCGGTTTAACTAGGCAAGGGTGAAATCTCGCGATTTAACTAGGCGAAGGTGTCAAATCTTACGATTTAACAAGGCAAGGTTTGGGATATCATGTGGTTTAACTAGGCATGGTATGAGAGATTTGTGTATCCGATATGTATAGGATAGAGGTAGTCTATCCGGGTCACTATAAATGCCAATATATGAGAAAGTTCATGTGTTGAACCTATTTTAAATGCTTTGAGATTTAAGCATGGTTTATGTTGTAATGCTTTGGAGATTTAAGCATGGAATGTACATGGTGTTGCATAATGGTTATTATGTTTTGATTCGATTGGAATCATGAAGAAATGCTTTGGTTGTAAGCATGGTTTTGGAAAACAAACACTTGGTTTTCAATTGGTTTTAAATGCATCATTTTTGTATGAGCATCCTCACTAAGAAAGTGTGCTTACGCTCTATTTTTTTGAATGATGTAGAGCATTAAGGTTTCGGGAAACAAGAGGCAAGGCTAAGTGATCCAAGGACATTTACAAGTTTAAGTAAGAACTCGGTTTATATTACGGTAAATAAGGCAATGTGTTCGCCATAGTTTTTGGGAGTCGTAATTCTATTTTCTTATGGATTTTAAGTATGTTTCCGTACTGGGTTTTGAGGATGGTGTGATGTTGCTAAGTTTGTTGTTAACCCTTGCTATGAGTTGTGGATGATTGGTTGCCTAGGTATGTATCTAGAGCCTCCTTATTGATTTCCATGTTGTGATGGTTTGAGCAAGTTTATTATGTTGTGTTGGTTGTGTTGGCATGTTGCTTATGCTGAGAATGGTCTATTTGTAAATTTTGGCATATTTGGTAAAGTGGGTTAGGTAGCATGCCTCTAGAGTGGGCTTTTGGAAGCTTGAGCTTGATGTGGTCGTTTAACCTTGGTTTGAATGTGAGTTTATATGTTCGTGAATGTTTGTATGCATGAATGCAACTTGTTAGAACCCAAATGCATCTAGATTTGAGTGAAAAACCAGCTAAATTTGACATTACAGGCCAAGAGTACCGATACGCGGGGGACCATATCGGTACGGCTAGGTAATTTTTGGCATGATGTTTCGGTACGCGTATAAGCATTTCGATACGCTTTATTGCTACTGGAAATTCACTTTTTTGGAACGAGCCCGCGTATCAAAACACTAGATGACCGTATCGGTATGGTGTATCAAGAAATTAAATAGGATTTTTGTATTCAAAATGGCGTACCGGTACGGTGCTCGACGTACCGAAATGAGTTTGCAATACCGTATCGATACAGGCCTTAGCATATCGATACAAAGTCTGTTAATTCTGTTAATGTCATGGAAAGACAGTTTTGGTTTCTTTCATTTTAGTCCCTAGGTCTTGCTTTACCAATTGAATGAGCATGGATGATCGTATTAAGTTGATTTTTGACATCTAAGCATGAAATATGTTTAATTAAAGGATGATAACATAAAATTGGGTCAAGTCCTTGAGTTTTGTTGAAATTGTAGTTTAGTCCCTAGATTGCAGTTGTGTCCAATTGGATATCGTTTCGATGCCCGATTTGGTTGAGTTTTCACCTGTGAACAGTATGTACATGGATGAAAGTAATAAAGCATCTAGACAAGATAAAAAATGGTCGCATTTTGGTCTTATCTTTCCGGTTTACTTTGGTAAACCTAATGTAGCTCGCTCGGTTCGGTCTTGAGACTAGGCCGGGTCGAGGGGGTTACATTTGTTGGTATCAGAGCCAAGTTTATAAAAATTTAGGATGTTGTTGTTTGATTGTTTGATTAACCGATGTTTTTCGAGTTGCATGGTGATTGTGTATATATTTGGTGATTGTTTAATATCATGTTAGGGTATGAATTGGGGACACATTGCCTATTAACGAGGTTTTAAAATGCATTTAAAAGTTGTCTTGGATCCTTGCCTTATGCTAGCCTAACTTTAATGTGTTTTGATGCTTTTGATAGCATGGCTCGGCGTGAGACGCGATCGATGGCTAATACTGCTGGGGTAGGGTAGAATAACGAGATAGAAGAGAATCCCCCTCATGTTTTACCTCCCCCTCCTCTAATGGTTCCTCTAGTCGACATTGGGGCGGGTGAAGTACCCTAGGTTCACCAAGTGCCTGTATATGGTGATTTGGCTCCGTTAGTTTAGGCAATAGCGGGAGCTTTTTGGGCAACGGTGGTTAGAGTGCAGGCTTAAGCACCGGCTCCAGTTGTGATGGCAAATCAGGTACCTTTATAGTGTTTAAGGAGTTTGAGAGGTGTAAAATTTTAGGGTTTCATCCTTAAGACAGTTGAGGGTTGGCTGGAAAAGACGATTCGCATCATGAATTAGATGGGATGCAATGATGAGTGCAAGTTGGGGTGCACCGTGTCTCTATTGTAGGGTGATGCATATCATTGGTGGGTGACCACCATTGCTAGCGTTCCGGAGGCAGATGTTAATTGGGAGTTCTTTCGAAGAGCTTTTAAAAGGAATTACCTTGGTACCTAATATTTGGATATGAAGAATCATGGTGTTGACACAGGGTGGCATGTCTATTACTGAATACGAGGTAAAGTTTGTCCGTTTGAGCCAGTATGCTCTGGAGTTGGTTCCTGATGACCAGCAAAGATGTGTCAGGTTCCGTTATGGTCTTGTTAAGGATATTAAGACGTATCTCCTGGCTGCGGATTATACAGATTTTGATGTGTTGGTCAATCGGGACAAGGATATCAAGCAATCCTTGGGTGCACCAGTTCAGGCTGCGGGTGCGAGTTTAGGTAAGAGAGTGGCTGACTCTAGCTATTCTAGGAGGTAGATTAGGAAGTTCAAGGACAAGAGACATAAGACAAATCACATGCATGGTGGCAGAGTTAGCCAAGGTGCTCATAGAGCTCGTGTTGTAGCAGAGTGTGAGGGATACGGTAGGCGCCACACGGGTATGTGCTGGGGTATTACTGGAGGTTGTTAGATTTGTGGATTGGCGGATCACTTGAAGCGTGATTGTCCTCGAGCTGTGAGGGATGCACCGGTACAGGTTGTTGCACCTGCAAGGGTCCGAGGTGTGGCAGGGGTAATTTTCAGAGGCGCAAGGATGGTCAAAGGGGTTTGGCTCATGTCGCAGCGGTGAGACTGGAGGGTGGTGGACTGGCTCAGGTTTTTGCTTACCGTGAGGGTTATAATGACACGGATGTGATCACAGGTACCTTTATTTTGCAATCCTTGTCATTGTTATCTTTGATTGATTCAGGGTCTACTCATTCATACATCTTGAGTGAACATGCATGATTGTTGAATGTTCCTATTAAGATCCTTGATGTTGGTATGTTAGTAACTAGTTCTTTTGGTGAGACGGTTACTACTATAAAGCTGTATGGGCGGTGTCCTTTGGTTATGCAAGGTCATGAGTTTGACGTAGATCTGATGGAGTTGCCATTCCATGGTTTTGATATCATTTTAGGTATGGATTGGTTGAGTGAGCACAAGACGATTGTGGATTGTGAATCCAATAGGATTTCTATGAGGTTAGCAGACAATTATGAAGTTGTGGTGGTTGGCGAGAATGTAAGGTTCTTGTCCAATGTTGTTTCGGCTACCCAGGCAGAAAAGATGATGCAAGGAGGTTGCCAAGTTTATTTGGCTATTGTGATGAATCCTGAAGCTAAGGGTGTTCGAGTGCAGGACATTTGGACTGTTTGTGATTTTTTGGAGGTTTTTCCCGAAGAGTTACCGGGTTTATCGCCGGATAGAGAGGTAGAGTTCGATATTGAATTGTTTACAAGTACGACACCGATGTCCATTGCTCTTTATAGGATGGCACCGAAGGAATTGAAGGAGTTAAAGTCACAGCTTTAGGAGTTATTGGATCGTGGGTTTATTCGACCGAGTGTTTCTCTTTGGGGTGCTTCTGTTCTCTTTGTAAAGCAGAAGGATGGTACGGTGTGTATGTGTATTGATTACCGGCAGTTGAATAAGTTAACGGTGAAGAAGTATCCATTGTCGCGGATTGATGACTTGTTTGATTAGTTCCGTGGGGCAGTAGTGTTTTCCAAGATAGATTTGAGATCGGGGTATTATCAGCTGAAGGTTAAGGATATAGATGTGCATAAGACCGTGTTCCGTATGAAGTATGGGCATTATGAGTTTTTGGTCATTCCTTTTGGTTTGACAAATGCCCCGGCTGCGCTCATTGATATGATGAATAGGGTGCTCCATGAATATCTGGACCAGTTTGTTGTTGTGTTCATAGATGATATTCTCGTGTACCCGCGTACTGAGGAAGAACATGATCGGCATTTGTGGATTGTGTTGCAAGTGTTGAAGGATAATCAGTTGTATGCTAAGCTGAACAAGTTCGAGTTTTGGCTTAAGAAAGTAATGTTCCTTGGGTATGTGGTTTTCGCGGAAGGTGTCCGTGTTGATCCACAGAAAATTGAGGCTATTCTAAATTGGAAGCAACTTAAATCTGTATCGGAGGTGCGTAGTTTTCTTGGGTTGGCTGGTTATTATTGCTGTTTTGTTGAGGGGTTTTTGAGTATTGCAGCACCGTTGACAAAGCTATTGCAGAAAAATGTTTCTTATGTGTGGACGGAGAGGCATCAACATAGTTTTGAGAAATTGAAAGAGGTTGTGGTTTATAGTGATGCGTCATATGTTGGATTGGGATGTGTGCTAATGCAAGATGGTAAGGTTGTGGCCTATGCGTCGAGGCAGTTGGAGCACAACTATCCAACTCATGATCTGGAGTTTGCAGCTGTAGTTTTTGCTTTGAAAATATGGAAACATTATCTCTATGGTGAGAAATGTGTTATTTTCATGGACCATAAGAGTTTGAAGTATTTGATGTCTCAGAAAGATTTGAATCTTAGGCAACGAAGATGGTTGGAGTTGCTTAAGGATTATGACTTGACAATTGACTATCATCCTGGTAAAGCCAATGTGGTTGCAGATGCATTGAGTCGTAAGGTTGCGGTTGAGCTTAGAGTTATGTTTGCAAGGTTGAGTGTGATACGAGAAGATGGTTTGTTGGCCGAGTTGCAAGTTAAGCCTACAATGTCATAGTTGATCAAAGCTAAACAACCATATGATGATTCTTTGGTTGAGCATGTTAAGGACATATCGGAGGGTAATCCGACTAATTTTCATTTTGATGATGAAGGAGTTTTGTGTTTCAATGGTCGAATAGTGGTGCCGGATGATCAGAAGGTGAGGCACACTCTAGTTCTTTTGCTTTGCATCCGGTAGTGTTAAGATGTATCAGGGGTTAAAGGAGGCATACTACTGGGTTGGGTTGAAAAAAGATGTGGCCGAGTTTGTTTCGAAGTGTATGGTGTGTCAGTGAGTCAAGGGTGAACATCAGTTTTCATCTAGGTTGTTGCAACCGCTGAAAATTTTGAAATGGAAATGGGAGAAAATCACTATGGATTTTGTGACGAGGTTGCCGTTGACACCAGCTAAAAAGGATTCCATTTGGGTGATTGTTGATCGGTTTACGAAGTGTGCACATTTCTTGCCAGTGCACATGACAAATACTTTGGACAAACTAGCAAATCTGTATATTGCTGAGATTGTGCGCTTGCACGGGGTACCCAAGTCCATTGTGTCTGATAGAGATCCGAGGTTTACGGCAAGGTTCTGGAAAAGTTTACACCAGGCTTTGGGGTCAAGGTTGAGTTTCAGCACCGCATTTCACCCCCAGACGGATGGGCAATCTGAGCGGGTTATCCAGGTTTTGGAGGATATATTGAGGTATTGCATTATCGAGTTTCAAGGAACATGTGAGAAGCATTTACCTTTAGTTGAGTTTTCATATAACAATAGCTACCAAGCGAGTATACAGATGGCACCATATGAGGCGTTGTATGGCCGGAGGTGTCATACGCCCTTATGTTGGGCTGAGGCAGGGGAAAACATGTTACCTTACCGAATGTGTTGAAGGACATGGATGAAAAGGTAAAGCTTGTATGTGATCACTTGAAAGAAGCTACAGATCAGCAGAAGTCGTAGCGGATTTGAAGCGCAGGGAAATTGAATATGGGTAGGCGATCGTGTATTCTTGAAAGTGTCACCATGGAAAAAGGTGACGAGATTCGGACGTAAGGGTAAGCTTAGTCCGATGTTTATTGGGCCGTACGATGTTATTGAGTGTATAGGTCCTGTGGCTTATCAGTTGAGGTTGCCTCTCGAGCTGGGGAAAATACATGATGTGTTCCATGTATCTATGCTACGGAGGTATCGGTCGGATCCTTCTCATGTTATGCTGGTGGAGCATATAGAGTTGAGGCCGGATTTGTCCTACGATGAGGAACCGGTGGAGATCCTTGATTCCAGTAGTAAAGTTCTTCGTGGTAAGATGATTGAGCTTGTGAAGGTCTTGTGGTGACACCGAGGTGTTGAGAAAGCCACTTGGGAAAGCAAGGCGGATATGATGGAGCAATTTCTGCATTTATTTCCTCTAGGTAATTTTGAGGACAAAATTTATTAAGTGGGGGAGAGTTGTAACACCTCGGTTTTGGGCTTACATGTTTTAAAGGCTGGTTCGAAGGTCCGGTGGATAGGTATTAGAGTTTTGGGTCGGTTTCAGGATTAAATTGGTTTAAATATTTTTGAAGATGATAAAATTTAGGAAAAATATTCTAAAATCATTATTAATTATATTAAGGATAATGGTGAAATAAATTTTTGAAAATTAGATTTGGAAATCAGACATTTTAGGCTGGTGACCAAAATGCAAGTTTTGAAAACTATTTTTAAAGGTGACTAAAATGAAAAGGGTCAAATTATTGGAATCTTTAAGGAGCTAATTTACCAAGTTTTTTCTGATGATTTCTCCCTTAATTAAAGATATTTTAACATGTGTTTTAAAGTTTTTTAAAAAGGAGTTTTAGTTAAAACGTTAGTTAAATTCTTTCAAGAAAATTCACGTAACTTTTCTCTCCACTCTCTCCTCAGCCAAACACTCACGTTTTCATCAAAATTAAGAGGTAAGAAGTCTTTTAACTTGTTTTTTATGATTGGTAATTGATTAATTAATATTTTGTTTTTACAAAATATCATCTAAATCTTGTGTTTTCTTAGCTTTTATCAAACCAATTGAGGGAGAAATCTTACAAAAGGGGTAAGGTCCGTGATCTCCTCTATTGATTTATTGATTGTAAACTGATTTTAATGATTTATTGATTGTAAACTGATTTTAATGATTTATCAATGTTTGATTGAGTAAATTGGGTAAAATTGACGCAATAAGGTAATTTTCGAAGTGGATTTGATTTCCAATGTTTAAGATTGACTTAATACATATTTTGGGTGTATTATGTTGTTTATAAGTTGTTTTTATCAATGGAATCTTGAAACTCTTGGATCTCTAATTGTTTAGGTTGTTAGATTTAAGTTTTTGTGAGGATATTCGAGTTTAATCTTTGCTGGAAGAAAAAGGATGTTGGGAAAGGGTTTTTGGATGTTAATTGATGTTGATTGATGGGTTGAGTCATTGTTTTATGGCTGGGATAAGTTTCGGAAACGTTTGATGATGATTTCGGTTTGTTTTGGATGGTTTCTAAGTGGGCAACCTGAGAGTTGGGGGGTTTTGCTTTGAGGCAGTGGTTTGAATGCATAATGATGAATTTATCATCTGGTTTTATGTGTTTAAACAGGGGATAATCAAGGCAAAGAAGCTTGAAGTTGTTTTGTTGCTTGCCGGGAGCTTGTATCGCGTTGGCAATGAAGGCGAAGCGTATCGTTGAGTGAAAACTGGTTTTGAGGCAGTGGTTTGAATGAATAATGATGAATTTATCATCTGGTTTATGTGTTTAAACAGGTGATAATCAAGGCAAAGAAGCTTGAAGTTGTTTTGTTGCTTGTCGGGAGCTTGTATCGCGTTGGCAATGAAGGCGAAGCGTATCGTTGAGTGAAAACTGGTTTTAAAAGCTTTACAAAGGTTTGTAAAGGTTGTTGGGAGTTTAGGGTACACGTGAGACACTTACCTAAGCTCGAAAGTAAGTTTCCCTTATTTTGCTCTTGAATATCGGCTTGGATATGAACATGTTGTTTGCATGTTTTGGTGATAAACATGGTATGAACTACTTACTGGAAATGCATGATTTTGAGTACATATGCAGGGGTTTAAAAGTATATTAAATGCTAGTGAGCATTGGTTTTCATTCCGGTTGGGAATGATATTGTTGCATTGGCAATGAGATTTGCATATGTGATGTTTTGTATAATGCATTGTAAAACAGTAAGTAAATGGTTTGTAAATGGTATATTGGCTATGTGACATGGTGAGAAAACAATCGGATATAGTTGGCATGCCATAGGTGTAACACCCTTAACGTATACTCGTAAGCCGAATATACATTAAAGATGTTACAGAGTCATTGAAAGAAATCTTGTCTTGTAAATTTTTTTATTCCAAAATTCATTATTGCAGTTTAACCCTTTCTCGGTTTTGAATTAAAAACTATGTTAGTCTATCGCAACTAATTTTGACCCTGAATTGGTTTATAAAATTCATAATTGAGATATTAAAATAAAAATATAATTCAGGGTGAAAACTATGTACACTGTCTAGATCCTTTCTTGATTTTAAAGTTTTTACGCGACCAAGGTTAAATTATACTTAACTATATCGAAAAATATAACTACTTATAGCAAACCAATTTCTAAATCCATACATTGTAATAGCGCATAAACACATTATAAACTTAAGATTTCAAAACAGTTTGTCTCTTTAAATCCACTACATATATGTACATGCCCACTAGACATCAGACTTACAACATAAGATGTACATACCGTGATGACTAATGTAACTTGTTTTTCCAATTTAATAGCTCATTCTTGCCATTCTACTTGGGAGAACCTACGTGTGAAATAACACACGCTAAGTACGAACTTAGTGAGGCAATAATCTTATTTATCAAAACATAAAATAAAGCAATACATGTTATACATTAACCTAGCATAGTTTCTGTCTAATGTAGTATCGTACTAACAAGGTTTTCATAGTCAGTCAATATTCATGTGCAAGTCATAATTTTTCTAACTTAGTCTAGTTTCCAATACTCGATTATTATCAAGTAAATCATATACATGACATAGTTCACATACATGACATATTTCATATGCATGACGTAATTTATTTATATATATATATATATATATATATATGACATAATTCACATACATGACATACTTCATATACTTGGCATAATTCATATATATGCCATGAATTATATACATGGAAAAATCCATATATGTGTCATAATTCATATACGTGGCATGATTCATTTATGTGACATCATTCGTATACATGACTTAATTCATATACATAACATGATTCATATTCATGACATGGTTCATATACGTAACATGATTCATATTCATGGCATGATCCATTTATATAACATGATTCTCATACGTGGCATATTTCATTTGCATGACATGATTTTTATACGTGGCATAATTCATATACATAACTTGATTCATTTACATGACTTGATTCTTTTACCTGACATGATTCATATATGTGATTTAATTCATATACATGGCATGATTCATATTCATGACATGATTCATACACGTAACATGATTCGTTTACATGACATGATTCATTTACGTGACATGATTCTTTTATCATTGCTCAAAGTACGCTATATGAGATCGAGGTACGCGAGTCATGTTGAAATGATACCGTAGTGTCTAACGTGAACGTGAAGATGAGTACGTACTCGGGGACGCTCTTTGCTCCCCATAAACATGACGCACCTCGACAGTGCTCTCGGGCATAGTGGGCGTGGATCCCCAGGGTGCATGTAACATAATCATTTTGTCACAATATCTTTTTGATAACATGAACATGAGGGTGGACCTGCTAAAGACTCTATGGCATGCCAACTATACCATGGACTCTCATACACAATACTTGGGCATTTCTTTCATCATCAACTCAACATCATAATCAATCATACATATAGACATTTCATAATTCATGCTTTATCATAAATATTCATGGTAAACATAGATCAACATCATTTCTCAGATTAGCCATTCATACTTCATATTATATTTAATTTACCTTTATTGCAATATACATCAATTCAACATATATAGATAATGCAATACTATTTTAAATGAAGGTCGACTATTTACAAGTCTTCCTAATTGCATTTTAAAACATATAAATGCACCCACTTGGGCCATGAATAATATGCCTCACTAAGCTTACTCGAGGTTCTTATCTTTCTTTTTATCACTGGTTCTTCTTCGATCTATTTTTAGAACTGTATAAGACCAATCTAACATATACATTACCATTCTCGTATTCAACTTAAATCTAACATTGCTAGCTTGATTCTTAAACATAACTATTCAAATATAATTTTTTTTGAAAATTTCCCCAATATTCTTCAAAGTTGCCGAATTGGTCCCTAAGTCCTTAGTGACCGTTTTGAACATTTAAACAATTGTTCAAGCCTAATTTGAACAATTTCCATAATCATTTACTAATTTTGGACTATTACCTTTTAGTCCTCAAATTTTATAAAAGTGACATTTTAGTCACTACTTCACTTTTGTACATAAATTCATGTACAATTAAACCATTTATTTATTTCTAACATCCTTAATAATTTTTCTTCAACTTTTAAGCTTTATTCAAATTAGTCATTCACTATACTTTCATTTCAAAATAGGTCCCTCATATTTCCTTTCTTGACATATCAATCCCTTAACTTTCATAACATACTTGAATCTTCAATTCTATCAATTTTACATAAATTCAAGACCAATCCCTAATTTTCCCTAAATTGTCGAATTGGTCCTTCAACTTCCAAATTTTTTCATTTTGGTCCATAATCATCAATTCAAGCTAATTTCATCATAAATCAATAATTCCAATACTAAAATAAAATTTTCAATAACTTCCCCTAATTTTCTCAATCTTTTTGAAATGGTCCCTATAATTTCAATTGAGGAAATTATTTAGTCTGACATCAAATTCAATCTCTCAACATCATAATCTATTCAATTTCATCCTCAATTTAACTCCCTAACCAAAATCCCAAAAATTTAGGGTTAGGATTTATAACCTAAAACATGGAATTAATCTAAATTCAATATTGATTCCATGTTTACAACATCAATTCTACTAAATACAACTCTAATTTCCATCATAGACTTCAAATTCCATAATCATCTTTATCCATAAACATGAATTATATTTGACTTTATCATGCAAAACTGCTATCAAAATGTATAGAATCAAGCATAGAACAAATTAACTTAATTTGTTTTGCATGAAATTAGCCTTGATTCTTCAATTTTGGCTTTGAAATTGAAAAATTTATTTTCTCCCCCTTTCTTTCTTGTACTTGAACAGCTCAAAATAAGATGAGGAAGATTTTTCTCATCTTTTAATTATTTTATCCACGTGTTGAAAATTAAATGAATTTTTAATTCATTTAATTAGTGAAATTACCAATTTACCCTTTTTATCCAATGGCCAAGATTAATTTCCATGTGTAATTCACCTTTCACAATTGCCCTCAAAGTTCCTAAATATTTCAAAAATGCCATCCATGACAAATGACCAATTTGCCCTTCAACTAGACTTTATTTACTTACATGACTTAAAATTGACATTCCATAAAAATTGAACCAAATTGGTTCCATTCTAACCAGCCTCCTTCCCAAAATATCATAAAATTTAATTTATGATATTTATTCGATCCAATTATTTGAATTTCACTCAATACGATTTCCAAATTTTCTTTCTTTGAGCTTTATAACCACTCCATCATATTCTAACTAAATCTAGTTAGAATCCCACCAACATTAATAAAATATTCGTAAAATAATATTTTATTAATTTCCCATAATCTTTGGAACTGTCTTTAAAATTTCAATTTGATCCGATATATCGATAAATACTAGAAATTTTATCGGATATATTTCCGCTTAGAAATCTTATCTCAACAGTCCATTACGAATATTACTGACTTAAACTGAATCCTTTTTATCAGTCAAAATATCGAATATGAGACCTCCCAGTAGGTCACCCATCCCTGTGCTACTCTGGTTTGAGCACGCTTAACAATTTTTATTCGATCCAAAATTCGAATAATATAACCATCGTATGAAAATTCCGGGTAACACGAAAATACCACTATTGTGGTGAACTATCCATTTACAGGTTAAATTACATAACTTTTTAAAATTACACTTTGGTCCCTGAACTTTTTCAAGGTTTACACTTTAACCCCTAAACTTTCAAAAATTTCATTTTAGTCGCTAAGCAAAAATTGTGATATTACAATAGGATTAAAAGTGAACTATAAAATATGAACAAAATCGATCGTGGCCATGTGTCCTTGAGGTATGACAGTTTAACAAGGCCACTCGGACTGTTGGGGACCTCATTTGGGGCATGCAGTTTAACTAGGCAACCCAAATTGATGGATCTTGCGGTTTAACTAGGCAAGGTCGGTACACATGCGGTTTAACTAGACAAGGGTGAAATCTCGCGGTTTAACTAGGTGAGGGTGTCAAATCTCGCGGTTTAACTAGGCAAGGTTTGGGATATCATGAGGTTCAACTAGGCATGGTATGAGAGATCCGTGTATCCGATATGTATAGGATAAAGGTAGTCTATCCGGGTCATTATAAATGCCAATATATGAGAAAGTTCATGTGTTGAACCTATTTTAAATGCTTTGGGATTTAAGCATGGTTTATGATGTAATGCTTTGGATGTACATGGTGTTGCATAATGGTTATTATGTTTTGATTCGGTTGGAATCATGGAGAAATGCTTTGGTTGTAAGCATGTTTTTGGAAAACAAACACTTGGTTTTCATTTGGTTTTAAATGCATCATTGTTGTATGAGCATCCTCACTAAGCAAGTGTACTTACGCTCTCTCTTTCCTAATGATGCAGAGCATTAAGGTTTGGGGAGCAAGAGGAAAGGCTAAGCGATCCAAGGCCATTTACAAGTTTGAGTATGAACTCGATTTATATTACGGTCAATAAAGCAATATATTCGCCATGGTTTTTGGGAGTTGTAACTCTGTTTTCTTATGGATTTTAAGTATGTTTCCATGTTGGGTTTTGAGGATGGTGTGATGTTGCTAAGTTTGTTGTTAACCCTTGCTTTGAGTTGTGGATGATTGGTTGCCTAGGTATTCTTCTAGAGCCTCCTTATTGATTGCCATGTTGTGATGGTTTGAGCAAGTTTATTATGCTGTGCTGGTTGCGTTGGCCTGTTGCTTATACTAAGAATGGTCTATTTGTGCATTTTGGCATATTTGGGAGCTTGAGTTTGATGTGGTCGTTTAACCTTGGTTTGAATGTGAGTTTATATGTTCGTGAATTTTTGTATGCATGAATGCAAGTTGTTAGGACCCAAATGCATCTAGGTTTGAGTGAAAAACCAGCTAAATTTGACATTACAGGCCCAGTCGTACCGATACGCGGGGGACTGTATCGGCACGGCTAGGTAATTTTTGGCATAATGTTTCGGTACATATATAAGTGTTTCGATACGCTTTATTGCTAATATAAATTCACTTTTTGGAACGAGCTCGTGTACCGAAACACTGGATGACCGTATAAGTACGTTGTATCAAGAAATTAAATGGGATTTTTGTATTCGAAATGGCGTACCGGTATGGTGCTCGACGTACCGAAATGAGTTTGCAATACCGTATCGATACGGGCCCTAGCCTATCGATACGGAGTCTGTTAATTCTGTTAATGTCATGGAAAGGCAGTTTTGGTTTCTTTCGTTTTAGTCACTAGGTCTTGTTTTACCAATTGAATGAGCATAGATGATCGTATTAAGTTGATTTTTGACATGTAAGCATGGAATATGTTTAATTAAAGGATGGTAAAATAAAATTGGGTAAAGTCCTTGAGTTTTTTTGAAATTGCAGTTTTTTTGAAATTGGATAAAGATCTTAATGGTTTATACAAACATGTATTGCCAGCTGCTATAGCATTGAAATAAGTAATCAAGCATATATCCTTAGCAATAATCCCAGCTTCCATAATTATCTTTTATTTGCTGCAGTATCTATTCGTCTTAATCATAGCTATCTTTAGTTTAATTGCTTTTAGTTTTAATAAACCAAAACCATTAAATACTTACAACCATATTCTTAAGTTCGATAACTTCGTAGTTGTTGATCCAATCCTCGTGGGTTCGACACTCTACTCATCACTTTATTACTTGATTCGACGAGTACACTTGCTCTAAGTGCATCACTATTTGACAAGCATCAAGTTTTTGGTGCCGTTGTCAGGGATTGGAAATTGATAATTACGTTGTAATTGCGCTTAGGATTTTATTTTATTTGCATTTAAATTTTTGTTCTGTTTTTATTTTTCTTCTTAGGTACATTCCAGTTGATGAACAAAAGGTTTATATCAGAACCTATTCTTCCATTGAACCCAGAGATCGAAAGAACTTTGAGGAGTTTAATCAGAGAGAGGAAGAACACAGTGAATGAGAATGAAGTGGACGACCATGAGAACAATTGTAACCGAGGCATACCACCAATTGATGGACATGGTGTTGTTGATGCAGCCCGGAATTATGGCCAAGAATGACAAGAAGATCCACCACTTGCCAAAGTTAGAAGGCCCATTAAAATGAATATTGAGCCCGTTATCAACAATCTCAACCCACCGATTGTTGTGCCCAATCTAGGGACTGCTTCGTTTGAGCTAAAGCTCGTTATGTTCAACATGCTCAACTCAATTGGACAATTTGGAGGATTAATAAGAGAGGATGCTCGTGGGTATATTCAAGCTTTTTTTGAAAGTTTGTGATTGTTTTCGACAACCAAGGATTCCTGATAATGCATTGAAACTCAAGCTATTTCGCTACTCCTTGCGAGATCGAGCCAAGGCATGGTTGAAGATTTGTTCCTCAGGATCTATTATCTCCTAGATGACTTGTGTAGCAAGTTTCTGCACCGATATGATCCACCAAATATGTACAATAAAAAAATAGAGTGACATCATTTCATTCTCTCAATATGATGATGAATCCATGTATGAATGTTGGGATAGTTATAAAGACATGCTACGCAAGTGCTCGATTCTTGGATTTCATGATTGGCTATAGATTATGACTTTCTATAATGGCGTCAATGCACTTACAAGGATGATGATTGACTCGTCAGCCAATGGAACTCTGCCCGACAAAGAACCAGATGAGGCTTTTGACATGCTTGACCTGATAGCTAATAATGACTACCCGTTCCCAAGGAGGAGATTGAAACCAAGACCTAAACCTTCAGGAACATTGTAGTTAGATGATTCTCAGACTGTGGCAGCTCATCTCTCCACCATCACCAATCTAATCAAGAACATGGAAGCGCCATCCAATATTCGAGAGGCCAAGGTAGTGCAATACACTTATGCGCACTATGATAATGAACATCAGTCGAGTGAATGGCCCCAACAACAAGAATCTATAAGCTATGTAGGGAACACTAACCGCAACAAAAATCTTTACTCCAACACTTACAACCCAGGGTTACGGCAACATCAAAATTTTGGTTGGTGATGCAATAAGGGTAATTCAAGAGCACAACAGAATACAACAAACGAACCTTTTAGATTCCAACAAAAGACCCAAAGGCAGAACCATGGAGCTTTTAACTCCAATTCTAATTCTTTTGATAATACTTATCAAAATTTTATGGAAATTGCCCGAGTTATTTTGCAGGATCAAGCAGCTCATTTAAAAAACCATAGTGATAAGGTTACCACGCAGGCTGCCATATTGTAAAACCAGCAATAGATCATGCAAAACAACACCGTCTCCTTACGATCCTTGGAAACGCAAGTTGGGTAGATTACCCAAGTTCTGAAGACGCGACCGCTAGATGGACTACCCAGTGATACTAAAGTCACTAAAGCCTTTAATGTAGAGCAATACAATGCCATCACATTGTGTAGTGGCACGCAATTGAGGATAGAAGCCAAGTTTAGGGGAGGTTCTCTACTAGATCCCACTCCAAGTAAGCCATCCACCGATGCTCATGTACCTAATAAAACAGCTCATGTGTCTGATACAGTGAATGACCTTGCTACTGAAGGCAAGGATGGTAAAGTTAAGGATACTACTGTATCCCGTAAGCCACACGATAAG
The DNA here is from genome assembly GCA_019671005.1 of Hibiscus mutabilis. Taxonomy (NCBI): domain Eukaryota; kingdom Viridiplantae; phylum Streptophyta; class Magnoliopsida; order Malvales; family Malvaceae; genus Hibiscus; species Hibiscus mutabilis. The sequence continues at coordinate 25,825,493 of CM033750.1, read as the reverse complement.
CCCAGATCACCACATCTATTCCCACAAAGATTAAAGGCTCAAAAACAAGATGTCTGGTACCATAAGTTTTTTGATATGCTCAAACAACTGCACATCAATGTCCCACTCCGAGAGGCCATTAATTGCAAAGTTTCTGAAAGAGATTGTAACAAAGAAAAGAATGGTAGGTGAATTTGAAACTACTGGTACAACGGATGAATGTGTGGCTATGCTGAGTGATTTACCATCCAAGATGAAAGACCAATGCAATTTTACCATTCTATGCTCCATAGGACATAACTACTCTGGCCGTGCCTTATGTGATCTCAGTGCAAGTGTTAATCTGATGCCAAAAATCTATTTTTTTCACAACTAGGGATGAGAAAAGCTAAGCCTACATTGGTGATCCTTTAGTTGGCCGATTGATCTTAAATTTGACCTGAGGGCAGAATTGAAGACGTGCTCATTAATGTAGACATGTTTGTCTTCCCAACAAACTTTATCATCCTTGACTATGAAGCTAATGAGAATGCTCCCATCATCCTAGGGAGACCATTCCTAGCCACTGGGCGAATTATGATTGATTATGAAAAAGGTGAATTCACCATGAAGATGAACAACCAAAAGATCGCACTCAACGTCTTCAGCACACTCAAGTACGCAGATGACTATGAAGAATGCCAGCTCGTAGAAAGTGAAGAATCCCTCATTGAAGAAAGTTTGCACGAGATATATTGCAACAATGTGCTTAGCACTACGGAGCAAGCTGACTGTGATAAGGCTATGCATACAATTGAGCGAGAAGGTAAGGCTGGGATTGAACAATACAATGATGTGCTTACCAAACTAGGTATGACTTTTGAACCATTAGATTATGCTGAGTCTAAATCTCCCAAGTCATCACTTGAACATTCCCCGGTGCTTTATCATAAACCTCTTCCCCCGCAATTAAAGTATGCATTCTTAGGAGAAAATAATACACTGCCTGTTGTTATATCTGCTTGTTTAACTACTAACCAAGAAGCTAAATTGTTACACATTTTATCTCAACATAAGAAAGTTATTGGTTGAATTATGGCTAACTTGAAGGGTTTAAGCCCTCATCTACGTTTGTATGATATTTGCTTGCAGATTACCACAACAACGTGATAGAACCATAGCGGAGCCTCAATCCAATTATGAAGGTTGTAGAAGAAACAAAGATCATCAAATGGCACGATGGACTTATTTACTTCATATCAGATGGTTCATGGGCTCATTACTCACCACAATTCGTGGATCAATACTTAGGCAAGCTTCACAAGGTATTGTAATGGCTGAAGATTTACAAGGGAGCGCCGATCCATCGTGATAAACATTCTGTCCCATTACTGGATGCTTAACACATCCAAATTCTATCATTTTTTATTTTTCTATAATTTAAAATTCCTGTATTTTTATTATCGTTTATTTTCTTTTTTATTAGTACTTAGATTTCTTTAATATAAATTAGTTTATTTTGGTAGATATCAAGGCAACAACTGAGAAGAGACGAGTTTCCGAGTCTTTTGGATAAATAAAGATCTTTGACTAATAAAAAATCACAATCCTATCAGAACATGTACAGAAGAAAGAGTTATTTCCTTTTAGAATACCTCATTTTCTCTTTTATTCCTGCTAGTTCCACTTCCACATAACAATTACAGCCTTAACGTGTTTAGCATGCTATTTCCCCATTCCCGCCACTAATCACTATATAGCAGCATTAATAGCAGATTCAACCTTCATAGCTAGCTTTTCATTCATCCCTACCCTTATATTCAACTCTTCACCCCAAAAAAATTAGGGAAACAAATCTCTAATTATTCAAACTTCAATCTTCTACAATTGTCTCGACTTCCACCACTGTTTCATACCCAACTGAGCACGATGGCACATAGTTCCTCATCCTCCATCTCAGTCAACACTACATCTGACCTCAACAGACCAGTTGCCACACCAGAGATGTAGCCTCTAACATTAGTGATGAACCACCTCCTCTCCAGTTTATTCTAGCAGAGATATGAATTGGTATGTCGACATGGGATAGTTGAAGAAGAAAGGTTAGAGTTGAACCCCACATATATGCTACGGTTTGATGCCAACGTCCTATAATTAATTCAAAAGTAGAATTGGTACACATTTATTTAATAGACCGACAACATCAAGGTCTCTACAATAGAACAACATTAGCAATTCTTTAACCACCAAGAAACCCACACGAATTCCATGGCCTTAGATGCAACCCAGACATACTCTACGGTTTTACAAGACCTTTATGTTCCAGGAACAACTTGGACTGGAGAAGGCCATGAGAGAATGGTGTAGTGGTGGTGTTGCGCGTAATAAGTGCTACGCAATTGTGCAAGTATACACGTCGCAAGTTATAGTATAAAAGATATCGTCTCCACAGGGATTGGTGCCACTTCAAGAATCTAATCTCTTGCACTGTAAAAAGTAAAAACACAAGTAGAAGATTGTAGGAGTTTTAACTAACAACTAAACTAAGAAAGCAAATAAGTAAAAGAAGATGTAATTAAATGAGAGAGAATAGGATAGGTTATCGTGAGTTGAGGAGTGATATCCGATTGGATCGTCTTGGTAAAAGAGTGCAAGGGCAACTTGCACAACGGGGTTGCCTTGGCAACTAATCGATGGTTGCCTGGGCGACTAGTTGGGTAACTACTTGGGCGTTTGGGCAGCAACTTCAAGGTTCGGCAGAGAGTTCTTCAATGGTTTCTTTTTATCCCTAAGTCAAAACTCTAGCTATTTGTGTATGCCTTGATAATACATCCCCGCGTGAATCAAGGGTGAACAACAACCAATCTTGATCTCCTCATAGCCGTTGAAATCCTTAACTTATTCCTAAGCCGAATTAATCTTCACCATCAATAGATTGAATAAAGATTATACTCATTCATTTCTTGAATCTAACTCTCCCGACATTAGATAAATAGATGAAGTTACGAGATCCTCTCCAAACAAGAATAAGAACCAAGAATGAGTAAACCTTGAATAGAAAGTGCAAACTCTTATTACCTAAACAAAATCCAATTGTTTCTCACAACCACAAAACACAATAACCTTAGCCAAATAGATTTAGTTCATGGCTAGGTTCCAAAGAAACACAAGACAAAGAATTTCTAGCATATACCTAATAGAACAAGGAAAGAAAAAGATGAAGAATGGATGAAGCCTTGTAGTCGATATCTCCCCCTTGAAGCTTGTCAAAAATTTGCTCCTCTCTCCCCCTGGAGTTGTCGAAATTTCTCCCCTCTCTCTCCCTTTGGAGTTGACGGCTTTGTGATCTATTTATAGGGCTAGGTCAAAGTTTTTTTTTGAGGAGGAAGTTTAGTTGAAATTAAATTATCTTTAAAGAATATAATTTTTTATTATATTTAAATTCCTTCTAGAACTTCTCCTATCTTCTTGGGATTTAATTTCTCTTTAACCTCTTTATGGAAATCATACTCCTTTGGGATTTAGCTTTGCTCCACATCATCTTGGGCTTATCTAGTCATCGATTTTGACTACCATATCATCTTATTCCTTGTTGAAAATTGCCCTGGCAACTAGCTCGGTATATCCTTCATGCATTGCCCTGGCAACTAGCTCGGTATCTCCTTCATGCATTGCCCTGGCAACTGGTTCTAACCTTGCTTTGGCAAGTGATTCTGCACATACACACAAAACACACCAAAGCAGCATCTTTTCCCACAAAAAACCACCAAGTTATGTAATCAAGCTCAACGATGGAAAGAAACATGAATTAATGCATGAATGACTAATTATGCAACTAACATGAGCCTAGGTCTAACAATAATATAAGTAAAAAGGGTAATAAAAATAGTACTTTTGAACGCTTATCACACGCCCAAACTCGAACTATTGCTTGTCCTCAAGCAATGCAAACTAATAATTACCCGCCAAGACTTCAATTTTAACAAACTTAGCTTTGAACTTGTTTTCAATTCTCATAACCAGGGCACAAAGTATGATTGGTTTTTCATTTTTCGGACAACTTAGGAGTTACTCAGAATCAAACTATAATGCTTGTGAGTGTGTGCGGAGTTGTGTGCAAGTTGATTTTCCAGATTCTATGCAAACACGAGGTTTTCAAATTACTTCATTGGGCTCTTTAACATGTTTTAACAAGAGCCAGTTTCGGGCACCTCTAGTGTTTTGTTTTTTTAATTTTCTTAAGTTAATTAATTTATTCGACTAGAGCCGGTTTCGGGCACCTTTAGCGATCAATTTTTAGCGCATACTAGAGCCAATTTCGGGCACCTCTAGTGATCAATTTTTAGCACATACTAGAGCCAATTTTGGGCAACTCTAGTATTCATCCAATTTTTATTCCAATCCCCAAATTGTTTTAACTATCAACCTAAATTCACTAGAATTCCTTAAATCAATCAAGCCACAACAGTGTTTTATCAAGTTTAGCATCATAGTAAGATTCTAAGTGTTTCCATGTTTATCCTAGAATAAAAAGTTCTATCAATTAAGTACATTGGCAAAGTCATCATCGGATATTCATCAAATCTAGTCAATTCTTGTTCCAACTAAAGGCATGGCAAGCAATTTATGTATCCTAAATGCAATACTTAAGTTGAATGCAACTAAACATGGTAACTAACTAATAACAATACCCCCAAACTTGAGTGAGGCATTGTCCTCAATGCATGAAACAAAGAAAAATAAAAATAAAGAAAAGTAAAATACAAACGAGGACTTACTCCGAGAGTTCATCGTCGTGGATGATTAATTTACTTTTGGTCGGTGTCTTGATTCTTTTTCTTGAACGCGGTGTTACTTCCTTGTTGCCGATGGTGGAATCGATCCTCGTACGGGGTTGTCCTCATCGTCCTCTTCATCAATGTCATTGACTTTTCGCTTGGGCTTAGAGGATTCGATTGGTGCTGTCTTTGTTGGTGCAATAGAGGACTCGTCCGAATCTGAAAAATTAGATAATGATTCCGTATGAATTGATTCGGGCATAGGTGTTTTACCTTTGCCTTTTGTAGTGGTTGCCGAGACGTCTTTGGCTTTGGTTGCCATGGTAACTGCTTGGGCAGGCGCGGTGTAGGTTGCCACGGCATCATCTGTTGCGGTTGCCGTGGCGACTGCTTCATTGGTTGCCGGGGCAAAGATCTCGGCAGAAAAGATTGGGAATGGCACACGGCTGTTTGGGTACTTTTCTAGGATGACTTGGGTGATGGCATTGTTGTGCTCCTTCATATACCGCATGAACATTAGTTGTCGGTCTTCAATTTTCCTAAGGTGGCTCGCCAATGGTTGCAAGAGTGCTTCAAAGTGTCCCGGGGTTGATAGCCGAGTTGCCCGGGCATTAGGTGCTTGGGCATTAGGCGTTGCCGAGGCGGTAGGGGTTGCCGCGGCAATTGGAGGCATTGAGGATTTTACCAGTGCCTCTCCCATTAGCTTTCAGATTTGTGCTCGATTCCAGCCAAACTTTGGTAGGGCCTTTTCATCAGTGGACTCACTTGGGACATGCAACTCCTTGCAAAGATTGGAAATTAAGTAAGGGAAGAAAATTGAACCCTTGTCTTTTGAGCTACATACAAAAATCTCATCACAAATAATTTTTCCAATGTTAATAATGCGATTATGCAAGATAGAATGTTTGAGCAAAAGACGAGGTGTATTAACGGTAGTATTGTATGTGGTGGGCATTAATGAAGTTTTAACAAACTTATTCCACAATTTTGCCTCGGGTTTAAGTCGAAGGCGATTTACCGTGCCCTTGTATTTACCGTCGTTCCATTGAGTTCTTGGTAGAGTGAGTTCTTGAAGCACCTTGTCGAGTTGCTTGGGCGTGAGTTGATCAACAAAGGCTTGATGCTTGTCCTTCTCAACGTAGAGCCCATAAAAGGTGTTGATGTTTTCGGGGCTTATGAGTATGGCCTTGTCATGAACAAAAACATAAGGATTATCCGGGTTAGGTGAGTGAGCATAGAATTCTCTTACCCATGAAATGTTACCCGGTTCCGATTGATGGCAATAGATTTGCCACTTTTGATGTGCAATCCTTTCGATGATGAATGGTTCAAGGCCAAATCTTGATGAGAGTTGGAGTATTCGAAGTCTTGTTCTTCGCAAATCTTCCGGCTTTCAAACTTGGAGTGAAATCTTTCTTGAACCACCGGTGTAGCAAACTTCTTGTATCTTGGTTCTTTGGAGGAACTTGGATGAACCAAAAATTCAATTTTGGAAGCCATGGATGATCTTGGTTGTGAGTTTTGTAAAAACAAAGAAAAAAAAAACAAAAGAAACTAAAGAGTTGCAAGATGAAATGTAGGAATAGGTTTCTTGGAAGTTAAGGGTGATGGGTTATATAGAAAAGATAGGTAGTAAATATGGTGGTTGGGATTAATTTTGGAATAAAGAAGAAAAAGGTTTCAGTTTAGGGGAAGGGTGACAGCTAGGGGGTTTATTTAGGGTAAGTTGGAGGCTTTATATAAGCCTTAGATTCAACCTATTAATTTCCTTGTTGAAGAAGTTTCCTTCTTGAATCAAAATTCCTCTTTATCTTGAACTCTTTTCGTTCTACACGGGCACCATTGTAGTGCTTCAATCTTTGTCCATTAATTTTGAATTCATGTTTGTCAGTGATGGACTTGATTATCACGACACCATGGGAGAATGGTTTGACAACTTCGAATGGTCCCGACCATCTTGATTTCAGTTTTCCCAGGAAAAGTTTTAGCTGAGAATTGAATAAGAGAACAAGTTGCCCTGGCATGAATTGTCGCAGCAATAGTTTCTTGTCATGCCATTTCTTTGTTTTCTCATTGTAGATTCGTGTATTGTTATAGGCGAGTACACGAAATTCTTCTATCTCATTAAGGTCCAACAAACGCTTTTGTACGACACTTTCCCAATCCATATTCACGGTCTTGATTGCCCAATATGCCTTGTGTTCGATTTCCACCGGTAGATGGAATGTTTTGCCATAGACAAGTCGAAAGGGGGACATACCTAAGGGTGTTTTGAATGCAGTGCGATATGCCCAAAGTGCGTCATCTAATCTTACAAACCAATCCTTCCTAGAGGGATTTACAACTTTCTCGAGTATACCCTTCAATTCCTGGTTGGAAATTTCTGCTTGCCCATTGGTTTGTGGGTGATATGCCGTGGCAATCTTGTATGATACACCAAAGCATTGCAACATCTTGGCAATAAGTATGTTGTCAAAATGCTTGCCTTCATCACTGATAATTGCTCCTGGCATCCTAAACCGTATAAATATATTTTTCTGCAAGAATCTTTGCACGGTCTTGGAATCGTTGTTGGGAACTACAGCTGCCTCAACCCATTTAGACACGTAGTTGACGGCAAGTAGAATGTAGAGGTTGCCGAATGAAGATGGGAAAGGTCCCATAAAATCAATCCCCCATACATCGAACAATTCCACCTCAATGATGTTCTGGAGAGGCATCTCATGTCGTCTAGAGATATTGCTCGTCCTCTGGCAACGATCACATTGCTTGTAAAACTCTTGGGCATCTTTGTACAGTGTTGGCCAATACAAACCAGATTGCAAAACTTTGGCCGCGGTACGAGTACTTCCAAAATGTCCTCCATAGGGTGAAGAATGGCATTGCAGGAGTACATTCTGCTGCTCCTCTTTAGGGACACATCGGTGTATAACCTGATCTGCACATTGTTTAAACAGAAGAGGCTCGTGCCAAAAGTAATGCTTAGCATCATGGCGGAACCACTTCTTCCCTTGGTGAGTAATGCCATAAGGTAAAATACCACAAACAAGGAAATTAACTAAATCCGCATACCAGGGTATTGCTGAGGCATGTGCTACCGTGGCGACTGCTCCCAAGATTACTGAGGCATGTGCGTCTAGAGTTACCGAGGCATGCGCATCCATGGTTGCCGAGGCGTGCGCGTCAAGAGCTGCTGCGGCGTCGAGGGTTGCCGAGGCATGCACATCCATGGTTACCATGGCATGTACGTCTAGAGTTGCTGAGGCATACGCATCCATGGTTGCCGAGGTGTGTACGTCTAGAGTTGCCGAGGCATACGCATCCATGGTTGCCGAGGCGTGCATATCAGTGGTTGCCGCGGCGTTGAGGGTTAAAGAGGCATGCGCATCCATGGTTGCCGAGGCAACTAAAAGTTGCTCATCCAGGAATGCATCGTATATCTCTAAATCTGCATCCTCCTCCCTATTGCATTCTAAGCGTGATAAGTGATCGACCACTTGATTTTCTGTTCTTTTCCTGTCCTTAATTTCAATGTCAAACTCTTGTAAAAGCAATATCCAACGAATCAAACGAGGTTTGACATCCTTTTTAGCAAATAGATACTTAATTGCCGAATGGTCCGTATGAACAATTACCTTTGTACCAATCAAATAGGATTGGAACTTGTCAAATGCGAAAACTACGGCTAGTAACTATTTCTCCGTTGTTGTGTAATTCACTTGAGCACTATTAAGAGTTTTACTAGCGTAGTATATCACATGAAAGGTCTTACCTGTGCGTTGGCCTAGGACTGCTCCTATCGCGGAATCACTTGCATCACACATGAGCTCAAAAGGTAGCGTCCAATCTGGTGGAACGACAATGGGTGCCGAGGCAAGCTTTTCCTTTAGGGTTTCGAATGCTTGGGAGCAAGAATCGTAAAAATTGAAGACTTTATCATGTTCAAGCAAATTGCACAAGGGTTTAGTAATTTTAGAAAAATTATTAATGAACCTCCTGTAAAAACTTGCATGTCCAAGAAAGCTTCGGATTCCTTTAACCGAACTTGGCGGGGGTAATCTCTTAATCACATCCACCTTTGCTTTGTCTACTTCAATTCCCTTGGATGAAATCTTGTGGCCAAGAACTATTCTTTCATCTACCATAAAATGGCACTTCTCCCAATTAAGGACTAAATCGGTTTCTTCACATCTTGCCAATACCTTCTCTAAATTGCCGAGGCAACTATCGAAGTTATTACCAAAAACAGAAAAATCATCCATGAAGATCTCAAGGAAGTCTTCGACCATATCTGAAAAAGAGTTCCATCATGCATGTTTGGAAGGTTGCCGGGGTATTACACAATCCGAATGGCATCCTTTGAAAAGCATAAGTACCGTATGGGTATGTGAAGGTTGTCTTTTATTGATCTTCTGGTGCTATGGCAATTTGATTGTAACCTGAATAACCATCAAGAAAATAATAAAAGGGTTTACCTGCAAGACAGTCAAGCATTTGATCAATAAAGGGTAATGGAGAGTGATCTTTCCTAGTGGCTTTGTTTAGCTTTCGATAATCCATACAAACCCTCCAACCAGTCACAGCCTTGGTTGGAATGAGTTCATTGTTTTCATTACTTACCACCATTATACCTCCCCTTTTCGGTACACATTGTACCAGACTTACCCATATACTATCAGAGATAGGGTATATAATGCCGGCGTCAAGCCACTTGATGATTTCTTTCATTACAACCCCTTTCATGGCATGATTCAGTCTTCTCTGGGCCTCAATCAAAGGTTTGTGATCATCTTCCAACAAAATCTTGTGCATGCACACTACCGGGCTAATTCCCTTCAAATCGGCAATTGTCCACCCTATTGCCTTCTTGTGTAGCATCAACATTTTGATTAGCTTCTTTTCCTGCTCAGGCTATAACTTAGAGGAAATAATTACAGGCAATGTATTATCGGTTCCTAAGTATGCATATTTTAGTTGCTCTGGCAACTATTTCAACTCAAGAATCGGTGGTTGTTCAATAGAGGGCTTTTCGAGCTTACCTTTCTTACCTGAGTAATCCAATGGTTCAAAGTATGTACCTGGTCGATTAACTAACCAATTTGCCTCTTCTTTTGTTCCTCATGGGTCAGTTCTTCATACTCCTCAGGTTCCTCTTGATCGGCAATGTAGTTGCCGAGGCAACTAAATTCCTCGTCGAAGTTAAACTCTACCGTGGGATGAAGAAGTTGGCATTCTTTTGGATCATCCGTGTGCCTTAGTGTTTGGAACACATTTAGTTTAACTTGCTGGTCATTCACCCTCATTGAGAGTTCTCCCTTTTCAACATCGATCAAGGTTCTCCCTGTTGCTGGGAAGTGTCTCCCGAGAATGATAGGTGCATGCTCATCTGCTTCACAATCCAAAACAATCATGTCAGCGAGAAAAATAAATTTATCAACTTTTACTAGTATGTCTTCAATTTTTCCCTCTGGATGCACATAGGTTCTGTCGGCTAGCTATAGCATAACTGTTGTAGGTCTTGCCTTCCCGATTCCTAGTTTCTAGAAACCCGATTTAGGCATCAAGTTTATGCTGGCTCCAAGGTCACATAATGCTTTCTCGACATAGTGGTTTCCAATGGAACAAGGTATTGTGAAACTTCCGGGATCCTTCAACTTGGGTGGCATGCGATTGTGCAACATGGCCATGCATCCCTTTGTTGCGACAACTGTTTCAAACTCTCCTAGCCTTGTTCTCTTGGACACCATGTCTTTCAGAAACTTAGCATAGTTCGGCATTTGTTTAATCGCCTCAACCAATGGCAAGTTGATGTGGACTTGCTTTATAATATCAAGAAACTTCTTGAATTAATATTCTTGCTTTTTTCACTTCAACCTCTGTGGGAATGGTGGTGGAAGTCAGATATCTTCGATCCTTTCATTGGTCTGGAACCTGATTGATGGCATTGCCGGGTGATCGCCTTACATTGCTCATGGCCTCTTGCGACTTCAGTATCGCTAGGTAAACCTCCTTGCGGTCTAGTATTTAGGTTTTGAGCAAATTGTCCGACTTGATTTTCCAATGATTTGATTGCCGCCTCTTGGTTTTGCAATCTCATATCGGTCTTTTTAATAAAAGCATCAGTTCTTTTTATGAAGTTACTATTCTCAGCCATATAAGATTCAGTTTTCAACATAAAAGCATTGAGAGAATTTTCCAAAGAACTAGATGTTGTCGGTTGTTGCTGCGGCAACTGTTGCCGTGGCATGTTTTGCTGAAATCCTGATGCTTGTGCATTCTAATTATTTTGGCTTAGAGCATTATTAGGATTACTCCATCAAAAATTCGGGTGCTTCTTCCAAGCTGGATTATATGTGTTGGACATCACATTGTTGTTCCGGTTGTAATTCCCCATATAAAAGTTGGATTCTGGATTTTGCATACATTCAGAAGAATCATGGTTACCACCACATAACTCACAAAAGGAATCCATTACCTTGACCTCCTGTGTGTTGTTTGGTTTCTGCATGTTCTGGACCATCTTGGTTAGAGTGGCCAATTGTACCGAAATTGAGTCTGATGATCCTAGTTCATGTATTGTTGCTTGGCGTCTAACTCCTCCTCTCCTAGTAGAGGGGAATTGATAATCATTCTTGGCAAGCCTGTTTAGAATTTGCATTGCTTCCTCTGGCGACTTATCTAGGAGTATGCCGTTTGCCGAGGCATCTAGCATCATCCTTGTTGGTGTATTCACAACGGTGTAAAACATTGTTACTTGTGTCCACACTGGGAATCTGTGTAGGGGGCATTTGTGTAGAAGTTCTCTATATCGCTCCCAAGCCTCGTACATGGATTCATCATCTGCCTGTCGAAAAGAAGTAATTTCTTTACGAAGCCTATCAGTCAAATTTGTAGGATTAAATCGAGCAAGGAAATCACGACAAAGATCGGTCCAAGATCCTATTGATCTGGCAAGAATACTATTCAACCATGCTTTCGCCCTATCCCTCAGTGAATAGGAGAATAATCTTAGTCGTAAAACATTGGGGGTGACTCCTTGTATTTTGAATGAATTGCAAATCTCGAGGAAAGATTTAAGATGTTGTCGCGCATCTTCAGTTGTTGAATCGCCAAATTGACCAATTGTGTTGATCATATTAAACATCACCGGTTTCAACTCAAAGTGGTCGGCTTCAATTTCAGGCTTGACAACTCCTGGATTAAGTCCATCAAGATCTTCTTCAAGATAGCCTCGAATGGTTCTGTTTCGTGCAAGAATCACTCCTCCTCCTGCTGGAACATCTTGATTCATGTTGCCATCTTGATTAACCATTGCTACTCTTAACCTTCATCTAAGTCTTTGCAAGGTTCGTTCGATTTCTGGATCAAAGGGATATTCTGGTGTAATCGGTCTCGCCCTGTTCATATACCAATGCAAAACCAAAGTTTGTTAGCCCTTTGAATCGTAAACAAGAAAAATAAAAGGTGCAAGAAAATAAAAACAAAGTCGCTATTGCCAATCCCCGGCAACGGCGCCAAAAACTTGTTGCGCGTAATAAGTGCTACGCAATTGTGCAAGTATACATGTCGCAGGTTATAGTATAAAAGATATCATCTCCATAGGGATTGGTGCCACTTCAAGAATCTAATCTCTTGCACTGTAAAAAGTAAAAACACAAGTAGAAGATTGTAGGAGTTTTAACTAACAACTAAACTAAGAAAGCAAATAAGTAAAAGAAGATGTAATTAAATGAGAGAGAATAGGCCAGGTTATCGTGAGTTGAAGAGTGATAGCCGATTGGATCGTCTTGGTAAAAGAGTGCAAGGGCAACTCAATTGCCGTGGCAACTTGCACAACGGAGTTGCCTTGGAAACTAAACGATGGTTGCCTGGGCGACTAGTTGGGCAACTACTTGGGCGTCTGGGCATCAACTTCAAGTTTCGGCGGAGCGTTCTTCAATGGTTTCTTCTTATCCCTAAGTCGAAACTCTAGCTATTTGTGCATGCCTTGATAACACATCCCTGTGTGAATCAAGGGTGAACAACAACCAATCTTGCGCTCCTCTTAGCCGTTGAAATCCTTAACTTATTCCTAAGCCGAATTAATCTTCACCATCAATAGATTGGATAAAGATCATACTCATTCGTTTCTTGAATCTAACTCTCCCAATATTAGATAAATAGATGAAGTTACGAGATCCTCTCCCAATTCACTCTCAAACAAGAATAAGAACCAAGAATGAGTAAACCTTGAATAGAAAGTGCAAACTCTTATTACCTAAACAAAATCCAATTGCTTCTCACAACCACAAAACACAATAACCTTAGCCAAATAGATTTAGTTCATGGCTAGGTTCCAAAGAAACTCAAGACAAAGAATTCCTAGCATAAACCTAATAGAACAAGGAAAGAAAAAGATGAAGAATGGATGAAGCCTTGTAGTCGATATCTCCCCCTTGAAGCTTGTCGAAAATTCTCTCCTCTCTCCCCCCTGGAGTTGTCGAAATTTCTCCCCTCTCTCTCTCTTTGGAGTTGACGGCTTGGTGATCTATTTATAGGGCTAGGTCAAAGTCTTTTTTGAGGAGGAAGTTTAGTTAGAATTAAATTATCTTTAAAGAATATAATTATTTATTATATTTAAATTCCTGCTAGAACTTCTCCTATCTTCTTGGGATTTAATTTCTCTTTGACCTCTTCATGGAAATCAAACTCCTTTAGGATTTAGCTTTGTTCCACGTCATCGTGGGCTTATCTAGTCATCGATTTTGACTACCATATCATCTTATTCCTTGTCGAAAATTACCCTGGCAACTAGCTCGACATCTCCTTCATGCATTGCCCTGGCAACTGGTTCTAACCTTTCTTTGGCAAGTGATTCTGCACATACACACAAAACACACCAAAGCAACATCTTTTCCCACAAAAAACCACCAAGTTATGTAATCAAGCTCAACGATGGAAAGAGAGGGGAATTAATGCATGAATGACTAATTATGCAATGAATATGAGCCTAGGTCTAACAATAATATGAGTAAAAAGGGTAATAAAAATAGTACTTTTGAACGCTTATCAGGCGGCAACTCAAGCCTGATTCGAGATTTTGGGCCCACATCATTAACAATTGTCTCTTGCCTACCAGAAATTGTGAGACTTTTTCTCTCCGCCATATATTGCTAATTGATTCTCTTTTGAAGGAACATGACCTTTTCCCTGTGCAGTTGATCCATGCTACCATTGTCGAAAGAGCTACCTCAATGAGTAAACCACATGATTTATTCTTCCCCAACTTGATTACGGCACTCTGTGCGAAGCTAGGAGTGGAACCGTGGGAGGGGGACACAATCATGGATGCTCTTCCAAGTTTGATTCCTTTACAAGTGAAGGAAATGAAGGGTTATGCCCAAATTGCTTCTTCTACCGTTGCCTTTGCCTCACCTCTCTCCCTCAAGGAGATTGTCACTGAGACACTCTAGACCACTTTGCGACCATATTTCTTAACGGTTCAACGAAGAGAATTGCAAAAATAGGCACTATTTCGAAAATTACTCTTGGATGAACAAATGGAATTTTCAAAAATACCACCTAAACTCCTTGCACCTTCACCCACACCCACCACCTATCAGAACCCTGCCAAGAAACCAATGTCCACCTGGGACAAAGGCAAGGGCATAATCTTCCGAGAACCACGTCCCCAATAACTCCTTGGGTTGGTTTTTCTTTTCTTTTTTATTTTCTTTATTTAGTTTTTCATTCTGCATATACGTGTTTCTTTTATGTATATTTGTTTTTCTCTTTCTTTTGTTTTCCTTTTATTTTTTGCATTGGGGACAATGCTCTTCTCAAGTTTGGGGGAGTACTATCCCATGTTTATATTAGGTTAAATTTAGGTAAAATTTAAAAATCTAAAAAAATTAAGCATGTAAATAGCCTAATATTTCTGATAGGTTTCCTTTGCTATGATTCTATGATTCTGAAACTGTTGCTGCGTTGATCATGATTTCCTATATGAATCTATGTTGATGCTTTGCAATGTGTTAAGAGCTTTCATGTTTTAAACTTAGCGTTGAATCTGCTGTAGCCTTAAAAATACATGTTGCATGCCTTCTAAAAGCTTAAGAAACCTTAGGGAAATTCTTGGTCGACTCTCTGATGCTAAAGCATGAATCAATGATTGAACTTAATGCTCAATATAGCAAAATAAAGGCTTAAAAACTCCCTAAAAATTGAGAAAATAATGAAAATCAATTGAAAACTTGATAATATAAACAAAATAGTTGAGGGGCACTATTCTATGCATCTTGATATCTTAGTACACTAGGTGAGTTGTGTTTGCTCCATTTAACTTTCCCTGGTAGGAATGATAGTAATGACATAAGAGTAAATGAAAGTCTTCACGGGATGACTCTGCTCGTAGGGCTCAAGGATGGGTTGTTTGCTCCACTCCATCTTCAGGTCTGAAGAGTAGGTGTGATAAGCAGAAGCCCCAGTGATACAATTTTTAAACTTAAAAGAGAAAAGGGAGAAACAATATGCTGAAAAAAGGAAAAGAAAAATGCTAAAGCAATAATAAAGAGCAATCCTTAAGTTTTTCTAAGGCCATTAAGTGATGAATACATGTAACTTAGTACACACTGCACCTACATCGGAATTAATCCTTGGAAGAAAACTATAAGCTCTAATGCATTGCATCTCATTAAAATAGCTGAGGAATGAATTACTGCTGCAGCATGTCTTGGAATCTTTGTAATCACAACTTAGTGGAACCTTAGGAAATCTGGGTTGTTTACTATTTTATGTTTTTATTTTTCTTGCTTTCATTTTACATTGCTTGAGGACAACCAATAGTTCAAGTTTAGGGTATTTGATTACTACATATATATCTTATTTTGCACGCCCTTTTTACTTGTCTTTTGCGTGTTTCCAAGCCCATATAGTTGCATTTAGGTTAGATTGCATATAGTTTTCATGTAGATAGGGGGCTACATCGCCCATGCTTTAATGTCATATATTTTGGTGCATTTTATAAGAAAGGTGGTGTCTTGTGGTACATGTGTAGGATGATGGAAGATGCTGGAGGATCGTTGGAGTGGCTGAGTAACAGATCTCATGACTAGAGTTGACGAGGCATAAAAGAGTTAGAGATGAATCTACTTTTATCCACATGGAATTTCTCCTAGATATGGAACATTAAACATAGAGGGAAATCAAGGGCCTTCTTTAATGAATCCACACACACTTTAGGGTTCTTTAACCTTATTTTCACCGCCTATATAAGAGAGACTTGGATGCCAATATAATAGAGCGCGATTATAGACAACAGTCCTAGTCTGAAGCTTGCAAAGAACCACTAGAGTGAAAGTTAGAGAAATCGCCCCATGATTAAAGCCATCGAGAGAGACCGACAGAGTGGGAGACTTACAACAACAGTTGGATAACATGAAGGGAGTTTGTCGAGGATGCTCGACTTTTTTCTTTTCCTTGCTTAATAAACTACCGTACTTTAATATTTTTGTTATGGATGTTTTAGGTTCAGACATGAGCTAAATACTTTAGTTGGGATTATTGCTTTCCAGGATTATATGTTTTGATTATTTTATTTTAATGCTATAGTTGTTTCTCCTTTATCTATTCTGTTCATTTTTCTTCATGCGTAGTTATTATAAGAGCTATCGAGAGAGGCCTTTTAACTATGATTTATGGCTTAATATCGAGAGAGTTAGGTTATACAAATGTGAACAGTGGGGCTAAGCTGTTAATTTAGTCGTATTCTAGCTTAGACATAAGTTAGTGTTTCAACGACTAAAAGGGACTTCTTAAACAAATAATAGAGTTGTTATGGTTCACACAGACATGTATTACCTTAGCTTCAATATTATTAACTTCTAGGCATCGAGAGAGTAAGAAGTTCTTTAGAAAATCCTGTCGAATAGATAAAGATCTTAATGGTTTACACAGACATATATTGCAGTTGCTATAGCATTGAAATAAATAATCAAGCATATATCCTTAGCAATAATCCCAGCTTCCGTAATTATCTTTTATTTGCTGCAACATATGTTCGTCTTAATCATAGCTATCTTTAGTTCAATTGCTTTTAGTTTTAATAAACCAACACCATTCAATACTTACAACCACATTCTTAAGTTCGATAACTTTGTAGTTATTGATCCAATCCTCATGGCTTCGACATTCTACTTATCACTTTATTACTTGATTCGACGAGTATACTTGCTTTAAGTCCATCCACAATAAAAGCCTTACCTATCAGCATTTACAAATTTGTCAAAATGATTAATCCAACATCAACCTCTAGATCTTACCTCAACACTTATCCAACAAGAACCAAAAACATTATATGAACGAGAGATCAAGTTTCCATCAATGCAACAATTGAAACCAAAACAAACACATGTACCTGACATATCATCAGTGGCAAAGCTGTCATATCTGGCCTGAACAGTAGACTGTCAAGCAATGACTCGATCGTCGACTCTAAAGGTGGATCTTACAGTACCTCTACCCTGATGTCTAGACGATGCCCTAGCACCGCCTTTAGAGAAACTCTGACCATACCGAGAAAACGTTAACCTTTAAGACTGAACATGTGTACCATCATCCATAACTGGGTAGTCCTTTGCCATATGACATGGTGCCCGACACCTATAGCAAACCTTCTGAAGCAAGAAGCATACCCAAGGTGATTTCAACCACAATGCTCATAAGCCGGTGGAAATGACTCTCTCGGTAGCTAATCTGAAGGAACCTCCTAGATGGGGCCTGATAAGGACCTATGATGCCATAGGTCCCCATAACCTGGCCTCTAAAGTCCTTAACCTGACTCAACGTCGAACCCTGGAGCCGCTCAAGTGCCTTCGCACGATTGTCTAGCTTAGAGAATATCCCAAGTGGACCTGCTGTCACATACATTTGAAGGTCAACCTTCAATCCATGTCTGAACCTCTTACACCTTAACTCCTCGATGACAGCTAACTCTAGGGCGTAATGGCTCAATCATAGAAAATCCTGCTCATACTCAAACACTATTCGGTCCCCCTAAACTACATGCAAGAACTAGTCTCTCATCTTATCCATTTGAACCTCACTAATTTACTTCTTCATGCATTCTTCAAAGAAGACATCCCATGTCGAAAGTGCAGGCTGTAGTCCAAACTCAACAGTCTCCACCACTCGTGTGCATTATTCTTAAGAAGGGAGACAATGCAGTTAAGGCAAGAGGTAAGATCATGGAGGTAGCTCGCCCCTCCACTTTTGGTACCTCCCAAAAAACTCGTGTCCCCAACATCTAGGGCAGAATCCTTACCGAAGTCTTCCGATTGAGAGACATGGCTCTCATCACGACTTTTCTGGTCGCATTTAGCATCACCTGCCATCGAACTTTCTAAAAACACAAGGAAACAAGGCAGCACCATAAGGATTCCCAGTTTTGGAAGAGTACAACTTAAATTTAGGGGCTTGTATTCACCAGACACTTTATCACGACCTCTATACCACCCCAGGGTTTCCTAGAATCGATAAATGTAACACCATGATCCTAATTTGGATCTGAAGTGCTACATTTGAGTCACTCAAAATCTGACCCATCAATTTTTCAATTTAAAACATAAGTTAGGCCATCATTTTAAAACATTAAAACATCCATAATATTTCATCATGAAATCAACCCATATAAATCAGTTTACAAAATAGGAGCTCTGAGTTTAAACTAATAAATACCAAAATAATATTTCAAATAGAGTTACAGACTCAATAGTGGTAAGGTCCTATAAATCAATAGCCCAAACTGAAATAACAAGTACTGTGCTCTGAAGCGAGCGCAGTGCTGGGAAATCCTCGTCTATGTGCTCCTCCAAAAGGTGACATGTCAACCTACACACAAAAAAACAACACATCTGCATGCTGAGCTAACAAAGCTCAGTGGTACATTTCTACTCTACCATAATTCTTGATTATCATAAAATAAGCATGCAAGATAACTATAGTTTAGAGAGCATAGATAAGGTTTACTATCTATGAGGTATCATCTAGCCTACACTAGCTAGAGTTCTTCGATCTCCTAATCCAAGGCATCAACAATTTTACAACAAGTCTCACATGTTCCACAAGGTTTTTCCATACCCAAGGTCATATGGCCTATCGAGTTACTAGAGCTCACACAACCCATCGAGTTAATACATATCATACCCTGATCACTCAGCCATCGGATACGTAAGGTATTATCTATAGCATCCACACAACATACATAAATACATCAATACATAATCTACATGATGGCCAATGAAGCTCTACATTACCCATGCTCACACAACCGTCGGGTTACTCGTGTTCACACAGCCTTCAGATTAAATGGATCGTATTCGGATCACCATAGCCACAAATATGTCCTAGACATACTTGATTTACATTAGCCACAAGTAGTCTTTACCTGAGGTCACTCAACCTATCAGGTTACTCGAGCTTACTCAGCCTATCGAGTTTATTACCTTATCTAGACCACCATAGCCATGAATAGGTTTCTAACCATACCCAGATCACTCAGCTCGTGGATACGTCAGATGTACTTGTTCACACAGCTCAAAGTACACATCCCCTTATACAAGTAACGTAGTACTAACTCTAGGATATTTGGATTCTTTTACCATAACATAAGGTAACTCATGCTCCCCGAGCATTCACACACCTCACCAAGAGGTAAGTGCCACAAAGACAAGCCATCACAATGCCCCAAGGAATAACACTAACCATCGTGGTTACCTCTACTCATCACTTATCAAGCTACTACACAATACACCTATCCATGAAGGTTAAATCTTAGTTTATCAGTTTCACTATTTATTTTACCACCTTAGAAGCCCATTGGGCCATAATCCTCGAATTATAAGCCCCTTAAATTCAAAATGCATTTTTTGGATAGATTGCCCAATGGGTATCGATACCCACCCAAGTGTCCCGATACGCCTCTATGGGTACCGATACCTACCCTATGCGTATCGATACACGCTTTACATGTAGAAGGGATTTAACAAACCCTATATTGCTACACAAGGACTGTGTACTAATACCCCATTGGTACCGATTAGTCCTCAAGCGTACCAATACACAATTTAGCTACTGGAATTTGAGTGAAGCAAGGGGTACTAATATGGCCTAAGACCGTACTGATACGTCCTTCAGAAATAGCCTGCTCTAGTCACTCAAGACATGAGGTATTGATACCGTGCACCCTGTATCGGTACAGAAGCCTATAATTCAAATTCTGGAGCTCGTAAGTCATCCTCAACACCTCCAAACCTTTATGGAAAAACTCAAAATTGAACTTACAAGATATAGAAGGTAGTTTAAGTGGTTTCCTACCATTTTTACACATTATTAACAACTAATCCCATTCTCACCATTAAGAAGGCTTTAAGCTACCAAACACCCAACTTAAGCAATCATAAACCACAAAATCAAGCAAAACAATCAGTTTATGATCTTTAAGAAGAGTAGGAGTCAGAGATGTCCTGACCTTTTAACAACTAACCCAGATTTGCTTTGCACACTCACAATCTTCAACTTCTTCGCATTGGCTCCCACTTGTATAAACCCCACAACACCTCATTTTTACCTCACAACGAGGAAACAAATCAAGACTTAAACCAAGCACTAAAAAGAGGTCTAACCATTTATTAACAACCTTGAAAACATGGAGGAAGCCCCGAAAGCTTAACTCCCATAGAAACCTATAAATGACAAACTCACATTTTTAAAAAAAGAAGACCACTTTCATAAAGCTTTTAAAATGGTGATTAATTTCTTCTTCACTCATGAATTCTAAAATGAAAGTTTGGAAAGTAAAGATTTGGTTTTTAGGCCTTGTAAGATGAGTGTTCCATGGAAGAGTTTATAGGAAAGAAGAAAAAAGAAGAAACTGTGGCGATATCACTATGTTCCCTCTTTCCCCATGAGAAAGATAAGATAATAAAGGGTGGTCAGCCTTATGGGTCAAATCCCAACATAAAACCCTTCACTTTCACCCTTGTCACAAATTGGTCACTATCCAAGCCAATGTAGCTCAAATCTTATACAACAAGGCCCAAGCTTGACCCAATGGGTCCAATTACTCCAATCAACACAAAGGCACATAACCCGGGTCGATGTCCAAATGTTGAATCGAAAATTTGGGTCATCACCCTCGGTGGAAAGACTAAAAGCATCAACAAAAATATCGGCTATGAGAATAATTTGGTTACCCAAAACAAATGATTTGATTGTTCGAACAATGTTTCCATATGATTTTGTAAAGAGCACACGGTGGCATTAGAATAAACACATGAACAAGATTAGATAACTAGGCCCTTTATATTTTAAAAATCCATACACTCAAATTCCTCAAACTTTTTCAAGTAAGAAAAATTAAGTTTGGTAAGGAAATCAAAATCAATGGAACAAGTTTCCTTAACCAAAGCGAATGTGAAAAGATTTCAAAAACGATCAACCTCTTTAGGATTTCGAAAACAAGAATCCAACATGTTTGAAGTTTTAGCGGGTTGGATGATGTCACCTTTCTTTCAGAAGTCATAGTGTTAAGTTAGTCAATCAATGGAGATGACCAACAGAGGGTGAATTGGCAATCAAAAAACTGGTGGAAGGAAATTGCAAAATGAAAGAAAAATGACACAAGTGATTTATAGTGGTTCAACCTTCTAAACAAGATCTACATCCACTACCTTAACTATCCACACTAAGGATTTCCATAAATTCACTAATTTGTCTTTCCTTAAAGGAGATAACCTTACAAAACTTAGACTTATACCCCAAAGTCTAGTGATCCTTTTCCCTAAAGAATGTATACAAAGAAAAAACCATGAAAAACCATACAAGGTATTTGCTTGCACAAATAAAGTTCACTAAACCCCAACACTTGAATGAAAATAAGATACAATGAAGAACACTCAAGTGGGTTACAAGAATTTGACAATTTGAGCTCAAAGATGTTGGATATGTGCTTGAATGCTTTAGAATAGTTTTCTTGTTGTTGAAGAAGCTTTGGACACTTGTTTTTATATCTCCTCATTGATTTCTAGCCGTTTGGGTTGTTGGGAAATTGAATAGAACCGTTTTGCTACAATTTTCATGCATTAAATGTTGTCTGGCAACAAGGTGTATCGGTACACGAGCATCCGTATTGGTATCTACTCAAAATAGAAATAGTCGTTGCAACAAAGGGGTATTAGTATGCGGGCAGGCGTATCGGTACAGAGTGAAGGTTTTACAAAGGGTTTTGGTATGGTCCATATCGTATCGGTACTCGTTTTACTCACTAGAAATCTTGGAAACTTTTATGGACATAGTGTATTAGTACACATATAGTTATACCGATACACGTATCAAAATATTTAATTTTTGGTTCCAAAATTCTGACAA
This sequence comes from Hibiscus mutabilis, assembly GCA_019671005.1. Classification (NCBI taxonomy): domain Eukaryota; kingdom Viridiplantae; phylum Streptophyta; class Magnoliopsida; order Malvales; family Malvaceae; genus Hibiscus; species Hibiscus mutabilis. The sequence goes on along the minus strand of CM033750.1, from coordinate 25,803,354 downwards.
GTCTTAATAGTCAAAAACATTTAAAAATCTTAATCCTCATACCGGTAAGCCATAGGCCGTATCGATACTTAAAGCACATTTTTGGATTACAGTTTCAAAAAGTTGTACCGTTATGCGTATAGATGTATCGGTACTCGTAAGCCATATTGAATAAAAATGATTTTCAGTAGCAAAAATCTGTATCGGTATGCATATAGCCATATTGGTACTCATTTACCAAAATGGCTGGTTTGAGTACCAAAACACCTAGAAAACTTTAGGGATTGAAAATGTTGACTTAGAAAATTATTTAAGTTGGAATGCTTGTTAATTTGTAAGTAAATTCCAAGTACCTTAAAAATTTATTTATTTGCAATAAAGTCCTTGTTATATCAAAATCAAATATAGGTTTAACAATCTCCCCCTTTTGATATAACAAAACAAAATAAATTTTTAGAGTTCACTCCCCTATCTTTAAAAAAAGGCTATTTGCTTTTGAAAAGCTTTTAAAAACTTTACACCCCACTTCTCCCTCATTTAGTTAGATCAAAATTAGTAGGGAAAAAATAAAACAAACGTAACAATAAAATAGCCCCATAGACATAATATAAAACCATAAGATTATAAATTCAAAGCATAATATCCAAAATATAAAATCCAACAATATCCAAAAAGTCAAAAAACATAAACCAAGCATAAAGTCATAGGAAATAATAAAGAACATAGGTGCAGAAAACTCAAATTAGTCTAAATAGATATGGAATGATATGCAAAAGAGTAAAGCCTAAGGGGCCTCATCATCGTCGTTTTCCTCCTCTTCATCATCGTTATCTCCATTAACATGACCACACCATCCATGATGAAAGACGGTAAGAGAGATGTAACGGCCTAATCCTGACGTCACATTTGGTCCACAAGCCCAACCCATTAAAACAACTTCATAGTTGATCAAGCCCAAATCATAAGCATTTCCATAAATCCAATAACGTTTTGAAAAATAGTTGATACAAAATAGCGAAATCGTTTGCATTAGGAGCTCCAATTAAAACATACCAGTTAAAAGCATTCGACATGATTAATAAATCTAAATAGAGTTACATACATAAATCAAGGGTACTATGAATGCTTTGCTCAACAAGCCTAAGTACTGTACACTTGATCATGTTGATGAACTGAAGTCCTACTCAGATGGGGCTCCTTAGAACGCAACGCACTCACCTAAAACCTTTGTAAGGAAACAATGATTCCAAACGCTGACCTCATAAAGCTCACTGAATACACCTGTACTCTACCATACTTTATGTAGATCATAAATATATGCATATAACTAAGCAAGGTGATATGGCAATTAAAATGATACATGAAACTACATTAGTCACCTAAACACATGCTAAACACAACATAACAACCATGGGGCACACAAGGTTCAAGCGTACCGTACCATATCAAAAATAGGAGTGAGGCCTAGGTCACATAGCACAAGGAACATACACTTAATGGGTGAGGTCGGGCCACGTAGCATCGGATCATATACCCATACTCAGAATCCTACCTCAAGTACATTGAATAGGCCCGGGTCACATAGCATCGGTAACCTCTGTTCAATATTTCACTTACCATGGTGTTGCAACACGTCTTGGGTATTTGGATCCAATCAAATCAAAATGTGATTTAACCATACACGTGCCCTTATTTGGCACGTAACCACACACAATCCACCGATGATCACTATGATTGCTATTATAAACATGTCACCCAACATTTAGCAAGTTATTACTCTTTATGTTCGTATACGAGGTTAAATTCTTCGTTTCTCAATTTTACTATTCATTTTACCACATTAGAGGCCTATTGGGCCTTAGTCCTTGAATTATGAGTCCCCTAAACTCAAAATGTAAAATTTGGGTAGATTTTCTAGAGAGTACCGATACCCACTCAAGAGTACTGATACGCTCCAGTGGGTACTGAGACCTACTTAGGTGTACTAATACTCGATTTGCATTCTGGGGGATTTAACCAAAACCTTATACCGATACATAGAGATGTGTATCGATACACCATCAGCACCGATATTGTAACACCTCGATTTTGGACCTATAAGTTTTCTTGGTAGCTTAGACGGTCCGATGGACCGAATTAGAGGATTCGAGTCAGTTTTGGGATTTAATTTGAAATAAATATTTTTGGGTAAGATAAAAATATGGAAAAAAGTTCTAAAATCATTATTAAATATGTAAATGATTTTAGCAAAATCAATTTTGCAAAAAGAGGTCTTGAAATTGGACATTTTGGTAGTGACCAAAATGTAAAATTTTAAAACTATTTTTAGTGACTGTTTTGTAAAAGGGTCAAAACTTTGAATCTTTAAGGAGCTATTTACCCAAAGTCTAATATCATAATTTTCCCCTAAATTGGCCATTTTAAATGATTTTAAAATAATATAAATAGGCTTGGAGAATTTATTGGATAATAAAAAAGCTTTAAACAATTTGACGTAATTTTGTCTCCAATTCTCTCCAGCCAAATACTTTTCTCTCTTCAAAATTCTCAGTTAAAATCTTATTTTAATTAATCCTTTGATTTCAAATGGAATTATAATGATTTCCTAACAAAATCTAATTGGTTTCTCATTGTTCTATTATGTAAATTCATCCAATTAAGGGGAAAGGCAGCCATTAGAGGTAAGGTTTGTTATTATCCTCTAATATAAGGCTCTTTATTGAAATTCCCAAGTTATTGATCCTTTACATATGTTTTCTAACTTGATTTGATGATTTAATTAAGGAAAATTTGTTAAATCAAGGTTTAATTAATTGGGTTGATAGATTTTCGTATAGGCTCTATTTTGCTGAGTTCTTGATTGATTCTAATCATGATTTTGATTTTAAATAATGTTAATAAGTGGGCTTTAACATTGGAATCCCAAAACTAAGTGAATCTCTAACTTTCTAAGTTGTTAGTTGTGAGTTTTTGAGGTATTGTGGAGGTTTAATGGATCCTGAAGGTATAAGGATGGTGTTGTTGCGGTTTTAGATGTTAATTGATGGGATAAAATGTTAGGTTGTGGCTGGTTTAAGTTTGGAAGATGCTTGATGTTGATTTTGGTTGTTGTGGAGAGAAATTGGGTACAATATGTTGAGGTTTTATGTGATTTGATGTTGCTGGGTTTTTGAATGCATTTTTATGCATTGAATCCTCTATTTTTGTATGGATAAAATAGGGGAAATTGATCCTCAAGCTTGAACGAACGTTTTGGAAGCTTTGGTGGCATGTTTACCCTATCGGCAAGTGAGGCTTTACGTGTCGGTGAGTGAGAATGAGATTTATAGCTTTTAAAAGGTTTGAAAGTTATGTTTGGGGGTTTATATCAATCTTGAAATGTTGGTCTAAGCTTTGAAGTAAGTAAAGGATGAATTATCTCTCGAATTCTATTTGACAATTGGTTTTATGCACTTGTTTTAATGGTTTAATTACTTACTGTATATGCATGCTTTGAGCATGGTTTAATGCTGGAAATTGATTATATAGTGTTGATGATGCATTTGGAAGTAATTAATGATTGGTAAATGTTGTTAAACATTTGTTAATGCAAGGTTGATTGCATTGGTAAAATGATTTTGTTGATGCATATGAAAACAATGAGTTGATGTTAATAAAATGAATTAGATTGGCAAATGATGGTATAAAAAGGTTTGAAAATGTTATCAGATATAGTTGGATGGACATAGGATTGATAGTGCACTATAAAAAGTCACCTTGGATATTGAGGGGTTTATGTGTACCGAATACTCCATCCAAGTACCCTAATGGTTGAGGGGTTTAATCGTACCTAAGACTAATGTTAGTGGGCTATGCATCTAGCTGATGAGTGGTGTTGAGTGGTTTATGTGTACCGAAGACTCCACCATGGGTGTCACAACGGTGGAGGGGTTTATGGGTACCGAAAACTCCTATGTGCAAACCTTGAGATACTGGTAGATTGTATGCTAAGTGTTGGGGGAACACTTGTTGAATCTATGTATCTGATGTTATGTTCTAAAAAGTGGAACTTGGTTAATGATCACTTGTAAGACAATATAATTGATGATGTATCATGTGAAGGATTATGTTGTTAATGTTGGTTTTAACATGTTTTACTCTTTAAGCCTTGCATTGGTAGTATGCATGGGAAAGCTTAAATTGAGGGTAGCAAATGGGACTTCATTGTTGATCCATGATACATGTTGCATATGGTTTAATATGTTGTTTTAGATATGATAAGTGCATGGTTTTGATAAGGCATGATGTTGAAATGATGTTTGTAAGTGTTTTGGAAAATGGTTTCTCTAAAGGATTGTTAAATGATTTTAAATGCATTTATGGTGGTTGGTTTTTTAGCATTCTTCACTAAGCCTAGTGTGCTTACGCACTCCTTTTCCATTAATGCAAAGAATTAGAGTTTGGCAAGCAAGCTAAAAGGAAATCCAAGGACTTGTATTTGCAAAAGTATGATTTTGGTATGAACTTGTAGTAATAAAGGCAATATGGTCAATTGGTGTTTTGGGAGTGTTATGTGTTGAACTCCCTGATGTTGCAAGTTTATGTCGATGTTTTGGATGCGTTATTGGCCATTTATGATTATTTAAAGTTTGTTTTAAGGTTTTTACTTATTGACTAGGGAACATGCCTATAGATGATATGGATGCTAGTGTTAGGCTTGTTAGACGTGCTTAGTATGTTGATATGTTGGTAATAAGCATGTTCTTGATGAGGTATGATGTTTAGCAATGTGTTGAATGTGTTTAGATTGAGCCAATGTGTCATATCTTGGACCTAGAGCTCATTACAGGCCATTGCGTACCGGTACAAGTACCTAAGGATTGATACACGGGGTCTGGAAAGGCTTAATCCTTCAAAAATTAACAAAGGGTGTCGGTACGCCTAGCCACCGTATCGGTACGCCTTGAGGAAAATTTGTACTGGTGTCAGTACTCAGGTTTGAGTACCGGTATGATCCTTTCGATTTTAAAAAATCGTATCAATACACGGGGTACCGTATCGGTACACATTTTGGTCACTAGAATTTTGAGTTTTTGAGAAATCACAAGAGGGATCGATACGGGTTGGTCAATACACTGTATCGATATAGACATACGTGTATTGATACGAGCAACCATTATGTTTGTTAATCTGTATTGATATGGGCTTGCCCGTATCAGTACGCCCTGTTGATTTTGTGTATATCAGTTTCCTGAAGTTTGGAAACCTTGTAGTTTAGTCCCTAAATGATATGTATACAATTGAATGAGTTTGAATGATTGTTTTGAGATAGAATTTAACATGTGAGCATGGAATTGGACTAATAAAGGATTGGTAACCTAAATTTTATTAAAGACCCTGTAATTTGTGAAAATTATGTTTTGGTCCCTAATGTGCGTTTTCGAGCAATTGAACCCCATTTTGAAATCTGATTTCAATGTAACATTTCCGCTAAAGCATGAACACCACAAGACCTAATTTGATGCATCTAGACAAGATAAAAAGAAAAAAATAGACTGGTTTAGGTTATTAGCTTTGGTTTGCTTCGGCAAACCTAATGTGATCCTTTTAGTTTGGTTTTGGCTAGGCCGAGCTAAGGGGTTACATTTGGTGGTATCAGAGCTGGTTTACAAAAAAATTAGGATGCTGTTGATGATTGTTCAATATTGTTTGCTATGCACGATGATTGTTTATGTGTACGGTGTTTGAAATATGCCATGTTGGGGTATTTTCAGGACATATTGCCTTATTACTATGGTTGTAAAATAATTTTTGGATTTAAATGAAAGTCTTGGATCCTTGCTTGAAGCTGGCCTGATTGTTTTTGTATTAGTGTAATTATCATGCCTTAGATACATTTTTATATGATGTTACCGAGGAGAGAATTATGATCGAGCGGGAATGCTACTGCTGAAGGGCAAATAGTTGAGGGTGAGATTGTGCATCCTGATGGGTTCCCACCTCCTCTTCCTAATCCTCATGAGGGAGTGGAGCAAGTACCGCCTACACCACCTGGTCTAGTGTATGGTGATATGACGCCTTTGGTTCAGGCGATGACTAGAGCATTCTAGACCGCGATGGGTGGAGTTATTGTACCCGCACTAGCACCCGCTGTTTGTGTTAATCTGGGGTTGTCGTTAGAGCATCTGCAGTCTTGGAGGAGTTGAGTTTAGAGGGTTGGCACCCAATGCATTTGAGGTGTGGTTTGCCAGTACGGATTGAATTTTGGATCAGATGGGGTGTAATGATGTACGTAAGCTGGGATGTCCTGTGTTCTTGTTACAGGGTAATGCATACAGTTGGTGGACCACTATGATCACGGGCATGGAGCCTGATGGTATGACATGGGAATTCTTCCAAGCTGCCTTCAAAAAGAAGTATCTGGGATTAGATACTTGGATGAGAAGAAACGTGATTTCATGGCCTTGGTTTAGGGTAGTATATTAGTATCCGAGTATGAGGTACAATTTGTGAGGCTGAGTTAGGATGTGCCTAAGTTGGTGCCAGATGAGAGGCATCGCTATGATCGATTTTGTTAGGGATTGGTGCAGGATGTTAAGACATATATGTTTGCCACTGATTATACAGATTTTAACATGTTGGTTACACGGGCGAAGGATATTGAGTAGAGTTTGGGTTTATCTCTTCGTTCTAGAGGTTCTAGCTCGGGGGAGAGAGCTGCAGATTTTGGTTCTGGTGGTGGTCAAATCAAAAAACACAGTGATAGGAGGTTCCGTCCAGATGGGAGACGTGGTGAAGATAGTGTTGGGCGAGGATCATATAGGCAGAGTACCCAGGTCAGGGCAGCTCATAATGTTTGTTGGGTTTATGGATCAAGAAATCATTTGAGGCGAGACTGCCCACGGTTGGCCAGAGAAGGACATACTCCTGCGGTTATGACTGTGAATTCTTGCTGGAGTTATGGGTCTACAGATCATATGAGATGTAATTGTCTGTTGCTTGCTAGGGGTAGGCAGACACTTACACTTGTTGTTGCACTACCGAAAGGCCATAGGCACGGTCGAGGTAATTTCCAATGGAGGGATAATGGGTAGAGGAATGTAGTGCATACATTGGCGGTTCGACTTGAAGGTGGTGGGCCTGCGAGGATTTATGCGCATTGCCAGGAGAGGAATGACACAGATGTGATAGCAGGTTCTTTTACATTGCAGTCTATGTCATTAGTTTTCTGATAGATTCTAGTTCTACACATTCATATATTTTGCATAAGCATGCACATTTGCTTGATATACCAGTAGAAATGTTAGATGTGAGTGTGCAAGTAACTAGTTCTTTTGGATTGATGGTTGTTACGAGAAGGGTGTATCGGAGGTGTCCTCTGATGGTTCAAGGTCATGTGTTTGCGACTGATTTGATGGAGCTGTCATTTCATGGTTTTAATGTAATCTTGGGTATGGATTGATTGTCCGAGCATCAGGCTTTGGTCAATTTTGAGACCAAGCGAGTTTCGTTGAAACTTGCTGATGATTATGAGGTGGTAGTTGTGGTGAAAATGTTAAGTTCTTGTCTGGAGTGTGGGTGTCAAACATATCTGGCTTATGTTATGAATCCGAATGTGGAGGAAGTGCAAACTAAAGATATCCTTACTATTTGTATTTTCGGGTGTGTTTTTAGAGGAGTTGCCTACTTTTCCACTGGATAGAGAGGTGGAGTCTTGTATTGAGATGTATGTTGATATGGCTCCTATGTCGATTGCAACATATCGCATAGCACCAAAGGAGTTGAAAGAGTTGAAGATGCAACTCCTAGAGTTGTTGGACCACGGTTTCATCCGACCTAGTGTTTCGCAGTGGGGAGCATCGATATTGTTTGTAAAAAAGAAAGATGGCACTTTGAGGATGTACATTGACTATCAGAAACTGAACAACATGATGATTAAGAATAAGTATCATTTGTCATGGATTGATGATTTGTTTGATTAATTTTGTGGTGCTACAATGTTTTCCAAGATTGATTTCAGATCTAGATACTATTAGTTAAAAGTTATGGATAAAAATATGCCGAAGACTACTTTTCATACGAGATATGAGCATTATGAGTTCTTGGTGATGCCGTTTGGGTTGACGATTGCACCTACAATATTTATGGACATGATGAATCGAGTGTTGCATGAATTCTTAGATCAATTTGTTGTAGTGTTTATTGATGATATTCTTATGTACTCTCGTACCGAGTAGTATCATGATCGACACTTGCGAATTGTGTTGAAAACCTTGTTGGATAATCAGCTTTATGCCAAGTTGAGTAAGTGTGAGTTTTGGATTAAGGAAGTGGTTTTTCTCAGTCATGTGGTCTCTGCGGAAGGTATCTGGGTGGATCCAAAAAAGGTTGAGGCGGTTGTGAATTGGAAGCAACCTAAGTCAATGATGAAAGTTCGTAGTTTCTTGGGGTTGGCCTGGTTATTATCGATGTTTTGTGGATGGGTTCTCAAGGGCTGCTTCTCCATTAACCAAGTTGTTGCAAAAAGATGTACGGTTTGAGTAGACGAAAGCTAGACAACAAGCTTTTGAAAAGTTGAAAAAAGCTTTGACACAAGCTCCAATCTTGATTCAACCTGAGTTAGGGAAAGAGTTTGTAGTGTATAGCGATGACTCCTATGTTGGTTTGGGGTGTGTGTTGATGCAAGAAGGGAAGGTTGTAGCTTATGCATCGAGACAGTTAAATGTGCACGAGTGCAATTACCTTACGCATGAACTAGAGCTTGTCACGGTAGTGTTTGCGTTGGAGATCTAGAGACATTAACTTTATGGTGAGAAGTGTACTGTATACACGGATCATAAAAGTCTGAAGTATTTGATGTCGCAAAAGAATTTGAATCTTAGGCAACGTAGGTGGTTGGAGTTGCTTAAGGATTATGATTTAACAATTGAGTATCATCTGGGCAAGTCGAATGTTGTGGCCACTACTTTGAGTAGAAAAGCTGTTGTGGAGTTGAGAGCCATGTTTGCGAGGTTGAGTGTGACCCATGATGGAGGTTTTTTGGCCGAGTTGCAAGTGAAGCCATCTTTGTCACAGTTGATTAAAGAAAAACAACCCTATGATGAGACATTGGTATCGCATGTCAAGGACATCATGGATGGAAATCCTACGATTTTTCATTTTAATAGTGATGGTGTTGTATTTTAAAGATTGGATAGTGGTGCATAGCGATGTGGAGTTGAGGCGGATGATTTTGACAGAGGCACATGCTAGTCGTTTTGCTATGCATCCCGGTAGTATCAAGATATATCGAGATTTAAAGGAATAATACTAATAGGTGGGTTTGAAAAAGGACGTGGCTAATTTTGTTGCTAGATATATGGTAGGTCAACATATGAATACTTAACACCAGTTTCCTTCCGGGTTGTTGCAATCATTGAGAATTTCGGAGTAGAAATGAAAGAGGATCACCATGGATTGTGTCGGGGCTGCCTTTGACACCGACTAAAAAGGATTCCATTTGGGTGATTGTTGATCGGTTTAAAAAGTGTGCATATTTTTTGCCAGTGCATACGACGTATACTTTGGATAGTTTGGCGGATCTTTATGTGGTAGAAATTGTGAGGTTACACGGGGTGCCCAAGTTGAATATTTCGGATAGGGATCCGTGATTTATAGCAAGGTTTTGGGAATGTTTTCTTTGAGCTTTGGGTACTCATTTAAGTTTCAGTACTTCGTATCATCCTCATACAGATGGTCAGTCTAAGCGTCTGATTCAGATTTTGGAGGATATTTTAAGATGTTGCATTATTGAGTTCCAAGGAACTTGGGAAAGGTAGTTGCCTTTAGTAGAGTTTGCATACAATAATAGCTATCAGGCTAGTATAAAGATGGCACCGTATGAAGCCTTGTATGGTAGAAAGTGACGTACACCTTTGTGCGAGTCTAAGGCTAATGTGATTGTTTGAAAGCAGCCTTGGATAGGCAGAAATCCTACGCAGATTTGAAGCTTAGAGAGGTTGAGGACGCAGTTGGTGAAAAAGTATTCTTGAAAGTCTCACCTTGGAAGAAGGTGATGCGCTTTGGGCGTAAAGGGAAATTGAGTATGAGATTTATTAGATCATACGAGGTGTTAGAACGTATAGGTCCTGTGGCTTATTGGTTGAGGTTGCCACCTGAGTTGGAGAATATTCATAATGTGTTTCATGTATCCATGCCGCAGAGGTATCATTCGGATCAGTCGCTTGTGATGCCAGTGGATAATGTTGAGTTGTGACTGGATTTGTCTTCTGATGAGGAACCAGTGGAGATCCTTGACTCCAGTAGTAAAGTTCTTCGTGTCAAGATGATTGAGCTTGTAAAAGTGTTTTGGCGACATCGCGGTGTTGATGAGGCTACGTGGAAGAGTAAGTCGGAGATGGTTGAGCAGTTTTTGCATCTGTTCCCATCAAGTAAATTTTGAGGACAAAATTTCTTAAGGTGGGAGAGCTGTAACGCCCTGGTTTTGGGCCTGGCTTAGACGGTCTGATGGATCGGATTAGAGGATTCAAGTCAGTTTTGGGATTTAATTTGAAATAAATATTTTTGGGTAAGATAAAAATATGGAAAATGTTCTAAAATCATTATTCAATATGTAAATGATTTTGGTAAAATCAATTTTGCAAAAAGATGTCTTGAAATTGGACATTTTGGTTAGTGACCAAAATGTAAAGTTTTAAAACTATATTTAGTGACTATTTTGTAAAAAGGTTAAAAATTTGAATCTTTAAGGAGCTATTTACCCAAAGTCTAATATCATACTTTTCCTCTTAATTGGCTATTTTAAATAATTTTAAAATAATATAAATAGGTTTGGAGAATTAATTGGATAATTAAAAAGCTTTAAACAATTTGATGTGACTAACTTTTTCTTCAAAGGATTTTCTCCCCAATTCTCTCTAGCCAAACACTTCCTTTCTCTTCAAAATTCTCAGGTAAAATCTTATTTTAATTAATCATTTGATTTCAAATGGAATTATAATGATTTCCTAGCAAAATCTAATTGGTTTCTCATTGTTCTATTATGTAAATTCATCCAATTAAGGGGAAAGCCAGCCATTAGAGGTGAGGTTCGTTCTTCTCCTCTAATAAAAGGTTCTTTATTGAATTCCCAAGTTATTAATCATTTACATATGTTTTCTAACTTGATTTGATGATTTAATTAAGGAAAATTTGTTAAATCAAGGTTTAATTGATTGGATTGATGGATTTTCGTATAGGCTCTGTTTTGTTGAGTTCTTGATTGATTCTAATCATGATTTTGATGTTTAATAATGTTAATAAGTGGAATTTAACATTGGAATCCCAAAACTAAGTGAATCTATAATTTTCTAAGTTGTTAGTTGTGAGTTTTTGAGGTATTGTGGAGGTTTAATGGATGCTGGAGGTATAATGATGGTATTTTTGTGTTTTTAGATGTTAATTGATGGGTTAAAATGTTAGGTTGTGGCTGGGTTAAGTTTGGAAGATGTTTGATGTTGATTTCGGTTGTTGTAGAGCAAAATTGGGTAGAGTATGTTGAGGTTTTATGTGATTCGATGTTGCTGGGATGTCGAATACATTTTGATGCATTGAATCCTCTGTTTTTGTGTCGATAAAATTGGGGAAGTTGATCCTCAAGCTTGAAAGGACGTTTCAGAAGCATTGGAGCCGTGTTTATCTTATTGGCAAGCAAGGCTTTGCATGTCGGTGAGTGAGAACGAAATTTATAGCTTTTCAAGGGTTTGAAAGTTGTGTTTGGGGGTTTAGATCAAGCTTGAAATGCTGGTCTAAGCTCAGAAGTAAAAAAAGGATGTATTCTCTCTCGAACTTGGTTTGGCAATTGGTTTTTTTGCACTTGTTTTAATGGTTTAATTACGCACTGTATATGTATGTTTTGAGCATGGTTTAATGCTGGAAATTGATTATGTAATGTTGATGATGCATTTGGATGTAATGTATGATTGGTAAATGTTTTTATACATTGGTTAATGCAAGGTTGATTGCATTGGTAAAATGATTTTGTTGATGCATATGAAAATATTGAGTTGAAGTTAATAAAATGAATTATATTGGCAAGTGATGGTATAAAAAGGTTTGAAAATGTTATCAGATATAGTTGGCTGGCCATAGGATTGATAGTGTACTATAAAAAGTCGCTTTGGATGTTGAGGGGTTAATGTGTATCGAATACTCCATCCAAGTACCCTAACGGTTGAGGGATTTGATTGTACCGAAGACTCCCGTTAGTGGGTTATACATCTAGTCGATGAGTGGTGTCAAGGGGTTTATGTGTACTGAAGACTCCACCACAAGTGTCACAACGGTGGAGGGATTTATGGGCACCGAAAACTCCTGTGTTTGAACCTTGAGATGCCAGTAGATTCTATGTTAAGTGTTGGGGGAACACTTGTTGAATCCGTGTATTTGATGTTATGCTCTAAAAAGTGGAACTTGATTAATGATCACTTGTAAGCCAATATAATTGATGATGTATCATGTGACTGATTATGTTGTTAATGTTGGTTTAAACATGCTATACTCTTTAAGCCTTCCATTGGTAGTATGCATGGGAAAGCTTAAACTGAGGGTAGTAAATGGGTCTTCGTTGTTGAATCCATGATACATGTTGCATATGGTTTAATGTGCTATTTTGGAAATGTTAAGTGCATGGTTTTGATAAGGCATGATGTTGAAATGATGTTTGTAAGTGTTTTCTAAAGTGGTTTCTCAAAAGGATTGTTAAATGATTTTAAATGCATTGATGGTGGTTGTTTTTGAGCATTCCTCACTAAGCCTTGTGTGCTTACGCTCTCTTTTTCCATCAATGTAGAGAATTAGAGTTTGGAGGCAACGAGCAAGGTAAAAGGAAACCCAAGGACTTGTATTTGCAAAAGTACGATTTCAGGTGTTTTGTGGTCAATTGGTGTTTTGGGAGGGTCATGTGTTGAACTCCCTGGTGTTGCAAGTTTATGTTGATGTTTTGGATCTGTAATTGGCTATTTATGATTGTTTGAAGTTTGGTTTCATGTTTTTACTTATTGAGTAGGGAGCATTCCTATAGACGATATGGATGCTAGTGTTAGGCTTGTTATACTTGCTTAGTATGTTGATATGTTCGTAATAAGCACGCTCTTGATGAGATATGATGTTTAGCAATGTGTTGAATCTGTTTAGATTGAGCCAAAGTGTCATATATTGGACCTAGAGGTCATTACAGGCCATTGCATACCGGTATGGGTACCCAAGGATCAGTACGCGGGGTCTTGAATGGTTCAATCCTTCAAAAATTAACAAAGGGTATCGGTACGCCTAGCCACCGTATCGGTATGCCTTGAGGAAAATTTGTACTAGTTTCGGTACACGGGTTTGAGTACTGGTATGATCCATTTGATTAACGAACCGTATCAATGCGCGAGGTACTGTATTGGTAAGCATTTTGGTCACCAAAATTTTGAGTTTTTGAGAAATCACAAGGGGGATCGGTACGAGGTAATGGCCATATCGGTACGGGTTGGTCAACAAACTATATCGATATGGACGTACTTTTATCGGTATGAGCAACCATTATGTTCTTTAATCTATATCGATACGGGCTTGCCCGTATCCATACGCCCTGTTGATTTTGTGTATATCAGTTTGTTGAAGTTTGGAAACCTTACAGTTTAGTCCATAAATGATATGTATGCAATTGAATGAGTTCGAATGATTGTTTTGAGCTAGAATCTAACATGTGAGCATGGAATTTGACTAATAAAGGATGGGTAACCTAAATTTTAATAAAGACCCTGCAATTTGTGAAAACTATGTTTTGGTCCCTAATGTGCATTTTTGAGCAATCGAACCTTGTTTTGAAATCTGATTTCAATGTAATATTTCCGCTAAAGCATGACCACCATAGGAACTAATTTTATGCATCTAGACAAGATAAAAAGAAAAAATAGACTGGTTTAGGTTCTTAGCTCAGGTTTGCTTCGACAAACCTAATGTGATCCTTTTAGTTCAGTTTCAGTTAGGCCGGGCTAAGAGGGTTACATGTATGCCCCAAAGTGTATCGATACACAATTTTGCAACTGGAATTTGATGGAACATGGATGCTACCGATACACCCTACGTGTACCGATACCTCCCTTCAAAACTTGCTTGAATTGTCACATAACAAGGGAGGGTACCGATACCGATTCGTGCTGTAATTGTACACCAGCCCAGAACTTACATTCTAGAGCTCGAAATTCACCTCAAAACTCCCTCAATTACTATATAAAGACCCCAAAATGAACTTACAGGTTATGAAAGGTGTTTTAAGTGGGTTCCTACTCTTTTAACATCAGTTTAACACCAAATACGATTTCCCCATTAATAACCATACTCAAGCATTTCAAACACAAATTCATCAAAAAAACATACAAAGCTATATACTTAGGATATGCAAGAAACTAAGGGAGCTAGAAGTGTACTAACCTTCCTCCAAGCACCAAGAAAGAGCCTTCTTGCACTAGCCTCAAGCCTTTCTCTTGACTTGAGCTTTAGGGTACTCTCCAACCTCTTTCACTACAAGAAGATGTTGTGAAATGGGTTACAACATTGCTAGAAGGATAAGGGATATAAAAGAAGGATCTTAACAACAAAAAAATGGAGTTGAATCCTCCATTCCCGTTCTTTCGCTTTAACCCCCACCAAACACTCCATTTTTCCAAACTCCACCAAAACCCTTCATTCTTACCTTGTTATGTAGATCACTTGATGCTGATAATTTTCCCTTCATTTGTACTCCAAAATTTGAACTCAAAACAGAAAAGGTTGGACCTTTACCTTTGAATCTCCAAAGGAAAATGGTAGAAAGGATGAGAAGAGATTGAGAGACAAGTGTGAGCTCATTAAAATAACTTTCCTGTAGAAACTAAAAAGCCTCCATTCTCACTTCTTTCAAAAGTGAGGGAATTTGCTTCCCTACCCTTTTCCTCACCTTCCCCCACATAACTAGCCAAACCAAATCCCAACACACATAAGAGAAGCCCACTAAAGCTCCCAGAGCCCACTCTCATAAGGTCCACAATACTAAGCCTGTAACCGGGTTAAAAAGACACATGGATTCCAAAATTTGGGTCGTTACAACTTTTCCCCCAAAAGAAATTTTGTCCTCAAAATTTACCTTTTGGAAACAAATGCGGGTAAAACAACTTTATGTCTTTTTCTACCTCCCACGTGGCTTCCTCAACCCCGTGGTTCCTCCACAACATCTTTGCCAATGGTATACACTTGTTACGGAGCTCTATGACTCCCTTGTTAAGAACTCTTATTGACTCTTCTTTATAGGTCAAGTCGGTGTTGATCTCAATCCCTTTTAATGGGATAACATGCAAAGGGTCAGATCGATATCGCCTCAACATGGATGCATAAAATACACGGTGGATGCGCCCCATCTTTGGAGGTAAAGCTAGTTGGTATGCCACAGGTCCAATCCTCTCAAGAATCTCATAAGGCCCGATAAACCTTAGGCTCAACTTGCCCTTCCACCCAAAGCAGATTACCCTCTTCCACGTTTACACCTTAAGAAACACCTTATCACCAATCTCATACTCAATATGCTTATGCTTCCAATCTGCGTAAGCTTTCTTACGATCAAATGCCACTTACAATCTTTATTTGATGATCTGAACCTTCTCCTCAGTTTACCTAATTAATTCCAATTCCATAATCCTTCTCTTATTGAGCCCGGTCTAACAGAAGGGCATTCTACACTTGTGTCCATACAAGGCCTCTAAAGGAGCCATCTTGATACTCGATTCTAAATTGTTGTTATAAGAAAACTCAACAAGTGATAGATGGCCTTCCCAACTCTTGTCGAAGTCGATAACACAATACTAAAGCATATCTTCTAAGATTTGAATGGCTTGCTCGGACTGACCATCAGTCTGATGGTGAAAAGCAGTACTGAAATGAGACCTTGTGTCCAAGGCCTCATAAATCTTCTTCCATAATCTTGTTGTGAACCAGGGATTTCAATATGATATGATCGATGATGGCACTCCATGCAACCTCACGATCTTTTGAATGTACAACCATGCCAACCTCTTAAGCGCAAAATCCATAAGCACAGGTAAGAAATAAGCAGACTTGGTCATATGATCCACTATCACCCAAATAGAATCATGCTTCCTATGAGTCAATGGTAGAACCATAACGAAATATATGGTCACACGATCCCACTTCCATTCTATAATCTGGATAGGCTAAAGCAAGCCTGAAGGAACATGATGTTCCGCCTTAACTTGTTGGCAAGTAAGACACCCTGCTACGAACTCTAACACACCTTGGCAAGTAAGAATCTGGATAGGCTAAAGCAAGCCTGAAGGAACCTGATGTTCCGCCTTAACTTGCTGGCAAGTAAGACACCTTGCTACGAACTCTGACACATCTCTCTTCATGCTAGGCTACCAATAGGAAGGACAAAGATCTTGGTACATTTTATTGTTGCCTGGATGCAAAGGTAAACGAACTACGGTGCGCCTCCTAAAGAATGTGGTCCCTCAAATCCTCCAAAGTTAGAACATACAATCAACCCTTGAAGTACAAGATTCCCCTATCTCGCACCTCAAAATTCTATGCTTCTCTACTTTGAACGATCTCAATCTTTGCTACTAGATATTCTTCTAGCACTTGTGTTCTCTTAATCTATTGTACTAAGGTAGTTTCTACACGAAGCTCGACCAACAATCCACCATCCTTGGTCATCCTCAAGGGGCAAACATTGCCCTCAAGTCCGACATTGACTTTCGACTCAAAGCATCTGACACCACATTAGCTTTATCAGGGTGGTGCTCAATAATGCAATCGTAATCCTTTAACAATTTAATCCAACGCATTTTTCTCAAATTCAATTCCTTTTGGGTGAGGAGGTACTTCAAATTCTCGTGATCGGTGTAGATGTAGCACTTTTCTCCATACAAATAGTGCCTCTAAATCACGAGTAGGGTAATTTTTTCATGAGGCTTGAGTTCTCTTGAGGCATAAGCAACCACCTTACCCTCTTGCATGAGAACACAACCAAGCCCATTCAATGAAGCATCACCTAAACACAACATGGTCTTTACCCGGCTTGGGTTGTGTTAAAACTGGTGCTTCTGTCAGGTAAGCCTTCAATTGTTCAAAGCTTTGCTTTCTCTCCTCATTCCATTCGAACGAAACTCCCTTTTATAACAATTTGGTCATAGTGCCGTTATGATGGAAAAACCCTTGACAAAACGGAAGTAATATCAGGTAAGTCCAAGGAAACTACAAACTTATGCGATATTCCTAGGTGGTTTCCACTAAACCACAACCTAAATCTTTTGCGGATCGACTCAGATCTCATCCGTTGCAACAATATAACCCAAAAATTTCACCCTGGAGAGCCAAAACTCACATTTACTAAACTTAGCAAAACGTTGCCTTTCTCTCAAGGTCTGAAGAACAACACGTAGATGATAGTCATGCTATTCCTCCGAGCATGAATAAACCAATATATCATCTATGAAGACCACTACAAACTAATCTAGGTAGGGTTAAAAGATCTGATTCATTAGGTTCATAAAAGCTGTAGGTGCGTTGGTAAGCCCAAAAGGCATTACCAAGAACTTGTAATGTATATACTGAGTTTTTAAAGCGGTTTTCTGAACATCCTCTTCTACTACCTTCAACTGATAACAACCTGACCTCAAATTAATCTTTGAAAACACACGAACACCCTTTAATTGGTAAAACAGATCGTTTATCCTAGGTATGGGATAATGATTCTTCATCGTTACCTTACTGAGCTGACAATAATAAATCCACATCCTTATTGACCCATCTTTCTTCTTAACAAACAAGACCGATGCACCCCATGGTGAGATGCTCGGTCGGATAAAATCTCTTTCCAACAACTCTTGGACCTGGTTCTTTAAATCTCTCAATTCTATTGGTGCCATACGATATGATGCAATAGACACGGGTGCCATGCCCGACATCACATCTATATAAAACCCTAACTCACGATCTGGATGTAATCTAGGTAACTCTTTCGAAAACACATCAGCAAACTCCCTAACAGTTCAAAGGCTCTCAAGCATTGGACTTTCAACACTCGTGTCAACCACATGAGCCAAAAAGGCCTCTCAACCTTGCCGAATCATCTTTTGTACCGCCAAGGCTGACAACACATCAAACAAGTAGGGATTCCTCTCATCTTTTACCACAAGCTTGGCCCCATCCAAACCACGAAGCTTAAGGCTCTTCTCTCTACACCCCATACTAACATCATGTTCAAACAACCAATCATGCCTAAGATAACATCAAACTCTTGAAAATGTAGAACTATCAAATTTGGAGGAAATTTTGAACCATGAACCTCAATAAGACACCTCTAATAAACCTTATCTACCAACACATCAAACCCTAAAAGACTAGTTACACGGACCCCAACCTAAGATCCTCGCCTGGAATACCCCACTAATGGGATATCCCACTATGAATATAGGAATGAGTAGACCCCGAGTCTAATAAAGCGACAACATGAATAGAAAACAAGGTAAATGTACCTGAGATGACATCAGTAGCCTCACAATCATCTTGAGCCCTGACTGCATATTGTCTTCTCAGTACCTTCGCAGTCGAATAGAAGGTGCCCCTATTTTGATGTCCCGATATGTGACTCGCCCTTCCCTTAGCAAAGCCTTAGCCTCTCTGAGCTGTGAAGGAAGTCTCTGATTTAGAACTGAGGCAAAATCCATGGCCTTTAGATAGTCTCTCACAAAGTGATCGGGTGATCCACAACCATAACATACCTTAGCATTCCTATAGCACACTCTATGGTGCCTACGACCACACTGGTCCCAAACTGGTGCATGTAATCCTCTAGACAAACCTCCAAAACTCATAGCCGAGGAGGAGGAATTAGGCCTCTAACGACCAGTAGACTCAGACCTACAATCTGACCTTACAGACTGATTCAATGCTCCTCTACCTTGGTTCCATTTGTTTCGATTACTTTCAGAATAAGTCTGTGAATTGTTGAAGAAGTTCTGAGTCCTCCCACTCGAACCTCCATTTCCACTAGCATGGCCATAGGTCAAACCTTGCTCAAGCGAATTGGCACTAGTGGTCAAATCAAAAAACACCTTTTATGGATCAAATATCAGGTACCTCTGGATCTCCTTCCTCAAACCCTTACGAAACTTCTTGCATCTCATTTTTTTGTAGCAACCAACTCTGGGGCATACCTGCTCAGCTGTTGGAACTCTTGCTCATACTCAAAAATAGGTTGGTTTCCTTAAACCAGATGTGTAAATCGGTCTCTCAAGCTATCCATATAGGCTTCCCCCACGTACTTCTTCTCAAACTCATCAAGGAAGTCATCCCAAGTGGGTCGGTTAGAATACCATCCTAACTCCATGATCTTCTACCACTCACGAGCATTCTTTTTATTTGGGAGAGGATGCACTTCAACTTATCTTTGGGTTCTAACCTCATTTGAGGCAATATACAGCACATATCTCTCAACTATTGGTCTGCCTTGATCGGATTGTCTTGTACTAACCCAAGGAAATCTATTGCGCCATGAAGGTGAAGCCTCTCAATCAGGGCCTCACGAGGAGTAAAAGAAGGCCTAGGAGTAACCCTCATAATGCGATTAAGGGTTCTATGCATGTGGGTGAAATAGTTGGACCCTTATCACCTTTTATCCTCTGATCTCTCATCGGTCTCTAGAATATAATCCTAGTCATGACTCTCTTCTCGAGAGCTCCAACTTTCTTCGCGATCACATGCACCTTTAGGCATGATTCAACTCTGCACAGATAAACAAGCAAGGTTACTCCATCAGATATTTAGCTTAATTGAGTACAACTTCAACTTATGGGCACGTATTCACTAGACACCCTTTTTTACGACTCTTTACTACCCTTGGGTTTCCTAGAACCAGCTACACCTAAGCTCTAATACCATTAAATGTAATTTCTTAATCCCTATGTCACATTTGGGCCTCAAGCCCAACCCATTAAAAATTTTCATAGTTGATCAAGCTCAAATCATAAGCATTTCCATAAATCCAACAATATTTTAAAAAAGAATTGATACAAAATAGCAAAATCGTTTACATTAGGAGCTCTAATTAAAACATACTAATTAAAAGCATTCGACATGATTAATAAATCCAAATAGAGTTACAGATATTGCCTGACAAGCCTAAGTATTGTACTGTTGATCATGCCAATAAACTAAAGTCCTACTGCGATGGGGCTCTGTAGAACGCAACCACCTAAAAACCTGCGTAAGGAAACAACAATTCCAAACGCTGAGCTCATAAAGCTTAGTGGAAAAACCTATGCTCTACCATACTTCATGTAGATCATAATTATAGAGCATGTAACTAAGTAAGGTGATATGGAAATTAAAATGATACATGGCGCTACATTAGTCGCCTAAACACATACTAAACACAATGTAACAACCATAGGGCGCACAAAGCCCAAGCATATCGTATCATATCAACATGAGAGTGAGGCATGGGTTATATAGCATCGAGAATATACACTCTATGGGTGAGGCCAGGTCACGCAACATCGGATTATACACCCTGGATGAGGCTTGGTTACCTAGCATCGGATCATATATTCGTACTCAAAATCCCCCATCGAGTATATTTAATAAGGCACGAGTCATATAGCATATGTAACCTCCATTCGATATTTCACTTACCATGGTATTGCAACACATTTTGAATTGCCACGCAACAAGGGGGGTACCAATACAAGTTTGTGCCATATCAGTACACGAGCCCAAAACTTACATTTTGGAGCTCAGAATTCATGCTAAAACTCCCTCAATTACTATAAAAAGACCCAAAAATGAACTTACAGGTTATGGAAGGTGTTTTAAGTGAGTTCCTACTCTTTTTACATCAATTTAACACCAAATACGAATTTCACCATTAAAACCCATACTCAATCATTTTAAACACCAAATCATCAAACAAGCATACAAAGCTCTATACTTAGGATATGCAAGAAACTAAGGGAGTTAGAAGTATACTAACCTTCCTCCAAGCACCAGGAAAGAACCTCCTTGCACTAGCCTCAAGCCTTTCCCTTGCCTTAAGCTTTAGAGTTCTCCCCAACCTCTTTCACTACAAGGAGATGTTGCCAAAAGGGTTACAACATCGCTAGAAGGATAACGGACATAAAAGAAAGAGCTTAACAATAGAAAAATAGAGTTGATTCCTCTATTCCCGTTTTTCCTCTTTAACCCCCTCCAAGCACTCCTTTTTTTTCCAAACTCCACCAAAACCCTTTATTCTTACCTTGTTATGTAGATCACTTGACGCTGATAATCTTTCCCTTCACTTGTAGTCTGAAATTTCAACTCAAAATGGCAAAGGGTGGACCTTTACCTTTGAATCTCCAAAGGAAAATGATGGAAAGGATGAGAAGAGATTGGGAGACAAGGGTGAGCTCATCCACAAAACTTTTCGGCAGAAATTAAAGAGCCTCCTTTCTCTCTTCCTTCAAAAGTGAGGGAATTTATTTCCCTACCCTTTTCCTCATCTTCCCCTACACAACCAACCCAAACTAAAGCCCAACACATACAAGAGAAGCCCACTAAGGCTCCCACGAGCCCACACTCATAAGGCCGCTAACACAAAAGCCATACTCGGGTCAAAATGACACATGGATTTCAAAATCCAAGTTGTTATAAGAGATGGCCATAGAAGTCACACGATGCTCAACGGTAGACAATCTTGCATCCATAGAAGCCAATCTTGTGTCAATAGTGTTAAACCTTGTATATACTACAGTAAACTTCCCATCAAGATAGGCCATGAGAGCATAAAGTGACGGTAGAGCAACTAGAGCTGTAGGAATATCCTCGATCGGAGCAATATCTTCAAGGACTTCATCACGAGCATTAGGATCCCGAACCCATTCACCATTGACAAAATGAAACTTGGCTTTTCGAAGGGATCTAGCATATATAGACTCAGTAAGGGGAGCCGCTTGATTAAGGGAACAATCTATGTTGAGCTTGTGGAAGATATGGCTAAGGATAGTTCCATAGGTGAAAGACTTCACAAGGGTGGTATGACAATTGTTAACGATGTGAACCATCTCGGTGAAGATAATTTGGACTAGGTTAGGGAATTTACCTTCACGAAAGCAATGAAGCAAAAAGTCATCCATCGTACGAATACTGGACCGTTTACCATCGGATGGTCAAAACCACCAAGTAATGAGAATGTGAACGAACCGTTCACGGGCTTCGAAAACTTTAACTGAGCCACTATAGGTTTGGAGAAAAGAATTTTCATCATCTATACCAATATTTCCCATACCTAGGAGGTTGGCTATCTTTTGGGCATCAAGAGAAAAACTTTTACCCATAACATAAGATTCAATAACAATAGTTTCAGTTTTCTCTTGGTTCAAAACACACCTAGCATTGGAGTAGAAATAAGGACAAGGTTTTTGTAAACAATGCTAGGAATGTTAAGAAAATTCATAAATGTACATTCCCTCATCAAATCAAGATATTTAAAACCAAATTCATCGGAGCACATATAAGCATAGCCAACGATTCTCTCACGACATACATAAAAGTTTTGAAATTGTTTGTATAATTCTATTTGCTGATGATTACCCGATTTATTAAAATAAAGGATATAAAGTTGGGTAAGATTGGGATTGGTACCATTACCGGGATTGGAAGAACTAGCACTAGGATCGTTTCTAGGAGGCATGGTAAAAGGGTTTGGATAAAACCTTCAAAATTCAAACCACAAAAACATATGTATGTAAATACATCAAATTCAATCTAATAAATCAACTAATAATCAAGTAGTGTAATAATCTCTAATTTATAGTTTAAAATCATATACAAGTATAAAGAAAAATTTTGATAAGTTTAAAACTTGAAACTGTAAAATAATTTATATAAGTATAAATTTATATATATATTCGAATAAAAAATTTCAGTTTTGAAAAAGATTTTGTAAAAACTTTGAAACTATGGATTTAGACATCCTAAATATACTAAATTTAAACCTAAAAACTATACAAGTATAAAGAACTACAAAATATTATAAAAATAGGGTTTTTACCTTGAGATATGGATGAATGGATAAATGAGGAGATGATTCGCGCTAAACTTGATGAAGATCACTTGGGTTTGATGTTGAAAACAAAAGCCCCCAAAAAGATTTGAAGATTTTTTATGAAAGATAAAGAGGTTTAGAGGGTTTAAATAAGGATTTTCGGCTAGGGTTTTGAAAAAAAGAGTTGGTATTTGATTTAAATTAGGAAAACCACTTTTAATGCTCAGACATGCTCATACCAATACGTCTAAAAAGCACACCAAAACACCGTGTACCGGTACGAAACAAGCCTGTACTGATCCTTGACGCGTATCTGTATAGATAAATCTGTACTAAAATGCTGCCCCTAAAAACCTGTACCGGTACAGTAACCCCTGTACCAGTACCCTTTACCCAAAATGTTCAATTTTGGCTACAAATGACCCACAAAATTGATTTTACTCGAATAGGCAAACAAAGATACATGCTCCCCCTCATGACAAGAATAGTTGAAATCAAGGAGAAGTTTATAAAAACATGAAATTCATACAAATTTAAGCAATTTAAGAACAACCAAAGGCTCTAAGGTTCAAGAAAGGCTTGTAAGTCCTAACTCTTTCCTAAGATTCCAAAAGCGCTTCTTATCTAAAGGTTTGGTAAAGATATCCGCTACTTGATGCAAGGCATCTACATACTCAAGAACTACATCTTCTTTTAAGAGATGATCTCTAATGAAATGATGTCTTATCTCTATATGCTTGGTTCTAGAATGTTGGATGGGATTTTGAGTGAGACAAATAGCACTAGTATTGTCACACTTTATGGGAATGGTACCTACATCAATTCCATAATCTAAGAGTTGTTGTTTCATCCATAGGACTTGGGCACAACAACTACAAGTCAAAATATATTCTGCCTCGGTGGTACATAGCGCAACACTATTTTGTTTCTTAGAAAACCATGATATGAGCATGTTACCAAGGAATTGACAAGTACCAAAGGTACTATTTCTATCTATTTTACAACCTCTATAATGCACATTCGAATAAGCATGAAAACTAAAGGATGAGTCTCTAGGATACCAAAAACATAAACTAGGTGTATCTCTAAGGTATCTAAAGATTCTCTTAACGGATTGTAAATGCGATTCTCTAGGACTAGCTTGACATATAGCACACAAGCAAACACTAAACATGATATCTGGTCTACTTGAGGTAAGATAAGCAAAGATCCTATCATAGATCTATAAAGCTTAAGATCAACACATTTACCTCATTCATCTTTGTCAAGCTTTGTAGATGAGGTCATTGGAGTGGCTTTAGGCTTCACATTCTCTAAGACAAACTTCTTGAGCATATCCTTGATGTAATTTGCTCGATCGATGAAGATGCCATCCTTCCTTTGTTTGATTTGGAGTCCCAAGAAGAATGAAAGCTCCCTCATCATGCTCATTTCAAATTCATCTTGCATTAACTTAACAAATTCTTTGCAAAAAGATTCATTAGTAGAACCAAAAATAATATCATCAACATATATTTGAACTGATAAAATATCCTTGCCTTTTATTTTAATAAAAAGTGTAGTATCAACCTTTCTTTTGTCAAAACCTTTTTCAAGTAGAAAATTTAACAATCTTTCATACCAAGCTCTAAGAGCTTGTTTCAAACCATATAAAGCTTTTGAAAGATTAAAAACATGGTTTAGATATTTTGGATCTTCAAAACTGAGAGGTTGTTCCACATACACTTTTTCATTTATAAAACCATTTAGAAAAGCATTTTAACATCCATTTGAAAAGGCTTGAATTCATGAAAACACACAAATGCAAGCTACATCCTAATGGATTCCATTATAGCTACGGGTGCATAGGTTTCATCAAAATCAATTTCTTCTTTTAGAGTGTAACCTTGAGCAACAAGTCTAGCCTTGTTTCTCACTATGTTACCACTCTCATCTAGATTATTTCTAAAAAACCATTTAGTACCTATTGTAGATTTATTACTAGGCCTATCAACTAATGTCCAAACTTGACTCCTCACAAATTGATTTAACTTTTCATGCATAGCCAATATCTAATAATCATCATTTAATGCTTCTTTGATATTTTTAGGCTCTATGAATGAGTTAAATGCAACATAATTACATGTATTTCTAAGAGAAGATCTTGTGGTTACCCTTTGGATGGATCACCCAAAATCTCACCACCCTTGACATAATTGAACTCCCTTGGGTAGGAGACCTTCTTTTCCTCTAGACACATGTCCTTCAAGGCTTTTAGAGGTGGATCTTGTGGTTCTTCTTTTGATGGAATTTCAACTACCTTTGATGATTGTCTTTCACCATCATTGGCATTCAAAATTCCTACATCATCATCACAATTATCCTTCCTCAAAATGAGGTTATCATCGAAAACATATGTAGACTCTTCAACCACTATACATCTTTTATTAAATACACGATAAGCTTTAGAGTTTAAGGAGTAACCAAGAAAAATTCCTTCACCATGTTTTGCATCAAACTTGCCTAAATTGTCGTTTCCATTGTTTAAAATAAAACATTTGCATCCAAAAGGATGAAATAGCTAACGTTGGGCTTTTTATTTTTGAAAAGCTCATAAGGTGTTTTATTCAAAAGTTGAATAATCATTACACGATTAACAATATAATAAGCGGTATTTGTGGCTTTCGCCCAAAAATACTTTGGCAAATTATTTTTCACAAAGAATGGTTCTAACTATTTCTTATAAAGTTCTATTTTCCTCTCTACAACCCCTTTTTGAGAAGTGCAAGGAGCCAAAAAATTATGGCCAATTCCATTTGAGTTACAAAACTCTTCAAAATCAAGATTTTGAAATTCGATTCCATGGTCACTCCTAAAATTGAGAAGTGGAGTAACCAACATCATTTTGGTTTGATTTTGAAAATGTGATGATTTTTTCTAAAGCCTCATCTTTTGTACTTAAAAATAGAACCCAAGTAAATCTAGAGTAATCATCAACATGCACAAAAGCATATTGTTTCCACCCGAGCTCATAGTTCTAATAAGGCCAAAAAGATTTATATGGATCAATTGTAATATCCTACTTGTTGATACATCATTAATGGATTTAAAAGAAACTCTTTCATGTTTGCCTTTAGCACATGCATCGCAAATTTTATCAAGAGAAAACTTGATTTTAGGCAAACCACATACTAGATTATTAGAAATTAATTTTTCCAAAGCACTCATGCTAGCATGTCTTAGTTTTCTATGCCACAACATAGAATCATGCTCATCTTTAGCAACAAAACATGCATTGGCAATATAAATGTCATCTAGATGTACATTGAAAATATTTCCTATTCTATGGCCAATAAGCACAATTTTATTAGATGCAATGTCAATTATTTTGCAACCATTAGAATCAAACAAGTTATTAAATCCTTTATCACACAATTGGCTTATGCTTAACAAATTATGTTTTAGACCATTGACGTATAAAATATTATCAATAAGAATAGAAGAGTGATTACCAATAGAACCAATTCCTTCAATGTGGCCTTTGGAGTTGTCACCAAATGTCATTACTCCTTAACTTTTTGGTTTTAGCTCCAAGAACCGACTCTTGTCACCGGTCATGTGTCTCGAGCATCCACTATCAAGGTACCATGAATTTGAACTTGATGTTTGG
This sequence comes from Hibiscus mutabilis, assembly GCA_019671005.1. Taxonomy (NCBI): domain Eukaryota; kingdom Viridiplantae; phylum Streptophyta; class Magnoliopsida; order Malvales; family Malvaceae; genus Hibiscus; species Hibiscus mutabilis. The sequence continues at coordinate 25,776,646 of CM033750.1, read as the reverse complement.
GCCTTGTAGCAATGCTCCCCCTACAAACATAGAATCAAGTGTTGATTTTTGGTACCCAAATTCTTTTAGGTCCATGGGTATTAACTCCTAAATTCCTGGTTTCCTTGGGAATCCAAGAAGCAATAACATCAACATTATTAGAAGATAAAAGTTTCTTGGGAACCAAAGCAATACTCTTATCATTCTTACCTTTAGAGGGCCTTAGGAAGACTCGATGTTTGTACCCATTAAAGCTCATCTTCACATAGTTGGGTTTTGAATGATTTCCTTTTTCAAAATGAGTTGTCCCAACTTTGTTTAAGGAAGCTTTAAGATCACCCACTCCCTTTTGGTGATCATCATGGACTCTTGAAAGTAATTCATGCATGCCTTGATTTTTCTTTTCAAGATTTTTTTTTTTTGCATTTTTACTTTAATTTCAAGCTCTAAGTTAGTTTTAGAAATATAGTCATTTTCTATTTTCACAATTGAAATAACACTTTTGTTTTTCAAAATTAACCCTTTGAATTCTAAAACTTGTAACTCCCCGTTTTTGGGCCTAGCGATTTTGTAGCTTGTTAGACTGTCTGGTGGACCGGGTTAGGGATTGGAGTCAGATTCGGGAGTAAATATTTTTCGGTAAGATAAAAATGTGGATAATGGTTAAAAATCATATTTTAATATATGATTAATATTGGTAAAAACGATTTTGGAAAATGGGTTTTGGAAGTGTGACATTTTGGTTAGTGACCAAAATGCAATTTTTGAAAACTGGTTTTTAAAGGTGGTTAAAATGAAAATGATCAAATTCTTAGAGTCCTTAAGGAGCTATTTTACCAAGTTTTTCTGGTGATTTCTCCTATCAATTAAGTCTTTTTAACATGTGTTTTAAATGTTAATTAAAAGGGAATTTCTTTAACTTTGATCAAATTCTTAGAGTCCTTAAGGAGCTACTTTAAAGAAAATTGACGTAACTTTTCTCTCAACTTTTTTCCTCACTTCTCTTCTGCCAAACACTCAAGTTTTCATTAAAAATCAGAGGTGAGAGATCATTTTACTCAGATTATTGATTTGTAATTGATTCTTTAACTTTGATTTACAAAACCTCATTGAAATTTTGTGTTTTCTTAGCTTTAAACAAGCTAATTGAGTGAGAAATCACACAATAGGGGTAAGGTCCATGATCTCCTCTATTGAATGGTTCTTTATTGATATTCCCAAGTGTTTGATCTTTTATTTATGGTTTATAATCTGATTTTGTGTTTTTATGTTTAATTAATTGATTTAATTGGGTTAATTTGAAGAAATAGTGAAAGATCCGTATTGGATCTATTTTCTAGTGTTGAAGATTGATTTTAATCATATTTTGGATGTATTATTATGTTGATAAGTTGTTTTTAACAATGGAATCCCGAAACTCTTGAATCCCTAGTTGTTTAGGTTGTTGGATTTGTATTTTTGTGAAGTTGAGGTGGATGTTTAATTGCTGGAAGTATTTGGATGAATTAATCCTGTTTTTTAGTGTTAATTGATGATTATGGAAGTGTTAGATTGTTAGATTGTGGCTAGGTTGTGTTTGGAAAGGATTAGGTGATAATTTCGATTGTTGTGGTTGGGTATTTTTTAGAGGAATGTGGAAGTCCATGAGGATTTGTTGCTGCAGTGTTTTAAATGCATTGAGATGCATTAATCCTCTATTGTAATGTGGTTAAAATAGGGAAGGTTGATCCGGAAGTGATCGGTGAAGCTTTGGAGGCTTCGAACGCTTGATTTTGTGTCGGCAAATCGTGGTTTTGCGTATCGGTGACTGAGAATGTGGATTCTAGCTTTTGAATGTTTTAAAGGTGGTTTATGGTAGTTTAAACTTAGCTTGGTACACTAGTTTAAACTCGGTAGTAAGTATAAAGTGGTTTTCTCTCTCGGTCGTGCTAGTATGATATGGTTTAATGCACTTGTTTTGATTTATTTAATACCTACTGTTAAAGCATGTTTTAAAGTATGTGAAATACTATTTTTAAGCATGAAATGTAACCCCCTTGACCCGGTCTAACCGCCAGTCCGAATCAAGGAAGCTACATTAGGTTTGCCGAAGCAAACATGAGAGTTACATAAAACCCGGTCCATTTTTTTTCTTTTTATCTTATCTAGATGCCAATTATTATCCCTATATGTTAACGCAGATTATATGTGTAACCCCAACTCAATCAGGCATCAATTTGACATCTAATTGGCCAACCTTACAATTTAGGGACCAAATTGCAAATACAGGAATTTCATGGATTAAATCTCACTTTTAGGTTACCAACCTTCAATTAGTTAGGTTTCAATCTTCAATTTCAAATTTCAGCTCAAACCGATCATTCTACCATATATAATTGCATCGGCAAGAATTAGGGACTAAAAAGCAAAGGAAGCAAAGCTACCCAAAAGTGACATTTACATGAGAAACGGTAATCCGTATCGAAACGGTAGGCCCATACCGATATGGTTTGAAACACCATGTTTCCATACACAACCAAGCCGTATCGATACGCCTAATTGAATTACCAAACTTTTGAAATACTTTAAACCGTACTGATACGGTTCCTCAGGTGTTCCGATACGTGAGTTCGTGTTGCAAAAGTGAATTCCAGAGGCTAAAACTCGTATCGAAACGCCTATCCCCGTATCGGTACGCCAGGCCAAAATTGCCTAGGCGTATCCAAACACTTAGTACTTGTACAGATCCCACAAGCCTGATTTTGCCTAGCCGTATGGATACAGTCCCCCGCGTATCGATACGCCTGGGCCTGTAATGTCACATTTTACTGGTTTTTCATCACAAAATCATACTCTAACCAACCTAACATGCTTTAAACACAATACCAACATGCAAAACATACTCAAGCCAACTAGCAACACAATTTTAACAACACAAGAAGACTTCATGCTTCAAAAGGAAATCTATAGACATGCATCCTAATTTTGCATCCAAGCATCATACCAAAAGTTAAACTAGCACCAAAATCAACCCTTAAAGGCCATTTACAACCCAAGAGCAACCAAAGAGACATTCTCAAACAGGGAGTTCAACATAACATCTCCCAAAACCAAAAACAAGTACCTCATTGACCTTATTCATTATAGTCTAATCTTTAACATACTTTAGAAACAAGTCTTGCCAAGATCCCCTTGCTTCTTGCTGCCTTCCAAGACCTCAGTTATCTGCATTGATGGACAACGAGAGCATAAGCACACAAGGCTTAGTGAAGAAAGCTCTAAAACAAACACCATCAATGCATTTAAAACCATTTACATAACATCATCCTTTAAAACATCATGCCCTTTTTAAACCATGAACTTTACACCATTAAAACCAGCATGTTAAACCATGCGCTACATGTATCATTAACAACAACAAGTCACATTGCTAACCCTCCACTTAAGCCTTCCCATGCATTACTACCAAATGCAAAGCTTAAGGAGAAACATGTATAAACCATATTATACAACATAAACATTTCAATGATACATTAACAATTATATTGGCTTTCAAGTGATCATTTAACCAGTCCAATAATAAAAGAGTTCATCGGATACACGGATTCAACAAGTGTTAACCCAACACTTCAAGACATCTCAACCGGAATAGCGATACAATCATAATCGCGGTACAATAACAACCAAGTACAATCTCAACCCACAGGGATACCAATCCCTCTCATCGGTTAGATGCTTAACCCACTAACGGGAGTATTCGGTACCGTTAAACCCCTCTACCGTTAGGGTACTTGGATGGAGTATTCGGTACACAATTTAAACCCCTCCACATCCAAGGAGACTTATTTACAGTGCACTCAATCCTATGGCGCCAACTATATCTGATAACAATTTTAAAACCACATCACTTGCCAATATAATTAACCAATTAACATTTACCTCACTATTTATAACAAGCATTAAACCATTCCATTTCCAAAGCAACAACCATGCTTTAAAACAGAAGTATAAACCATACTTACAAGGATCACTTACCATGTGCATCCTTCAGCATTTCATGCTTAAAAACAGTATATCAAATACTTTAAAACATGCTCTAACAATAGGTAACATGTAATTAAAACAAGTGCATAAAACCATTTCAAACTAGCACGACCGAGAGAGAAATCCGCTTTATACTTACATCTGAGTCTAGGTAAGCGTTTCAAGCTCTACCATAACTCCCAAAACTTTGTTCTCAGAACAGCAAAATGCTTTAAACCACATTTTCACTCACTGATACGCGAAACTTCGATTCACTAACGCGAAAACAAGCATCCAAAGCCTCCTACGCTTCTCCAATCACTTCCAGATCAACCTCCTCTTCTTTTACCACACAACAATAGATGATTAATGCATTTTAAACACATCAACACAATCCTTCTCAGATTTCTACAAAATCCTCACAATTAACCTTCCACAACAACCGAAAACATAACCAAAACAATTCAATTCACAACACATCCAACTTCTATCAGCCTAGCATCATTTCCAACATCAAAATACATCTAAAAATAGATCCAAAACAAGCTACTACTTCCAGCAACCTTACAACCATAAAACCTCAAAACTATCAGCCTAAACAAATAGAGATTCTTAAGTTTCGGGATTCCATTGATAAAAATCACTTATCAACATTATTAAAAATCCAAAATATAAATCAAATCACCATTACTTGCTGGAAATCAGATCCAATTCGTGAATCAACTCATTTTCCTCAAAGTACTCATTAAATCATTTGAAACACAAAAGCAAGGATCAAATGCTTGGGAATTTCAATAAATAACCATACATTAGATGAGATCTCAGACCTTACCCCTATTGTGAAGTTTCTCCCTCAATTGATTTGTAAAAAGCTAAGAAAACACAAGATTGAAGTAAGCTTTTGTATAAACAATATTTATAAAACAAATTGAAACAATAAAATCAAGTTAAAAACCACCTTACCTCTGGAAATTTGATGAAATCAGAGTGTTTGACTGAAGAGAGAATGGAGAGGAAAAAGTTGAGAGAAAATAAGGTGATTTTTGCTTTAGAAAAGATAACTAACTTTTTTAACAAAATCCACTTTAATTATTAATTAAATCACATGTTAAAATCTGTTAAATTAAGGGAGAAATCATTAGAAACCAATTGGTAAAATAGCTCCTTAAAGATTCAAAGTATTTGACCCTTTTCATTTTAGTCACTAGAAAATCCAGTTTTCAAAACATTCATTTTGGTCACTAACCAAAATGTCCATCTTCCAAAACTCAATTTTCAAAATTAATTCTACCATTATTAAATACATAATTAATCATTATCTTTAACAATTTTTCCATGATTTTCCCACACCAAAAATATACGATCCCGAAATCGACTCGAATCTCTACTCCAGTTAATCAGACCGTCTAATAACCCACTAAACTACTACGCCCAAAAACCGAGGCATTACAACTCTCTCCCACTTAAGAAATTTCATCCCCAAAATTTACCTGGAGGAAACAGGTGCAGAAACTAATTCAACATATCCGCCTTGTGCTCCTACGTGGCTTCCTCAACACCGCGGTGCTTCCACAACACCTTAACCAGCTTGACTGTTTTACCACGGAGCACTTTACTGTTGGTATCAAGAATCTGTACTGGTTCCTCATCATATGATAGATCCGATCTCAACTCAATCTCTTCCACCGGCATGACATGCGATGGATCCGACCTATATCTCCGCAACACTGAAACATGGAACACATCATGAATCTTTCCCAACTCCAGAGGTAACCTCAAACAATATGCAACATGACCCACACGCTCAACAACCTCGTATGGTCCAATGAACCTCTGGCTAAGCTTCTCTTTCCACCCAAAACGCAACACCTTCTTCCAGGGCGACACCTTCAAAAACACTTTATCACCCACAACATACTCTGTATCCCTACGCTTCAAATCCGCATAGGATTTCTGGCGATCAGCGACTGCTTTCAAGCGCTCACATATCAACTTTACTCTTTTGGTTGTACCTTTCAGAACATTAGGAAAAGATATAAACTTTTCCCCCGCTTCTGCCCAACACACAGGCGTTCGACACTTCCTAACATACAACGCCTCATAGGGTGCCATTTGTATGCTAGCTTGATAGATGTTATTGTAAGCAAACTCCACTAGCGGCAACTGCTTCTCCCACATTCCTTGGTAATCGATAACACAACACCTCAGCATATCCTCGAGAACCTGAATCACGCGCTCCGATTGACCATCTAACTGAGGATGGTACGAGGTACTAAAACTCAACCGGGTCCCTAAGGCACGATGCAAGCTCACCAAAACCTTACGGTGAATCGCGGATCCCTATTCAAAACTATAGATTTGGGCACCCTGTGCAAATGCACTATTTCAGAGATGTACAACTCAGCCAACTTGTCCAAGGTATACGTAGTATGCACTGGCACAAAATGCGCACACTTCGTAAACCGATCCACAATCACCCAAATGGAATCCTTTTTGGTAGGCATCAAAGGCAACCTGGACACAAAATCCATGGTGATTCTTTCCCATTTCCATTCCGGTATCCTCAACGGTTGCAAACAACTCGAAGAAAATCGGTGCTCAGCCTTTACCCGTTGACAAACCAAGCACCGAGCAACGAAATCAGCCACATCTTTCTTCAGTCCCACCCAATAGTACTCCTCCTTCAACCCCTGATACATTTTAGTACTACCGGGATGCATAGCAAAAGGACTAGCGTGTGCCTCAGTCAAAATAGTACGCCTTAACTCTTCGTTTTCAGGAACCATTATTCGACCTTTGAAACACAACACCCCATCATCGTTGAAATGGAAATCCATAGGATTTCCATCCTTGATATCTTTCACGTGAGATACCAAACTCCCATCATACGGTTGCTTCTCCTTAATCATATGTGACAAGGACGACTTCACTTGCAACTCAGCCAACAAACCTCCATCATTCATCACACTCAACCTAGCAAACATGGCTCTCAGCTCCACAACCACTTTCTTGCTCAAAGCATCCGCCATGACATTGGCTTTCCCCGGATGATACTCAATGGTCATATCATAATCCTTAAGCAACTCCAACCATCTACGTTGCCTAAGATTCAGCTCCTTCCGCGACATCAAATATTTCAAACTCTTATGATCCGAATAAACTACACATTTCTCACCATAAAGATAATGCCTCCAGATCTTTAAGGCAAACAAAACCGCTGCAAGCTCAAGATCGTGAGTAGGGTAGTTACGCTCATGAACCTTCAATCGCCTAGATTCATACGCCACTCGTTACCCTCCCGCATCAACACACAACCAAGCCCAACATACGACGCATTGCTATAAACAACGAACTCCTTCCCCGATTATGGTTGAACCAAAATCAAGCTCACACAAAGCTTCCTTCAATCTTTCGAAAGATCATTTTCCATCCTCCGTCCACTAAATCAACATTTTTCTATAGTAACCTTGTTAACGGAGCCGCCAAACTAGATAACCCTTCCATAAACCTTCGATAGTAACCAACCAAACCAAGAAAACTCCTAACCTCCGTCACCGACTTGGGCTCCTTCCAACTTATTACAGCCTCAACCTTACGCAGATCGACTGAATTCCTTCTACTGTCACCACATGCCCAAGAAACACCACTTCTCTAAGCCATAACTTACACTTGCTTAACTTAGCATACAACTGATTTTCCATCAACTCAAGCACGATCCGTAGATGACTATCATGATCCTCCTCGGTACAAGAGTACACAAGGATATCATCAATAAACACAACCACAAACTGGTCCAAAAACTCATGAAACACACAATTCATCATATCCATAAAAGCAGCTGGAGCATTGGTCGAGCCAAACGGCATCACAAGAAACTCGTAATGCCCATACCTTGTACGGAAAGCTATTTTGGGCACATCCACCTCCTTCACCTTCAACTAGTAGTAACCCGACCTCAAATCTATCTTTGAAAACACTGAATCTCCCCTAAACTTATCAAATATGTCATCTATCTGCAACAAGGGATACTTGTTCTTTATGGTCAACTTATTCAGTTGCCGGTAATCTATACACATCTGCAATGTACAATATTTCTTTTTAACAAACAGCACCAATTCTCCCGACGGTGAGATATTAGGTCTAATGAACCCACGGTCAAGCAACTCCTGCAGAATGCGTCTTCAACTCCTTTGAGCCATGTGGTGCGGAGCAATGGATACAGTGTATCGTACCAACAAGGACCTCGATGCCAAACTATACCTCGCGGTTAGGTGGCAACCCCGTAACTCATTCGGAAAAACACTCACAAACTCACATACACAAAGTAACATCCTACAGACTCAACTCTTTTAATCCAGATTCATAACATAGGCCAAATAGGCCTAACATCCCAAATCCAACATTCGACTTGCTTTCAAAGTTGAAACAACATTAGACAAAAACTTAGCATTCTCGCCAACAACCACCACCTCATAATCATCCGACAACCTCAAGGATATCCTTTTGGTCTCAAAATCCACCACATACGTGTTCGGTCAACCAATCCATACCCAAAATCACATCAAAACCATGGAATGGTAACTCCATCAAGTCCATGGTGAACTCATATCCCTGAACCATTAACGGACACCTACAATATAACCTCCTAATCACTACTATCTCCCTAAGAGAACTAGTCACTCTAACACCCACATTAAGAATTTCAGCAGATATATCAAGCAACCCAGCATGCTCACTCAATATGTATGAATGAGTAGAACTAGAATTAACCAACGAATACAACGACAGAGAATAAAGGGTAAAAGTACCTACAATCACATCAGTGTCATTGCGACCTTCACGGTGCGCATACACCCTAGCCGGTCCACCTCTCTCAAGCTGGATATCAATAGTATGAGCCACAGTCCGCTGTCCCACATCTCGACGCTGGAACAGTCTGCGGCCACGACCATGACCATGTTGCAGAGCAACAATAGGTGCAGCACCTTGCCCACCTCGAGCCAACAATACGCAATCTAACCTTAAATTATCTCGGGATCCACAAACCCAACATGTGCTAAACAATGCTCTAGCCCGGGCTCCTCGTCCCTAGACTCCACGCCCAACCGCACCTACATATACCTGCTCTGGTGAAACCTCCTATCACGATGTCTCTTGGCCTGACCACTGCTATAACCCAAATTAGTAGCTCTCTTGCCCGAGCTAGAACCTCGCGATCTAGAAGCCAAACCCAAATTTTACTCCACATCCTTGGCTCGCAAAACCAACACGTCAAAATTGGTATAATCAGCAGCAAGCATGTATGTCTTAACATCTTGCACAAGCTCATAATGGAAACGATCACATTGAGTACGCTCGTTAGGAACCAACTCAGATGCATACCGACTCAACCTCACAAACTACACCTTGTACTCCACAACAAACATACTGCCCCGCACCAATGCCATAGACTCACGTTTCTTCTCGTCCTGATACTGGACTCCCAAAAACTTCTTCCGAAAAACCCCACAGAAAAACTCCCAAGTCACATCATCTGTCGTCATACCGGATATCATGGTAGTCCACCATGTATAAGCATCACCCTACAGCAGGGAAATAGCACAGCCTAGCTTACGAGCATCGGTGCACCCCATCTGGCCCAGTATCCTCTCAGTACTTGTCAACCAACCCTCAGAAGCCTCAGGTGACAAACCTTAGAACTCAACTCTGCCCAAGCTACGAAGATGATCAAGCGACAAACCTTGCACCTCAACCGGTGGTGCTAGTACACAAACACCTGCAACTGTTGCCTGAAATGCACCGGTCATAGCCTGTAACAACGGTGCCATATCACCCATCCCTGGCCCAGCTAGCGTAGGTGGTACTTGATCCACTCCCTCAAGTGGATTAGGTGGGGGCGGTGGAAACCCTCTAGGAGGTACAACTTTTCCTTCATCATCCTGCCCAATGATAGCAGCAATCGCGCTAGATCGTAACTCTCTCCTCGGTCCTATCGTGCTATAACATATCTAGGGCATGATAATCATTTCAAAACAAAAACAGTCAGGCCAACCTCAAGCAAGGATCCAAGACTTTCCATTTCAAAAATCAAAACTTTCCAAACTATAATAATAAGGCAATGGGTACCACCAATTTCCCCAGCATGACATTTGCAACCAACATACATATAACAATCACCGTGCATTTCAACCAGCGTACATACAACAATCACCGTGCAAATCAAACAACGGAGCATAACCCATGGCAACAACACAACCACCTCCCAATGAACAAAACCTGGCCCTGATACCACCAAATGTAACCATCTTGACTGGTCTAGCCGCTTAGTCCGAATCAAGAAAGCTACATTAGGTTTGCCAAGCAAAACAGGAGAGTTACATAAAACCTGGTCCAGCTTTTTTTCTTTTATCTTATTTAGATGCCAATTATTAACACTATATGTTCACGCAGATTATATGTGTAACCCCAACTCAATCGGGCATCAATTTGACATCCAATTGACCAACCTTATAATTTAGGGACCAAATTGCAAATACAAGGATTTCCTAGATTAAAGCTCATTTTTAGGTTACCAACCATCAATTAGCTAGGTTCTAATCTTTCATTTCAAATTTCAGCTCGAACCGGTCATTCTACCATATATAATTGCATCGGCAAGAATTAGGGACTAAAAAGCAAAGGAAGCAAAAGCGCCTAAAAAGTGACATTTACATGAGAAACGGTCATCTCAGATCGAAAAGGGTAGGCCCGCATTGATATGGTTTGAAAAAACCTATTTCGATACACCACCAAACCGTATCGACATGCCTAATTGAATCACCGAACTTTTGAAATATTTTAAACCATATCGATACGGTTCCTCATGTGTTTCGATATGTGGGTTCGTCTTTGCAAAAAGTGAATTCTAGAGGCTAAAACTTGTATCAAAACGCCCATCCTCGTACCGGTACACCAGGCCAAAATTGCCTAGGCGATCGAAACACTCGAAGACTTGTACCGATCCCACAAGCCTGATTTTGCCTAGTCAGATCGATACGGTCCCTCAGATCGATACGCTTTGGGCTCAGAATGTCACATTTTGCTGGTTTTTCATCACAAAATCATACTCTAAACAACTCAACATACTTTATGTTAAGTGTCTAAAAGTACTATTTTATTCACCATTTTATTCATATTATTGCTAGACTTAGGCTCATATTAGTTGCATTATTAGCCATTCATGCATGTTTGCATTGTTTCCTTGGTGGTTAAGTTTGATTTCATATTTTGCTTAATTTTGTGGAAAAAGGGTGCTACCGATAGTTGTTTTTGTGTGTGTGCTGAATCACTTGCCTAAACAAGGCTGGAACCAGTTGCTAGGACAGTGCATGAAGGAGATGCCGACGCAGTTGCCAGGGTAGTGCATGAAGGAGAAAAAGGGGGAGAGATTTCGACAGGGGCTTTCAACCATTCTTCATCTTTTTCTTTCTTATTATTAGGTATATGTTAGGAATTCTTTGTTTTGTGTTTTGTGGTTGTGAGAAACAATTGGATTTTCTTTAGGTAATAAGAGTTTGCACTTTCAATTCAAGGTTTACTCATTCTTGGTTTTTATTCTTATTTGTGAGTGAATTGGGAGAGGATCTCGTAACTCTATCTATTTATCTAATATCGGGAGAGTTAGATTCAAGAAACGAATGAGTATGGTCTTTATTCAATCTATTGATGGTAAAGATTAATCCGGCTTAGGAATAAGTTAAGGATTTCAACGGCTAAGAGGAACACAAGATTGGTTGTTGTTCACCCTTGATTCATGCAGGGATGTATTGTCAAGGCATGCATAATTAGCTACAGTTTCGACTTAAGGATAAGAAGAAACCATTGAATAACGCTCTGCCAAACCTTGAAGTTGTTGCCTAGCCGCCCAAACAGTTGCCCAGCCAGTTGCCCAGGCAACCGTCGATTAGTTGCCAAGGCAACCCCGCTACGCAAGTTGCCACAGCAACTGAGTTGCCCTTGCACTCTTTTACCAAGACAATGCAATTGGCTATCACACCTCAACTCACAATAACCTGACCTATTCCCTCTCTTTTGATTACATCTTCTTTTACTTTATTGCTTTCTAGTTTAGTTGTTAGTTAAAACTCCTACAATCACCTACTTGTGTTTTTACGTTTTACAGTGAAGAGATTGAATTCTTGAAGTGGCACCAATCCCTGTGGAGACGATATCTTTTATACTATAACTTGCGACGTGTACACTTGCACAATTGCGGAGCACTTATTACGCGCAACAAGTTTTTGGCACCGTTGCCAGGGATTGGCAATAGTGACTTTGTTTTTATTATTTAAGATTCGAAGGGTTAACAAACTTTGGTTTTGCATTGGTATATGACCAGGGCAAGACCGATTACAACAGAATATCCCTTTGATCCAAAAATTGAACGAACCTTGCAAAGACTCAGACAAAGGTTAAGAGTAGCAATGGCTAATCAAGACGGCAAGATGAATCAGGATGTTCCAGCAGGAGGAGGAGTGATTTTTGCACAAAACAGAACTATTCGAGACTATCTAGAGGAAGATCTTGAAGGACTTAATCCAAGAGTTGTCACACCTAAAATTGAAGCCGACCACTTTGAGTTGAAATCGGTGATGTTCAATATGATCAACACAATTGGTCAATTTGGTGGCTCAGCAACTGAAGATGCACGACAACATCTTAAATCTTTCCTTGAGATTTGCAACTCATTCAAAATACAAGGAGTCACCCTAGATGTTTTACGGCTAAGATTATTCCCATATTCACTGAGGGATAGGGCGAAAGCATGGCTGAATAGTATTCTTGCCGGATCAATAGGATCTTGGACCGATCTTTGTTGTGATTTCCTTGCTCGATTTAATCCTACAAATTTGATTGATAAGCTTTGTAATGAAATTACTTCTTTTCGGCAGGCAGATGATGAATCCATGTACGAGGCTTGGGAGCGATATAGAGAACTTTTACACAAATGTCTCGTACATAGATTCCCAGTGTGGACACAAGTAACAATGTTTTACAACGCTGTGAATACACCAACAAGGATGATGCTAGATGCCTCACCAAACAACATACTCCTAGATAAGTCGCCAGAGGAAGCAATGCAAATTCTAAACAGGCTCACCAAGAATGTTTATCAGTTCCCATCTGCTAGAAGAGGAAGAGTTAGATGCCAAGCCACAATACATTAACTGGGATCATCAGATTCAATTTCGGCACAATTGGCCACTCTAACCAAGATGGTCCAGAACATTAGAAACAAAATAACACACATGAGGTCAAGGTAGTAGATTCCTTTTGTGATTTATGTGGTGGTAACCATAATTCTTCTGAATGTATGCAGAATCCAGAATCCAGCTTTTATGTGGGGAATTACAATCGGAACAACAATGTGATGTCCAACACATATAATCTAGCTTGGAAGAAACCCAAATTTTTCATGGAGTAATCCCAACAATGCTCTAAACAAGAACAATCAGAATGCACAAGCATCGGGATTCCAGCAGAATATGCTACGACAACAGTTGCTGCAACAACAACCGACAACATCTAGTTCTTTGGAAATTTCTCTCAATGCTTTTATGTTATAAATAAAATTTTATATGGCTGAGAATAGTAACTTCCTAAAAAGAACTGATGCTTTTATTAACAGGACCGAGATGAGATTGCAAAACCAAGATGCGGCAATCAAATCATTGGAAACTCAAGTCAGACAATTTGCTCAAAAGTTGAATACTAGACCGCAAGGAGGTTTACCTAGCGATACTGAAGTCACAAGAAGAACTGGCCATGAACAATGCAAGGCGATCACCACTAGAAGTGGCTGACAACTTAAGGAGGCTCAAGCTCACTCATTAAACAAAACTCCACAAAAAGAACAAGATGAACTCAACAGTAAAGCCTCAGATGCTGAACCAGGAAATGCCACAGCAGCCCCAGTTGACGATGTCGCGGCAACCAACGATAAGCATGCCCGAAATGAGCATGCCACGACAACCAGCGATAAGGATGTCACGACAACCCCAGTTGATGATGCCTCAGCAACTCCAGTTGCCCCGACAATGCCGTCAATTAGGTTATAGACCAATGAAAGGATTGAAGATATCCGACTTCCACCACCATTCTTACAAAGGTTGAAGCGACAAAAGCAAGAATATCAATTCAAGAAGTTTCTTGATATCCTAAAGCAAGCCCACATCAACTTGCCATTGGTCGAGGCGATTGAACAAATGTCGAACTATGCCAAGTTTCTAAAATACATTAGGTCCAAGAGAACAAGGCTAGGAGAATTTTGAAATAGTTGTCGCAACAGAGGGATGCATGGCCATGTTGCAAAATCACATGCCACCCAAGTTGAAGGATCCTGAAAGTTTCACAATACCTTGTTCCATCGGAAACCACTATGTCGGGAAAGCATTATGTGACGCTGGAGCAAGCATAAACTTGATTCCTAAACTGATTTTCCAGAAACTAGGAATCGAGAAGGCAAGACCTACAACAGTTATGCTACAGATAGCCGACAGATCCTATGTGCATCTAGAGGAAAAATCAAGACATCTTGGTAAAAGTTGATAAATTTATTTTTCCCTCTTACTTTATTGTTTTGGATTGTGAAGCAGTTGAGCATGCACCTATCATTCTCAGGAAACCATTCCTAGCAACAGGGTCTCCTTGCACCTATCATTGCATTTATTCATTATAGTCTAATCTTTAACATACTTTAGAAACAAGTCTTGCCAAGATCCCCTGCTGCTTCTTGCTGCATTCCAAGACCTCAATTATCTACATTGATGGACAACGAGAGCATAAGCACACAAGGCTTAGTGAGAAAGCTCTAAAACAAACACCATCAATGCATTTAAAACCATTTACATAACATCATCCTTTAAAACATCATGCCATTTTTTAAACCATGCACTTTACACCATTAAAACCAGCATGTTAAACCATACGCTACATGTATCATTAACAACAACAAAGTCACATTGCTAACCCTCCACTTAGCCTTTCCATGCATTACTACCAAATGCAAAGCTTAAGGAGAAACATGTATAAACCACATTATACAACATAAACATTTCAATGACATTAACAATTATATTGGCTTTCAAGTGATCATTTAACTAGTCCAATAACAAAAGAGTTCATCGGATACGGATTCAACAAGTGTTAACCCAACACTTCAAGCCATCTCAAATGGAATAGCGACACAATCACAATCGTGGTACAATAACAACCGGTACAATCTCAACCCACAGGGATACCAATCCCTCCCATCGGTTAGATGCTTAACCCACTAACGGAGTATTTGGTGCTTTGTTAAAACCTCTACCGTTAGGGTACTTGGATGGAGTATTTGGTACACAATATAAACCCTCAACATCCAAGGTGACTTATTTACATTGCACTCAATCCTATGGCGCCAACTATATCCGATAACAATTTTAAAACCACATCACTTGCCAAAATAATTAACCAATTAACATTTACCTCACTATTTATAAAAAGCATTAAACCATTCCATTTCCAAAGCAACAACCATGCTTTAAAACAAGTATAAACCATACTTACAAGGATCACTTACCATGTGCATCCTTCATCATTTCATGCTTAAAAACAATATATCAAATACTTTAAAACATGCTCTAACAATAGGTAACATGTAATTAAAACAAGTGCATAAAACCATTTCAAACTAGCACGACCGAGAGAGAAATCCACTTTATACTTACATCCAAGTCTAGGTAAGCGTTTCAAGCTCTACCATAACTCCCAAAACTTTGTTCTCAAAACAGCAAAATGCTTTAAACCACATTTTCACTCACCGATACGCGAAACTTCGATTCACTAACGCGAAAACAAGCATCCAAAGCCTCCTACGCTTCTCCAATCACTTCCCGGATCAACCTCCCTTCTTTTACCACACAACAATAGATGATTAATGCATTTTAAACACATCAACACAATCCTTCTCAGATTTCTACAAAATCCTCACAATTAACCCTCCACAACAACCGAAAACATAACCAAAACAATTTGATTCACAACACATCCAACTTCTATCAACCTAGCATCATTTCCAACATCAAAATACATCTAAAAATAGATCCAAAACAAGCTACTACTTCCAGCAACCTTACAACCATAAAACCTCAAAACTATCAACCTAAACAAATAGAGATTCTTAAGTTTCAGGATTCCATTGATAAAAATCACTTATCAACATTATTAAAAATCCAAAATATAAATCAAATCACCATTACTTATTGGAAATAAGATCCAATTCGTGAATCAACTCATTTTCCTCAAAGTACTCATTAAATCATTTGAAACACAAAAGCAAGGATCAAATGCTTGGGAATTTCAATAAATAACCATACATTAGATGAGATCTCAGACCTTACCCCTATTGTGAAGTTTCTCCCTCAATTGATTTGTAAAAAGCTAAGAAAACACAAGATTGAAGTAAGCTTTTGTATAAACAATATTTATAAAACAAATTGAAACAATAAAATCAAGTTAAAAACCACCTTACCTCTGGAAATTTGATGAAATCAGAGTGTTTGACTGAAGAGAGAATGGAGAGGAAAAAGTTGAGAGAAAATAAGGTGATTTTTGCTTTAGAAAAGATAACTAACTTTTTTAACAAAATCCACTTTAATTATTAATTAAATCACATGTTAAAATCTGTTAAATTAAGGGAGAAATCATTAGAAACCAATTGGTAAAATAGCTCCTTAAAGATTCAAAGTATTTGACCCTTTTCATTTTAGTCACTAGAAAATCCAGTTTTCAAAACATTCATTTTGGTCACTAACCAAAATGTCCATCTTCCAAAACTCAATTTTCAAAATTAATTCTACCATTATTAAATACATAATTAATCATTATCTTTAACAATTTTTCCATGATTTTCCCACACCAAAAATATACGATCCCGAAATCGACTCGAATCTCTACTCCAGTTAATCAGACCGTCTAATAACCCACTAAACTACTACGCCCAAAAACCGAGGCATTACAACTCTCTCCCACTTAAGAAATTTCATCCCCAAAATTTACCTGGAGGAAACAGGTTCAGAAACTAATTCAACATATCCGCCTTGTGCTCCTACGTGGCTTCTCAACACCGCGGTGCTTCCACAACACCTTAACCAGCTTTGTTTTGTTTTACCACGGAGCACTTTCTTGTTGGTATCAAGAATGCATCTTTGGTTCCTCATCATATGATAGATCCGATCTCAACTCAATCTCTTCCACCGGCATGACATGCGATGGATCCGACCTATATCTCCGCAACACTGAAACATGGAACACATCATGAATCTTTCCCAACTCCAGAGGTAACCTCAAACAATATGCAACATGACCCACACGCTCAACAACCTCGTATGGTCCAATGAACCTCTGGCTAAGCTTTTCTTTCCACCCAAAACGCAACACCTTCTTCCAGGCGACACCTTCAAAAAAACACTTTATCACCCACAACATACTCTGTATCCCTACGCTTCAAATCCGCATAGATTTTAAGCGATCAACGATCGCTTTCAAGCGCTCACATATCAACTTTACTCTTTTGGTTGTACCTTTCAGAACATTAGGAAAAGATATAAACTTTTCCCCCGCTTCTGCCCAACACACAGGCGTTCGACACTTCCTAACATACAACGCCTCATAGGGTGCCATTTGTATGCTAGCTTGATAGATGTTATTGTAAGCAAACTCCACTAGCGGCAACTGCTTCTCCCACATTCCTTGGTAATCGATAACACAACACCTCAGCATATCCTCGAGAACCTGAATCACGCGCTCCGATTGACCATCTAACTGAGGATGGTACGAGGTACTAAAACTCAACCGGGTCCCTAAGGCACGATGCAAGCTCACCAAAACCTTACGGTGAATCGCGGATCCCTATTCAAAACTATAGATTTGGGCACCCTGTGCAAATGCACTATTTCAGAGATGTACAACTCAGCCAACTTGTCCAAGGTATACGTAGTATGCACTGGCACAAAATGCGCACACTTCGTAAACCGATCCACAATCACCCAAATGGAATCCTTTTTGGTAGGCATCAAAGGCAACCTGGACACAAAATCCATGGTGATTCTTTCCCATTTCCATTCCGGTATCCTCAACGGTTGCAACAACTCGGAAGAAAACTGGTGCTCAGCCTTTACCCGTTGACAAACCAAGCACCGAGCAACGAAATCAGCCACATCTTTCTTCAGTCCCACCCAATAGTACTCCTCCTTCAACCCCTGATACATTTTAGTACTACCGGGATGCATAGCAAAAGGACTAGCGTGTGCCTCAGTCAAAATAGTACGCCTTAACTCTTCGTTTTCAGGAACCATTATTCGACCTTTGAAACACAACACCCCATCATCGTTGAAATGGAAATCCATAGGATTTCCATCCTTGATATCTTTCACGTGAGATACCAAACTCCCATCATACGGTTGCTTCTCCTTAATCATATGTGACAAGGACGACTTCACTTGCAACTCAGCCAACAAACCTCCATCATTCATCACACTCAACCTAGCAAACATGGCTCTCAGCTCCACAACCACTTTCTTGCTCAAAGCATCCGCCATGACATTGGCTTTCCCCGGATGATACTCAATGGTCATATCATAATCCTTAAGCAACTCCAACCATCTACGTTGCCTAAGATTCAGCTCCTTCCGCGACATCAAATATTTCAAACTCTTATGATCCGAATAAACTACACATTTCTCACCATAAAGATAATGCCTCCAGATCTTTAAGGCAAACAAAACCGCTGCAAGCTCAAGATCGTGAGTAGGGTAGTTACGCTCATGAACCTTCAACTGCCTAGATTCATACGCCACTACGTTACCCTCCTGCATCAACACACAACCAAGCCCAACATACGACGCATTGCTATAAACAACGAACTCCTTCCCCGATTATGGTTGAACCAAAATCGAAGCTCGCGTCAAAGCTTCCTTCAATCTTTCGAAAGATCATTTTCCATCCTCCGTCCACTCAAACTGAACATTTTTCTATAGTAACCTTGTTAACGGAGCCGCCAAACTAGATAACCCTTCCATAAACCTTCGATAGTAACCAACCAAACCAAGAAAACTCCTAACCTCCGTCACTGACTTGGGCTCCTTCCAACTTATTACAGCCTCAACCTTACGCAGATCGACCTGAATTCCTTCGGCTGTCACCACATGCCCAAGAAACACCACTTCTCTAAGCCATAACTTACACTTGCTTAACTTAGCATACAACTGATTTTCCATCAACTTCTGAAGCACGATCCGTAGATGACTATCATGATCCTCCTCGGTACAAGAGTACACAAGGATATCATCAATAAACACAACCACAAACTGGTCCAAAAACTCATGAAACACACAATTCATCATATCCATAAAAGCAGCTGGAGCATTGGTCGAGCCAAACGGCATCACAAGAAACTCGTAATGCCCATACCTTGTACGGAAAGCTATTTTGGGCACATCCACCTCCTTCACCTTCAACTAGTAGTAACCCGACCTCAAATCTATCTTTGAAAACACTGAATCTCCCCTAAACTTATCAAATATGTCATCTATCTGCAACAAGGGATACTTGTTCTTTATGGTCAACTTATTCAGTTGCCGGTAATCTATACACATCTGCAATGTACAATATTTCTTTTTAACAAACAGCACCAATTCTCCCGACGGTGAGATATTAGGTCTAATGAACCCACGGTCAAGCAACTCCTGCAACTGCGTCTTCAACTCCTTCAGAGCCATGTGGTACGGAGCAATGGATACAGGTATCGTACCAACAAGGACCTCGATGCCAAACTATACCTCGCGGTTAGGTGGCAACCCTGGTAACTCATTCGGAAAAACACTCACAAACTCACATACGGTGCGAACATCCTACAGCTCAACTCTTTTAATCCAGGATTCATAACATAGGCCAAATAGGCCTAACATCCCAAATCCAACATTCGACTTGCTTTCAAAGTTGAAACAACATTAGACAAAAACTTAGCATTCTCGCCAACAACCACCACCTCATAATCATCCGACAACCTCAAGGATATCCTTTTGGTCTCAAAATCCACCACAGCCCTGTGTTCGGTCAACCAATCCATACCCAAAATCACATCAAAACCATGGAATGGTAACTCCATCAAGTCCATGGTGAACTCATATCCCTGAACCATTAACGGACACCTACAATATAACCTCCTAATCACTACTATCTCCCTAAGAGAACTAGTCACTCTAACACCCACATTAAGAATTTCAGCAGATATATCAAGCAACCCAGCATGCTCACTCAATATGTATGAATGAGTAGAACTAGAATTAACCAACGAATACAACGACAGAGAATAAAGGGTAAAAGTACCTACAATCACATCAGTGTCATTGCGACCTTCACGGTGCGCATACACCCTAGCCGGTCCACCTCTCTCAAGCTGGATATCAATAGTATGAGCCACAGTCCGCTGTCCCACATCTCGACGCTGGAACAGTCTGCGGCCACGACCATGACCATGTTGCAGAGCAACAATAGGTGCAGCACCTTGCCCACCTCGAGCCAACAATACGCAATCTAACCTTAAATTATCTCGGGATCCACAAACCCAACATGTGCTAAACAATGCTCTAGCCTGGGCTCCCTGTCCCTAGACTCCACGTCCAACCGCACCTCTACCATACCTCGGCTCAGGGTGAAACCTCCTATCACGATGTCTCTTGGCCTGACCACTGCTATAACCCAAATTAGTAGCTCTCTTGCCCGAGCTAGAACCTCGCGATCTAGAAGCCAAACCCAAATTTTACTCCACATCCTTGGCTCGCAAAACCAACACGTCAAAATTGGTATAATCAGCAGCAAGCATGTATGTCTTAACATCTTGCACAAGCTCATAATGGAAACGATCACATTGAGTACGCTCGTTAGGAACCAACTCAGATGCATACCGACTCAACCTCACAAACTACACCTTGTACTCCACAACAAACATACTGCCCCGCACCAATGCCATAGACTCACGTTTCTTCTCGTCCTGATACTGGACTCCCAAAAACTTCTTCCGAAAAACCCCACAGAAAAACTCCCAAGTCACATCATCTGTCGTCATACCGGATATCATGGTAGTCCACCATGTATAAGCATCACCCTACAGCAGGGAAATAGCACAGCCTAGCTTACGAGCATCGGTGCACCCCATCTGGCCCAGTATCCTCTCAGTACTTGTCAACCAACCCTCAGAAGCCTCAGGTGACAAACCTTAGAACTCAACTCTGCCCAAGCTACGAAGATGATCAAGCGACAAACCTTGCACCTCAACCGGTGGTGCTAGTACACAAACACTGCAATCGTTGTTCGAAATGCACCGGTCATAGCTTGTAATAACGGTGCCATATCACCCATCCTCGCCCGGCTGAAGCGTAGGTGGTACTTGATCCACTCCCTCAAGTGGATTAGGTGGGGGCGGTGGAAACCCTCTAGGAGGTACAACTTTTCCTTCATCATCCTGCCCAATGATAGCAGCAATCGCGCTAGATCGTAACTCTCTCCTCGGTCCTATCGTGCTATAACATATCTAGGGCATGATAATCATTTCAAAACAAAAACAGTCAGGCCAACCTCAAGCAAGGATCCAAGACTTTCCATTTCAAAAATCAAAACTTTCCAAACTATAATAATAAGGCAATGGGTACCACCAATTTCCCCAGCATGACATTTGCAACCAACATACATATAACAATCACCGTGCATTTCAACCAGCGTACATACAACAATCACCGTGCAAATCAAACAACGGAGCATAACCCATGGCAACAACACAACCACCTCCCAATGAACAAAACCTGGCCCTGATACCACCAAATGTAACCATCTTGACCTGGTCTAGCCGCTAGTCTGAATCAAGAAAGCTACATTAGGTTTGCCGAAGCAAACCGGAGAGTTACATAAAACCTGGTCCAGTTTTTTCTTTTTATCTTATTTAGATGCCAATTATTAACACTATATGTTCACGCAGATTATATGTGTAACCCCAACTCAATCGGGCATCAATTTGACATCCAATTGACCAACCTTATAATTTAGGGACCAAATTGCAAATACAAGGATTTCCTAGATTAAAGCTCATTTTTAGGTTACCAACCATCAATTAGCTAGGTTCTAATCTTTCATTTCAAATTTCAGCTCGAACCGGTCATTCTACCATATATAATTGCATCGGCAAGAATTAGGGACTAAAAAGCAAAGGAAGCAAAACTGCCCAAAAGTGACATTTACATGAGAAACGGTCATCTGTATCGAAAAGGGTAGGCCCGTACTGATATGGTTTGAAAAAACCTATTTCGATACACCACCAAACCGTATCGACATGCCTAATTGAATCACCGAACTTTTGAAATATTTTAAACCATATCGATACGGTTCCTCATGTGTTTCGATATGTGGGTTCGTGCTGCAAAAGTGAATTCTAGAGGCTAAAACTTGTATCAAAACGCCCATCCTCGTACCGGTACACCAGGCCAAAATTGCCTAGGCGTATCGAAACACTCAGTACTTGTACCGATCCCACAAGCCTGATTTTGCCTAGCTGTATCGATACGGTCCCCTGCGTATCGATACGCTTGGGCCTGTAATGTCACATTTTGCTGGTTTTTCATCACAAAATCATACTCTAAACAACTCAACATACTTTATGTTAAGTGTCTAAAAGTACTATTTTATTCACCATTTTATTCATATTATTGCTAGACTTAGGCTCATATTAGTTGCATTATTAGCCATTCATGCATGTTTGCATTGTTTCCTTGGTGGTTAAGTTTGATTTCATATTTTGCTTAATTTTGTGGAAAAAGGGTGCTACCGATAGTTGTTTTTGTGTGTGTGCTGAATCACTTGCCTAAACAAGGCTGGAACCAGTTGCTAGGACAGTGCATGAAGGAGATGCCGACGCAGTTGCCAGGGTAGTGCATGAAGGAGAAAAAGGGGGAGAGATTTCGACAGGGGCTTTCAACCATTCTTCATCTTTTTCTTTCTTATTATTAGGTATATGTTAGGAATTCTTTGTTTTGTGTTTTGTGGTTGTGAGAAACAATTGGATTTTCTTTAGGTAATAAGAGTTTGCACTTTCAATTCAAGGTTTACTCATTCTTGGTTTTTATTCTTATTTGTGAGTGAATTGGGAGAGGATCTCGTAACTCTATCTATTTATCTAATATCGGGAGAGTTAGATTCAAGAAACGAATGAGTATGGTCTTTATTCAATCTATTGATGGTAAAGATTAATCCGGCTTAGGAATAAGTTAAGGATTTCAACGGCTAAGAGGAACACAAGATTGGTTGTTGTTCACCCTTGATTCATGCAGGGATGTATTGTCAAGGCATGCATAATTAGCTACAGTTTCGACTTAAGGATAAGAAGAAACCATTGAATAACGCCCTCTGCCAAACCTTGAAGTTGTTGCCTAGCCGCCCAAACGATTTGCCCAGCCCGGTTGCCCAGCAACCGTCGATTAGTTGCCAAGGCAACCCGCTACGCATAAGTTGCCACAAGAATCGAGTTGCCCTTGCACTCTTTACCAAGACAATGCAATTGGCTATCACACCTCAACTCACAATAACCTGACCTATTCCCTCTCTTTTGATTACATCTTCTTTTACTTTATTGCTTTCTAGTTTAGTTGTTAGTTAAAACTCCTACAATCACCTACTTGTGTTTTTACGTTTTACAGTGAAGAGATTGAATTCTTGAAGTGGCACCAATCCCTGTGGAGACGATATCTTTTATACTATAACTTGCGACGTGTACACTTGCACAATTGCGGAGCACTTATTACGCGCAACAAGTTTTTGGCACCGTTGCCAGGGATTGGCAATAGTGACTTTGTTTTTATTATTTAAGATTCGAAGGGTTAACAAACTTTGGTTTTGCATTGGTATATGACCAGGGCAAGACCGATTACAACAGAATATCCCTTTGATCCAAAAATTGAACGAACCTTGCAAAGACTCAGACAAAGGTTAAGAGTAGCAATGGCTAATCAAGACGGCAAGATGAATCAGGATGTTCCAGCAGGAGGAGGAGTGATTTTTGCACAAAACAGAACTATTCGAGACTATCTAGAGGAAGATCTTGAAGGACTTAATCCAAGAGTTGTCACACCTAAAATTGAAGCCGACCACTTTGAGTTGAAATCGGTGATGTTCAATATGATCAACACAATTGGTCAATTTGGTGGCTCAGCAACTGAAGATGCACGACAACATCTTAAATCTTTCCTTGAGATTTGCAACTCATTCAAAATACAAGGAGTCACCCTAGATGTTTTACGGCTAAGATTATTCCCATATTCACTGAGGGATAGGGCGAAAGCATGGCTGAATAGTATTCTTGCCGGATCAATAGGATCTTGGACCGATCTTTGTTGTGATTTCCTTGCTCGATTTAATCCTACAAATTTGATTGATAAGCTTTGTAATGAAATTACTTCTTTTCGGCAGGCAGATGATGAATCCATGTACGAGGCTTGGGAGCGATATAGAGAACTTTTACACAAATGTCTCGTACATAGATTCCCAGTGTGGACACAAGTAACAATGTTTTACAACGCTGTGAATACACCAACAAGGATGATGCTAGATGCCTCACCAAACAACATACTCCTAGATAAGTCGCCAGAGGAAGCAATGCAAATTCTAAACAGGCTCACCAAGAATGTTTATCGGTTCCCATCTGCTAGAAGAGGAAGAGTTAGATGCCAAGCCACAATACATTAATGGGATCATCGATTCAATTTCGCACAATTGGCCACTCTAACCAAGATGGTCCGAACATTAGAAACAAAATAACACACATGAGGTCAAGGTAGTAGATTCCTTTTTGTGATTTATGTGGTGGTAACCATAATTCTTGAATGTATGCAGAATCCAGAATCCGACTTTTATGTGGGGAATTACAATCGGAACAACAATGTGATGTCCAACACATATAATCTAGCTTGGAAGAAACCCAAATTTTTCATGGAGTAATCCCAACAATGCTCTAAACAAGAACAATCAGAATGCACAAGCATCGGGATTCCAGAGAATATGCTACGACAACGATTCTTTGCAACAACAACCGACAACATCTAGTTCTTTGGAAATTTCTCTCAATGCTTTTATGTTATAAATAAAATTTTATATGGTGAGAATAGTAACTTCCTAAAAAGAACTGATGCTTTTATTAACAGGACCGAGATGAGATTGCAAAACCAAGATGCGGCAATCAAATCATTGGAAACTCAAGTCAGACAATTTGCTCAAAAGTTGAATACTAGACCGCAAGGAGGTTTACCTAGCGATCATGAAGTCACAAGAAGAACGGCCATGAACAATGCAAGGCGATCACCACTAGAAGTGGTGACAACTTAAGGAGGCTCAAGCTCACTCATTAAACAAAACTCCACAAAAAGAACAAGATGAACTCAACGGTAAAGCCTCGGATGCTGAACCAGAAATGCCACAAGAGCCCCAGTTGCGATGTCGCGGCAACCAACGATAAGCATGCCCGAAATGAGCATGCCACGACAACCAGCGATAAGGATGTCACGACAAGCGATTGATGATGCCTCAAAGCAACTCCGGTTGCCCGACAATGCCGTCAATTAGGTTATAGACCAATGAAAGGATTGAAGATATCCGACTTCCACCACCATTCTTACAAAGGTTGAAGCGACAAAAGCAAGAATATCAATTCAAGAAGTTTCTTGATATCCTAAAGCAAGCCCACATCAACTTGCCATTGGTCGAGGCGATTGAACAAATGTCGAACTATGCCAAGTTTCTAAAATACATTAGGTCCAAGAGAACAAGGCTAGGAGAATTTTGAAATAGTTGTCGCAACAGAGGGATGCATGGCCATGTTGCAAAATCACATGCCACCCAAGTTGAAGGATCCTGAAAGTTTCACAATACCTTGTTCCATCGGAAACCACTATGTCGGGAAAGCATTATGTGACGCTGGAGCAAGCATAAACTTGATTCCTAAACTGATTTTCCAGAAACTAGGAATCGAGAAGGCAAGACCTACAACAGTTATGCTACAGATAGCCGACAGATCCTATGTGCATCTAGAGGGAAAAATCGAAGACATACTGGTAAAAGTTGATAAATTTATTTTTCCCTCTTACTTTATTGTTTTGGATTGTGAAGCAGTTGAGCATGCACCTATCATTCTCAGGAAACCATTCCTAGCAACAGGGTCTCCTTGCACCTATCATTGCATTTATTCATTATAGTCTAATCTTTAACATACTTTAGAAACAAGTCTTGCCAAGATCCCCTTGCTTCTTGCTGCATTCCAAGACCTCAATTATCTACATTGATGGACAACGAGAGCGTAAGCACACAAGGCTTAGTGAGGAAAGCTCTAAAACAAACACCATCAATGCATTTAAAACCATTTACATAACATCATCCTTTAAAACATCATGCCATTTTTAAACCATGCACTTTACACCATTAAAACCAGCATGTTAAACCATACGCCACATGTATCATTAACAACAACAAAGTCACATTGCTAACCCTCCACTTCAGCCTTCTCATGCATTACTACCAAATGCAAAGCTTAAGGAGAAACATGTATAAACCACATTATACAACATACATTAACAATTATATTGGCTTTCAAGTGATCATTTAACTAGTCCAATAACAAAAGAGTTCATCGGATACACAGATTCAACAAGTGTTAACCCAACACTTCAGGCCATCTCAAATGGAATAGCGACACAATCACAATCGTGGTACAATAACAACCGGGTACAATCTCAACCCATAGGGATACCAATCCCTCCCATCGGTTAGATGCTTAACCCACTAACGAGAGTATTTGGTACTGTTAAACCCCTCTACCGTTAGGGTACTTGGATGAAGTATTTGGTACACAATATAAACCCCTCAACATCCAAGGTGACTTATTTACAGTGCACTCAATCCTATGGCCGGCGAACTATATCCGATAACAATTTTAAAACCACATCACTTGCCAAAATAATTAACCAATTAACATTTACCTCACTGTTTTTAAAAAGCATTAAACCATGTCATTTCCAAAGCAACAACCATGCTTTAAAGCACAAGTATAAACCATACTTACAAGGATCACTTACCATGTGCATCCTTCATCATTTCATGCTTAAAAACAATATATCAGATACTTTAAAACATGCTTTAACAGTAGGTAACATGTAATTAAAACAAGTGCATGAAACCATTTCAAAGTAGCACGATCGAGAGAGAAATCCACTTTATACTTACTTCCAAGTCTAGGTAAGCGTTTCAAGCTCTACCATAACTCCCAAAACTTTGTTCTCAAAATACCAAAATGCTTTAAACCACGTTTTCACTCACCGATACGCGAAACTTCGCTTCGCCGATGCGAAAACAAGCATTTGAAGCCTCCTACGCTTGTCCAATCACTTTCGGATCAACCTCCCTTGCTTTTACCACACAACAACAGAGGATTAATGAATCATAATGCATTCTAAACATAGCAACACAATCCTTCTCAGATTTCCACAAAATCCTCACAATTAACCCTCCACAACAACCGAAAACATAACCAAAACACTTTGATTCATAACCCAACCAACTTATATCAACCTAGCATCATTTTCAACATCAAAACACATCTAAAAACAAATCCAAAACAAGCTACTACTTCCAGCAGCCTTACAACCACCGAAACACCACAAACCTCAAAACTAACAACCTAAACAAGTAGAGATTCTTAAGTCTCAGGATTCCATTGATAAAAATCACTTATCAACATTATTAAACATCCAAAATATAAATTAAATCACCACTACTTATTGCAAATAAGATCCAATTCGTGAATCAACTCATTTTCCTCAAAGAACTCATTAAATCATTAGAAAATCATCAAAATCAGATTAGAAACACAAAAAAAGGATCAAATGCTTGGGAATTTCAATATTTAACCATACAATAGAGGAGATCTTGGACCTTACCCCTATTGTGAAGTTTCTCCCTCAATTGATTTGTAAAAAGCTAAGAAAACACAAGATTGATGTAAGCTTTTGTATAAACAATCTTTATAAAACAATTTGAAACAATAAAATCAAGTTAAGAACCACCTCACCTCTAAAAATTTGATGAAATCTGAGTGTTTGGATGAAGAGAGAATGGAGAGGAAAAAGTTTAGAGAAAATGACATGATTTTTGTTTTAGAAAAGATAACTAACTTTTTTAACAAAACCCACTTTAATTATTTATTAAATCACATGTTAAAATCTGTTAAATTAAGGGAGAAATCACCAAAAACCAATTGGTAAAATAGCTCCTTAAAGATTCTAAGTAGTTGACCCTTTTCATTTTAGTCGCTATAAAATCCCAGTTTTCAAAACTTTCATTTTGGTCACTAACCAAAATGTCCATCTTCCAAAACTCATTTCCCAAAATTAATTCCACAATTATTAAATACATAATTAATAATGATCTTTAAGCATTTTCCATAATTTTTCCCACACCAAAAATATACGATCCCAAAATCGACTCGAATCTCTCCTCTGGTCTACCAGACCGTCTAATAACCCACTAAACCGCTAGGCCCAAAAACCAGGGTGTTACATGAAATGCTAAAGGATGCACATGGTAAGTGATCCTTGTAAGTATATGGTTTATACTTGTGTTTTAAGGCATGGTTGTTGCTTTGGAAAATTGGTTTGGTTAAGGCTTGTTGAAAACAGTGAGGTAAATGGTAAATGGTTAATTATATTGGTAAGTGATGTGGTTTTAAAATTGTTATCGGGTATAGTTGGCCGGCCATAGGATTGATAGTGCACTATAATAAGTCATCTTGGATGTTAATGGGTTTAGATCCATGTACCGAAAACTTCATCCAAGTACCCTAATGGTAGAGGGATTTTATAGTACCGTTACTCCCGTTAGTGGATTAAACATCTAACTGAGGTAAGTGGTTGGCATCCCC
Source organism: Hibiscus mutabilis (assembly GCA_019671005.1). NCBI lineage: Eukaryota > Viridiplantae > Streptophyta > Magnoliopsida > Malvales > Malvaceae > Hibiscus > Hibiscus mutabilis. Next base: position 25,747,638 of record CM033750.1, on the reverse strand, counting down.
GTGGGTTGAAAGTGTACCTAGTTGTTAGGTACCACGATTGTGATTGTATCGCTATTTCGGTTGAGATGGCTTGAAGTGTTAGGAGAACACTTGTTGAGTCTGTGTATCCGATGAACTCTTTTGGAAATGGAACTTGGTTAATTATCACTTGTGAGCCAATATAATTGTTAATGTATCATTGGAAGGTTTATGTTGTATAATGTGATTTATACATGTTTACTCTTTAAGCTTTGCATATGGTTGTTATGCATGGGAAGGCTTAAATTTAGGTTAGCAATGGGATTTGCTATTGGTTAATGATACATGTTGCATATGGTAATATGCTGGTTTTAACGATGTTAAGTGCATGGTTTTAGAGGCATGATAATGTTTTAAAAGATGATTGAAATGGGATTTCAAGGTAGTGTTGAAAAATGGTTTTAATGCGTTGATGGTGTGTTGTTTTTGAGCACTCTCACTAAGCCTAGTGTTGGTATAGACTATAAATAATAAGGTCAATGGGGGTTCCGTTGTTATTTTTGGGAGGTGTTTTGTTAAACTTTTTGTTTTAGCAAGTTTATTTTGCTGCTCTTAGTTTGTAAAAGGCCATTAATGATTGTGTGTGGTGATGGTTTGGAGTTTCATGCTTTGCTAGTTTGGTTTTCTAGGAAGCATGCCTTTAGATTTCCTTTTGAAGTTTAATGCCATGAATTGATGTTGAAGTCGAGTTGTCATGGCGTGGTTTGTTCCTTGAATATGTTGGATGTGTGTTAGGGACTTGTTAGGATGTTTTGGATTAATCAAAAGCTTGTTAAACCAGCAAAAATGGACATTTCAGGTCCAAGCATACTGATACGGGTGTCCCTATTTTGGTACGGGTAACCCATTTCAGGCTTAGCGTACTGTTACGTGGGAAATCATTTCGATAAGGGTCAAGGCAATTTAGACCAGCTTTTCGGTACACAGGTACCTATTTCGGTAGGGCATAATGTTAAATTAGAGGGTGTTTCGATACGCGGGGGGTGTATCAGTATGGATTTTGGCTACTGAAAAAATAGGGTTTTGAATCAGAAAGGGTGTACCAAAATGGGAGTAACCGTACCGATACAGCTACCATTAAATTTGTTATTTGGGATGTTCTGAGCTTCTGATTTCTTATGTTTTAGTCTCTGAATGTTGTGAATGCAATTGAATGAGTATGAATAATCCTTTTGAGCTGATTTCTGACATTTAAGCATAAAACCTACTTAATTAAAGGTTGGTAATGTAAAAATGAGTTAAGACCCTATAATTTTTTGGTTTTGTTATTTGGTCCCTAAATTGCTTATGTGATCAATTGGATGTTAATTCGACGCTCGATTGATTTAAGTTTTCACCAAGAATTAGTATGTACATGTAGGATGATAATTTTGTATCTAGACAAGATAAAAGAAAAAAATGGTTGGGTTTCAGGCTTAATTCTTTACGGTTTACTTAGGTAAAGCTAGTTTAGCTCACTCAGTTCGATCTTGTGACTAGGTTGGGTCAAAGAGGTTACATTTGGTGGTATCAGAGCCAGGTTTGCGATAGTAGGAAGTTGGTTTAATTGTTATGATGTTATTGTGAGTTGTTATCTGATGTTTGATATGCACGGTGATTGTAACATGCTCGGTGGTTGTTGTATGTCATGTTGGGGGAATTTGGGAAACCTATTGCTTTATTATTATAGTTTGAAATGTTATGATTTTGAAATGAAAGTCTTGGATCCTTGCTTGAAGCTGGCCTAATTGTTTTGTATTTGAATAATTATCATGCCTTAGATATATTGTTATCACGATGGAACCGAGAAGAGAGTTATGATCTGGTATGATTGCTGCTGCCACTGGGCAGGAAATTGAGGAGAATGTTATACCTTTTGGAGGGATGCCACCACCCCGCCTAATCCACCCGAGGTAGTTGATTCAGGCCATGACCGGTGATTTTTAGGCACCAATTACGGGTGTTTATGTGTCGGCACCACCAGTAGTTGGGCAGGGTTTGCCGCTAGAGCGTCTTTGCAGTTTGGGCAGAGTTGAGTTTCGAGGTTTGTCACCTGAGGCTTTTGAGGGATGGTTGGCTAGTACTGAGAGGATACTGGGCCAGATTGGCTATGTTGTGCCCTGTTATAGGGTGATGTGTATACATGGTGGACTACCACGATATCCGGTATGATGACCGAAGATGTAACCTGGGAGTTCTTTTGTGGTGTTTTCCGAAAGAAGTACCTGTGAGTTTAATATCAGGACGATAGAAAGCGTGAGTTTATGGCTTCTATAACACCCCAATTTTGGGCCTAGCGGATTTGAGTTTTATTAGAAGGTCTGGTGGTCTGAGTTAGAGATTAGAGTCAGACTAGGGATTGTATATTTTTCGGTAAGATAAAAATATGGAAAAATAGTTAAAATCATCTTTTAATATATATTAATTTTTGTTGGAATCAATTTTAGAAAAGGGAATTTGGAAATATGACATTTTGGGTTAGTGACCAAAATGTGATTTTTGAAAACTGTTTTAAAGTGACTAAAATCAAAAGGTTTAAATCCTTAGAATCCTCTGTTAAATGGTTATTTATTGATATTCCCAAGTATTTGATCCTTGATTTATAAGTTGTAATGTGATTTTAATGTTTTATCCATGTTTAGTTGAGTTATTTTGGAAATATTGATGAAATATGGTAATTTCCAAAGTGGATCTGATTTTCAATGTTTGAGATTGATTTAATATATGTTTTGGATGTGTTTTGATGTTGATAAGTTGTTTTTATCAATAGAATCTCGAAACTCCTGAATATCTAATTGTTTAGGTTACTAGTTTTGAGTTATTGTGGAGACAATCGAGTTTAATCTTTGCTGGAGGTAAAAGGATGCTAGGAAAAGGTTTTTGGATATTATTAGATGTTGGTTGATGGGTTGAATTGTTGTTTTATGGCCGGGTTAAGTTTCGGAAACGTTTGATGATGATTTCGGTATGTTTCGTATGGTTTTCGAGTGGGCAACTTGGGAGTTACGGGAGATTACTATTAGGCAATAGTTTGAATGCATTTTAATGCATTTATCCTCTGGTTTTATGTGTTTAAAATAAGGGACAATCAATGCGTCGAAGCTTGACGTTGTTTTAGTGGTTTGTCGTGAGCTTGTATCACGTTGGCAAGGAAGGTAAAGCGTATCGGTGAGTGGAAACTGGTTTTTAATGCTTTACAAAGGTTTGTAAAGGTTGTTGGGAGTTTAGGGTAAGCGTGAGACACTTACCTAAGTTCGGAAGTAGGTTTCCCTTATTTTGCTCTTGAATATCGACTTGGATATGAGCATGTTGTTTGCATGTTTTGGTGATAAACATGGTATGATTTACTTACAAGAAATACATGATTTTGAGTACATATGCAGGGGATTGAAAGTATATTAAATGCTATTGAACATTGGTTTTCATTTTGGTTGGGAATGGTGTTATTGCATTGGCAATGAGATTTCCATATGTGATGTGTTGTTAAATGCATTGTAAAACAGTAAGTAAATGGTTTGTAAATGATATATCAGCTATGTAACAAGGTGAGAAAATAATCAGATATAGTTGGCATGCCATAGGATTAAAAGTGCACTATAAAATATGAACAAAATCGATCATAGCCATGGGTCCTTGAGGTATGGCGGTTTAACAAGGCCACTCGAACTGTTGGGGACCTCATTTGGGACTTGCAGTTTAACTAGGCAACCCAAATTGATGGTGATCTTGTGGATTAACTAGGCAAGGTCGGTACACTTGCGGTTTAACTAGGCAAGGGTGAAATCTCGCGGTTTAACTAGGTGAGGGTGTCAAATCTCGCGGTTTAACTAGGCAAGGTTTGGAATATCATGCAGTTTAACAAAGCATGGTATGAGAGATCTGTGTATCCGATGTGTATAGGATGGAGGTAGTCTATGTGGGTCACTATAAATGCCAATATATGTTAAAGTTTATATGTTGAACCTTGTTTATAATGCCTTGGGGATTTAAGCATGGTTTGTTTAAAATGCTTTGGGATTTAAGCATGGATTGTATATGATGTTATATAAAGGTTATTATGTTTTGATTCGGTTGGAATCATGGAAAAATGCTTAGGTTGTAAGCATGTTTTGGGGAAAGCAAGCATGTGGTTTTCAAATGGTTTTTAATGCATCATTGTTCTATGAGCATCCTCACTAAGCATGTGTGCTTATGCTCTCTTTTTCCTAATGATGCAGAGCATTAAAGTTCGGGGTAGCAAAGGCAAGGTTTGTAAGGATCCAAGAGATAAACTACTTTTGAGTATGAACTCGGTTTATGTTTCCGGTTAATAAGGCAATGCGTTCGCCATGGTTCTTGGGTGTTGTAAATCTGTTGCATTGTGGTTTTTAGAATGATTCTATACTGGTTTTTGATGATGGTTAGATGTTTCTCAGCTTGATGTTATTACTTGCTTATAGTTGTGGTTGAATGGATGTATAGGTATGCATATAGAGTTCCCTTGTGGATTGTTATGTTGTGCTGGTTTGACCAGGTTTAATATGCTATGTTGAGTGTGTTGGCAGGATGCTTATGTTGAGAATGGCCTAATTGTGCATTTTGGTATGTTTGGCAAAATGGTCTAAGAAACATGCCTCTAGAGTGGTCCTTTGGAAGTATGAGGTTGCTTTGTTTGCCTAACCTTGGTATAAATGATAGTTTATGCATGCTCAAATGTTGTTATGCGTGTATACAAGTTGCTAGGGGCCAATTGCATCTAGAATTGTGTGAAAAACCAGCTAATTTTGACATTATAGGCCTAGGCGTACTAATACGCGGAGGACCGTATCGGTACGGCGAGGTAAATAAGGCTAGGGTGTTTCGGTACAGGTAGGGGCGTTTTGATACACCTAATGGTTACTAGAATTTCACCTTTTGGGAATGAGGCTGCGCACTGAAACACCAGGTGACCGTATCAGTACGGTGTTGAAGGATTTTAAAATATATTTTATACTCGACGTGGAGTACCGATATGGGTCTTACCGTATCGAAACTATGAGTTCACAACCGTATCGATACGGGACTCAGCATATCAATAAGGATACCGTTGTTTTTGTTAATGTCTTGGAAAGACAGTTCTGGTTTCTTTCATTTTAGTCCCTGAATTTTGTTTTCCAATTATTTGAGCATGGATGATCGTTTGAAGCTAATTTTATAAGCATGAAATGTACTTAATTAAAGGTTGGCAACTTAAAAATTAGAAAAGTCCTTTTATATTGCAGAAATTGCATTTGGTCCCTAATTTGTGTTTGTGGCCAATTGGATGTCGTTACGATGCCCGATCGAGATGAGTGCTGAAATGTGGATAGTATGAACCTGTAGAAAAGAATTAATGCATCTAGACAAGATAAAAGAAAAATGGACATGTTTTAGGTTTAATCTTCCTGGTTTACTTCGGTAAACCTAATATAGCTTGCTCGGTTCGGTCTTGCGACTAGGCCGGGTCGAAGGGGTTACATTTGTTGGTATCATAGACAGGTTTGTGAGAAGTTAGGATCTTGTTGTTTGACTAGCTGATGTTGTTTGAACTGTACGGTAATTGTGTATATGTTCGGTGATAGTTTAATATTCTATTGGGGTATGTTTTGGGAACACATTGCCTATTATCGAGGATTTTAAATGCGTTTTAAAGTTGATTGGATCCTTTGCCTGACGCTAGCCTAACTTTAATGTGTTTTGATGCTTTTGTTAGCATGGCTCGACGTGATACACGATCGATGGCTAATACTACCGGGGTTGGGCAAAATAATAAGACAGAAGATAATCTCCCTCATGTTTTACCTCCTCCTCCTCCAGTGGTTCCTCCAGTTGACGTTGGGGCGGGTGAAGCACCCCAGGTTCACCAAGTGCCTGTGTATGGTGATTTAACTCTGTTAGTTCAGGCAATAACGGGAGCTTTTCAGACAGCGATGGCTAGAGTGCAGGCACCAACACCGGCACCTATTATGGTGGCAAATCAAGGTTTACCCTTGGAGCATTTGAGGAATTTGGAAGGTGAGGAGTTTCAAGGTTTGAGCCCTGAGGCAACCGAGGGTTGGCTAGAAAAGACGATTCACATCTTGAATCAGATAAGATGTAACGAGGAGTGCAAGTTGGGTTGCACTGTATCTCTGCTGCAGGGGGATGTATATCATTGGTGGGTGACCATAATTGCTGACGTTCTTAAGGCGAGCGTTACTTGGGAGTTTTTTTGGAGAGCTTTCAAGAGGAAGTATCTTGGTACCCAGTATTTGGATATGAAGAAGCGCGAGTTTATGTTGCTATCTCAGAGAGGCATGTTTGTTGCTAATTACGAGGTGAAGTTTGTCCGACTGAGTCAGTATACTCCAGAGTTGGTTCCAGATGACCAGCAGAGATGTGACAGGTTCCGTTATGGTCTTGTTAAGGACATCAAGACGTATCTTCTGGCTATAGATTACACAGATTTTGATGTGTTGGTCAATCGGGCCAAGGATATCGAGTAGTCCTTAGATGCACCAGTTCAGGCTGTAGGTGTGAACTTGGGTAAAAGAGTGGCCGACTCTAGCTATTTTGGGAGGCAGAATAGGAAGTTCAAGGACAAGAGACATAAGCCAGATCACAAGCGTGGTGGTGGAGTTGGCCAGGGTGCTCAAGGAGCTTGTGTTACACCGAAGTGTGAGCGATACGGTATGCGCCACATGGGTATGTGCTGGGGTAATGCTGGAGCTTGTTGGATTTATGGTTCATCTGATCACCTGAAGCGTGATTATCCTTGGGCTGCGAGGGATGCACCAATACAGGTTGCTGCACCTGCTAGGGGCTGAGGCTGTGGAAGGGGTAATTTTTAGAGGCGCGATGATGGTCAGAGGGGTATGGCTCATGCTGCAGCATAAGACCTGAAGGTGGTGGACCGGCTCAGGTCTTTGCTCACCTTGAGGGTCGTAATGACACATATGTGATCGCAAGTACTTTTACTTTGCAATACTTGTCATTGTTATCTTTTATTGATTTAGGGTCTACGCATTCATATATCTTGAGTGGACATGCTTCTATGCTGAATGTTCCTGTTGAGATCTTCGATGTTGGCATGTTAGTCACAAGTTTCTTTGGGGAGACAGTTACAATAAGAAGGTTGTACTGACGTTGTCCTTTGTTGGTGCAAGGTCATGAGTTTGCCGCAGATCTGATGGAATTGCCATTCCATGGTTTTGATATCATTTTGGGTATGGATTGGTTGAGTGAGCACAGAGCAATTGTGGATTGTGAATCCAAGAGGATTTTCTTGATGTTGGTCGACGACTATGAAGTTTTGGTGGTTGGCGAGAATGTTAAGTTTCTGTCCAATGTGGTTTCAGCTGTTAGAGCGAAGAAGATGATGTTTGATGGCTGCCAAGCTTATTTGGCTATTGTTATGAATCCGGAAGCCACGGGTGTTCGAATGCAAGACATTTAGACCATGTACGACTTTCTTGAGGTTTTTCCTGAGGAGTTGTTGGGTTTACCTCCAGATAGAGAGGTGAAGTTTCGTATTGAGACATATAAGGGTACAACACCGGTGTCCATTGCTCCTTATAGGATGGCACCAAAAGAATTGAAGGAGTTGAAGTCTCATCAACTTCAGGAGTTGTTGGATCATGGCTTCATTCAGCCAAGTGTTTCTCCGTGGGGTGCTCCTGTTCTCTTCGTGAAAAAGAAAGATGGTACGATGCGTATGTGCATTGATTATCGTTAGTTGAACAAGTTGACGGTAAAGAATGGGTACCCATTATCGCAGATTAGTGATTTGTTTGATCAGTTCAGTAAAGCAGCGGTGTTTTCCAAGATAGATTTAAGATCGGGGTATTACCAGTTGAAGGTTAAGGATGTGGATGTGCATAAAACCGCGTTCCGTATGAGGTATGGGCATTATGAGTTTCTAGTCATGCCTTTCAGTTTGACAAATACCCCGACTGCGTTTATGAACATGATGAATAGAGTGTTCCACGAGTATCTTGATCAGTTTGTGGTGGTGTTCATAGATGATATTCTTGTGTACTCTCGTACCGAGAAAGATCATGTTCGGCATTTGCGGATAGTGTTGCAAGTGTTGAAGGATAATAAGTTATACGCTAAGTTGAGCAAGTGCAAGTTTTGGCTTAAGGAAGTGACATTCCTTGGTCATGTGGTCTCTGTGGAGGGTATTCTCGTTGATCCACAAAAGATTGAGGCTATTCTCAATTGGAGGCCACCTAAGTCTGTATCGGAGGTGCATAGTTTTCTTGGGTTGGCTGGTTATTATCGCCATTTCGTTAAGGGGTTTTCGAGTATTGCAGCACCGTTGACTAAGTTGTTACAGAAGAATGTTCCTTATGTGTGGATGGAGAAGTAACAACACAGTTTTGAGAAGCTGAAGGAAGTTCTGACACGTGCTCTTGTATTGATTCAGCCTGAATCTGTGAAGGAGTTTGTGGTTTATAGTGATATGTCGTATGTTGGCTTGGGTTGTATGCTGATGCAGGATGGGAAGGTTGTGGCCTTTGTATCGAGGCAATTGAAAGTTCATGAGCGCAATTATCCAACTCATGATTTGGAGCTTGCGGCTGTGGTATTCGCTTTGAAAATTTGGCGACATTACCTCTATGGCGAGAAGTGTGTGATCTTTTCGGATCACAAGAGCTTGAAGTATTTGATGGCCCAGAAAGATTTGAATCTTAGGCATCGTAGATGGTTGGAATTGCTTAAGGATTAGGACTTGACAATTGAGTATCATCCTGGTAAAGCCAATGTAGTGGCGGATGCATTAAGTCGTAAGGTTGCGGTTGAGCTTCGAGCTATGTTTGCAAGATTGAGTGTGACACGGGAGGGTGGTTTGCTGGTTGAATTGCAAGTCAAGCCTACGTTATCATAGTTGATTAAAGCTAAGCAACCGTACGATGATTCGCTGGTTGAGCATGTTAAGGACATAGCGGATGGTAATCTGACATAATTTTATTTTGATGATGATGGAGTTTTGTGTTTCAAGGGTCGAATAGTGGTGCCGGATGATCTAGAGTTGAGGCACACTATCTTAACGGAGGCACACTCTACTCCTTTTGTTATGCATCCTGGTAGTGTTAAGATGTATTGTGATTTGAAGGAGGCATACTACTGGGTTGGGTTGAAAAAGGATGTGGCTGAATTTGTTTCCAAGTACATGGTATGTCAACGGGTCAAAGCTGAACATCAATTTCCATCCAGGTTGTTGCAACCGCTGTAAATTCTAGAGTGGAAATGGGAGAGAATCACCATGGATTTTGTAACAGGTTTGCCGTTGACACTAGCTAAGAAGGATTCCGTTTGGGTGATTGTTGACCAGTTCACAAAGTGTGCACATTTCCTGCCAGTGCATACAACGTTCACCTTGGACAAGTTGGCAGATTTGTATATAGCTGAGATTGTGCGCTTGCATGGTGTACCTAAATCTATCGTTTCTGATAGGGATCCGAGGTTTACGGCAAGGTTTTGGAGGAGTTTGCACTAGGCCCTAGGTTCGAGGTTAAGTTTTAGCACTGCGTATCATCTTCAATCGGATAGGCAGTTTGAGCGGGTTATCCAGGTTTTAGAGGATATGCTGAGGTGTTGTATTATTGAGTTCCAAGGAACCTGGGAAAAGCATTTGCCTTTAGATGAGTTTGCTTACAACAACAGTTATCAGGCGAGTATACATATGGCACCTTAAGAGGCGTTATATGGCCGGAGGTGTCGTACACCCTTATGTTGGGCTGAGGTGGGGGAAAAGCATGTTACTCTACCGGATGTGTTGAGAGACACATATGAGAAGGTTAAGCTTGTATGCGACCGGTTGAAAGCGGCTGCGGATCGGCATGGATCTTACTAGGATTTGAAGCTTAAGGAAATTGAATATGCGATGGGCGATCGTGTATTCTTGAAAGTGTCACCATGGAAAAATGTTATGAGATTCGGAAGTAAGGTTAAGCTTAGTCCGAGGTTCATTGGACCATATGAGGTTATTGAGCGTGTGGGTCCTGTGGCATACCAGTTGAGTTTGCCTCCCAAGTTGGAGAAAATTCATAATGTGTTCCATGTTTCGATGTTGAGGAGTTATCGATCAGATCCGTCGCATGTTATGCCGGTGGAGGATGTGGAGTTGAGGCTGGATCTATCCTCTGATGAGGAACCCGTAGAGATCCTCTATACCAGCAATAAAGTCCTATGTGGTAAGACGATAGAGCTCGTGAAGGTCTTGTGCCGACACCGAGGTGTTGAGGAATCTACTTGGGAAAGCAAGGCGGATATGAAGGAGCAATTTCCGCATCTGTTTCCTCCAGGTAATTTTGGGGACGAAATTTCTTGAGTGGGGGAGAGTTGTAACATCCAATTTTGGGCATAGCGGATTTGAGGTTTATTAGACGGTCTAGTGGATCGGGTTAGAGATTCGAGTCAGATTAGGGACTGTATATTTTTGGTATGATAAAAATATGGAAAAATAGTTAAAAATCATATTTTAATATATATTAATTTTTGGTGGAATCAATTTTATAAAAGAGAATTTGGAAATATGACATTTTGGGTTAGTGACCAAAATGCAATTTTTGAAAACTGTTTTAAATTGACTAAAATCAAAAGGGTCAAATCCTTAGAATCCTTAAGGAGCTAATCTACCAATTGTTTTCTGGTGGTTTCTCCCTTCAATTAAATCATTTTAAACATGTGTTTTAAAAGGGTGTTAAGGAAGATTAAATATCTAAAGTTAGTTATTAGCTTTTAAAAGAAATTCACGTAACTTTTTTTCCTAAACCTTTTCTGTCAACTTCTTTTCTTCCAAACACTCAGAATTTCATCAAAATCCAGAGGTGAAGGATTCTTTTCACTTAGATTATTGATTTTAACTTGATTCTTTAACTTTGTTTTGCAAAATCTCATTGAAATATTATGTTTTCTTAGCTTGAAACAAGCCAATTGAGGGAGAAATCACATAACAGGGGTAAGTTCCGTGATCTCCTATGTTAAATGGTTCTTTATTGATATTCCCAAGTATTTGATCCTCGATTTATAAGTTGTAACGTGATTTTAATGTTTTATCAATGTTTAGTTGAGTTATTTTGGAAATATTGATGAAATATGGTAATTTTTTAAGTGGATCAGATTTCCAGTGTTTGAGATTGATTTAATATATGTTTTGGATGTGTCTTGATGTTGATAAGTTGTTTTTATCAATAGAATCCCGAAACTCTTGAATCTCTAATTGTTTAGGTTGCTAGTTTTGAGTTATTGTGGAGATAATCAAGTTTAATCTTTGCTGGAGGTAAAAGGATGATAGGAAAGGGTTTTTGAATGTTATTAGATGTTGTTTGATGGGCTGAATTGTTGTTTTATGGTTGGGTTAAGTTTCAGAAATGTTTGATGATGATTTTGGTATGTTTCGGATGGTTTTCGAGTAGGCAACTTGGGAGTTGCAGGAGATTGCTGTTAGGCAATGGTTTGAATGCATTTTAATGCATTTATCCTCTTGCTTTATGTGTTTAAAATAGGGGACAATCAAGGCGTAGAAGCTTGACATTGTTTTAGTGGCTTTTCGTGAGCTTGTATCGCGTTGGCAAGGAAGGCAAAGCGTATTGGTGAGTGGAAAATGGTTTTTAATGGTTTACAAAGGTTTGTAAAGGTCGTTGGGAGTTTAGGGTAAGTGTGAGACACTTACCTAAGCTCAAAAGTAAGTTTCCCTTATGTGTTTAAAATAGGGGACCTCATTTGGGACTTGCGGTTTAACTAAGCAACCCAAATTAATGGTGATCTTGTGGATTAACTAGGTGAGGTTGGTACACTTGCGGTTTAACTAGGCAAGGGTGAAATCTCACGGTTTAACTAGGTGAGGGTGTCAAATCTTGCGATTTAACTAGGCAAGGTTTGGGATATCATGCAGTTTAACTAAGCATGGTATGAGAGATATGTGTATCTGATGTGTATAGGATGGAGGTAGTCTATCTGGGTCACTATAAATGCCAACATATGTGAAAGTTTATATGTTGAACCTTGTTTATAATGCCTTGGGGGTTTAAGCATGGTTTGTTTAAAATGCTTTGGGATTTAAGCATGGATTGTATATGATGTTATAAAAGGTTACTATGTTTTGATTCAGTTGGAATCATGGAAAAATGCTTAGGTTGTAAGCATGTTTTGGGGAAAGTAAGCATGTGGTTTTCAACTGGTTTTTAATGCATCATTGTTCTATGAGCATCCTCACTAAGCATGTGTGCTTACGCTCTCTTTTTCCTAATGATGCAGAGCATTAAAGTTCGGGGTAGCAAAGGTAAGGTTTGCAAGGATCCAAGAGATAAACTACTTTTGAGTATGAACTCGGTTTATGTTTCCGGTTAATAAGGCAATGTGTTCGCCATGGTTCTTCGGTGTTGTAAATCTGTTGCATTGTGGTTTTTTGAATGATTCTATACTGGTTTTTGATGATGGTTAGATGTTTCTCAGCTTGAGTTTATTACTTTCCTATAGTTGTGGTTGAATGGATGTATAGGTATGCATCTAAAGTTCCCTTGTGGATTGCTATGTTGTGCTCGTTTGACAAGGTTTAATATGCTATGTTGAGTGTGTTGGAATGCTGCTTATGTTGGGAATGGCCTAATTGTGCATTTTGGTATGTTTGGCAAAATGGTCTAAGAAGCATGCCTCTAAAGTGGTCCTTTGGAAGTATGAGGTTGCTTTATTTGCCTATCCTTGGTATAAATGATAGTTTATGTATGCTCAAATGTTGTTATGCATGTATACAAGTTGCTAGAGGCCAATTGCATCAAATGTTGTTATGCGTGTATGCAAGTTGCTAGGTGTTGTTGGACGTGGAGTTCAAGGGCACAGTGTCCAGTTTAGAGCTTCGTTTAACACCTGTTGGGTTTGTGGATCTTGAGATCATCTGAGGCGAGATTGTCCATGATTGGCCAGAGAGGGTCAGGCTCTTGTGCCTGTTGTGGCCAATGCTTGTTGGAGTTGTGGGTCTGGTGACTATTTGTGACGTGATTGTCCTTTGTTCGCCGGAGGTGGGCATGGTGTTGCGTCTGTTGTTGCTCCGTAGAGAGGCCATGGTTGTGGGTGTGGGTCGTTTCAGCATAAAGATAGTGGGCAAAGGATAATGGCTCATATCGTTGCTATCCAGCCTGAGGGAGGTGGATCAGCTAGGGTGTATATGCACTAAGAGGGTCGTAATGATACTGGTGTGATTGCATTTACATTTTCTTTACAATCTATGCCATTGTATTCGTTGGTTGATTCTGGTTCTACCCATTCATACATCTTGAGTGAACATGCACAGTTGCTTGATATATCAGTTGACATACTTATTGTGGGTGTTAGAGTGACTAGTTCTCTTTGGTGGCCAGTCGTGGTTAGGAGGTTGTATCGTAGTTGTCCGCTAATGGATCAGGGACATGAGTTTGCCATGGACTTGATGGAGTTGCCATTCCATGGTTTTGTGTATGGATTGGTTAACTGAACATAGGGTTGTGGTGGATTTTGACACCAAACGGATATCCTTGAGGTTATCATATGATTTTGAGGTGGTAGTTGTTGATGAAAATACTAGGTTTTTGTCTAATGCTATTTCGGCTTTGGAAGCAAGTCGAATGTTAGATTCTGGATGTCAGGCTTTCTTGGCCTATGTTATGAATCCTAGTTCGAAGGAGTTGAGGGTGCAAGATATTCGTACCGTATGCGAGTTTTTTGGTGTTTTTATAGAAGAGTTGTCGGGGTTGCCACCAGACCGTGAGGTTGAGTTTAGCATCGAGGTCTTTGCAGATACGGCACCAGTGTCCATTGCTCCGTATCGTATGGCCCTGAAGAAGTTAAAGGAGTTGAAGATGCAACTGCAGGAGTTGCTTGATCGAGGTTTTATTAGACCTAGTATTTCACCGTGGGGTGCACCGATGTTGTTTGTAAAAAAGAAGGATAGTACGTTGCGGATATGTATAGACTATCGACAACTGAACAAGTTGATGATAAAGAACAAGTATACTTTACCGCGGATAAATGATCTGTTTGATCAGTTTAGAGGTGCCTTGGTGTTTTCTAAGATAGATTTGAGGTCTGGGTACTATCAGTTGAAGGTGAAGGATGTAGACGTGCCAAGACAGCTTTTCATACGAGGTACGAGCATTATGAGTTTTTTGGTGATACCATTTGGTTTGACTAATGCACCGGCTGCTTTCATGGACATGATGAATCGTGTGTTTCATTGGTTTTTAGACCAGTTTGTGGTTGTGTTTATCGATGATATCCTTGTGTACTCTCGTACTGATGAGGATCATGATAGACATTTGTGAAATGTGCTTCAGACATTGTTGGTTAATCGGTTGTATGCCAAGTTAAGCAAATGTGAGTTTTGGCTTAGGGAGGTTGTTTTCCTTAGGCATGTTGTGTCGGCTGAGGGAATTTATATTGATCCGCACAAGGTTGAGGCTGTGATAAGTTGGAAGGTGCCTAAATCTATGACAGAAGTTTAAAGTTTCCTTGGGTTGGGTAGTTATTACTATAGGTTTGTGGAAGGGTTCTCCAGTTTGGTGGCTCCTTTAACCAAGTTGGTGCAAAAGAATGTTCGTTTTGAGTGGGCGGATGATAGGCAAAGGGCTTTTGAAAGATTGAAGGAAGCTTTGACAAGAGCTCCAGTCTTAGTTCAACCTGAATCGGGAAAGGAGTTCGTTGCTTATAGTGATGCGTCATATGTTTGGAATGGTTGTGTGTTGATGTAGGAGGGTAAGGTAGCTGCGTATGCATCTAGAAAGTTGAAGGTGCATGAACGTAACTACCCTACCCATGATCTTGAGCTTGTCACAGTTGTGTTTGCATTACCTTTATGGTGAGAAATATGTAGTTTATATGGATCATAAAAGTCTGAAGCATTTGATTTCCTAGAAGGAGCTAAATCTTAGGCAATGGTGGTGGTTAGAGTTGCTTAAAGATTATGATTTGTCTATTGAGTATCATTCGGGCAAAGCTAACGTGGTGGCAGATGCTTTGAGTAGGAAGGCTGCTATGGAGTTGAGAGCTATGTTCGCTCGATTGAGTATGACATATGATAGTGGGTTGATAGTTGAGTTGCAAGTGAAACCGTCCTTGTCGCAGATGATTAAAAAGAGACAATCGCATGATGAGTGTTTAGTGCTGCATGTGAAGGATATCATGGATGAGAATCCTAGGATTTTCATTTTAATGATGTTGGAGTGTTGTGTTTTAAAGGTCAAATTGTTGTCCCTGAAGATGAAGAGTTGAGGCGTACCATTCTGACCGAGGTGCATGCTAGTCCTTTTGCTATGCATCCTGGTAGTGCTAAGATGTATCATGGTTTAAATGAGGAGTATTATTGGGTTGGACTGAAGAAATATGTGGCTAATTTTGTTGCCCGATGCATGGTTTGTCAGCGGGTAAAGGCTGAGCATCAGTTTCCTTCAGGGTTGTTGCAACCGTTAAGGATATCGGAGTGTAAGTGGGAAAGAATCACCATGGATCTTGTGTCTGGGTTGCCATTGACGTTGACCAAAAAGGATTTTATTTGGGTGATTGTTGATCGGCTTACGAAGTGTGCGTATTTTGTGCCAATGCATATGACATATTCTTTGGGTAGATTGGCTGATCTGTACATATCTAAGATTGTGCGTTTGCATGGGGTGCCTAAATCTATAGTTTCAGATAGATATCCGCATTCCACAGCAAGGTTTTGGATGTGCTTGCATCGTGCTTTGGGAACTCGGCTGAATTTCAACACTTCGTATCATCCTCAGATGGATGGTCAGTCGGAACGGGTGATTCAGGTTTTAGATGATATGTTGAGATGTTGTATTATTGAGTTCCAGGGAACGTGGGAGAAGAAATTGCCTTTGGTGGAGTTTGCTTACAATAACAATTATCAGGCTAGTATACAGATGGCACCATATGAGGCGTTGTATGGTAGGAAGTGTCGTACGCCTGTGTGTTGAGCTGAAGCTGGGGAGAAGCATCTTTCCTTGCCTGATGTATTGAGAGGCACGAAAGAGAAAGTAAAGTTGATATGTGAGCGCTTGAATGCAGCTTCAGATCATCAGAAATCCTACGCGGATTTGAAGCGTAGGGATGTTGAGTATGAGGTTGGTGATCGAGTGTTTTTGAAGGTGTCGCCTTGGAAGAAGGTGATGCGTTTTGGGCGAAAAGGGAAGCTTAGCCAAAGGTTTATTGGGCCATATGTGGTTGTTGAGCGTGTGGATCCTATTACGTACCATTTGAGGTTACCTCCTGAGTTGGAGAGGATCCATGATGTGTTTCATGTTTCGATGTTGCGGATGTATTGGTCGGATCCCTCACATGTTATGCTAGTGGAGGATATTGAGTTGAGGCCAGATCTATCTTATGATGAGGAATTGGTATAGGTTCTTGATTCCAGCAGTAAGGTTCCGCGTTGCAAGATAGTCGAGCTTGTTAAGGTGTTGTGGAGGCACCACGGTGTTAAGGAGGCCGCATGGGAACGCAAGTCGGATATGTTGGAACATATTTCGTACCTGTTTCATCCAGGTAAAATTTTGAGGATAAAATTTCTTAAGTGGGGGAGAGTTGTAACGCCCCAAGTTTGGGCCTAGCAGTATTGTGGCTTGTTAGATGGTCCGGTGGACCGGGTCAAGGATTCGAGTTGGATTCGGGGGTAAATATTTTTCGGTAAGATAAAAATGTGGAAAATGGTTAAAAACCATATTTTAATATATGATTAATATTGGTAAAAATGATTTTGGAAAATGGGTTTTGGAAGTGTGACATTTTGGTTAGTGACCAAAATACAATTTTTGAAAACTGGTTTTTAAAGGTGTCTAAAATGAAAAGGATCAAATTCTTTGAATCCTTAAGGAGCTATTTTACCAAGTTTTTGCTGGTGATTTATCCTATCAATTAAGTCTTTTTAACATGTGTTTTAAAGGTTAATTAAAAGGGAATTTGGTTATTAAAAAGTTAGTTATCACTTTAAAGAAAATTGACGTAACTTTTCTCTCCACTTCTCCTCTGTCAAACACTCAAGTTTTCATTAAAAATCAGAGGTGAGAGATCATTTTACTCAGATTATTGATTTGTAATTGATTCTTTAACTTCGATTTACAAAACCTCATTGAAATTTTGTGTTTTCTTAGCTTTAAACAAGCCAATTGAGGGAGAAATCACACAATAGGGGTAAGGTCCATTATCTCCTCTATTGAATGGTTCTTTATTGATATTCCCAAGTGTTTGATCCTTGATTTATGGTTTATAATATGATTTTGTGTATTTATGTTAAATTAATTGATTTAATTGGGTGAATTTGATGAAATAGTGAAAGATCCGTATTGGATCTGTTTTCCAATGTTGAATATTGATTTTAATCATATTTTGGATGTATTATTATGTTGATAAGTTTTTTTTAATAATCAAATCCCAAAACTCTTGAATCTCTAGTTGTTTAGGTTGTTAGATTTGTGTTTTTGTGAAGTTGTGGTGGCTATTTAATTGCTAGAAGTATTTGGATAAATTAATCCTATTTTTGAGTGTTAATTGATGATTGTGGAAGTGTTAGATTGTTAGATTGTGGCTGCGTTGTGTTTGGAAAGGATTAGGTGATGATTTCGGTTGTTGTGGTTGGGTATTTTTTAGAGGATTGTGGAAGTCCGTGAGGATTTGTTTTTGCAGTGTTTTGAATGCATTAAGATGCATTAATCCTCTGTTGTAATGTGGTTAAAATAGGGGGTTGATCCGGAAGTGATCGGTGAAGCTTTAGAGGGTTCAGACGCTTGATTTGTATCGGCAAATTGAGGTTTCGCGTATCGATGAGTGAGAACGTGGATTCTAGTTTTGGAATGTTTTAAAGGTGGTCGGTAGTAAGTATAAAGTGGTTTTCTCTCTCGGTCGTGATAGTATAATATGGTATAATGCACTTGTTTTGATTTATATAATACCTACTGTTAAAGCATGTGAAATACTATTTTTAAGCATGAAATGCTGAAGGATGCACATGGTAAGTGATCCTTGTAAGTATATGGTTTATACTTGTGTTTTAAGGCATGGTTGTTGCTTTGTAAAATTGGTTTGGTTAATGCTTGTTGAAAACAATGAGATAAATGGTAAATGGTTAATTATATTGGCAAGTGATGTGGTTTTAAAATTGTTATCGGATATAGTTGGCCAGCCATAGGATTGATAGTGCACTATAATAAGTCACCTTGGATGTTGAGGGGTTTAGATCCGTGTACCGAAAACTTCATCCAAGTACCCTAAAGGTAGAGGGGTTTTACAGACCGTATACTCTATTAGTGGATTAAACATCTAACTGAGGTAAGGGGTTGGTGTCCCCGTGGGTTAAAAGTGTACCCGGTTGTTAGGTGCCGCGATTGCGATTGTATCGCTATTCCGGTTGAGATGGCTTGAAGTGTTGGGAGAACACTTGTTGAATCCTTGTATCCGACGAACTCTTTTGGAAATGGAACTTGGTTAATTATCACTTGTGAGCCAATATAATTGTTAATGTATCATTGGAAGGTTTCTGTTGTATAATGTGATTTATACATGTTTAGTATTTAAGCTTTGCATATGGTTGTTATGCATGGGAAGGCTTAAATTGAGGTTAGCAATGGGATTTGCTGTTGGTTAATGATACATGTTGTATATGGTAATATACTGGTTTTAAAGATGTTAAGTGCATGGTTTTAAAGACATAATAATGTTTTTAAAGATGATTGAAATGGGATTTCAAGGTAGTGTTGAAAAATGGTTTTAATGCATTGATGGTGTGTCGTTTTTGAGCACTCCTCACTAAGCCTAGTGTGCTTACGCTCTCTTTGTCCTTCAAAGCAGAGAATTAAGAGCTTGGAAGGCAACGGGAAGCAAGGGATCACAACAAGACTTGATCACCAAAGTATGTTTTGGTATATACTATAAATAATAATGGCAATAGGGGTTCTGTTGTTATTTTTGGGAGGTGTTTTGTTAAACTCCCTGTTTGAGCAAGTTTATTTTGTTGCTCTTAGTTTGTAAAAGGCCATTAATGATTGTTTGTGGTGATGGTTTGGAGCTTCATGCTTTGCTTGTTTGGTTTTCTAGGAAGCATGCCTCTAGATTTCCTTTTAAAGTTTAATGCCATGAATTGATGTTGAAGTTGAGTTGTCTTGGTGTGGTTTGTTCCTTGAATATGTTGGATGTGTGTTAGGGACTTGTTAGGATGTTTTGGATTGATCAAAAGCATGTTAAACCATAAAAAATGGACATTTCAGGTCCAGGCATATCGATACGGGTGTCCATGTTTTGGTACGGGTAAGCCACTTTAGGCTTAGCGTACCAATACGCGGGCAATCATTTCGGTACGGGCCAAGGTAATTTAGGCCAGTGTTTCGGTACGCGGGTACCTTTTTCGGTACGGTATAGTGTTAAATTGAAAGGTGTTTCGATATGCGGGGGCGTATCGAAATGAATTTTGGTTACTGGAAAAATGGGGTTTTGAATCAGCAAGGGTGTACCAAAATGGGAGTAACCGTACTGATACGGCTACCGTTAAATCCGTTATTTGGGATGTTCTGAGGTTTTGATTTCTAACGTTTTAGTCCTTGAATGTTGTGGACGCAATTGAATGGGTATGAATGATCCTTTTGAGCTGATTTATGACATGTAAGCATAAAAACTGCTTAATTAAAGGTCGGTAATATAAAAATGAGTTAAGACCCTATAATTTTTTGGTTTTGCAATTTGGTCCCTAAATTACTTTTGTGATCAATTAGATGTCAATTCGACGCCCGATTGATTTGAGTTTTCACCAGGAATCAGTATGTACATATAGGATAATGATTTTTTATCTAAACAAGATAAAAGAAAAAAAATGGTTGGGTTTTGGGCTTAATTCTTTATGGTTTACTTTGATAAACCTATTGTAGCTCACTCGGTTCGATCTTGCGACTAGGCTGGGTCGAGGGGGCTACATTTGGTGGTATCAGAACCAAGTTTGTGATAGTGGGAGGTTTGTAAGATCGTTGTGATATTATTGTGAGTTATTATCTGATGTTTGATATGCACGGTGATTGTAATATGCACGGTGGTTGTTGTATGTCATGTTGGGGGAATTTGGGAAACCCATTGCCTTGTTATTATAGTCTGAAATTTTATGATTTTAAAATGGAAGTCTTGGATCCTTGATTGAAGCTGGCCTAATTGTTTTGTATTTGAATGATTATCATGCCTTAGATATATTGTTAGCACGATGGGACCGAGAAGAAAGTTGTGATATGGTATGATTGCTGCTGCCATTGGGCAGGAAATCGAGGAGAATATTATACCTCTTGGAGGGTTGCCATGAGGTAGTGCATCAGGTACCACCTACGCCAGCTCGGCCATGGATAGGTGATATAACGCCATTGATTCAGGCATGGCCGATCCTTTTCAGGCAATAGTTGCGGGTGTTCATGTGCCGGCACCACCAGTAGTTGGGAAGGGTTTTCCGCTAGAGCGTCTTTACAGTTTGGGTGATGTTGAGTTTCGAGGTTTTCATATGAGGCTTCTGAGGGATGGTTGCCAATATTGAGAGGATACTAGGCCAGATGGGTTGTTCTGATGCCCGTAAGTTGTGTTGTGTTCCTTTTACAGGGTGATGCGTATACATGGTGGACTACCATGATATCCGGTATGATGACCGAGGGTGTAACATGGGAGTTCTTTTGTAGTGCTTTCTAAAAGAGTTTATGGATTTGGTGTAGGGCAATATGTTTCTTGCTGAGTACGAGGTGCAGTTTCTGAGGTTGAGCCAGTATGAACCCGAGTTAGTTCCTAACAAGCGTACGCGTGTGATTGTTTCTGCTATGGCCCCGTGCAGGAGGTTAAGACATATATGCTTGCTACTGATTACACAGATTTTGATGTGTTGTTTTTTAGAGCAAAGGATGTTGAGTAGATTCTGGGTATGGTTTCTGGGTCTCAGGGCTTTAGCTCTAGTAAGAGAGCAGATGATTCTAGTTCTAGTGGTGGTCAGGCCAAGAGACACCGTGATCGGAGGTTTTGCCTAGAGCCAAGTTATGGTGGAGGTGTTGTTGGACGTGGAGTTTAAGGGCAAGGTGTCCAGGTTAAAGCTCCGTTTAACACCTGTTGGGTTTGTGGATCCCGATATCATCTAAGGCAGGATTGTCCACGTTTGGCCAATGAGGGTCAGGCCCCTACGCCTGTTGTGGCCAATGCTTGTTAGAGTTGTGGGTCTGGCTACCATTTGAGACGTGATTATCCTTTGTTAGCCGGAGTTAGGCATGGTGTTGCGCCTGTTGTTTCTCCGAAGAGAGGTCGTGGTCATGGCCATAGGCCGTTTCAGTGTAGATATGGTGGGCAAAGGACTGTGACTCATACCGTTGCTATCCAGCCTAAGGGAGGTGGACCGACTAGGGTGTATGCGCACCGAGAGGGTCGCAATGACACCGATGTGATTGTAGGTATATTCTCTTTACAGTCCATGCCGTTGTATTCGTTGGTTGATTCTGGTTCAACCCATTCATACATCTTGAGTGAACTTGCAGAGTTGCTTGATATATCTGTTGAAATTCTTAATGTGGGTGTTAGAGTGACTTGTTCTCTTGGGGAGACAATGGTGGTTAGGAGGCTGTATCGTAGGTGTCCGCTGATGGTTCAGGGACATGAGTTTGCCGTGGACTTGATGGAGTTGCCATTCCATGGTTTTGATGTGATTTTGGGTATGGATTGGTTAACCGAACATAGGGATGTAGTGGATTTTGAGACCAAACGGATATCCTAGAGGTTATCGGATGATTTTGAGGTAGTAGTTGTTGGTGAAAATACTAGGTTTTTGTCTAATGTTGTTTCAGCTTTGGAAGCAAGTCGAATGTTGGATTCTGGATGTCAGGCTTTCTTGGCCTATGTTATGAATCCTGGTTCGAAGGAGTTGAGGGTGCAAGATATTCGTACCGTATGTAAGTTTTTGGGTGTTTTTATAGAAGATTTATCGGGTTGCTACCAGATTGTGAGGTTGAGTTTAGCATCAAGGTCTTTGCGAATACATCACCAGTGTCCATTGCTTCGTATCGTATTGCCCCGAAGGAGTTAAAGAAGTTGAAGACGCAACTGCATGAGTTGCTTGATCGAGGTTTTATTAGACCTAGTATTTCACTATGGGGTGCACCAGTGTTGTTTGTAAAGAAGAAGGATGGTACGTTGCGGATGTGTATAGACGATCGACAACTAAACAAGTCGACGATAAAGAACAAATATCCTTTACCGCGGATAGATGATCTATTTGATCAGTTTAGAGGTGCCTCAGTGTTTTCTAAGATAGATTTGAGGTCTGGGTACTATCAGTTAAAGGTGAAGGATGTAGATGTGCCAAGACAGCTTTTCGTACGAGGTACGGGCATTATGAGTTTTTGGTGATGCAGTTTGGTTTGACCAATGCACCGGCTTCTTTCATGGACATGATGAATTGTGTGTTCCATGGGTTTTTGGACCAGTTTGTGGTTGTGTTTATCGACGATATCCTTGTGTACTCTCGTACCGAGGAGGATTATGATAGACATTTGCGAAATGTGCTTCAGACATTGTTGGCTAATCAGTTGTATGCCAAGTTAAGCAAATGTGAGTTTTGGCTTAGGGAGGTTGTTTTCCTTGTGCATGTTGTGTCGGCCGAAGGAATTCGTATTCATTCGCACAAGGTTCAGGCTGTGATAAGTTAGAAGATGTCTAAATCTATGACAGAAGTTTAGAGTTTCTTTAGGTTGGCTATTTATTACCGTAGGTTTGTGGAAGGGTTCTCCAGTTTGGCGGCTCCTTTAACTAAGTTCTTGCAGAAGAATAATGTTCGTTTTGAGTGGATGGATGATAGGCAAGGGGCCTTTGAAAGATTGAAGGAAGCTTTGACACGAGCTCCAGTCTTGGTTAGACCTGAATCAGGAAAAGAGTTCGTTGTTTATAGTGATATGTTATATGTTGTGTAACACCTCCTTACCCCTATCCGTACACTGGATACAAGTCGAAAATGCTATGACTTCTTTATTCAAAGATCAGGGTAATTTAAAACTTTTAAAAAATTTCTCAGTGGTCACCCATCCAAAAATTTCTCTATCCCAAGCACGCTTAACTTTATTAAAAATTGACTTAAATTATTTACTCGAGTTTCTAATCCTAAATCAATTATCTTAGTATGCAACTCATCACCTAAGGTTATTCTTAACCTTTAATCTTTCTAGAAACGCCAGTCACACTCAATAAGATTAGTAAGTATACATGCCACTATAATAATCAGACTGTGCAATGTTTTTCTCCCTTTCACCTTGATTTACCTACGTGTGTATAATCAAACACACGCTAAGTACGAACTTAGTTAGGCAATAACGGAAATTAATAACAATAATTTAAACTTTATTCAAGATCATGACTACATTTATATAGTATGATATATGCCAATGCATTAGCTTTCACATTGCATTAGTAATTATTTACTACATGCCAATGTCATCAGATTTTCATGTTTGCCCGGTCATCATAATATGCCTCATATGTATAAATGCATCATGATCACTAGATAAGTATACCATCATACTAATCGTGTATCAACATAATATGAACCGAATATAAATTTCTTACCCATATACTTGCCATTGGTCCCGAGTGTTCATATAAATATGTCCCGAGAGTTCATATACTCTCTAACTTATTTACCATTTATTATCCCTTTATTTATAGCCCGATTATCAATGATTTCCGAGTTTCCCGACTTCATAGCCCAAATATAACCTTGGGGACCCTGGGTACGCGAGTTAAATATGCAACAAAGTGCTAATCCGCACGTTTATAAGGCCATGCTAACCATTATCCCGCACGTTTATAAGGCCCTGCTAACCATTATCCCGCACGTTTACAATCCCGTGCTTACCATACACTAAGTGTACTTTTAACACTATAGTGCTATCTCGAATTCCCGATTATGCAGCGTGCTGCTGGACTCTATGGCATGCCTACTATACCCCGTCCCTCAATGACTCATTTGGGCAAAATTCCCGAATTTATTCTATCCATGGTAATGTATATCAATATAATTTAATATTAGGCAGTTCATACCCGAAATAACATTCATAGCATACCATCATCAATAACTAGTGATCAATGCATTTGTTTTTAACCCTTGACATATTTAAAATATGTCAAATATATGATCAATGGCATAAATATCATGCCAACATATAAATCAGGTAGACTTATCGCAAGTCTTACCAATGATGTATAAAACAATCATGTATCATGTTATGTATGCATTGCACTCACCTGGGCCATTTATTAGCATGCCTCACTAAATTCTACTCAATCATTTCCTTTATAGAACCTCGAATCTTCTTTGATTCGAACTTGACTTCATTAATCACATGAATAAGATAAAATATTTGTTAGATTCAAATCTAACAATACCTTAACCATACTGTCTAATATAATCATTCAAATATAAAATCTCCAAATATTTTTCTTTCTTCCTTGTATTGTTCAAAAACTTATTATGGTCCCTAGTGACCAATTTGAACTTCTAATAATTCTTCTGAGCTTGCTAACTAACATTTAAACACAAAATGTTTCAAATTCCATTTTCAGACTGCTTGCGCTACCTTCAAAGATTTACTTATACCGGGCAGAATATAGATCGGATCCTAATTTCCTTTATACTGGAAAAACTAGATTCGATAAAGGTTCTAAATGTATAAGCCACATAAATTAATAAAATCCATAAAAATTATGAAAATTTATCAAACTCCCGTCACAGACAGAAACTGCTCTGTAAATTTTTTGACCTTCATTCAATTAAAAATTCATATCTTGACTCGGAACTCGAAATCAGTTTCCGTTTGTTGGATACGAAACTAGACGAACACATTACAACGATATAAAATTCATCATATAAACATTTTTGTAGAATTTATGGTGAATTTTCAAAGTCACTGCCAAAATTCAATCTTCATCAGAGCCTTCCATAATCAACTTCTAATTTATACTAACTTCTTATTTTTCTACTTATCAATTTAGTCCCAACACTTGTTTCAAACCATCAATTTATCATCTTCTTCATCAAATAATTATTCCAATAATTCACTCTAATTTTCTTTCTTTGCCCAAAATAGTCACTAAAATGCAAAGGTAAAGATTTGAACTTCTTAACTTTGCAATTTAGTCCTCAAATCAACACTACTACCTTAATTTTATTATTTTAACCAAAAAGCAGATTTAATCCCCATCCAAGAATTCATTGCCTATTTGGTCACTTGATTTTGACAATTTGTCAAAATTGTCCCTAATTCAATTCAACACCAGTTTAGCGTTCTAACATCAAATTCACATTTCTAACATCATTAATTACATAAATACACTCCAAATTCATAAAATTCAGATTCGGTACCTTAACTTTGAAGCTTGTCGAATTGGTCCCTATAAGTTTTAACTCAGGGTTTTGCTTCCAAACAACAAATCAAGCTTACTAGATCATGAATCCAACATCACAAACCCTAAGTTAGACTTAAATCCATAAACCCTAATCTTCTCCATACAAACCAAAATATGTAGAGTTTAAATCCTAACTCAATAACATGATTTTAACATCATATAAGCTTGATTCCAACTTAAATTCAACCATGGAATCATAAAATCTCAAAAGCCCAATTTTGTTCATAACCCCTAATTTCCTTCTCGTGTAAAATTCCCATCAATCAATCATGTATTCCATGAATTAAATACATCAAAAGATAGAGCTTGAAGAGTAGAACAACTTTGCAGTTCAGAAGATTACCTGAAAACCGAGTTTCTGGGCTTGAATCGAGCTTGGAAAAAATTTATTCTTCTTTCCCCTCTTTCTCCACGTTTCAAGGCTAGAAAAGATGAGATTTGTTCATCTTTTAACTATTTCCAACTATTAAATGAATTTTAAATTCATTTAAATAGTGAAATTACCAATTTAGCCTTTAAATCCAATGGCTAATTTAATATCATCTAAAATCAACGGCCAAGATTAAATCCATGTATATTCCATCTTCCAAAAATTTCCTCAACATTTCAAAATTGCCATCCTTGCCAAATGACCAATTTGCCCTCCAACTATTCTTTATTTACTAGCTTGTTTCAAAATTGCCATTCCATTAGAATCTAACTAAATTAGTTCCTTCTCAATTGAACACTATTCCATAAATATCATTTTATTATTTTCCATGGCTTATGGAACAGCCTCTGAAATTTCAATTCAATCCGATTTCCCGATATTCACAAAATACTTCTACTACGATTTTACCTTTATCAAGTTATCGGATCTATTCCGAAAATTCCATATTTCCATAATGCTCCTCATATCATCATCTTTCATCCAATGACATAGATTTAATCTTGAATTAGTAGTTTACCAACTTTGCCCTTGTGATTTTCCAAAATTACAATCTTGCCCTTTTTCATCCAACGGCTCGTATTTAGCATGGAAAATCAACTTAAATCCAAGAGTTCAAATTCTTCCAACACAAAGAAAATATCTTAAACATGTAAAATGACATAATCAACCTTGGCTTATCATCCTTCAAAATATCCTGGATATTTGATTCGATCTGAATATCTGAATATTCTTCCAAACTTTATCGCTTTATAGCAAAAAATACAAGCTTTGTATGAAATATCCGAGTAACACAGAAAGGTCACTCTTGGGGTTAAAATACATAACTTTTGAAAATTACACTTTGGTCCTTAAACTTTTCCAAAGTTTACACTTTAACCACAAAACTTTCAAAATTTTCATTTCGGTCACTAAATTTTAAAACTTCAATTCCCATTCCAATTTTCCTCGAATTTCGACCAAACTTTGCAAGTACCCTAATTAACTTGCCCTCTATCATATGATGCTTTTAAATCTTAGAGATTCCTTTTTCTTAACCCATAATCGAAGAAATCCTATATTTTTCATTTTTGTCATTTTAGTCACTAAGATAAATTTTAAGCTATTATCTTAGTAGTAAATGATCCTTAATCAACTTAGTAAAATTTGGGGTATTACATGTTGGGCTTAGTTGCGTGGTGATGCAGGAGGGTAAGGTAGTTGAATATGATCTAGACAATTGAAGGTGTATGAACGTAATTACCCTACTCATGATCTTGAGCTTGTCGCAGTTGTGTTTGCCTTGAAAATCTTGAGGCATTACCTTTATGGTGCAAAATGTGTGGTTTATACGAATCATAAAAGTCTGAAGTATTTGATATCCCAAAAGAAGCTGAATCTTAGGCAACAGAGGTGGTTAAAGTTGCTTAAAGATTATGATTTGTCTATTGAGTATCATTCGGGCAAAGCTAACGTGGTGGCGGATGCTTTGAGTAGGAAGGCTGTTGTGGAGTTGAGAGCTATGTTCGCTCGATTGAGTATGACGTGTGACGGTAGGTTGATAGCTGAGTTGCAAGTGAATGCGTCCTTGTCGCAGATAGTTAAAGAGAGACAACTGCATGATGAGAGTTTGGTGCCGCATATAAAGGATATCATGGATAAAAATCCTATGAATTTTCATTTTAATGATGTTGGGTTGTTGTGTTTTAAAGGTCGAATTGTTGTGCCTAAAGATGAAGAGTTAAGGCGTACCATTCTGACCGAGGAACACGCTAGTCCTTTTGCTATGCATCCCGGTAGTACTAAGATGTATCGTGGTTTGAATAAGGAGTACTATTAGGTTAGAATGAAGAAAGATGTGGTTGATTTTGTTGCCCGATGCATGGTTTGTCAGCAGGTAAAGGCTGCGCATCAGTTTTCTTCTGAGTTGTTGCAACCGTTGAGGATACTAGAGTGCAAGTGAGAAAGAATCACCATGGATTTTGTGTTGGGCTGCCTTTGACGTCGACCAAAAAGGATTCCATTTGAGTGAATGTTGATCGGTTTACGAAGTGTGTGCATTTTGTGCCAGTGCATACGACGTATACTTTGGATAGATTGGTTGATCTGTACATCTCTGAGATTGTGTGTTTGTATGGGGCGCCTAAATCCATAGTTTCGAATAGAGAACCGCGTTTCACAACAAGGTTTTAGATGTGCTTGCATCCTGCTCTGGGAACTCGGCTGAATTTCAACACTTCGTATTATCCTTAGACGAATGGTAAGTTAGAGTGGGTGATTCAGGTTTTAGAGTATATGTTGAGATGTTGTATTATTGAGTTATAGGGAACGTGGGAGAAGCAATTTCCTTTGGTGGAGTTTGCTTATAATAACAGTTATCAGGTTAGTATACAGATGCACCGTATGAGGCGTTGTATGGTAGGAAGTGTGTATGCCTGTGTGTTAGGCTAAAGTTGGGGATAAACATCTTTCCTTGCCTGATGTATTGAAAGGCATGAACGAGAAAGTAAAGTTGATATGTGAGCGCTTGAAAGAAGCTTCAGATCGTCAGAAATCCTACGCGGATTTGAAGCGTTGGGATGTTGAGTATGAGGTTGGTGATCGAGTGTTTTTGAAGGTGTCGCCTTGGAAGAAGGTGATGCATTTTGGGCGAAATGGGAAGCTTAGCCTGAGGTTTATTGGACCATACGAGGTTGTTGAACATGTGAGTCCTGTTATGTACCGTTTGAGGTTACCTCCTGAGTTGGAGAGGATCCATGATGTGTTTCATGTTTTGATGTTGCGGAGGTATCAGTCGGATCTCTCGCATGTTATGCCAGTGGAAAATATTAAGCTGAGGCCAGATCTATTTTATGATGAGGAACCGGCAGAGTTCTTGATTCCAACAGTAAGGTTCTGCGTGTCAAGACAGTCGAGCTTGTTAAGGTGTTGTGAAGGCACCGCGGTGTTGAGAAGGCCACATAGAAACGCAAGTCGGATATGTTTGAACAATTTTCGCACCTGTTTCCTCAAGTTAAAATTTTGAGGACGAAATTTCTTAAGTGGGGAAGAGTTGTAACGCTCCCGATTTTGGGCCTAGCAGTTTTGTGGCTTGTTAGACGCTCCAATTTTGGACCTTGCCGGTCCCCTCTTCACGCATCTGCCACTCGAGCAACCACGCCAGCCGAGAAATGGTCCCCTCCTCTCGTGCACCATCATACCCACATGCAAACAAAAATAAGCAATTTTAAAAATTACTATAGGACAAAAAAGCAAAAGAAATCAAAATTCCATCACAAAAGGACAGGAGAAACGGGTAACCAATAGGAAATTTAGTTGGTTTACTTCTTTTCATTTTTGCAATTGTAATTCGTGTATAAAAAAACCTAGACCATGTAATATGGATTCAGAATCAATATACACAAAAAAGAGCAAAAAAAAAAAAACATTTTCAAAAGCATATTTTAAGTTTTTCCTTTCGATTAAAAAAGGGGATTTTGGAAAGCGTTACGAGTCTGAGGAGGCTTTGGAGACTTTATGAGATCATTTTAAAGAAAAAATAGAATACGAGTTAAGAAAAGGAGAAAAACCTTACCGTCGGTTAACGCCGAGTTCTTCACGGTCGTCGTTCGTCCTGGGAAGGTAGCCCCAAACTCGTATTTCTTTGTGCTTTTGCTGTCGAATGTCCCTTTTTACCTGTTTCGTTGATCCCCATTCTTTAATCTGTGAACTAGAAGGGACCAAAGCCGAGCATGCCTCAAATTTTAGGGTGGCCGCCGATGAACTGGTCCAAAAGAGGGGATCTGTGGTTTAGGTTTCAAAGGGGATGAAAGTTGTTTGAAAATTTTTATTTTTATTTTTATTTTTATTTTTATTTTTATTTCTATTTCTATAACCGAGGAGGTGAATGAAAGTTATCTTCACCCCTTTTTTTTCTTGCCTTTAATCTTGCTATGTATATGCATCACGCGTGTTTTGAGGAGATGTGGATATGCATATCTTATTAATCCTCCTTGATTTATATTATTTCTCTTCTCATTTATTATTATTTTATTTTGTTTATGCTCATATTATACATTCTACATATATTTATATGGAATTACATGTAGTACATAGTATATTATATGGTTATATTATATGATATATAAACATAATATACATAGTATGTTATATCAATATGCGTACATACATACATATATGGTCTTTTGTTATTAGTTTATGTATTTATATCTTTATTATATCATTGTTTAATTGTTGTGGATCACGATTCGTCTACGGCCTTATGGTGACCCACATCGGAGTATGATCCGTATTATTCATGGCATGGTTAAATTAGCTAACTCACTAACATCTAACAACTAACTTTTAATTTTTGCATTTATTTTTCTTGCCCCTTTATTTATTTTAACATATTTTAACTGTTCATGCATTTATTTTATTGTTGCATTAGATTTAGTTCTCAAGGTTTCGGTATCCTATTGGGAGTGTCATCCCGAGTCTTCGGGCGTCTTCTTCTATGCATACCGTAGATTGCAAGATTTTATATCCGAATGACATGACCATGCATGAATGCATTTTTAGGGATTAGATATTAAATTAAGTTAAATTTTTATCCTTCTTAATAAATAAGATACGAACCCTTAGGTACCAATTTTAGAGCATGGTGGGGGTGCAAACCCTTCTCCACTCGTAACCGACTCCAAAACCCAATTTTCTCTGATTTACTTTTTGGTGTCCAGTCTACATTATCCAAATGACCGATGGCGATTCTATCGTTTTTATTCAAAATGTGATTTTTTTTAAGAAAACGCCTAAAATTAAATTTTAAAAAAAGTGGGAAACCTACACCTTTCAGATTTTTTAGTCGCTACACTCGCGAATCTCTTGGCTAGCATAACCATTTCTTCATCTTCCTCGTTAGAATCACTCTCTTCTTGTGAAGCGTTGAGAGCAATCTAAAATTTCTTCTTCTCCTCCTCATCCTTCCTTCCCTGTTTCATTTGCTCATGAGTGAGAAGAGACCCCATGAGGGCATCAAGCCTTAAGGTCTTGAGATCTTTAGCTTCGATTGTAACACCCTCTTTTTGTAACCGTACACCAGATACGAGTCAGAAATGTCATAGCTTTTTTAAAACAGATCTTTTAACCAAAATCTGGGGTGGTTTAAAAAAATTTTGAAAAACTTTCCAGTGGTCACCCATCTTAATATTTCTATAATCCAAGCACACTTAACTTTAATTAATACCGATATAAAATATTTATTCGAGTTCCGATTATAAAACTTTTTACATAAAGTATACAAACATACTAAAATAATTTATTTTACAAAAGGTTTTCTAATAAAATTATTCGACATCTAATTCGTATAAAATATATCAAATCAGACTATTTAACGCCAAACTGTAGAAATAATTAATTTAAAACAGATTACGCCACTATTATAGGCCCCGATAATTACTTTAACAAAATAGACAAATTTATTAAATACATGCCACTATTAAACATACAAAAGACGGATGTCATGATTACCGAAATACCTGTCGATTATCTTCTATACAGAAAGATGATGAAGCAAAGGTTGTCATCTACTAATCCCGATCACTTACGTGTATAACTTAAATACACGCCGAGTATATCTCAGTAAGGCATAAAAATATGTAACATGTAAAATACGGTATAAAATTATTTGTAGTATGAAATAGCTGTATTAGGCATGAAATTTGGTAAAGCATGATTTTCGATATATAAAATATAATGCTCATGTAATAAACCTTGTATGTAATAAATCTGTGTTGTACTAAATCTTTACTGAAAAATCATATAGCAAGGTTGCTCTATAAATCATATAGTCTGTAATGCAGGAATAACCATGTAAGAAATTCGTACTATAATAATTTTGCACTGTAAGGTCATGTAACTGTACAATACAGTTCCTACAAAATGGCAAGCGACTTCCAATTACAGTTGATAACATTTTATTATGCATAGAACTACCTTACATGTATAGTTCATTAAACTAATATAATATTCAAATCATAGGATTCGATCTGTCTTACCAGTCTTGTGTACATGAACCTTTTTAGCTTAACTACCTGCATAACTGCATTTGAAGTATTATAGCCCAAAGTAAAAAAAATCATGTGATGCTATGATACGCGAGTCAACATGACACCGTAGTGTCTACGATGCCGTAGCGTCTGCATCGCCGAAGCGACTGAGATGAGTACGTACTCGAGGACGCTCTTTTCTCCTCATAATCGCGCATTTTGTGCTAACAAAACCGAAGTGTTTGATCAACGCGTTAGCATCTAAGTCGACACCGAAGTGTATAAACATCACCGAAATGACTGAAATGCACCGTAGTGCTAGGGACTTGTTGCTAAGACTCTATGGATATCCAACTATGCCAAAGATTCTCATGTTGCAATACTTGGGCACTCAGTGGCCTATCCACCTGTATTAAATCATTTCATAAATTATAACCCAAATTACAATTTTATGTGAAACTATGGTATACGAGTCATCATAACGACACCGTAGTGTCTGCAACGCCGTAGCGTCTGATGATGAGTACGTACTCGAGGATGCCATTTGCTTCTCATTATCGCACCTTTTGTGCTAGTCGACACCGAAGTGTCTAAACAACACCATAGTGCCTGCAACACCATAGCGTCTAATATCAACACCGAAGTGTCTAGAATGCATCGTAGTGCTGGAATGCAGCTGCTATGAATCTATGGATATCCAATTATACCAAAGACTCTCACACTTGTACTTGGTCAAAACATTATAATATTTTCACATTCAATATCCAATTCATCAATACTATCATCCATTATTCGTTAATGGGCAGTTCATACTCAAATATCTAAAATTCGATTTATCTTAGATAAATCATTATGCCATATTAATGTATCACATATACCATTTCATATTTCATGCCTTTTACGTAACTTTGATCAACATACATTTTCATTAATATCAAGGTTGACTTCTCGCAAGTCCCCCTCACGTCATATATATAAAATAAATAAAAATGCACGCACTCATATCACGTATATATAAATAAGTAAAATGCATTTACTCATATCACACACACACATATATATATAAGTAAAATACGCTCACCTTGGCCTTGTAATGAAGTGTACTTTATCAATTGATCTCACTCTCGATATTTTCCTTTCCATTTTTGTTAGTACAGTCCCAATTCGTATCGAAAGCTACATTATAAAATAACATATACCATTTCAGGAATATGTTAGAACATATTTACTTGAAATATAATAATGGAAAGTAAATAAAATAACTATCCATTAAATATATAATTGATCCGATAATGTTTCTTATATTCGAATCACATTTTTCTTACATTTTACCTTAAGCCTTCAACCTTTACTAAAATACTTATTTTAGTCCCTAAGGACTTTTTCAAGCTTCAAATAGTTAATTTAAGTTTGATCCTTACATTTTTCATCATTTACACTTTAGGACCTAAACTTTGAAAAGTTCCATTTTTGGTCCCTAAGCCTCAAGTCGATTTGTCTTCTTGGTCCCCAAAGGAATGTTTTTGATCCAATTAATCCATTTCCTATTTCCCACAATTTTTCCTTTACTTTTGCTTAATAGCCGAATTGGTCCCTTATATTCTACAAATTGCCATTTTGGTCCCTAAGTGAATACAAGCTTCTATTCACTTCAAAATCAACATCTAAATCACTTAATTAAAATTTTCCAACATAGTACTCTTCAAATACCTAATTGTCACATTTCAACCCTTTGTTCTCTAAGTTGTCGAATAGTCACTAATTTACAATTCAAAGATTCTAGCTTTAAAACTTTGCAATTAGGCCCCCAATCATCAACTATACTTCATAATCATCACTTAACATAAAAATCAGAATTTTTCCTCTTCTTATACACCATTTCCGAATTGATTATCCACTTTTGACAAATTGTCAAAATGGTCACTAGCTCGAATAATCACCGGTTTAGCATTCTAACTTCATTTTCATGCCTCAAACATCACTAACAACAAAAATACATTTCAAACTCCAAAAATCAGAATTGAACCCCTAACTTTAACACTTTTCTAAATTAGTCCTTTAGGGTTTAAATTTAGGGTTTTGATTTCAAACAACAAATCTAGCTTGCTAGATTACTAACTCATCATCACAAACCCTAATTCAAGGTTGGATCCATAAACCCTAATCTTATTCAAGGCTAATCAATTATTTAAGGTTTAAGTCCTAATTCAAAAACATGAAACAAACATCATTCTTGCTTGATTTCAACATAAAATCGACATAGATTCATAAAATCATAAAACCCCCAAATTTGAACATAAACCCTAATTTCTTTCTCATATACAATCTCATCAATCAATCATTAAATCCATAAATAAGTTGCATCAATATATAGGGATTGAAGAGAAGAACAACTTTGTAGTTCGGAAGATTAGCTAAAAACCTAGTTTCGAGGCTTAAATCGAGCTTGTAAGATTTCCTCTTCTTTCTCCTCTTTCTCCACGGTTTGGGAATGATTTTTTGGATGATAACTCTTCATATATCATATATTTATGTCAGTTGTATAAATAAAAAAGAATTTTTAATTCATTTTATTCCAATTTACCAAATTGTCCCCCAACAGAATTCATATTTACTAGTTTACCATTTTGTAAAATTCTAACTAAACTTATTTGGATTCCAACCAACCATTATTCATCCATTAAAGAAATCTCAAAATTCCTTCCATGTCCCTTTTTGGTAAAAAGATCAAAATACACTTTACCAATTAAATTTTTACAAAATTGCCATTTTAGGTAAATTTCTGTCAAATAAATTTAATCCAAACATTTAAATCTCCAAATATCCATAAAATAATATTTTATAACTCTTCCAAAGTCTATGGAATCATCTCCGAAATTTTAGCTTGATCCGATTTACCGGTAAATGCTGAGAATTTATCGACCACTAAATAAATTCCTTAATCAAAATAAATCATAGAATTCATCATGAATCGAGCTAAAGTATTTTCATCAATTGGAAATGACTTTTATAACCTTTCTCTATAATATGGTAAAATTTCATGATTTTTCAGTTCGATCTGGGTATCCGAATTCCACTTAAACTTTGACCGTGATTTCCCAATAATTGAAATATTGGATCAAACCAGTAATTCCGTATTCGGTCCACACCAATAGGTGCTCTATCTATTTATGAAATAAAAACCTAAATTTTTGAAATTACAACATTGGTCCTTCAACGTTTCATATTTCCACTTGTACGTTACAAGTTTTGAAAACTTATCATTTTGGTCACTAAACTTTAACCTTGAATTCTCATTCCAATTTTCCTTGGATTTTAACCAAATTTTGTGAGTATCCTATTGTACTCGTTCTCTATCACATGAAACCTTAAAACCTCATAAATTTCTTTTATACAGTCCATAATTGAGAAAATCCTAACTTTTGCATTTTTGACATTTTAGTCACTAAGTAAGCTTTTAAGCAATTATCTTAGCACTAAATGACCCTTAAACAATACTATAAATTTTGGGGTATTACAATTCTTCCCCCTTTAAGAAAATTCGACCTCAAATTTTCAAGATGTACCTGTTTCGAATAAATATGGGTCATGTTTTTTCCATTGTATCCTTAGCTTCCCATGTTGCCTCTTCAACTTGATGGTTGTCAAAAGGACCTTCACCAACGATATGTGCTTGTTCCTTAATTCTTTGACACCATAAGCCAGTATCTTTACTAGTTCCTCTTCGTAAGTCAAATCTGATTGCAAATCTATCTTCTCTAGTATAATCACGTGTGAAGGATCCGATCTGTATCTTCAGGGCATCAAGATCTAGAAACATTACGGATTTTACTCATCTCCGGTGGAAGAGCTAGTTGATACACCACAGGGCCAATTTTCTTTAGAATTTCATAATGTCTAATACACTTGGGACTTAGTTTTCCTTTATGCCCAAAACATATTTCTTCTTCCATTTCTTGCAACAAATCTGGCTTAATTAGCTTGCAATCATATAACTCAAACCAATTTAATGGCGATTTGCACTTTCGACCATAGAGGATTTCATAGGGTGCCATCTATATACTTGTCCGATAACTGTTATCATAGGAAAATTTTTCTAGAGGTAAATAGTTTTCCCATGATCCTTCAAACTCAATCACGCAAGCTCTTAGCATATCTTTTAGTATTCGAATTGTTCATTCAGATTGGTCATCTGTTTGAGGATGAAACACAATCTTTGAAGTTGATCGTGTCCCCAAAGCTTTGTGTAGTGCATTCCAAAATCTTCTTTGTGAACTTTGGATTTTGATCCGATACTATAGATATTGGCACTCCACTTGTTTCACCTTTGATATATAGTCTTCATCTTGTTGCTGACTTTCTTTATTTAGACTTGGCAATGAAGATCTTAATTGCATCTCTACTAGCAATGAACCATCCTTTTCATGTCAGTTGAGCATTTAAAGTTCATAATGTAATAAATGTCTTCCGATTTAAGGTATCGATTACAACATTTGTTCGGCCTAGAAAGTAATCAATGATCAGATCATAATCCTTTATTAGTTCCAACCATCTTTGTTGCCGTAAATTCAACCCTTTCTGTGTCATAAAATATTTTAAACTCTTATGATCAGTATACACGTGGTAGCGTTCACCATAAAGATAACGTCCCCACACTTCTAGAGTAAAAACTACAACCGCAAGTTCCAGATCATAAGTCGGATAATTCCTTTCATGTGGACTTAGTTGTCGAGAAGCATACGTGATCACCTCCCTATCTTGCATCAACAACACCCTAATCCAAAGTATAGGATGTATTATAGTACTGAGTAAACTCTTTCACGACTCGATTGTACCAAAATCGAGCTTACATTAAAATTTTCTTTAACCGATCAAAGTTTTCTTAACACTTCTTAGTCCATACGAATGGAACATTCTTTCTCAATAGCTTTGTAAGTGGAACAACTATCATCGAAATGTTGTTCACAAACCTTTGATAATATCCAGCAAGTCTCAAGAAAGCGCAAACCCTATTAACATTATTGGGAACCTTCCATTCCACAATGGATTGTATCTTTTTAGGATCGACGTAGATCCTTCGGTTAAAACAATGTGGCCCAAGAAAGCCACTTCGATAACCAAATTCACATTTCAAGAGTTTTGTACACAATTTTTTTTAAAAAATCAGTAGAACTATCCTCTGTCTAGTAATTCTGCAATTGAGACTTTAACTCTCTCGGATCTGTAGGTGCCATTATGTATGAAGCCATAGACACTGGCTCATTACAAGGAATTACATCAATCTCGAGCTTCAGATTGTACTTATGTCCTCACTATACATCTTAGTATTCACTACGAAGACTAACTAATTCTTTAACCCTTACTTTAACAATATTTTCATTTTATTACCGAAGTCACCATTCAAATACTTTGAAATCCTTTTTACTTGATAAAAAGGATCTAAACACCACTCGTGGCTCTTTTCAATCAATCGCTTTAGCGACACTTCATTGAAATATTTTGAGCAAAATACTCATCATTTCTAATACTCTATCAACTTTTCATAGTAAAGGCTTTATAGACTTCACAACACTGATTTCAGTATATTACTATTTTTTATTTATTTTTTAACCATTATTTTAGGGCTTTACTCCAACCATTATCACTTAACCATCAATATGCCGACAATAGATCATTATCTGTGTCTCTTATATACCCATTAGTTCAAAAATCTTTTACTAATAGGAACCCTAAATTTGATTCCCATCTACAGTTACCATTTGTAAAGAGATATCTTGCATTTTAAATAGCTTTCATTACTATATCAGTTTGCTTGTTATTACCTCATTTAAACCGGGTACTAGACTTAGGAACTCATAACGTTCCCTCTTTTAATTGTCCAATGGTATTCATTCTCATTCAGGCATTCATTCCTACAGTAACCCCTTTGACTAGTAAATAATTGCATCAATCGTACAAGTATTTCTTTTCAGTAAATATGACATCCTAGTGGCATGTACACACTTTAACACTTTTATTGAGCTCGATTTAACTCTAGAACTGGCTAAACCTGTAGCTCTGATACTAATAAATGTAACACCCCATTTTCATAACCGTACACCGGACACGAGTTGGAAATGTCACAACTTTTTAAAAGCAGATCTTTTAACCAAAATCTATTTTTTGGAAAAACTTCCTAGTGGTCACCCATCTTAATATTTCTATAACACAAGCACACTTAACTTTAATTAATACCGATATAAAATATTTATTCAAGTTCCGATTATAAAACTTTTTACATAAAGTATACAGACATACTAAAATAATTTATTTTACAAAAGGTTTTCAAATAAAATTATTCGATATCTAAATCGTATAAAATATATCAAATCAGACTATTTAACACCAAATTGTAGATATAATAATCAATTTAAAATAGTGTACACCACTATTATAGGCCCCGATAATTACTTTAACAAAATAGACAGATTTATTAAATACATGCCACTATTAAACATACAAAAGATGGATGTCATGATTACCGAAATACCTGTCGATTATCTTCTATACAGAATGATGATGAAGCAAAGGCTGTCATCTACTAATCCCGATCACCTACGTGTATAACTTAAATACACGTGAGTATATCTCAATGAGACATAGAAATATGTAACATGTAAAATACGGTATAAAATTATTTGTAGTATGAAATAGCTGTATTAGGCATGAAATTTGGTAAAGCATGATTTTCGATATATAAAATATAATGCTCATGTAATAAACCTTGTATGTAATAAATCTGTGTTGTACTAAATCTTTACTGAAAAATCATATAGCAAGGTTGTTCTATAAATCATATAGTCTATAATACAAGAATAATCATGTAAGAAATTCGTACTATAATAATTTTGTCTATGTAAAGTAATGTAATCTGTACAATACTGATTCTTACAAAATGGCAAGCGATTTCTAATTACGATTGATAATATTTTATCAAGCATAGAACTACCTTACATGTATAGTTCATTAAACTAATATAATATTCAAATCATAGGATTCGATCTGTCTTACCAGTCTTGTGTACATGAACCTTTTTAGCTTAACTACCTGCATAACTGCATTTGAAGTATTATAGCCCAAAGTAAAAAAAATCATGTGATGCTATGATACGCGAGTCAACATGACACCGTAGTGTCTACGACGATGCGTAGCGCTGCATCGCCGGCGAATAAGATGAGTACGTCTTTGGAGGACGCTCTTTTCTCCTCATAATCGCGCATTTTGTGCTAACAAAACCGAAGTGTTTGATCAACGCGTTAGCATCTAAGTCGACACCGAAGTGTATAAACATCACCGAAATGACTGAAATGCACCGTAGTGCTAGGACGCAGCTGCTAAGACTCTATGGATATCCAACTATGCCAAAGATTCTCATGTTGCAATACTTGGGCACTCAGTGGCCTATCCACCTGTATTAAATCATTTCATAAATTATAACCCAAATTACAATTTTATGTGAAACTATGGTATACGAGTCATCATAACGACACCGTAGTGTCTGCAACGCCGTAGCGTCTGATGATGAGTACGTACTCGAGGATGCCATTTGCTTCTCATTATCGCACCTTTTGTGCTAGTCGACACCGAAGTGTCTAAACAACACCATAGTGCCTGCAACACCATAGCGTCTAATATCAACACCGAAGTGTCTAGAATGCATCGTAGTGCTGGAATGCAGCTGCTATGAATCTATGGATATCCAATTATACCAAAGACTCTCACACTTGTACTTGGTCAAAACATTATAATATTTTCACATTCAATATCCAATTCATCAATACTATCATCCATTATTCGTTAATGGGCAGTTCATACTCAAATATCTAAAATTCGATTTATCTTAGATAAATCATTATGCCATATTAATGTATCACATATACCATTTCATATTTCATGCCTTTTACGTAACTTTGATCAACATACATTTTCATTAATATCAAGGTTGACTTCTCGCAAGTCCCCCTCACGTCATATATATAAAATAAATAAAAATGCACGCACTCATATCACGTATATATAAATAAGTAAAATGCATTTACTCATATCACACACACACATATATATATAAGTAAAATACGCTCACCTTGGCCTTGTAATGAAGTGTACTTTATCAATTGATCTCACTCTCGATTTTTCCTTTCCATTTTTGTTAGTACAGTCCCAATTCGTATCGAAAGCTACATTATAAAATAACATATACCATTTCAGGAATATGTTAGAACATATTTACTTGAAATATAATAATGGAAAGTAAATAAAATAACTATCCATTAAATATATAATTGATCCGATAATGTTTCTTATATTGAATCATTTTTCTTACATTTTACCTTAAGCCTTCAACCTTTACTAAAATACTTATTTTAGTCCCTAAGGACTTTTTCAAGCTTCAAATAGTTAATTTAAGTTTGATCCTTACATTTTTCATCATTTACACTTTAGGACCTAAACTTTGAAAAGTTCCATTTTTGGTCCCTAAGCCTCAAGTCGATTTGTCTTCTTGGTCCCCAAAGGAATGTTTTTGATCCAATTAATCCATTTCCTATTTCCCACAATTTTTCCTTTACTTTTGCTTAATAGCCGAATTGGTCCCTTATATTCTACAAATTGCCATTTTGGTCCCTAAGTGAATACAAGCTTCTATTCACTTCAAAATCAACATCTAAATCACTTAATTAAAATTTTCCAACATAGTACTCTTCAAATACCTAATTGTCACATTTCAACCCTTTGTTCTCTAAGTTGTCGAATAGTCACTAATTTACAATTCAAAGATTCTAGCTTTAAAACTTTGCAATTAGGCCCCCAATCATCAACTATACTTCATAATCATCACTTAACATAAAAATCAGAATTTTTCCTCTTCTTATACACCATTTCCGAATTGATTATCCACTTTTGACAAATTGTCAAAATGGTCACTAGCTCGAATAATCACCGGTTTAGCATTCTAACTTCATTTTCATGCCTCAAACATCACTAACAACAAAAATACATTTCAAACTCCAAAAATCAGAATTGAACCCCTAACTTTAACACTTTTCTAAATTAGTCCTTTAGGGTTTAAATTTAGGGTTTTGATTTCAAACAACAAATCTAGCTTGCTAGATTACTAACTCATCATCACAAACCCTAATTCAAGGTTGGATCCATAAACCCTAATCTTATTCAAGGCTAATCAATTATTTAAGGTTTAAGTCCTAATTCAAAAACATGAAA
Source organism: Hibiscus mutabilis (assembly GCA_019671005.1). NCBI lineage: Eukaryota > Viridiplantae > Streptophyta > Magnoliopsida > Malvales > Malvaceae > Hibiscus > Hibiscus mutabilis. The sequence goes on along the minus strand of CM033750.1, from coordinate 25,706,550 downwards.
CAAACATCATTCTTGCTTGATTTCAACATAAAATCGACATAGATTCATAAAATCATAAAACCCCCAAATTTGAACATAAACCCTAATTTCTTACAATTAACTTTCATATACAATCTCATCAATCAATCATTAAATCCATAAATAAGTTGCATCAATATATAGGGATTGAAGAGAAGAACAACTTTGTAGTTCGGAAGATTAGCTAAAAACCTAGTTTCGAGGCTTAAATCGAGCTTGTAAGATTTCCTCTTCTTTCTCCTCTTTCTCCACGGTTTGGGAATGATTTTTTGGATGATAACTCTTCATATATCATATATTTATGTCAGTTGTATAAATAAAAAGAATTTTTAATTCATTTTATTCCAATTTACCAAATTGTCCCCCAACAGAATTCATATTTACTAGTTTACCATTTTGTAAAATTCTAACTAAACTTATTTGGATTCCAACCAACCATTATTCATCCATTAAAGAAATCTCAAAATTCCTTCCATGTCCCTTTTTGGTAAAAAGATCAAAATACACTTTACCAATTAAATTTTTACAAAATTGCCATTTTAGGTAAATTTTCACAAATAAATTTAATCCAAACATTTAAATCTCCAAATATCCATAAAATAATATTTTATAACTCTTCCAAAGTCTATGGAATCATCTCCGAAATTTTAGCTTGATCCGATTTACCGGTAAATGCTGAGAATTTATCGACCACTAAATAAATTCCTTAATCAAAATAAATCATAGAATTCATCATGAATCGAGCTAAAGTATTTTCATCAATTGGAAATGACTTTTATAACCTTTCTCTATAATATGGTAAAATTTCATGATTTTTCAGTTCGATCTGGGTATCCGAATTCCACTTAAACTTTGACCGTGATTTCCCAATAATTGAAATATTGGATCAAACCAGTAATTCCGTATTCGGTCCACACCAATAGGTGCTCTATCTATTTATGAAATAAAAAACCTAAATTTTTGGAAATTACAACATTGGTCCTTCAACGTTTCATATTTCCACTTGTACGTTACAAGTTTTGAAAACTTATCATTTTGGTCACTAAACTTTAACCTTGAATTCTCATTCCAATTTTCCTTGGATTTTAACCAAATTTTGTGAGTATCCTATTGTACTCGTTCTCTATCACATGAAACCTTAAAACCTCATAAATTTCTTTTATACAGTCCATAATTGAGAAAATCCTAACTTTTGCATTTTTGACATTTTAGTCACTAAGTAAGCTTTTAAGCAATTATCTTAGCACTAAATGACCCTTAAACAATACTATAAATTTTGGGGTATTACAATTCTTCCCCCTTTAAGAAAATTCGACCTCAAATTTTCAAGATGTACCTGTTTCGAATAAATATGGGTCATGTTTTTTCCATTGTATCCTTAGCTTCCCATGTTGCCTCTTCAACTTGATGGTTGTCGCAAAGGACCTTCACCAACGATATGTGCTTGTTCCTTAATTCTTTGACACCATAAGCCAGTATCTTTACTAGTTCCTCTTCGTAAGTCAAATCTGATTGCAAATCTATCTTCTCTAGTATAATCACGTGTGAAGGATCCGATCTGTATCTTCAGGGCATCAAGATCTAGAAACATTACGGATTTTACTCATCTCCGGTGGAAGAGCTAGTTGATACACCACAGGGCCAATTTTCTTTAGAATTTCATAATGTCTAATACACTTGGGACTTAGTTTTCCTTTATGCCCAAAACATATTTCTTCTTCCATTTCTTGCAACAAATCTGGCTTAATTAGCTTGCAATCATATAACTCAAACCAATTTAATGGCGATTTGCACTTTCGACCATAGAGGATTTCATAGGGTGCCATCTATATACTTGTCCGATAACTGTTATCATAGGAAAATTTTTCTAGAGGTAAATAGTTTTCCCATGATCCTTCAAACTCAATCACGCAAGCTCTTAGCATATCTTTTAGTATTCGAATTGTTCATTCAGATTGGTCATCTGTTTGAGGATGAAACACAATACTGAAGTTCAGTCGTGTCCCCAAAGCTTTGTGTAGTGCATTCCAAAATCTTGCTGTGAACTTTGGATTTTGATCCGATACTATAGATATTGGCACTCCACTTGTTTCACCTTTGATATATAGTCTTCATCTTGTTGCTGACTTTCTTTATTTAGACTTGGCAATGAAGATCTTAATTGCATCTCTACTAGCAATGAACCATCCTTTTCATGTCAGTTGAGCATTTAAAGTTCATAATGTAATAAATGTCTTCCGATTTAAGGTATCGATTACAACATTTGTTCGGCCTAGAAAGTAATCAATGATCAGATCATAATCCTTTATTAGTTCCAACCATCTTTGTTGCCGTAAATTCAACCCTTTCTGTGTCATAAAATATTTTAAACTCTTATGATCAGTATACACGTGGTAGCGTTCACCATAAAGATAACGTCCCCACACTTCTAGAGTAAAAACTACAACCGCAAGTTCCAGATCATAAGTCGGATAATTCCTTTCATGTGGACTTAGTTGTCGAGAAGCATACGTGATCACCTCCCTATCTTGCATCAACAACACCCTAATCCAGTATAGGATGTATTATAGTACAGAGTAAACTCTTTCACGACTCTGATTGTACCAAAATCGGAGCTTCTGTTAAAATTTTCTTTAACCGATCAAAGTTTTCTTAACACTTCTTAGTCCATACGAATGGAACATTCTTTCTCAATAGCTTTGTAAGTGGAACAACTATCATCGAAATGTTGTTCACAAACCTTTGATAATATCCAGCAAGTCTCAAGAAACTGCAAACCCTATTAACATTATTGGGAACCTTCCATTCCACAATGGATTGTATCTTTTTAGGATCGACGTAGATCCCTTCGGTTAAAACAATGTGGCCCAAGAAAGCCACTTCTGATAACCAAATTCACATTTCAAGAGTTTTGTACACAATTTTTTTTTAAAAAAATCTGTAGAACTATCCTCTGTCTAGTAATTCCTGCAACTGAGACTTTAACTCTCTCAGATCTGTAGGTGCCATTATGTATGAAGCCATAGACACTGGCTCATTACAAGGAATTACATCAATCTCGAGCTTCCAGATTGTACTTATGTCCTCACTATACATCTTAGTATTCACTACGAAGACTAACTAATTCTTTAACCCTTACTTTAACAATATTTTCATTTTATTACCGAAGTCACCATTCAAATACTTTGAAATCCTTTTTACTTGATAAAAAGGATCTAAACACCACTCGTGGCTCTTTTCAATCAATCGCTTTAAGCGACACTTCATTGAAATATTTTGAGCAAAATACTCATCTGTTCCTAATACTCTATCAACTTTTCATAGTAAAGGCTTTATAGACTTCACAACACTGATTTCAGTATATTACTATTTTTTATTTATTTTTTAACCATTATTTTAGGGCTTTACTCCAACCATTATCACTTAACCATCAATATGCCGACAATAGATCATTATCTGTGTCTCTTATATACCCATTAGTTCAAAAATCTTTTACTAATAGGAACCCTAAATTTGATTCCCATCTACAGTTACCATTTGTAAAGAGATATCTTGCATTTTAAATAGCTTTCATTACTATATCAGTTTGCTTGTTATTACCTCATTTAAACCGGGTACTAGACTTAGGAACTCATAACGTTCCCTCTTTTAATTGTCCAATGGTATTCATTCTCATTCAGGCATTCATTCCTACAGTAACCCCTTTGACTAGTAAATAATTGCATCAATCGTACAAGTATTTCTTTTCAGTAAATATGACATCCTAGTGGCATGTACACACTTTAACACTTTTATTGAGCTCGATTTAACTCTAGAACTGGCTAAACCTGTAGCTCTGATACTAATAAATGTAACACCCCATTTTCATAACCGTACACCGGACACGAGTTGGAAATGTCACAACTTTTTAAAACAGATCTTTTAACCAAAATCTATTTTTTGGAAAAACTTCCTAGTGGTCACCCATCTTAATATTTCTATAACACAAGCACACTTAACTTTAATTAATACCGATATAAAATATTTATTCAAGTTCCGATTATAAAACTTTTTACATAAAGTATACAGACATACTAAAATAATTTATTTTACAAAAGGTTTTCAAATAAAATTATTCGATATCTAAATCGTATAAAATATATCAAATCAGACTATTTAACACCAAATTGTAGATATAATAATCAATTTAAAATAGTGTACACCACTATTATAGGCCCCGATAATTACTTTAACAAAATAGACAGATTTATTAAATACATGCCACTATTAAACATACAAAAGATGGATGTCATGATTACCGAAATACCTGTCGATTATCTTCTATACAGAATGATGATGAAGCAAAGGCTGTCATCTACTAATCCCGATCACCTACGTGTATAACTTAAATACACGTGAGTATATCTCAATGAGACATAGAAATATGTAACATGTAAAATACGGTATAAAATTATTTGTAGTATGAAATAGTTGTATTAGGCAAGATATTTGGTAAAGCATGATATTCTATATATAAAATATAATACTCATGTAATAAACCTGTAGTGTAATAAATCTGTGTTGTACTAAATCTTTATTGAAAAATCATATAGCAAGGTTGTTCTATAAATCATATAGTCTATAATACAAGAATAATCATGTAAGAAATTCGTACTGTAATAGTTATGTACTGTAAAGTAATGTAACTGTACAATACAGTTCTTGCAAAATGGCAAGCGATTTCTAATTGCAGTTGATAATATTTTATCAAGCATAGAACTACCTTACATGTGTAGTTCATTAAACCAATATAATATTCAAATCATAGGATTCGATCTGTCTTACCAGTCTTGTGTACGTTAAGCTTTTTGGCTTAACTACCTGCATAAATGCATTTCAAGTATTATAGCCCAATGTATAAAATCATGTGATGCTATGGTACGCGGGTCATCATGACACCGTAGTGTCTGCATCGCCGAAGCGTCTGCATCGCCGAAGCGTCTGCATCGCCGAAGCGAATAACATGAGTACGTACTGGAGGACGCTCTTTACTCTTCATAATCGCACATTTTGTGCTAACAACGCCTAAGTGTTTGAACAACATCGTAGCGTCTAAGTTGACACCGAAGTGTCTAAACATCACCGAAATGACTTAAACGCACCGTAGTGCTAGGACACAGCTGCTAAGACTCTATGGATATCCAACCATACCAAAGATTCTCATGTTGTAGTACTTGGGCATTTAGTGGCCTACCCACCTGTATTAAAGCATTTCATAAATTGTAGCCCAAAGTATAATTTCATGTGAACCTATGGTATACGAGTCATCATAACGACACCGTAGTTTCTACAACGCCGCAGGTCTGATGGTGAGTAAGTACTCGAGGACACCCTTTGCTCCTCATTATTGCACCTTTTGTGCTAGTCGACACCGAAGTGTCTAAAAAACCTCGTAGTGGTTGCAACGCCGTAGCGTCTAATGTCAACACCAAAGTGTCTGGAACGCACCGTAGTGCTGGAATGCAGCTGCTATGACTATAAGGATATCCAATTATACCAAAGACTCTCACACTATTACTTGGGCATAACAATATAATATTTTCACATTCAATATCCAATTCATCAATACTATCATCCTAATTCGATAATGGGCAGTTCATACTCAAATATCTAAAATTCGATTTATCTTAGATAAATCATTATGCCATATCAATGTATCACATATACCATTTAATATTTCATGCCCTTTACATAACTTTGGTCAACATACGTTTTCATTAATATCAAGGTCGACTTCTCGCAAGTCCCCCTCACGTATATATAAATAACATATACCATTTTTGTTAGTACAGCTCCAATTCGTATCGAAAGCTACATTATAAAATAACATATACCATTTCAGGTATATGTTAGAACATATTTACTTGAAATATAATAATGGAAAGTAAATAAAATAACTATCCATTAAATATATAATTGATCCGATAATGTTTCTTATATTCGAATCACATTTTTCTTACATTTTACCTTAAGCCTTCAACCTTTACTAAAATACTTATTTTAGTCCCTAAGGACTTTTTCGAGCTTCAAATAGTTAATTTACGCTTGATCCTTACATTTTTCATCATTTACATGTTAGGACCTAAACTTTGAAAAGTTCCATTTTTGGTCCCTAAGCCTCAAGTCGATTTGTCTTCTTGGTCCCCAAAGGAATGTTTTTGATCCAAGTAATCCATTTCCTATTTCCCACAAATTTTTCTTTACTTTTGCTTAATAGCCGAATTGGTCCCTTGTATTCTACAAATTGCCATTTTGGTCCCTAAGTGAATACAAGCTTCTATTCACTTCAAAATCAACATCTAAATCACTTAATTAAAATTTTCCAACATAGTACTCTTCAAATACCTAATTGTCACATTTCAACCCTTTGTTCTCTAAGTTGTCAAATTAGTCACTAATTTACAATTCAAGGATTCTAGCTTTAAAACTTTGCAATTACGCCCCCAATCATCAACTATACATCATAATCATCAATTAACATAAAAATCAGAATTATTCCTCTTCTTATACACCATTTCCGAGTTGATTATCCACTTTTGACAAATTGTCAAAATGGTCACTAGCTCGAATAATCATCGGTTTAGCATTCTAACTTCATTTTCATGCCTCAAACATCACTAACAACAAAAATACATTTCAAACTCCAAAAATCAGAGTTGATTATCCTCTTTCTCCACGGTTTGGGAATGAATTTTTGGATGATAACTCTTCATATATCATATAGTTATGCCAGTTGTATAAATAAAAAAGAATTTTAATTCATTTTATTCCAATTTACCAAATTGTCCCCCAACAGAATTCATATTTACTAGTTTACCATTTTGTAAAATTCTAACTAAACTTATTTGGATTCCAACCAGATCAAAATACCCTTTACCAATTAACTTTTTACAAAATTGCCATTTTAGGTAAATTTCTGTCAAATAAATTTAATCCAAACATTTAACTCTCCAAATATCCATAAAATAATATGTTATAACTCTTCCAAAGTCTATGGAATCATCTCTGAAATTTTAGCTTGATCCGATTTACAGATAAATGCCGAGAATTTATCGGCCACTAAATAAATTCCTTAATCAAAATAAATCATAGAATTCATCATGAATCGAACTAAAGTATTTCCAACAATTGGAAATGACTTTTATAACCTTTCTCTATAATATGGTAAAATTTCATGATTTTTCAGTTCGATCTGGGTATCCGAATTCCACTTAAACTTTGACCGTGATTTCCCAATAATTGAAATATTGGATCAAACTAGTAATTCCACATTTGGTCCACACCAATAGGTGCTCTGTCTATTTATGAAATAAAACACCTAAATTTTGGGAAATTACAACATTGGTCATTCAACGTTTCATATTTCAACTTGTATGTTACAAGTTTTGAAAACTTATCATTTTGGTCACTAAACTTTAACCTTGAATTCTCATTCCAATTTTCCTTGGATTTTAACCAAATTTTGCGAGTATCCTATTTTACTCGTTCTCTATCACATGACACCTTAAAACCTCAGAAATTTCTTTTATACAGTCCATAATTGAGAAAATCCTAACTTTTGCATTTTTGACATTTTAGTCACATGACACCTTAAAACCTCAGAAATTTCTTTTATACAGTCCATAATTGAGAAAATCCTAACTTTTGCATTTTTGACATTTTAGTCACTAAGTAAGCTTTTAAGCAATTATATTAGCACTAAATGACCCTTAAACAGTACTATAAATTTTGGGGTATTACAATTCTTCCCCCTTTAAGAAAATTCGACCTCAAATTTTCAAGATGTACCTGTTTCGATTAAATATGGGTCATGTTTTTCCATTGTATCCTTAGCTTCCCATGTTGCCTCTATCACATTTCTTTTATATGGGTCATGTTTTTCCATTTTATCCTTAGCACTAAATGACCCGCACGTCATATATATAAAATAAATAAAAATGCACTCACTCATATCACATATATATAAATAAGTAAAATGCATTTACTCAAATCACATAGAGATAAATAAGTAAAATGCGGTCACCTTGGCCTTGTAATGAAGTCGACTTTATCACTTGATCTCACTCTCGACCTTTTCCTTTCCATTTTTGTTAGTACAGTCCCAATTCATATTGAAAGCTACATCATAAAATAACATATACCATTTCAATTATATGTTAGAACATATTCACACTAAATATAATAATGGAAAGTAAATAAAATAACTATCCATTAAATATATAAAAGATCCTATAAAGTTTCTTATATTCAAATCACATTTTCTCACATTTTACCTTAAGCCCTCAACCTTTACTAAAATACTTATTTTAGTCCCTAAGGACCTTTTCAATCTTCAAATAGTTAATTTAAGCTTGATCCTTACATTTTTCATCCTTTACACTTTAGGACTTAAACTTTGAAAAGTTCCATTTTTGGTCAATAAACCTTAAGCCAATTTGTCTTCTTTGTCCCAAAAGGAATGTTTTTGATCCAATTAATCCATTTCCTATTTCCCACAAAATTTCCTTTACTTTTGCTTAATAGCCGAATTAGTCCCTTGTATTCTACAAATTGCCGTTTTGGTCCCTAAGTGAATACAAGCTTCTATTCACTTCAAAATCAACATCTAAATCACCTGATTAAAATTTTCCAACATAGTACTCTTCAAATACCTAATTGTCACATTTCAACCCTTTGTTCTCTAATTTGTCGAATTAGTCACCAATTTACAATTCAAGGATTCTAGCTTTAAAACTTTGCAGTTAGGCCCCAATCATCAACTATACATCATAATCATCACTTAACATAAAAATAAGAATTTGTCCTCCTCTTATACACCATTGCCGAATTGATTATCCACTTTTGACAAATTGTCAAAATGGTCACTAGCTCGAATAATCACCGGTTTATCATTCTAACTTTATTTTCATGCCTCAAACATCACTAACAACAAAAATACATTTCAAACTCCAAAAATCAGAATTGAACCCCTAACTTTAACACTTTGCTAAATTAGTCCTTTAGGGTTTAAATTTTGGGTTTTGATTTCAAACAACAAATCAGTCATAAAATCGAACATCATCACAAACCCTAATTCAAGGTTGGATCCCTAAATGATAATCTTCTTCAAGGCTACTAAATTGTTTAGGGTTTAAATCCTAATTTAAAAGCATGAATCCAACATCATTCTTGCTTGATTTCAACATAAAATCGAACATAGATTCATACAATCATAAAACCCCCAAGTTTGAACATAAACCCTAATTTCTTTCTCATATCAAATATCATCAATAAATTATGAAATCCATGAATAATTTACATTAATAGATAGAGATTGAAGAGAAGAAAAACTTTGTAGTTCGAAAGATTACCTAAAATCGAGTTTCGATGCTTAAATCGAGCTTGTAAGATTTCCTCTTCTTTCTCCTCTTTCTCCACGGTTTGGGAAGGATTTTTTGGATGATAACTCTTCATATATCATATATTTATGCCACTTGTATAAATAAAAATAAATTTTTAATTCATTTTATTCCAATTTACCAAAATGTCCCCCAACTGAATTCATATTTACTAGTTTACCATTTTGTAAAATTCTAACTAAACTTATTTGGATTCCAACCAACCACTATTCATCCATTAAAGAAATCTCAAAATTCCTTCCATGTCCCTTTTTGGTGAAAAGACCAAAATACCCTTTACCAATCAACTTTTTTTACAAAATTGCCATTCTTGGCAAATTTCAGTAAAATAAATTTAATCCAAATATTTAACTCTCCAAATATCCGTAAAATGATATTTTATAACTCTTCCAAAGTCTATGGAATCATCTCCAAAATTTTAGCTTGATCTGATTTACCGATAAATGCCGAGAATTTTATCAGCTACTAAATCAATTCCTTAATCAAAATAAATCATAGGATTCATCTTGAATCGAACTAAAATATTTCCAACACTTGGAAATGACTTTATAAACTTTCTCTATCATTTGGTAAAATTTCATGATTTTTTAGTTCTATTCGGGTATTCGAATTCCACTTAAACTTTGACCGTGATTTCCCAATAATCGAAATATTGGATCAAACTAGTAATTCCACATTCGGTCCACACCAATAGGTTCTCTATCTATTTATGAAATAAAACATCTAACTTTTGGGAAAATACAACTTTGGTCCTTCATTTTTTCATATTTCAACTTGTACCATACAAGTTTTGAAAACTTATCATTTTAGTCACTAAACTTTAACCTTGAATTCCCATTCTAATTTTCCTTGGATTTTAACCAAAATTTGCGAGTATCCTATTTTACTCATTCTCTATCACATGACACCTTAAAACCTCATAAACTTCTTTTCTACCGTCCATAATTTAGAAATTCCTAACTTTTGCATTTTGGCATTTTAGTCACTAAGTATGCTTTTAAGCAGTTATCTTAGCACTAAATGACCCTTAAAAAGTACTGTAAATTTTGGGGAATTACAATTCTTCCCCCTTAAGAAAATTCGTCCTCGAATTTTCAAGATGTACCTATTTCGAATAAATATGGGTACTACTTTTCCATTGTATCCTTAGCTTCCCATGTTGCCTCTTCAACTTGCTGGTTGTGCCAAAGGACCTTCCCCAACGGTATATGCTTGTTCCTTAATTATTTGACACCATAAGCCATTATCTTTACTGGTTCCTCTTCGTAAGTCAAAACTGATTGCAAATCTTTCTCCTCTAGTATAATCACGGGTGATGGATCCGATCTGTATCTTAGGGCATCAAGACCTAGAAAAAATTATGGATTTTACTCATCTCCAGTGAAAGAGCTAGTTGATACGCCACAAGGCCAACTTTCTTTAGAATTTCATAATGTCTAATACACCTGGGACTTCGTTTCCTTTGTGCCTGAAACATATTATTTTCTTCCATTTCTTGCAACAAATCTGGCTTAATCAGCTTGCAATCATATAACTCAAACCAATTTAATGGCAATTTGCACTTTCGACCATAGAGGGTTTCATAGGGTGCCATCTATATTCTTGTCTGATAACTGTTAGTCGTAAATATAACTCAAACAAATTCTGCTAGTCGTAAATATTTTTCCCATGATCCCTCAAACTCAATCACGCTAGCTCTTAGCATATCTTTTATTATTCGAATTATTCTTTCAGATTGGTCATCTGTTTGAGGATGAAACACAGTACTAAGGTTCAGTCTTGTCCTCAAAGCTCTGTGTAATGCATTCCAAAATCTTGATGTGAACTTTGGATTTCGATCCGATAGTATAGATATTGTCACTCCACTTGTTTCACCTTTGCTATATAGTCTTCATCTTGTTGCTGACTTTCTTTATTTCGACTTGGCAATGAAGATCTTAATTGCTTCTCTACTAGTAACGAACCATCCTTTTCATGTTAGTTGAGCATTTAAAGTTCATAATGTAGCAAATGTCTTCTGATTTAAGGTATCGATTACGACATTTGTTCGGCTTGGATGGTAATCATTGATCAGGTCATAATCCTTTATTAGTTCCAACCATATTTGTTGCCGTAGATTTAACCCTTTTCTATGTCATCAAATATTTTAAACTCTTATGATCAGTATACACATGGTAGTGAGTAAAAACTACAGCCGCGAGTTCCAAATCATGAGTCGGATAATTCCTTTCATGTGGATTTAGTTGTCGGGAAGCATACTTGATCACCTTCCCATCTTGCATCAACACACACCCTATTCTATTATAGGATGCGTTATAGTACAAAGTAAACACTTTTCATGACTCTGATTATACCAAAACCAGAGCCTCTATTAAAATTTTCATTAACGATCAAAGTTTTCTTGAAACTTCTCAGTCCATAATGGAACATTCTTTCTCAATAGCTTTGTAAGTGGAGCAGCTATCATCGAAAATTTGTTCACAAACCTTTGATAATATCCAGCAAGTCTCAAGAAACTGCAAACCTAGTTAACATTATTGGGAACCTTCCATTCCACAATGGATTGTATCTTTTTAGGATCGACGTGGATCCTTTCGGTTAAAACAATGTGACCCAAGAAAGCCACTTCTGATAACCAAACTCACATTTCGAGAGTGTTGCATATAACTTTTTTTTAAAAAAATCTGTAGCACTATCCTCTGTCTAGTAATTCCTGCAACTGAGACTTTAATTCTCTCAATTCTGTAGGCGCCATTTTGTATGAAGCCATAGACACTGGCTCATTACCAGGAATTACATCAATCCCGAGCTGTCAGAATTGTATTGATGTCCTTACTATTCATCTTACTATTCACTACGAAGACTAACTAATTCTTCAACCCTTACTTTAACAATCTTTTCATTTTGTTACCAAAGTCACCATTCCAATACTTTTCAATCCTTTTTACTTGATAAAATGATATAAACATCACTCGCGCTTCTTTTCAATTAATCGCTTTAAGCGACACTTCATTGAAATATTTTGAGAAAAATACTCATCTATGCCCAATACGCTATCAACTTTTCATAGTAAAGGCTTTATTGACTTCACAACATTGATTTCATTATATTACTATTTTTTTATTTTTAAACCGTTATCTTAGGGCTTTACTCCAACCATTACCAATTAACCATCAATATGCCAACATTAGATCATCATCTGTGTCTCTTATATACCCATTAGTTCAAAAATCTTTTACTGATAGGAGCCCTAAATTTGATTCCTATATGCAGTTTCCATTTGTAAAGAGGTATCTTGCATTTTAAACAGCTTTCATTACTATATCAGTCCATTTGTTATTACCCCGTTTAAACTGGGTACTACACTTAGTTAACCTCCTTACTCATTTCTGGGAACTCATAATGTTCCCTCTTTTAATTGTCCAATGGTATTCATTCTCATTCAGGTATTCATTCCTACAGTAACCACTTTGACTAGTAAACAATTGCATCAATCATACAAGTATTTCTTTTCAGTAAATATGATATCCTAGTGGCATGTACACATTTTAACACTTTTATCGAGTTCGGTTTAGCTCTAAAACTGACTAAACCTGTAGCTCTGATACTAATAAATGTAACACCCCCTTTTCGTAACCGTACACCGGACACAAGTCGAAAATGTCATAGCTTTTAAAATAAATCTTTTAACCAAAATTTGGGGTGATTTAAAAACTTTTCGAAAAACTTCCCAGTGGTCACTCATCTTAATATTTCTATAACCCAAGCACACTTAACTTTAATTAATACCGATATAAAATATTTATTCGAGTTCTGATTATAAAACTTTTTACATAAAGTATACATACATGCTAAAATAATATATTTTACAAATGGTTTTCTAATAAAATTATTCGATATCTAATTCGTATAAAATATATCAAATCAGATTATTTAACACCAAACTGTAGATATAATAATCAATTTAAAACAATTTACGCCACTATTATAGGCCCCGATAATTACTTTAACAAAATAGACAAATTTATTAAATACATGCTACTATTAAACATACAAAAGAATGATGTCATGATTATCGAAATACTATCGATTATCTTCTATACAGAATGATGATGAAGCAAAGGCTGTCATCTACTAATCCCGATCACCTACATGTATAACATAAATAGACGCTGAGTATATCTCAGTGAGGCATAGAAATATGTAACCTGTAAAATACGATATAAAATTATTTGTAGTCTGAAATAGATGTATTAGGCATGATATTTGGTAAAGCATGATATTCTATATATAAAATACAATACTCATGAAATAAATCTGTAGTGTAATAAATCTGTGTTGTACTAAATCTTTGTTGATAAATCATATAGCAAGGTTGCTCTATAAATCATATAGTCTGTAATGCAGGAATAATTATGTAAGAAATTCGTACTGTAATAATTTTGTACTGTAAAGTCACGTAACTGTACAATACAGTCACTGCAAAATGGCAAGCAATTTCCAATTGCAGTTGATAACATTTTATCATGCATAGAACTACCTTACATGTGTAGTTCATTAAACCAATATAATATTCAAATCATAGGATTCTATCTGTCTTGCCAGTCTTGTTTACGTTAAGCTTTTTAGCTTAACTACCTACATAAATGCATTTCAAGTATTATAGCCCAAAGTACAAAATCATGTGATGCTATGGTACGCGAGTCATCACGACACCGTAGTGTCTATGACACCGTAGCGTCTGCATCGCTGAAGCGACTGAGATGAGTACGTACTCAAGAATGCTCTTTGCTCCTCATAATTACACATTTTGTGCTAACAACACCAGAGTGTCTGAATAATGCCGTAGCGTCTAAGTTGACACCGAAGTGACTGAAACGCACTGTAGTGCTAGCATGCAGCTGCTAAGACTCTATGGATATCCAACTATACCAAAGATTCTCATGTTGTACTACTTGGGCATTCATTGACCTATCCACCTGTATTAAAGCATTTCATAAATTATAGCCCAAAGTACAATTTCATGTGAACCTATGGCATACAAGTCATCATAACGACACCGTAGTTCTGCAACGCCGTAGCGTCTGATGGTGAGTACGTACTCGAGGACGCCCTTTGCTCCTTATTATCACACCTTTTGTGCTAGTCGACACCGAAGTGTCTAAACAACACCGTATTGTTTGCAACGCCACAGCGTTTAATGTCAACACCGAAGTGTCTGGAACGCACCGTAGTGCTGGAATGTAGCTGCTATGACTCTATGGATATCCAATTATACCAGAGACTCTAACACTAGTACTTGGGCATAACAATATAATATTTTCACATTTAATATCCAATTCATCAATACTATCATCCATAATTCGATAATGGGCAGTTCATACTCAAATATCTAAAATTCGATTTATCTTAGATAAATTATTATGCCATATCAATGTATCACATATACCATTTAATATTTCATGCCATTTACATAACTTTGATCAACGTACATTTTCATTAATATCAAGGTCAACTTCTCGCAAGTCTCCCTCACGTCATATATATAAAATAAATAAGAAAGCACTCACTGATATCACATATATATAAATAAGTAAAATGCATTTCCTCATATCACATATATATAAATAAGTAAAATGCGCTCACCTTGGCCTTGTAATGAAGTCAACTTTATCACTTGATCTCACTCCTGACCTTTTCTTTTCCATTTTTGTTAGTACAGTCCCAATTCGTATAGAAAGCTACATTATAAAATAACATATACCATTTCAAGTATATGTTAGAACATATTCACTCTAAATATAATATGGAAAGTAAATAAAATAACTATCCATTAAATATATAATTGATCCGATAAAGTTTCTTATATTAGAATCACATTTTTTCTCACATTTTACCTTAAGCCTTCGGCCTTTACTAAAATACTTATTTTCATCCCTAAGGACTTTTTCAAGCTTCAAGTAGTTAATTTAGGCTTGATCCTTACATTTTTCATCCTTTACACTTTAGGACCTAAACTTTGAAAAGTTCCATTTTGGTCCTTAAACCTCAAGTCGATTTGTCTTTTTGGCCCCCAAAGGAATGTTTTTGATCGAATTAATCCATTTCCTGTTTCCCACAAAAATTTCTTTACTTTTGCTTAATAGCCGAATTGGTACATTGTATTCTACAAATTGCCGTTTTAGTCCCTAAGTGAATACAAGCTTCTATTCACTTCAAAATCAACATCTAAATCACTTAATTAATTTTTTCCAACATAGTACTCTTCAAATGCCTAATTGTCACATTTCAACCCTTTGTTCTCTAATTTGTCGAATTAGTTACCAATTTACAATTCAAGGATTCTTGTAATACCCCAATATTTGCTTAGTGACTAAAATGCAAAGAATCAAAAGTAAGTAGTTTTAGTACATTGAGTAAAAAATAAAATTTTAAAGTTTGGTGGCTAAAGTGAAAAGTTGGGAAAAGTTTAGGGACCAACATGGTAATTTTCCCAAAAATTATTTTTATGTCAAAATTGAATAGTTTATTCCGGTATAAGAATTTTGGTGGGAATCGGATTTTTGGTACGGGATTTGTGTGAAAAGCTATAAAGAAGATAAGTTTCAGAAATTAATTCGAATGATTATTCGAATTCAGAAAATTATGAAAATTTTATGGAAGTTTTAGAAAGACTTGAAGAATATGATATTGTGGTTTTTGAATCGTTTTTATTCGATTTAAATTCGATTCTATGCAGCTTTTTGTGTAGTAGATGAAAATTGCATTTTTGAAGATAAGTTGATGCATTAAGGGTAAAATGGTCTTTTCACCCTTACTTTATGAATATTTTTTATTATTAAGGATACGATTAGGCAATTGTTGGCTTGTCATTGGTTATAATTCAAGGGCAAAATAGTCAATTGACTATTAAAAGGATTTTTATATTAAATAAGGGTTTTAATATGCCATTTGGCATATAATTAAGAAAGAGAAAAAGTTGGATTTTTATTCCATTTTTCTCTCTTGCTGTCAAGCTCCAAGAAAGGGGTAAGCAAATTTCATTTCCATTTTTAAGCTTTTTGGATTGGTTTTGGGGTTAAGATAAGAAATAAGAAATTGTTCTTCATCAAATTTTCTTTCATTTGACATAAGTTTTGCATAGTTTCCATGTTTCTAAGTTGAGATTGGTGATTAGAGTGGATGAAGAACATGTTGGTTTTTCATGATTTAAGGTTCAAGCATGTTGAAATTGGTGTTATGGTGTTGTTTCTATGGTTCAAATGATGGAAATTTTAAGGAAAGTGGTTAAGTGACCATTCGGTTAGATTAGGAAAATTAGGGGAAATTATGGCAAAATTATTTTGATGATGGAAATGATGAGAATGATGTTATACAAGCTTGATTTTGTTGTTTTGATGAAGAAATAATCATGTTCTTGAAAGATGGAAAATTAGGGTTTATGTCAAGTTTGGAATTTCAGAACATGATTGAAGGAAGAATGGTTTATTATGATGGTATAAGTTGTTTGGAATGAAAATCCCTAATTATTTGCATTAGAGACCAAATTGTAAACATTGTAAAGTTTAGGGACTTGATTTTCATGCTTATATTTGAAGTATGTTATGTTAGAAAATCAAGTTAAATGATTGGAAGGTTGATTTTGAAGTTTATACTAACTTTGGGACCAATTTGTGAATTTTGAAAATTTAAAGACTAAGTTGTAAATATTTAAAGTTTGGGTCCTAAAGTGTAAATGATGGGAAATATAAGGATTTGGCTTGAAAATGGCGTTTGGAAGCTTAAAAGAGTCTTTAGGGACTAAAATATGAATATCGAGAAAAGTTGGAGATTTTAAGAAAAGCATGAGAAATTTTGATTCGAATATGGAAAGTTTTATTGGATCAATTTTTGTAAATAATGGATAGTTATTTTATTTACTTTCCATTATTATGTATGAATTAAGTATGTTCTAACATATACTTTGAAATGGTATATGTTATTTTTAATGTAGATTCTGATAAAAATCAAGATCGTACCAGCAGACCGGGAAATGATATAATTCAAGACTAATATCGAATAAGAAATCATATTGCAAGGCTAAGGTGAGTGCATACATGTTTATAAATTGTATGTTAGTTAACATACCTATTATAGGTAGACTTGTGATAAGTCGACCTCAAAGGTAAAGATTTTATAAAAGCAAAACATGTTTTTTGCATGATACTTTATTTTGATGATTTAAAGATTGTGGCATATTCTTTATGCTTACACATATTTTATAGCACGATATCTTCATGAAAAGTTATTGGACATATTGGAGTACGAACTGCTCCGTTATGAAGATGTTTTATATGATAAATGTATGTATGTATGAAATTTGGGTTACCTACCATTACTACAAGAATTGTTTTAAAGTTTGCCCTTGGTAATAGAATTTTGAGTTGGATTATATTGTCGTATACTATTATGAGTTTAAGATGTATTTGACACTTCGTGTCGCCCGTATTCGTCACTTTATTGTGGTGCATGTATGCGACACTTCGTGTCACCCGTATTCATGACTTTATTTGGTGCATGTATTCGACACTTCGTGTTGCCCGTATTCGTCACTTTATTGTGGCACCTGTATTCGACACTTCGTGTCGCCCATATTCGTCACTTTATTGTGGCGCCTGTATTCGACACTTCGTGTCGCCCATATTCATCACTTTATTGTGGTGCCTATATTTGACACTTCGTGTCGCCCGTAAAGGATAGTACATTATAGTACACGACTCATACCTTAATCACTTGATATTCACCTTGGGCTATATGATTTTATGAAATGAAGTATGCTTTTAAGTCAAAGAATGATTATGTTATGCTTTCTTGCATTACAGAATGTATGATTCAAAGAATATCATGCTTGTGAAAATATCATTTTTAATTAAGTATTTTTATATATGTTACTCATCTTATCCTCGCTAAGTTATACTTAGCGTGTATTTTGGTTATACACGTAGGTAAGTGAAAGTAGAAGCGGAGCAGTTGCATCAATATCTCTATCGAAAGAGATATCCTATCGACAGGTTATTTCGGTATCTATGGCATCCTTGTTTTTCTTATAAATAGTGGCATGTACGAAATAATTTGTCTATTTTCTTAAACTACTTAACCGGCTTGCGTTATAACGGTTTTGTTTTTATGATACATGATTGTATAATTATTACGTGTTATGTTAGTAATCTTGATATGTTGATATAATTACTTAAGAGTTTATTGAAAATTTTAAATAGTCCCGATTTTTATTGTAAGAAAATCTTTAAATTTCTCTGACATTTCCAACTCGTGTTCGGTGTACGAATACGGGAAGGGGGTGTTACAATTCTAGCTTTAAAACTTTGCAATTAGGCCCCCAATCATCAAATATACATCATAATCATCACTTAACATAAAAAAACAGAATTTGTCCTCTTCTTATATACCATTGTCGAATTGATTATCCACTTTTGACAAATTGTCAAAATGGTCACTAGCTCGAATAATCACCGGTTTATCATTCTAACTTCATTTTCATGCCTCAAACATCACTAACCACAAAAATACATTTCAAACTCCAAAAATCATAATTAAACCCCTAACTTTAACACTTTGCTAAATTAGTCCTTTAGGGTTTAAATTTAGGGTTTTGATTTCAAATAACAAATCAAGCTTGCTAGATTACTAACTTATCATCACAAACCCTAATTCAAGGTTGGATCCCTAAACCATAATCTTCTTAAAGGCTACTAAATTGTTTAGGGTTTAAATCCTAATTCAAAAACATGGATCCAACATCATTCTTGCTTGATTTCAACATAAAATCGAACATAGATTCATAAAATCATAAAAACCCCAAATTTGAACATAAATCGTAATTTCTTTCTCTTATCAAATCTCATCAATCAATCATGAAATCCATGAATAATTTACATCAATATATAGAGATTGAAGAGAATAACAACTTTGTAGTTCAAAAGATTACGTAAAAACCGAGTTTCGATGCTTAAATCGAGCTTGTAAGATTTCCTCTTCTTTATCCTCTTTCTCCACGGTTTGGGAATTAATTTTTGGATGATAACTCTTCATATATCATATATTTATGCCACTTGTATAAATAAAAATGAATTTTTAATTCATTTTATTCTAATTTACCAAATTGTCCCCCAACTGAATTCATATTTATTAGTTTACCATTTTGTAAAATTCTAACTAAACTTATTTGTATTCCAACCAACCACTATTCATCCATTAAAGAAATCTCAAAATTCCTTCCATGTCGCTTTTTGGTGAAAAGACCAAAATATCCATAAAATAATGTTATAACTCTTCCAAAGTTTGATCCTATTTACCGATAAATGCCGAGAATTTTATCGGCTACTAAATAAATTCCTTAATCAAAATAAATCATAGGTTTCATCTTGAATCGAACTAAAATATTTCCAACACTTGGAAATGACTTTTATAGCCTTTCTCTATCATATGGTAAAATTTCATGATTTTTTAGTTCGATCCGGGTATCCGAATTCCAACTTAAACTTTGACCGTGATTTCCCAATAATCGAAATATTGGATCAAAGGAGCAGTTCCACATTCATTCCACACCAATAGGTGCTCTATCTATTTATGAAATAAGACACCCAACTTTTGGGAAATTACAACTTTGGTCCTTCAACTTTTCATATTTTGACTTGTACCATACAAGTTTTGAAAACTTATTATTTTGGTCACTAAACTTTAACCTTGAATTCCCATTCCAATTTTCCTTGGATTTTAACCAAATTTTGTGAGTATCCTATTTTACTTGTTCTCTATCACATGACACCTTAAAACCTCAAAAATTTCTTTTCTATAGTCCGTAATTGAGAAAATCCTAATTTTTGCATTTTTGTCATTTTATTCCCTAAGTAAGCTTTTAAGAAATTATGTTAGCACTAAATGACCCTTAAATAGTACTGTAAATTTTGGGGTATTACATCAATGATGGAGGTCTTCTTTGAATCCCATGACTCAGAAAGAGAATAAATGAGCTTTCGATCAAGCTTGTCCTCTGGAATAATTTCTCTATAGCCCTTGAGCCCATTGACAATGACGGAGAATCGATCAAACAACTTATTGATGTCTTCATCCGGTTCCATCTTGAATTTCTCATAGCTTAGATTGAGAAGCCCAATCTTGGTCTCTTTCACTTCATTAGTACCTTCATGAGTAACTTCTAGCTTGTCCCAAATCTCATTGGCACTCGTACAAGAAGCCATCTTAGCATACTCGTCGGGTCCAAAAGCACAAAACAAGATGTGCATAGCTTTGTCATTGTGTTGTATCTTTCTCTGGTCTTCATCGGTCTATTCTTGTCTTGTCTTCTCAATTAGTCGGTCTCTTTATCTCTTCATAGGGATAGATGGCCCATCCATCATTGCATCCCAAAGGAGGAAGTCATTAGATTGGATGAATAATCTCATCCTATTCTTCCAATATGGGTAATTTACCCCCATTGAAGTACGTAGCTTGGAAATGGATTAAGCTTCCTCCACGAAGTAGTTGCCGATAGTAGAGGCCATAGATTGACTTGAAAATTGATTGAAAAACGGTTGGATCTACTCAAGGCGATGTAAAGCCTACCAATGAGTGTAGCTTTGATACCAATTTTTGAGTTGATCAATCAATGGAGATGGCCAAGAGAGGGGTGAATTGGCAATTAAAAAATTGGTGGAAGCAGATTGCAAAATGACACAAGTTCAACCTTCTAAACAAGGTCTACATCCACTACCTTAGCTATCCATACTAAGGATTTCCACAAATTCACTAATTTGTCTTTCCTTTTCGACTGAAGGAGATAACCTTACAAAACCTAGACTTATACCCCAAAGTCTAGTGATATTTTTCCCGAAAGGATGAATACAAAGAAACAAACTATGAAATAACTCACAAGGTAGTTTGTTTGCAAAAATGAAGTTCACTAAACCCCAACACTTGACAATTTGAGCTCAAAGATGTTGGATATGTGCTTGAATGCTTTATAATAGTTGTCTTGTTGTTGAAGAAGCTTTGGAGACTTGTTTTTACATCCTCTCATTGATTTCTAGAGGTTTGGGTTGTTGGGAAATTGAATAGAGCCGTTGGGTTGCAATTTTTTCGCATTAAATGCTGTCTGGCAATATGGGGTATCGGTACACGAGCATCCGTATTATTACCTGCTCAATAGTTTCAAAAAGTCATACCGGTATGCGTATAGTTGTACCGCTACTCGTAGGCCATATTGAATAAAAATGATTTTTAGTAGAAAAAATCTGTACCAATACGTATATAGCCATCCCGGCACTTAGTTACCAAAATGACTTAGAAAATTATTTAAGTTCAAATGCTTGTTAATTTGTGAGTAAATTCAAGTACTTTAAAAATATATTTATTTGCAATCAAGTCCTTGTTATATCAAAATCAAATATAAGTTTAACACTTAGTCTTTCTTTTTGAAATCTTGAATATATTTTTTATGAATAAAAAAATAGGATGAAAAGGATGTTTAGAGATGTCAAAAGAAGATTTTGGATGAATTAAAAGCACATTTTTGACTCAAAAACAAGTGTTGTCCGAATGGGTAAAGAGGCAAGAATGTGGTTGTGGCTTTTTACCAAACACTTGAAGGGTGGATGAGAAAAAATAACGTTTTGGGTGGTTTTAAACAATGTGTAAACCTCCTGCAATAAAACCATTATATTTCAACAAAATATGAGTTGTCTAACAATCCTAAATCAATCAATAAACCCAATTTCAAAAATAAATTTTTGATTAAAAAATTAGGTTTATGAAACTTACCAAAATTTTTATTTTGATGTTTCCAAGAGTCAAAAACAAGAGGAAAATACGAATTGTTGATGAAAAATCCAAAAAACCCACGTTGAATCCTTAGAAGTCGACTTGGATTGAAGGTTTTTGGGTAGTTTTCGAAAATGAGGTGTTACGAGTGATAAAGAGATGAACAAGGGTTTTAAAATAATATATGCTCATAATTTTCTATTTAAAAAGCCATCTCCAGACTTCACACCTAAAAGGATCAATCCCTCGATTTTAGGGGATCGATCCTTTTTGTGTAGAATAGAATTTTTATATTACTTGCTTTTTGCCAATGAAGGGATCGATCTCTTCATTCATGATATCGATATGTTTTTGGGGTTTAAGAAATTTTGGCACAAAGGACCATTCTAAGGCAATTCTAAACCAAGATTAATGCAACATAGGTCACTAGAGAGATAAAAAATGAACTTTAATGACTTAAGAACTATCTAAATGCATGAATGTCAACTTAAAGCTATAAATTTTGTGAATTTACAACATTTATCAGTTTAGTCATCTAATTTGCACACACGAAAGCTACTTCAAGTCACAAGCACACAAAGGCTCTATAGGGTCCTAAACATGCATTTTTGACATAATTGATACATTAACATACCATATTCTCAAATATCATCATACAAGATCATTTGAAACAAAAAGAACAAGATTTCACTAAATTGGTCAAATATTGCAAATTTAAGGAAAAATATAAAAATAATCATATTAGGCCAT
The DNA here is from genome assembly GCA_019671005.1 of Hibiscus mutabilis. Lineage (NCBI taxonomy): Eukaryota > Viridiplantae > Streptophyta > Magnoliopsida > Malvales > Malvaceae > Hibiscus > Hibiscus mutabilis. The sequence goes on along the minus strand of CM033750.1, from coordinate 25,683,529 downwards.
TATTGTGCAACTCATGCAATAAAGGCTCACCATAACTATTTGCATTAATGCACCATGTAGAGTGCAGTCAAGGAAAATTTTATGAAATTAACAATGTTGCCACTTGAGCCAATGTAGGTTGCTTAGGTCTTACCCTCTTCAAGTGTCTTTCCTTCTAGTGTGTCTAGATCTTTTCAAATTTCTTGACATTACTCATCATTTCTCTAACATGCCTACAATAGACAATTATTTAATTTTTGGTGCCCAAATTCTTTTGGATCCATTTAAATTAGTCTCAAAAACTTTAGTTCTCTTAGAAGTCCATTTAGCAATGCCATCCTTATTATTAAAAGTTACAAGTCCTTTTAGGACCTATACACTCTTAATCATTTTTCCTTTTAAAAATCTAGGGGAACTATTTTGTCTATTATAAAATTTTGTTTTAACAAAATTTGTTTTGAAGCTTTCTCTATTTTCACTTTTGTTTCATTTTTTTTAAACAAGACTTTTTCTTTTTCAGGATCATCTATTTTGTTTTAATGATCTTCATGATCTTTTGTAAGTAAATTTTACGTCTAATTTCTTTAGATCAAAATCTTTAATGTTCACTTGCATTTCTTTAAACTTACTTTCAAGTTCATTAGTTTTATAAAGAAAGTCTTTTTCAATTTTAATTTTGAAACTACCACTTTTTGTTTTGAAATCATTGCTTTAAATTATAAAACTAATTCATCATAAGCATCTTGTAACTAATCAAATGTATAAGAAATTAAATCATATGAGTTAAAAGTTACCTTAAAGTCTTCTTCAATGACCATGAGGCAAAGTTTTGCTACTTCACCATCTTCATCATCGGTGGAGTCCTCATCACTCCAAGTAGCATCAATGCCTTCTTCTTGAATTTGATCGATTCCTTCCTCTTTAATTTAGGACAATCATACTTGATGTGTTCCAGCTTCTTGCAATTGTAGCACATGATGTGATGCCTTTCTTTTGTTGATTCATGGTTTGATTCTTGTCTACTTGACTTCATGAATTTTTTGAATCTCCGTGTAAGCTTTTCCATCTCTTCATCATCATCATCTTCACTAGAATAACTTTCTTTGCAAGTTGATGATTTTAGAGTAACACCGACATTTTTTTCTTATTTTCTTCTCCATTTCGACATTATTTCATGGGTGATCAAAGATCAAATAAGCTCATCAAGCTTGGGTGTCTTAAGATTCTTTACTTCAATGATTATAGTTTTATTTGAATCCCATGAACCGGAAAGAGAATATATCATCTTCCTCACTAGCTTTTCCTATGAAATGAATTATCCATACCCTTTTTAGCCCATTGACAATAATGGAGAATCAGTAGGACATAGCCTTGATATTTTCTCCCGGGTTCATCTTGAAATTTTCATAACTAAGATTGAGAAGACCAATCTTAGTTTCTTTTACCTCATTGGTTCCTTCATAAGTGACTTATAGCTTATCTAAAATTTCCTTGGCATTAGAACATGATGAGACTCTTCCATATTCATCTTGAACTTCCTATTCTTATCTTCACTCCAACCATTCATATCGCTAGTTGGAGTTGTGTTGCCATCCATGATACTTCTTCATGCTCGAAGATCACTTGCTTGTATAAATAGCCTCATCATATTCTTCCAATAAGAATAGTTAGATCTGTTAAACTAAGGAGACTTGTTAACCGATTAAGAATCTTCCATGTAGAACGAACCAAAAGTGGAAGCCATTGATGTTTGTTGATGTAGAAATCATTCGAGCACTTTAAGGATCTTCTCAATAGTTGTTAGACCTTCGATTGAGCCTCGCTCTAATAACAATTGTAAGCTCGATCAATCAAACGAAATATGCCAAGATGGGGGAGTAAATTGGCTTCCAAAAAATTTGTAGAAGCAATAAAAAAGAATAAACAATTTGCACAATGATTTTAGAGTTCAACTTCTAAACCAAGTCTATATCCACAACTTTAGCTATCCACGCTATGGATTTTCCCAAATCCACTACACTTGCAAACCTTTAAGGACAGTGTGTAACCTTACATAATTCACCAAGACTTATACCCAAAAGTCTTATGAATCCTTTCCCAAAGAGAAATATAAATAAGAAAACAAGGAAAACCTCACAAGGCAAGTGCTTGCACAATTTGAAGTTCTCACCCAAAGAACATTTTGACCAAAATTAACAATGAATGCTCACAAGTGTTTTACAAGAATGAATACAACAATTAAGCACTCTAAGACTCTTTGATGTTGGCATTTTCTTTCCAATATGTTTCCTATTGTTGTTGATATGTTTTGACCTTGTTTTTATATCTTCTCTATGAATACTAGCCGTTTTGATCCGTTGGGGATGCAATAAAATCATTACCTACAAAGAAAATTGACATTTATGATGCAAGGGATCGATCCTTTGAATAGAGATATCGATCCTTTTTCATAAAAGGATCGAGCTTCTTTCATAAAAATATGATCGTTACAAGAAGGGATCAATCCTTTTGCAGTTGAAGACTGAGAGGAAAAATTTTAAGCAAGTTGTCCACAAAAGGGATCGTTCCTTTTTGCCTTGAAGACTAGAAATAATCTTTTTAACATGCAAAAACGGATCATATTGATTTTGAAAAAGTTTGGCTAAGTTGCAAATCATTCAAAATGAATTTTTTAATTTTGTTTTCACTTTGAATTATTTTTGAGAAATTTAGTATATTCGATTAAGTCCAAAAACATTTTTCTTTTAATTTGTTATATCAAAATATTAGTTCAACTTTCTCTTTACCTTGTTTGTGTTGTATCACATACGGAAAACTATCATTGAATTCAACCCAACGAGCATGACGTTTACTCTACTTATTTTGTCCATTTAACCACTTTAAGGACTCATGATTCGTGTGGATGACAAACTTCTTAGGAAGTAAGTATTGTTGCCAAACTTCAAGTGCACGAAATAGGGCTAGTAGTTACTTGTTGTAGGTGGAGTAGTTGAGTTGTGCTCCTTTCAACTTTTCGTTAAAGTAAGCGATGAGTCTTTTTTCCTGCATAAGAACAATACATGCGCCTATTCAAGAGGCATCACATTCTAATAAAAAATGTATTAGAAAAACTGGTCAACCAAAGAATATGAGTAGAATAAAGTTTATCTTTTAGGGTTTGGAATGCTACCTCTTGTGTGTTACCCCATGTAAACCTATTGGTTTCTTAATGACTTTGGTCAAAGGAGCTACGATGGGGGAGAAGTCATTGACAAAGAGGCAATAAAAACTTGCTAAGCCATGAAAAGATCTTACCTCAATTACATTTTTGGGTATAGGTCATTCTTGTATTACTTTTACCTTCTCATCATCAACATGAATACCCCTTGCACTTATTATAAAGCCTAAGACTATAAGCTTATCACTATGAAACACACACATTTTTGGGTTAACATACAATTTCTCTTTGGTTAATGCACATAACTGATTCAACATAAAGAAGATGTGAATTGGAAAAAGTGGAGTATATAAGAATATCATCAAATTAAACAACAAACTTACCTAGAAACTCTCGTAGGACATGGTTCATGAGGTGCATGAAGGTGCTAGATGCCTTTTTAAATTCAAAAGGCATGATCGTCCACTCATATAAACCAAATTTGGTTTTGAAAATTGACTTCTATTCATCCCTTCTTTCATTCGAATTTGATGATACCCACTATTGAGATCGATCTTTGTGAAAATACATGGCCTGTGAAGTTCATTAAGCATGTCATCAACGCATGGGATAGGATGCCTGAATTTGAAGGTAATACGATTAATAGGTCTACAGTCAACACACATGCATTATGTATCAACTTTTTTGGGCACTAGAGGAATTGGAATTGCACAATGGCTCAAATTGTCTCGGATGGATCATTTTTTTCGGTAACTCTCCCACTTTTCTTTCTAATTCCTTGGTTTCTTTGGGATTGCATCGATATGCTAGGAGGTTTGGAATTAACGAACTTGTAATTAGGTTTATTTGATGTTGAATACCTCTCTTGGGTGGTAATCCTCTAGGAGGGTTGCCCATGAAATCGGAGTAATTTTGTAAAAATATATAAAAACACTAGGCAAAAAAACATTAGTGTCAGAAACAAAAAAAAAAGGTTTTGCCTAAAGTGGATGAAAATGCAAGGTTATTTGAAGAAAAAGGTTTCCCTCACATCTTTTTTTCACGCATAAAGACTTTTATCCTCTCTCTTTTTTTGTCACTAATGGTTTCTCTTACCTCCCTTAGGCCTTTTGATTTTTGGTTATTTGACCAATAGACTATTTTTATTCAACTTTTTGTGTTTCCATTTTTTTGGCCCTTCCCTCTCACAAAACTTTTGTAGTCTCACTTGGTCTTTGTATACTTCTTTTTCATCTAGTGGGACCAATGTAAAATTTTTTCTATGGTGCACAAAAGAGTATTTATTGATCTTGCATTGGTCAGCAACTTCTCGATCAAATTGTCAAGGTCTTCCCAATAACAAGTGGACTTACATGAGAACTACATCACACCAAACATCATCGCAATAATTTTCCATAGAAATAGTGATTAGGGAACATTTGGTTACCTTGACATCAGATCCTTTTTTCACAACTCCATTTTAGCCTTAATTTAAAACTCCTAATTTTAAATTTTTCAATTTTTGATACCCTTTCTCTTTGGAATTCTGAATCGTTTTGTTAAGAGATAAATAAATCAAAATTTAGATAAATTTGCAAACTTTTGGATTTTCAAGGACTATTACATAATTTTCTAAATTTTAATGTATATTTATAATATTTTATTGATTAAGGTTTTATTTACAATTTAGTAAAACCCCAAGGTTGATTTTGTAATTTACTTATATATTCGACGTTTATCGTTTTATTCATCCGACCGTTAGTCTCCGTTAACTCCAGTTAATAATACATTGATGTGGCACATTAATAAAAATTAGTTTTAAATTTGACCCTCACTTTTAAAACTTTAATTTTTTACCATCTCCACAAAAAATCCCCTTTTTCTAAAAAATTCTCTAACTCAAACCCCTCCCGCTATAATACCATAGCCTTAAGCCACCATCAACCACCTCCTTTCATATATTCATAGCCTTGCAAAAGTATACACCGGCCGAAACACATGGCTTTGACAAATTTCAGAATACCGAGAGTTTTGTTTGGTATTCATACTTTTCACTTTTGAGTCTGTTAAATGTCATTACTGCATTTTTACTACATTGTGAGTGACGTTAATTTTTTTTTTTTTTTTATGTTCGAAAGTGGTTTCAACTGACGTTGCTTCTATTTGCAGAGATTAAAAAAATTTAAGTGCAAGGGATCACTTCCTAGAGGATTTTAGTGACCATGAAAAGCTAAAGTCACAGCTACATTCTCATAAAAAAGACCTAGAGTTGCATGGAGTCGAACTTCAAAAACATGAGGTATTGAATGAAAAGGAAAGGAAAAAGTTGGCCGAGGAGCTCAAAGAGCTGCAGTACTTCGTTCTTGATTTTCACTTTTTCTTGTTGGCCCTTTCAATTTTATATTAAAGTGTGCATCTGGCACTACTTACGCTTCATAGTCATGCTAATGAAATTACTGTAGCATGGTTGTGTTCTTTAGAAATGGACTGACCCGTTAGTTTTAGATCTAACCCGTTTGAATCAAATTGGTCTGACCTGAATCATATGAGTTTTGATTTGAGTGGCTTGTATTTTTTTTCTATTCGTTCAACTAATGTGACCTGAACTGTCCAACCAACTTTAGCTGAACCATTTAATCCAATTATGTCTTCGATTGTTTTGGAGATCAATGTTACGAATTAGATAAGTGTTATGTATTAGTAAATTTCGTCGAATAAGTATTTAGGAGTATTTCCTCAATTATATTTAGTATAGTATTAATGTAGAGTTATCTCCATATGTTTTGATACAGCATAACCTAATACTTGAGCGTGGGAGACGTCCTCTATGTCATTAAAGCCTTACCATTTGCGAGGTGTGTTTCTTATCGTGCAACAAATTTTTTGTGTGTTGGTGTTTTATACATTGCTTGATTATGATCTGCATTATGACTTGTATGTTTATCATCACATACGTACTTTTACAGAATGTGTTTTGACTATGATTTATAAAACTATGGTTTATGAAACATCCGATTTACAGGAAATTCTGATTTATGCAATATGGAATTATGAACATCATATTTTATGCTATGGAACTTTGTTATAAAATTTTAGTTTTTAAACACCATATATGTAAGAGCATGGGTTGAGACTGTATGAAGAAAGTTTAAGAATATCACCCCTTCAAACGGCTTACACACTTAAGACTGAAAAACATAGCTGTACACATCAAAACTTGGCCCACCAAATATTAAACTAATAATAAAAAAATAAAAAAATAAAGCCCAAACTTGAGCCCAAATATGCCTTTGACCCAATTCAAACATAACCCAAACCCTAATCTATTTCAAACCTGCACCCTAGGAGACCTAACCACCACTCATCCCATTTCTCTCTCATCCACCGCCGTTAATCACCCCAACGACCAAAATATTAGGTCAACTGAATCACGTCATATACGACCAGAAATCATATTTTCTGTATCTTGTGAAATTCGATCACAAACATTCACCAAACGACTAGATTTATCATTATAAATTCGAACCTTCAATGGGAAAAGAGGACATAATCTACTGGAAGGACAACTGAAAAATCGAGAGAAAACCTCCAAGATTGAGAAGAAAAATTAGTTATGAAATTAGTTGAAATGTTGAAGAAAACTTCAACTGTACAAATTTATAGACACTTGCAAACACATACTCAAAGAATACTTTTTATTAAACTCTCAAATCTTAAAAACAATGAAGGATGCATCATCATTTTATAATTGAAGGATGCATATGAACTTTTAATAAAAAATAACAAATAAAATAGTTTTAGAACTCTTAAAGTTGAGGGCAACAATGAGGACCCTTGGGTGAGTTACAATATGATGTTTGAGATAAATTTGAGGAGTCTTGAAGTGGGCTGCAAGAATATGGTGTCTAATCTCGTCCATTAATTTATTTTTTGATCCAACGGCTAGGATGCTTCAAGATGAAGGTGGTTGACGGTTCCTAAATTATAAAAACCCTATAAACATCAATTTAAAAGATAATAAATACATTGGCCTAAGTTTACTTCGTCAAAAGCCTTATACATTAGCTTTTGGGCTGAATTTTACAAAATCTCGTAATAAATCTTGTATCTCGTTTTTTGCATGCACAGTCTTCAGTAAAATGTATGTGCCTTGAGTTTCAGACATCATAATGATGTATTTCAAGATGCGTTTGAAAGGTAACGGAATGACAGTCAATCTGTCAGAAGAAAACCTGACACAAAAATAACCGTATCCCATTCGTTAAGTTGATGCAAGTCAACTTTCGTTCCAGACTTCAAATATAGTTTTAACTTTTTGTCCAATATGATCAGTTTCATCCCTCCCGTATGTATCGTGGGGAATGACTCTACTTATAGTTAGTCATCTACATTTGATGATAAGAATGAATTATATCAAAAGTCTAAGATAAAACTCACCTACTAAATATTCTTGGCATAATGCCTAAAATGCCACTAACGTTTGACTGACTAGTCACTTTGGCTCCTATTCTTTTTTTAAACAATTTAACCTTCAACCTCTAATTTTGGGTGACAATGGTTCATCTGGAGATGAAAAATGTTAAGCAACTAACGATAAATGGCTTGAAATGACGTGACAAACCTACATGACAATGTCATATAGACAAAGGTGTTGACTTGAAGGAATGTAACATCAGTCAAAAAATAATTTTATAAAATTATTTTTTCTACTGACGTGTGATTCTGTCAAGTCATTTCAAGCTGTTTACCGTTAGTTGGATAACAATTTTCATCCGAAGAAAGGTCATTTTGAACTACAATGAAACGTTGATGGTTAAATTCTTAAAAAAATAGAGATCAAAATTACTATTTAGTCAAAATCTATGGATAGTTTTTGACATTATGTCAATGTTCTTTGCAATTTTGTTTGTCATGGGAATTGAATGAGGTCAAAACTTAGACATTTTTTAATTCCTATCATATATTTATAATTTTCTTTTTTTTTGTTTTTTTTCAAACAACAAAGTTATAATTAATTGAAATTGCAAACTCTAATGGTATACTTGTGCTTTTGAAGTGATCACCAACGTCCCCAATTTAACACCACTCCCAAAAAATTTACTTCTGCAGCTCCCCAAAAGATTAGGAGAGGAAGGAAATAAATACCCTTGAATTTCTGGATGATTTTCTAATTTTCAAAGGTTCAAAAATGTTTAGCTTACATACACATTAATAACAGGATTGTATTGCTAATATGCAACACTAGGGGTGTTCATAAAACCTAAATCAATATATAGAACAGAAAAAGAAAAAAATCAGACTAAATGGTGGGCAATTGTATCAATAAAAATTGGCTGAAACGGTACAGTTGTAACGCTCTAAACCCGACTTCACAATTGGGCCTCAAGCCCAAACCATACATAAAAGTTTTCAACTAAATTTAGCTCAAATCACAAACATGTCCATGAATCCATCAAATATCCAATTCACCCCATCTTCACATTCGGTTGATCGTTCAAGGTTCCCTACATCGGGGCTTTCCTAGAATCGGCTAAACTTAGGCTTTGATACCACTAAATGTAACGTCATAAACCCGACGTCACATTTGGTGCTCAAGCCCAAACCATACGTAAAAGTTTTCAACTAGATTTAGCCCAAATCGTAAACATTTCCATAAATCCATCAACATTTTGAAAAGGTAATACAAAATAGTTAAATCATTTATATGAGAGCTCCAATTTAAAATAAGTAAATAAATCACTCGACATGATCAAATAAATCCAAAATAAGAGTTATAGACATAAATCAAGGGTCTTATGAATACATTGCCAGACAAGTCTAAGTACTGTACTCTTGATCACATTAATGAGCTGAAGTCCTGCTCTGATGGGCTCCTTCAATGCAACATAGCCACCTAAAAACCTGTGAACGAAAATAACGATTCTGAATGCTAAGCTCATAATGCTCAGTGGATACACCTCTACTCTACTATGCTTCATGCACATCATAAGTACAAGCATGTAACAAGAAAGATGACATGGCATTGGAAACAAGTATGATATTACCACAATATATACATGCATAGCATGGTGTCAAACATCTCATAAGAAACATAACCACAAACCTAGAGTGGGACCAAGGGCCACACGACATCAGAACGTATAATCAAGCAAGACCCAGGGCCATACAACATCAAGAACGTACGCTTTATACTCAGAACCCCCCATCAAGTATCTTCGAATGAGACCCGAGGCCACACAGCGTCAGGAACATACATTCGGGAAAACATCTTACCATGGTGTTGCAACACTCTCACTAGGTATCTGGATCCCACCAAACAAGTGCCCACATTGCCCATAACAACATCACCTAACCCTACCATCCTATGGTTTCTACCAACATGTAAGTCATACAAGGTATTTACCGTGTTCTTAAGTTTTATACTCAAATATAATGTGGTTTCCCAGCTTTATAGTTTTACAACTTTTTTAGGCCATTAGGGGTCTATTAGACCGAATGATATAATTTTCTAGCCTTTCGGATGAAAGTCATCATTTTTGGGCAGATTGCCTAGTGGGTACCGGTACAAGCCCTCGTATAATAGTACAATACCCTACTCACATGTGTACCGATACAATTTAAGCTGACTAGAATTTGTCAAAGCTAAAGCATACCGATATAGGTCGACTCATACTGATACCAGGTTGCATGTTGTATTGGTACTGGTTGAACATCGTACTAATACCTATCTCTTAGTTCATCCAATCAAACAATGTTCTTTAAACCCATAACACTAGGGTATCGGTACCGCCTCCCTGTGTACCAATACCGGAGCCCAAAAATGGTTTCCTAGGCTCGAGAAATCACTCCCTAAGCCCCCAAAACTCAACCTTTAAATCTTAAACTCAAGCTTACGTCTTATGGAAGTGTTTGGGGCGGTTTACTACCATTTTTACGAGCTATTGAGACAAAATCTAAGTTTTGCCTCTAATGACCATATTCAAGCATTTAAACACTCAACCATCAAAACAAGCATACAACATCATCCTTAGGATGTGCATGAAACAAAGTAGTTGGATGTGTTAACCTTCTTCCAAACACTAGAATTGAACTTTCTTGCACCAGCCTCAAGCCCTGCATTTGCCTTAAGCTTTTGAGTGCTCTCCAAACTCTTTCACTACAAAGAGATGTTGTAAAATGAGTTACAACATTGCTAGAAGGTCAAGAGACATAAATGAAAAAACCTTACAATAGAAAATTGAGTCAAATTTTCTATTCCCATTCTTCCTCTTCAGCCCCCACCAAACATTCATTTTTCCAAACTCCAACAAAACCTTTCATTCTTACACTGATTCATAGATCGTTGGATGAAGATTACAACACTCTCAACAACAATTTCAAAAATCACACTAAAAAGATAAAGGTTGGATCTTTGCCTAAGAATTTTCAAGGTAAATAAGAAAAAATTATAGAGGATGAAGGGGGACAAGGATGGTCTCATTCACTTACAAAATTTGCAGCCATTAAACCAATCTCTCCACCCTTTTCATGTGGAGGATTACTCCTCTACCCCTCCATCATCCTCTTAAACCCTTTTTCAACCAAGGCCCTTAGCTCAACAACACAAAAGAAGCCTACCAAAGCTTTCATAAGCCATCAAGGGCCCAATCTTTGGCCCAACACACCCATCCGAATGGTTGGGTTAAATGACCCTCTGAATTTCGAAATATGGGTCGTTACAACTCTCCTCCCCTTAAAGAAAATTTCATCATCAAAATTTACCTGATGGGATCAAATGCGAATAAAGCAGCCTCATATCCTCCTCGACTTCCGACATAGCTTCCTCGACCCCTTGGTTCCTCCATAGAATCCTTACCAAAGGTATGCATTTTTTGTGAAGTTCCTTAACTCCCTTATCGAGGATACTTATTGGCTCTTCCTTATAGTTTAGGTCGGTGTTGATCTCAATCTCTTATAGCGGGATAACATTCGATGGATTAGAACGATATTGCCTTAACATGGAAACATATAAGACGTTATGAATGCGTTCTATCTTTGGAGGCAAGGCTAAACGATATGCCATGGGCCCAACCCTCTCTAGCAGCTCATATGGTCCACAAACCTCGGGCTCACCTTGTCTTTCAGTCCAAAGCAAATAACTCTTTTCCACGATGACACCTTTAGGAACACTTTATCACCAACCCCATACTCAATGTGCTTGTACTTTTGATCTGTATAAGCTTTTTGAAGATCAAAGGCCGATTGGAATATTTCCTTGATGATCTAAACCTTTTCCTCGGTTCATCTAATCAAATTTGTCCCCACAATCCTTCTCTCGTTGAGCTTGATTCAACACAAGGGTATTCTACACTTATGTCCATATAAGGCCTCAAAAGGAGTCATCTTGATGCTCGATTAGAAACTGTTGTAATAGGCAAACTCAACCTGTGGTAACTACTCTTCCCAACTCCCCTCAAAATCAATGACATAACGTCGAAGCATATCCTCCAAGATTTGAATGACTCTTTCAGATTGACTATTAGTTGGAGGATGAAAGTAGTACTGAAATGCAACTTCGTGTCCAAAGCTTCATAAATTTTCTTCCATAGCCTCACTGTAACCCAGGGATCTCTATCTAATATGATTGACGATGGCACTCCATGCAACCTTACAATCTCTTGGATGTACAACCGTGCTAACCTCTCAAGCGTAAAATAATATGCATGGGTAAGAAATAGGAAGACTTGGTCAACCGATCTACTATTATCCATATAGCATCATGTTTCATTTGGGTCAATGGTAAACTCGTCACAAAATGCATGGTCACCTAATCCCACTTCCACTGTGGAATTTGAATGGGCTGGTGCAAACCTGAAGGAATCTGATGTTTTACCTTACCTTGCTGACACGCTAGGCACCTTGTGACAAACTCTGACACGTCTCTTTTCATGCTAGGCCACCAATAAAAGGGACGTAGATCTTGATACATCTTGTTACTACTTGGATGCATGACAAACAGACTATAGTGCACCTTTCAAAGGATACAGTCCTGAAAATTCTCTAAAGCTGGAACACATAACTACCCCTTGAAGTATAGGATCCCACCATCTCATACTTCAAAACTAGAAATCTCGCCTTTTTGAACCATCTCAATCTTGGCCACTAGCTCTTCACCCGACTCTTGTGTTCTCTTGATCTCTTGCACTAAGGTAGGCTCCAAATGAAGCTTGGCTAACAAACTGCCATCTTCGGTCATCCTCAAACGGGCAAACATCACCATCAAGTCCAACATAGACTTTTAACTCAAAGCATCAGCCACCATATTAGCTTTACTGAGATGATACACTATGATACAATCATAGTCCTTTAACTGCTCAATCCATCGCCTTTGTATCAAGTTTAACTCCTTTTGGGTGATGAGGTACTTCAAAATCTTGTGATTGTTGTAGATATAGCACTTTTCTCCATACAGATAGTGCCTCTAAATCTTCAACTCGAAGATGACTGCGGAAAGCTCCAAATCATGCGTAAGGTAATTCCGTTCATGAGGCTTAAGCTGTCTCGAGGCGTAAGCAACCACCTTACCCTCTTGTATGAGAACACAACCAAGCTCGTTCATTGAAGCATCACTAAAGACCACATAATCCTTGCCAGTTCAGGTTGCGTTAAATTTGGGGCTTCTATCAGATAAATCTTTAATTGTTCAAAACTTTGTTGTCTTCTCTCATTCCACTGAAACAAAACTCCATTATGTAACAACTTGGTCATCGGCACAGCTATGATGGAAAATCCCTTAAAATGATAGTAGTATCTGGCAAGTCTAATGAAACTATGAACTTCCACGATATTCATAGGGTGCTTTATCCTCTACCATAGCCTAAATCTTTTGCGGGTCAACACGAATCCCATTTGCTGTGACAATGTTGCCAAAAAATGCCACCTCAGAGAGCCAAAATTCACACTTACTAAACTTGGCATAAAGTTTTCCCTCAAGGTCTGAAGGATAACACGAAGATGATAGTCGTGCTCCTTCTCTGAGCTCAAATAAACCAAGATATCATCAATGAAGATTACCACAAACTAATCAAGGTAGGGCTAGAAAATTTTATTCATCAAATCCATGAAAGCCATAGGTGCATTGGTAAGCTCAAGAGGCATTACTAAAAACTCATAATATCTATATCGCGTCCTAAAAATGATTTTTTGAACATCCTCTTCTACCACCTATAATTGGTAGTAACTTGAGCTCAAGTTGATCCTTAAGAACACAAGGGCACCACTCAACTGGTCAAATAGGTCATAAATCCTTGGTAGAGGATAATAGTTATTCACCCTTACCATGTTGAGCTAAGGATATTCAATGCACATTCTCATTAAACCGTCCATCTTCTTGACAAATATGACTAGTGTACTCTAAGGAGAGATGTTTGGTCGTATGAAACCTCTTTCCAACAACTCTTGAATTTGATTCTTTAACCCTCTCAATTTTGTTGGTGCCATGCGATACGGTGTAATAGACACTGGTGCCGTGCGTGACATCACATCTATCTGAAATCTAGCTCACGATCCAGAGGTAATTTGGGTAAATCTTCCTGAAAACCATGAACAAATTATTTACCAATTCAGAGGCTCTCAAGCCTCAGACTCTTAATACTTGTATCAACCACATAATCCAAAAAGGCCTCACAACCTTGTTGGATCAACTTTTGTGCCACTAAGGCTAACACTACATTGGAAAGGCAAGGATTTCTCTCACTTTTTACCACAAGCTTGGCCCCATCCAAACCTCAAAGCTTAAGGCTCTTTGCCCTACAAACCAAACTCGCATCATGCTCAAATAACCAAATCATTTCCAAGATGGCATCAAACTCTTGAAAGGGTAGAACCATCAAATCTACAGGAAATATCAAACCATGAACCTCTATCAAGCACCTCCTATACACCTTGTCTACTAAAACATTATACCCCAAAAGATTACTCACTCGTACCACAACCTCTAGGTCCTCGACAAGAATAACTCATTGATAGAATATCCTACTACGAATATAAGAATAAGTAGACCACGAGTCTACTAAAGCAACAATAGGAACAAAGAACAAGGTAAATATACTTGAGATGACGTATGTAGCCTCACAATCCTCTTCAGCCTTGACCGCATACTGCCTTGATGGTGCCCTTGCAGTGGACTGGATAGTGCCCTCACTCTATTGTCCTGACATGTGGCTCGCTCCTTACCTAGCAAAGCCTCGACCCCTCTGAGCTGTAAATGAAGTCCTTTAATTCTGAACTGAGGTGACATCAGCTGCCATTAGACAGTCTCTCACAAAGTGGTTCTGTGATCCACAACCATAGTATACTCTAATATTTCCATAGCTCTCCCCATGGTGCTTGCACCTGCACTGATCACAAACAGGTGCACCTGGCCCTTTTGCCAATCCTCTAAAACTCATTGCCGAATAAAAGGAGTTGGACCTCCTCTGACTAGCATACTTTGACCTCTTATCCGATCTTGTACATTGGTTTGAAGCTCCCCTATTCTAGTTCCAACAACCCCTATTTCTATGGGAGTGAGACTATGACTGGTTGGAGAAGGAATGATTTCCTCTATTCGAGCCTCCTTGTCCACTAGTCTGGCTATAGGCCAAGCCTTAAACTTGCTCAAGAGACTTGGCACTAGTGGTCAAGTCTAAAAACACCCTGGGTGGGTCTGTAGTCAAGTACATCTGAATTTCCTTACACCATTTCGGAACCTCTTGCATCTCATCTTTTCCGTAGCGACCAATTCCGGGGCAGACCTACTCAAGTGTATGAACTCTTGCTCATATTCAAAAATAGATATGTTCCCTTGATCTAGGTGAGTGAAATGATCCCTCAAGTTGTCAATGTGGGCTTCACCCACATACTTCTTCTCAAACACATCTAGGACATAATCCCAAGATAGTTGATTAGGGTACCACCCTAGCTCAACGACTTTCCACCATTCCCTAGTATTCTTCTTTAGTAGAGAGAGAACACATGTCAACTTATCCTCCATGACATTACACCCTCTTAATCAGTGTCTCACAAGGGGTAGTCGAAGGCCTCAGTATGGCCCTTACAATATGGTGAAGGGCCTAGTGCAGATGGGAGAAATAATTGGCCCCACGATCGCTATTGTCTTTTTGACATCTCATCAGTGTCGAGAACATAATCTTCATCATAACTTCCCTCACGGGAGCCCCAACTCTTTTCCTGATCACGTGCTCTTAGGCATGATTTACTTTCTACACAAGCAAACAAATAATGTTGCACCATCGAATATTCAGTTTAAACTGAGTACGACTTTGACTTATGGGCATGTATTCACTAGACACCCCTTTTTGACTCTCTACTACCCAGGTATTGAGATATTTGATTTTAATATAACTTAAAATGGAAAATGTTTTTGGACTTAAACTAACTTGCAATAATATTTCAATAGTCCATTAACTTGAAAATATGTTTGAAATGTTTTCAAAGGGTTTTTGACATGCTTAAAATGTTTTTAAATAGCCAAAGTTTCAAAAACAGGCCATGAGTACTGGTACAGATTAACCCATACCAATACTGAAAAGAGTCTATACTGATACGGCCAAGCCCGTACCGATATTCTCATTCGTCCCCATGTTTTAACAAATTATAGTATCAAAATAGGCCATTGATACAACCTCAACTGTACCGATACACTATGGGGTATATTGATACACTTGCATAGTGTACCGATACCCAGTGCAATTTTGCCCAATGACTCTTTCTATTTTAGGACGTGTACTAATACTCATCCCTTTGTACCTATACTAATGAGCCCAGAGGTGTACTTAATGCTGGAAATAAAATTCCCAATGGCTCTAATCAACCCCTAATGGCTAGTAACGATCATAAAGCCATTAGAGGGTTTAAAAGACCTCTTCAAGCAGCCAAGAACAACAAGAAACCAACTACAAACACTCAGTGTTAGAGAAATTGTTCTAGTGCTTAAAATTGTTAATTTTCTTTGTAGAACACACATGTGAGCTTAATTCTTATATTTGATCAAGTGTTAGGTTTTAGGTGAGTGCTTAATTTTCAAATACATTTGCCTAGAGAGGTTTTCTTTGTTTGCCAATTTGTTTCCTCTTTGTAAGAGAGTTTTTCAAGACTTTGGGGTACAAGTCATGGTTGTAAGGGTTATCTCCTTGAACCTGGAAAAAGGAAAGATAAATTTGTGAATTTGTGGAAAATCCTTAGTGTGGATAGATAAGGTAGTGGAGGTAGACTCGGTTGTGTAGTTGAACCACTATAAATTTATATGTCTCAATTTTTATTACTTAGCCATTCACCCACCAAAGCAAATATCCAATTAACCCCTCTTGGCATTCGGTTGATCGTTCGAGCCTCCCAAAAAGTGGTATCAGAGCTTCGTCTCTATATTGAATTAACATCCTAGAGTCGATCCTTAATGGCATAATCCATCGAAAAACCTTCCTACTTCAATAGTGTCAACTACTCATATTGGAAGAATAAGATTATGTTTTTCATCAAAGCCAATGACTATCGTCTTTGGGATATAGTTCTTTATGGCCCGTTCGTTCCTAAATAAACAAGACAGAATGGAATGCGAAAGATCAAAAGAATATGCAATTCAATGATAAAGCTATGCACATCTTGTTTTGTGCTATTGGACCCGATGAGTATGCAAAGACATCTTCTTGCTTAAGTGCCAAGGAAATTTGGAATAAGCTTGAAGTCACTCATGAAGGAACAAATGAAGTAAAAGAGACCAAGATTGGTCTTCTCAACCTTGAGTACGAGAACTTCAAGATAGACCCAGAAGAATACATCAAAACTATGTTCGATCGATTCTCCACCATTGTGAATGGACTCAAAGGCTATGGAGAAGTGATTTCGAAGGTCAAGCTCTTGAAGAAGTTCACCCGATTCATGAAGCAACAAAAAGAAGAATCAAGACATGAATCAAGAATGAAGATGAGGGGTCCCATTATATGCTTTGAATGTAAGAAGCTAGGGCACACCAAGTATGATTGCCCTCGTTTCATAAAAAGGGATCAAGGCATAAGAAAAAGGTATTTGTGGCTACATAGAGTGATGAAGAAGAATCCACTGATGATGAGGTAGCCAACCTTTGTCTCATGGCCATCGAAAAAGACTCAAGGGTAACTTGTAATTCATCTACTTCAATTTCATATTCTTTTGATGAATTACAAGATGCCTATGATGAGTTGGTTTTGAAATTTAAAAATCACATTCTGAAAAACAAGAAATTTGTTTTAAAATTGAAAACTAAAAATGATTTGATTTCTAAAACCAAAGATAAACCTGAAGCAAATATCACTGAGTTTGAGCAAAGGAATGTCGATTTACAAAATTTGTTTTAAGAAGTTCATGACGATCATCAGAGAGAGTTGGGTGATCTTAGAAAAGAAAAAGATTTGATTTATAAACATTTTGAAAAGAAAAATAGAAATTGCTACAAAACCAATTTTGTAAAATCAAATTTCTATGTTAGACAATCTAGTTCCCCTATATTTATTAATGGAAAATGTGTTAAAAACATTTGGGTGCCAAAAGGACTCATTGTTTCAAAGAAAAAAGACGAAATTGAAAAATGGATTCTTAAGGGGACTAAAATTTTTGTGACTAACGCCATTAGATCCAAAGTGATTTGGATACTAAAAATTACTTGATTGTCTATTTGTAGGTGTGCTCGAGCCATTGATGATCAAAGTTGAAAATTTGGAAGCTCATGACACACAAAGGAGAAAGGACACTTGAAGAAGAAAGGCTTAACATCCTCCCTTGGTTCAAGTGGTAAAATTAATTTCATGCAATTGCTTGATCATATTTAATGTCTAATTTTCTTGTTAATCTAAGCATTTTTGTATGACTCCATGTTATGTCTAATTGTATATAGTTAGGGGGAGTCTCAAATTGCATGAGTTACATGTTTTTGGCCTTTTATGCTTATTTCTATGACTATGGCTATTAACTTGTAATGTTTGGTTGAATGTGGTGAAATTCATGTTTTGTTTGTTTTAAATATTATGTTTTGAGAAGCATGTGTAGCAAAAATTATCAAAATGTATATCTAGGATCTTCTCAAGCCTTTGTATGAACTTAAGACTAAGTTGTAAGGCTTTTTGGGTTGATTTTGTACATTTTCACCAGTTTTGTGCCTTCAATACTATTTGACTGTGTGAGTGCTTGGAAAAAGGGTGGAAAATGTATTGGAAATGTATGAAAACAGTGCGAAGACTAAGCCTTTTGCGTGAAAGTATACACGGTCTGCAAGTAATACCGCATTAAGCTGGTTATCGATCTCACAAGGATTGGCGAGAGTATCAAAGCAAAAACATAGAAACAATGTTCAACGCAAACATCCCCCACCAACTATTAAATTAGTTTATGGCGAGGGTATCAAAGCAAAAACCTTCATCATTTTCTAACAACATCACCATTTAAAAATAAAAATAACTAGACAAAGAGAATAGGCTAGAAGGGGTCGGTCGATGCAGCCCTTCAAGGTCCAGGCTCTCAGTCAAGCTGGTTGAACCACGTCTCCTTGGTGTAGCCTCTCCAAGCCGATCGTTGATGATTGGTGGAATGTCGATTATGTGCTTGCTTGAGTTCTTTAAATAGGTGTGCAAGGATAACCTAGGATAAGCCTTGAAAATTGAATTTTGAATGCTCAAGTGATAAGGGATGTGATCATCTTATCCTATATTTGAATCCTAGGGCTGACGTCATCAAGGTCCAACGGCTACTTTGTAACACACCTTTCCCGTATTTATCGTTGAATAAGAGTTAGGGATGTCACACGAGACTTGTAAAATAATTCTTTAATATTAAGAAAATCTTATCTTTGACTGTAAAAATAGTTAATCGCATAAAATTTAAACTTAATAATTTCACATTCAGTTTTGAACCTAGATTCAGCCAACAACTTAACAGATTGATCCATTAGCATATAAATAGTAAAACTGCATGAAAATGCCTAATTTAAAATCATGCAGATTTTGAATAAAATACGATTCATATCAGAGCAAGCTTCACATCAAACAACATAAAAATATATTACTAATAATGATGTACCTATTTTTGACAGATGATGTTCGCTAAATGCTCCTTACTCTCACGCTTCTCTTTTCCTTCGCGTGAAACAATCACACGCTAAGTATAACTTAGTGAGGCATTATAAATAATCATAAAATAAGTATCGAAATAAATGAATACATGGTTAAGCAAAATCATATCAAATCCTTCATATACTTATAAACAATCACATATAAGAAATGGTGAATTTCATATACATTTACTTTATAATTAGCCCAAGAATTTGTATAAAGAGAAACTAAAGTATGCAAGGTCGGTACTCCTTGAGTACTAGTCACCGGAGTGACGATAACATATAGACACATAAGTGCCGAAGACATATAAATCCGAAGATCGATGTATAACTATACTGCAGTCCTTGACTGCTAGACCTCTAATGGCATGCCATTATACTGTACTCTCTATCATAAACTTGGGCAAATAATTTCATATAATTGACTTGTAAATTATCATTTGATCGATGATTCATGTATCACCATTATTCAATAATAACTTATCAAAATAAAACATAATAGGGCAATTCATACTCCAACATGTACTAACCTTTTTCCTTTGCCTGTGAATCATCATATAACTTATAGAAAACCATGTTATCATTTTAATAAAATCAAATAAATAGAATTTATAAAAGTTTACTAAAATACATTTCAAAACATATAAATGCACTCACCTGGGCCATTTATTATCTTGCCTCGCTAAGCTTACTCATTAATCTTTTTGTTTCCTTAAATGCTTGTACCTTCCGCAGTATTTCTTGAAACTGTAGAAATCAATCGTACATACTTATTACTATACACTTACTTAATTCGAGTCTAACATTGCCAAATAAAATACTAATGTTTTCCATGTATCTCATTCTGGGTTCTTAGTGACCATTTTGAACATTTGGCAACTATTCATGTCTTAATTTTCAATTCTTCCATTTTAATCCTTTACTTTCTCATTCTTGCCAAAATGGTCATTTTTCATCAATTCAAGCTAATTTGATCACAATTTCAACAATATACAGATCAGTCTCCCTTCAAAATAAAATTTCCAAAACATACCCTTATTTCTTTAAATAGCCGAATAGGTCCCTAAACTTTTTCAAATATTCAATTTGGTCCCAAAATGCTAAAATAAGCTTCTAATGTCACAATTCCACTATTTTCATCACCAAAATAATTTTTGACAAATTAGTCCTTAATTTCTTGGAAATGCCAAAATGATCCTTAACCTTTCTAAAATATATAATTTGGTCCCAAATTGTCAATTCAAGCTTGAAACATCATTTTTTATTTATTTACATCATCAATTAAATTTTGACAATTTAGTCCCAATTTTTTTAAAATCTTTTGAATTAGTCCCTAAAAGGAATTTGACCTTGAAACATCAAAATTGAACTTCCATCATCAATATAATGCTTCAAACATCATAATCTAACCATTTTCATCCTTAATTCTCAAAACCCTAACAAATCCCTAAATTCAAAATTAGGGTTTAAACTTTCAACATGAATTTAACTTGATTTCAAGCTTGTTTTCATCACCACTAAGCTTAATTCATCATCTACTACTTGAATTCTATAAATTTCCATTAAACCCTGATTTCTCTCTCTTCAAACCCTAATCTAAAACTTCATAATTTCATGCAATTTTACTATCAAAACGTAAAGAATGAAGAGTAGATCACTTTACCTTACACAATTTTTGCTTGAATATTGCTCAACAGCCTTGAAAATGGCTTTAGAAAATTTTGCTATATTTTCTCTTCTTTCTTTCTTGGCTTTCGAATGATGTAGGAAGATGATGAACTAATTTTGGTTCATCTTTGACTTTTTATTCTTTACTATAACATGTTTTTGCCACGTAAATAAAAAATGAATTTAAAAATTCATTTTTCTTTCTTTCCAAAAATACCTATTTAACTAAATAAAAATTACATCTAGTTCAAATTTATGCCATCCCATTACTTTTGAACTAGATTTGTTCCAATCCAACCGGCCATTATCATTAAATAATCATAAAATATCATTTATGATTTTTATTCGATCAAATTTCCCGATTTTGACCTTTTACTTTTTTTCCTCTATCGAACTATCAAATCTAATCCGAGAATCATATATTTCCCTAATTCCATGAATAAATTCATATTTTCATATAAAATCCTCCATTTAATAAAGTCAAACTTAGAAATTTGACTCGATCCAAAATACTGATAATTACCTGAAATCTTTATCGGGTAGCATCTTTCTTGAAAATCCTTCATCAAGCATTTATACGAATCTTTCCCACTTTTTCTGAGTGCTTTTTGCTAATCAAAATACTATTATGTGACACTTCCCAAAAGGTCACCTAAAACTTTTCTCTAACCTGAGCACGCTTAACAATTTTATTTGATCAAAATTTTATATTTTCTACTGCATTCTAACCTCCAAAATTATTACCAAAATCCTTATTCTGATCGAATTTATCCTCATACTGAATAAAAATCATCTTTGGGAAAATTTACACTTGGTTCCCTAAACTTTTACCAACTTTTCATTTTGGTCACTAACTTTTATCTTTTGTCATTTTAGTCACTAAGTTAGCCTTATACCAAAACCTTAGTACTAAATGACCCTTATATAACTTAGTAAAAATTTTCGGGGTATTACATACTTGGCCGGGCATCAAACTTCTCTTTGTTGCCAACCGGTGATTCGGCAATTTTTGGTCCATCGCTACCAACAACAACTCGACATTCTCTCTGACATTCCTTCCTTTTTGCGCTACTTTGCTCTGCCAAACCTATCCTTCTCTGCTGAGCCTATAATATTGCCAACAAAGCAACCCTTCGCACTGGCATAACACAATTCCTAACTCCTTATACAAATGTATGAATTTTAAGGCTGAATGCAACACTTAAAGGCAAGCAAAGACAATGTGAAATAAGCATAAGATTTAGTACTTTTGATGAGTTAACACACCTCTAAACCTAGCTTATTGCTTGTCCTCAAGTAATGCAAATAAGCTAAAAAAAATTGGTGAAAAAAGTACCTCGGCAAAATTTTAATCGGAATGCCAACACTTGCTGGCAAGCAGAATGAAGCTCTAGTTCTGTCCTTAGATATCTCAGTGCAATAATGCCAAGCAGGTAGTAAATTCAAGTGCAGCAATATAACTCCAGTCTAGGGCATGAAAAGTGCACAAAGTATAGGCAATATACATCAAGTTTTCGTTTACTCCCTTATTCAAATTTACTACCTAAACTCAAAATTTTTCTTTTATTCATGACAAGGGGTTCTCTTTTTTAACTGGCATTCAATTAGGGTTCGCGTCATGGCACTGTTTGGCGTGAGTAATAAGAGGGAACATACCACGAATCCCCACGTTAGTCCAGACTACATCATTAAGCTAACCCATTACACTTATACCTTAAAGTTTTTGACCTGAGCACTAATGAGGGAGTTCCACCAAGCCCCAAGCTACCTATTATCTCTAAGGCAGATGAGTGTTCCATTTTTTCTTGCCTTGGCAAAGCATTGTTGCCTTATTAACTTCTTTTACCCTAGCATAATCTTTTTTTCTGAGCTTAGTTTCAAAAATTCCTTCATCGGACATACTACCCTAGAACACATTAAACTTGCCTAACAAAGTGTTAACATTCTTCAAAATTTGACTGAGGCAAAATTTTAGTTTTTTTTAGTGGTTCAGTATGCATGGCATTAATCTAGGCATGGCAAAAGAAATGTAAACATGAATGCATGGCATAAATGTGAGGCAACGCACACCCCTAAACCAAAGATGTGCATTATCCACAATAAAATGCATGAACATGTGAAATGCAAAGGAGTTTAGGAAGAAGACTCCCCTGTAGAGATTTCCTCTCCTGTGACGTGGGTTTTTCTCTTGATAAATGTCCCACGAACAGGGGCCATTCTTTTTACTTCCTTTCATGCTTGGATTTTAGGCAGTAGTGAAAGCTCCAACTTCCTTGATAATTTGCACTAGCTCTGACACTACAGGAGTGGCGGTGGCATCAGACAGTGCAAGCGTTGTGGCAGGTTTCTTCTAGACTTATTCTTCTAATTCTGGCAGTGTTTTTATCTTGGTAGATTCAACTTGAACTGGCGAGACTGGGACAGTGGTATCTGAGTGTGTCGGGGTATGAACTAATCGGCAGACTGGCTGGCATAGCATCATCCCTGGCAAAGATTTCTACAGGAAAATATGGGACGGTTGGTAGAAAGTTTAGGATCAATGTTTCAAAGGTTTCCCTGATAGAAACATCCCTATTATGAGTATACTTCCACAGTTTGACATTTTGCTCCTCAGCTCTCTCTAATTTTTGGAGAATTATCTCTTGGAGATGGTGGATCTGGGAGAGCATTGCCACGGAATTAGCTGGCATGGGAGTGCCAGGCTCTGCCTTTGGCACTTTAGGTTTTGGCATTGATTCTTTTGCTTTCCACTTTCCCTTGTCCTTTAACTCGGTGACAGTGAGTTGCCTCTATAGGGCCGGCGTGATTGTGGTGCCCTTAATTTCTTGGACTTTGTTTGAGTCAATCTTGGGCACACCATGCCTCATGCAAATGTTAGAAATTAACAAAGGAAAGAACAAACTACCTTTAGGCTTACCAACACATTTATATGTCTCCCCAATGATGGTCCGACCGACATTGATTTTTTGGCCAATAATGATTGAGTGCAATAACGCCAGCTGTTCCTCTGGCACCATTTTGTTGTGGGTGGTTGGCATCAGATTTGCCTTCAAAAAGTGGTTCCACCTCTTTGGTTGAGATTTCAGTGCCAGTCTCTTAACTGTTTGGTTTTTTTTGGTAGACTCAATCCATTCCGTGCCTGGTTTGCATAGATCTACCAAGAATTTCTTCCTCTTTGCAATAGACATTGACTCGGCATACTCAAGATGTTCCTCCTCGGTATCCCCCAATTTGAACATGGCATTGATATAACCCTCATCAAAATGCACGCATGTGCCTTGAATCATCAAGAAAGGGTTATACTTGGTGGTCAAGTGGGCATAAAATTCCTGAACAATATTCGCAAAGACCTCTCCCTTTTGTTGGCAGAAGAGTTCCCACTTGTGTTTGTTTACGACCGCCATGAAGTCCGACAGAAATCCCACGGTTGGCTCATCTTTAAAGTCAAAGTGCTTCTCATAGAAAAAAGATCTTGAGGCAATGTAATATCCCATTGTTGGATTAGTGACCAAATTGTAAAGAATCAAAAGTTAGTGGTTTTAGTTCGGTGACTAAAACATAAAGTTTTAAAGTTTGGTGACAAAAGTGAAAAGTTGAGAAAAGTTCAAGGACCAACATGGTAATTTTCCCAATAATTATTTTTATTCAATAAATGAGTAGATCATCTAAGGTTGTGGATCGAATATAAAAACTTTGGTTTGATATGATGTTTCTATTATTGGAAAATTACGGTTAAAGTTTAAGTGTAATTCGGGTAATCGTATGAGCTCGGATTTTCATGAAAATTTGAAGGAAGTCTTAGGAAGACCCGAGGAGCGCGGAATTGAAGTTTTGAGTTGTTTTTAATCAGTTTAGATTCTATTCTATTCAATATTTTGTATAGGTGATGGAATAGCATTTTGGAGGATATAAAGATTCATTAATGGCAAAATGGTCATTTTACCCATACTTTTTAATTATAATTGATTTGATGATAAGATTGAGTATAGGTGTTGATTCATAATTGGTCATAATCCAAGGGTGAAATGGTCATTTTACTATAAAGAAATTTTTTTGTTTTAGATTAAAGATTTAATTGCCATTTGTCATTAATCAAGGAAAGAAAAAAAATTGAAAATTGTGTTCATCTTTTCTCTCAAGTGCCGAACCTCAAGGGGAATAGGTAAGAAGTTTTTCAATTCAATTTTTGGCTTGATTTGTTTGATTTTTGGTTAGAGACATGAAAGAAGAAAGTGATCTTCATTAAATTCTCTATCTTTTGGTATAAGTTTTGTTTAGTTTCCGTGTCTCTAAGTTGAATTTGATGATTAGGGTGGTTGAAGAGCACGTTAAGATATCATGTTTTAAGGCTCAATCATGTTGGAAATGGTGTTGTAGTGTTGTTTAGATGCTAGAACTAATGAAAACTTCATGGGAAACCTATAGGGACCATTTCGGCAATATGAAGAAAATAAGGGAAATTTTGTGAAAATTTATTTGATGATGGAAATGATTAGAATGATGTTTTCTAAGTTGAGTTATGTGATTGGATTGAAGAAAACGTCATTTTAGGACCATTTTGTGAATTTTGTAAATTTGGGGAAATAAGTGAGAAATTTGAAAATTTTCAAGAAGCATGGTTATAATGTTTGCTATGATTCAAGGATCATTTTAGTGTTAAAATTTTTGACAATGGAGATGAAATGTGAAAGTTTCCAAATTTTAGATTATAACCCTAAGAGAGAGAATTTAAGGTTTAAAGTGAAATTATCAAAATATTGGTTGTAATGTGCAATTTGAGATAAGATTAAAGTGTAGGAAGCAATGTTATTGCAAAGAAGTACTTAGTTGAAAATGTTAAATTTCCATCTTGGTATGTACATGTATTAGTAAGGTTTGGACATGTACTTAAGATTGCTTGTGTTATGTATTTAATGTACATACAGATAACAAGCAAGTTCGAGATCATACAAGTGAAGAAAGAAGATAAAAAGTGCAACCGAGCTTAGTGAGGCTAGTATAAATTATACTTTTGAAAGTGTCAAGGTGAGTACAATGCATGTATAGCATGATCTTTATGTCATTTATCATATATTTGTCATATTAGAAATATGTCAAAGGTTGAAACACATGCATGGATCACTATTGATCATAGAATGTTATTTTGGGTATGAATTGTTCAACATGTATATATGTTGCCATGAATGAGATATTGATTGATATAAAGCCCAATGTTTGAGATAGGAAATTAAAAGTATAGTTGGATATCCATATAGTCATAAACAACTGTATAAATATTCTAAGCACTTCGGTGCAATATTCATAAATACTCATTGAGGGTATACTCGTGCAAGGTTTGGGTATACGGAAACACTTAGGGTGCTAAGCACTACAGTGTAATTTTATAAATACTCAATGAGGGTATACTCATGCAAGGTTTGGGTATACGGAAGCACTTAGGGTGCTAAGCACTACGGTGCAAATAATACACTATACTCAAGTAAGTATAGGGGGATGACTCATGTACATAGATTTCCTTAAATCGATACTTGGGCTAAATGAATTGAAAAATAGGATGAAAGGCTTAAAAGCTCGATGATAATCATGGCAATGGTAATGGTAAGAATCAAAGTTAATACCATATATTATGTTATTATGTATGTATCATGTAATATATGCTAGCAAGCATAATATGGTAAGTGATCATGTGCATTGTTGTTTATTTATATTGATACCTATGTTAATTTACATTTGAATTAAAATTTGTTGCCTCATTAAGTATATGCTTAGAGTATGATGAATGTCATGTGTAGGTTTTAAAGGAGCTTCGAGGGAAGAGTAGCGGAGCATCACTTTCATATTTTGTGAGGTATATCTCCATACTCATAATTAGTGGGGGTTTGTAATAACTTATATAGTTGTTA
The DNA here is from genome assembly GCA_019671005.1 of Hibiscus mutabilis. Lineage (NCBI taxonomy): Eukaryota > Viridiplantae > Streptophyta > Magnoliopsida > Malvales > Malvaceae > Hibiscus > Hibiscus mutabilis. The sequence goes on along the minus strand of CM033750.1, from coordinate 25,656,723 downwards.
TAATATGGATGATAAACCTAGTAAGTCCTATTATGTTTATAAATGATAATGGACTAATTTTTTAGTAAATATGGGTTCTAAGATGGAAAGACTAAAAAAAATTTGTTCAGAAAGGTACGCAAAAGTAGTGTGTTTGAAAAATCACAATAAATTCCACAATTAAAATTAGACAGTGAATCTTATATGCATGAACTAGAAATTTTGTATAGTTTCTTGCAAAACAAACGGTGACTGATTTCAAGTTGTAGGTAAAAAGTTATGAATTTTTATTCGATGGAAGGTCAGAAAAACAGGGTAGCAGAATTTCAGAAATTCTGGTTTGTGACGTAAGTTTAAGGAATTATTTGAATTTTTGTGTAATGATTTTAGGCTAATAATTCATATGGTTAGAAAGCTTGATGAATCTAGTTTAATTATAAAATTTCAGAATGAATTTTTGATGTCTATAAATTTTTTTATAAATTGTTAAGTAAAGGCAGTGCAGGCTGCTAGTTTTCTACGTAAAAGAAATATAAGGGCTTAATCTTAGTTAGTAACATCTCTGACTCGTATTTGGTAATGAATATGGGAAAGGGGTGTTACAAGCAAAGTTCGCTTCATACTTTTTTTTGAATCACTTCAGTGAGAAAAAATTGAAGGGCGTGGATGAGGAAGCCATGGAAACAAGTTGAAAGCTTGATCGGTTTGGGAAAAAAAGTTGAAGAGAATGAATTTTTGTGTTCTTTCGTGATAAAGAAAAACAAAAGGAAAGTGAAGGAATTTTAACTCTTTGAACGGCTAGGGTAGGTTAAAAGAAAAAAAGGTTGAGTGTTTTAATGGGGATATTAAAGTGACCGATTTAAAAGGGGTAATGATGGGTGATTGTGTGTATGAGAAAAAGAAAAAGGGTTTAAGTGATAAGGGTTTAATTTGAATTTAAATTTCAACTTATCCAATTTGGGCGGTTAGGGTAAAGGTTCAAAGACTATTTTCACTTTCTCATGGGCTGACTTTTTACCAAGCTAGGGTAAATCTTTTTCTTCCAAATTTCCAATCGCCGCATGACAAACCTTTGGCCTGGCATTGTATCTGGCACATAGAATTCTCCCAATTTCCAATTGCCTCTTGCCAGGTCCCTGTTTTGGCACTATGCCTGACACACTAAATCTGCACATTCTCAAAGAAAACCTCTCAACACAGAAAATCAAAATAAAAAGAAAAATTAAAACTAATAATAAAAAGAAACAAATGAAAATTACTGAAAAGAAAACACCTAACCCACTATGAACAAAAATTTAAAAACCTGATGATAATGTTACGATACCTTTGCCAAGAGGATAACCTCTTTAGCGTCCCTCAGACTGCCTTCCAAATAGTGCTTTAACCGTTGACCGTTTACCTTGAAAATTTCTCTCGACTTCAAATTTTTAATGTCCATAACACCATGGACATATGGCTTTACAACTTCAAAAGGGCTTGACCACCTTGACTTAAGCTTGCTTGGAACAATTTAAGCCTTGAGTTAAATAACAGAACACGTTGGCCTACCTCAAATTTTCTTGGCATTATCCTGCTGTCATGCCAACATTTGGTCCTCTCCTTGTAGAGTCTGGCATTTTCATAGGCTTGTGTTCTGAACGTTTCCAACTCATTTAGGTCTAGTAGTCTTTTTCCTCCAGCAACTCTCCATGCCATATCAAACGTCTTGATTGCCCAATATGCACGGTTCTCCATTTCCACTAGTAAGTGTTATGCTTTTCAAAAAAATGAGTCTGAATGGTGAAGTACCCAAGGAAGTTTTAAAAGCTGTCCTATAAGCCCAAAAGGAGTCATCTAGTCTCAAGGACCAGTCTTTCCCGAATGGATTTATAGTCTTTTCAAGGATACTCTTGATCTCCTTATTTAAAATCTTGGCTTGCCCATTTGTTTGGGGATGGTATGCCATGGCAATCCTTTACTGAATTCCGTATCTGCACAAAGCTTTAGAGATTAGATTGTATTTAAAATAGGTACCCTCATCATGAATAATCACTATAGGGGCACCAAATCGAGTAAAAATGGGTTTATACAAGAACTTGGCAATGGCCTTGGCATCGTTCTTTGGCAATGCAACATCCCCAACCCATTTTGAAACGTAGTCAACAATCACGAGGGTGTATAAGTTACCAAATGATGGAGTTAATCGACCCACAAAGTCTATCCCCCATACATCAAATAAGTCAACAGGCATGATGTTTTGGAGCGGCAGCTGGTGTCTGCCAGAGATGTTTCCTGCCCGCTGGAATCGATCACATGCCTTGGCATAGTTATGGTTATCTTTATATAGTGTGGGCCAAATGAATCCTGACTACAACACCTTGGCAGCAGTCTTCATCCCAGCAAAGTGGCCTTCATACGGTGCGACATGGCATAGTTGCAAAATGTTGTACTGTTCATCCTCTGGCACATACTGTCTTATCACTTGGTCGGCACACTGTTTGAACAATATTGGCTTATCCCAATAGTATTGCCTAACTTCTCGCATGAATCTTTTCTTGGCATTGTATGCTAGATCTGGTGGTAGAATATTGCTTACGAGGTAGTTGACTATGTCAGTGTACCATGGCACGACATTGACTGCAAGCAAATACTCATCTGGAAGTTCATCTCTTATGGTAGTGGTAGAGTTCTTACTTTCTTGAAGGTGATGCTCTAGACGTGATAGGTGGTCAGCTACTAAGTTTTCACTACACTTCTTATCTTGGATCTTGAGGTCAAATTCTTGTAGTAGAAGCATCCATCAGATTAGTCTTGGCTTGGCATCCTTCTTTGCCAAAATGTACTTTAGTACTGAATGATCTGTATAAACCACAACTTTGTTACCAACTAAATAAGATCTAAATTTATCAAAAATGAATACAACTGCAAGAAATTCTTTCTCAATTGTGGAATAATTAAGCTAAGCTCCATTTAGTGTCCGGCTGGCATAGTAGATGGTATGAAAAACTTTGCCACTCCGTTGTCCCAATACTGCTCCGACAGCATAATCATTGGCATCACACATGAGCTCGAATGGCTTATTCCAATCTGGTGCCAAGACTATAGTGGCATTAATCAACTTCTCCTTAAGTTTTTGAAACGCTCTTAAACAAGAATCATCAAATGCAAAAGCGGTATTTTGTTCCAAAAGCAAGCATAAAGGTTTAGAAATTTTAGAAAAATCTTTAATGAAAAGACGGTAAAAATCTGCATGCCCCAAAAAACTTCTTATACTTTTTACAGTTATCGGTGGTGGCAATTGCTTGATTACCTCAACTTTTGCTTTGTCAACCTCTAATCCTTTCTTGTTTAATTTGTGCCCGAGAACGATGCCCTCCTTCACTATGAAGTGGCATTTTCCCAGTTCAAGACTAGGTTTGTCTCAATGCATCTTTTCAAGACTTGCTCCAAACTCTGAAGGCATTCCTCAAATGTTTTGCCAAACACTGAAAAATCATCCATTAATACTTCCAAATTTTGTTCAATCATGTCGAAAAAAATGGACGTCATGCACCGTTCAAATGTTGCTGGGGCATTCCACAACCCGAATAGCATTCTTCTAAAGGTAAACGTCCCAGATGGACACGTGAAAAAGGTCTTCTCTTGATCTTTTGGAGTTATAGAAATTTGGTTATATCCTGAATAACCATCTAGAAAACAGTAAAATGCCTTACCTGCAAGTTTATCCAACATTTGATCAAGGAAGGGCAATGGAAAATGGTCTTTCCTGGTGGCATTGTTCATCTTCCTATAATCTATACACTCTCCATCCAGTAACGGTCCTGGAAGGAATTAACTCATTTTTTCCATTTTGAACCACGGTCATGCCACCTTTCTTTGGCACATATTGCACCGGGCTGACCCACGAGCTGTCAGAAATGGGATAGATTATCCCGGCATCTAACCACTTGATAATCTCCTTCTTAACAACCTATTTCATGCTCGGGTTCAATCTTCTTTGACCCTCAATGGTCTTCCCATGATATTCCTCCAAGATGATTTTGTGCATGCAAATGGTTGGACTTATTCCTCGGATATCAGCCGAGGTCTATCCCAACGCTTGCTTGTAATTGTTTAGAATTTCCAGCAATCGTTCCTCCTGATCATTAGTGAGATCAGCATCAATGATCACTGGAAAGGTTGAGTGTTTACCTAAGTAAGAATACTTGAGGTGGTCTGGCAGTGATTTGAGCTCCAGTTCGGGTGGCTCCTCAATGGATGATTTTGGTGCCACGATCTCTCTGCCAGCTAACTCTAATGGTTCTGGTTGTCCAAAATAGCTTACTTCTACTAAGGCTACTCCTTCAGTGTCCTCACTTGTTTCATCTTCATTGTCACTTCCGTTGGCTTCATCATTAGTATCTTGCCATAGCTGTGTCACATCCACCTTAAAAATGGACTCCATCTTATCATTTTCTTGGCATTCGTTTGATTCATCTGAACATTTGAAAGCTTAAAACGCATTAAATGTAACCTGCTGATCATTCATGCGCATAGTTAATTCACCTTTATGATCATCGATCAAGGGTCTACCTATGGCAAGGAACGGTCTACCCAATATAATTGGGACATTTAAATCTGCCTCATAGTCTAAGATAATAAAGTCAGCTGGGAATATGAATTTATCTACCTTTACCAACACATCCTCAATCTTACCCTTAGGATGTGCAAAGGATCGGTCCTCCAACTGAAGTTTCACCGTGGTAGACTTGCTTCTACGCCAAGCTTCATGAATAAAGACATTGGCATCAAATTGATGCTGGTTCCCAAGTCACACGGTGCCTTATCCATGAATCTGTTGCCAATGGTATAGGGAACAATAAAACTTCTTAGATCTTCCAGCTTTGGTGGCAACCGATTGACTATTATTGCACTGCATCCCTCAGTGAGAGCTACAGTTTCAAAATCACCCAACTTCCTCATTTTGGACAAGATGTCCTTCATGAATTTGACATAGTTGGGCATTTACTCGAGAGCTTCCACCAATTGTAAATTGATTTGCAATTATTTAAGTACTTCCAAGAAGCGCCTAAATTGCTTATTCTACTTGTGCTTTTGTAGTCTTTGTGGAAACGGTGGAGGTGGATAAACATATGCTGGCTCTACCGGCTTTGTCAAGGTTCTGCTGGCATCTGAATGAGGTCTAGCATCAGACTATGGTCTGGCATCGCTTATGTCCGCTTCTTTCTTCTTTGGTTCTTTTGGTTCATCTATTGGTAGTTTCCTCTTCTCCTGGCAACTATTTGGCTGCTTAATAGATGTCTCAGCCTCGCATTGTTTTCCACTCCGTAGAGTCACAACTTTGCATTGTTCATTATGGTTTTGCCCGGCATCCCCTGTATTGCTTGGTAAAGCTCCATGGGGTCTATTTCTGAGTGCATTGGCAATCTATCCAATTTGTACCTCCAAGTTTTGCATCGATGCTGCCAAACTCTGGACAGTTGCATCATTCTTCTCCATTTATTCTGTCAAAGTCCCCTGGTTGTTCATTTGCCCTGCATAAAAATTGTTTTGTGCCCTTTTTGGCATGGTATTCTGGTTGACCACTGGCATGGCATTGTTCTGACGCTGGGCATTGTATTGACGCTGGGCATTATATCAGTTGTTTCCTTGATTCCCCCAAGCTAAATTTGGGTGCTGCCTCCATCCTGCATTGTAAGTATTGGAATTTGGATTATAATTACGATTAAAATTGTCAACAAAATTTACCGACTCAGGGTTGGCAGGGCAATCTTCCGTGCGATGATCCTTTTCACATATTGTACAGAATGAGGCTAATGCCTTAACTTCTTGGGCTTCATATCTCTTTTGCAAAGTTCTCACCATGCTAGTAAGATTGGGAATCTAAGCGTGGATCGATGTGAGGTCATCTATCTGTAATTTCTCACCAGTTTTAGTGCCGGTCCCAAGTCTGGCAGTAGGATATTCAAAATTGTTGATTGAAATCCTCTCAAGGATGCCAACTGCCTTTGTATAGTTTTTGTCAAGAAGTGAGCCATTTGCTGACGGATAAAAAAAGATTTTGGTTTGCACATTAAGTCCATTGTAGAAGGTATCCATTTAGGTCCATTTCGGGAGTCCATGCATGGGACATCTCCTCAACAGATCTTTATATATCTCCCAGGCACAATATAGGGTCTCATCATCAGCCTGCTTAAATGTGATGATGTCACCACCTCAGCTTGGCGGTGACTATAGGTGGCTGGAATCGTAACAAAAATTTCTAGCATACATCTCCCCATGAGGTGATAGAATTAGGTGGCAAAGAACTTAGCCACACTTTTGCTCTATCTTTCAGGGAAAATGTAAACAACTTTAGCTTCACTGTATCCTTCGATACTTCAGCTGCTGAAATAGCTGGAAAACTTCTATGAACTGCTTCAAGTGTTGCCTTGGATATCCAGTAGGTGCTCCATCAAATTTTCCTACATTCAAAAGTGTTTGTATCATTACTAGTTTGAGTTCAAAATTGGGTGTATTTACCTCGGGACCAATTAGTTATGGCATCAAATTGTGAATGTTTGGTGCCGAGTGTTCTCTAATAGGTCTCTCTTCCTCCACATTAACAGCTGGGGCAACAGGAACTGGTGGTATTCCATTGCTATTGGGTGGATTTTCCTTATTGTTTAACACACCATTTTCTCTATTTCCTTGTTGATCCATCTCTCGAATATTTTTCTTTAACCTTCGACGGCTTTTTTCGATTTCCAAATCGTATAGCCAATCTTCCACCACATGGCAGTTTCTGGTCATACACTGGTCAAAACAAAGAAATAAATAAAGAACAAAAATAAATATAGGACAAGTAAAAAATTTAAAAACAACAAACTCCATTGCAATCCCCGCAACGACGCCAAAAACTTGTTCAACTGTGTGAGTGCTTGGCAAAATTATGGAAAATATATTGGAAATGTATGAAAACAGTGCCAAGACTAAGTCTTTGTGTGCAAGTATACACGATCTACAAGTAATACAGCAGTAGGCTGGTTATCGATCCCACAAGGATTGGCCAAGAGTTTGTTTGCCTTGCTTGTTTACTTGTCAAAGGGAAAGTGTTGTTAATTTGGAGTAGGTTTTGAAAATAGTTTAAAATAAAAGAAACAAAAGGAAAACAACGTTGGCACAAGGAGACTTTAAATGAGCGATGAGCGTTGGCAAGGGATGTCTATTTTTCACGCTTTTTCATGCCAGGCTTTAATAATTTTCTATCGTGATATTATTGCCGAGCAGATTCAAAGTTGGCATTGCCTCTGTCAATAGAAATGCCCAGAATTAACCATATAAAAACCCTTATATCTCTCTAATGAAGTTTTTCATAAATCAATTTGATTAAGTCCCAATCTATACCCCTAAGGGGTATACTCACTCCCAAAGTAAGTTCATCTACTTGAACATCTTCCGTCGAAGCATCTCGCCTTAGTATCTGGCAATGGATCGTTGGCCCTTAAGTCTGTTAAGATATTAAGGTGCAATAAGCAAACAATGCCAGTAGTCGCTTGGCATAGAATTTAGAAAACTGAAGAACATGCTAGATAAGGGAAACAATGCCAAGGCATTTTTTGTTATTAAAAACAAAACATAGAAACAACGTTCACCGCAAACATCCCCTACTAACTATTAAATTATTTCATGGTGAGGGTATCAAACCAAAAACCTTTATCATTTTCTAACAACATCATCATTTAAAAATAAAAATAACTAGACAAAGAGAATGGGCTAGAAGGGGGTCGATCGATGCAGCCCTTCAAAGTCCAAGCTCTCGGTCAAGTTGGTTGAACCACGTCTCCTTGGTGTAGCCTCTCCAAGCTGATCATTGATGATTGGTGGAATATCGGTTATGTGCTTGCTTGAGTTCTTTAAATACGCATGCAAGGATAACCTAGGATAAGCCTTGAAAATTTAATTTTGAATGCTTAAGGGATAAGGGATGTGATCATCTTATCCTATATTTGAATCCTAGGGCTGACTTCATCAACGTTCAACAGCTACTTGGCCAGGCATCAAACTCCTCTTCGCTGCCAACCGGTGCTTCGACAATTTTTGGTCCATCACTGCCAACAACGACTCGGCCTTCTCTTTGGCATTCCTTCCTTTCTACACTGCTTTGCTCTGTCAAATCTGTCCTTCTCTGCTGAGCCTGCAATAATGCCAACAAAGCAAGCCTTCACACTGCATAACACAATTCCTAACTCCTTATGCAAATGTATGAATTTTAAGGCTAAATACAACTAAACACACTTAAAGGCAAGCAAAGACAATGTGAAATAAGCATAAGATTTAGTACTTTTGATGAGTTAATAGGTACCGGTACAGCACATACCGTACCGATACGGACTTCAACCAATTATCGATACGGTCTCCTCTATACCGATATGCGTAGCCAAAAAGGGATAGTTTTGTCTCCTTTTTGTCATACTTTGTGTGCATAATGGTATATCTTGATATATGGCATGTTTGATTGAATTTCATGTGTTTTATTTCTTTTATTTGTTTGAAATTCAATATTTCTCTTGAATTGTTGGACTGGCATATTTACTTGTTGCTTGATTAAGGGGGAGACAATTTTAGAATTCTTTCATGATAAAATGTTTTGTCTCTTTTTCTCCATTGCTATTTTTACACCAAAATTTGAAATTTTCAATCAACTGGTACTAAATTTCCAAAGATTGGTATTAACCTTTCAACATTTGGTGTTTTGAACTTAAATGTGATTTCAAACATGGTTCTAAAATTATTTTTGATATAACAAAAAAGGGGAGATAGGTTTGAAAAATTCAATTTGAAAAAGAAAAGGGGGAGCTTTATTATTTTCTTAAAGTATTCTCTTTTTCTAAAAATATTTTTCTAAGGGAGAGTTTTTACAAAAACAAATTTTCAAGTGGTTTCGTTATATCAAAAAGAGGGAGATTGTTGAGAAATTTGATTTTCATATAACTTAAAATGAAAAATGTTTTTGGACTTAAACAAATTTGCAATAATATTTCAAAAGTCCAATAACTTGAAAAATATGTTTGAAATGTTTTCAAAGGAATTTTGACATGTTTAAAATGTTTTTAAATAGCCAAAGTATCAAGAACATGCCCTGAGTACCAGTACAGATTGACCCTATGTTTTAGCACATTAAGCTATCTTAAAGCCCATTATTGGGTTCCTATTTAGTTTTCCAGGTGTTTTGGGGCCTTAACGATGTTTTATACGTAAAAGCTGAGTTTTAAGACCATTTTGGCGTGATTGGGAAATCCTTCGTGCAAAAGCAGTAGCAATCGCAAAATAAGGCATGGGCACGACGCAAGACAGACTTTTTGACTTGGAGGACAAACAATCCTACTACAAGTGGACTTCTACTTTTACCATAATTAGAGTTGTTTAGGATTGTTGCATTTAATGTAAAGTCTTCCCCTTTATTTTCCCTATAAATAGAGATCAAAGGGTGAGGAGAAATATATCCCAAGTAGCTGAAACCCTCTCCCTCTTCTTGTGTCGCCGCCAACCACCATGAGTGGCTAACTACCCATTTTCTAGTCAAGTGTAGTTACAAGGATATTATTTCAAGTTTCTTGTGAGATTTCTTATTCCCAAGTTATCTTCATATTTATTCAAGTATTTTCATATCTTTTGTGCTTCATTTTCATATGTATGTTTGGTTAAATATATGCTACAACCAATTCAATGGTATTTGATACAAGTGGTAAAGAAATTCAGGTTTGATTTCTAAAGGTATGAATTCATGTTCTTAATAAGTCAACGAGTTCATGCTTAGGAAGAATATGCACTTTGGGTTTCTTGAGATCATTAATGTTATTTGATAGATTGTAATTCTTTAGTGGTATCTAGGAATTTAATCTTGATAATAAGAGTTAATCTTTTAATGGTATTTAATTGATTATCTAACTTAGAAGAGATTGGGTTATTTGGTGGTATTCATCTAATCTAAATCCAAGCTATTTGAGATTGATGTTGATTTATCTTTTGTGGGTCAATGATCTAAATTCTTGATTTAATATTCCAAGTTCTACCTTGACTAGAGTTCTAATTTATATTGAATTCTTCCTTACTTCAACAGCTTTCTTCAATTCAAACCACAAAATCCCCCTTTACTTAAATTGCTTTACTTGTGAATTTAATTTCTTAACCGCTCTCTGTGGAATCGACCTTACTTGCCACTACAACAAATCCAAAGAACAAGTAGGTATTATTTTTTAATGGATTCGACACCAATAAAAACTTGGCGCCGTTGCCGGGGAGTGGTGTCAAGAAGCTAAGTTCATTTTTTATTTAGTTTATTTTCTTTTTCTACTTTTATGCTTCGTTCTTCTCGTGCAGATAAGATTTATTTGTTCGATCCTGATATCGACAAGCCCGAAAGGCGACTAAGGAAAGAAGCGAAGCAAGGCGAACAATCAACCACACAAGAGGCCGAATTGGAGAGCATTCAAAATGAAATACCCCTTGAAACCGACAACATGGCTGAACAAACTCTTCAAGAACTCACCACACCCGAAATTGCCTCACAACCACTATGCATCGACTACCAAGATCCTGAGGTACCATTCGAATTAAAATCTGGACTAATACATCTTCTTTCTACTTTCAGGGGACGCGAGAATGAGAATCCATACAAACACTTGAAGGAATTCCATATGGTGTGCTCGAGCATGAAACCCCACAATGTCACCGTGGATCAAGTAAAGCTACGAGCATTTCCATTCTCTCTAGCCGATCATATGAAAGATTGGTTATATTACATACCATCTAGATCGATCGAAAAATGGACAGACATGGCAAGGCTTTTCCTCGAAAAATATTTTCCAGCCTCAAGAGCCACCAACATTAGAAAAGAAATTTGTGGAGCTCGGCAAAAAGATTCTGAGACTCTTCATGACTATTGGGAACGATTCAAACAATGTTGTGCAAGCTGTCTGCAACATGGAGTGTCCGACCAACTACTCATCCAATATTTCTATGAGGGTTTATTACCCACGAAAAATGGATGATGGATGCCGAAAGTGGAGTAGCAATCGTAAACAAGACTCCTACCCAAGCCAAATACCTCATCAACATTATGGCCGCGAACTCTCAAAAATTCTGTTCAACACATAACACCGTCTCTCGACATGTGAATGATATTTCTTCCCTTGAAGATAAGATTTTGAATTTAAATTCTTTTATTCAAAAATTGGCATTAAGTAATGCACAACAAGATTATGCAACCGGTATGTTCCCCACGCTACAAGAAGAGAATACCGAGGACGCCAATACCATTGGAGGACCTTACGGCCAAAAGAAGTACATTCCATACTCAAATACATACAATTTGGGCTGGAAAGACCTTCCAAATTTTGGCTATGGGCAAAGGAACAATCAACAAGGAGGTTATGCACAACCATCTTCATCGACGAAACACCCCTTGGAGGATGTTGTATCCAAACTTGCCCACACCCTCGAGCAATTCCAACAAGAGATAAGGTCAAGTATTAAAAACCTTGAAACACAAGTCAAATTGCCTCATCTATTAGTCAATCTGAATCTCGAGGTAAGTTACCTTCTCAAACTATTGTGAATTTGAAACAAAACGTGAATGCAATTACTTTGAGAAGTGGCTAGAATTTGCAGGATTCTTCACCCAAGGAGGACGCCGAAAAGGAAGAAGGGAAGGCTAGGAAACCAACAAAATTTTGGCAAACCTCTTTTCCCACCAAGGATAGAAAATCGCACAAGCTTGAACAAGAGAAGGGAGATGTCGACCCAAGCAAGGTAACTCAACCTATCTTTGTTAAACCACATTTTCCTCAAAGGTTCTCAAAGACCAAAAAAGAGGAGCAAGAAAAAGAGATTCTTGAGACATTCCATAAAGTCGAGGTAAATATTCCATTGATTGATGCTATAAAACAAATCCCTCGCTATGCAAAATTTCTCAAAGAATTATGCACAAACAAGAGGAAGTTGAATGGTAACGAAAAGGTAAGAATATGTGAGAATGTGTCTTCCTTACTTAAACAGAATCTCCATAAAAAATACAAAGATCCAGGTATGTTCACTATCCCTTGTCAAATCGAAAGCATTAAGATTGAAAAAGCCATGCTAGATTTAGGAGCATGTATTAATGTTATGCCATAATCTGTATATTGTACTAACAATATGGGTCCTGTTAAAGATACAAGTGTAATCATACAGCTTGCCGATAGGTTGAATGTCTATCCGAAAGGAGTCTTGGAGGATGTTTTGGTGCAAGTCAATGGACTTGTATTTCCCGCTGATTTTTATGTTTTAGATATGGAGGAAAACGATTCTTCTAGTCCTAACTTGATTTTGTTAGGAAGACCATTCTTGAAAACATCTAGAACAAATATTAATGTGCACGATGGGGTACTTACCATGGAATTTGATGGCAAAGTCATAAAATTCAATATCTATGATGCCATAAAATACAATGAAGATGCATGTTCATTGTCTGCTTTAGATGTTACTAACTCTCCAATGCAGGAAACCATCAAAGAACTTGATTATGATACGACACAAGAACACCTCCAAGCATTCAAGGACAGCATACCATGGTATGCCGACATCACAAATTACCTAGTGACGAGGATGTTACCACATCATTTGTCTAGGGTAGAAAGAGACAAAATAAAAAGCGATGCAAAATATTACATATGGGACGGTCCATACCTATGGAAGATAGGGGTTGATCAAATAATCCGCAGATGCGTACACAAATATGAGGCTCATTCAATCCTCCAATTTTGCCACATCGACAATTGTGGAGGACATTTCGCTTCAAAGAGGACAGCTCACAAGGTACTAGAGAGTGGATTTTATTGGCCCATTTTATTCCGAGATACATACATGTTCTGCAAATCTTGTGAGAAATGCCAAAGGATAGGTAATGTAGGACGCCGAAATCAAATGCCACAAACACCAATTTTATGAGAAATGCCAAAGGACAGGTAATGTTGGGGCATAGATTTTATGGGTCATTTTCTTTCCTCATTCAATAATACCTATATACTTTTGGTCGTCGATTTTGTATCAAAGTCGGTAGAAGCTAAAGCTACCCGAATTGATGATTCAAAAGTTGTTGTCGATTTTGTCAGGACTAATATCTTTTCCAGGTTTGGGACACCCAAAGCCATCATAAGCGATCAAGGGAGACATTTTTGTAACAAAATCATGAAGAACTTGATGAAAAAGTACAATATGGTAGACCAAGTCTCGACCGCATATCATCTTCAAAGCAAAGGTCAAGCCAAAGTCTCTAATACAGAAATCAAGTCCATATTAGAAAAGACCGTCAAACCCATACGTCGAGATTAGAGTCTACGTCTCAATGATGCTTTGTGGACATATCGGACAGCCTACAAAGCTCCCATAGGAATGTCCCCTTATCAAATTGTCTACAAAAAAGCATGTCATCTACCCGTTGAATTGGAACATCAAGCCTATTGGGCAATCAAGCGATTCAACATGAAGATCGACAAAGCCGGTGAACATAGGAAGTTGCAATTACAAGAACTTGAAGAAATTCACAATGATGCCTACAACAATGAAACTATCTACAAGGAGAAAACAAAGGCCTTCCATGATCAAATGATTTCTAGAAAAATTTTCAAAACTGGGCAAAATGTTTTACTTTACGAATCTCGATTGGAATTATTTTCGAGGAAGTTAAAATCTAGGTGGGAAAGACCTTTTGTTGTCACTAACATATTTGCTAATGGCGCAGTTGAGATACAAGACATGAACACCAACAAAGTCTTCAAGGTAATATCAATTGAAACCATTTTATGAAGGATTCATTGAGAGGAATGAAGAAAAGACCGAGTTGGAAGAAATTCTCTATGAGGATTAAAGGGAGTTACGTCTAGCCAAAGACGTTAAAGAAAGGCGATTCTTGGGAGGCAACCCATGATTTTTATTATTATTATGTCCTTAGTTTAAATTTTTATATATTTTAATTTCATTAATGAATGCAATTTTTATTTCTTAGGTACAGGGGACAGAAACACTCTGGAAATAAGGCGTGCCCACGCCCGCTGAAACTGAACAAGGCAGAAACACTTGAAGAATAAGGCGTACCCACGCTGCAAAAATTTTATGAAAATTTTTAGAGAGAAATTTTACTACCGGTAGGAAAAGAAAAAATTGGTGAAAAAATTGGGCTTCCTTTCCTACAAGATAGGTGCCGAAAATTTGAAAAAAAGGAGGCAAATGTTTGCTTTAATTTAAAAGTCTATCTTCTTTAAGTTTTTCAATCCAATCAAAATTTCCATCTTTTACCTTTCTTGTTTTCCAAGAATTTGAGATTCTTTATAAAGAGATATAACCTATTCACTTTTCATCTACTATCTTCTTTCACAAATTCACCCTTGTTCTTGTTCTACAAGAAAAAAGATTTCTCTTTCTCTTTTCTTAAGGATCTTCCAAACACCAAAGGAAATATGACCAAGAAATCATTCAAGCATGCCAAGAAACGAAGAGTCTAGCAAGAGCAGATGGAGGAAGATACCTCAAACAGTCGCCGCCGGTCGAAGAGCAGCCTAAGTAGCCACTGGTTCGCACCTCCTCCTCTTGCACTCGCAATAGCCACCGCACGCAGCCCCCTCCTATAGAGGCTGCCCATGTCGACAACCTTACATTCATATCATCGAAACACAAGAAAAGGTTAGCCAACATACAAAAAAATAACCATCCAAGGCTGTAAGTACATTCATCATGAAACTCTTTCTAGGCTTGGATTGTTAGAGAAGGCAAGAAATTACTTTCACGCAATTGGTTGGATGAACTACATGACTATTACCTTTCTGATTTATGCCGAATTGTTATGGGAATTTTATGCTTCCTTTGAGTTTAAGGATGAAGGGTGTGTTGATTTAAACGCTTCTAATGTTATTAAATTTTGATTGATGAACAAACAATTTTCTTTATCCATTACAGAATTTAATCTTGCCATGGGCTTTATTTCTAATGGTTATGCACTATATAATGACTATGTATCGAGCTTGTGTGACTATAGTGCATATTTCGAGCCAGCAATCCTCTTCCAAGAATGGTCGTCGAGAACTCGGGTATAACCCAAACCCCTCGAAAGATATATACACATCTTTCTAGCATATTCATTCTCCGGTAGAATGAATTCGGCAAGCATATTAAACGAAGCCATTTTTTCTTCCTTTGGTGCATGGTAAAGGGGAGAAAAGTAAACCTAGGCTATTGGTTCGCGCAACAACTTGCTGCCGTAAAAAATCAAAAAATTAAGCCCTTAATCCTTGGTTCTTATATTTGTCATTTAGCTTTCAAAGATGGCTTGCTTGCTGCAAATACTAACCTGCAGTTAGTGAGACAAATGGAACCAATCGACATCTGTAATATCCCAAATTTTTGGCTAGTGATCAAAATGTAAATTTTGAAAGTTTTGGGGTTAAAGTATAAACTTTGGAAAGGTTTAGGGACTAATGTGTAAATTTTCCCAATAAGTAATTTTATTCAGTATAAGAGTGAACCGGATCGAAATAAGTACCTTGATATCGGTTTTAAGAATTAAGATGCAATAAAAGGTACCAAATTTGGATCGAATAAATTGTTAAGTATGCTCAGGCTAGGGAAATATTAGGTTGGGTAACCTCTAGGAAGGTCCCATAAAAAATGCTTTTTATCGATATTTTGGACTCCTTCAGAGTAGAGAATATTTGTATGGATTATCGATAAAGGAATTCTAAGAGAAATTTTATTCTATGAAGATTTTCAATAAGTATCGGGAAAATAGAATGAGTTAAGAAAATTCAGTCTAAGATCTTAGGAAAGGAAAATTTTATGAGATGATATTCTAGATTTCCTGAATATGGAAATATATAATTATCGGAATAGATTTGATAGGTCGATAAAGGTAAAATCATAGTAGAAGTATTTTATGAATATCGGGAAACCAGATCGAACTGAAATTTCAAAGGCTGATCCAAAAGCCATGGAAAAGCCATAAAATACTATTTTATGAATATTTTATTACATTTGGTTGGATTCCAACTATACTTAGTTGAATTTTACAAGAATGAAAAACTAGTAAATAAAAATTAGTTGGAGGGCAAATTGGTCATTTGGCCTAATGGCAATTTTGAAATATTTGAAAAGTTATAAGGGCAATTTTGGAAAGTGGAAATGGAAGATTAAATCTTGGCCCTTAATTGATGATAAAATCAATCTCAAACATTGGATAAAAAGCGTAAAATTGTAATTTTGCTATCAAATGAATTTAATATTCATTTAATAGTTTTATGTGTAAAATAATGGTGAAAAGATGAACATTCATCTTTTCCAGCCAAAAACATAAGAGCTAGGGAAAGAAAGAGAAAATTTTTCCAAGCTCAATTTAAGTAGGAAACTCGGTTTTCAGTTTGATCCGAATCAAAAGAGGGCTCGAGGTACTATGAAAGAAAGGATTGAATAGAGCTTAGTGAGGCAAGCTAATAAATGGCCCAGGTGAGTGCATTTATATTTTTTGAAATGTATTTTAGTAGACTTTTAAGAATTTTATTTACTTGATTTTATTGAAATGATAACATGATTTTTGTATAAGTTATATGATGTTTTACAAGCAAAGGAAAAAGGTTAGTATATGATAAAGTATGAACTGCCCTATTATGTTCTATTATGGCAAGTTATTATTGAATAATGGTGATATAAGAATCATTTACAAAATGATAATTTACAAGATATTGATATGGATTTATTGCCCAAGTTTATGATAGGGAGTTGCAGTATAGTGGCATGCCATTAGAGGTCTACCAGTCTGGGACTGGGTGTAGCTACACACCGATCTTTGGATCTATATGTTTACCAGCACTTATGTGTCTATATGATACCGACGCTTATGTGTCGATATGATGTCGACACTTATGTGTCTATATGATATCGATACTTATGTGTCTATATGATAACGTCACTTATGTGTCTAGATGATTAAGGCACCTAGGTATGAACCTTGAGCCAAAAAGCCTACCTTGGTAAATATGACCATTAGAGAACCACTTTTGAGCCTAAGCTTTTTGTTTGGAAATTAACCACATTACAAGCCTAATTCCTTTTTGTTGTTTTCCCCAATTTGCACCTGAAATTGAAGATATAATCAAGCAAAAGAAAAGAAAAGGGAGAAAATCTTGAAAAACAAGAAGCATAAATCAAAAAGAAAATTGTCTTGTTTGTTCAAAAAGAAAATTCAAAAGAAAAGACAAGAAGTGTGAAAAAGATTGAATCCCTATTTCTCCCAAAATTAAATTTGTGCAAAAGCTTGATACAAAAAAAGGAGTGTGAAGTTCTTCGATTCAAAAAGCCTAAAATTCTTTCTCATCGTACCTTGTCCTAAGCTCCGTTACAACCAAATTCAAAGACCTTTTGATCTTGTAATTCGATCCAACTAGTGGTGGAGATGTGATATATTTACAAGCCTATGGTAAGTATCTTTTCATGCTTTGACTTGAGTGTTGTTGACCCTTAAACACTTTGAGCGATATTTAGTTAATCTTTTGTAAGGGTGTTTGATTTTATTCCATCTTGACTTCATGATAAGTATTTGGGATATTATTTTCTTGTGCTAATCTACAAATCATGATTTATTACTTCTCTTATCCTTTCTTCGTTACCAAAGGGACCCTAGATCTTGAATTTCAATATGCTTGAGGACAAGCATAATCTAAATGTGGGGTATATGATAAGTCATTAATTTGCATTTTTTTCATATATTAAATCCTATGTTTTAGCACATTAATCTATCTTAAAGCCCTTAATTCGATTCCTATTTGGTTTTGCAGGTGTTTTTGGCCTTAACGACATTTTATACGTAAAAGTTGAGTTTTAACGCCATTTTGGCGTCATTGGAAAATCCTTCATGCAAAACCAGTAGCACTCACAAAATAAGGCATGGGAACTATGCAAGACAAACTTTTTGACTTGGAGGACAAGCAATCCTACTTCAAGTGGACTTCTACTTTTACCATAATTAGAGTTGTTTAGGATTGTTGCATTTAATGTAATGTTTTCCCCTTTATTTTCCCCTATAAATAGAGATCAAAGGGTGAAGAGAAATAGATCCCAAGTAGTCGAAACCCTCTCCCTCTTCTTGTGTCGCTGCCAACCACCATGAATGGCTAACTCCCCCCTTTTTCAGTCAAGTGTAGTTACAAGGATATTATTTCAAGTTGTTAGTGAGATTTCTTGTTCCCAAATTATCTTCATCTTTATTCAAGTATTTTCATATCTTTTGTGCTTCAACTTCATGTGTATGTTTGGTTAAATATATGCTACAACTAATTCAATGGTATTTGATACAAGTGGTAAAGAAATTCGGGTTCAATTTCTAATGGTATGAATTCATGTTCTAAATAAGTTAACGTGTTCGTGCTTAGGAAGAATATGCGCTTTGGGTCTCTTGAGATCATTAATGCTATTAATAGATTGTAATTCTTTAGTGGTATCTAGGAATTTAATCTTGATAAGATTTAATCTTTTAATGGTATTTAATTGATTATCTAACTTAGAAGAGATTGGGTTATTTAGTGGTATTCATCTAATCTAAAACCAAGCTATTTGAGATTGATGTTGATTTATCTTTTGTGGGTCAATGATCTAAATTCCCGATTTAATATTCCAAGTTCTACCTTGACTAGAGTTCCAATTTATATTGAATTCTTCCTTATTTCAATTTCTTTCTTCAATTCAAACTACAAACTCCCTATTTACTTAAATTGCTTTATTTGTGAATTTAATTTCTTAACAGCTCCCTATGGGATCGACCCTACTTACCGCTACTACAAATCCAAAGAACAAGTAGGTATGATTTTTTTGACAGATTCGACACCCATCATCAATGTTAGAGAAATTGTTCTAGTGCTTAAAATTGTCAATTTTCTTTGTAGAACACACTTGTGAGCTTAATTGTTATATTTGATCAAGTGTTAGGTTTTGGGTGAGTGCTTAATTTGCAAACACAATTTTCTAGAGAGGTTTTCCTTGTTTGCCAATTTGTTTTCTCTTTGTAAGAGAGTTATTCAAGACTTTGGGTATAAGTCTTGGTTGTAAGGTTTATCCCCTTGAACCCAGAAAAATGAAATATAAATTAGTAATTTTTTTGAAAATCCTTAGTGTGGACAGCTAAGGTAGTGGAGGTAGACTAGGTTGTGCATTCAAACCACTATAATTTTTTGTGTCCCAATTTTTATTACTTAGCCATTCATCCACCAAAGCAAATATCAAATTCACCCCCATCTTCACATTTATTTTATCGTTCGAGCCTTCCAATATCGGGGTTTTCCTAGAACTAGCTAAACCTAGACTTTGATACCACTAAATGTAACGTCATAAACCCGATGTCACATTTGGGCTTCAAGCCCAAACCATACGTAAAAGTTTTCAACTAGATTTAGCCCAAATCGCAAACATTTCCATAAATCCATCAACATTTTGAAAAGGCAATACAAAAAAGTTAATTCATTTACATGGGAGCTCTAATTTAAACTAAGTAAATAAATCATCGACATGATCAAATAAATCCAAAATAACAGTTATAGACATAAATCAAGGGTCCTATGAATACATTGCCCGACAAGTCTAAGTATTGTAATCTTGATCACATCAATGAGCTAAAGTTCAACTCCGATGGGCTCCTTCAATGCAACGTAGCCACCTAAAAACCTACGAATGAAAACAACGATTCTGAATGCTGAGCTCATAAAGCTCAGTGGATACACCTCTACTCTACCATGCTTCAGGCAAATCATAAGTACAAGCATTTAGCAAGAAAGATGACATGGCATTGGAAACAAGTGTGATATTACCACAATATATACATGCATAGCATGATATCAAACATATTATAACAAACATAACCACAAACCTAGAGTGAGACCCGAGGCCACACAGTATTGGGAATGTACACTTAAGTTAGACCTAAAGCCACATGGCATCAAGAACATACGCTTTATACATAGAATCCCCATCGAATATCTTCGAATGAGACTCAGGGCCACATAGCGTCGGAAATGTACATTTGGGAAAACATCTTACCATGGTGTTGCAACACTCTCACTGAGTATCCAGATCCCATCAAACAAGTGCTCACATGGCACATAACAACATCATATAACCCTACCATCCTATGGTTTCTACCAACATATAAGTCACACACGGTATTTACCGTGTTCTTAAGTTTTATGCTTGAATACAAGGTGGTTTCTCAGTTTTATAGTTTTACAACTCATTTTAGGCCATTAGGGGTCTATTGGATCGAACAATATAATTTTCTAGCCTTTCGAGTGAAAGTCAACATTTTTAGGCAAACTGCCTAGTGGGTATCGATACAAGCCCTCGCGTACCGATACAGTACCCCTTGGGTACCGGTACTCACATGCGTACCGATATGATTTGAGCTCACTGGAATTTCTCAAACCTTAAGTGTATCAGTACATGTTGACCTGTATCGATATCAGGTTGCATGGCATACCGGTACAGGTTGAACACCGCATCGGTACCCCTATCTCAGTTCATCCAATGAAATAATGTTCTTCAAACCCAGAACACTAGGGTATTGGTATTGTCTCCCCGATTATCAATACCAAAGCCTAGAAATAGCATCCTAGGCTCGGGAAATCACTTCTCAAGCCCCTTTAACTCAATCTTTAACTCTTAAACTCAAGCCTACATCTTATGGAAGTGATTAGGGTGGTTTACTACCATTTTTACGAGCTATTAACATAAAATTTGAGTTTTGCCATTAATGACCATACTCAAGCATTTAAACACCCAATCAGCAAAACAAGCATACAAGGCATCATCTTTGGGATATTCATGAAACAAAGGAGTTAGAAGTGTACTAACCTTTTTCCAAACACTGGAATTGAACCTCCTTGCACCAGCCTCAACCCTCCCTTTGCCTTTAGCTTTTGAGTGCAATCCAACCTCTTTCACTACAAAGAGATGTTGTAAAATGGGTTACAACATTGCTAGAAGGTTGAGAGACATAAAAGAAAGAACCTTACAATAAAAAATGGAGTCAAATCCTCCATTCTCATTCTTCTTCTTCAACCCCCACCAAACACCCATTTTTCAAAACTCCAACAAAATCTTCCATTCTTACCTTGATTCGTAGATTGTTGGATGAAGATTACAACACTTTCAATAACAATTTTAGAAATCACACTGAAAAAGATAAAGGATGGACCTTTTTCTAAGAACTTTCATGGTAAAGGAGAAAAAGAGATGGGGGATGAAGGGGGACAAGTATGATCTCATTCACTTACAAAATATGCAGCCATTAAACCAATTTCCCCTTTTTTATGTGGGAAATTGCTCCTCTACCCCTCCATCATCCTCTTAACCCTTTCCCAACCAAGGACCTAGTCCAACAACACAAAGGAAGCCTAGGCTTTCATGAGCCATCAAGGACCCAATCTTTGGCCCAACACACCTAGCCCAATGGTCGGGTTAAACTGACCCTATGGATTCTAAAATTCGGGTCTTTACAACGGTAATCGTATCTAGAAAATTAGCGGTTAAACGAAATGGTTACGATTGTGTTTTTTTCTTAAATGGTTAACCAAAAAATTGATAATAAAATTTAAAATTAATTTTATAATGATATTAAAGTCTTCATTATTACTAATATTTCTGTAATTAATATAATTTATGTCAAATTTAGATCATAAATATTATTAATTTTTTAACCCATCCAATTAACCCAAAAAAATATGTCTTTTTGTATTATTTTGTCTATTTGTAGTTATGTCCCCTTTCAATTACTTCCACCATCCCAATAAAACTGCACTTTTCTGTTTTAAAATTGTCCCTATAACACCCTAAACCTGACGTCACATTTGGGCCTCAAGCCCAAACCATTCATGAAATTTTACGACTAGATTTACCCAAAATATAAGCAGTTCCATAAATCCGACAACGTTTGGAAATAAGTCAATACAAAATATTTAAACTGCTTACATGGGAGCTCCAATTTAAAACAGAGTAATTAAAAGCATTCGACATGATTAACAAATCCAAATTGAGTTATAGACATAAATCAAGGGTTCTATGAATACATCGCCTAAAAAGCCTAAGTATTGTACTCTTGATCGTATCGATGAACTGATTCCTTCTCCGATAGGCCTCCTTTGAATGCAACACAACCACCTAAAAACCTACGTAAGAAAACAACAATTTCAAAGAGTGAGCTCATAAAGCTCAGTAGGTATACCTCTACTCCACCATGCTTCATGCAGATAATAAATACAAGCATGTAGCTAAGCAAGATGACATGGCAATTAAAATGATATGTGGCACTACCCTAGTTGCCTAAACACATAATAAACACAATTTAACAATTGTAGGGCACACAAGGCCCAAGCATACCGTACCAAGTCAACATAGGAGTGAGGCTCGGGTCACATAGCATCGGGAATGTAAACTTAATGGGTGAGACTGGGTCACGCAATATCGGAACATGCACCCTAGATGAGGTTGAGTCACCTAGCATCGGAACATACACACGTACTTTGAATTCCCCCTTGAGTACCTTCGCATGAGGCCCTAGCCACATAGCATCAGTAACATCCATTCATTACTTCTATTACCATGGTGTTGTAACACGTCTTAGGTATCTGAATCCCATCAAACAAGTGCCCACATGGCGCATCTCATCAATACATAACTATACCATCCTATGGTTGCTATCCACATAATAGTCACACAAGACTTTTAGCGAGTTCTTAAGTTGTATGCTTGAGTATAAGGAGATTTCTCAGTTTTACAACTCATTTTATGCCATTAGGGGTTCATAGGATCGAACAATATAATTTTATAGCCTCTCAGGCAAAAACTCATATTTTGGGCAGATTGCCAGAGGGTACCAATACCATACCTCACATACTGATATGCCTCTCCGGGTATCGATACCTACCATGCACGTACCGATACCTAGCTACGTAATGGAGAGGGTTGACCGATAACCTAGTATCAGTACACGAGGATCGTGTACCGATACCAATACGCCTCCAAGCATACTAATACTAATACTAATTTTTGTCACTAAAATTGATTAAAAAAAAGGACGGTGCCGATACGCTGCCATGAGTAGTGATACCTACCTTAAGCACTTGCTAGAATTTTTGTATTGGTACTCGAGCCCAGAATTCAAATTCTGGAACTTGAATTTTATCCCAACACTCTCCCAATCATTATAAAAAGACCTCAAGATGAACTTACAGGTTATGAAGGGTGTTTTAGGTGCGTTCTTACTCTTTTTACACCATTTTAACATCAAATTCAGGTTTTACCATTGACACCCATACTCAAGCATTTCAAGCACCAAAACATCAGACAAGCATACAAGGCCTTACATTTAGGATTTGTAGGAAACAAATGGAGTTGGAAATGTACTAACCTTCCTCTAAGCATTGGAAAAGAGCCTCCTTGTACTAGCCTCAAGCCTTTCCATTGCCTTGAGCTTTTGATTGGTCTCCAACCTTCTTAACTCAATGGATAAATCCTTTGATGCTAATTCTAACCTCCTCAAGCCACAACCTGAGATTACAACTCCAAACAGAAAAGATTGCTTCTTTTTCCTTGAATTCTTACACCAAAAATGGGGAAGAAGATGGGAGAAGAGAGAAGACAAGATTGAGGTCATGCACTCTTCTATTTTTCAGCCCATTAATGAGCTTTTTCAACCAACTCATTAAAAATGAAGCATTTTACTTAATTGCCCTTCCCTCATATCCTCTCAACCCAAGCTTTCAATCACAACAACAAAGAGGAAGCCCACTAAGGATTCCTTAGGTACTCGAAGGCTCAACTCATGTCCTTAAACTCTAAGCCCACACTCAGGTTTAATATGAAACGCGGATTCTAAAATATGGGTCGTTACTACTCTACCCTCCTAAAAGAAATTTCATCCTCGAAATTTTACCTTTTGGAAACAAATATGGGTAGTCAGCTTCATATCTTTTTCAACTTCCCACGTGGCTCCCTTGACCCTGTGGTTCCTCCATAACATCTTCACCAAGGGTATACACTTATTACGAAGTTCCTTGACTCTTATCAAGAACTCTTCTTGGCTCTTCCTTATAGGTCAAGTCGGTGTTGACCTCAATCTATTCTAATGGAATAACATGCGAAGGGTTGAAATAATAACACCTTAACATGGATACATGGAACACATTGTGGATGCACGCCATCGCTGGAGGAAAGGCTAGCCGGTACACCACGGGTCTAACCCTCTCCAGAATCTTATATAGCCTAATAAACCTCAGCCTCAACTTGTTTTTCTGCCCAAAACAGATTACTCTCTTCCACGGTGACACCTTAAGGAACACCTTTTTATCAACCTCATACTCGATATGCTTACACTTCTGATCCGCATAAGCTTTCTAACGATCAAAGGCCGCTTGCAATCTTTCTTTAATGATTTTAACCTTCTCCTCAGTTTGTTGAATTAGATTCGATCCCACAATCCTTCTCTTATTTAGCTCAGTCCAACACAAGGGTGCTATACACTTTCATCCATACAAAGCTTCAAAAGGATCCATCTTGTAACACCTCATTCTCGTATTCGATTACCGAATATGAGTCAGAGATGCCACAAAAGAATAACATGATTTTTATTCAAAATTTTCATTTTCATAAATTTAAAACCTTTGAAAATATTTATTTCGACTAATACACAAAATCAGAGCTCCTTTACTTTTAAAAAAATTGACTGTTCAAAAAATATCGGGCATGGAACTAAAATAGACAATTTAATCCTATTTATACATGTCACTAAAATAAATTAAAAACCTCAAGTAGGATGTCATTATTGTGGCAGCTTGATGAAAATTTCTGAACTTGATACAACTATTTGCTTCGTCCAATAATTCGAACCACCTACGTGTGCACAATGAAACACCCCCAACCCGGCTTAGGAGTAAACCGAATTAGGAAGTGTTACAAAAAAGCATATGAGGATTTAGAACATCACAAATAAGTATGCAAACAAAATTCAGGGTAATTTAAAAACTTTTTTTTTAAAATAAACTAGATAGGTTTTCAACCTTAAAACACATGCATACAAAACATACATATATTAAACAAAAACACTTCAGTCTCCAATCCATAGCTTGCCCTTATAAATTAGGTACTTCTGACCATAACATTTATTACTACCAATCATACTATCATGGTAAGCATTTGAACATCATATGAACAATATAGTTTAGTCAACAAGTAATTAGTCGAGGCATCAAAGACTTTTTACTAAAGGTTTTAGCCACTTTTATTTACAAATATCAATATAAATCAATGTTTAATTCAATCCTAGGCAGATGCATATAACCTTTGCATAACACAATCAAAAACGTAATTTATTGACATTTAAACGTTTACTTAATCTAACCGTTAGTCTAGGCCTTTAACTATACTACTTTCTCAAGGTTTAACGAGATAATATACATATTAGAATTTGCAACACACCTATCATCAAGGTGATTAATCAACTTAAGTGTATTATAGGCAATTAATCAAAATATCAGATTCAATACGCAACAGTCACTAGTTTTTAACAAAACAAATATTTATTTATAACTTTTAATCTTATTCAAGTTAAAATGTGTCCTATCAAAATTCATGATCATGTCCATTTATGCATCATGATTCAGGTGACTTATAAAATGGGTAAACATTCAAATATATCCCTAGCTTAACTCAGCTATCAAGCAACTATTAAATCATACACGACAAGCAAACACCAAGAAATAATAAAGCCCATTACAAACTTTAATACTTATTACGCTTATATACATAATAAGCCACAATAGAAATCTAAATACTCAATGCATGCTTAACCAATATGTGCCACCAACTAGGAGTACACTAAGAGATAACAAGCATACATCATGTTCCTTGTGATCTCGTCCGAGCACTCAAAATAAACGAAAGCAAGATTACCCTAAAATGTTAGAAAGAATGAGTAAGCAATTGCTTACTGAGGTAGTTCATATAATCTAGGTAAGAATTAACCACTCTACCCGTAACTCTATACTTTCTTAGAATCTAACGGGAATAGGTAAGTATTAGGCTTTATTAATATCAAACCCATCTTAAACACAAAGCTCGAACATGGCAACAACGATTTCAACTTATAGTACATTACCGTGGTTTACTTGATATGTAAGACACCAATCATATAGATTAAAACATGGATTACTTCATTTTATTTATAAACAAATCAAATGCACACGTATACACACATTTACATATGTACACCTAATCCAACATGCTTTTTGTATACAATCTTAAATGTCAAATAGTCAAATGTATCTTTGAATTATTCAAAACAGTCTTATGTATCTTTAATTTATGTAAAACAGTCCACATATCATTGGTTTACACAAAACAATCCAATGTATCTTTAATTTATGCAAAACAGTCCACATATCATTGGTTTACACAAAACAGTCCAGTGTATCTTTAATTTATGCAAAACAGTCCACATATCATTGTTTTACGCAAAATAGTCCAATGTATCTTTAATTTATGCAAAACAGTCCACAAATCATTGGTTTACACAAAAGAGTCCAATGTATCGTTAATTTATGCAAAACAATCCACATATCATTGGTACGAATTGCTTATTATGTAAACTATCAAGCATAACATCTCAAGGATATGTATTACTTGCCTCATAAGTTACCAAAGTAAAGTCTAGAATAAGGTGAAGTTCGACTAGAATCAAATTTATAAAACTTGATCATGTTAGCAGCTTAAGACACCAACATTGCTCTTATTTCAAGTACTCGGATTAAGTTATATCAATCTTAAACCAACCATATATATTTATATATATATATAATTACACATAATATTCGAATGAACGTATACATAAAAGCATACAAACAGTGCATATATACATATAAGCATATTGTTTAAACATATATATGTCCTTGGTATTTAATAAACATGTTTTACTTGCAACGTAAGTTATCAACATAACACATCATAAACACATGTTTCTAGTCAAATCAGTTAACAAGCATATTTCACATAGGCATAATTTTGCTTATCAAATAATGTATCAGTTGAATAATTCATGTATTCAAATTTCTTATTATTAAAAGATATCAAACTTGGCATTTCCTCGACTTACGTTTATGTTTTACAAGAATTATCGAACATAGCATCTTAAGAGTATGTATATTTATCACTTAAATTATTAAACATAATATTTCATAACATGGCTGCTCGTCATATAGTTATCAAATATAATAGTACATAACATGGTACTTCTCGCCTTATTCATCAAACATAGCTAATTTGTTTATCTTGAAAATTTCAATATTTACCATTTTCATATTCTTGAAAGTCAAGTAAGGTTCTAAACCAATCAAGGAACTAGTCATTTGATTACCAACATTCAAATGATACCTAACACTTTTCGTATTAGGTTACACAAAGATCATATATAAGTGATTGATACTTAACAAATAAATTATTTAACATAGCATATCACTAGTATAAATTACTTATCAAGTAACTAACAAACATAACATACCAAGGCATGAACTCCTTATTTCATAAGTTATCAAATATATATATATAATTAATTGGATTTACACATATCATTGTTTTAACTTTAACATCGCCTTGAGAATTCCAGTAACAACCTAGGTACACGAATCCCCAACCAACTGTCGCCAAGCAAAATGGTACACGTAGTACCCGTTAATCCCTTCTACTGTCGCCAATGACCACAACACATCTCTCCTACTGCCGCTAAATAAGGATCGTAGTCCACCCCAAATACGAGCTCTATGGACTCTATGGCATGCCAACTATACCTAAGACCGATTTGAAATGAAGGCTTTCCCATTCATCCAATCTTATTAGAAATAAGGTTGAGTATAATTCCTTATTCAGCTAATCAGATATCTTTCACATTACTTGACTTTTCAAGCCATAAACAAACATAACTTCTATTATAAGTATAACTCCAACGTCTTTTAATCTGAAGAACATTTCATAACTTTTGTTGGAAATGAACATAGCTTCCAAATTTATATACTTCATGATCAAGATTTATACATAACATCTAAATGTTTCCAACTACACGTATCTTTTGAATATGCAATTCTTAGCATGTCAACACATTTGATCACATATATCATTCAATATGCATTCCGTAGTATTAAGATTTTCAGGTACACATAACATTTAAACATAATTTTCCTACATATTAACTTACTCTATGTTTATACAACTTTCGAATATAGCTTTCTTTACACCCAACATTTTTTGCATATCTCATAGTATTTAATTATTTAGTACTTACCTTGTATTCCAATCCAAATATTAAGCATATCTTGACACTATTCTAAAAGAAAGGAATTTAAATCAGAGAAAGGTGCTCGGGAAGGCCGTAAACCTAATATGAGGCTTTAAACTACACTCACAATTCATTCCGAGCTAAAATTTTGATCCCAAATCGCGATCTCTTTTGTTTATACACTACTTGTCTACTTTGGTCCTTACTCCTTCAATCCCCTCGCGATCTAAAGTAACAAAGAGTATAATTACTTATTAGATCAATCTCTAACAAACATTCATTTGCAAAACAAATCAATTTTTCAAGTATACACATAAATTCACACAAACAATCTACTAGCATTCTTAATTATGAACAATAATCCATAAATTCTTCATAAATATTCAAAATAGCCCAAATTTCATACATACAGATTTATGTATTCAATACGATCCATCACATTTTTCTAATATACTAGAACAGTCCCATTTATACTTATTTTTATACAAAACAGTTTTCTTTATTATCAAAACCATCTCCCTTGTTTTTAGATCACTGAATCAGTCCTTAATATGATCATTTACATACAAAATAACCCTGGTTTGGTCTTTAAAACTGTCTCTAATTTACTAAATAGACCCCAATTAAGAATTGCAAAACAGTCCCTATTCAGGGTAAAATGATTTTCTATATTAAACCACCAATTCTGTTTATTTTCTTTTACCAAAACAATCATAAACACTTCTTTATTTCACAAAACAGTCCAAAAATATGTTTTTTACATTGCATAACAATTTCTTTAAAAACAACCCCTAAATTTGGTCATTAGGCAATCCATTTGATCCTATTAAGCGATATGATCATTAAATCATTTCAAGCTCAATTTATCCACTCAAAAGTTATATATTGAATGATAAAATCTCATCCATTTGCAAAACACAACCGAACAACTCAACTAAAACTTCTATGTGATAGAATCATTTAACGATAGCATGCCAAACTAGCACATATCCCATTCGGTCATCAAGAACTTCCACAACAATCACATATTCGAAATTCAAGAGGATAGCTTTAAAATTTACATTGATGGTTCAACTTAATGCATGAATCAATCAAATGATTTGATGATATTCCTCAATATAAATCAACCATTCGAATTAAATCAAAGCATGTTACATAAGCAATTAACAACCAAAGTAAAAATTTGTTTCTATAATTTGGAAGAAGGAAAGAGCTAGCTTACCCCTTTAAGATTTCTCGAGCAAGAGTCCAAAATCTTGCATCAAATAAACTAAATCTTCAATCACCATTGAAAATTTTCAAGTTCTCTCTCTCCTTTAGATAATTCAGTGGTATAAGGAAGAAGACATTCTTCCTTGGATTAATTCTCCTTGGCCGAGAATTCCTTTCCACTTAGCTCACTCTTGCTTTTGACAAGTGTTTATGTCCTTAGGTAGTTTTGTCTTTAGCATGCAATCCTTATTTCATAGCATTTTTCAAATATAACCTTTCTATTATTACCACTCAATTCTTCTTTGCTTCATTTTGGTCCTAAAGCACTTAATTATCCAGATAAATGGCCAATCTTAGGCAAATTAACTAGTGATTAATGTAACATACTCCTAGGCCAAGGTATAGGATATTAAAATTCTCCTCCCCTAAAAGAAATTTGTCCTCGAATTTCCTAAGGTGAATAGGTGAGGATAGGCTCTTATACAGTTGCCTTAGATTTCAAATATTAAGCTAACTTATCTTATCAAAGCCCTTGATTATACAATCAAAGGAAGGACAATAAGAGTTTGGGAATCTCATGTCAAGAAAGCAACAAATTCATTGAATGTTTCATTAAACGAAGGAAGTATCCTCACTACACAGGATAAATTAAAGGAGCTTCTTGCTACCGTTAACATTATTCTAAGAATTCTTTTATTTATTATTATTATTATTTTATCTTACTTCTTTTTCCTCTATTGGAGGAACCAATCAGGATCTCAATAGTCGGTTCTTAACGCATCTCATACGTTTCTAAGGGCTAATAACACATAAAAGAGAGCTTTTATCATACGTGGATCACAAGTACTTATCAAATTTAACTCCTAGGTGGTACAACAACTTATAATGATGCAACGAATTCCGATTTAGTCCAAGAATCGGATAAACCTAGGCTCTGATACCAAAATTGAAACGCCCCAACCCGGCTTAGGAGTAAACCGAATTAGGAAGTGTTATGAAACTAACATATGACGATTTAGCACATCACAAACAAGTATGCAACAGAATTTAGGGTAATTTAAAAACTTTTTTTAAAATAAACTGGATAGGTTTCCAACTTTAAAACACATGCATACAAAACATACATATATTAAACAAAAAGACTTCAGTCTCCAATCTATAGCTTGCCCTTATAAATTAGGTACTTCAGACCATAACATTTATTACTACCAATCATACTATCAAGGTAAGCATTTGAACATCATATGAACAATATAGTTTAGTCAACAAGTAATTAGTCGAGGCATCAAAGACTTTTTACTAAAGGTTTTAGCCACTTTTATTTACAAATCTCAAGATAAATCAATGTTTAATTCAATCCTAGGCAGATGCATATAACCTTTGCATAGCACAATCAAAAACGTAATTCATTGTCATTTAAATGTTTACTTAATCTAACCATTAGTCTAACCCTTTAACTATACTACTTTCTCAAGGTTTAACTAGATAATATACATATTAGAATTTGCAACACACATATCATCAAGATGATTAATCAACTTAAGTGTCTTATCGACAATTAATCAAAATATCAGATTCAATACACAACAATCACTAGTTTTTAACATAACAAATATTTATTTATAACTTTTAATCTTATTCAAGTTATAAAGTGTCCTATCAAAATTCATGATCCCAATCCATTTATGCATCAAGATTCAAGTGATTTCTAAAATGGGTAAGCATTCAAATATATCCCTAGCTTTACTCAGCTATCAAGCAACTATTAAATCATACACGACAATCAATCACCAAGAAATAATAAAGGTCCATTACAAACTTGAATACGTATTGTGCTTATATACATAATAAGCCACAATAGAAATCTAAATACTCAATGCATGCTTAACCAATATGTGCCACCAACTAGAGGTACACTAAGAGATTACAAACATACATCATGTTCCTTGTGATCTCGTCCGAGCTCTCAAAATAAACGAAAGCAAGATTACCCTGAAATGTAAGAAAGAATAAGTAAGCAATTGCTTAGTGAGGTAGTTCATATAATTCGGGTAAGAATTAACCACTCTATCCGTAACTCTATACTTTCTTAGAATCTAACAAGAATAGGTAAGTATTAGGCATTATAAATATCAAACCCATCTTAAACACAAAGCTTGAACATGGCAACAACGATTTCAACTTATGGTACATTATCATGGTTTACTTGATATGTAAAACACCAATCATATAGATTAAAACATGGATTACATTATTTTATTTACAAACAAATCAAATGGACATGTATACATACATTTACATATGTACACCTAACCTAACATGCTTCGTATACAAACTTAAATGTCAAACAATCCAACGTATCTTTGAATTATTCAAAACAGTCTCATGTATCTTTAATTTATGCAAAACAGTCCGCATATAATTGGTTTACACAAAACAATCCAATGTATCTTTAATTTATGCAAATAGTCCACATATCATTGGTTTACACAAAATAGTCCAATGTATCTTTAATTTATGCAAAACATTCCACATATCATTGGTACGAATTGCTTATTATGTAAACTATCAAGCATAACATCTCAAGGATATGTATTACTTTCCTCATACGTTACCAAAGTAAAGTTTGGAACAAGGTGAAGTTCGACTAGAATCAAATTTATAAAACTCGATCATGTTAGTAGCTTAAGACACAAACATTTCTCTTATTTCAAGTACTCGAATTAAGTTATATCAATCTTAAACCAACCATATATATATATAATTACACATTGTATTCGAATGAACATATACATAAAAGCATACAAACAATGCACATATACATATAAGCATATTGTTTAAAAATAAATATGTCCTTTGCATTTAATAAACTTGTTTTACTTGCCACGTAAGTTATCAACATAACACCTCATAAACATATGTTTCTAGTCATATAAGTTTAACAAGCATATTTCGCATAGGCATAATTTTGCTTATCAAACAATTTATCAGTTGAATAAGTCATGTATTCAAATTTCTTATTATTAAAAGATATCAAACATGGCATTTCCTCGACTTACGTTTATGTTTTAAAAGAATTATCAAACATAGCATCTTTAGAGTATGTATACTTATCACTTAAATTATTAAACATAATATTTCTTAACATAGCTGCTTGTCAGATAGTTATCAAATATAATAGCATATAATATGGTACTTCTCGCCTTATTCATCAAACATAGGTAATTTGTTTATCTTGTAAATTTCAATATTTACCATTTTCATATTCTTGAAAGTCAAGTAAGGTTCTAAACCAATCAAGGAAATAGTCATTTGATTACCAACATTCAAATAATACCTAACACTTTTCATATTAAGTTACACAAATAGCATATATAAGTGATTGTTACTTAACAAATAAATTATTTAACATAGCATATCACTAGTATAATTTACTTATCAAGTAACTAACAAACATAACATACAAAGGCATGAACTACTTATTTCATAAGTTATCAAAAATATTTATATAATTAATTAGATTTACACATTTCATTGATTTAACTTTAACATAGCCTTGAGAATTCAAGTAACAGCCTAGGTACACGAATCCCCAACCAACTGTTGCCAAACAAAATGGTACACGTAGTACCGATTAATCCCTTCTATTGTCGCCAATGACCACAACAAATCCCTCCTACTGTCGCCAAATAAGGACCGTAGTCCACCCCAAATACGAGCTCTATAGACTCTATGGCATGCAATTATACCTAAGATCGACTCAAAACCAAGGCTTTCACATTTATCCAATCTTATTTGAAATAAGGTTGAGTATAATTCCTTATTCATCTAATCAAATATCTTTCAAATTGCTTGACTTTTCAAGCCCTAAACAAACATAACTTCTATTATAAGTATAGCTCTAACGTATTTTAATCTGAAGAACTTTTCATAATTTTTATTGGAAATGAACATAGCTTCCAAATTTATATACTTCATGATCAAGATTTATACATAACATCTCAATGTTTCCAGCTACATATATCTTTTGAATATGCAATTCTTAGCATGTCAACACATTCGATCACATATATCATTCTATATGTATTCCATAGTATTAACATTTTCAGGTACACATAACATTTAAACACACTTTTCCTACATATTAACTTACTCTATGTTTATACAACTTTCGAATATAGCTTTCTTTACACCCAACTTTTTTGCATATCTCATAATATTTAATGAATTCAATACTTACCTTGTATTCCAATCCAAATATTAAGCATATCTTGACACAATTCTAAAAAAAGGAATTTAAATCAAAGAAAGGTGCGCGGGAAGGCCCTAGACCTAATCCAAGGCTTTAAACTACACTCACAGTTCTTTCAGAGCTAAATTTTTGATCCCGAATCGCGATCTCTTTTTTTATACACTACTTGTCAACTTTGGTCCTTACTCCTTCAATCCCTTATTGATCTAAAGTAACAAAGAGTACAATTACTTATTAGATCAATCTCTAACAAACATTCATTTGCAAAACAAATTGATTTTTCAAGTATACACATAAATTCACACAAACAACCCTCTGGCATTCTTAATTATGAACAATAATCCATAAATTCTTCCTATATATTCAAAACAACCCAAATTTCATACATACAGATTTATGTATTCAATACGATCGATCATACTTTTCTAATATACCAGAACAGTCCCATTTATACTTATTTTTATACAAAACAGTTTTCTTTATTATCAAAACCATCTCCCTTTTTTTAGATCAATGAATTAGTCCTTAATACATTCATTTACATACAAAACAACCCTGGTTTGCTCTTTAAAATAGTCTCTATTTTACTAAATAGATCTCTAATTAAAAATTGCAAAACAGTCCCTATTCAGGGTAAAACGATTTTCTATATTAAATCACAATTCCATTTATTTTCTTTTACCAAAAAAGTCCTAAACACTTCTTTATTTTCACAAACAATCCAAAAACCTTTTTTTACATTGCATAACAATTTCTTTAAAAGCAACCCCTAAATTTGGTCATTAGGCAATCCATTTGATCCTATTAAGGGATATGATCATTAAATCATTTCAAGCTCAATTTATCCACTCAAAAGTTATCTATTGAATGCTAAAATCTCACCATTTGCAAAACATAACCGAACAACTCAACTAAAACATCTATGTGATAGAATCATTTAACGGTAGCATGCCAAACTAAAATATATCCCATTCGGCCATCAAGAACTTCCACAACAATCAAATATTCGAAATTCGAGAGTATAGCTTTAAAATTTACATTGATGGTTCAACTTAATGCATGAATCAATCAAATGATTTAATGATATTCCTCAATATAAATCAACCATTCGAATTAAATCAAAGCATGTTACATAAGCAATTAACAACCAAATTACAAATTTGTTTCTATAATTTGGAAGAAGGAAAGAGTTAGCTTACCTCTTTATGATTTCTCGAGCAAGAGTCCAAAATCTTGCATCAAATAAACTAAATCTTCAATCACCATTGAAATTTTTCAAGTTCTCTCTCTCCTTTAGGTAATTTCGTTGTATAAGGAAGAAGACAATTCTTCCTTGGATTAATTCTCCTTGGCCGAGAATTCCTTTCCACTCAGTTCACTCTTGCTTTTGACAATTGTTTAGGTCCTTAGGTAGTTTAGTCTTTAGCATGCAATTCTTATTTCATAGCATTTTTCAAATATAACCTTTCTATTATTACCACTCAATTTTTCTTTTCTTCATCTTGGTCCTAAAGCACTTAATTATCCTGATAGATGACCAATATTAGGCAAATTACCTAGTGATTAATGTAACACACTACTAGGCCAAGGTTTACGATATTACATACAATCAACACATGCTAAGTACGAACTTAGTGAGGCAATAAACAAAGTTAATAACAATAATTTAAACTTATTCAACTTCATGACAATGTTTATATAACAAGATATATTCCAATGCATCGACTTTCACATTCCATTAGTAATGATGTACTATATACTAATTTCATAAGACTTTCATGCTTGTGCATTTGTCATAATATGACATATATGCATAAATGCATCATGATTACTAGATATGTATTACCATCATGTTAATCATATATTAACATAATATAATATGGATATAAATTTCTTACCAATATACTTGCCATTTATTTCAAAAGCTCATAAGCTTATTCACCTGTTTACCTTTTATTAACCAATAAACCATAGCCCAAATATAAGCCTATGAGGACCCTGTGTACACGAGTCAAATATGCATCGAAGTGCTAATACACATAAGGTCGTGCCTACCATAATACATATAAGGTCGTGCCCACCATATGCACGAAGTGTCCTTTATATACACTATAGTGCTAAACCGAGTATGCAGCGTGCTGCTGGACTCTATGGCATGCCAACTATACCCTATCCCTCAATGACATACTTGGGCATATATTCCATATTTATTTCATTCATGGCAATGTATATCAACATAATTTAACATTGAGCATTTCATACCCGAAATAACATTCATAATATAACATCATATATAACTAATGATCCATGCATTTATATTCAACTTTTGACATATTTAAAATATGTCAATCATATGCTCCATGGCATATAATGACTGGAAAATTTGGGTAGGCTCATCGCAGGCCATCCCAATGATGTATAAAACATCAAAGTGTCATGATATGTATGCAATTGCACCCACCTTGACACTTCTTATCCCAAACTAAATTGAATAAATTAAGAGAACTCCAAGCTTGATCCTTTGCCTTATCTATTGAATTTTTGATTTCTCGGGTTTACTTGAATGCTTCACATTCATCCCTTACATGCACAAATTAATAACAACAATAAGGTACTCATTTTATAGTCTGTCAGTCAGCACTACCTTTAAAGAAATATTTATATAAAATAATCCACAACTTGGAATTGGATTCAGTTTGTTTTGACAGAAACTAGATTCGATAAGCTGTTCAACCATTAAACTAATAGCCCAAATTCAACTTGTACGATTTATGATGAATTTTTAAAGTCGAATTCCAGTGCTGAATTTCGGAGCAGACTAGTATTTTGTTTTCTGGCCTTTCATCACTTAAAAATTCATATATTTTGATATACAAACCGAAATCAGCCACCGTTTGTTTTAAAAGAAACTAGACTGAACCAGGAACACAATGATATAAGGATCACTTTCTAATCATTTTTTGTAGAATTTATGGTTAATTTCCATACATACTGCCAATGACAAAAATTCTAGGCAAATGTTATAAGTCACATCTTTAGCATCCTTTAACCATTCTAACACCTATGTTATTCCAACATTTTCCTTTCATGAAAACTCCAAATTCAACTTGAATTCTTAAACCCCAAATTAAACCTTAATTAACCAAATGGTATTCCATCAAGAATACATCAATTTCAACTTCAATCAAGCATGGAAATAATAGAACATCACATAATCTTTCATAATTCAATCCTAATTCATTTGGATCCATAAACCCTAAATTATATCTTTTCAAAATTCAAGAGTATCCTTCAACAATTCCATGAAATTTTTATAGCAATTGAAAGATAATTTCATGAAGAACAATTTCATATTTCATAAGCTAACCCTAAACTTACCTTGCTTTCCTTCTTGTTCTCTTTTTCGTGATGTGTGATAAGTGTTCAAAAGTACTATTTGTATTACCCTTTTTACTCATATTATTGTTAGACTTAGGCTCATATTAGTTGTATAATTAGTCATTCATGCATTAATTCATGTTTCTTTCCACCGTTGAGCTTGATTACATAACTTGGTGATTTTTGTAGAAAAAGATACTGCTTTGGTGTGTTTTTGTGTGTGTGCGGAATCACTTTCCTAAACAAGGCTGGAACCAGTTGCCAGGGCAGTGCATGAAGGAGATGCCGACGTAGTTTCCAGGGCAGTGCATGAAAGAGATGCCGAGCTAGTTGCCAGGGCAATTTTCGATAAGGGATAAGATGCTATGGCAGTCGAAATTGATGACTAGATAAGCCCAAGATGACGTGGAGCAAAGTTAAATTCCAAAGGAGTTTGATTTCCATGAAGAGGTCAAAGAGAAATTAAATCCCAAAAAGATAGGAGAATATCTAGAAGGAATTTAAATATAATAAAGAATTATATTCTCTTAAAGTATTTAATTCCAACTTAACTTCCTCCTCAAGAAGGATTTTGACCTAGCCATCTCCTATTTAAAGGAGACCAAGCCGTCAACTCCAAGGACAACAAGAAGGGAGAGATTTCGACAAGGGAGAAAGCTTGGATGGATTGTTTGATTGAGAGATTTTCCAAAGAGGGCTGATCGATTTCTTCTTCTTCTTTGCTTCCATTAGATTCATGGTTTGGGGATTATTCTTTGTATATCTTTTGAACACAACCATGAACTAACTTGTTTGGTTAGGGTTATTGTGTTTTGTGGTTGTGAGAAACAATTGGATTTTGTTTAGGTAATAAGAGTTTGCACTTTCAATTCAAGGTTTACTCATTCTTGGTTTTTATTCTTGTTTGCGAGTGAATTGGGAGAGGATCTCGTAACTTCATCTATTTATCTAATATCGGAAGAGTTAGATTCAAGAAACGAATGAGTATGGTCTTTATTCAATCTATTGATGGTGAAGATTAATCCGCCTTAGGAATAAATTAAGGATTTCAACGGCTAAGAGGAATGCAAGATTGGTTGTTGTTCACCCTTGATTCATGCAGGGATGTATTATCAAGGCATGCACAAATAGCTAGAGTTTCGACTTAGGGATAAGAAGAAAGGATTGAAGAACGCTCTGCCAAACCTTGAAGCTACTGCCCAGCCCCCCAAACAGTTGCCTAGCTAGTTGCCCATGCAACCATCGATTAGCTGCCAAGGCAACCCCGCTACGCAAGTTGCCACGGAAACTGAGTTGCCCTTGCACTCTTTTACCAAGACGATCCAATCGGCTATCACACTTCAACTCACGATAACCTGGCCTATTCCTTCTTATTTGATTACATCTTTATTTTATTTACTTGCTCTTTTATTTTATTCGTTAGTTAGAACTCCTACAATTATCAATTGCGTTTTTACTTTTACAGTGCGATAACTAAGGCAAAGTGGCCCAAACCAATCCATGTGGAGACGATACTCGATACTTATCATATCACTTTATTACTTGCGACGTGTATACTTGCACAATTGCGTAGCACTTATTACGCGCAACAACGTGAAGCATGAAGAAAAATAAAGATATTTCTTCAATTTTTTATTTATGCCTTTTGGCATCTTTTATTT
Organism: Hibiscus mutabilis; assembly: GCA_019671005.1. Taxonomy (NCBI): domain Eukaryota; kingdom Viridiplantae; phylum Streptophyta; class Magnoliopsida; order Malvales; family Malvaceae; genus Hibiscus; species Hibiscus mutabilis. The sequence continues at coordinate 25,617,893 of CM033750.1, read as the reverse complement.
CCATAATTATTGAAAATATCCTCCAAATAGTGAAATAACTATTTTGCCCTCAAATCCAATGAATCCATAATGTGCCACATGTCATCATCCTTCATCCAATGACCTAGATTTAATCTTGAGTTAGTAGTTTATGTAACACCCATTTTTGGGCCCAACGATTTTGAGGTTTATTAGACGGTTCGGTGGACTAGGTTAGTGATTCGAGTCAGATTCGGGACCGTATAATTTTTCAGTAAGATAAAATATGGAAAATCGTGAAAATCATCTTTTAATATATATTGATTTTTGGTGGAATCAATTTTAGGAAAAGGAATTTGGAAATATGACATTTTGGGTTAGTGACCAAAATACGATTTTTGGAAAATTGTTTATAAGTGACTACAATCAAAAGGGTCAAATCCTTAGAATCCTTAAGGAGCTAATCTACCAAATGTTTGCTGGTGGTTTCTCCCTTCAATTAAATCATTTTAAACATGTGTTTCAAAAGAGTTTGATAAGGATTAAATATCTAAAGTTAGTTATTAGCTTTTTAAAGAAATTCACGTAACTTTTTCCTAAACCTTTTCTCTCAACTTCTTTTCTTCCAAACACTCAGAATTTCATCAAATCTAGAGTTAAGGAACTTTTTTCACTCGGATTATTGATTTTAATTTGATTTCTTAACTTTGTTTTGCAAAATCTCAATTGGAATTTTATGTTTTCTTAGCTTTAAACAAGCCAATTGAGGGAGAAATCACATAACAGGGGTAAGGTCCATGATCTCCTCTGTTAAATGGTTCTTTATTGATATTCCCAAGTATTTGATCCTTGATTTATAAGTTGTAATGTGATTTTAATGTTTTATCAATGTTTAATTGAGTTGTTTAGAAATATTGATGAGACATGGTGATTTTCGAAGTGGATCTAATTTCCAGTATTTGAGATTGATTTAATATATATTTTAGATGTGCTTTGATGTTGGTAAGTTGTTTTTATCTATAGAATCTTGAAACTCTTGAATCTCTAATTATTTAGGTTGCTAGGTTTGAGTTATTGTGGTGACAATGGAGTTTAGTCTTTGCCAGAGATAAAAGGATGTTATGAAAGGGTTTTTGGATGTTATTATATGTTGGTTGATAGCTTGAATTGTTGCTTTATGGCTGGGTTTCGAAAATGTTTGAGGATGATTTCGGTATGTTTCAGATGGTTTTTGAGTGGGCAACTTGAGAGTTGCGGGAGATTGCTGTTAGGCAATGGTTTGAATGCATTTATCCTCTGGTAGTATGTGTTGAAAATAGGGGATAGTCAAGGTGATGAAGCTTGACGTTGTTTGGTGGTTTTCAAGGAGCTTGATTCGTGTTGGCAAGGAAGGCGAGGTGTATCGGTGAGTGAAAACTGGTTTTTAATGCTTTACAAAGGTTTGTAAAGGTTTTTGGGAGTTTAGGGTAAGCGTGAGACACTTACCTAAGCTCGGAAGTAAGTTTCCCTTATTTTGCTCTTGAATATCGGCTTAGATATGAGCATGTTGTTTGCATGTTTTGATGATAAACATGGTATGAATTACTTACTGGTAATGCATGATTTTGAGTATATATGCAGGGGTTTGAAAGTATATTAATTGCTATTGAGTATTGGTTTTTATTCCGATTCGGAATGGTGTTATTGCATTGGCAATGAGTTTTGCATATGTGGTGCTTTATGAAAAGCATTGTAAAACAGTAAGTAAATGGTTTTGTAAATGATATATTGGCTATGTGACAAGATGAGAAAATAATCAGATATATAGGATTAAGACTGCACTTTAAAATATAAATAAAATCGATCGTGGTCATAGGTCCTTGAGGTATGGCGGTGTAACGAGGCCACTCGGACTGTTGGGAACCTTATTTGGGGATTTGCGGTTTAACTAGGCAACCCAAATTGATGGTGATCTTGCGGATTAACTAGGCAAGGTCGGTATTGCGGTTTAACTAGGCAAGGGTGAGATCCCGCGGTTTAACTAGGCGTGGGTGTCAAATCTTGTGGTTTAACTAGGCAAGGTTTGGGATATCATGCGGTCCAACTAGGCACGGTATGAGAGATCCGTGTATCCAATATGTGTATAGGATAGAGGTAGTCTATCTAGGTCACTATAAATGCCAATATATGAGAAAGATCATGTGTTGAATCTTGTATGAAATGCTTTGGGATTTAAGCATGGTTTGTATTGCGCGTAATAAGTGCTACGCAAACGGTGCAAGTATATACATCGCAAGTAATAAAGTGATATGAGTATCGAGTATCGTCACCACAGGGATTGGTTTGGGACACTTTGCTTAAGTTAGTGCACTATGAAAATAAAAACGCAATTGATAATAGGAGTTCTAATTAAAGAGTGAACTAAGATCAATAAACTAAAAGAATAGATGAAATCAAATAAGAGGGAATAGGCCAGGTTATCGTGAGTTGAGGAGTGATAGTCGATTGGATCGTCTTGGTAAAAGAGTGCAATGGCAACTCGGTTGCGTGGCAACTTGCGCAGCTGGGTTGCCTTGGCAACTAATCGAACGGTTACCTGGGCAACTGGCTGGGCAACTGCTTGGGCGGCTGGGCAGCAACTTCAAGGTTTGACAGAGCGTTCTTCAATGGTTTCTTCTTATCCCTAAGTCAAAACTCTAGCTAATTGTGCATGCCTTGACAATACATCCCTGCGTGAATCAAGGGTGAACAACAACCAATCTTGCACTCCTCTTAGCCGTTGAAATCCTTAACTTATTCCTAAGCTGGATTAATCTTCACCATCAATAGATTGAATAAAGACTATACTCATTCGTTTCTTGAATCTAACTCTTTGGATATTAGATATATAGATAGAGTTATGAGATCCTCTCCCAATTCACTCGCAAACAAGAATAAAAACCAAGAATGAGTAAACCTTGAATTAAAAGTGCAAACTCTTATTACCTAAAAAAATCCTATTGTTTCTCACAACCACAAAACACAATAACCTTAGCCAAATAGATTTAGTTCATGGCTAGGTTCAAAAGAAACACAAAACAAAGAATCCCTAACATAAACCTAATCGAACAAGAAAGAAAAAGATGAACAATGGTTGAAAGCCCTTGTCGAAATCTTTTCCCTTTGCTGTCCCTTGGAGTTTGACAGCTTGGTCTCCTTTAAATAGGAGATGGCTAGGTCAAAGTCTTTCTTGATGAGGAAGTTAAGTTGGAATTAAACACTTTAAAAGAATATAATTCTTTATTATATTTAAATTCCTTCTAGATCATCTCCTATCTTTTTGGGATTTAATTTCTCTTTGACCTCTTCATGGAAATCAAACTCCATTGGGATTTAACTTTGTTCCACGTCATCTTGGGCTTATCTAGTCATCAATTTCGACTGCCATATCATCTTATCCCTTATCGACAATTGCCCTAGCAACTAGCTCGACAACTCCTTCATGTATTGCCCTAGCAACTACGTCGACATCTCCTTCATGCACTGCCCTGGCAACTGGTTCCAGCCTTGTTTAGGCAAGTGATTCTGCACACACACAAAAACAACTATCGGCAACAGCCTTTTTCCACAAATTTAAGCAAAATATGAAATCAAGCTTGTCCACCAAGGAAGCAATGCAAACATGCATGGATAGCTAATAATGAAACTAATATGAGCCTAAGTCTAGCAATAATATGAATATAAGGGTGAATAAAATAGTACTTTTAGACACTTAACACACCCCTAAACTCAAACTATTCCTTGTCCTCAAGCAATGCAAACTAATAATTGCCCGCCAAGACTTCAATTTTCACAAACTTAGCTTTGAACTTGATTTCAATCCTCAAAACCGTGGCACAAAGTATGATCGACTTTTCATTTTTTGAAAAACTTAGGAATTACTCGGAATCAAACTATAATGCTTGTGAGTGTGTGCAGAGTTGTGTGCAAGTTGTTTTTTCGGATTCTATGCAAACAAGAGGTTTTCAAATTACTTCATTGGGTTATTTTAACAAGTTTTAACTAGAGCAAATTCTGGGCACCTCTAGTGTTTTGTTTTTAGCTTTCTTAAGTTAATTGATTTATTCACTATAGCCAGTTTCGGGCACCTCTAGCGATCAATTTTTAGCACATACTAGAGCCAATTTCGGGCACCTCTAGCGATCAATTTTTATCATATACTAGAGTCAATTTCGGGCACCTATAGCATTCATCCAATTTTTATTCTAATCCCCCATTTTTTTAACGATCAACCTAAGTTCGCTAGAATTCCTTAAATCAATCAAGCCACAACAGTATTTCATCAAGTTTAGCATCATAGTAAGATTCTAAGTGTTTCCACGGTTATCCTAGAATAAAAAATGCTATTAATTAAGTGCATTGGTCATAGGATATTCATCAAATCTAGGCAATTCTTGTTCCAACTAAAGGCATGGCAAGCAATTTATGTATCCTAAATGCAATACTTAAGATGAATGCAACTAAACATGGTAACTAACTAATAACAATCCCCCCCAAACTCGAGTGAGGCATTGTCCTCAATGCATGCAACAAAGAAAAATAAAAATAAAAATAAAATTAACAATAAAGAAAAGTAAAATGCAAACGAGGACTTACTCTGAGAGTTCATCATCGTGGATGATTAGTTTCCTTTTGGCCTGTGTCTTGATTCTTTTGCTTGAACGCGGTGTTTCCTTTCTTGTAGCCGATGGTGGAATCGATCCTCGTACAAGGGTGTCCTCATCGTCCTTATCATCCTCTTCGCCAATCTCATTGGCTTTTCGCTTTGGATTGGAGGAGTCGACTGGTGTGGTCTTCGTTGGTGCAATAGAGGACTCGTCTGAATCTGAAAAATCAGACAATGATTCAGTACGAGTTGATTCGGGCATAGGTGCTTTACCTTTGGCTTTTGTAGTGGTTGACGGGGCGTCTTCAGCTTTGGTTGCTGTGGCATCTTCTGTTGCGGTTGTCGTGGCAACTGCTTCATTGGTTGCTGTGGCAAGGATTTCGGCAGGAAAGATAGGGAATGGCACGCGGCTGTTCGGTTACTTTTTCAGGATGACTTGGGTGATGGCATTGTTGTGATCCTTCATGTATAGCATGAACATTAGTTGCTGGTCTTCAATTTGCCTAAGGCGGTTCTCCAACGGTTGTAAGAGTGCTTCAAGTTATCCCGGGGTTACTGTCCGTGTTGCCTGGGCATCAGTTGCTTGGGCATTAGGAGTTGCCGAGGCGGCAGGAGTTGTCGCGGCAATTGAAGGCATTGGGGATTTTACCAGTGCCTCTCCCATTAGCTTTCGGATTTGTGCTCGATTCCAACTGGACTTTGGTAGGGCCTTTTCATCGGTTGACTCACTTGGGACATGCATCTCCTTTCAAAGATTGGAAATTAAGCAAGGGAAGATAAGAGAACCCTTGTCTTTTGTGCTACATACAAAAATCTCATCACAAATAATTTTCCAATGTTAATGATGCGATTATGCAAGATAAAATATATGAGCAAAAGACGAGGTGTATCAACGGTGCTATTGTATGTTGTAGGCATTAAAGAAGTTTTAACAAACTTATTCCATAATTTTGCCTCAGGTTTAAGCTGAAGGCGATTTACCGTGCCCTTGTATTTACCGTCGTTCCAATGAGTTCCCAGTAGAGTGAGTTCTTAAAGCACCTTATTGAGTTGCTTTGGCGTTAGTTGATCAACAAAGGCTTGATGCTCGTCCTTCTCAACGTAGAGCCCGTAAAAGGTGTTGATGCTTTCAGGGCTTATGAGTATAGCCTTGTCACGAACAAAAATATAAGGATTATCCGGGTTAGGTAAGTGAGAATAGAATTCTCTTACCCATGAGGTGTTACTCGGTTCTGATTGATGGCAAAAGATTTGGTACTTTTAATGTGCAATCCTTTGGAATATGAATGGTTCAAGGAATAAATCTTGATGAGAGTTAGAGTATTCGAAGCCTTGTTCTTCGCAAATCTTCCGGCTTTCAAACTTGGAGTGAAATCTTTCTTGAACCACCGGTGTAGCAAATTTCTTGTATCTTGGTTCTTTGGAGGAACTTGGATGAACAAAAAATTTGATTTTGGATGCCCTGGATGATCTTGGTTGTGAGTTTGGTAGAAAAAAAGAAAAGAAAGCAAAAGAAACTAAAGAGTTGCAAGGTGAAAAGTAGGAGTAGGTTTCTTAGAAGTTAAGGGTGATGGGTTAAATAGAAAAGATAGGTAGTAAATATGGCGGGTGGGATTAATTGGAAAGAAAGAAAACAAGGGTTTTGATTGGGGGAAGGGGACGGTTAGGGGATTTGGAGAAGGGGAAGGGTTTGGCCGGCTATGTAGGGTTTATTTAGGGTAAATTGGAGGCTTAATATAAGCCTTAGATTTATCCCATTAGTTTCCTTGTTGAATAATCTTCCTTCTTGAATCAAATTCCTCTTTATCTTGAACTATTTTCCTACAATTCAAAAACAAATAAAATAAGGATTAAAATTAAAGATAAACTAATAAAAGAAAATAAATAAAGATGTGCAAAGAAATTCTTAAACTTAAAATTTAAAAACAATTAGATAAATATGAAAGAAAGATGTAGTCTTAATCTTAAAGAAAATAAATAAATTTATCCTAAAAAGAAAATTAACTGAAAGTAATATAAACAATTAAATAGTTCAAAAAATAAAAAGAAAAAGAAAATATCGAAAGGAGAGCATGCTCATGCATCTCCTAAGGTGACCACTTCTTTGTTACGTTCCACATGGGCACCGTTGTAGTGCTTTAATCTTTGTCCGTTAACTTTGAATTCATGTTCGTCAGTGATGGACTTGATTATCACGGCACCATGGGAGAACGGTTTGGCAACTCCGAATGGTCCCGACCATCTTGATTTTAGTTTTCCCGGGAAGAGCTTCAACCGAGAATTGAATAAGAGAACTAGTTGCCCTAGCATGAATTGCCGCGGCAATAGTTTCTTGTAATGCCATTGCTTTGTTTTCTCTTTGTAGATTCGTGCATTTTCATATGCGAGTGCATGGAATTCTTCTATCTCGTTGAGATCTAGTAAACGTTTTTGTTCGGCACTTTCCCAATCCATATTCAAGGTCTTGATTTTGTTCGATTTCCACTAGTAGATGGCATGTTTTGCCATAGACAAGTCGGAAGGGAGACATACCTAAGGGTGTTTTGAATGCAGTGCGATATGCCCAAAGTGCATCATCTAGTCTTACTGACCAATCCTTCCTAGAGGGATTTACAACTTTCTCGAGTATACCCTTAAATTCTCGGTTGGAAATTTCTACTTGCCCATTGGTTTGTGGGTGATATGCCGTGGCAACTTTGTGTGCCACGCCGAAGCGTTGCAACATCTTGGCAATAAGTCTGTTGTCAAAGTGCTTGCCTTCATCACCAATAATTGCTCTCGGCATCCCAAACTGTGTAAATATATTTTTCTACAAGAATCGTTGCACGGTCTTGGAATCGTTGGCAGGAACTGCAGCTACCTCAACCCATTTAGACACGTAGTCGACAGCAAGTAGAATGTAGAGGTTGCCAAATGAAGATGGGAAATGTCCCATAAAATCGATCCCCCATACATCGAACAATTCCACTTCGAGAATGTTTTGGAGCGGCATCTCATGTCATCTAGAGATATTGCCCATCCTCTGGCAACGATCGCATTGCTTGTAAAACTCTTGGGCATCTTTGTACAGTGTTGGCCAATACAAACCGGATTGCAAAACTTTGGCCGCGGTATGTGTTCCTTCAAAATGTCCTTCATAGAGTGAAGAATGGCATTGCCGGAGTACATTCTGCTGCTCATCTTCAGGGACACATCGGCGTATAACCTAATATGCACATTGTTTAAACAAAAGAGGATCATACCAAAAGTAATGCTTAGCATCATGGCAGAACCGCTTCTTCCCTTGGTGAGTAAGGCCATAAGGTAAAGTACCACAAACAATGATATTAACTAAATTTGCGTACCAGGGTATAGCCGAGGCATGTGTTGCCATGACAACTGCTTCCATGGTTGTCGAGGCGTGCGCATCAAGGGTTGCCAAGGCATGCACATCTAGAGTTACTGAGGCGTCGAGGGTTGCTGAGGCATGCGCATCCATGGTTGCCGAGGCAACTAACAGTTGTTCATCTGGGAATGCATCGCATATCTCTAAATCTGTGTCCTCCTCCCTATTGCAATCTAAGCATGATAAGTGATCGACCACTTGATTTTATGTTCCTTTCATGTCCTTAATTTCAATGTCAAACTCTTGTAAAAGCAATATCCAATGAATCAAATGAGGTTTGGCATTCTTTTTAGCAAATAGATACTTAATTGCCGAATGGTCCGTATGGACAATTACCTTTGTACCAATCAAATAGGATCAGAACTTGTCAAATGCGAAAACTATAGCTAGTAACTCTTTCTCCGTTGTTGTGTGATTCATTTGAGCACTATTAAGAGTTTTACTAGCGTAGTATATCACATGAAAGGTCTTACTTGTGCGTTGTCCTAGGACTGCTCCTACCACAAAATCACTTGCATCACACATGTGATCAAAAGGTAGCATCCAATCGGGTGGAATGACTATGGGTGCCGAGGCAAGCTTTTCCTTTAGGGTTTCAAATGCTTGGGGTGCAAGAGTCATCAAAATTGAAGACTTTATCCTGTTCAAGCAAATTGCACAAGGGTTTAGTAATCTTAGAAAAATTATGAATAAACCTCTTGTAAAAACCTACATGTCCAAGAAAGCTTCAGAATCCTTTAACCAAACTTGGTGGGGTAATCTCTCGATCACGTCCACCTTGGCTTTGTCTACTTCGATTCCCTTGGATGAAATCTTGTGGCCGAGCACTATTCCTTCATCTACCATAAAATGGCACTTCTCCAGTTAAGGACTAAATCGGATTCTTCACACATTGCCAACACCTTCTCTAATTTGCCGATGCAATCGCCGAAGTCATTACCAAAAACAAAAAAAATTATCCATGAAATTTCAAGGAAGTCTTCGACCATGTTTGAAAAGAGTGCCATCATGCATCTTTGGAAGGTTTCCAGGGCATTACACAATCTGAACGGCATCCTTCGGAAAGCATATGTATCGAATGGGCATGTGAAGGTTGTCTTTTCTTGATCTTCTGGTGCTATGGCAATTTGATTGTAATCTGAGTAACCATTAAGAAAACAATAAAAGGGTTTACCTGCAAGACGGTCAAGCATTTGATCAATAAAGGGTAAGGGGAAGTGATCTTTCCTAGTGGCTTTGTTTAGCTTTCGATAATCCATACAAACCCTCTAACCGGTCACAGTCCTGGTTGGAATGAGCTTATTGTTTTCATTACTTACCACCGTTATACCTCCCTTTTTTCGGTACACATTGTACCGGACTTACCCATGTACTATCAGAGATAGGGTATATGATATCGGCATCAAGCCACTTGATGATTTCTTTCATTACAACCCCTTTCATGGCATGATTCAGTCTCCTCTAGGCCTCAATCGAAGGTTTATGCTCATCTTCCAAAAAAATCTTATGCATGCACACTGCCGGGCTAATTCCCTTCAAGTCGGCAATTGTCCATCCTGTCGCCTTCTTGTGTAGCATCAACATGACGATCAGCTTTTTTCCTGCTCAGGCTGTAACTTAGAGGAAATAATTACAGGCAATGTATTTTCGGTTCCCAAGTAAGCATATTTTAGTTGCCCTGCCAACTATTTCAACTCAAGAATCGGTGGTTGTTCAATGGAGGGCTTTTCGAGTTTACCTTCCTTACCTGAGTAATCTAGTGGTTCAAAGTATGTACCTGGTCGATTGACTAATCAATTTGCCTCTTCTTGTTGTTCCTCATCGATCGATTCTTCATACTCCTTAGGTTCCTCTTGATCGGTAATGTAGTTTCTAAGGCAACTAGATTCCTCGTCGAAGTCAAACTCTATCGTGGCATGAAGAAGTTGGCATTCTTCATGATCATTGATATGCCTTAGTGTTTGGAACACATTTAGTTTAACTTGCTGGTCATTCACCCTCATTGTGAGTTCTCCCTTTTCAACATCGATCAAGGTTCTCCCTGTCGCTAGGAAGGGTATCCCGAGAATGATAGGTGCATGTTCATCTGCTTCACAATCCAAAACAATAAAGTCAGCGAGAAAAATAAATTCATCAACTTTTACCAGTATGTCTTTGATTTTTCCCTCTGGATTCACATAGGATCTTTCGGTTGGCTGTAGCATAATTGTTGTAGGTCTTGCCTTCTCGATTCCTAGTTTCTGGAAAACCGATTGAGGCATCAAGTTTATGCTTGCTCTAAGGTTACATAATGTTTTCCCGACATAGTGGTTTTTAATGGAACAGGGTATTGTGAAACTTCTAGGATCTTTCAACTTGGGTGGCTTGCGATTGTGCAACATGGCCATGCATCCCTTTGTTGCGGCAACTATTTTAAACTCTCCTAGCCTTGTTCTCTTGGAAACAATGTCTTTAAGAAACTTGGCATAGTTTGGCATTTGTTCAATCGCCTCAACCAATGGCAAGTTGATGTGGACATGCTTTAGGATATCAAGAAACTTCTTGAATTGATATTCTTGCTTTCGTCGCTTCAACCTTTGTGGGAATGGTGGTGGAAGTCAGATATCTTCTATCCTTTCATTGGTCTAGAACCTGATTGACGGCATTGCCGAGGCATTGTCAATTGGGGTTGTCGTGGTGTGCCTATCGTTGGTTGCTGAGGCATGCTTATCGCTGGTTACCGAGGCATGCTTATCGCTGGTTGCCTTGGCATTTCCTGGTTCAGCATCTGAGGCTTTGTCGCTGAGTTCAACTTGTTCTTTCTGTGGAGTTTTGTTTGATGAGCGAGCTCAAGCCTCTTTAAGTTGTTGGCCACTTCTAGTGGTGATCGCCTTACATTTCTCATGGTCAGTTCCTCTTGCGACTTCAGTATCGCTAGGTAAACCTCTTTACGGTCTAGTATTCAGGTTTTGAGCAAATTTTCCGACTTGATTTTCCAATGATTTGATTACCGCCTCTTGTTTTTGCAATCTCATCTCGATCCTGTTAATAAAAGCATCAGTTCTTTTTATGAAGTTACTATTCTCAGCCATATAAGATTCAGTTTTCAACATAAAAGCATTGAGAGAATTTTCAAAGAACTAGATGTTGTCGGTTGTTGTTGCGGCAATTGTTTCCGTGGCATATTCTGCTGGAATCCCGATGCTTGTGCATTCTGATTGTTCTGGTTTAGAGCATTGTTGGGATTACTCCATGAAAAATTCAGGTGCTTCTTCTAAGATGGATTGTATGTATTGGACATCACATTGTTGTTCTGGTTGTAATTCCCCACATAAAAGCTGGATTCCGAATTCTGCATACATTTAGAAGAATTATGGTTACCACCGCATAACTCACGAAAGGAATCTACTACCTTGACCTCATGTGTTTTGTTTGGTTTCTACATGTTCCGGACCATCTTGGTTAGAGTGCCCAATTATGCCGAAATTGAATCTAATGATCCTAGTTCATGTATTGTGGCTTAGCGTCTAACTCCTCCGCTTTTAGCAGATGGGAACTGATAATCATTCTTGGCAAGCCTGTTCAGGATTTGCATTGCTTCTTCTGGTGACTTGTCTAGGAGTATGCCATTTGCCGAGGCATCTAGCATCATCCTTGTTGGTGTATTCACAGCATTGTAAAACATCATCACTTGTGTCCGCACTGGAAGCCCGTGTAGGGGGCATTTGTGAAGAAGTTCTCTATATCGCTCCCAAGCCTCATACATGGATTCATCATCTGCCTGCCGAAAAGAAGTAATTTCGTTACGAAGCTTTTTAGTCAAATTTGTAGGATTAAATCGAGCAAGGAAATCACGACAAAGATCGGTCCAAGATCCTATTGATCCTGCAGGAATACTATTCAACCATGCTTTCGCCCTATCCCTCAGTGAATAGGGGAATAATCTTAGTGGTAAAACATCTGGGGTGACTCCTTGTATTTTGAATGAATTGCAAATCTCAAGGAAAGATTTAAGATGTTGTTGTGCATATTCAGTTGCTGAGCCGCCAAATTGACCAATTGTGTTGATAATATTGAACATCACCGGTTTCAACTCAAAGTGGTCGGCTTCAATTTCAGGTGTGACAACTCCTGGATTAAGTCCTTCAAGATCTTTCTCTAGATAATCTCGAATAGTTCTGTTTCGTGCAAGAATCACTCCTCCTCCTGCTGGAACATTCTGATTCATATTGCCGTCTTGATTATCCATTGCTACTCTTAACCTTTGTCTGAGTCTTTGCAAGGTTCGTTCAATTTCTGGATCAAAGGGGTATTCTGGTGTAATCGGTCTCGCCCTGATCATATACCAATGCAAACCAAAGTTTGTTAACCATTCGAATATTAAACAATAAAAATAAAAAAGTGCAAGAAAATAAAAACAAAGTTTCTATTGCCAATCCCCGTCAATGGCGCCAAAAACTTGTTGCGTGTAATAAGTGCTACGCAAATGGTGCAAGTATACACGTCGCAAGTAATAAAGTGATATGAGTATCGAGTATCGTCTCCACAGGGATTGGTTTGGGCCACTTTGCTTAAGTTACTGCACTGTGAAAATAAAAAAGCAATAGATAATATGAGTTCTAATTAACGAGTAAACTAAGAGCAATAAACTAAAAGAATAAATGAAATCAAATAAGAGGGAATAGGCCAGGTTATCGTGAGTAGAGGGGTGATAGCTGATTGATCGTCTTGGTCAAAGAGTGCAATGGCAACTCAGTTGCCGTGGCAACTTGCGCAGCTAGGTTACCTTGGCAACTAATCGAACGGTTGCCTAGGCAACTGGCTGGGCAACTGCTTGGGCAGCTAGGGAGCAACTTCAAGGTTCTATAGAGTGTTCTTCAATGGTTTCTTATTATCCCTAAGTCGAAACTCTAGCTAATTGTGCATGCCTTGACAATACATTTCTACGTAAATCAAGGGTGAACAACAACTAATCTTGCACTCCTCTTAGCCGTTGAAATCCTTAACTTATTCCTAAGATGGATTAATCTTCACCATCAATAGATTGAATAAAAACCATACTTTATTTGTTTCTTGAATCTAACTCTCCGGATATTAGATAAATAGATATTGTTACGAGATCCTCTCCCAATTCACTCGCAAACAAGAATAAAAACCAAGAATAAGTAAACCTTGAATTGAAAGTGCAAACTCTTATTACCTAAAAAAATCCAATTGTTCTCACAACCACAAAACACAATAATCTTAGCCAAATAGATTTAGTTCATGGGTAGGTTTAAAAGAAACACAAAACAAAGAATCCCTAACATAAACCTAATCGAACAAGAAAGAAAAAGATGAAGAATGATTGAAAGCCCTTGTCGAAATCTCTCCCATTTGCTCTCCCTTGGAGTTTGACGACTTGGTCTCCTTTAAATAGGAGATGGCTATGTCAAAGTCTTTCTTGAGGAGGAATTTAAGTTGGAATTAAATACTTTAAAAGAACATAATTCTTTCTTATATTTAAATTCCTTCTAGATCTTCTCCTATCTTTTTGGGATTTAATTTCTCTTTGACCTCTTCATGGAAATCAAACTCCTTTGGGATTTAACTTTGTTCCACGTCATCTTGGGCTTATCTAGTCATCAATTTCGACTGCCATATCATCTTATCCCTTATCGACAATTGCCCTGGCTACTACGTCGACATCTCCTTCATGCACTGCCCTGGCAACTGGTTCCAGCCTTGTTTAGGCAAGTGATTCTGCACGCACACAAAAACAACTATTGGCAACACCCATTTTCCACAAATTTAAGCAAAATATGAAATCAAGCTTGTCCACCAAGGAAACAATACAAACATGCATGAATGACTAATAATGCAACTAATATGAGCCTAAGTATAGCAATAATATGAATAAAAAGGGTGAATAAAATAGTACTTTTAGACACTTAACAGTTTGATTAAAAATGCTTTGGGATTTAAGCATGAAATGTTTATGATGTTAGATAGAGACTATTATGTTTTGATTCGGTTGGAATCATGAGAAAATGCTTTAATAGTAAGCTTGTTTTGGGAAAAGCATGCATGTGGTTTTTAAATGAATTTTAATGCATCAGTTTTTATGAGCCTCCTCACTAAGCATTTGTGCTTGCACTATCTTTTTCCTAATGATGCAAAACATTAAAGTACATGCAACAAAGGCAAGGTTTGCAAGGATACAAGGAATAAACTACTTTTTAGTATGAACTCAGTTTATGTTTTCGGTTAATAAGGCAAACTGTTCACCAAGGTTTTTGGGATTTGAAACTATGTTTCTTATGGATTTTGAATATGTTTCTATGTTGGATTTTGTGGATGGTTGACGTTGCTAAGCTTGATGTTAATACTTGTTTGTAGTTGTAGATGATTGGTGGGTTAGGTATGCCTCAAGAGCTTTCTTGATGATTTCCTTGTTGAGATGGTTTGAGCAAGTTTATTATGCGGTGTGGGTTGTGGTGTTATGATGTTTATGCTGAGAATGGCTTATTTGTGTAGTTTGGGATATTTGGAAAAGTGTTTTTCGGAAGCATACCTATAGAATAACATGGGACGTATGAATGCCAATTGGTTGTTGAGCTTATGATGTTTAGGTTGTTATTGCATCTGGGTAGTGTTGTATGAGAGTTTGTGGCATGATGTAATGGTTTATTTTTGAAATAAGCATGTTATATCAGCCATTTGTGACCATTCAGGTCCAGGCATAACAGTACGCGTGTTCACATATCGGTACGGGAAGCCATTTCGGGCTTGTGGTACTGGTACACGGGCTAGGCGTTGCGATACGGTAATGTATCTTTAGAGTTGCGTACCGATACACGGGTTTGCGTATCGGTACGGGAAGGCTGAGTTTGGCTTGGGGGTTCGGTACAAGGGTTTGAGGATCGGTACGGGCCTTTGGTTTCGGTAAGGCGTATCGGTACGCAGAGTCGTACCAGTACGAAAGTTGGCTACTGTAATTTTTGGAATTCGAAATGGAAAGGGCGTACCAATACCCAAGTGAGCGTACCGATACCCATGGCAGTTAAGTTGGTTATGGTATTAGTGAAGTTTTGTTTTCTTACATTTTAGTCCCTGAATCTTGCTTTGTCAATTATTTAAGCATGGATGATCGTTTGAGGCTGATATTTGCCATACAAGCATGAAATGAACCTAATTAAAGGTTGGTAACTTAAAAAGTGGAAAAGCCCTTTTATTTTGCTAAAATTACATTTTGGTCCCTAACTCGTATTTGTGGCCAATTGGATATCGTTATGATGCCCAATTGAGAAGAGCGCTCATCTATGAACAGTATGACCATGTAGGGAAGTATAAATGCATCTAGATAAGATAAAAGGAAAAAATGGGCGTGTCTTAGGTTCAATCTTTCCGGTTTACTTTAGTAAACCTAATGTAGCTTGTTCGGTTCGGTCTTGGGACTAGGCTGGGTCGAGGGGGTTATATTTGTTGGTATTAGAGCCAGGTTTGCGAAAGGTTGGGATGTTGTTGTTTGGTTAGTTGAGGTTGTTTGAACTGCACGGTGATTGTGTATATGTTCGGTGATTGTTTAGTGTTCTGTTGGTGTATGCTAAGGAACACATTGCCTATTACCGAGGATTTTAAATGCGTTTTAAAGTTGACTTGGATCCTTTGCCTGACGCTAGCCTAACTCTAATGTGTTTTGATGCTTTTGTTAGCATGGCTCGACGCTAGACACGATCTATGGCTAATACTGCCGGAGTTGGGCTGAATAATGAGACAGAGGACAATCCGCCTCATATTGTAACCCCCTTGACCCGGCCTAGACACCCAACCGAACCAAGAAGTCTACATTAGGTTTGCCGTAGCAAACTGAAGAGATTCAACAAAACCCGATCCATTTTTTTCCTTTTTAACTTATCTAGATGACAATTAATAACCCTACATGTCCATGCAGACATCAGATGTAACCCTAACTCAATCGGGCATCAATTTGACATCCAATTGATCATATTTATAATTTAGTGACCAAATTGTAATTTGGCAAAGTTACATGTCAAAAACCCACTTTTAAGTTACCAGCCATAAATTAGTCAGGTTCCATGCATATGCCTCAAATTTCAGCTCAAACCGATTATTCTATCACATACAATTGCATTGGCAAGAATCAAGGACTAAAATGTAAAGATGACAAAACTGCCCCAATGTGTCATTAACAGACTTAACGATCATCCGTACCGATACTGGTAAGCCCGTATCATTATGGTTTGAAACAATCCGTTTCGATACACCACCAAGCCATATCAATACGCCTAACTGAAATACCGAACTTTTGAAAACCTTGATGATCGTACCGATACGGATCTCAGGCGTTTCGATACACGGGATTAGGAAAAAAAGGTTGATTTCCAGTAGCTGAGAAATGTATCGAAACACCCCTTTCCGTATCGGTACGATAAGACCAAAATGGCCTAGGCGTATCGAAACACCAACCCACGTACCGATCTATAAGCCTGAAATTGCCTAGCCGTATCGATACAGTCCCCCCGCGTATAGGTACACCTAGCCTGTAATGTCACATTTTGGCTGGATTTTCATCCCAAAAGCATACTCAAACCACTCTAACATGCATAAAACACAATACCAACACACCAAACATATTTCATGCCAACTAGCATCACAATTCTAACAACACAACAAGGCTTCATGCATCAAAAGGAAAACTATAGGCATGCTTCCTAACTTTGCAACCAATCAATGTATCAAAAGATAAACCAGCACCAAAATCAATCCTTAAAGGCCATATACAACTGAAGAGCAAGTAAAGAAACATGCTCAAACAGAGAGTTCCACAAAACATCTCCCAAAACACAACTAGTACCCCATTGCCCTTATTCATTATAGTATAGTCTCTAACATACTTTGGAAACAAGTCTTGCCAAGATCTCCTTGCTTCTTGCTGCCTTCCGGGACTTTAATTCTTTGCATTGATGGGCAAAGAGAGCGTAAGCACACAAGGCTTAGTGAGGAATGCTCAAAACAAAACACCATCAATGCAATTAAACCATTTTCTTTACATCATCCTCTAAAACGTCATGCCCTTTTTAAAACATGCACTTACATGTATCATTAATCAAAAGCAAGTCACATTGATAACCCTCTACTTAATCCTTCCCATGCATTACTACCAAATGCAAAGCTCAAGGAGAAACATGTATAAATAACATTATACAACATAAAACATTTCAATGATACATTAACAATTATATTTGCTCAGAAGTGATCATTAAACAAGTCCAATAACAAAAGAGTTCATCGGATACACGGATTCAACAAGTGTTAACCCAACACTTCAATCCATCTCAACTAGAATAGCGATACAATCACAATCGCGGTACAATAACAATCGGATACATTAACAACCGGGTACACTTTCAACCACGGGGACACCCACCCTAAACATTGATTAGATGCTTAATCCACTAACGGGAGTTTTCGGTATTGTTTAACCCCTCTACCGTTAGGGTACTTAGATGGAGTATTTGGTACGCCGTATAAACCCGTCAACATCCAAGGTGACCTATTTATAGTGCACTCAATCCTATGGCCGGCCAACTATATCCGGTAATAATTTTAAAACCACATCACTTGCCAATATAATTAACCAGTTAACATTTACCTCACTGTTTTAAACAAACATTAAACCATGCCATTTATTCAAAGCAACAACCATGCTTTAAACCACAAGTATAAACCATACTTACAAGGATCACTTACCATGAGCATCTTTCAGCATTTCATGCTTAAAAATAGTATATCAAATACTTTAAAACATGATTAAATAGTTGGTAACATGTAAATCCAAAACAAGTGCATAAAACCATTTCAAACTAGCACGACCGAGAGAGAAAACCACTTTATACTTACTTCTGAGTCTAGGTAAGCGTTTCAAGCTCTACCTTAACTCCCAAAACTTTGTTCCCGTACTATCAAAATGCTTTAAACCATGTTTTCACTCACTGATAAGCGAAACCTCGATTTGCCAACGTGAAATCAAGTATCTGAAACCTCCAACGCTTCGCCAATCACTTCAGGATCAGTCTCCCCTGCTTTTACCACAAAAAACAGAGGATTAATGCATCATAGTGGAATCCAAACACAGCAACTACAATCCTTCTTGGATTTCCACAACACATTCACAATTAACCCTCCACAAGAACCAAAAACACAACCAAAACACTTCGATTCACAGCCCAGCCAACATCTATCAATCTAACATCACTTTCAATATCAAAGCACATCTAAAGACTGATCCAATCAACCTACCACCTCCAACAACCTTACAACCAAAGAAACACTACAAAACCTCAAAACTAACAATCTAAACAAATAGAGATTCTTAAGTTTCGGGATTCCATTGATAAAAATCACTTATCAACATTGTTAGACATCCAAAATATAAATCAAAGCATCCTTAATTACTGGAAATTAGATCCAATCCGGGAATTAACTCATTTTCCCCAAATAACTCAATTAAACATTGGAAAAACATCAAAATCAAATTAGAAACACAAAAACAAGGATCAAATGCTTGGGAATTTCAATAAAGAACCATACAATAGAGGAGATCTTGGACCTTACCCCTATTGTGAAGTTTCCCTCTCAATTGATTTGTGAAAAGCTAAGAAAATATAAGATTTCAATAAGATTTTGCAAAACAAAGTTAAAGAATGAAGTTATAATTAATAATCTGAGTGAAAAGAATCCCTCACCTCTGGATTTTGATGAAATTCTGAATGTTTGGCAGAAAAGAAGTTGAAAGAAAAGGTTTAGGAAAAAGTTACGTAGATTTTCTTTAAAAGCTAATAACTAACTTAGATATTTTAATCCCCCTTAAACCACCATTAAAACAAATGTTTAAAATTATTTAATTGAAGGGAGAAACCTCCAGAAAAAACTTGGAAATTTAGCTCCTTAAGGATTTTAAGAATTTGACCCTTTTCATTTTAGTCACTTTAAAACAGTTTTCAAAAATCACATTTTGGTCACTATCCAAAATGTCAAATTTCCAAATTCCATTTTCCAAAATTTATTCCAACAAAAATCAATATATATTAAAAGATGATTTTTAACTATTTTTCCACATTTTTATCTTACCAAAAATTATACAGTCCCAAAACCGACTCGAATCCCTACTTCGGTCCACCGGACCGTCTAATAAACCACCAAACAGCTAAGCCCTAAAACCGGGGCGTTACAACTCTCCCCCACTTAAGAAATTTCATCCCCAAAATTTACCTGGAGGAAACAGGTGTGGAAACTGTTTCAACATATCCGACTTGCGTTCCCACGTGGCCTCCTCAACACCGCGGTGCTTACACAACACTTTAGCGAGCTCAACTATCTTGCCACGTAGCACCTTACTGTTGGTATCAAAAACCTCTATCGGTTCCTCATCGTAAGATAGGTCTGGTCTCAACTCAATCTCCTCCACCAGCATAACATGTGATGGGTCTGACCTATACCTCTACAACACCGAAACGTGGAACACATCATGAATCTTTCCCAACTCCGGAGATAGCCTCAAACGATACGCAATAGGACCCACCCGCTCAATAACCTCGTAAGGTCCAATGAACCTCAGGCTAAGCTTTCATTTCTGCCCAAACCGCAACACCTTTTTTCCAGGGCGACACTTTCAAAAACACTTTATCACCCACAGCGTACTCTATATCCTTACGCTTCAAATCTGCATAGGATTTCTGGCGATCTGTAGCTGCTTTTAATCACTCACATATCAACTTTACCTTTTCGGTTGTGCCTTTCAAAACATTGGGCATCGACACAAACTTTTCCCCCGCTTCTGCCCAACACACGGGCGTACGACATTTCCTGCCATACAACGGCTCATAATGTGTCATCTGTATGCTAGCATGATAACTATTATTGTAAGCAAACTCCACCAATGGCAACTGCTTCTCCCACGTTCCCTGGTACTCAATAACACAACACCTCAGCATATCCTCGAGAACCTGAATCACGCGCTCCGACTGGCCATCCGTCTGAGGATGGTATGAGGCACTGAAACTCAATCGGGTTCCCAAAGCACGATGCAAACTCACCCAAAACCTTGCGGTGAACTGCGGATCCTGTGCAAACGCACTATCTCAAAGATGTACAATTCATCCAACTTGTCCAAGGTATACGTAGTATGCATTGGCACAAAATATGCACACTTCATAAAATGATCCACAATCACCCAAATGGAATCCTTTTTGGTCGGCGTCAAAGGCATCCCAGACATGAAATCCACGGTGATTCTTTCCCACTTCCATGTCGGTATCTTCAACGGTTGCAACAACCCAGAAGGAAACTGATGCTGAGCCTTTACCTGCTGACAAACCATACACCGAGCAACAAAATCAGCCACATCCATTTTCAGTCCAACCCAATAGTACTCCTCTTTCAACCCTTGATACATTTTAGTACTACCGGGATGCATAGCAAAAGGACTAACATGTGCCTCAGTCAAAATAGTATGCCTCAACTCTTCATCCTCGGGCACCACTATTCGACCTATGAAACATAACACCGCATCAACGTTGAAATGAAAATTCGTAGGATTTCCATCCCTGATATCTTCCACATGAGGTACCAAACTCCCATCATACGGTTTCTTCTCCTTAATCATTTGCGACAAGGATGGCTTCACCTGCAACTCGGCTAACAAACCCCCGTCACTCGTCACACTCAACCTAGCAAACATGGCTCTCAACTCTACTCCACAGCCGCTTTCCTACTCAAAGCATCCGCCACAACATTGGCTTTCCCCGGATGATACTCAATGGTTAGATCATAATCATTAAGCAACTCCAACCATTTACGTTCCCTAAGATTCAGCTCCTTCTGTGACATCAGATACTTCAAACTCTTATGATCTGTATAAACCACACATTTCTCACCATAAAGATAATGCCTCCAAATCTTCAAGGCAAACACAACCGCTACAAGCTAAAGATCATGAGTAGGGTAGTTATGTTCATGCACCTTATACTGTCTAGATTCATACGCCACTACCTTACCCTTTTGCATCAACACACAACCAAGCCCAACATACGACGTATCACTATAAACAACGAACTCCTTCCCCGATTCTGGTTGAACTAAGATTGGAGCTCGCATCAAAGCTTCCTTCAACCTTTCAAAAGCTCGCTGCCTAGCCTCCGTCCACTCAAACTGAACAATCTTCTGTAGCAACTTTGTTAACGGAGCCGCTAAACTGGAGAACCCTTCCACAAACCTTCGTTAGTAACCCGCCAAACCAAGGAAACTCCTAACCTCTGTGACCGACTTGGGCTCCTTCCAACTCATTATAGTCTCAACCTTATACGGATCGACACAAATTCCCTCAGCCGACACAACATGCCCTAAAAACACAACTTCCCTTAGCCAGAACTCACATTTGCTTAACTTAGCATAAAACTGATTAACCAACAGCATCTGAAGCACAATTCTCAAATGTCTATCATGATCCTCCTCGGTACGGGAGTACACAAGGATATCGTCGATAAACACAACCATAAACTGGTCGAAAAACTCATGAAACACTCAATTCATCATATCCATGAAAGCAGCTGGTGCATTGGTCAAACCAAACGGCATCACAAGAAACTCGTAATGCATGTACCTCGTACGAAAAACTATTTTGGGCACATCCACCTCCTTCACCTTTAACTGGTAGTACCCCGACCTCAAATCTATCTTGGAAAACACCGGGGCTCACCTGAACTGATCAAACATGTCATCTATCCACGGTAAGGGACACTTGTTCTTTATTGTTAACTTATTCAACTGCTGGTAATCTATACACATCCGCAACATACCATCTTTCTTCTTAACAAACAGCACCAGTGCTCCCCATGGTGAAATACTGGGTCTAATGAACCCGCGGTCAAGCAACTCCTGCAACTGTGTTTTCAATTCCTTCGGAGCCATACGGTACAGAGCAATAGATACTGGTACTGTACCCGCAAAGACCTCAATGCCAAACTCTACCTCACGGTCAGGTGGCAACCTTGGTAATTTCTCCGGAAAAACACACAAAAACTCATTACGGTGTGAACATCCTGCACCCTCAACTCCTTTGGTCCAGGATTCATAACATATGCCAAATAAGCCTAACATCCTAAATCCAACATTCGACTTGCTTCCAAAGCCGAAACAACATTAGACAAAACCTTGGTATTCTCACCCACAATCACCACCTCATATTCATCCAACAACCTCAAGAATATCAGTTTGGACTAAAAATCCACCACAGCCCAATGTTCGGTTAACCAATCCATACCTAAAATCACATCAAAACCATGGAATGGTAACTCTATCAAGTCCAGAGTAAACACATGTCCCTAAACCATCAGCGGACATCTACGATACAACCTCCTAACCACGACTGTCTCCCCAAGAGAATTAGCCACTCTAACACCCACATTAAGAATTTCAATAGATATATCAAGCAGCTCAGCATGCTCACTCAAAATGTATGGATGAGTAGAACCAGAATCAACAAACGAATACAACGACAAAGACTACAGGGTAAAAGTACCTGCAATCACAGCGGTGTCATTGTGACCCTCGCGGTGCGCATACACCCTAGCTGGTCTACCTCCCTCAGGCTGGATAGCAACAGTATGAGCCACAGTCCTCTGCCCACCATCTTAACGCTGAAATGATCTGCGGCCACGACCCTGCTACGGAGAAACAACAGGTGCAGCACCCTACCCACATCGAGCCAGCAACGGACAATCACGCCTCTGATTGTCGCCTGACCCATAACTCCAACAAGCGTTAGCCGCCACAGGCGCAGGTGTCTGACCTTCCCTGGCCAAACGCAGGCAATCTCGCCTCAAATGATCTCGGGTTCCACAAACCCAACAAGTGTTAAATGGGGCTCTAACCTGGATACCCTGTCCCTGGACTCCATATCCAACAACACCTCCGCCATGCCTCATCTCCGGGCAAAACCTTCTGTCACGGTGTCTATTGGCCTGACCACCACTATAACCCGAATCAGCAGCTCTCTTACCCCAGCTAGAACCTCGTAATCCAGATGCCAAACCCAAATTATGCTATGGATCCTTGGCTCGCGAAACCAACTCAGGTGCATACTGACTCAACCTCACGAACTGCACCTCATATTTCGCAACAGACATACTGCCCTACACAAGAGCCATGAACTCGTGCTTCCTATCGTCCTGATATCGAACTCCCAAAAACTTCTTAAGAAAAGCTTCAGAGAAGAATTCTCGGGTCACATCATCCGTCCCCATACCAAATATCGTGGTAGTCCACCATGCATAAGCATCACCCTGTAGTAGGGAAACAACACAGCCCAGCTTACGAGCATCGGTGCACCCCATCTGGCCTAGTACCCTCTCAGTACTAGCCAACCAGCCCGTAGAAGCCTCAGGTGATAACCCTCAAAACTTAACTCCACCCAAACTACGAAGACGCTCAAGCGGAAAACTTTTCCCCTCGACTGGTGGTGCTGGCACATGCACACCCGCAACTGCTTCCTGAAAAGCATCAGTCATGGCATGTATCAACAGTGCCATATCGCCAATCCCTGGCCTAGCTGGCACAAGTGGTACTTGTTCCACTCCTTCAGGTGGAATAGGTGGGGACGGTGGTAACCCTGTAGGAGGCACAACATCTCCTTCAACACCCTACCCAATGGTAGCAGCAATCGTATCCAATCGCAACTCTCTCATTGGTCCTATTGTGCTAAAATATATATAAGGCATGATAATCATTTCAAAACAAAAATAGTCAGGCCAGCCTCAAGCAAGGATCCAAGACTTTCATTTCAAAAGTCAAAACTTTCCAGACTATAATAATAAGGCAATGGGTACCCCCAAAACGTCCCCAACATAGCATACAACAACCAACATTCATATATCAATCACCGTACATATCAACCAGCGTACATACGACAATCATCGTGCAAAACATGGTAACAACACAACAACCTCCCGAACGAACCAAACCTGGCTTTGATACCACCAAATATAACCCCCTTAACCCGACCTAGACGCCCAATCGAACCAAGAAGGCTACATTAGGTTTGTCGTAGGAAACTGAAGAGATTCAACAAAACTCAGTCCATTTTTTTCCTTTTTATCTTATCTAGATGCCAATTAATAACCCTACATGTTCATGAAGATATCAGGTGTAACCCCAACTCAACCGGGCATCAATTTGACATCCAAATGATTATATTTATAATTTAGGGAACAAATTGTAATTTGGCAAAGTTACATGTCAAAAACCCACTTTTAAGTTACCGGTCTTAAATTAGTCAGGTTCTATGCATATGTCTCAAATTTTAGCTCAAACCGATCATTCTATCACATACAATTGCATTGGCAAGAATCAGGAACTAAAATGTAAAGATGACAAAACTGCCCCAAAGTGTCATTAACAGACTTAACAGTCATCCGTACCGATACAGGTAAGCCCGTATTGATACGGTTTGAAACACCCCGTTTCGATACACCACAAATCCGTATCGATACGCCTAACTGAAGTACCAAACTTTTGAAAACCTTGATGATCGTACCGATACGAATCTCAGGCGTTTCGATACACGGGATTAGGACGAAAAGGTTGATTTCCAGTAGCTGAGACCCGTATCGAAACACCCCTTTCCGTACCGGTACGCCAAGACCAAAATGGCCTAGGCGTATCAAAACACCAACCCGCATACCGATCCTATAATCTTGAAATTGCCTAGCCGTACCGATACGATCCCCCGTTTATAGGTACGCCTGGCCTGTAATGTCACATTTTTGCTGACTTTTCATCCCAAAATCATACTCAAACCACCCTAACGTGCTTAAAACACAATACCAACACACCAAACATATCTCATGCCAACTAGCATCACAATTCTAACAACACAACAAGGCTTCATACATCAAAAGGAAATCTATAGGCACGTTTCCTAACTTTGCAACCAATCAACATATCAAAAGATAAACCAGCACCAAAATCAATCCTTAAAGGCCATATACAACCCAAGAGCAACTAAAGAAACATGCTCAAATAGGGAGTTCCACAAAACATCTCCCAAAACACAACTAGTACCCCATTGCCCTTATTCATTATAGTCTAGTCTCTAACATACTTTGGAAACAAGTCTTGCCAGATCCCTTTGCTTCTTGCTGCCTTCAGGGACTTTAATTCTCTGCATTGATGGGCAAAGAGAGCGTAAGCACACAAGGCTTAGTGAGGAATGCTCAGAATAAAACAACATCAATACAGTTAAACCATTTTCTTTACATCATCCTCTAAAACATCATGCCCTTTTTAAAACATGCACTTACATCGTTAAAACCAGCATATTAAACCATATGCTACATGTATCATTAATCAACAGCAAGTCACATTGCTAACCCTCTACTTAATCCTTCCTATGCATTACTACCAAATGCAAAGCTCAAGGAGAAACATGTATAAATCACATTTTACAACATAAAACATTTCAATGATACATTAACAATTATATTGGCTCACAAGTGATCATTAAACAATTCCAATAACAAAAGAGTTCATCGGATACACGGATTCAACAAGTGTTAACCCAACACTTCAAGCCATCTCAACCGGAATAGCGATACAATCACAATAGCGGTACAATAACAACCGGGTACATTTTCAACCCACGGAGACACCCACCCCAATCATTTGTTAGACGCTTAATCCACTAACGGGAGTTTTCGATACTGTTTAACCCCTCTACCGTTAGGGTACTTGGATGGAGTATTCAGTATGCCGTATAAACCCCTCAACATCCAAGGAGACTTATTTACATTGCACTCAATCCTATGGTCGGCCAACTATATCCAATAACAATTTTAAAACCACGTCACTTGCCAATATAATTAACCATTTAACATTTACCTCACTATTTTAAACAAACATTAAACCATGCCACTTATCCAAAGCAACAACCATTCTTTAAACCACATGTATAAACCATACTTACAAGAATCACTTACCATGAGCATCCTTCAGCATTTCATGCTTAAAAATAGTATATCAAATACTTTAAATCATGATGAAACAGTAGGTAACATGTAAATCAAAAAAACAAGTGCATAAAACCATTTCAAACTAGCACGACTGAGAGAGAAAACCACTTTATACTTACTTCTGAGTCTAGGTAAGCGTTTCAAGCTCCACCTTAACTCCCAAAATTCTGTTCCCATAATATCAAAACGCTTTAAACCACGTTTTCACACACCGATACGCGAAACCTCGATTTACCGACACGAAATCAAGTATCTAAAACCTCTAACGCTTTTCCAATCACTTCCGGATCAATCTCCCCTGTTTTTACCGCAAGACAACAAAGGATTAATGCATCATAATGCATTCCAAACACAGCAACTACAATCCTTCTCGGATTTCCACAACACCTTCACAATTAACCCTCCATAAGAACCGAAAACACAACCAAAACACTTTAATTCACAACCCAGCCAACATCTATCAATCTAACATCACTTTCAATATCAAAACACATCTAAAAACAGATCGAATCAACCTACCACCTCCAGCAACCTTACAACCAAAGAAACACCACAAAGCCTCAAAACTAACAACCTAAACAAATAGAGATTCTTAAGTTTCGGGATTCCATTGATAAAAATCACTTATCAACATTATTAAACATCCAAAATATAAATAAAAGCATCTTTAATTACTGGAAATTAGATCCAATCCAGGAATTAACTCATTTTCCCCAAATAACTCAATTAAAAATTGGAAAAACATCAAAATCAAATTAGAAACACAAAAACAAGGATCAAATTCTTGGGAATTTCAATAAAGAACCATACAATAGAGGAGATCTCGGACCTTACCCCTATTGTGAAGGTTCTCCCTCAATTGATTTGTGAAAAGCTAAGAAAACATAAGATTTCAATGAGATTTTGCAAAAAAAAGTTAAAGAATCAAGTTATAATCAATAATCTGAGTCCATTAACCCCTTTCAAGCTTACTAATTAACCTTAGATACAAAATGCATCAATTCTTATTTTCTGATAGATTGCACTACCTTAAAAGAAATATTTCTATAAAATATTATAAAACTTATAATTCAATTCCGTTTGCTTTGAAAGAAACTAGATTTAGTAAGCTTTTCAACCATATAAATTAATAGCCCAAATTCAACTTGTATGATTTATGGCAAATTTTCAAAGTCAACGCTGGAATTCGGAACAAACTGGTGCTATATTTTCTGACCTTTCGTCACTTAAAAATTCATATCTTTCGACTCGAAACTCGAAATCAATTTCTGTTTGTTGGAGGCGAAACTAGACGAACAAATCTTTACATCGATATAAAATTCACCTTCTAACCTTTTTTGTAGAATTTATGGTGAATTTTCAAACCTGCTGCCAAAACTAGTCTTCTACACAGCTTCTATAATTAACGTTAACTTTTATACTAACTTCTCCTTACTTCTCTACTTGTCAATTTAGTCCCATTATTTGCTTTAAACCACCAAATTATCACCTTCTTCATCAAATAATTATTCACAATAGTTGCCTCTAATTTTCCTTCTTTATCGAATCGTCACTAATAATGCAAAGGTAAAGATCCAAATTTCTTAACTTTGCAAATTAGTCCTCAATTTAACATTACCACCTTAATTCCATCATTACAACTAAAATTCAGATTTAGTTCTTATCCAAAACCTCATTTCCAAATTGGTCACTTAACTTTGACAATTTGTCAAAATGGTCACTAACTCGATTTAACATTGGTTTTGCATTCTAACTTCAATTTCACATCTCCAACTTCAATAATAACATAAATACACTTCAAAATCATAAAAAATCATATTAGTCCTTTAACTTTCATAAATGCCAAAATGGTCCCTATACCTTTAATTTAGGGTTTTGCTTCCAAATAACAAATTCAAGCTTACTAGATCATTTATCCAACATCACAAACCCTAAATCAAACTTGAATCCATAAACCCTAATCATCTTCATACAAAATAAAATATGTAGGGTTTAAATCCCAACTCAATAACATGATTTTAACATCATACTAACTTGATTTCAACTTGAATTCAATCATGGAATCATAAAATCTCAAAACCCCCAATTTGATCCATAAACCCTAATTTCTTTCTCATGTAAATTATCATAAATCAAGCATGAATTCCATGAATTATTGATATCAAAAGATAGAGCTTGAAAAGTATAAAAACTTTGCAGTTGAAGAGATTACCTGAAAACCGAGTTTCGGGGCTTGAATCGAACTTGGAAAAATTTTCTCCATTTTTCTTTCTTTCTCCCCCTCATATTTAGAAATTTTAATATGAAGAATGGTCTTCATCTTTTATTTTTCATCCAATTTGGCCACATGTCTGGTATAAATGAATTTTAAATTTATTTAGATAGTGAAATTCTAAAATGCCTTTTTAATCCAATGGTTGAGATTGATTTTATCATCAATCAAGGGCCAAGATTCAATCTACCATTTCCTCTTTCCAAAATTGCCCTTATAACTTTTTAAATATTTCAAAATTGCTATTGGGGCCAAATAACCAATTTGCCCTCTAACTAGTTTTTATTTACTAGTTTGCCATTCTTGTAAAAATTCAACTAAGTCTAGCTGGAATCCAACCAAATATAATAAAATATTTATAAAATAGTACTTTATGACTTTTCCATGGCTTTTGGATTAGCCTCTGAAATTCCAGTTCGATTCGATTTCTCGATATTCATAAAATACTTCTACTACGATTTTACCTTTTCTGAGCTATTGGATTTATTCCAAAAAATTCTATATTTCCATATTCGAAAAATAAACTATATTATCCCACAAATACTTCCTTTTTCCAAGGACTTGGACTGAATTTTCTTAACTCGGTCTATTTTCCCGATACTTATCGAAAATCTTCATAGAATAAAATTCCTCTTAGAATTTCTTTATCGATAATCCATACAAATTTTCTCTACTCTTACTGAGTCCAAAATATCGATCATAAACACTTTTATGGGATCTTCCTGAAGGTCACCCATCCTTGTATTTCTTAGGCCTGAGCACGCTTAACAATTTTATTCGACCCAAATTTAGTACCTTTTACTGTATCTTAGTTCTTAAAACCTATATCAAGGTACTTATTTCGATTCGATTTACTCTTATACTGAATAAAATTACTTTTGGGGGAAATTTACACTTTAGTCCCCAAACTTTTCCAAAGTTTATACTTTAACCCCAAAACATTCAAAATTTAAATTTTGGTCACTAGCCAAAATTTAGGGTATTACAAAAACATTCTCATTACAAAGCAGATAAAACAAGTTCTTGTACTGATAGGACTTAGCCCTAACTCCTAATCCATTGATCTCTTCCAACAGCCAAAAGAATCTTAGTCTTTCTTCCGCCTCTAAGTTGATGTAGGGGTGAAAGGTTCTTGCTTTCGCGGTTAACCTCTTCACGTCTGGCCATTACTCGAACTTGGTTCATTACTGTCACCTTGAACCGATCTCGGTCCTTAAAATCATCAATCCATTTTTTCGTCTTTAGGGCTTTTGGCCCTTCTTTCGTTAAAATTTTTTTTAAAGTAGAAAAGCTGGGTGAAAGAACACCAGGTAGCACTAAGTTTGGGGTTTTCCAGAAATGGCTTAGAATCTAAACCTGAAGCAATTGTGCACATCCACTGAAACGTAAACCTCCAAGCCTTCAACATGCATTTAAGGGGATAAAAGTCTCCGTCAAGATAGATGGTGTGGGATTAGTTTCTTTTTTGAACTGCTCAAATAAGTCTAACAAAGCCACATCAATGTAACCTAGAAAATTCGGGAAGATGACTAGATCATAAATTGCTAGAGCAAAGGAGATCACATTTTTTATCATGTTCGGGTGCGTGGGAATTATCTCATGGAGACAAGACCACAAGAAAGCAAATTGTCCCCCCTTTTTCCGAATTAAGCCCTTTACCCAATCATCACTCATTCCAGCCATGGACCTAAGCCTAAAGTCATTATTTTTGTTCTTAGGGGAGTTTGCGTAAATCCAATTATTTATAACCTTATGCAAATGAAGCAACGCTAAATATTCTTCCACAGTTAGTATCATGTCATCCCCATTGAAAGTAAAACAACAATAGCACGAATTCGAAAATTGGATCAAAGCTTTGACCAATGGTTCATCAATCTTTACATACAACAAATAAGCTATATCATCATAGGCATTGCAAAACAATTGTTTTATCTCATAATTAAAATTTTCTGACATCTCTTCAATTCTCGTACATAATTAGTCTTGACACTGACATGTGCATAATCTAAGGACTCCGATACATAGGAAACTGACAAACTATCTCCCTTTTCCCTTTGTGGTTTCGGACATGCAAAAAATATGCAAAATAAATAAAAACAAGAATCTGAGTTAGTAAATTGAATTAAATAAAAATAAGAATTAAAACAATTCAGAATAAAGCACATAAATAACCCTAACCACGTGCCATCTAATTTTCTAGGTTGTTCGCATGGCTCTAATAGGGTGGGCTATTGTATTCGCTACATGAAGGTTTATACTAAAAGGGTACCTAAACTGTCCTTGTTGTCCCCTACTAAAGGTAGCAAGGCCTCCGATCATCACCTATTATAGGCTCTTTTCAATCGTGTTCAATTCAGGGAGACCCATTCCCCTATGTCTATGGAGAGAATCAATATTCTCACGAAAACATAGGGTACACGAGCCCCGAAGGTACATATTAGGTCCATACGGAGAATCAATATTCTTACGAGAGCAATAACGTTTTCCCCTCACTTAAACGGACGGGTATGTTATGCCAAATTTTAAATGCGTTAAAATAAACTCGCATTTATAAACAAATATTAATTTAACTGTCATGTTAACTTGCAACTTCCGATATTAATACGAACGGTAACCGGCTCGAATCTCTTTTTTGTAAAAAAATAAAATTAGACCCCTAGCAGAGTCACCATGCTGTAAGGACTAATTTTTAAAAAAATTGTGGTTTCCCACTTTTCTTGAAAAAGTTTGATTTGGGGGAAATTTCGTAAAAATAGTATTTTTTTGAATAAAACTGGAGTCACCACCAATCACTTGGATTGGGTAGAACGGACACCAAAACTAACCAAAGATTTTTACTTTTGGGTTCGAGAGTCGATTACGTGTGGAGAAGAGTTCACACCCCCACCATGCCCAAACTTGGTACTTTGTCGATTACCATTTTTATTACTATCAGAATTTGCGAGTTAAAGTGACAATTTAATTAAAATTTAGTTATACATGCAAGCTCATTTTAAGGGTCTCATTACTCGAGGAATAAACGAAAACCACAATCAACACTTTTGGATCTAGCCAAGTTTACCCTCTTGTAATGGAAAACCGTATTTATATGTAATATACTATATATACATATTATATATACCATATACTATAGTTAAAGAAACTATATGTATTATAATATATAACTATAGAAGCTACATATATAATATACTGCCATGAAAAGTATATACATATTATATATACAATATACATAATTATGATACACGTCATTCGAATGATAAAAGGCACATGGATACAGGGGTTAAATCAAAGGAATTCAACACTCTAATGTGAATGAAAACAAATAAAAGAAAAACAGAGACAATATTAAATAAATGTAAAAGAACAGGAGCATTAACGATTCTAAATTAAATATATAAGATAGGATAGGGATTATAGTGATAGTTAACCCCACCGTCTTCGGATAAATCATGAAGAAAACAAAGTTTAAAGCTTTCAACTGAAGACAAGAAGCTAAAACATTGACTAAAGTAAAAAAAAAAAAACATATGAGGGTTGCGGGGATGATATGCTTGGGGCGGAAGGGTTTAATGAGGGTGATTACCCTTTTTGCTTCTAAAAACATGCATTATAAATGATAAAAAAGGACAACTAATTGATTTCTTTATTTTTGAAAATCAAAACAGAAAAACGACCCTAAAATTCTGTGCACCATCCTTCAGCATTCTTGAGTTCTTCATGAAGTCAGACTTTTTTTTTTCTAGATTCCGTTGTTCGATCACTGAGTCGGTCCTAAAATAAAAAAATTTCATTGGTTGCTTTCTGAAATTTCCCTGATATTTGCTGCTATTTGTTTATATTCATGTTCGCCCTTGACATTGTCTAATTTTTCATTTTGATTGCATGTGATATGGCTGCTGAAAGAGGAGACTAGAGAGAAGCTACCGACGTCGAGCACTGGTGGTCCTTCCGACTGAGGTGACGCGGAACTAGAGGGCAGCGAGGAGAGTGCGGATCACGCAGGAGATGAAGAGTTTTGAGCGTGAATTCC
This sequence comes from Hibiscus mutabilis, assembly GCA_019671005.1. NCBI lineage: Eukaryota > Viridiplantae > Streptophyta > Magnoliopsida > Malvales > Malvaceae > Hibiscus > Hibiscus mutabilis. Next base: position 25,585,577 of record CM033750.1, on the reverse strand, counting down.
AGTGCGTGTGAGGAGAGACGAGTAACCGTCATATCAATTTTTGATCTCACAGTGGCCCTTCAGCTGCACAAGAAAAGAAAAGGGATTAGAGCAGATTCTTTAAAATTAGGGTTAGGGTTTATTTTTAGGTTTGGGCTCTAATTAGGCCATATGTATATATTGGACTTTTAATTTGGTGTAAATAGACTGGTCTGACATAAAAGACTGGCCTTTTATTTAATTTTAGTAATGATTTTTTTAAATTTTTCTTAATTTATATAATAATTATTATAATAAATAATAATAAAATTAGGTCAAAGACGTTGATAAAATTAGTGTCTATAGGTTGGAGTTTGTTCGAACTCGTCTCCTTCCTACAAGGACTATCATTAGATGCAACCAAGAAAGATTGTTACTCATTCAATCAATTTTGGTTGAAAGAAAAATTAATGGAGGAAAAAATTATTTTTTGGATGATGCTTGAAGTTGCCAAGAACCCAGTCATAACCATGCCATTTCCATCACTCATTACTCAACTGTGTTCATATTTTGCAGTACCAACAATGAAGGGAGATTATAGAGGGGATAATGGTGGACTTATTCCTCACACCCCCTCACATGCCAAGTTGAAATTAATGAAATTTCTCCTAAGTCGTCATCTATACCTGCTAAGCATTATGACATTTTAATATCGAACTCCATGATAAGTTTAGAGACAAAGTTATCTCAGCTAAAAAAAACACAACTTTATACTCTATCTCATGTGCAATGTTTAGACAGGAAAGTGAGTGATATGATAACTCGTCAGCAAGCAAAGCTTCCTTTTGAGGAACATCAAGATGTCACCAAAACATACCAAAGAAGAAGAGCAAGAAAATAGAGGAACAACAATAGCAGCAGGAACCACCCACTGCCCCTGTCGAGACCAACATTAAGCCAATAACTAATTTATGTTTTGTTTTCTCTTTAGCATGTTTAATTTTCTTTTGTGCATCAGGGACGTTGTACCAGGGTTGGGGGTGCAATCCTTTAGTTATTGAGTAATATATTACTCTTACTTGTAGTTTTTCTTTTGTATCAACGAAAAATAGTATCGATACTCATGACATGTTTTTGACACTTTGGCTATTTTGAAAGCATTTAAACATGTCAAAAACCTTTTTGAAAAACTTTCAAACATATTTTTCAAGTTAATGGACTTTTGAAAATATTTTTGCAAATTTGTTTAAGTCCAAAAACATTTGACTTATATCAAAATCAAATATCTCAACAATCTCCCCCTTTTTGATATAACAAAACTACTTGAAAAATTGTTTTTTAAATTTCCCCCCCTTAGAAAAATAGTTTTAGGAAAAAATAATATTTTTAGAAAGTATTTAAAGCTCCCTTTTTCTTTTTGAATTTTATTTTTTCAAATCTATCTCTCCCCTTTTTGTTATATCAAAAAATAATTTCAAAACTAAGTTTGAAATCACATTTAAGTCCAAAACACCAAATGTTGAAAGTTTATGACCAATAATTGAAAATTAAGTACTAATTGATAGGAAATATCAATTGTTGGTGTAAAAGCAATGGAGAAAAGACTAAAGATTTTAACAATAAAGAATTTTAGAAAAGTCTCCCCCTTACTCAAGCATCAAGTAGATTGTTAGTCCAACAATTCAAGAGAAATAAATTGAATTTCAAAAGAAAAATAAATCAAATAAATGTAAGAAATTCAATTAAATATGCCATTTATGTAAAAATAATCATTAAGCATATAAGGCATGGCAAAAAGAAGACAAAACAATCCCTTTTTGTCTACGCGTACCGTTATAGAGTTATCCGTATCGGTACTGAACCAATGAAGTACCAGTATGGTAAGGGCAATACCGATACCGGCTATATGATTTTGGCAGAAAATGCAACAAAACACTTCTAAATGCCTTTTTATGATATCTTAAGAGCATTCAAAGGCTTTAAGAAGATTATATATGTGTTAAAGAACATATAAGCTACGATTTAATCATCATGCTTCTTAACATAACATATTCAAAACAAATCAATCATGGATTTTACCAAAATCAAGCAAACATTACAAGTTAATGGTCATAGACATAGAGATCAAGCATAAAGGCCAAAAACATGTAACTCATGCAATTTGAGACTCCTCCTAACTATATGCAATTCGGCACAACATGGAGTCATACAAACATGCTTTGATCAACATTAAAAATAGAAATGGAAAGCATGATCAAGCAATTGCATAAAAATAAATTTTACCACTTGAACCAAGGTAGGATGTTAAGCCTTAATTCTCCAAGTGTCCTTCCTCCTTTTTGTGTCAAGAGCTTCCACAATTCGACTTTTCTCATTAATGGCTCAAGCACACCTAGAAATAGACAATCAAGTGATTTTTGGTATCCAAATTGCTTTGGATCCAATAGCGTTAGTCTCAAAAAATTTAGTCCCCTTAGGAATCCATTTTTCAATGTCTTCTTTTTTGTTTGAACAAATTAGTCCCTTAGGAACCCAAATGTTCTTAATCATTTTGCCTTTAAAAAATCTAGGGGAACCATATTGTCTTTGATAAAAGTTTGATTTTACAAAAATTGTTTTTGGAGCATTCTCCATTTTCCTTTTTAATATATTTGTAAATTAAAACATTTCATTTTTAAGATCATCTAACTCCTTTTGATGATCTTTTTTGAACTTTAGAAAGCAAATTTTGCAAGTTTGAAATTTTTTACTTCAAAATCTTTAAAAACAACTTGCATTTGATCAAGTTTGCTTTCAAGTTCTAAATTAGTTTTGGAAAGCAATTCATTTTCGATTTTCAATTTTGAAACCAATTTCTTATTTTTCAAAAATGAAGCTTTAAACTCTAAAACTAACTCGTCGTAGGCCTCTTGTAACTCATCGAAAGTATAAGAATTTAAATTAAATGACTTAGAAGTTACCTTTTCATCATGGATGGCCATGAGACATAGGTGGGCTACCTCATTATCGGTGGAGTCCTCTTCATCACTCCATGTAACGACAAATGCCTTCTTCTTTGATCCCTTCTTGTTGAAACGAGGGTAATCATACTTGGTGTGCCCCAACTTCTTGCATTTGAAGAATACGATGGGATCCCTCATCTTCATCCTCGATTCTTGTCTTGATTATTCTTTTTCTTGCTTCATGAATCAATAATTTCTTGAAGATTTTGACCATCTCTTCTTCTTCATCTTCACTTGATTCTTCTTGAATTCTTAAGGAGGATTTTAGAGCAACATTTGAGTCTTCAATTCCTTGCTCTATTTTCTTCTTCCCTTTTGACATCATCATCACATGGTTAGAAAAGATCCCATAAGCTCATCAAGCTTGATCTTCGTCAAGTTCTTTGCTTCAATGATTGCAGTCTTCTTGGAGTTCCATGAATCGAGAAGTGAGTAAAGCAACTTTCTTACAAGCTTGTCCTCTGGGATTATCTCTCCAAATCCTTTAAGCTCGTTGACTATGGTAGAGAACTAATCGAACATAGCTTTGATGTCTTCTTTTGGGTCCATCTTTAATTTCTCATAGTTGAGGTTGAGAAGTCCAATCTTGGTTTCCTTCATATCATTTGTACCTTCATATGTGGCTTCAAGTTTTTCCCATACTTCCTTGGCATTTTCATAAGAAGAGACCTTTGAATATTCTTTTAGACCAAGTGTACAAAAGAGAATGTGCAAGGCCTTTGCATTTAGCTCTATCTTCTTGCGATCTTCCGCACTCCATACTTCTTTGTGGGATAGACGATCCATCAAGAACAATATCCCAAAGACAATAATCTTTGGCTCTCATGAAGAACATCATCCTATTCTTCCAAGAGGAGTAGTTGGCACCGTTGAAGTAAGGAGGCCTGTTAATAGATTACACCGTGATCTCCTGTTGATGTAGAATTGTTGAGCACTTTAAGGATATACTCTAGGATGTTAATCCAGTGTAGAGACGAAGCTCCGATACCAATTGTTGGGAGCCTCGTTCGATCAACCGAGATAGCCAAGAGGAGGTGAATTGGTTTTTGAGTAATAGTGGTGGAAGCAATGAAATTTAAAAGTTTGACACAAGGATTTATAGTGGTTCGACTTTCTAACCGAAGTCTAAATCCACTACCTTAGTTTCCCACTAAGGATTTTCCCAAATTCACTCTTGAATTTCTTTACTTTTTTTTGGGCTCAAGGAGATAACCCTTACAACACAAGACCTATACCCCAAAGTCTTGTTAAACCTTCTCTTACAAGAGAAACAAATTAGCAAACTAGGGAAAACCTCATAAGGCTGATTGTTTGCAATTCTAAGCTCTCACCCAAAACCTAACACTTGAGCATATATAACAATTAAGCTTTCAAGTGTGTTGTACAAAGAAATTGACAATTAAAGCACAAAACACTTTTTCTATACATGAATGTTGGTAGTGTTGTTTCTTGTTGTTGTATGGCTACTTGATTGAGTCTTTTAAACCCTTTAATGTGGTCATGATTGTTACTAGCCATTGGGATTGTTTTGGAGCCGTTAGGGTCTTTAATTCCAGCAATAAATGTACTTTTAGAATTGGGCATATCGGTACTTGGGGCTAGTATTGATACTTGTCTCAAAGAAGAAAGAGTCGTTGGGTAATAAATGCGCCAGGTATCGATACTCGATACACGTGTATCAGTACACACCCTTCCGTATCGGTATGGTCTAAGTCGTATCAATACTCATTTTGGCTACAAGAATTTGGCGATTTGGAAAACAAATGGGCGTATCGATATGGGTAAAACGGGTATCGATACAGCTGACTAGGTATCGATACCTGAGAAAGGGTATCGATACTCACAGTATGTTTTTGACACTTTGGCTATTTTGAAAGCATTTAAACATATAAAAAACCTTTTGAAAACTTCCAAACGTATTTTTCAAGTTAATGGACTTTTGAAAATATCTTTGCAAATTGGCTTATGTTCAAAAACATTTTTCATTTTAAGTTATTTCAAAATTAAATATCTCAATAGAAAAGCTTACTCATATATATATATATATATTCCTTCAAAGACTATATCTTATACATATCAGTTACAAAACAAAACAGTCAATCCTGACCATCAACATAAACTTTACATGATTAGCATACAGAATTTCATTATTTAACTCAAGAATTATGTATCCAACATAACTGAAGCTTTGGCCAAATATAACTTGCTCACATACAACACATCATTCAAACATAACTAGTTTCAGATATAAAAGAATCACTTCAAAATTTACACTTGCACCACACATACGAACACCTTCATTTCAATTTTATAATACTCCTTAATGAACTTCCACCAGAAATTCTACAATTATAATTTCATAATGGTCATAACACTGAGGTACGAGGCTTGGCACTAATTAGATTTCCAAATTTATTAAAATTAGAATGAGAGTGATCCCAGAAATTCTCCAATTCAGTTTCATCAATGCAGACTATAGGGGAAATCACATTGTTCGAACTCAGACAAACTACTTTGTTCTTTATGACATCTAAAACTAAATCACAACTCGAAATCTTGCTATAATTCATCAGACTCCGTCTCACATAATTGAACATTTATTCCAATTTGAATTAAATCTTCAGTTTCATAATCACCAACCATTTCATGTACTTTATCCGAAATTCAGTCCGTCACGTGAATCTAGAATTCAAATGAATGCTACTGACATTCCTTGCCAGATCAAATCGAGCACTAACAGATAGAATAATTAGATACACTTATTATAGAAAAGAGATTCGACGCCAAAGTTCCAGTTTAGAAGAGTACAATTATAATCTAGGGGTATGTATTTACTAGACATCTTATGACAGATGATCAGCCGATCTACCTAGAAAGACACAACTCTAAGCTTTGATACCACTAAATGTAACACCCACAGATTGATACGGGTAACCCGATCCAATCTGAGGTATCAAATTCGAGTCACCGGAGTGACCCACATTAAAATTTTTAGATAAAACAAATAGTCAAACCATTTAAGATCGTAAACAAGTTACAACTTGAAACATAAGTCAAAATCATTCAATAATAAAATAGAGTTATACCTATTATACAAATGAATTTTAGACTCAAATATAAAAACAAAATGTGATATACATGCCCCTTAATTACACAGGTACCGTACTCCGCAAGCCAGCTGAAGGAACTCCTATGCTGATGTCAATAACTGCACCATGATCAATCTTTTAACATGCGGTAGAAAAGAACAACATGAGCTTGAAAAAGCTCAGTAATACAGAACAACCAAGAGATGCTAAAGGCACACCGGGTATATGGCAAATCATAATGTTGTCATGGTGTTTTGGGCAACAATAGGGTCTGATTTAGATTCAATAATCCAGTAAAATAGTTTATCTGAAAGTAACATAGTTGTTCTTTACTTGATCACCTGGGTATTAGGCGAGAAGCCAATAAACCAGAGAATCAGAAGAGTGATGGATAAGAAAGTTAAACCAAAAAGTTTAGTGTGTTCCGCTGAGTGCAAATTGGAAGCATACGAAAAGTTTCAAATTTTCGTAAATCATTTCAGTAGGGTAGATTTTTTAAAGGGCCAAGAAAATTTTATTTAAAACACCTAACTAACCTCCAATCGAACTCAAGTATGCAGTTTCCTAGAACTACATTTATAAAGGTGTAAACCCAGGCCCACTGGGCGTAGGTGCCATCCTAAGTGAGTTTAGGCAGAATTACCCTAGCCAAAGAGTAGGAACCTCATACAGGAAGAATTACCCTAACTAAAGCATAAGAACCAAATACAAGTGGAATTACCCTAGCTAAAGCATAGGAACCAAATACATGCAAAATTACCCTAGTCGAAGTGTAGGAACCAAATACAGGCAGAATTACTAGTTGGATCAGGGCTGAACCTACAGAGACTTCTTATATTATCCCAAGTACCCCAGTAAAAATTTTTAAGCAATAATAACAGTATTCAGTAATAAGTAGTAACAACAGTAGATATAAACCAGATAATTATTTTTAGAGAAAAAACAATCGAAGAGCATGTTTTTCATATCTGATACGAAGGTATATTTCAGACAGATAGAAGTCACGATTAAGATCAGAGAGACAATCTCAGTTTCAAATCAGATAGAATATTCATATGAACATGGAACACACTAGCTATAACATTTTATTTTTTGGGGCACTTCGCAATCGCAAGAAAAAGGACACTGATCTTTTGATAATTTCAAACCGATTTCAAAAATGAGATCCTTGATTCAAAGGGGGTTGGGTACTAACGGCTCCAACCAAACATTCAAAAATTGATACATCTAAATTATTGAGAATTCATATATCATAAGTGATCCAATCATTTAAGCCTACAAGGGAATTATGGTCATTTTAACTTTTATAGGCAATTTGGTAATTTAACCCAGCAAGGTATAAATGGTGATTTGCAAAATTTAGGAATTCTAATTGTTCACCAGGTTTCCAAGTCCCTTTGAACTAATAAGAACCCATCATTATGGAGCTTACCATTCAACCAGATATATACACCTTACAATACTCATTTCTTAAAATTGACTACGTTGCATAACAAAATAGCTGACCTTCACCAACCAATCACTAAGTGCAACGAGAATCGAATATGTATTCTTGTTGTATTTTCCTTGTACTGTAGCAATATCAAGTGTACCCCCTTAGCCCGATCTAGCCGAAACTAGACCAAAAGAGCCATATTAGGTTTGCCAAAGCAAACCCGAGCTAATAACATAAACCAAGTCCATTTTTTTCTTTTTATCTTATCTAAATGCAAATTATTATTACCTTAAGTGAACCGTAATCCTTTAGAAGCTTTATCCATCTCCTCAGTCTCAAATTCAACTCCTTTTGAGTTAGCATATACTTTAAACTTTTATGATCTGTATAGATATAGCATCGTTCTCCATATAAATAATGATGCCATATCTTTAACGCAAAAACAACCGTTGCCAATTCTAAATCATGGGTAGGATAATTCCTCTCATGCGTCTTCAGTTGTATAGAAGCATAAGCCACCACTTTTCCTTCTTGCATGAGTACACATCCTAATCCATTATGAGATGCATCACTATACACCACAAAATCTTTACCCGATTCTGGTTGTACTAAACTGGAGCTTCAGTTAAAATTCTCTTCAATGCTTCAAAACTTTCCTGACACTTCCCTGTCCAAATAAATGGCACATTCTTCCTCAATAATTTGGTTAACGGGGAGGCAATCATTGAGAAATTCTTTACAAATCTTCGATAATAACCAGTCAGTCCCCAGAAACTTTGAACCTCAGAAATATTCTTCAGAGCTTTTGTAACACCTTTACTAGTATTTAATATCCAACACTAGTATAGAGTGTCACATGATTTCTTAACCGCTATTCATAATAGTTATATGCTATAGAAATGATGATTTATCATTTTTTTCCTTTTACGCGTAACAATAGTTACTAATTTTTTTCACCAATCAATTTAACTCTGATTCTAGGCAGCAACTTAGCAGTTTATTACTACAATCAATAAATAACATAACTGCCTAAAGACCGCCTGAAATAGAAAATTCTTTCGACTATTCTAAAAATTCATTTTCTAATATTTACCCGATTTTCATTACTAGAAAATCTATTAAACCATCACCAAGATTAATAAAACTATCCATCAACCATTAACCACATATCTAGGTATAATTTATTACAAACATATCTAAATTTGTTCAAAAATGAGCTACTAATAACCTATACATGCCAACTAGCAACATCAAAACGCATTCAAGAATGTCTTAACCAATGCTGTTTATTTTTCTTGGAATTGTCTTCAAAATTTCAGTTCGATCCGATATACCGATAATACCAGGAAATTTTATCAGATACATTTCCTCTTAGAAATCTTATCTCCACAATCCATATCGAATATTATTGAATTCAAATAAATCCTTTTTATCAGTCAAAATATTGAATATGGGACCTTTCCATTAGGTCATCCATCCCTAAACTACTCTGGTTTGAGCACACTTAACAATTTCTTTCGATCCAAAAATTCTAATAATATAATCCTCGTATGAAAATTTTGGGTGACATGGAAATGCCACTCTCGGGGGTGAACTATTCATTTAAGGGGTTAACTTACACAACTTTTCAAAATTGCACTTTGGTCCCTAAAGTTTTCTAAAGTTCACACTTTAACCCCTAAACTTTCAAAAATTACATTTTGGTCACTAGTTCAAAAATTGGGATATTACAATTCCCCCTAAGAAAATTCGTCATCGAATTTTCATTATGTACTTAGTTCACACATAATCTCAATGATCCATCTTTCTTTTTCACAAACAAGATTGGAGCTCCCCAAAGTGATATACTAGACCGTATAAAACGTCGGTCTATTAATTCTTGTAACTGAGTTTTCAACTCTCTAAGATCTGTAGGAGCCATCCTATAAAGTGCCATCGATATTGGTTTTGTTCCAAGAAGCACATCAATACTGAATTCCACATTTCGTTTGAGAGGTAATCTCGAAAATTCATCTGGAAATTTTTGTACCGTTATTATATTTTCCAGATTTATTTTTGATTCTTGAGCACTTATCACATTGCTCATATTGTTTGGCCTTTCGCCTACAAATATCATTTATAAGCCATCTTGTTTCTTTAAGATTAACCAATTTAAATCGGCATTCAACAATAGCATTATATACCGATAACCAATCCATTCTAAAAATATCTTCAAACTCTTAGAAGGGTAATTCCAACATAATCTACTTTGGAGGGATTTGTGTAGTGATTGCATTCCACCATACATACTAGTTTGCCCCATCAATAGATATACTATTCCCTCTAATTTTCCTTGTTCACCACAAGGAATTCTGGTCAACATAATTTTGATATCATTCAACCAAATATCAGCAACCATTAAATCTTTATCAGTATCATTATGAATTTTTGGTGCTTTCATTTCCCTTAATTCCTTCAGAACTAATACTAGCGCTTACCAATTTATAATGGCATCCAACACCCAAAGAAATAAATCTTGATCTTGCACATACATATTTCGTTGTCCTTGAGCTCATAGCTCTACAGCCTACTAAACTTGAGGTGGATTCTAATTAACCCCATTATTTTCCACTATGAGCAGGCATATCACGCTCGGTTGCCTGATGAGATTCCCGATGATCTGACATCAGTTAATGTCATAATCATCTAATATAAGTAAGGAGTAACATATTAAATAACAGTCATCATCACATTTCTATACAAATATCAGTATTTTTGACATCCTAGTGGCATGTATATAATTCCGACTCTCTACAAAAACTCAATTCATACCCAGAACCGGCTAAACCTGTAGCTCTGATACCAATAAATGTAACACCTTTACTAGTATTTAATATCCAACACTAGTATAGAGTGTCAAATGATTTCTTAACCACTATTCATAATAGTTATATGCTATAGAAATGACGATTTATCATTTTCCCTTTTACGCGTAACAACAGTTACTAATTTTTTTCACCAATCAATTTAACTCCGATTCTAGGCAGCAACTTAGCAGTTTATTACTACAATCAGTAAATAACATAACTGCTAAAAACCGCCTATAATAGAAAATTATTTCGACTATTCTAAAAATTTATTTTCTAATATTTACCATATTTTAATTACTAGAAAATCTATTAAACCATCACCAAGATTAATAAAACTATCCATCAACCATTAACCACATATCTAGGTATAATTTATTACAAACATATCTAAATTTGTTCAAAACGAGCTACTAATAACCTATACATGCCAACTAGCAACATCAAAACGCATTCAAGGATGTCATGACCAATGCTCTTTATTTTTCTTCCTGATAACGATGCATGTTACTCCTTGCTCCGATCTTTGTTCTTACTTACGAATGAAAATCATCATACGCTAAGTATATACTTAGTGAAGCAATTATAACAATTAATGCAATACAACCTGATTTAATCTCATGTCATTATAATAATAACCGTGCGTTGTGATCATTATATACATATATTCTTATTTCCTTATGTTAATCATGTATTAACATAATATAATCGGATATAAAATCCTACCAACATGCTTTCCATTTACTCCGAGAGTTCATATACTCTCTAAATTATTTACCATTTATTCTATAAATTATTATCCAAAGTAGTCTTGAGGACTTTGAGCACACGAGATAAAACTGCATCAAAGTGCTAATAAATATAAGGTTTTCCTACTCTGCACATCACATTAGGATGTGCTAACCATTATGCACATTAGGTTATGCTAACCATACTGCACATTAGGTTGTGTTGACCACACTGCACTTTAGGTTGTGCTAACCATTATGCACATTAGGTTGTGTTGACCATACTGCACATTAGGTTGTGATGACCATTCTGCACATTAGGCTGTGCTAACCACACTGCACATTAGGTTGTGCTAACCATTCTGCACATTAGGTTGTGCTGACCATACTGCACATTAGGTTGTGCTAACCATTCTGCACATTAGGTTGTGCTGATCATTCTCTAAGTGTTAAGTACTAACACTATAGGGCTATCCCGGATAATTATGCACCGAAGTGCTTCCCGCACATTTATAAGGTTGTGCTTACCATAATGCCCGCACATTTATAAGGTTGTGCTTACCATATACTAAATGTACTTTTAACACTGTAATACCCGCACAAAACGCTAAACCGATATATTCTATAGCATTCCAACCGTACCCTGCCCATCAATAACTTATTTGGGCATAGATTTTATGTCCATATCTTTTAACTTGGAACTTCTGAAATTAACTTCTGTTTGTTGGAAACGAAACTAGACAACCATATCTTTACATTGGTATAAGATTCATCAGCTACCATTTTTAATAAAATTTATGGCAGTTTATTAAACTTACTGTCACAATTCGAATCCAATACAACTTCCATTATTAACTTTTTAAATATTCTAACATCCCTTTATTACTCTTATTCTAGACATTTACCAATTGTTCATTATGGTTCTTAGTGACCATTTTGAACATTAAATAACTGTTCAAGCTCAATTTAGAGCAATTTCCATTACTATTAACTCATTTTAGACTAATATTTATTTAATTCTTAAACTTTATAAAAGTGACATTTTGGTCACTACCCCACATTTGTACATTAAATTCATGTACCAACTAACTATTTATTTAGTTCTAACCTTTCTAGAAATTTTCCTTTGACTTTCCAACTTTGACTAATTTAGTCCTTCACTAAAATTTTTATTTCAAAATATTTCAAAATGATCCATCACATTTCTTTTCTTGTCATTTTAATTCTTTTAACTTCCTATCATGCTCGAAACATCATTTCTATCAAATAATCATCAATTCAAATTCAATCCTTTATTTTTCTCAAATTGCCGAATTGATCTCTCTACTTCCAAAATTTTCCATTTTGGTCCATAATCATCAATTCATGATATTTTGATGATAATTCATCAATTCAAATCCTACAATAAATATTCAATAATTTTTCTATTTTCTCCAACAATTCGAATTAGTCACTAAAATTTCAACTTTGGGAAATTACTTAATCTAACATCATAATCAAGCTTACAACATCATATTCTATTCAATTCCATCCTCAATTTAATTCCCTAACCAAAATCCCCAATTTCTTAGGGTTAGGGTTTATAACTTCAAGCAAGAAATTAATCTAAATTCAAGCTTGATTTCATGTCTATATCATCAATTCTACACAATACTACTCCAATTCCATCATATTCTATCAAAATCATAATCATCCTCATCCATGTACATGAACCAACTTGACCTTTATCATGCAAAAATACTATCAAAATGAAGAGAATCAAGCATAGATCACCTTACCTTAATTAATTTTGCTTGAAACTTGCCTTGATTCTTCAATTTTTGGCTTTAAAGTTTTGAAAGTTTTCTTTCCCCTTTCTTCTCTAGTTTCGAACAACCTTAGGATGAGAAAAGATGATATTTTTCATCTCTCCTTTAATTAATCCACATGTCATAATTAAATGAATATTAAATTCATTTAATTAGTGAATTTACTAATTTACCCTTTTTATCTAATGGCCAAGATTTAATCTTATCAAAAATCAATGGCCAATATCAAATCCATGTGTTTTTCACCTTTCAAAATTGCCCTCAAAGTTTCAAATTATTTCAAATATGCCATCCATGGCAAATGTCCAATTTGCCCTCCAACTATACTTTATTTACTAACAAGACTTGAAATTTGCCATTCCTTAAAAATCTAACTAAATCGAGTTAGAATCCAACCAAATGTAATAAAATATTCATAAAATAATATTTTATGAATTTTCCATAATTTCTTGGAACTGTCTTTAAAATTTCAGTTTGATCCGATATACCGACAATTACCAGGAAATTTTATCGGATACATTTCCTCTTAGAAATATTATCTCCACAATCCATATCGAATATTATTGAATTCAAATAAATCCTTTTTACCAGTCAAAATATTGAATATGGGACCTTTCCATTAGGTCACCCATCCCTAAACTACTCTCGATTGAGCACACTTAACAATTTCTTTCGATCCAAAAATTTTAATAATATAAGCCTCGTATGAAAAATCCAAGTAACATGGAAATGCCATTCTCGGGGGTGAACTATTCATTTACGGGGCTAACTTACATAACTTTTGGAAATTACACTTTGGTCCCTAAACTTTTCCAAAGTTCACGCTTTAACCCCTAAACTTTCCAAAATTACATTTTGGTCACTAGTCCAAAAATTGGGATATTGCAATTCCCCCTTAAGAAAATCCGTCCTCGAATTTTCATTATGTACTTAGTTCACACATAATCTCAATGATCCATCTTTCTTTTTCACAAACAGGATTGGAGCTCCCAAAGGTGATATACTAGACCATATAAAACATCAGTCTAATAATTCTTGTAACTGAGTTTTCAACTCTCTAAGCTCTTTAGGAGCCATCCTATAAAGTTCCATCGATATTGGTGTTGTTCCAGGAAGCACATCAATACCGAATTCCACCTTTCGATTGAGAGGTAATCTCGAAAATTCATCTGGAAAGACATCTGGAAATTTTCGCACCGTTAGTATATTTTCCAGATTTATTTTTTATTCTTGACCACTTATCACATTGCTCATATTGTTTGGCCTTTCGCCCACAAATATCATTTCTAAGCCATCTTGTTTCTTTAAGATTAAGCTTTTTAAATCGACATTCAACAATAGCATTATATACCGATAACCAATCCATTCTAAAAATAACTTCAAACTCTTGGAAGGGTAATTCAAACATAATCTGCTTTGGAAGGATTTGTGTAGTGATTGCATTCCACCACACGTACTAGTTTGCCCCATCAATAGATATACTATTCCCTCTAATTTTCCTTGGTCAGCACAAGGAATTTTGGTTAACATAATTTTGATATCATTCAACCAATTATCAGCAACCACTAAATCTTTACCAGTATCATTCTAAATTTTTGGTGCTTTCATTTCCCTTAATTCCATCAGAACTAATACTAGCACTTGCCAATTTATAATGGCATCCAACACCCAAAGAAATAAATCTTGATCTTGCACATACATATTTCGTTGTCCTTGAGCTCATAGCTCTACATTCTACTGAACTTGAGGTGGATTCTAATTCACCTCATTACTTTCCACTATGAGCAGGCATATCACGCTCGATTGCCTGACGAGATTCCCGATGACCTGAAATCAGTTAGTGTCATAATCATCTAATATAAGTAAGGAGTAACATATTAAATAACAGGCATCATCACATTTCTATACAAATATCAGTATTTTTGACATCCTAGTGGCATGTATATAATTCTGACTCTCTACAAAAACTCAATTCATACCCAGAACTGGCTAAACCTGTAGCTCTGATACCAATAAATGTAACACTTTTACTAGTATTTAATATCCAACACTAGTATAGAGTTTCAAATGATTTCTTAACCACTATTCATAATTGTTATATGCTATAGAAATGACGATTTATCATTTTTCCCTTTTACGCGTAACAATAATTACTAATTTTTTCACCAATCAATTTAACTCCGATTATAGGCAGCAACTTAGCGGTTTATTACTACAATCAATAAATAACATAACTTCGTAAAAATCGCCTGAAATAGAAAATTCTTTACCCGATTTTTATTACTAGTAAATCTATTAAACCATCACCAAGATTAATAAAACTATCCATCAACCATTAACCACATATATAGGTATAATTTATTACAAACATATCTAAATTTATTCAAAACGAGCTACTAATAACCTATACATGCCAACTAGCAAAATCAAAACGCATCAAAACCCTAAGCCCTAAAAATCTAACTAAATCTAGTTAGAATCCAACCAAATATAATAAAATATTCATAAAATAATATTTTATGAATTTTCCATAATTTCTTGGAACTGTCTTTAAAATTTCAGTTCGATCCGATATACCGATAATTACCGGGAAATTTTATCGGATACATTTCCTCTTAGAAATCTTATCTCCACAATCCATATCTAATATTATTGAATTAAAATAAATCCTTTTTATTAGTCAATATTTTGAATATGAGACCTTTCCATTAGGTCACCCATCCCTGAACTGCTCTGGTTTGAGCACACTTAATAATTTATTTCGATCCAAAAATTCTAATAATATAAGCCTCGTTTGAAAAATCCGGGTAACATGGAAATGCCACTCTCGGGGGGGGACTATTCATTTATGGGGTTAACTTACATAACTTTTGGAAATTACACTTTGGTCCCTAAACTTTTCCAAAGTTCACACTTTAACCCCTAAACTTTCAAAAATTACATTTTGGTCACTAGTCCAAAAATTGGGATATTACAGCTTTCCATTCCACTATGGCTTTTATTTTCTTAGGATCTACTCTTATTCCCTCTGCTGAAACCACATGACCAAGAAAAGTAACCTTCGATAACCAAAACTCACATTTCGATAACTTAGCATATAGTTTTTTTCTCGGAGGATTTAAAGATCAACACGAAGATGAGCATCGTGTTCCTCCTTTGTCTTTAAATAGACTAAAATATCATCAATAAATACCACCACAAAATGATCCAAATATGGCTAAAATATTCGATTCATCAGATCCATGAATACTGCAGGGGCATTAGTTAATCCGAACGGCATCACTACAAACTCATAGTGTCTATATCGAGTTCAGAAAGCCGTCTTTGAAATATCTTATTCCTTAATCTTCAATTGATGATATCCTGATCGAATATCAATTTTGGAAAACAAAGCTGCACCCTTTAATTGATCAAAAAGATCATCGATCCTTGGAAGAGGATACTTATTCTTCACGGTCACCTTGTTTAGTTGACGATAATCTATGCATAGTCGCATAGACCCGTCTTTCTTTTTCACAAATAACACTGGTGCACCCCAAGGTGACACACTTGGCCTTATAAAACCCCGATCCAATAATTCTTGCAATTGTGCCTTTAACTCTCGAAGCTCAGCTGGCGCCATTTTATACAGGACCATCGATATGGGTGCAGTACCAGGTAACACCTCTATTTTAAATTTTACTTCCTGATCAGCGGGTAATCTCGGTAACTCATCAGGAAATACATCTGGATATTCTTGAGCAGTAGGAATATCTTCCAACTTAATTCCAAAAGTTCGAGTATCCACCACATTAGCTAGAAAAGCTTGACAACCTTCTAATAGCAGCTTCTTCGCAGAAACTGCTGATATCACATTAGATAAAGGATTCATCCTTTCTTCCACTACTATTATCTCCTCACTTTTCGAATCTTCCAAGATTAATCGCTTTAAGCGACAATCCACAATGGCATGATAGAAAGATAACCAATCCATGCCTAATATCACTTCAAATTCTTTGAAAGGTAACTCCATTAGGATTGCCGGAAACTCTGTTCCTTGCACCTTTATCTGACAATTTCAATATATTTTACTTACTCTCATACTCCGACCCAATGGGTTTGTTGCCACTATATCACTAGAGATAGACTCTAATGGAATATCTCTCTCTTCAATCAACTTAGTGCTAATATACGAATGCGTAGAACCAAGATCAATCAAAACTAATACAGGCTTATCAAAAAGATAGAATGTACCTGTAATAATTTCTGAGTCATCCCGGTCCTCATTAGTCTGTATATTATAAACTCGAGCTGGTGAACGCCTTTCCGCTTGCGAAGCCGACTCAGATGGTCTTCTCGGTCCGCCACTTCCTCTACCTCTCGGTGGCATCACAGTAGACCTTTCTGTCTGTACAGGTTTCTCTCCAGACTTTTGAGGACAATCTCTCATAAATGACCCATTTTTCCACAGTTAAAATATGCTCCGGTCACCAACCAACATGTACACGAATGACGTGTACCACAAACATCACAAGACTTAGTTCTAAACTGGGATGATGAACCAACACCAGAATTAACTGTCTGGGCCTGCTTATTTCCTCCAGCATTGCCTCCTTTACGAGTAAATCCAGATTTATTCTTATACCAAGAACCACCTTTATTCCTTTTCGATGAGAAAGGAGCTGAAGATGTTTTTGGTCGTTTATTAGATTGCGAAGTCTGCTCTGTCGTGTCCTCTGAATAGACACATTCCATTGCTTTAGCTCGATTCACCACCTCTTGAAAGGTAGGCAGGTTCAATGCCACCAACATTTCTTTTGGTCTCCTATTCAGGCCTTCAATAAAATAATCACATCGGTCCTTTTCAGTAGGCATCAACTTTGTTGCAAACCGGCTCAACTTGTTAGATAGTCCGGTTTCCTTGCTTCATGTTAAGGAATTGTTGTTTCATATCCCGGATGAACTAATCTCCAATATATTTATTCTTGAATTCCTCCAAGAAGAATTGCCAGGTCACTTGCTCAGAAGGAACGTGCATCGTGGCATTAGTCCACCAAAACCTAGCTTAACCTCGCAATAATGAGATAGCACCATCCAATTTATTCGTCTCAGAATAACAGAATCCGTCAAGCATGATCTTTAAATCATTTAACCATATATCAACAGCCACTGGACCATCATCTGAATCTCCCTTAAATTCGGGTGCTCCCAAACTTTTTAATTCCTTAGCAATTGTCACACGGGGAGCAGGGGAAGCTGAAGGTTGGAAATGTGCTAGAATCGCTTCCAATGACTGAAGAAAAGTCCCCTGGTCTTGCGCAGGCATTCCCTACTGTGATGGTGCTCTTTCCTGATCCGGTTGAGCTGGAGGGTTATTATTAACCACATTATCTGACTTCCAACTTCTTCTGGAACCTCATGTTCCGTAGCCTGTCTAGAACCTCCTGATTCAGCCATCTATAATCACGTAATCACTACGCTAGTAAGGAGTGACATCATCAATTATATAAAGATCAGATCAATAATTTTGACATCCTAGTGGCATAAAAACACTTTTCAACAAAAACAACTTTCATCCCGTCCAAGAACCGATTAAACCTATAGCTCCAATTAAACCTATAGCTATGATACCAATATATGTTAGAGATGTCACATGACACTTGTACAATTGTTCTTATTTCAAAATTGATAAAATTTTATTTCTTTAAAATATAAATAATTTACGATTCCTAAAAGAATATTTATTCGTGTAAAATTTAAAACTAATATTTTTAAGTTAAATTCGAATGTATCAATGTAAACACTAACCTAACTTAATGGCATCAATAATAAAGATAGGTCATAGTTGTAGAACACAACTCATTGTATCACTCCGTAACTTAACAGCAGTATTAACCGATAGGTCATAGCTGCAAAACACAGCTCATTGTATCATTACTGTAATTTGATAGTAATATTATATTGATATACTCTACCTCTTTGGCATGCCAATATACCAAGACTCTCAATAATCATACAATGGGCTTTTTGAATAATTCACTGTTACGAACCTTTCATTCATTTCGATAATATCAATGGATCAAAATCAATAATTTTAACATATAAAAATATACATAGGGCAGTTCATACCCGAAATTATTCACAAAACCATTCAAAACCATTTAATATAAATCAAATCCTTTTCTTTCAACATTTGAGGTTGACTTATCACAAGTCTTCCTCGTATCATAATTAAAATAAATAAGATTGCACTCACTTTTGCCTCACTAAAAAGCTGTACTATTACTTCCAACCTTACTCTTGAATTTTATCTTTATCAGCAGTCTTGCTTGTTTCCCGATTACGATCTACACAACATTTCAAAAACACATACCATTCAAAGTACATGTTAGTATCATGCTAACATTGATACATATTAGGAATCGTATTTCCTAATACTTCTTTAACTTTCCAAAATATTCATTTTAGTCCTAAGGACTCTTTTTAAACTTCCAACCAACATTTTCAAGTCTAAACCATACATTTATCATTCTTTACACCTGAGGACCCAAACTTTAAAGATTTACACACTAGTCCTTGAATTTGCCGAAATTTCAAATTGGTCCCCAAAGTTAACATAACTTCAAAATCAACCTTCTAGTCACTTTAACTTAATTTTCCAACACAATACACTTCAAAAACAAGCTTAAAAACCAAACCCCTAAACTTCCCAAATTTACAACTTAATCCTCAACACTTTATAAACTTCCACATTAGTCCAAATAACTTTCTAAAGCTGACAAAATCATCCTTACACTATTTATAACCTTAGGAAAATTTTCCATAATTTCCCAATAATTTCTACCATAGCCGAATACCAAAGGTCACTTTGACCAAACTTTACATTTTGATTCAAGCATGAATTCAACCTCAAAACAACGTATTCAAGCTTCTAACATCATTCTCACTTCAAATAAAAATTTTGCAAGAGTTTCCCCTAATTTTTCCATTTTCACAAATTCAACCTACATCAAAATTCATGGAATTTTCACTATTTGCAAGCTTGAGACAACATCACAACATCATATCTAATCAAAAGAATCCATAAAACATGAAAATCCAACTTGTTCTTCATAAACCCTAATCCTCAAACTCAACATATAGACATAAAACCAACTAAAAAATTATACCAAATGAAAGAGAATTCAATGGAGATTAATTCTCTATTTCTTGTCTTAAACCAAAAACCAATCGAATCATGCTAAAAATTGAATCAATTTTTTTTACCTTGCTATGGTGTTTCAAAAATGGAGGAAGAAGATGGAGAAATTTTCTAGCTTTTTCTTTATTAATTATAATGACAAATGACATTTTATTCTTAAAAACCAATATAAAAATCTCCACTAATAGTGTAATGACCAATTTGCCCATTAGTTATAACCAATAGGATCACAACACTTATCTTATATTATCCAAAATAATCAATTTAATATAAAAAGTAAGGGCAAAATTACCAAAATGCCATTAATGAATCTTGGTATTTTAAAAAATGCCATTATCCCTTATTTACTCAAATACTGTATAGAATTGAATTCAAATCGAATCAAAACGATCCCAAAACTTAACACCATCTTCTTTTAGTCTATCTAAGACTCCCATAAAATTTTCGTAATTTTTTGAGTTCGAATAGCCATCCGAACTAATTCCTGAAACTTATTCCCGTTATAGCTTTTTATGCAAATCACGTACCAAAAATTCGCTTCCCACCAAAAATCTTATACCGGGATAAATTATTCATTTTTTCCATAAGAATAATTATTGGGAAAATTACCATGTTGGTCCCTAAACTTTTCCAACTTTTCACTTTTGTCACAATTTTTTTTTACATTTTATTCACTGAACTAAAACCACTAACTTTTAAATCTTTGCAATTTAGTCACTAACCAAAATTTGGGGTATTACACACCTGATGGAATATTTTTATTGCACATATAAGTAGTACAAGTTACATGAAGTTGATCTGTATAATTAGATTTCTTATATGAGATTTATGTGGAAATCTATTTTTGATCGAACAATTAGGGGATAAATAGATACTTGATTCGAATAAAAATGCAGTATAAGATATCGAATTTCGATCGAAGTGCAAAGTTAAGCGTGCTCAAGGCATATGATGGGTGACCTATTGGGAAGGTCTCGTGTCAGTACTTGAGACTGATAAAAAGGAATTAGTTCGAGTTAATATTATTCGTATGGATAATTGATAAAGGATTATTAAGAGAATTTTATTCGATAAAGATTTCAGGTAAATTATCAGTATATTAGACCGAGTCAAAATTTTAAGATTTTGATTTTTACAAAATTATGGAATATTTTGTACATCAAAAATATTTATTTATGGAAATTAGAAATATGAGGATTTCATATTTGATCTGATAGTTTGAAAAATGGAAATTGTAGTAATTGATTATCAGGTAGTCGGATCGAATTGGAATTTTAAAGACAGTTCCATAAGCCATGGAAAATTCATAAAATATTATTTTTATGAATATTTTAATATTTTTAGTTGGATTCTAACTAGATTTAGTTCTACTTCTACATGATGGCAAATTAGAAAATAGAACTTAGTTGGAAGATTATTTGGTCTTAAGTAATTAAATGAATTTAATATTCATTTAATTAAACACACTTGGAATTAATAAGATAAAAGATGAACAAAATATGTTCATCTTCTACTCCTCCATTTTCAAAAAACACAAGAGAGAGAAGGGAAAAAATACAAAAAATGTTCCTAGGCATTTTGAAGGCTTCCAAACAAGATTCAAGGTAAGTTTTTGATAGAAAATTAATCTATGTTTAATTTTCTTTCATTTGATAGTAATTTTACAAAGAGTTATGAAGATTTGTTCATGTTACTGATGAGAGAAAAAATAGGGTTTCATGTTCTATGTTGAGATTGAAGCTTGATTTAAGTAAATCAAGTGTTATGGAGTTGAAATTAAGCTTAGATTTAGATTAATTTCATGTTTGAAGATATAAACCCTAACCCTAGAATTTGGGATTTTATTTAGGGTTTTAAAATTAAGGATGAATATGGAAGATTTATGATTCTATAAGATTGATTATGGCATTAGGACCAAAATGAAGTCCTTGAAAAGCTTAGACACCCAATATGGCATGTAGGAATAAATTAGGCGTTTTAAGTGTTAATTCTTAGAAATGAAGAATATATGTTGGAAAAATTATTTTGAGCATATTAGAATGTTGTTTGAATGAAAATAACCTTGGGAAGGTGTAGTGACCAATTCGGCCAAAGGCTAAAATAGAAGGAAAATTTTGAGAAAAATTGTAAAAATGTTGGATTGGTTAATTAGTACAAGTTTACAAACTTTTGTGTGAAATTGGTGACTAAAGTGTCACTTTAACAAAGGTTAGTGGATTGAAGAGCACTGAGTAAAACTTAGTGCAAATGTTAGAATTATGGAGTAATTGTGATTCGAGTTTGAATAAATTGCAAAAATGTGCAAAATGGTCACTAGGGACCAAAATGGACTACTCAGCTACTAAGGGAGAAAAAGTGAAAATTTTAGGAAAATTTTTATATTCTAATAATTATACCAGTATTTTATAGTTAAGCAGTGTTAGATAAAAAAATCTAACATGTATGTTATTGTATATGTTTGATGGGTAAATATGCAACATTCGAGCAAGACAAGGAAACACAATATAAAAGAGGCAAGGAAAAAGTACTGAACTAGCTTAGTGAGGCCCAGTATTTTGCATAGCCCAAGTGAGTGCATTATATGCATGTATGACATGTTACAAATAGGATGACTTGCGATAAGTCGGCCTTGATATTAATGAAAATGTATGTTAATCAAAGTTATGCAAATGGCATGAAATATTAAATTGCATATGTGATACATTGATATGGCATAATGGTTTATCTAAGATAAATCGAATTTTAGATTTTGGGTATGAACTGCTCATTATCAAATTATGGATGATAGTATTTATGGATTGGATACTGAATGTGAAAATATTATATTGTTATGCCTGAGAGCTAGTGTGAGAGTCTTTGGAATAGTTGGATAGCCATAGAGTCTTAGAAGCCACATTCCAGCACTACGGTGCGATCTAGACACTTCGGTATTAACATCAGACGCTACGGCATTACAGACACTACGGTGTCGTTATGATGACTCGTATACCATAGGTTCACATAAAATTATACTTTGGGCTATAATTCATGAAATGCTTTTTTGCAAGTAGATAGGCCAGTAAGTCTATCATATTTATTACCGATAAAGTAAGAATGATATTATGACTTTGAATATATATATATACATACAACCATGATTCATTGAAATAATTTATTTCTCATTTACTATGATAAATGATGAAATGTTATAATTTGCACGGGAAATCGTTTACCATTTTTGCAGGGATTGTGTATTTATGTTAATTGTTTATGTTGTTATACTTATGCCTCACTAAGTTATACTTATCCTGTGTTTCGTAATACAAGTAGGTCGATCAGGCTAGCATTATTGAAGAAAGAGCTGCACTTTTGGAAATCGAGTTATCGCTTATAAGCAATAGTATGTACACTTACATCCTAGCCTAGTGGGCATGTACACGTATTTTAAATTTGTAGTTGTTTTGTATTACTAAACTTATAAGTTAGTTTACTTATTTTAAGTGGGCTTGTAACCTAAGTATTATGAATGGATAGGATGGTTTTAAACTCTTAGCAATAGGATTTGGTATAATTATTATATAGTTAATGCTAACAGAGTAGCGATTTTAAAATCAAGGAAAGGGTCTGGATAACACACACAGTTTACACCCTGAATTATATTTTCATGTTAATAACTGTCTTAAATATTTATTTAACCAATTCAGGGTCGAAACTAGGTGACACTAGACAGGTTTGTAATTTAATGGAACTGAGGAAATCAGCTAAAAACTTTAGTAACATCTTCAATATGTATTTAATCATCAAATATACATTGAGGGTGTTACATGTCGTATGGAAATGAATATATTAACAATAAGCACTTGCGAAATAGTCAATAAATGCAAAGCACGTAACTATTAAAAACTGAAAATACTAAGCGTTCATCGCAAACACCCCTATCCAAATTAAAAGACTAGTTCATGCCTGGGGAAACCAACAAAAAATCATCGTTTTTAAAAATCATCTCAAAATCAAAAATATTTTTAAGAAAAATGGACTAAAAAAATATATCTGTCGATGCAACCCTTCAATGGATCCAGAGCTCTCGGCAAGACTGCATGGTTGAACCTTGGTTTGCCTATACCCTCTCTTTTTTCCACAAGGTGTAGCACTCTTTTGCTCATTCGTTGGAATCCTTTATAGAGGTGCTCATGGACTCTTTTATTGGGATGTCAACATTAGCTCATGATGTCACTAAACCAAGTAGCAAAGAACTTAGCCATAATTGTTCTCTACCTCTCAAAGAGAATGGCAATAGCTTCAGTTTTACTGTCTTATCAGTCACACTAGGTTGTTGAAATAGTTGGCAAACCTCCATAAATTGCTTCAGATGTTGCCTTGGGTCTCCCATGGGTGCTCCATCAAATTGACCTACATTCAATAATGACTAAATCATTACGATTTAAGTTTAAAATTGGCTATATTTACCTCTGGACAAATCAGTCCTTCTAAAAAATTATCCATGCTTGGTGCTAATTGTTCCTTGATAGGTCGTTCTCATCAGTAACAGTCAGAGCGGGCGGTCGATGAACTAATGATTGGAAAAAGGTTAATGATTCAATACAAGTAAATAATGCCAAGAATACGTATTTTTATGCGCAAGTATACACGATCAACAATTAATATAGTAGTGACTTGAGTATTGTATCCACAAGGATTATCCAGGAATTAAAAGCCATGATAAATACTTGTGAATTGAAACAATTAAGATGGGAATTATTTTCAAATTTAATTAAGGAAATGGTTAAAGGAAAATAAAGTAAAGATTCAGGCAGGTTGGCAAACACTTGTGTCAAGATGATTGATGGGCTTGGCAAGGGATGCATGGATTTCACGCTCGCTGATAAGTGTTCAAAAGTACTATTTTTCTTACCCTTTTTACTCATATTACTGTTAGACTTAGGCTCATATTAGTTGCATAATTAGCCATTCATGCATTAATCCATGTTTCCTTCCATCGTTGAGCTTGATTACATAACTTGGTAGTTTTTGTGGGAAAAGATGCTGCTTTGGTGTGTTTCGTGTGTATATGCAGGATCACTTGCCAAACCAAGGCTAGAGCTAGTTGCCAGGGTAATGCATGAAGGAGACGCCGAGCTAGTTGCCATGGCAATACATGAAGGAGACGCCGAGTTAGTTGCCAGGGCAATTGTCGACAAGAGCAAAGGCGATATGGAAGTAGAAATTAATGACTAGACAAGCCCAAGATGACGTGGAGCAAAGCCCAAACCCAAAGGAATTTGATTTCCATGTAGAGATTAAAGAAGAATTAAATTCCAAGAAGATAGGAGAAGTTCTAGTAGGAATATAATTATAATAAAGAATTATATTCTTTAAAGATAATTTAATTCCAACTTAACTTCCTCCTCAAAGAAGGACTTTGGCCTAGCCCTATAAATAAGATGGAGATTTCGACAATCAGGAGAGAGCAAGAGAGTGGAATTTCGACAACTCCAAGGAAGGCAAGAGGAGAGAATTTTCGACAAGCATCTAGGGCAAGGAGGATTTCGACAAGCCTCCTTCTTCATCCTTTTTCTTCTTGTTCGATTGGGTTCATGCTAGGGATTATTTATCTTGTGTTTCTTTGGAACCTAGCCATGAACTAAATCTATTTGGCTATGGTTATTGTGTTTTTTGGTTGTGAGAAGCTATTGGTTTTTGTTTAGGTAATAAGAGTTTGCACCTTTCTATTCAAGGTTTATTCATTCTTGGCTCTTATTCTTGTTTGCGAGTGAATTGGGAGAGGATCTCGTGATTTCATCTATTTATCTAATATCGGTAGAGTTAGATTCAAGAAATGAATGAATATGATCTTTATTCAATCTATTGATGGTGAAGATTAATCCGGCTTAGGAATAAGTTAAGGATTTCAACGGCTAAAAAGAGCGCAAGATTGGTTGTTGTTCACCCTTGATTCACGCAGGGATGTATTATCAAGGCATGCACAAGTAGCTAGAGTTTTGACTTAGGGATAAGAAGAAACCATTGAAGAACGCTCTGCTGAGCGTTGAAGATTGCTGCCCAGACGCCCAAGTAGTTGCCCAACTAGTTGCCCAGACAACCATCGATTAGTTGCCAAGGCAACCCCGCTGTGCAAGTTGCCACGACAACTGAGTTGCCCGTGCACTCTTTTACTAAGACGATCCAATCGGCTATCACAACTCAACTCACGATAACCTGACCTATCTCTCTCTCATTTGATCTCATCTTTTCTTTTACTTTAGTGCTTTCTTGTTTAGTTATTAGTTAAACTCCTATAATCCTTTATTTGTGTTTTTACTTTTCACAGTGCAAGAGACTAGATTCTTGAAGTGGCACCAATCCCTGTGGAGACGATATCTTTTATACTATAACTTGCAACGTGTATACTTGCACAATTGCGTAGCACTTATTACGCGCAACAAGTTTTTGGCATCGTTGCCGGGTATTGGCAATAGCAACTTTGTTTTTATTTTCTTGCAGTTTCTTTTTACTTTTCGTGTTTAAGATTCAAAGGGCTAACAAACTTTGGTTTTGCATTGGTATATGAGTAGGGCGAGATCGACTACACAAGAATATCCCTTTGATCCATAAATCGAACGAACCTTACAAAGACTTAGACGAAGGATAAGAGTAGCAATGGCTAATCAAGACGGCAATATGAATCAAAATGTTCCAGCAGGAGGAGGAGTGATTCTTGCATGAAACAGAACTATTCGAGACTATCTTGAAGAAGATCTTGATGGACTTAATCCAGGAGTTGTCGCACCTGAAATCGAAGCCGACCACTTTGAGTTAAAACCGGTAATGTTTGATATGATCAACACAATTGGTCAATTTGGTGGCTCAGCAACTGAAGATGCACGGCAACATCTAAAATCTTTCCTCGAGATTTGCAACTCGTTCAAAATACACAGTCACCCCCGATGTCTTACGATTAAAATTATTCCCCTATTCACTGAGGGATAGGGCGAAAGTATGGTTGAATAGCATTTCTGCCGGATCAATAGCATCTTGGACCGATCTTTGTCGTGATTTCCTTGCTCGATTTAATCCTACAAATTTGACTGATAAGCTTCGTAACGACATTACTTCTTTTCGGTAGGCAGATGATGAATCCATGTATGAGGCTTGGGAGCGATATAGAGAACTTCTACACAAATGCCCCCTACACGGATTCCCGGTGTGGACTCAAGTAACAATGTTTTACAACGCAGTGAATACACCAACAAGGATGATGCTAGATGCCTCGACAAACGGCATACTCTTAGATAAGTCGCCGGAGGAAGCAATGCAAATTTTAAACAGGCTGGCCAAGAATGATTATCAATTCCCATCTACTAGAAGAGGAGGAGTTAGACGCCAAGCCACAATAAATGAACTAGGATCATCAGATTCAATTTCGGCACAATTGGCCACTTTAACCAAGATGGTCCAGAACATGCAAAAACCAAACAACACACATGAGGTCAAGGTAATGGATTCTTTTTGTGAGTTATGTGGTGATAACCATGATTCTTCTGAATGTATACAGAATCTGGAATCCAGCTTCTACGTGGGGAATTACAATCGGAACAACAACGTGATGTCCAATACATACAATCCAGCTGGAAGAAGCACCCAAATTTTTCATGGAGTAATCCCAACAATGCTCTAAACCAGAACAATCTGAATGCACAAGCATCAGTATTCCAGCAGAATATGCCACAGCAATAGTTGCCGCAGCAACAACTGACAACATCTAGTTCTTTGGAAAATTCTCTAAATGCTTTTATGATGAAAACTGAATCTTATATGGCTGAGAGTAGTAATTTCATAAAAAGAACTGATGCTTTTATTAACAGGACCGAGATGAGATTACAAAACCAAGAGGCGACAATCAAATCATTGGAAAATCAAGTCGGACAGTTTGTTCAAAATCTGAATACTAGACCGCAAGGAGGTTTACCTAGCGATACTGAAGTCGCAAGAGGAACTGGCCACGAGCAATGTAAGGCAATCACCACTAGAAGTGGCCAACAACTTAGAGAGGCTCAAACCCGCTCATCAAACAAAACTCCACAAAAAGATCAAGACGAACCTAGCAGCAAAGCCTCAGATGCTGAACTAGGAATTGCCGCGGCAACCGGCAATAAGCATGCCTCGCCAATCGACGATAAAGATGCCTCGGCAACTTGCGATAAGCATGCCTCGACAACCCTAGTTGATAACGCCTCCAGTTGTCCCGTCAATGCCGTCAATCAGGTTTCAAACCAATGAAAGGATCGAAGATATCCGACTTCCACCACCATTCCCACAAAGGTTGAAGCGACAAAAGCAAGAATACCAATTCAAGAAGTTTCTTGATATCCTAAAGCAAGTCCACATCAACTTGACATTGGTGGAAGCAATTTAACAAATGCCAAACTATGCCAAGTTTCTTAAAGACATTGTGTCCAAGAGAACAAGGCTAGGAGAGTTTGAAACAGTCGCCGCAATAGAGGGATGCATGGCAATGTTGCACAATCGTATGCCACCCAAGTTGAAGGATCCCAAAAGTTTCACAATACCCTGTTCTATTGGAAATCACTATGTCGGGAAAGCATTATGCGACTTTGGGGCTAGCATAAACTTGATGCCTAAATCGGTTTTCCAGAAACTAGGAATCGGGAAGGCAAGACCTACAACAGTTATGCTACAGCTAGCCGACAGATCTTATGTGCATCCAGAGGGAAAAATCGAGGACATACTGGTAAAAGTTGATAAATTTATTTTTCCCGCTGACTTTATTGTTTTGGATTGTGAAGCAGATGAGCATGCACCCATCATTCTCGGGAGACCATTCCTAGCAACAGGGAGAACCTTGATCGATGTTGAAAAGGGAGAACTCACAATGAGGGTGAATGACCAGCAAGTTAAACTAAATGTGTTCCAAACACTAAGGCATGCCGATGATCCAGAAGAATGCCAACTTCTTCATGCCACGACAGAGTTTAACTTCGACGAGGAATTTAGTTGCCTCGGCAACTACATTGCCGATCAAGAGGAACCTGAGGAGTATGAAGAACCGATCGATGAGGAACAACAAGAAGAGGCAAATTGGCTAGTCAATCAACCAGGTACATACTTTGAACCACTGGATTACTCAGGTAAGGAAGGTAAGCTCGAAAAACCCTCTATTGAACAACCACCGATTCTTGAGTTGAAACAATTACCAAAGCAACTAAAATATGCATACTTAGGAACCAATAATACATTGCCTGTAATTATTTCTTCTAAGTTACAGCCTGAGCAGGAAAAGAAGCTGATCAAGATGTTGAAGCTACACAAAAAGGTAATAGGGTGGACAAATGCCGACTTAAAAGAAATTAGCCCGGCAGTGTGCATGCACAAGATTTTGTTGGAAGATGATCATAAACCTTCAATTGAGGCCCAAAGAAGACTGAATCATGCCATGAAAGGGGTTGTAATGAAAGAAATCATCAAGTGGCTTGACGCCGGCATTATATGCCCTATCTCTGATAGTACATGGGTAAGTCCGGTACAATGTGTACCGAAAAAGGGAGGTATAACAGTGGTAAGTAATGAAAATAATGAACTCATTCCAACCAGGATTGTAACCGGTTGGAGGGTTTGTATGGATTATCGAAAGCTAAACAAAGCCACCAGGAAAGATCACTTCCCATTACCCTTTATTGATCAAATGCTTGACCGTCTTACAGGTAAACCCTTTTATTGTTTTCTTGATGGTTATTCAGGTTACAATCAAATTGCCATAGCACCAGAAGATCAAGAAAAGACAACCTTCACATGCCCATACGGTACTTATGCCTTCCGAAGGATGCCGTTCGGATTGTGTAACGCCTCGACAACCTTCCAAAGATGCATGATGGCACTCTTTTCAGACATGGTCGAAGACTTCCTTGAGATCTTCATGGATGATTTTTCTATTTTTGGTAATGACTTCGACAGTTGTCCCGGAAATTTAGAGAAGGTGTTGGCAAGATGTGAAGAAACTGATTTAGTCCTCAATTGGGAGAAATGCCATTTTATGGTAGATGAAGGAATAGTTCTCGGCCACAAGATTTCATCCAAGGGAATTGAAGTAGACAAAGCCAAGGTGGACGTGATCGAGAGATTACCCCCACCAAGTTCGGTTAAAGGAATTCGAAGCTTTCTTGGACATGCAGGTTTTTACAGGAGGTTCATTCATAACTTTTCTAAAATCACTAAACCCTTGTGCAATTTGCTTGAACAGGATAAAGTCTTCGATTTTGATGATTCTTGTACCCAAGCATTCGAAACCCTAAAGAAAAAAGCTTGCCTCGGCACCCATTGTCGTTCCACCAGATTGGATGCTACCTTTTGAGATCATGTGTGATGCAAGTGATTTCCCGGTAGGAGCAGTCCTAGGCCAACGCACAGGTAAGACCTTCCATGTGATATACTACGCTAGTAAAACTCTTAATAGTGCCCAAGTGAATTACACAACAACGGAGAAAGAGTTACTAGCTGTAGTTTTTGCATTTGACAAGTTTCGATCCTATTTGTTTGGTACAAAGGTAATTGTTCATACGGACCATTCAGCTATCAAATATATATTTGCTAAAAAGGATGCCAAACTTCGTTTGATTCATTGGATATTACTTTTACAAGAATTTGATATTGAAATTAAGGACAGGAAAGGAATAGAAAATCAAGTGGCCGATCACTTATCACGTTTAGAACACAACAGGGAGGAGGACTCTGATCTAGAGATATGCGATGCATTCTCGGATGAACAGATTTTAGTTGCCTCGGCAACCATGGACGTGCATGCCTCGGCAACCCTCGATGCCTCGACAACCATGGATGCACACGCCTCGGCAACTCTCGACCCCGCAACAGTCTTTGACGCGCACGCCTCGACAATTTTGGGAGCAGTCGCCACGGCAGCACATGCCTTGGCAATACCCTGGTACACGGATTTAGTTAATTTCCTTATTTGTGGTATTTTACCTTATGGCATTACTCACCAAGGGAAGAAGCGGTTCCGCCATGATGCGAAGCATTACTTTTGGGACGAGCCTCTTTTGTTTAAACAATGTGCAGATCAGGTTATACGCCGATGTGTCCCTGAAGAAGAGCAACAGAATGTACTCCAGCAATGCTATTCTTCACCCTAAGGAGGACATTTTGGAGGAACTCGTACCGCGGCCAAAGTTTTGAAGTCTAGTTTGTATTGGCCAACATTGTACAAAGATGCCCAAGACTTTTACAAGTAATGTGATCGTTGCCAGAGGACGGGCAATATCTCTAGATGACATGAGATGCCGCTCCAGAACATCATCGAGGTGGAATTGTTCGATGTATGGGGGATCAATTTTATGGGACCTTTCCCTCTTCATTCGGCAACCTCTACATTCTACTTGCCGTCGACTACGTGTCTAAATGGGTTGAGGCAGCTGCAGGTCCCAACAACGATTCCAAGACCGTGCAACGATTATTGCAGAAAACATATTTACACAGTTTGGGATGCCGAGAGGAATTATCAGTGACGAAGGCAAGCATTTTGACAACAGACTAATTGCCAAGATGTTGCAACGCTTCGGCATATCACACAAGATCGCCACGACATATCACCCACAAACCAACGGGCAAGCAGAAATTTCCAACCGGGAATTGAAGGGTATACTCGAGAAAGTTGTAAATCCCTCTAGGAAGGATTGGTCATTAAGACTAGATGACGCACTTTGGGCATATCGCACTGCATTCAAAACACCCTTAGGTATGTCCCCCTTCCGACTTGTCTATGGCAAAACATGCCATCTACCGGTGGAAATCGAATACAAGGCATATTGGGCAATCAAGACCGTGAATATGGATTGGGAAAATGCCGGACAAAAGCGTTTGTTGGACCTCAATGAGATAGAAGAATTCCGTGCACTCGCCTATAACAATGCACGAATCTACAAGGAGAAAACAAAGCGATGGCATGACAAGAAACTATTGCCGCGGCAATTCATGCCAGGACAACTAGTTCTCTTATTCAATTCTCGGCTAAGACTTTTCTCGGGAAAGCTAAAATCAAGATGGTCGAGACCATTCGAAGTCGTCAAACCATTCTCTCATGGTGTCGTGATAATCAAGTCCATCACTGACAAACATGAATTCAAAGTTAATGGATAAAGATTGAAACACTACAATGGTGCCCATGGAACGTAACAAAGAAGTGGTCAACTTGGGAGATGCATGAGCATGCTCTCCTTTCAATATTTCCTTTTTCTTTTTATTTTCATTTTTATTTTTAGGAGATATTTTATTTTTCTTCATTATCTTTAGTTTTCAGGTTTTCTTTTCCACAACAAGACTCACAACCACTATGCTATAGAAATTTCCTGTCGAGATCCTTGCCCCGGCAACCCAATGAAGTAGTCGCCACGACAACCGCAAAAGATGATGCCGCGGCAACCTACATCGTGCCTGCACAAGCTGATGCCACGACAACCAACCCTGAAGACGCCACGGCAACCAAAGCTAAAGACATCCTGACAACCATTGCAAAAGCCAAAGACAACACCAATTGAATCCTCCAAGCGAAAAGCCTATGACACTGATAAAGAGGACGATGAGGACAACCCCGTACGAGGATCGATTCCACCACCGGCAACAAGGAAACAACCATCGCGTTCAAGCAAGAGAATCAAGACACCGACCAAAAGGAAACTAATCATCTACGATGACGAACTCTCAGAGTAAGTCTTCGTTTACATTTTATTTTTTATTATTTTTGTTTAATGCATGCATTGAGGACAATGCCTCACTCGAGTTTGAGGGGGATTGTTATTAGTAGTTACCATAATTAGTTACATTCATCTTAAGTATTACATTTAGGATACATAAATTGCTTGCCATGCCTTTAATTGGAACAAGAATTGCTTAGATTTGATGAATATTCGATGATGACTTTGCCAATGCACTTAATTGATAGAATTTTTATTCTAGGATAACCATGGAAAAACTTAGAATTTTACTATGATGCTAAATTTTATGAAACACTGTTCTGGTTTGATTGATTTAAGGAATTCTAGTGAACTTAGGTTGATAATTAACAAATTGGGGGATTAGGGTAAAAATTGGATGAATGCTAGAGGTGCCCGAAATTGGCTCTAGCATGTGCAAAAAAAAATTGATCGCTAGAGGTGCCCGAAACTGGCTCTAGTATGTGTTAAAAAAATTGATCGCTAGAGGTGCCCGAAACTAGCTCTAGTCGAATAAATTAACTTATGAAAACTAAAAACAAAACACTAAAGGTGCCCGAAACTGGCTCTAGTTAAAACATGTTAAAAAGAACCCAATGAAGTAATTTGAAAACCTATTGTTTGCATAGAATCTGAAAAATCAACTTGCACACAACTCCGCACACACTCACAAGCATTATAGTTTGATTCCGAGTAACTCCTAAGTTTTCCGAAAATAAATAGCCAATCATACTTTGTACCCCGGTTCAGAGAATTGAAATCAAGTTCAAAGCTAAGTATGTGAAAATTGAAGTCTTGGCAGGTAATTATGAGTTTGCATTGCTTGAGGACAAGCAATAGTTCGAGTTTGGGGGTGTGATAAGTGTTCAAAAGTACTATTTTCTTACCCTTTTTACTCATATTATTGTTAGACTTAGGCTCATATTAGTTGCATAATTAGCCATTCATGCATTAATCCATGTTTCCTTCCATCGTTGAGCTTGATTACATAACTTGGTAGTTTTTGTGGGAAAAGATGCTGCTTTGGTTTGTTTTGTGTGTATGTGCAGGATCACTTGCCAAAGCAAGGCTAGAGCTAGTTGCCAGGGCAATGCATGAAGGAGATGTCGAGCTAGTTTCCAGGGCAATACATGAAGGAGACGCCGAGCCAGGGCAGTTGTCGACAAGAGCAAATGTGATATGGTAGTCAAAATTAATGACTAGACAAGCCCAAGATGACGTGGAGCAAAGCCCAAACCCAAAGGAATTAGATTTCCATGCAGAGATTAAAGAAGAATTAAATTCCAAGAAGATAGGAGAAGTTCTAGTAGGAATATAATTATAGTAAAGAATTATATTCTTTAAAGATAATTTAATTCCAACTTAACTTCCTCCTCAAAGAAGGACTTTGGCCTAGCCCTATAAATAAGATAGAGATTTCGACAATCAATAGAGAGCAAGAGAGGGGAATTTCGACAACTCCAAGGAAGGCAAGAGGAGAGAATTTTCGACAAGCATCTAGGGAAAGGAGGATTTCGACAAGCCTCCTTCTTCATCCTTTTTCTTCTCGTTCGATTGGGTTCATGCTAGGGATTATTTATCTTGTGTTTCTTTGGAACCTAGCCATGAACTAAATCTATTTGGCTATGGTTATTGTGTTTTTTGGTTGTGAGAAACTATTGGTTTTTGTTTAGGTAATAAGAGTTTGCACTTTTCTATTCAAGGTTTATTCATTCTTGGTTCTTATTCTTGTTTGCGAGTGAATTGGGAGAGGATCTCGTGATTTCATCTATTTATCTAATATTGGGAGAGTTAGATTCATGAAATGAATGAATATGATCTTTATTCAATCTATTGATGGTGAAGATTAATCCGGCTTAGGAATAAGTTAAGGATTTCAACGGCTAAAAGGAGCACAAGATTGGTTGTTGTTCACCCTTGATTCACACAAGGATGTATTATCAAGGCATGCACAAGTAGCTAGAGTTTTGAATTAGGGATAAGAAGAAACCATTGAAGAACGCTCTGCCGAACCTTGAAGATTGCTGCCAGACGCCCAAGTAGTTGCCCAGACAACCATCGATTAGTTGCCAAGGCAACCCCGTTGTGCAAGTTGCCACGGCAACTGAGTTGCCCGTGCACTCTTTTACCAAGACGATCCGATCGGCTATCACACCTCAACTCACGATAACCTGGCCTATCTCTCTCTTATTTGATCTCATCTTTTCTTTTACTTTATTGCTTTCTAGTTTAGTTATTAGTTAAACTCCTATAATCCTTTATTTGTGTTTTTACTTTTCACAGTGCAAGAGACTAGATTCTTGAAGTGGCACCAATCCCTGTGGAGACGATATCTTTTATACTATAACTTGCAACGTGTATACTTGCACAATTGCGTAGCACTTATTACGCGCAACACTCGCAAAGACAACAATTATTAACATTTAGCTTTGGTTTTATTGTCGAATAGATTTTAAGTTAGTATTACTTCTGCCGATGGCAATACCCTAAGTTAACTACTTTCAACATCTATACGTCTTTAGTGAATTTTGAATTATTGACTTGGAGAAGAATCAATCTATACTCCTAAGGGATAGATTCACTTTAGGGGTAAGTTTCATCTACTTGAATTTCTTTTGTCGCAGTTTCTCTCCTTAGTATTTGGAAATTAATCCTTATCTCCAAAGTATGTTAAGATATTAGGGGATAATAAGAATTCAATGCCATCTATCATATGAAAATGAATATATTAACAGTAAGCACTTGCGAAATATACAATAAAGCCAAAACATGTAATTATTAAAAACTAAAAATACTAAGCATTCTTCGCAAACACCCCTAGCCAAATTAAAAGATTAGTTCATGGTTGGGAAAACCAACAATAAATCATTGTTTTTAAAGATCATCTCAAAATTAGAAATATTTTTAAGAGAAATGAACTAAAGAAGGAGATCCGTTGATGCAGCCCTTTAATGGATCCAAAGCTCTTGGCAAGATTGCTTGGTTGAACCTTGGTTCGCCTCTACCTCTCTTTCTTCCTCATAATGTAGCACTCTTTTGCTCATTCATTGGACTCCTTTATATAGGTGCTTATGGAAACCCTAATTAGGGTTAGGGTTTGTTACCATCATTCTCGACAAGTTTCCTCCTCATAAAATTAGGGCTGAACTGGCTTTGACTCAAGGCTGTTTGACTAGGCATCGAACTTTATTCTTTTTCCAAGCGATTGTAATGCCTCGGTTTTGGGCCTAGCAGTTTTGAGGTTTATTAGATGGTCCGATGGACTGGGCTAGATATTTGAGTCAGATTCGGGACCATATTTTTTGGTAAGATAAAAATGTGGAAAAATAGTTAAAAATCATCTTTTAATATATATTGATTTTTGGTGGAATCAATTTTGGAAAATGGAATTTGGAAATGTGACATTTTGGTTATTGACCAAAATACGATTTTTGAAAACTATTTTAAGTGACTAAAATGAAAAGGGTCAAATTCTTAGAATCTTTAAGGAGCTAAATTACCAAGTTTTTGCTGGTGGTTTCTACCTTTAATTAAATCCTTCTAAACATGTGTTTTAAAGGTGGTTTAAGAGGGATTAAAATATCTAAGTTATTTGCTTTTAAAGAAAATTTACGTAACTTTTTCCTAAACCTTTTCTCTCAACTTTTTTTCTGCAAAACAATCAGAATTTCATCAAAATCCAGAGGTGGGAGATTCTTTTCACTTAGATTATTGATTCTAACTTGATTCTTTAATTTTGTATACAAAAT
The DNA here is from genome assembly GCA_019671005.1 of Hibiscus mutabilis. Classification (NCBI taxonomy): domain Eukaryota; kingdom Viridiplantae; phylum Streptophyta; class Magnoliopsida; order Malvales; family Malvaceae; genus Hibiscus; species Hibiscus mutabilis. The sequence continues at coordinate 25,549,066 of CM033750.1, read as the reverse complement.
CTCATTAAAATCTTATATTTTCTTAGCTTTAAACAAGCAAATTGAGGGAGAAATCACATAACAGGGGTAAGGTCCATGATATCCTCTGTTAAATGGTTCTTTACTGATATTCCCAAGTATTTGATCATTGATTTATGGTTTATAATCTGATTTTATGTTTTTATATAGATTTAATTGGGTAAATTTGATGAAATGATGAAAGATTCAAATTGAATATGATTTCCAGTGTTATGAATTTTTTTGAACATATTTTGGATGTGTAATGATGTTGATAAGTCAATTTTATCAATGGAATCCCGAAACTCTTGAATCTCTAATTGTTTAGGTTGCTAGTTTTGTGTTTTTGAGGTGTTATGGTGGTTGTGTGTTTACTGAAGGTGTTAGATTGATTTGATTATGTTTCTAGATGTTAATTGATGATAAAAGTGGTGTTAGATTGTTAGGTTGTGGCTGGGTTGTGTTTGGGAAAGGATTAGTTGAAGTTTTAGTTGTTGTGGTTGGGTAATTGTGAGGTGAGTGAATGAATCCGTGAGGATCTGTTGTTGCAGTATTGTAAATGCATGGAGATCCATTAATCCTCTATTTTTATGTGGTTTAAACTGGGAGGTTGTTTTGGAAGCAAACAGTGTGGCGTTGGAGGCCTCAAACGCTTGATTTCGCGTCTACAAATCAAGGCTTCGCATATCAGTGAGTGAGAACGTGGATTCTAAATTTGGAATGTTTTAAAAGTGGTTTATGGGAGTTTAAACTTAGCTTGATACGCTAATATGATATGGTTTTCTCTCTCGATCGTCCCAGTATGATATAGTTTAATGCACTTATTTTGATTTATATAATACCTATTGTTAAAGCATGTTTTAAACTATGTGAAATACTATTTTTAAGCATGAGATGCTGAATGATGCACATAGTATGTGATCCTTATAAGTATATGGTTTATACTTTTGTTTTAAAGCATGGTTGTTGCTTTGGAAAATTGGTTTGGTTAATGCTTGATGAAAACATTGAGGTAAATGGTTAATTATATTGGCAAGTGATGTGGTTTTAAAATTGTTATCGGATATAGTTGGTCGGCCATAAGATTGAGTGCACTATAATAAGTCACCTTGGATGTTGAGGGTTTTAGATCTGTGTACCAAAAACTCCATCCTAGTAACCTAATGGTAGAGGGGGTTAAACAGTACCGTAGACTCCTGTTAGTGGATTAAGCGTCTAACCGTTGATTGGGGTTGGTGTCCCCGTAGGTTGAAAGGTGTACTCAATTGTTAATGTACCACGATTGTTATCGTATTGCTATTCTAGTTGAGATGGCTTGAAGTGTTGGTTGAACACTTATTGAATCCGTGTATCAATGAACTCTTTTGTTAATGGACTTGTTTAATGATCACTTGTAAGCTAATATAATTGTTAATGTACCATTGAAAGGTTTATATTTTGTGATGTGATTTATACATGTTTACTCTTTAAGCTTGGCATATGGTAGTTATGTATGAGAAGACGTAAATTGAGGTTGAGCAATGGGACTTGCTGTTGGTTAATGATACATGTTGCACATGGTCAATATGTTGGTTTTAAAGATGTTAAGTGCATGGTTTTAAAGGCATGATAATGTTTAAAAGGTTATTTGAAATAAGTTTCAAACTATTGTTGAGAAATGGTTTTAAATGCTTTGGTGGTGTTTTGTTTGTGAGCGCTCCTCACTAAGCCTTGTGTGCTTACGCTCTTATTGTCCATCAATGCAGAGAATTGATAGCTTTGGAGGTAGCAAGGAGCAAGGGATCCTAGCAAGACTTGTTTACCAAAGCATGTTTGGACTAGACTATAAGTAATAAAGAAAATGGGGTACTTGTTTTGGTTTTGGGAGATATTTGGATAGACCCCCTGTTTGAGCAAGTTAGTTTGATTGCTCTAAAGTTGTAAAGGGCCTTTATGGTTTTTTTTGGGTGATGGTTTGAAGTTTCATGTTTTACTTGAATGGTTTCCTAGGTTGCCTGCCTATAGATTTACGCTTGTTGCAAAATGCCATGAATTGATGTTGAATCTGTGATGCTATGCTGTGAATTATATCCTGAATATGTTGGATGTATGTTAGAAGCATATTGGGATGTTTTGAATAGGATATGAGCTTGTAAACCAGATAAATTTGACATTACAGGCCCAAGTATACCGATACGCAAGGGACTTTATCGGTATAGCTTGGCAAAATCAAGCAGGGTGTTTCAATATGGGCTTGGGTGTATCGGTACGGATTTTCTTTACTGTAATCTGCTTTTTGGGGCAAAACTCATGTACCTAAACACTATTATACCGTATCGGTACGGTTGTCAAACACTTTTGAACTGCCAGCTTGGCGTACCGAAACACTAGCATACCGTATCGGTACGATTGTCAAATATTTCTGAAGTGGTAGTTAAGCATACCAAAATGTGTCGGGGTGTATCGAAATAGTATAGGCTTGTTTAAGGGACCGTATTGATACGATGGCATTCATATCGATACGGTTGTCCGCAAATTCAGTTAAGGTCATCGAAATTGAGTTTTTTATTGCATATTGGTCGCTGAATGTTATGGATGCCATCGAAATCGAGCTGATTTGTGACATGAGATCATGAAACCTACTTAATTAAAGGTTGGTAACTTAAAAATGTGCTAAGTCCCTTTAGTTTGATCAAATCGATGCCCGATTGAGTTGGGTTTTCACCCGATATCAGTATGAACATATAGGTTAATGAATTTGCATTTAGACAAGAGAAAAGAAAAAAAGGGTCGCGTTTTGATTTTTTTCTTTTATGGTTTTCCTTGGTAAACCTAATGTAGCTCACTCGGTTCAGTCTTGCGACTAGGCTGGGTCAAGAGGGTTACATTTAGTGGTATCAGAGCCAGGTTTGGGATAGTTGGGAGTTGGTTTGGTTGTTGTAATGTGATTGTGAGTTGTTATCTGATGTTTAATATGCACGGTGACTATAATATGTACAGTGATTGCTTTATGCCATGTTGGGGTGAAATTTGGGAAACCCATTGCCTTATTATTATTGTTTGTAAAGTTTTGATTTTTGAAATGGAAGTCTTGGATCCTTGCTTGAAGCTAGCCTGAATGTTTTGTTTTGAAATGATTATCATGCCTTAGATATAATTTAGCACGATGGGACCAAGAAGAGAGTTACGATCTGGTACGATTGTTGCTGCTACTAGGTAGGATGTTGAGGGAGATGTTGTACCTCATAGAGGGTTGCCACCGCCCCCACCTATTCCACCCGAGGGAGTGGAGCAAGTACCACCTGCTCCAGCTGGGCTAGGGATGGGTAATATGGCACCGCTGATCCAGGCCATGACCAGTGCTTTTCAGGAAACAGTTGTGGGTGTTCATGTGCTGGCACCACCGATTTTTGGGAAGGGTTTGTTGTTAGAGCGTCTTTGTAGTTTGGGTGGAGTTGAGTTTCGAGGCTTGTCGCCTGAGGCTTCTGAGGGTTGGTTGGGCAATATTGAGAGGATACTGGGCCAGATGGGGTGTACCGATGCCTGTAAGCAAGGCTGTGGTGTTTCTTTGTTATAGGGTGATGCCTATACATGGTGGACTACCATGATTTCAAATGTGACGATCGATGATATGACCTAGGAGTTCTTTTGTAGTGCTTTCTGAAAAAAGTATTTGGGAGTCCGATATCAGGACGATAGGAAGTGGGAGTTCATGGCTTTGGTATAGGGCAGCATATCTGTGGCAGAGTATGAGGTACAGTTTGTGAGGCTGAGTCAGTACGCACCTGAGTTGGTCCTTGACAAGCCCCAGCAATGTGATCATTTTTGTTATGGGCTCGTGTAGGAGGTTAAGACATACATGCTTGCCGCTGATTACATCGATTTTGATGTATTGGTTTCATGGGCCAAGGATGTGGAGCAGAATCTTGATTTGGCTTCTGGGTCACGAGGCTTTAGCTTGGGTAAGATAACTACTGATTCTAGGTCTAGCAGTGGTCAAACTAAGAGGCATTGTGACAGGAGGTTTCACCCAGAGCCGAGGCATGGTGGAGGTGTTGTGGGACGTGGAGCCTAGGGGCAGGGTGCCCAGGCAAGAGCACCGTTTAACACCTGTTGGGTTTGTGGAGCCCGAGATCATTTGAAGCAAGATTGTCCGAGTCTGGCTAGGGAGGGTCAGGCACCTACGCCTGTTGTGGCTAATCCTTGTTGGAGTTGTGCGTCTGGCGACCATCAGAGGCGTGATTTTCCATTGTTGGCCCGAGGTGAGCAGGGTGCTACACCTGTTGTTGCTCCGTAGCAAGGCTGTGGTCGTGGCCATTTTAGCGTCGAGATGGTGGGCAACGAACTGTGGCTCATACGGTTGCCATCCAGCCTGAGAGAGGTGGACCAGCTAGGGTGTATGCGCACCGCGAGGGTCGCAATGACACCGATGTGATTATAGGTACTTTATCTTTACAGTCCTTGCTATTTTATTTGTTGGTTGATTATGGTTCTACTCATTCAGACATATTGTGTAAGCATGCCCAATTGCTAGATATACTTTTTGAAATTCTAAATGTGGGTGTTAGAGTGACCAGTTCTCTTGGGGAGACAGTTGTAGTTAAGTAGTTGTATCGTAGGTGCTCGTTGATGGTCTAAGGCCATGTTTTTGTTGTGGATCTGATGGAGTTGCCATTCTATGGATTTGATGTTATTTTGGGCATGGATTGGTTAACCAAGCATCGAGCCGTGGTGGATTTTGAGACCAAACAGATATTCTTGAGGTTGTCGAATGATTTCGAGGTGGTGGTTGTTGGCGAGAATGCCAAGTTCTTGTTTAATATTGTTTCAGCTTTAGAAGCGAGTCGGAAGTTGGGTTTCGGATGTCAGACTTTCTTAGCCTATATAATGAATCCTGGTTTAAAGAAGTTGCGGGTGCAGGATATTTGCACCGTATGTGAGTTTTCAGGTGTTCTTCTAGAAGAATTATAGGGGTTGCCACCTGACCGTGAGGTAGAGTTTGGCATTGAAACCTATGTAGATACAACACCAATGCCTATTGCTCCGTACCACATGGCCCCGATGGAGTTGAAAGAGTTGAAGATGCAATTGCAGGAATTGCTTGATCGTGGGTTCATTAGACCAAGTATTTCATCGTGAGGTGTGCCGATGTTGTTTGTAAAGAAAAATGATGGTACATTACGGAAGTGTATAGATTATCGGCAGTTGAACAAGTTGACGATAAAGAACAAGTATCTGTTGCCCCAGATAGATGATCTATTTGATCAGTTCAGGGGTGCTTGGGTGTTTTCTAAGATATATTTGAGGTCTAGGTACTACCAGTTGAAGGTGAAGGATGTGGATGTACCCAAGACATATTTTCATATGAGGTACAGGCATTATGAGTTTCTTGTAATGCCATTTGGTTTGACCAACGCACCGACTGCTTTTATGGACATGATGAACCGGGTGTTTCATGAGTTTTTGGATCAGTTTGTGGTGGTGTTTATCATTGATATCCTAGTATACTTTCGTACTGAGGAGGATCGTGATAGACATTTGCAGATGGTGCTTCAAACGTTGTTGGCTAATCAGTTGTATGCCAAGTTAAACAAGTGCAAGTTTTGGCTTAGAGAGGTTGTTTTCCTTGGGCATATTGTTGCGGCAGAGAGAATTCATGTTGATCCACATAAGGTTGAGGTTGTGATGAGTTGGAAGGTGCCTAAGTTGGTAACAGAAGTCCAAATTTTCCTTGGTTTGGCTGGTTATTACCGTAGGTTTGTGGAAGGTTCTCCACTTTGGCTGTTGCCTTAACCAAGCTGTTACAGAAGAATGTTCGGTTTGAGTGGACGAAGGATAGACAGCGAGCCTTCGAAAGGTTGAAGGAAGCATTGACGCAAGCTCCAGTCTTGGTTCAACCTGAATCAGGAAAAGAGTTCGTTGTTTATTGTGATGCGTCATATGTTGGGCTTGTTGTGTGTTGATGCAAGAAGGTAAGGTAGTTGTGTATACATCTAGGCAATTGAAGGTGCATGAGCGTAATTTCCCTACTCACAATCTTGAGCGTGCCGCAGTTGTGTTTGCCTTGAAAATCTGGAGGCATTACCTTTATGGCGAGAAGTGTGTAGTTTATACGGATCATAAGAGCTTGAAGTATTTGATGTCTTAGAAGGAGCTTAATCTTAGAAAATGGAGGTGGCTTGAGTTGCTTAAGGATTACGAGTTGACCATTGAATATCATAAGTGAAAAACCAACGTTGTGGTAGATGCTTTGAGTAGGAAAGCAGCTTTGGATTTGAGAGCTATGTTTGCTCGTTTGAGTCTGACGGGTGACGGTGGTTTGTTGGATGAGTTACAAGTGAAACCGTCCTTGTCGCAGTTGATTAAGGTGAGGCAACCGCATGATGGGTGTTTGGTGCCACATGTGAAGGATATCATGAATGGGAATCCTACGGATTTTCATTTCAATGATGATGGGGTGTTTTGTTTTAAAGGTCAAATTGTGGTGCCTGAAGATGAAGAGTTGAGGCGTACCATTCTGACCGAAGCACATGCTAGTCTTTTTGCTATGCATCTGGTAGTACTAAGATGTATCATGGGTTGAAGGTAGAGTACTATTGGGTTGGGCTGAAGAAAGATGTGGCTGATTTTGTTTCTCGTTGCATGGTATGTCAGCAGGTTAAGGATGAGCATCACTTTCCTTTCAGGTTGTTGCAACCGTTGAGGATACCGGAATGGAAGTAGGAGAGGATTGTAGCGTGATTTGAATGCAGCGCAAATGGTGCAAGTATACGTGTCGCAAGTAATAGTATAGTAAAGATATTGCCTCCACATGGATTGGTTTGGGCCACTTTGCTTAAGTTACTGCGTTGTAAGAGATAGATTGAATGGTGATGAATAATAAGTAAAATAAACAAAGTAATTGGAAATAAAGGATAGAGTAATCGAAAAAGAGAGTAGGCTGGGTTATCGTGACTTGTGGAGTGATAGTTGAATGGATTGTCGTAGTAATTGAGTGCTAGAGTGGCTCAATCGTTCCGCCAATTGGATCCGTCTAATTACCTGGGCAATTTTGCGATTTCTTGGGCAATTGGGAAAGGAGCGATTGCCTGGGCAATTGGGTGACAACCTTTAAAGTTCGGCGAAGCGTTCTTCAATGGCTTCTCGTTATCCCTAACTCGAAACAATGTTGATTGTACATGCCTTGAGAATACATCCTTGCGTGAATCAAGGGTGGACAATAACCGATCTTGTGCTCCTTTTAGCCGTTGAAATTCGCAACTTATCCCTAAGTCGAATTAGTCTTCACCATCAATTGATTGAATAAAGACCATGCTCATTCGTTTCATGAATCTAACTCTCCCGATATTAGATAAATGGATGAATTCATGAGATCCTCTCCCAATTCACTCGCAAAATTTAAGAACCAAGAATGAACAAACTTTGAATTAAAATTGCAAACTCAAATACCTAAACAAATCTAATCATTTATCAAAACCAAAAACCCTAAATAACCCAAGCCAATTTACACCAATTCATGGCTGGGTTCAAAAGATATACAAAGAATAATCCCCAATCATGAATCGAATGGAAACAATGAAGAAAAAGATGAAGATGCGTGCTACACTCTCTCGAACTTGACTCTCCACTTCCCTATGCGTGAACCATCTCTATTTATAGGGGATGATCTGATCGGTTTGTGTTGGTAGAAGAGGTTGGATTGTATTCAAGTTCCATGGAGATAATATCCTAATCCAATTTGAACTCTTCAATTTTATAGATTATGTTGTTGATAAGGATGAGTTTATGTTGGAATTGAATTGGATAAAAGAGATAATTAATCTCTATTATCTTTATCCTCAAACTCCTCATAAATCTAAGTATTTATCTCCCTTCAAACTCTACGTGGAAGTCCTGATTTTGGGGGCTTTATCCTTTGACTTTCGTGCTTATCCTGATTGAGATGGACTGGTCCAGACATGCCTCAACAATCAGCTCAGCATGGCATTCAGAAATCACCCTCAATTGCCACGACAGAGCCTTGAGTTTTCTTTCTTATTTGCCATGGCAATTCCTAATTTTCAAGGCAAACCTACCTTGCACATAATTAACACACAAAAACAGCAACTTTTCTACGAAAACCAACCAAAATGTAATACCAAGCTTAATAACAGAGGAAACTCAAAACTATGCATGAATGACTACAAATGTAACTAAAATGAGCCTAAGTCTAACAATAATATGAGTAAAAAGGGCAAAAAAAAATAGTACTTTTACACACTTATCACACCCTCAAACTCGAACTATTGCTTGTCCTCAAGCAATGCAAAACTAACAATTACCCGACAGACTTCGACCATCAAGAATTTTCTTCGAACCTGACTTCAATCCTTAGAACCGTGGCACAAAGTATGATTACCCTTCAATTTTTCGGATAGCACATGAATTACTCGAAACCAAACTATAATACTCGTGACAATGTGTGTGTGGAGTTGTGTACAAGTTGATTATCAGGATTCCATGTGAACAATAGGTTTTTATCAAATTAACTACCGGGGCATTTAAATTTTTATTTTTACTAGAGCCAATTTCGGGCACCTTTAGCAAAGCATGCAATTTCTTGTTTTAATTTTTGTCGACTAGAGCCAATATCGGGCACCTCTAGTGATTCTTTAATGTGTAACAACTAGACCCGGTTTCAGGCACCTCTAGTGATTCTTAACTAGAGCCGGTTTCGGGCACCTCTAGCAAGAAATTTTTAATTTCAATGTACCCAATTTTTAAGCAACCTAAGTTCACTAAGTCTCCCTTAATCAACAAGACACAACCGTGTCAATTTATATTCAGCATCATAGTGAAATTCTAAGTTCTTTCCATGCAAATCCTAAAATTAAAGGTTCTTTCAATTAAGTGTAGTGGCAAAAAATTTATCATTAGATATCCAACAAGTCTAGGCAAATTAAATTCAATCAAAGGCAAGGCAAGTACTATATGCAACCTATATGAGGAAACTAGATGAATGCAACTAAAGTTGAAACTAAATAAAAACAAACACCCCCAAACTCGAGAAAAGCATTGTCCTCAATGCGTGCAAGTTAAAAAAATTAAAATGAAAATGAGTTAGTCGAAAAGGTCGTCACCTTGAATGACGAGTTTCCTTCGAGCCGTTTGCTTGATTCTTTTTCCGGTTTGCGGTGGTTGAGTGCGCGTGGCTGGTGGTGTAGCTTGAACCCTTACTTCCGCAACCTCATCACTTATTGTATTCTCTTGACCGGCCTCTTCAATGATCGAATTTTTACACTTTGACTTTGGTGCAGTCAGTGGCGATGTCACTTTATCATGTGCAGCAATTGCCGCGGCATCCTTAGTTGTCGGGGCAAGTAGTTCGGTAGGAACACCAGGAAAGGCACGGTGCTATCAAGGTACTTCTCCAAAATCACTTGAGTGATGGTTGTATTGTAGTCCTTCATGTACCGCATGAATAGCAATTGACGAGCCTCTATTTGCTCCAATCAATGGGATAGTGGGAGGAGCATCTCTTCGATTCGATTCATCTTCACCGAGGTAGGTTCGCTTGCCTGGGCATCAGGACTTGCCGAGGCATTTTTGGTTTCTTGGGCAATTGTCGAAGCATGGGATTTCTTTGGTAGCATTGGTTCTCTCGTTGGTTCCTCGCCCATGATTCGTAAAGTATGTGTTGATGGCAGCGACATCAACAAGAATCGCTCTACCTTGCACATAAACACAAGGGTTATCTGGATTAGAAATATGGGAATAAAATTCCCTGACCTATGAGATGTCTCTCGGTTAGAAACCGCCTCTCAATGAATGGAGACACGGATCGTCGACAAGAAAACTTGAGTGCTTGGCACGAACTTACTCCAGGCATGGTTTTGAGGTTCTTGTGGGTTCTAAAGAGTAAAAAAGAAAGGAAAAACTTAAGAGTTCAAGAGGGGAAGGAAGTAAAGAAAGATAGAATAGATGGGTAAGAAATCGGCTTAAGCCTAACTCCTTTTTCCTTAAACTTTTATCCTAAAAAAATAAAAACAAAAGGATAAATATCAAAATAAAATAAAAGAAAAACAACGATAAAATATAGAGAATGCTTGAGGAGGGTCGTTTCTGATATTTCTTATAGTCCATCGGCGCCCTCCATCGGGTGACGATATTGCCCAAAAAGAGTTGGGCCAATATGCTCACAGTTACTCCCTTTTTCGTTACCATGGTGGAGGTGTCTTTCTTCCGTGTTCCCTTGTAGTCCATGTATATCCTCCACCTTGCTATTATTCCTGAAGGCATGAATATATTATTAGAAAAAATTATATCAACATCCAACCATTTAATTACCTCATTCTCGTTGACCTTCATCATGGTTGGTTGTAGCCTTCGTTGTTGTGGCAATTGTTGCTCAAGCCAATTGTCGTGGCAATCATCTGACAAACATCTATGAATGTCAAGGGAAAAACCAATCTTATGAAAAGTTTCATGAATCCAATCACCATTTTTTGGCTTCTCAAACATCTCCATAAATAGAGATTTGGATGGCTTCAGATCTACCAACTTTGATTCCTCAAGACATATCTGCAATGGATGGAGTGGGTTTTTAAAGAATTCAAAAGGTTCAACAATCACCTGCTCATAGTCTACTAGAAAAGTATTGTCAATCTGTTGATCTTGCATGTGTTCGTGCAATTGCCGTGGAAAAGATGGATGAGAGCAATTTACTATAGCATTACTCTTCTCAGCCTCTCAGAAAATTGTCGCGGCATTGCTCTGTTCAGGCTCCTCAATCATTGCCTTGGCAATTCGTTGCATAGGCTCATCAAGTGTCGGGCAGTCTTCCTCATTGGCAGGTTCTCGACTTGGATTTTTTAATTGACTCTCACAGATCGGGGATCTCTCTTTGTATTGCTCATTCTCATCTTGCCTTAGGATTTCAGTATCCATAAGAATTGATTGTTGGGGCATGTTATCCATGGCATATGTGGATCTCCTCAATTGATCTTCTAAATCCCTCAAGGGTGCATCCAACTTATCTATCCTCACATCCATGGACTTTGATTGCTCTCAAATCTCTTCAATTGATCTGTCAAGTCTAGCCAAAGAAGCTAGCAACGTTTCATCCAAGGAATTGGAATGCTCTTGAAAATGACTATAATGCCTTGGCATATCTATTGCAGCAGTAAAACTATTATGGTAAAAAAATTTGAGCATTTTGATCATACCATGAAGGATTTTGCTGAAGGATCTGTTGCGTGATTTGAATGCAACGCAAACGGTGCAAGTATACACGTCGCAAGTAATAGTATAGTAAAGATATTGTCTCCACAGGGGTTGGTTTGGGCCACTTTGCTTAAGTTACTGCGTTGTAAGAGATAGATTGAATGGTGATGAATAATAAGTAAAATAAACTAAGTAAATAGAAAAAAAAGGATAGAGTAATCGAATAAGAGAGTTGGTCGGGTTATCGTGAGTTGTGGAGTAATAGTTGAATGGACCATCGTAGTAATTGAGTGCTAGAGTGGCTCAATCGTTCCGTCAATTGGATCCAGTCTAATTGCCTGGGCAATTCTGTGATTTCTTGGGTAATTGGGAATAGAGCGATTGCCTAGGAAATTGGGCGACAACCTTCAAAGCTCGGCGAAGCATTCTTGAATGGCTTCTCATTATCCCTAACTCGAAACGGTGTTGATTGTGCATGCCTTGATAATACATGCCTGCGTGAATCAAGGGTGGACAATAACCGATCTTGCGCTCCTTTTAGCCGTTGAAATTCGCAACTAATCCCTAAGTCAAATTAGTCTTCACCATCGATTGATTGAATAAAGACCATGCTCATTCGTTTCTTGAGTCTAACTCTCCCAATATTAGATAAATGGATGAATTCACGAGATCCTCTCCCAATTTACTCGCAAAATTTAAGAACCAAGAATGAACAAACTTTGATTTAAAATTGCGAACTCAAATACCTAAACAAATCTAATCGTTTATAAAAACCAAAAACCCTAAATAACCCAAGCCAATTTACATCAATTCATGGTTGGGTTCAAAAGATATACAAATAATAATCCCAAATCATGAATCGAATGGAAACACTGAAGAAAAAGATGAAGATGCGTGCTGCTCTCTCTCGAACTCGACTCTCCTCTTCCCTATGCATGAACCATCTCTATTTATAGGGGATGATCTGATCGGCTTGTGATGGTAGAAGAGGTTGGATTGTATTCAAGTTCCATGAAGATAAGATCCTAATCCAATTTAAACTCTTCAATTCTGCAGATTATGTTATTGATAAGGATGAGTTTAAGTTGGAATTGAATTGGATAAAAGAGATAATTAATCTCTATTATCTTTATCCTCAAACTCCTCATAAATCTAAGTCTTTATCTCCCTTCAAACTCTACGTGGAAGTCTTGATTTTGGGGCTTTATCCTTTGACTTTCGTGTTTATCCTGATTGAGATGGAACGGTCCTGACATACCTCGGCAATCAGCTCAGCATGCCCTTTAGAAATCAGCCTCAATTGCCATGGCATAGCCTTTAGTTTTCTTCCTTATTTGCCACGACAATTCCTGATTGCCAAGGCAATCCTACCTTGCACAAAGTTAACACACAAAAGCATAAACTTTTCTACGAAAACCAACCAAACTGTAATACCAAGCTTAATAACGGAGGAAACTCGAAAATATGCATGAATGACTACAAATGTAACTAAAATGAGCCTAAGTCTAACAATAATATGAGTAAAATGGGGAAGAAAAACTATACTTTTACACGCTTATCAAGGATCACCATGGATTTTGTGTCCGGATTGCCTTTGACACCGACCAAGAAGGATTCCATTTGGGTGATTGTTGATCAGTTTACGAAGTGTGCGCATTTTGTGCCATTGCACACTACATATACGTTAGATAGGTTGGCTGATCTGTACATCTCCGAGGTGGTGTGTTTGCATGGGGTGCCTAAATATATAGTCTCAGATAGAGATCAGTGTTTCACGACAAGGTTCTAGATGTGATTGCACCGTGCTCTGGCGACAAGACTGAATTTCAGCACTTCGTATCATCCTCAATCGGATGGCCAGTCAGAGCGTGTGATTCAGGTTCTCGAGGATATGTTGAGGTGCTGCATTATTGAGTTCCAGGGATCGTGGGAGAAGCAACTGCCATTGGTGGAGTTTTCTTATAATAACATTTATCAGGCTAGTATACAAATGGCACCGTATGAGGCGTTGTATAGATAGAGGTACCGTACGCCCGTGTGCTTGTCTGAGGTTGGGGAGAAGCATCTTTCCTTGCCTGATGTTTTAAAAAGCACGATCGAGAAAGTGAAGTTGATATGTGATAGCTTGAAAGCGGCTTCAGACCGTCAAAAATCCTATGCAGATTTGAGGTGTAGAGATATAGAGTATGTTGTTGGTGACAAAGTGTTTTTGAAGGCATCGCCTTGGAAGAAGGTAAAGCGTTTTGGGCGGAAAGGGAAGCTTAGCCCAAGGTTTATTGTACCATATGAGGTTGTTGAGCATGTTGGTCCTGTCGCTTATCGTTTGATGTTACCTCCTGATTTGGGGAGGATTCATGTGTGTTTCACGTTTCGATGTTGCATAGGTATCGGTCGGATCCCTCGCATGTTATGCTAGTGGAAGACATTGAGTTGAGGCTGGATCTATCTTATGATGAAGAACCAATAGAGGTTCTTGATACTAGTAGTAAAGTTTTGCTTGGAAAGACGGTTGAGCTTGTGAAGGTGTTGTGTAGACACCGCGGTGTTGAGGAGGCCACGTGGGAACGCAAGTCAAAGATGTTGGAGCAATTTCCGCATTTGTTCCCTCTAGGTAAATTTTGAGGACGAAATTTCTTAGGTGGGGGAGAGTTGTAACACCCCGGTTGTGGGCCTAGCGGTTTTGAGGTCTATTAGACGGTCCGGTGGACTGGGTTAGAGATTCGAGTCGAATTTGGGACCGTATATTTTTTGGTAAGATAAAAATATGGAAAAATAGTTAAAATCATCTTTTAATATATATTGATTTTTCGTGGAATCAATTTTGGAAAATGGAATTTGGAAATGTGACATTTTGGTTAGTGACCAAAATGTGATTTTTGAAAACTATTTTAAAGTGACTAAAATGAAAAGGATCAAATTCTTAGAAACCTTAAGGAGCTAAATTACTAAGTTTTTGCTAGTGGTTTCTTCCTTCGATTAAATCATTTTAAACATGTGTTTTAAAGGTGGTTTAAGAGGTATTAAAATATCTAAGTTAGTTATTTGCTTTTAAAGAAAATTTACGTAACTTTTTACTAAACCTTTTCTCTCAACTTTTTTTCTGCCAAACAATCAGAATTTCATCAAAATCCAGAGTTGAGATATTCTTTTCACTCAGATTATTGATTCTAACTTGATTCTTTAACTTTGTTTTACAAAATCACATTGAAATCTTATGTTTTCTTAGCTTTAAACAAGCAAATTGAGGGAGAAATCACATAACAGGGGTAAGGTCCATGATCTCCTCTATTAAATGGTTCTTTATTGATATTCCCAAGTATTTGATCCTTGATTTATGGTTTATAATCTGATTTTATGTCTTTATATAGATTTAATTGGGCAAAATTCTTGAAATGATGAAAGATTCGAATTGAATCTGATTTCCAGTGTTATGAATTGTTTTTTGAACATATTTTGGATGTGTAATGATGTTGATAAGTTGATTTTATCAATGGAATCACGAAACTCTTGAATCTCTAATTGTTTAAGGTTGCTAGTTTTGCATTTTTGAGGTGTTATGGTGGTTGTGTGTTTGCTAAAGGTGTTAGGTTGATTTGATTCTGTTTCTAGATGTTAATTGATAATAAAAGTGGTGTTAGATTGTTAGGTTGTGGCTGGGTTGTATTTGGGAAAGGATTTGTTGAAGTTTCGGTTGTTGTGTTGGGTAATTGTGAGGTGAGTGCAAGAATCCGTGAGGATCTGTTGTTGCAATGCTGTAAATGCATGCAGATGCATAAATCCTCTGTTGTTATGTGGTTTAAATAGGGGAGACTATTTTAGAAGCAAATGGTGTGGCATTGGAGGCTTTAGACGCTTGATTTTGCATCGACAAATCAAGGCTTCGCGTATCGGTGAGTGAGAGCGTGGATTCTAGCTTTGGAATGTTTTAAAGGTGGCTTATGGGAGTTTAAACTTAGCTTGATATGCTGGTTTAAACTAAGAAGTAAGTAGATGCGGTTTCTCTCTCGATCGTGCTAGTATGGTATGGTTTAATGCACTTGTTTTGATTTATATATTACCTATCGTTAAAGCATGTTTTAAAGTATGTGAAATACTATTTTTAAGCATGAAATGCTGAAGGATGCACATGGTAAGTGATCCTTGTAAGTATATGGTTTATACTTGTGTTTTAAAGCCTGGTTGTTGCTTTGGAAAATTGGTTTGGTTAATGCTTGTTGAAAACAGAAAGGTAAATGGTAAATGGTTAATTATATTGGCAAGTGATGTGGTTTTAAAATTGTTATCGGATATAGTTGGCCGGCCATAGGATTGAGTGCACTATAATAAGTCGCCTTGGATGTTGAGGGGTTTAGATCTGTGTACAAAAAACTCCATCCGAGTGCCCTAACGGTAGAGAGGTTATTGAATTCGTGTATCGATGAACTCTTTTGTTAATGGACTTGTTTAATGATCACTTGTAAGCCAATATAATTGTTAATGTACCATTGAAAGGTTTATGTTGTGTGATGTGATTTATACACGTTTACTCTTTAAGCTTGGCATATGGTAGTTATGCATGAGAAGGCTTAAATTGAGGTTGAGCAATGGACTTGCTGTTGGTTAATGATACATGTTGAACTTGGTCAATATGTTGGTTTTAAAGATGTTAAGTGCATGATTTTAAAGGCAAGATAATGTTTTAAAGGTTATTTGAAATAAGTTTCAAAGTATTGTTGAGAAATGGTTTTAAATGCTTTGGTGGTGTTTTGTTTGTGAGAGCTCCTCACTAAGCCTTGTGTGCTTACGCTCTTATTTTCCATCAATGCAGAGAATTGAGAGCTTTGGAGGCAACAAGGAGCAAGGGATCCTAGCAAGACTTGTTTACCAAAGTATGTTTGGACTAGACTATAAGTAATAAAGGCAATGGGGTACTTGTTTTGGTTTTGGGAGATAATTTGATAGACTCCCTGTTTGAGCAAGCTAGCTTGATTGCTCTAAAGTTGTAAATGGCCTTTATGGTTTGTTTTTGGTGATGGTTTTTAGTTTCATGTTTTACTTGAATGGTTTCTTAGGTTGCCTGCCTATAGATTTACGTTTGTTGCAAAATGTCATGAATTGATGTTGAATTTGTGATGCTATGATGTGAATTATATCCTGAATATGTTGAATGTATGTTAAAAGCATATTGGGATGTTTTGAATATAATATGAGCTTGTAAACCAGATAAAATTGACATTACAGGCCCAGACGTACCGATACGCAGGGGACTGTATCGGTACGGCTTGGCAAAATCAAGCAGGGTGTTTCAATATGGGCTTGGGTGTATCGGTACAAATTTTATTTACTGGAATATGCTTTTTAGGGCAAAACTAGCATACTGAAACACTACCATACCTTATGGATGCCATTGAATGAGTTTAGATGTTCGAATCGAGCTGATTTTTGACATGAGATCATGAAACCTACTTAATTAAAGGTTGTTAACTTAAAAATGTTCTATGTCTCTGTAGTTTGATCAAATTGCAATTTGGTCCCTAAATTGCAATTGAGTCAATTGGTTGTCGAATCGATACCCGATTGAGTTGGGTTTTCACCCGATGTCAGTATGAACATATAGGTTAATGACTTTGCATTTAGACAAGAGAAAAGAAAAAAAAAGGGTCACATTTCAATTTCTTTCTTTATGGTTTACCTCGGTAAACCTAATATAGCTCGCTCGGTTCGGTCTTGCAACTAGGCCAGGTCGAGGGTGTTACATTGCGCTCAACATTTCTCTCTCCTATGTTTTGCCAACTGTGCTCCAGACCTATCTAGCCTGTACACTACAACAAGAAAATGCTCTTTCACTATGGAAATAAAATTTGTGCATTCCTTAAGTCCTAGATGCAAATGTATGAAACTACTGGCAAAATGTACTGATATGAACCCAAAGTCATGGAAAACATAGCAATATAAACATGAAAGTACATCTTTTGAAGAGTTAACACTCCCCCAAACCTAGCTCATTGCTTGTCGTCAAGTAATGCAAAACTAAAATCTATAAAAATAGAGTAAAATGGCTCGACAAAATCTTTTTGATTAGCAACACAAGCTAGCAAGCAAAATTTGGCCCTAGTTCTGTTCTCTGGCATCTCAAAATTGAAATGCCAATAGATCATCAATTTTCAAGCGCGTCAATATAACTCTAAGCTAAGTTCATAAAGTGTGCATGAAGTGCAGGTGAATTGCATCCAGTTTTCACCAACTCCTTTAGTTAATTTTATTACCTAAACTCAGAACTTTTTTTCACCAAGGGTTTCTTATGGCAATATTTTTAAGCTCGTGTCATAATGTTGTTTGGTGTGAGAAGTAATAAGAAGCATACCACAAACCCCCACGTTAATCCAGACTACATCACTAAGCTAACCCATTACACTCATACCCTAAAGTTTTTGTTGGCTTGAGAACTAAGAGGGAGCAAGCCACGAAGCCCCAAGTTACTTATTGTCTCTAAGGCAGGGGAGTGTTCTAATTTTTTCTTACCTTTGGCAAAACATTATTGCCTTATTCTTTACTTTTACCCTAGCATTTCTTTTTTTAATGAGTTCAGTTTCAAAAGTTCCTAAGTTTGTCTTGGGAACTAGATGCATACTACGTGTTGAGTGGAACCAAATTTACCTAAGTTAGAGGTCAATTATCAAGAAACTTGTCATTACTAAGTCTACTGGCTTATGCTAAACTTAGAGATTTTAAATTCATCATTGAATAGGGGCATACTAGAACAAAATCTCACTATGCTAGCAATATGTTTGGCAAAATTATCAGTTCAGAATCAAGCCTTGGCAATTTTTTAATGGTTTGGTATGCATGGTTCTACTTAATCTACATGGCAATAATAGAATGCAAACATAATCATAAAACTAAATGAATGTCATGGAAATAAATGTGACGTAACACCCCTCAAACCATATGTATGCATTGCCCTCAATGCATGAGAACACGTATATACAAATGCAACGCATGCTGAAAAATGAAAAATATGAAACTAAGGAGTTAAGGGGATGATGACTCCATTGAGGAATGTTTTGGATGAGAGACGTGTGTCTTCTTTTTGATGAAGGATCCTCGATTTAAGGCCACTGGCTTTTTTCTTTTCAGTTATGGCTTTGGGCAACAGTAGAAGCCTTTACATCTTGTAGGACCTCATCAATTATCTTTGTCGGCTCTGATGCAGTAGGAGCAATATGGGAGACTAAAGAGGCTAGAGCTATTGGTGGCAAATTCGTCTTGGTATGCATATCATAATTAGACTCGGTATTCGCATGTTGGGTCTTAGTTCTGTCAAAATCTTTATGGGTGGGTGATAATGGTATAGTGGCATGAGATTGCTGGGCTGGAGTATGAGCAGGCTGAGGGCTAGCTGGCATTTTTTCTGGTGCTTGGAGCTTAGTTGGGAACTCTGAATATGGTGGCAAAGGATTGGTGGACATGTCCTCAAGAGTCATCTTTAGGGCACGGTCTTAGAGTTCCTAGCATTGATTGATTTGGGAGAGTAATGCCATCACATCAACTGGCATTTGTGTAGAAGGTTCAGCCTTCGGTGTCTTGGCAGTAGATGCAGGCTGGGCAACTTTTCTCTTGCCCTTCTATCGAGTTTACCTAGCAATCAACTACCCTCAAAGAGCAAGAGTGATAATTCTATTGCTTTGTTGGACATTGTCGGAGTTGAGAGTGGGTACCTTATGCTAGATGCAGATGGTGGAAATGATGGAAGGGGAAATAATCTACTATAATTGCAGCCAACACACTTGTAAGTTTCGTCGATGAGAAGCCGATCGACAATAATATTTCTCCCAGTCATGATGGAATAAAGCAATGCCATATGTCCTCCATTACCATTTCATTATGAGTGGTTGGCATCAGGCAGGCCTTCAGAAAATGGTTCCACCCCTGCGGCTACAGTCTTAATGTCAGCCTCTTCACTGTCCTATTACCCTTGGAGGAAACGAACCACTTGGTGCCTGGTTTGCAAAAATTATCCAGGAGAAGCTGACGTTTGGCATTGTCCATAGAATCGCGGAATGCCGAATGCTCATCTCTCAATCCATCCAACTTTAATAGATGATTAATATACCCTTCATCAAACTGAACACACTTATCCCTAACATACAAGAATGATGAAGCCTTTGTTGGGAAGTGGGCATAGAATTCTTGGCGAAAGATCCCCCAGCTATGTTTCTTGACGATGGTAGCCACCTTTGCCGAATACCCCATGTTGGGTTCGTCCTTAAAATCAAACCCATTATCATAGCAAAACATTCACCCAGAGTAGTTCTCTTCATATTTATTATTCGTTTCATCATTGAAAAAGATTTGGAGAGGGGCTGATGAAGACACCATTGAATATTTTTAGGAACAAGGTTAATTAATGTGAAAGATGAAAAGAAATTGGGTTCTTCTTTTTTCTTGTTGGCTTGAAAGAAAAAAAAGGGGAAAGTTCTTGCTTTAAAGAAATAGGGTTAATTGGGATGGTTGAGATCGCTTTAAGTGGGTTTAATGGGGGTAATCATGGGTTGGAAGTTAAGGCATGTGTGGGAGAGTGGGATAATCATGGTTGTGGCAAATGAGGAGTATGCATGAGTGGCGACACAAGAAAGGGATTAATAGTAGCCCTCATGTACCAACCCTCTAAACTCAGCTCCTTGGGTGCCTCAGGTACCAACCCTCTAAACTTAACTCCTCCAATATTGCACAAATGCTCTAACGGCAACCCTGGATTAACATTAGCAACGAATGCCAGTGCGAGTACATAAACTCCAGCCATCGCAGTCTGGAATGCTCCATTCATCGCCTGAATCGAAGGCGTCATATCACCATACACTGGACTAGGTGGTGTAGATGGTACTTGCCCCACTCCCTCAGCAGGATTAGGCGGAGGAGGTGGCAATCCCTCACGATGCACAATCTCACCCTCAACTCCCTGCCCTCCGACAGCAGTATTCTCGCTCGATTGCAATTCTCTCCTTGGAGGAATCGTATAAAAATGTATCTAAGGCAAGATAATTACACCAAAACAAAAACAATGTGGCCAACTTCAAGCAAGGATCCAAGACTTTCATTTCAAAACAAAATCATTTCGTAACCATAGTAATAAGGCAATGTATCCCCCAAAAATACCCCAACATGACATATTTCAAACACCGTATATATAAACAATCACCGTGCATAGCAAACAACATTGAGCAATCATCAACAACATCCTAATTTTTCATTAACCTCACTCTGATTCCACCAAATATAACCCCTTAGCCCAGCCTAACCGAAACTGAACTAAAATGATCATATTAGGTTTGCCAAAGCAAACCCGATCTAATAACCTAAACTGGTCAATTTTTTTTCTTTTTATCTTGTCTAAATGCATCGATTAATTTCTTATGGCGAACATGCTTAAGTGGAAACGTCTCAATGAAATCATATTTCAAAACAGGGTTTAATTGCTCAAAAATGCACATTGGGGACCAAAACTTAATTTCCACAAATTTCAGGGACTTAATTTGAATTCGAGATTACCAACCCTTCATTAGTCCAATTTCATGCTTACTTGTTTAATTTTAACTTTAAACAATCATCCGAACTCATTCAATTGCATACTTAACATTCAGGGCTAAATTTCAAGATTTCCAAACTTCAGCAAACTGTCGCGCACAAAATCAACATGGTGTACCGATACGGGCAAGCCCGTACCAATATAGCTTAACAAACAAAATGGCTACTCGTACCAATACTTGTATAACAATATCGATATGGTGTGTTGACCCACCCATACTGCTACGACCTTGACCCTATACCGATCCCCTATTGCTTTCTCAAAAAACACAGAATTCCACTAACCAAAACATGTATTGATACGCGCTAATACGGTACCCCGCATATTAGTACGACTTTAAAATTAAGGGAATTGTACCGGTATTCAAACCCGTGTACCGACACTAGTGCAAATATTTCTTATGGCGTACAAATACGGTGGCTAGGCGTACCGATACCCTTTGGTGGTTTTGAAAGGATTAAGCCTTTCTAGACCCTGCGTACCGATCCTTGGGTATCCGTATCAGTATGCAGTGTCCTATAATGACCTCTAGGTCCATCATATGACTCTTTGGCTCACACCAATCAACTTTAACACATATCTAAACAGCATAAAACATAACATCAACATACTAGCATTTTAAGCAATCCTAACAAGTCTAACACAATCAATCACAAACTCTATAGGCATGGTCCCTAGTCAACATCCAAAACAAAATCCATCCACATCTCAAGCAATTTAAACCTCTTGCAAGTCCAAACTAACAATTAAAACTTGCACAAACAGGGAGTTCATCAAATAACCCTCCCAAAAAACAATTGACACATTGACCTTATTACTACTATGTATCGTTCCAAACCATACTTTGCAAACAAGTATTTGGATTCCTTTCTTGCTTCCTCGCTGCCCTTTTACTTTTAATTCTCTGCTTTGATGGAAAAAGAGAGCGTAAGCACACTAGGCTTAGTGAGGAATGCTCAAAAACCAACCACCATCAATGCATTTAAAACCATTTAACTATTCTTTTGAAAAACCACTTTCCAAGACACTTTACAAACTTCATTTCAACATCATGCCTTATCAAACCATGTACTTAACATTTCCAAATCATGCATATTAAACCATATGCAACATGTATCATGGATCAACAACAAAATCCCATTTGCTACCCTCAATTTAAGCTTTCCCATGCATACTACCAATGCAAGACTTAAAGAGTAAAACATGTTTAAACCAAATTAAACAACGTAATCCATCTCATGATACAATATCAATTATATTGTCTTACAAGTAATCATTAACCAAATTTCCCTTTACAAAACATATCATCGGATACACGAATTCAACAAGTGTTCCCAACACTTCATGCCATCTTAATCAGAATTAGAGGTGCGCTTACAACCGGGTACATTCACAACCCCATACATCGGTTGAATGCATAACCCACTAACAGAAGTCTTCGGTACAAAGATCAAAACCCCTCGACTGTTAGGGTACTTGGATAGAGTTTACACTACACTGGATCAAAACCCCTCAACATCCAAGGCGACTTTTTATAGTGCACTATCAATCCTATGGTCGGCCAACTATACCCGATAACATTTCCAAAACCATTTCATACCATCACTTGCCAATATAATTCATTTTATTAACATTAACTCATTGTTTTTATATGCATCATCAAAATTATTTAACCAATGCAGTCAACCTTGCATTAAACAATGTTCAAAAACATTAACAAAGCATGCATTACCTCACAATGCATCATCATCATCATATAAACAATTTCCAGCATTAAACCTTGCTTAAAACGTGCATATACAATGAGAAATCAAGTTATCAAAACAAGTGCATAAAAACCATTCGCCAAACCGAGTTCAAGAGAGAATTTATCCTTTACTTACTTCCGAGCTTAGACCAACATTTCAAGCTTGACCTAAACTCCCAAACACATCTTTCAAACCTTTGAAAAGCTATAAATCATGTTCTCACTCACTGATACGCAAAACCTCATTTGTCGATACAGTAAACACGCCTCCAAAGCTTTTGAAATGTTCGTTCAAGCTTGAGGATCAACTTCCCCTATTTTATCCACACAAAAACAAAGAATTCAATGCATCAAAATGCATTCAACTACCCAGCAACATCAATTCACATAAATCCTCAACACCCACTACCCAATTTCTCTCCACAACAATAAAAATCAACATCAAACATTTTCCAAACTTAACCCAGCCAAAACATAACATTTTAACCCATCAATTAACATCTAAAAACAAAACAACATCATTTTACCTCTAGCATTAATTAAACCCTACAACTCCCCAAAAATTCACAACTAACAACCTAGAAATTAGAGATTCGCATAGTTTCGAGATTTCAATGTTAAATCCCACTTATTAACATTAATAATCATCAAAAGCATGGTTAAAATCAATTAAGAACTCAGTAAAACAACAAAAAACAAACAATCCAATTAATTAAACCTTGATTTAACCAATTTTCCATAATTAAATCATCAAATCAAGTTAGAAAACTTAAGTAAAGGATCAATAACTTAGGAATTTCAATAAAGAACCTTGTATTAGAGGAGAAGAATGAAGCTCACCTCTAAATTTGGCGTTCCTCTAAACTGGATGAATTTTCTTGAGAAAACAAGATCAAATCAAATAGGTTTTGTTAGGAAACCATTAAAGATTCATTTGATAACAAAACAATATTAAAATCAAGTATTTACCTAAGAAAATTGAAATGGAAAAGAATTCTTGGCTGGAGAAAATTTGAGAGTAGAGCTTTTGATAAAAAGTTAATTACAGAAAATATCTTTTAAATCCAATTATGAAATAAATCTCCCCAAACCTTTTTATTTCCTTTAAAACCTTTTTAAAATATCCAATTAAAAGAGAAAAGTCTGATATTAGACTTTGGCCAAATAGCTCCTTAAAGATTTTAAGTTTTGACCCTTTTACAAAACAATCACTAAAAATAGTTTTAAAACTTTACATTTTGATCACTAACCAAAATATCCAATTTTAAGTCCTCCTTTTGTAAAATTGATTTTACCAAAATCATTTGCATATTAAATATTGTTTTTATGATATTTTTCTATATTTTTATCTCACCCAAAATATTTATTTTGAATTAAATCCATAAAAACTGACTCTAATCCTCTAATTCGATCTGTCGGGGCGTCTAAACCACCTAGAAACCTCTTAGGCCCAAAATCAAGGTGTTAAAATGGTTGTCCGAATGCCATTAGGGCTTGGCATAGTACCTTGGCAATATTACCTGCGCTCAAACATACAAAAACCTTTCAAAATAGAAAAAAACAAACTAAAATACTAAAAAGAAAATAATTGTCCTAATTATTTACAATGATCAAATTGAGAAGGCAAAATTTACTGAATCTCTGCAAGGAGAATAGTCTCCTTGGCATTACTTTGACTTCCTTCCCAATAATGATTCAGTCTCTAGCCATTCACTTTGAATGCTATCCCTATTTTTAAGTCTTTGATGTCTACTACTCCGTGAGCATAAGGCTTGACGACTTCAAAGGGTCATGACCACCTGGATTTGAGTTTACCTGGAAAAAACTTAAGCCTTGAATTGAACAACAACACTTATTGCCCAACTTTAAACTGTCTTGGCAATGTTCTACTGTCATGCCATCTCTTTGTTTTTTCTTTATAAAGCTTGGCAATTTCATGAGCTTGTGCTCTAAACTCCTCCAGCTCATCAGATCTAACAAATGCTTCTCTCCTACGGTATTCAATTCCATGTTCAATCGCTTGGTTGCCCAGTAAGCTCGGTGCTTGAACTCTATCGAAAGATAGCATGGCTTCCCAACACAAGCTTGTATAGGGACGTCCTTAATGGTGTTTTGAAAGCTATTTTGTATGCCCACAAGGAATCATCTAGCCAAAATGACCAATCATTTCGAGTTAGATTCACAGTCATCTCCAAGATGTTCTTTATCTCTTTGTTTGAAATATCTGTCTGGCATTTTGTTTGAGGGTGGTAGGCAGTGGCAATTCTTTGCTAGATTCTATACCTGCGCAGACCTTTAGTGATTAATTGGCTTTTAAAATGTGTACCTTCGTCATGTATAATGGCTCTAAGGGCATCGAATCTGGTAAAGATTTGCTTATGCAGAAACTTGGTGACTCCCTTAGCATTATTTGTTGGGAGGGCAACAGCCTCAACCCACTTTGAGACATAATCTACTTCCACAAGTATATATAAATTACCAAACAATAGGGGAAATGACCCATGAAGTCTATTCCCCATACACCGAATAATTCAATAGACATGATATTTTGAACTAGCAATTGATGCCTGCTGGAAATATTTCCAGTTTGTTGGCACCTATCATATGACTTGGTAAAATAGTGGGAGTCCTTGAATAATGTTGGCTAGAAAAATCCTAACTACAACACCTTGGCTACTGTCTTAATTCCGGCAAAGTGACCTCCATATGGTGCTACATGTTATAGCTTAAGAATATTTTGTTGTTCATGTTCTAGCACACAATAACGAATGACTTGATCGACATATTGTTAGAACAAGAATGGCTCATCCTAGTAATATTGCTAGATATCTCGTAAAAAACGCTTTCTGGAAGTACTTGGCTAGTCCGGTGGCATTATATTACTAACCAGGTAGTTAACTATGTCAGCATACTATGGAATGGTATTGGTCACAAACAATTGTTCATTAGGGAAATTAACCCTAACTATTGCAGTGTTGCCATACTCATGGTGGTGCTCTAACAAAGACAAGTGATCCGCTACCAAGTTCTCACTCCTTTTCTTATCTTGTATCTCCAGATCAAACTCCTGTAACAAGAGCGTCCATCAGATTAATCGAGGCATGGCATCCTTCTTGTCCAGGAGTGTAATATTCCAAATTTTGGCTAGTGACCAAAATGAAAATTTTGAAAGTTTTGTGGCGAAAGTATAAACTTTGGGAAAATTCTAGGACCAAAGTGTAATTTCCAAAAGTTATGTAAGTTAACCCCATAAATGAATAGTTCACCCCCAAGAGTGACACTTTCGTGTTACTTAGATTTTTTGTACGAAGCTTATATTAATGGTTATAAAGCTTTAAAGTTAGTAGGAAGAAAATTTGGAAATCGTATTGAGTGAAATTTGAATATTTGGATCAAATAAATGCAATAAATAAAAATCTAATATATTTTGGGACATGGCCGGTTGGATTAGAACCAATTTGGTTCAATTTTAATGGAATGGCAATTTTCAAGACTTGTTGAAAATAAAGACTAGTTGGAGAGCAAATTGGGCATTTGCCATGGATGGCATTTTTGAAATACTTTGAAACTTAAAGGGAAATTTTGAAAGGCAAATTACACATGGATTTGATCTTGGACATTGAGTTTTAATGGGATTAAATCTTGGCCATTGGATGAAAAGGGCATTTTAATAATTTCACTATTTAAATGAATTTAAAATTTATTTTTACAAGATAAGTGGCCAAATTGGATAAAAATAAAAAGATGAAGACCATTCTTCATCTTAAATTTTCGAAATATGAGGGGAGAAAGAAAGAAAAATGGAGAAAAATATTTCAACCTCGATTCAAGCCCCGCAACTCGATTTTCAGGTAATCTTTCGAACTACAAAGTTGTTCTACTCATCAAGCTCTATCTTTTGGTGTAAATAATTTTTGGAAAACATGTTTGATTGATGAGAATTTTGTATGAGAAGAAATTAGAGTTTATGGACTCAAATGGGAGTTTTGAGAATTTATGATTCCATGCTGAAATTCAAGTTGAAATCAAGCTTTTGTGATGTTAAAATCATGTTATTGAGTTGGGATTTAAACTCTACATGTTTTGATTATTATGAAGATGATTAGGGTTTATAGATTCAAGTTTGATTTAGGGTTTGTGATGTTGGATAAAAGATCTAGTAAGCTTGATTTGTTGTTTGGAAGCAAAACCCTAATTTAAATGTTTAGGGACCAATTCAGCAAATTTAAAAGTTGAAGGACTATATCTGAATTTCATGAAATTGATGTGAATTTAAGTTATTAATGATGTTAGAGACATGAAATTGAAGTTAGAATGCAAAACCGATGTTAAATCGAGTTAGTGACCATTTTGACAAATTGTCAAAGTTAAGTGACGAATTCGGAAATGAGGTTTTAGGTAAGGAATAAATCTGATTTTAGTTGAAATAATAGAATTCAAGTAGTAATGTTGATGTGAGGACTAATTTGCAAAGTTAAGAATCTTGAATCCTTATCTTTGCATTTTTAGTGACTATTTTGAAAAGAACGAAAAATTAGAGGGAATTATTTTTGAATAACTATTTGATGAAGAAAGTGATACATTAGTGGTTTGAATCAAGTAAGGGGACCAAATTGACAAATAGCAAAGTAAGGAGAATTAGTATAAAGTTTGAAGTTATTTATGGAAGTTGTGTAGGAAAACTGAATTTGGCAGTAAGTTTGAAAATTCACCATAAATTCTAAAAAAATTGTTAGATGGTGAATTTTATACCGATGTAAATATTTGTTCGTCTAGTTTCGCCTCCAACAAACAGAAACTGATTTCGGGTTCCGAGTAAAAAGATATGAATTTTTAAGTGGTGAAAGGTCAGAAAACAGTATGACAGTCTGTTCCGAAATCAGCACTGGAAATTGACTTTGAAAATTTGCCATAAATCGTACAAGTTGAATTTAGCCTATTAATTTATATGGTTGAAAAGCTTATCGAATCTAGTTTTTAACGGTGTAAAGAAATTCGAAATCCGATATGTATTCTGTTCTGTAGAAGTGATTAACTGAAGGTAGCGCGAGCTGCCAGGATTTGAATTAGGAATAATTTGTATTCGAATTTTGGTTTGAGAACTCAAAGGAGTTATTTGAAGTTTAAATTGGTCGTTAGGGGCCATAATGAGTTTTGGACAGTATAAGGAAGAGATAAAAATATTTGGGGAATTTTATTATGTTCGAATGATTTTTTTTATATTAGGCCATATGTTTAAGGAAATGTTAGATTAAAATCTAACAAGTGATTTATTTTATCTACATGATGAATAAAGGCGATTTCGAATCAAAAGAGAGTTTGAGATGACAGTAAGAAAAGAAAAAGAGTGAATCAACACTTAGTGAGGCAGCCTAATACAAGGCTCAGGTGAGTGCAATGTTTGTATGTATGATAAATGAAAAGAGGGAAGACTTGCGATAAGTCAACCCTGATCTAATTATAATATGACATTATTTAGATATTAATAATTTGAATGAGAACTAAACATGTATCTGCAAATGGCAAAAATAAGGACTTGATTAAATCAGTAACAATACTTGATAAAATATCTAACAAGTGCATTGGTATGTTAATTTAACATGACAAATTAAGTGACATGTAAAATACATGGTTACCTTTATGACCAGTATTTCAAGTATGTGCATGCTTTGATTATGACATCATACCTGAGATAAGATTTGAAGTAAATGATTGATGCCTGAGACAAAACATAAGCAAGTTACATGTACATAATATTCTATGAAAGCTAGGGTATGAACAGTCCATTTGAATTACTTGATGATGACATTATGTTCTATTGCCTATTTTATTATCCGATGCATGATATAGTAAATGTAAGTACCATGTAAATGACATTGATGAAGCATATGCTTGATGCATAGAAAAAGATAAAAACAAGTGACATGTTTATGATTATGATTAATTATGGGAATGTGAGTTGCCCATACATATGAATGATGATGAATGATTGATAAAGATATGATACATTGCTCAACATGGCAAGCTTGATGGAATACCAGGTACAAATTATTGTTTGCATAAATGATGATGCATTCTGCATACATGAAATATGGATAATGACAAGATTAAAATGAAACAAGATACACCCTGGGGATCCAAGCCCATAGTGAAAAATGCACTAACGAGGTGTTTATATAAGGAGAAAAGAGCGTCCTTATATGAAGAACAAAAAGCGTCCTCCAGAGTACGTACTCTACATGGCACTACAGTGCAGATAGGCTACAGGGTTTCTATGGGCTTCTAGTCAGACACGTTAATAATAATACAAGATGGTTATATGATAAGATCATGAGCATGCAAATGATTGCATGATGATACATGAAACATTGATATTGTGACATGATTGATGACTGAGATGTTACATGATACATGATACAAATGTTACATGTTATATGATACATGAAGTATATGATAGATGCTACTTGAATTATATGAATTATGACACGTAATGAATTCTGTCATGTATGTGAATTATGTCATATATATATATATATATATATAAATCATGTATTGCATGTGAATTATGACATGTGTATGAAATATGCCATGTATATGAGTTACTTGATAATGATGGAGTATTGGAAAATAGACCAAGTTAGAAAAATTATGATTTGCACATGAATATTAACTGACCATGAAAAACCTTGTTAGTACAATACTACTTTAGACAGAAACTGTGCTAGATTAATGTTTAACATGTATTGCTTAATTTTATGTTTTGATAAATAATATTATTGCCTCACTATGTTCGTGCTTAACGTGTGTTTGTTTCACACGTAGATTAAGATGGAGGATTTGAAGAGGAGTTGAGCATGCTGATCAAGCTTCAATCTGCAAAACATCAGTAACATATTCTAGCTTATGATAATCTCTAGTAGGCATGTCATTATTTAATTGCTAGTAGAGTATGATGCATTAAATTAGACTAAATGATAGATAAGTAATCAGTTTTGATGATGAATCGTATATGGATAAAGCAAAATAAGGCATTAGCATTGTAACAGAATAAAGCTAAGGTAGAAAGGATAATTACTTTGCTAATAAGAATAATCGGTAATCTCATAAAGATTTTAAAGTCAAGATAGGACCTAGATAGCGAATCTAGTTTTCACCCTGAATTAAACTATTGCTTTTAATAATTGCCAAATATATTTTAAAATAATTAGTTCAAGGTTGAAACTAGCTAACTGCACATAGGTTGTGCTTTCAAGAAAATCGAGAAAGGGTTAGATTCGCAAACTAAAATTTGTAAATACTTGTACAAATAAATTTATAAGTCAAGATTTCTTTAAACGACTATGTAACATCTTTAATGTATATTCGATTTACGAGTATACGTTAAGAGTGTTACAATGAGGTATTTGATTGCCGAGTGGTCTGTGTATATTACAACTTTATCACCCATAAGGTAAGATCTAAATTTGTCGAATGCTGCATGGAGCTCCTTCTCGGTTGTTGTGTAATTGAGCATTCAACGTACGGCTCTAACAACGTAGTCATTGGCATCACACTTGAGCTCGCACGGTTCATTCCAATATGGTGCCATGACTATTGGGGCATTCACTAACCTGCCTTTTAATACCTAAAAAGCTTTCAAACAAGAGTCATAAAAATCAAAAGCCGTATTTTGTTCAAAAGTAAGCATAAAGGTTTAGAAATTTTTGAAAAATACTTAATAAAACGGCCATAAAAATCTACATGTCCCAAGAAACTTCTAATACCTTTGATACTTGTGGGTGGTGGCAATTGTTTGATTACCTCTACCTTTTCCTTGTTTACTTCTAGTCCCTTCTTAGTCACTTTATGCCCGACAAATATTCCTTCCTTCACCATGAAACGACATTTTTTAGGATCAGGTTGGTTTTAATGCATCTTAGAATAATGAGTTCCAAACTCTGAAAGCATTCCTTGAAACTTTTTCCAAAGGCGAAGAAGTCATCCATGAAGACCTCTAAGTTATGCTCAATCATATCTAAGAATATCAAAATCCTATAACGCTGAAACACTATTGGCGCGTTACACAATCCAAAAGGTATCCATCTAAAGGCAAATGTCCCATATGGACAGGTAAACGTAGTTTTCTCTTGATCTTTTGGAGCAATGGCTATTTGATTATAGCCTGAGTAGACATCCAATAAGTAATAAAATGCCTTCCCTGCTAGTCTATCTAACATCTGATCAATGAAGGGCAGCAGGAAATGATCATTCCATGTGGCGTTATTTAGCTTTTGATAGTCCATGCACACCCTTCAGCCCATCACAATCCTAGAGGGGATTAGTTCATTCTTGTTGTTCTGAACGTCGATCATTTCACCCTTTTTTGTCACACACTACACTAGGCTAACCCACGACCTATAAAAAATGGGATAAATTATCCTGGTATCTAGCCATTTTATAACTTCTTTCTTGACTACCTCGTTCAGTCTAGGATTCAACCTCCTTTGGGCCTCAATTATTTTGCCATGGATGCTCTCCAAAATGATTTTATGCATGCAAATTGTTGGGCTTATCCATCGGATGTCAGCTATGGTCCACACCAAGGCTTTCTTATGATTTCCCAATGTCTTTAGCAATCTTTCCTCCTAGTCTTCAGTCAAATCAACAGCAATGATCACTGGTAAAGTGGAATTGTCTCCTAGGTAAACATATTTAAGGTGACTTGACAATGGGTTTAGTTTCAAGTTCAACGGCTCCTCAATGGATGGCTTTGGTTCTTTGATTTCTCTACCAGCCAACTTAAGTGTCTTAGGTCTCATATAATAACTCATGACTTCGTTTAGCATGATTGGTTCTTCATATTCTTCACTCATCATATCTTCATCATACTACTCCATGGCATCAATTTCTGTTCCATGGTATTCTGTGCTAAGTGCACATTGAAAATAGACTCTATTAGCTCTACAGCCTAGCATTCCTTAGGTTCATGTTCACACTTAAGAGCTTGAAATACGTTAAACGTAACCTGCTGGTCATTCATATGCATAGTAAGCTCATATTTTTAACATCAATTAAGGTCCTACTCATGGCAAGAAATGGTCTCTCCAATATTATTGGGATGTCAACATCAGCTCATGATGTAACTAAACCAGGTGGGAAAGAAATTAACCTATCTATCTCTAAAAAAGAATGAGAATAGCCTCGTTTTACTGTCTCTTCAGTCACGCCAGGTCGTTGAAATAGTTGGCAAACCTCTATAAATTGCTTCAAATGCTACCTTGGGTCTCCCATAGGTTCTCCATCAAATTGACCTACATTAATAACATCTAAATCATTACTGATGTAGTTTCAAAATTAGCTAAATTTACCTCGGGACAAATCAGTCCTTCCAAAAAATTATCCATGCTTGGTGCTAAATGTTTCCTGTTAGGTCGTTCTGTAGGTATCTTATTAGCAACAGTCAGAGCGGACGGTTGATAAACTAATGCTTGGCAAAAGATTGATGATTTAGTGCAAGTAAATAATGCTAAGAATATGCCTTTTTGCGTGCAAGTATGCACGATCAACAATTAATATAGTAGTGACTTGATTATTGTATCCACAACGATTATCCAAGAATTAAAAGCCACGATAAATACTTGTGAATTGAAACAAATAATATGGCAATTGGTTTTAGATTTAATTAAAAAATAGTTAAAGGAAAATAAATTAAAGATTCAGGCAGGTTGGCAAACACTTGTGTCAAGATGATTGATAGGCTTGACAAGGGATGCTTGGATTTCACGCTCGCAAAGACAATAATTATTAACATTTAGCTTTTGTTTTATTGCCAAACAGATTTTAAGTTAGTATTGCCTCTGTCGATGGCAATAACCTAAGTTAACTAATTTCAACACCTATATGGCTATAGTGAATTTTCAAGTATTAACTTGGTGAAGAATCAATCTATACTCCTAAGGGGTAGACTCACTTTAGGGGTAAGTTTCATCTACTTGTATTTCTTCTATCGAAGTTTCTCCCCTTAGTATTTGGCAATTAATCCTTATCTCCTAAGTCTTTTAAGATATTAGGGGATAATAAACATTCAATGTCAACTATCGTATGGCTATAAATATATTAACAATAAGCACTTGCGAAATAGACAATAAAGCTAAAACATGTAATTATTTAAAAATAAAATACTAAGCGTTCATCGCAAACACCCCTAGCCAAATTAAAAGATTAGTTCATGGCTGGGAAAACAAACAACAAATCATCATTTTTAAACATCATCTAAAAATTAGAAATATTTTTAAGAGAAATAAACTAAAGAATGAGATCCTTCGATGCAACCCTTTAATGGATCTAGAGCTCTCGGCAAGACTGCCTGGTTGAACCTTGGTTCACCTCTACCTTTCTTTCTTCTTCATAGTGTAGCACTCTCTTGCTCATTCGTTTGACTCTTTTATATAGGCGTTTATGGAAACCCTAATTAGGGTTAGGATTTTAAGGGTTTGTTACCACCATTCTCGGCGCGTTTCCTCCTCATAAAATTAGGGCTGACTTGGCTCTGACTCAAGGTTGTTTGACTGGGCATCAGACTTCCTTGTTTTGCCAACCGGTCTTGGCTTTCTTCTCCTGCATTTTACTGACTACGCTTAGTATTTCTCTCTCCTGCGTTTTGCCAACTGTGCTCTAGACATGCCTATCTTACACACCACAACAAGAAAATACCATATCACTCTGGCAATAAAATTTGTGCATTTCTTAACTCCTATATGCAAATGCATGAAATTACTGGCAAAATGTACTAATATAAACCTAAAGTCAAGAAAAAGCATGTCAATATAAGCATGAAAAGTACATCTTTTGAAGAGTTCACATTAAGCATAAGCCAATTGTGTGATAAAGGTTTTAATGTCATGTTTGATTTAAACGGTTGCAAAATCATTGACATTGCATCTAATAAAATTGTGCTTATTGGTCATAGAATAGGAAATATATACATAGTGCATATAGATGACATTCACAATTCAAATGCATGTTTTGTTGCAAAAGAAGAGCAGGATTCATAGTTGTGGCATAGAAAACTAGGACATGCAAGCATAAGTGTTTTGGAAAATTTGATTTTAAATTATCTAGTAAGAGCTTTGCCTAAAATCAAGTTTTCTCTAGACAAAATTTGTGATTCATGTACTAAAGACAAACATAAAAGAGTTTCTTTTAAACCCAATGCATCAACAAGTAGAATTTTACAATTCATCTATATAGATCTTTTTGGCCCGATTACAACTATGTGCTTGGGTAGAAAACAATATGCATTTGTTTTAGTTGATGATTACTCTAGATTTACTTGGGTTTTCTTTTTAAGTACCTAGGATGAGGCTTTAGAAAAATTTATCACTTTTTCAAAAGCAAACCAAAATGATGTTGGTTACTCCATTTCTCATGTTAGAGATGACCATGGAACCGAATTTCAAAATCTTGGTTTTGAAGATTTTTGTAACTCAAATGGAATTAGCCATAATTTTTCCGCTCCTTGAACACCTCGGCAAAATAGAGTTGTTGAGAGGGAAAATATAACTTTAGAAGAAATGGCTAGAACCATGCTTTGTGAAAACAATTTGCCTAAGTATTTTTGGGCGGAAGCCACAAATACCACTAGTTATATTGTCAACCGTGTAATGATTAGGATAATTTTAAAGAAAACACCTTATGAGCTTTTAAAAATAAAAAGCCTAACACTAGCTTTTTTCATCGTTTTGGATGTAAATGTTTTGTTTTAAACAATTGAAAAGACAATTTAGGAAAGTTTGATGCAAAAAGTGATGAATCTATTTTTCTAGGTTACTCTTTAAACTCTAATATGTATCGTGTATTTAGCAAAAGAACTTTAGTGGTTGAGGAGTCTATTCATGTTGGTTTCAATGATAACCTTCTTTTGAGGAAGGATACTTGTAATGATGATGATGTAGGAATTTTTTATGCCAATGATGGTGAGGACAATCATCGAAGGTAGATGAAGTTCCATCAAAAGAAGAACCACAATATCCATCTCTACAAGTCATGAAGGATATGTCTCTAGAGGAAAGGGAGGTCACCTACCCAAGGGAGTTCAACTATGTCAAAGGTCTGAGATTTCGGGTGATCCATCCAAAGGGGTAACTGCTAGATCCTCTCTGAGAAATACATGTAATTATGTTGCATTTATCTCATGCATAGAGCCTAAAAATATGAAAGAAGCATTAAATGATGATTATTGGATATTGACTATGCAAGATGAGTTAAATCAATTTGAGAGGAGTCAAGTTTGGAAATTAGTTGATAGGCCTAGTAATAAATCTACTATAGGTAGTAAATGGGTTTATAGAAATAAACTAGATTAGAGTGGCAACATAGTGAGAAACAAGTGACGAGTGCTTCATTAACCTATTTTATATACCTTTAATCCTTGTCATTTGCCTATTTTCAAGCTCATTTAGGTTGCATTTAGGTTAGATTGTACATATTTGCATGTAGATAGGGAGTTACACCACCTACGCTTTTATTGTCATATATATTGGTGCTTTTCATGGGAAAGGTGGTATTTTGTGATGCGTGTACAGGATGATGCTGATGTAAAGGAGCATATCAAAGGGCTAGAGCTGGCAATGCATGAAGAGTTGGAGATGAATCTGTCTTTGCCCACGTGGACTTTCTCCCAGTCATGCAACATTCAATGAAGCGGGAAACAAGTGGCTTTCTTTAATAAAGCCGCGATACTTTGGGTACTAAAACCCTAGTTTCATTGACTATATAAGGAAGACCTGGATGCTATTTCAAAGAGGGTGAGATTTAGACGATAGTCCTAGTTCGAGGTTGCGAAGAACCACCAAGGTGAAGCTAGACGATTCTTTTCATCGAATGATGCCATCGAGAGAGGCTGATAGAGAAGAGGTCTGCAACACAGTTGGACAACACAGAAGGAGTTTTGTCGATGATGTTCGACTTCTTTCTTTTCTTGCTTGATAAACTATTGTACTTTATACTTTTAATTATGGTTGTTTTAGGCTCAGACATGAGCTAAACTTCTTAGTTGGGAATATTGCATCCCAGGATTTTATGTTTGATTATTCTATTTTGATGTTTTAGTTGTTTTTATCTTCATCTATTTTGTTCATGTTCTTAATGCATAGTTAATCGTAAGAGCTATTCAAGAGAGGCCTGTTAACCATCGATCTGTGGCTTAATATTTGAGAGAGATAAGTTATACAAACATGAGTAGTGGGGCTAAGTTGCCAACCTAGTCCTAATCTAGTTTAGATATAAGTTTAGGGTTTCAACGACTAAAATAGAGTTCTTAAACAAATAATAGAGTTGTTAGGGTTAACGCAGACATGTATCACCTTAACTACAATGTTATTAACTTCTAGGCGTCGAGAGAGTCAGAAGTTCATTAAAAAATCTTGTCGAGTAGATGAAGAATTTTAGGGTTTATGCAGACGTGTATCGCCCGTCGCTATAGCATTGGTCTAGGTAATCAAGCATATATCTTTAGAAATAATCCCAACCTCCATAATTAATTGTTAAGACATTGTAGTTGTTTGTCTTTATGTAGCTATCTTTAGATTAGTTAAATTAGTTTTAATCAAATAAACAATCAACCATACTTGCAAACACATTCCTAGGTTTGATAACTTTGAAGTTATTGATACAATCCTCATGGGTTCGAAATATACTTTCGCTTTATTACTAGATACGACGAGTATACTTGCTCTAAAGTGCATCACTATTCAACAAGCATCAAGTTTTTGGCACCGTTGCCTGGGATTGGCAATTGATAATTACGTTGTAATTACGCTTAGGACTTTATTTTTATTGCATTTAATTTTTGTTTTTATTTTCCTTTTCTTTCTCAGGTGCATTCTAGTGCATGTCCAGAAGGTCCACCACAGAGCCTATTCTTCCATATAATTTGGAGATTGAAAGAACTTTGCATTGACTAATATGAGGGAAAAAGAATATGGTGAATGACAATGAGAACCCCCTAAGAATGTATGTAATCCAGAAGAAGTACCTATAGTCAATGGACAAGGAGTTAGAGCGGGTAATAACGGTCAGCAAAATCCACCACCTGCTAGGCTTAGAAGGCTTATTAGAGAATCATTGAGCCTGTTATCAATAACCTTAATCCACCGATTGTGGCACCTAACCTCGGGATGACCCACTTTGAGCTAAAGCCCCTTATATTCAACATGCTCAACAACATTCGCCAATTTGGAGGATCCACAAAAGAAGATGCTCGAGAGCACATTCAAGCCTTTTTGGAAGTCTGCGATTGTTTCAGACAACCAGGCATTCCTACCAATGCCTTGCGACTCAAGATATTCCCCTTCTCTCTATGAGATCGAGCCAGAGCATGGTTGAAAACTTATTTTGCAGGATCTATTACATCCTGGGATGACTTGTGTAGCAAGTTTTTGTATAGATATTATCCACCGAACATGTACAACAAAAAGAGAAGTGACATCATCTCATTCCAACAATACGATGATGAATCCATATATGAAGCATGGGATAGGTACAAATACCTACTTCAGAAGTGGTTGATCCTTGGATTTATAGACGAGCTACATGTTATGATGTTTTATATTGGCGTCAATGGACCAACAAGGATGATGATCAACTCATCAGCCAATGGTACTTTGCTCGACAAAGAACCTGACAATGCCTTCTGGATACTTAACCAGATAGCTAACACCGACTACTAGTTTCTAAGAGGAAGATGAAGCATGGACCCAAAGCAATTGGAGTATTCCAATTGGATGACTCTCAAACTTTAGCAGCTCAACTCTCTACTATCACCAACTTACTCAAGAACATGTAAAGGCCATCTAATGTCCAAGAGGCCAAGGTGGTGCAATACACTTGCAAGCAATGTAATGGGGAACATCAGTCGAGTGCATGTCCTCAACAACAAGAATTTGGATGCTACATAGGGAACACCAACTGCAACGCCAATCCCTACTCCAACACTTACAACCCAGGGTGGAGGTAATATCCAAATTTTGGTTAGGGAGGTAACAAAGGAAATTCAGTAGCACAACCAGCTACATCAACCGACCCTCTTGGATTCCAAAAGACTTAGAGGTAGAATCAGGGAGCTTCTAACTCTAATTCTAATTCTTTTGATAATTCTTATCAATCTTTTATGGAATCTGCTCGTGTTATTATGTAGGATCAAGCAGCCCACCTAAAGAATCATAGGGAGATGCTCACAACACAAGATGCTCTGTTGCAAAACCAACAATTGATCATGTAAAACAACACTACCTCGGTTAGGTCTCTAGAGACTCAAGTTGGGCAGATTGCTCAGATGCTAAAATTGAGACCACCTAGTGGACTACCTACTGATACTGAAGTCATTAAGGCCTTTAATGCAGAGCAATGCAATGCCATCACTCTATGTAGTGGCACGCAATTGAGGACAAAAGCCAAGTTTGGGGGAAGCTCTCTAGCAGATCATACTCCAAGCAAGCCAACTATTGATGCTCCTACATCAAAGGAACCAACTCGTGTGTCTGATATAGTGAGAGACCTTGTTACTGAAGGTAAGGAAGATAAAACTGAGGATGCCCCTGCATTTAGTTAGCCACAAGACGAGCCCAGACCACCACCTCCATTCCCACATAGATTGAAAACTAAGAAACAAGATGCCCAGTAACAGAATTTTTTGGAGATGCTTAAACAATTGCACATCAATGTCCCACTCTTGGAGGCCATTGATCAGATGCCTATATATGCAAAGTTTTTGAAGGAGATCGTGAAAAAGAAAAAGGAAGGTGAGTGAGGTTAAAATTTTCACCAGCATGGGCGAGCTTGTGGCTGTGCTGAGTAATTTACCACCCAAGATGAAGGACCCTAGCAGCTTTACCATTCCATGCTTGATAGGCCATAATTACTCTAGCCGAGCCTTATATGATCTTAGTGCAAGTGTGAACTTGATGTCGAAATTTGTTTTCAAAAGATTAGAGATGGAAAAAGCAAGACCTACATCAGTGATCCTTTAGTTGGCTAATTGATCTTAAATTTGACCTGAGGGCAGAATTGAAGATATGCTAGTTAGGGTAGATAAGTTTGTCTTCTTAGTAGATTTTATTATCCTTGACTGTGAAGCTAATGAAAATGCTCCCATCATTTTGGGAAGACCATTCCTAGCCACTAAACGGATCATGATCGATTGTGAGAATGACAACTTTACCATGAAGATGAATAATGAAAATATCACATTCAACGTCTTCATCACCCACAAGTACATATATGAATATGAGAAATGCCAGCTCGTGGAAAATGAGGAGACCTTAATTGATGATAATTTGCGTAAGATGTGTTGCAGCTACATACCCCCAGCAAGAAGCAAAAGAAACAAGACGAACTTGATGGGCACATGTATACAACTAATGATAAAGAAAAACACTCAATAAATTGGCATCCAGCTAACTCCAAGAGCGAAAATGCGCAATTGTGCGGATAAAAGGCACTGATTGCTAATGATTTTAGCAACTCAACCATACCAAGGCTTACACCAGCCATGAAAACCATGCTCATGCAAGAAGTCATCAAATGGAGCAAAGCTAGGATTGTTCCTCCTATCACGAAATGGCATATTTCGAATCCTAACCTAAGCAATCTGCCAAGACAAGAGTCCTTTAGATTGTTGAATAATGCCAACAAATGTTTTTCACTTCAGTCGATAAGTAGGGCATCGATTTTGAATCAACAACTCAGTCATACTAGAATGGCATTTCAATGGTTGCAGATGTACAATGGAGCATCGGTCCTTCGTGATAAACATACTAAATCGGCTTGAGAAAATTAAAATATTATATACATATTCTTAATTTTGCACATTTTTATTTTCAATATTTAGTTTTAATTTAGAGTTTGCTATGTTTATGATTTGTTTGGCAGTTATCAGGGTAAAGACAGCGAGCAGGCCGAGTCACTCATGAACTTTTTGACAAGTGATAAGCTAGAATATCAGGATTCAGTGATACACTAATCCTTTCGGCAGCTAAACTCTATAACCTTCATCCCCTCTTTCCATAACTTACCATACATAACCCATCCATTCATCACACCGCTCATGACTCGACTTACACACAAAGTCAAAACTCTATATTAATGATCGGTGTGACCCCTCATGATTAACCCTATCTTTTTCCCTTTTACCCCTAATTCTTTTCCATAAAAGACAAAGCATTAAGCTTCCATTAGACTTCTCGCATCCTATTATCAAACACCTTAAAACCCTAGAGTTCACAACTCGTTCATCTCTCCTTCTATCTAAATCATGGTTTGATGCCTCATCGTCACCTGTCGATCCCAATAGCCACCATGGCTAGAAAAAAAATAATAGCCCACTGTCCTCTCTATCTCATTCGACTTTCTCGAAAGAGACTTAGTGTTGTTTAGAGGATATGACTTATGAAGAGATTCACGAACTTAGTAATCGTCTTTACACAATGGACGATGTTATTCTAACACTGTATAACCAAATGATCAAGCAATACTTGATTTTAAAAGAAGGTTTGGATTTTACTTCAAACATCCGTTACACGTTTGAGGCAGAAATACACGTAGTCATAACCATACAAGGATGGGGAGACTTTGTTTGTCAACCAGGATAGGTAAATGCTGAATGGGTATATGAGTTTTGCACTCGTGCACGAAAAAATGATTGTATTTTCGATCGAGGCAATAGCTGAACATTTTAACC
The DNA here is from genome assembly GCA_019671005.1 of Hibiscus mutabilis. Taxonomy (NCBI): domain Eukaryota; kingdom Viridiplantae; phylum Streptophyta; class Magnoliopsida; order Malvales; family Malvaceae; genus Hibiscus; species Hibiscus mutabilis. The sequence continues at coordinate 25,508,860 of CM033750.1, read as the reverse complement.
TCTCTACAATTGACGATGGTCATCACAACTTTTTTGCCACACCAACAGCGGACGCATATGCCCAGTTACTAGCGGACTTGTTCCTTCCCAATACTATATGAGACCAGGATAATTTATATGTTCGGAAGGTACACTAGGCACAAGTTAATATGGTTTCAAAATTTTGGATGCACTTCATCAGCAAACGTATCCTTCCAACCCGTAACTAATCTATAGTCTCTTACCACCGGCTCATGCTCCTACACTCTATCATTAAGAATTGGGTTATTAACCCTTATGATTACATTTATGAAACCATCGTAAAAAGGACGACATCGACTAAAAAATCCAAAGACTTTTCTTTCTCTAATCTTATCATAGCCTTATGTCAGAAGGCAGGAGTTGAAGAATAGGGGGAGGATGACATCATTGAATGACATACTGGTTGGTTTCCTCCTCAAGTTTAGCAAATGAAAGGATACATCATTAGCCAGCAAGATCTTGGTAGACACCCAGAAATACCACAATGTTCTAGAGCAAGTACCATCCGCCACCACAACTAGAAAGATACCGCGGCCAGATACTAATGATGGCGCCTCCTCTCACCCTGTTAAGAAACAAATGTCTGCCTGGGACAAAGGCAAGGGCATTGTTATCCGAGAACCACCACCCCTTTAACTCCCTAGGTTAGGTTTTCTTTTCCTTTCTTTTATATTTTTAGTTTAGTTTTATATTTTTCATGTGCATATTTTCAATTGTTTTGCTTTTCCTTAATTTGTTTTTACCATTTTGTTTTTTTTTCATTGGGGACAATGCTCTTCTCAAGTTTGGGGGAGTACATACCCATATATATATTAGGTTATATATATATTAGGTTAAATTTAGGAAAAAAATATTTTTTTAGAATTGTAAATAACCTAATATGCCCGCTAGGTTCCCTTTGCTATAATTCTTTTGATTCTGAAACTATTGCTGCATTGATTACGACTCCCTATGATGAATATATGTTGATTCTTTTTAAGGTGTTAAGATCTTTCGAGTTTTTGAACATTATGATAAATCGATTGTAGCCCATAAAAACCACAAGTTGCACGCAATCTAACACCGAGGAAACCTTAGGGATGCTCTGGGTCGACTTTCTAATGCTTAAGCATGAATCAAAGAGAATGAACTTAAATGCTCAATGCAGCAAAACAAAGACTTAAGAATTCCATGAAAAATCAAGAAGATAAATTAAGACTTGATAATTTAAACAAAACTGTTGAGGGACACTCTTCTATGCATCTTGCTATCTTAGTACAGTAGGTGAGTTGGGTTTGCTCCATTTAACTTTCCCTTGTAGGAATGATAGTACTGGCAAAGAATGAATGAAAGTCTTCACAGGATGACACTACTCGTAGGGCTCGGGGATGGGCTATTTGCTCCACTCTATATTTAGGTACAAAAAAGCTAGTATGATGAGCTAAATCCCCAAGGATACAGTTTTCAAACATAAAAAGAATAGGAGTAAAATTATGCTAGAAAGGAAAACAATATTCCGAAGTAGAAGGAGAAAACAACCCTTAAGCTTCACTAGGTCCATCAAGTGATGAATGCTTGTAACCAAGCACACACTGCACTTATAGTAGATTTAATCTTTTGCGCAAAACTATAAGCTCTAATACATTTGCTTATCATCAACATAGCTGAGGAATGAATTACTGCTGCAGCATAACCTGGAATCATTGTAATCATAGCTTAGTTGAACCTTAGGACTTATGGCCAATCATAGTTTGGGGGTATTTGACGAGTGCTTAATTAACCTATTTTATATACCCTTATTCCTTGTCTTCTGCATGTTTTCAAGCTCATTTAGGTTAGATTGTACATATTTACATGTAGATAGAGAGTTACACCACTCGTGCTTTAAATGTCATATATATTGGTGCTTCACGGGAAATATGGTATTTTGTGATGCATGTACAGGATTCTAGAAGATTACTGGAGTGGGAAATGAGCATATCAAATGGCTAGAGCTGATAAGGTATGAAGAGTTTGAAATGAATTAGTCATTTTCCATGTGGACTTTCTCCAGTCACGTAACATTCGATGAAGAGTAAAACAAGTGGCTTTCTTTAATAAAGGTGCACGCACCTTGGGGTACTAAAACCCTCGTTTCACTACCTATATAAGGAAGACTTGGATGCTACTTCAAAGAGGGAGAGATTTAGATGATAGTCCTAGTTCAAACTTGAAGAGAACCACCAGGGCAAAGCTAGACGATTCTCCTCATTGAAAGATGCCATCAAGAGAGGCTGATGGAGAGGAGGCCTGCAGCATAGTTGGACGGCACAGAGGGAGTTTTGTTGAGGACGCCCATATTCTTTATTTTCTTGCTTGATAAATTACCATGCTTTATACTTTTGATTATAGTTGTTTTAGGCTCAGACATGAGCTAAACTTCTTAGTTGGGATTATTGCGTCCCAGGATTTTATGTTTGGTTATTCTATTTCAATGCTTTAGTTGTTTTTATCTTCAACTATTCTTTTTGTGTTCTTAATGCATAGTTGATCGTAAGAGCTATTCGAGAGAGGCCTGTTAACTATCGATCCCTGGCTTAATATTTGAGAGAGTTAAGTTAGACAAACGTGAGTGGTGGGGCTAAGCTGTCAACTTAGTCTTAATCTAGCTTAGACATAAGTTTAGGGTTTCAAAGAGTAAAAAGGGAGCTCTTAAACAAATAATAGTGTTGTTGGTTAACGCAGGCATGCATCACCTTAACTATAATGTTATTAACTTCTAGGCATTGAGAGAGTCAAAATTTCATTAGAAAATCCTATCGAGTAGATGAAGAATTTTAGGGTTTACGCAGACATGTATCGCCCGTCGCTATAGCATTTATCTAGGTAATCAAGAAGATATCCTTAGTAATAATCCCAACCTCCATAATTAATTGTTAAGCCGTTGTAGCTATTTGCCTTTATCATAGCTTCCCTTAGATTAGTTAAATTAGTTTTAGTTAAATCAATCAACCATACTTGCAAAAACATTACTAGGTTTGATAACTTCGTAGTTATTGATCCAATCCTTGTGGGTTCGACACTTTACTCTCACTTTATTACTTGATACAATGAGTATACTTGCTCTAAAGTGCATCACTATTCGACAAGCATCAACAAGGCTAGACTTGTTGCTCAAGGTTACACTCAAGAAGAAGGAATTGATTTTGCTAAAACCTATGCACTCGTAGCTAGAATGGAAGCTATTAGGAAGTTTCTTGCATTTTCATGTTATCGTGAATTCAAGCTTTTTTAAATGGATGTTAAAAGTGCTTTTCTAAATGGTTTTATAAATAAAGAAGTGTATGTAGAACAACCACCCGATTTTAAATACCCAAAATATCAAAAACTTGTTTTTAAACTTTCAAAAGCTTTATATGGTTTGAAACAAGCTCCTAGAGCTTGGTAAAAAAGATTATCATATTTTCTAATAGAAAAAATGTTCTACTAACGAATCTTTTTGCTAAGATTTTGCTAAGTTAATACAAGGTGAATTTGAAATGAGCATGATGGGGAAGCTCACATTCTTTTGGGACTCCAAATCAAATAAAGGAAAGATGACTATTCATCAATCAAGCAAAGTAATGAATATGCTCAAGAAGTTTAGCTTAGAGAATATGAAGCCTCAAGCCACTCCAATGAGCTCATCTACAAAGCTTGACAAAGATGAAGGAGGTAAATGTGTTTATCTTAAGATTTATAGATCTACGGTAGGTTTTTTGCTTTATCTTAGTGCAAGTAGAGCGGATAACATGTTTAGTGTTTGCTTGTGTGCTAGATTTTAAGCTAGTCCTAGAGAATCACATTTACAAGCCATTAAGAGAATCTTTAGATACCTTAGAGACACTCTTTGTTTAGGTCTTTGGTATCCTAGAGACTCATCCTTTAGTTTGCATGCTTATTCGGATGGGGATTATGGAGGTTGTAAGATAGATAGAAAGAGTACCTCTGGTACTTGTCAATTCCTAGGTAACATGTTAATCTCATGGTTTACAAAGAAGCAAAATAGCTTAGCGCTATCTACCATCGAGGCAAATTATATTTTTGTTGGTAGTTGTTGTGCTCAAGTCCTTTGTATGAAGCAACAACTCTTAGATTATGGAATTGATGTAGGTATCATCCCCTTAAAGTGGGACAATACTAGTGTTATTTGTCTCACCAAAAATCCCATCCAACATTCTAGAACCAAGCATATAGAAATAAGACATCATTTCATTAGAGATCATGTCTTGAAAAATGATGTAGTTCTAGAGTATATAAATACCTTGCACCAATTAGCAGGTGTCTTCACCAAACCTTTAGATAAAGAGCTTTTTTTGGTCTCTTAGGAGAGAGTTAGGGCTTACTAGCCTTTCTTGAACCTTAGGGCCTTTGGTTGAACTCAAAATTTGCTTGAATTTGTATGATTTTCATGTTTGTGTAATCTTCCTCTTAAATGCATCTATTCATGTTGTTAGGGGGAGTATGTATCTATTTTTACCCATTTATGATGCTCTCATATCATAATCATGCATTTTGATTCGAGTGAAATCAAATTTTTGGGTCATTTGCAACCAAATATGTCAAATTTGGTTAAAGGGTATCGGTACAAGGATAGCTATACCTATACATGGTATTAGGCGAACATTTCGATATAGGGAAATATGTATCAGTACGAGTCAAATTCATACCGATACGCACTATTTCGGTACGCGTGCGTGTTGGATCCATAAATTGTCTTTTCTTATTTTAAATCAAACTCTATTTATTTTTTAAAAACCCTAGGCAGCAAAACCCTTTAAAAACCCTGTAAACCTCTAGGTTTTTCATCAAATTTCTTTAGAATATGTGGGGTCTTTTTGTCTAAATATCAAACCCAAGCTTTGATCATCAAGCTAGATTAGAACTAAGTTAACAGCTTAGCCCTACTGTTCACATTTGTATAACTTAACTCTCTTAATATTAAGCCAAATATCAATTGTTAAAAGGTCTCTCTTGATAGCTCTTACAATAACTACGCATGAAGTACGATGAACATAATAGATAAAGGAAGAAACAACTATAGCATTATAAAAGGACAGTCAAAACATAAAATCCTGGGATGCAGTAATCCTAACTAAAGTATTTAGCTCATGTCTAAGAGTAAAAAATCCATAAAGAAATTATTTAAGTACGACATTTTATCAAGCAAGGAAAAGAAACGAGTCGAGCATCCTTTACAAACTCCCTCTAAGCCGTTTAATTGTGCTATAGGTCTCTCACTCTGTCGGCCTCTCTCGATGGCTTCTATCGTGAGGAGATTTTTGTAGCTTCTATTTTGGTGGTTCTCCACAAGCTTTAGACTAGGATTGTTGTCTGTAATCACGCTGTAACACCCCTTCTCGGTCAAATAGGAATTTGGGTCAGAAGGCGTAACCGATGAACTTTACGGTGATTGGATTGATATGCAATAAATCATGTTTAATTTATCTATAATATAAAAGAATAAATATTATTAATCAATAGGATTGCCAAGTTACAATTTGGGGCCAAATCAAAACTTATTAAAATTTAGGGACTAAATTGTAAATCCAATGAATTACAAGGTCTTGTTTAAAGTTTGGATTACCAATATGAAATTCATTGCATAAAAATCTTATATGCCAATTTCCAGTATATTTAGAGTTCTTTTAGGACTTCAATTAGGTCTTGTATGATTTAGTGACTAAACTATAACATGCTAAAACCTTTTTTAAACATCTTTTAACTGACTTACCTACCTTCGTACGAATACTCACAGAGGTCGTATCAGTATGCCTTTGTTATATTTATTAAAATAATCATAAACTTTAGGGGTCGTACTGATACGAGTCTATCTGTATCGGTACGCTATGATGTCCTAATTAAATACAAATTCCAGAACCAACCAGCCGTACCACAACATCTAGGGTTGTATCGGTACGCCTGTTATGACCGTTAAAACGGTTATTTTCCTTAAGCACGTACTGATACTAGGTGTCGGTACGCATGGTCAAAGCTCAAAAAGTCAACCTTCTGTATGATGCGGTATTGATACGATTTTTTTGTGTGGCTAAGACCCGCGTATCAATACGCCAAGACTAAATCAACCAAAAATGCAATATCGTACCGATACACCACCACCAATATCGGTACAATTAGGCATGTAATGGCAGATTTTATTTGGTTTTTAATCAAATTAAGGGTCTTAACCTTGTCCAAATGTTACCAAATTGTACAGGTAAGTTTTTAGCCACTTAAACTATGAACATGCCAAATTTTATGCCATTTCGAATTCATTTACCATGCTTTCTCTTGTTAGTGCAATTAAGGGCATTTTACTAATTTTGAAAAAACTCTAACATACCATATTTCATGGTTTAACCCATTCAACATAGTGGACCAAATGTACATACGAAATGGGGCTAAACTAACTTGTCTAGACCCTATGCCACCTAGCTAAGAGTTTAAGGACAAAGTTTACATTACATGTAACTTGGTAACTTGCTTCAAAAACGTCCTTGCTCCGATTATCTTTCAACCTAAAAATGCATGGAAATGAGATGCAATAGGCTCATATAGCCTAATGAGGTAGTCAATAACAATAACATGAATGTCAACATTATTAATAACAAGTATAACAATGTAAGTGTTTCCCAAATCAAGTTTTAACAATATTTTTTGTATCTTAATTCCTTAAATCGACATATAAATGTGGATACGTGAATTCCCAACCAACATCGCTAGCAATAAATTGTCAATATCCTCTAACATCGCCAATAAGACCAATATCATCACATCCCGCCAACATTGCCAAATAGAGCCTTGGCTCAAGGACTGTGACCACTCCATACTAATGAGCTCATGAATTCTATGACATACCAATTGTATCCCATGCCCATTCGTATCCAAAGATTCAATACTTAAACCAATAACAATGACAATAGCAATAACTATAACGATAACAATAACGGTAGCAATGTCGATAACTATATAGCATGATCAATATGGCTTTTCTCAATATTTCAATGATATCAATGTCCATGTAATGATTCAACAATTGATTTGACAATGTAATAAGCTTACCAGCGATACCTCTAACAATGTTTTCATGTATCCATACTAGGATTTCGATGATGAAAATGCAATAAGACAATATAACGAAATCGAGATAGGCACCTAGCCAATCCCGAGACTCTAACTACACTCACCGATATTTTTTAGGCTTTCAAGGCTCCTAGATGACTATTCCTTTGTTATTGAGCTTGATGGAATTAGAAGGATTTGGTGATTCTTTACCTTGATTCTCTTGAGCAATAAAGAAACACGAATTTCAGTATCGATAATAGATTCATAGAAACTTAATCGCTATGAAAAGCAATAAAGAGTAAGTCTTGCTATCCCTAGGAAATTCTAGGGTTCATAGCTTTCTTGAACTTAGATTTTAATAAGGTTTTAGCTATGGAAACGATAAATCAACTAAGGAGTATTGCTTACCCGATCCATATCTATAACTTGGAAATTGTAACTTGAAGAAAAGTAAAGCGTTGCTAAAGCTTTATCGGAGGTGTGTGCTTAGAAGAAGATGAAGATGGAGGTGAGGTGCTAGCTTAAAACTTAACCGGGTAAGCTTTTCTTTTCTTCTTCTTTCCTACTTAATTCTTTAGTTTTCCTTTGGGTGAAGTACGCGATGACAAATCTTAAGTATGGGCTAATTACAAGGTTAGTCCCTCAACTCTTTACCTTCTATACTTTTATCCCCTAACTTTCAATTTTCACAATTTAGTCACTAAGGCAAGTTTCAATGTTTACAATGGAATCCTTAATCGATATTAATACTTAATTAAGGTTCATCAAACCAATAATTGATCACTTGGTCAAGGGTCAACTTTATAATTTGACTTTCTAATGCAAAATTTTTGGTTGTCATAATTGAATTTTACTAGGCCCGGTTTCGGGGTGTTACACACCCCCCCTTTAAAGTAGCATCCAAGTCTCTCTTATATAGGAAGTGAAACTAGGGTTTTAGTAACCTAAAGTACGCGCGGCTTCATTAAAGAAAGCCATCGGTTCCCTACTTCATTTGATGTTGCGTATGGGAAAAAGTAGATTCATCTCCAACTCTTTATGCCTTGTCAGCTCTAGCCATGAGATCTGTTCTTCTTCCGCTTTAGCAGTCCTCTAGCATCCACCAGTATCCTGCACATACACCATAAAACACCACATTTCTCGTATAAAGCACCAATATTTATGACATTTAAAGTACAGACGGTGTAACTCCCTATCTTCATGCAAGTATGTACAAACTAACCTAAATGCAAACTATATGAGCTTGAAAACATGCAAAATACGAGGAATAAGGGCATATAAAATAGATTAATTATGCACTCGTCAAATACCCCCAAACTTGAATTGTTGCTTGTCCTCAAGCGATGTAAAATGGAAGCAAGAAAAATGAAAATAGAAAAGAAGAACAATAAACAACACCTAAGTCCTAAGGTTCCTCTAAGCTATGATTACAGTGATTCCAAGTTATGATGCGGCAGTAATTCATTCCTCAGCTATGTCAGTGAGAAGCAATGCATTATAGCTTATAGTTTTTTTTCAAAAGATCAAATCTATTGTAGTTGCAGTGTGTGCTAAGTTACATGCATTCATCACTTAATGGCCTTAGAGTAGCTTAAGGGTTACTTTGTTTTTTTGCCTCGGCATATTATTTTACTTTTTAGCATATTATTTTACTCCCTTTTCTTTTTAAGCTTTAAAAATTTTATTACTGGGGCTTCAGCTCATCACACTAACTCTTTAGTATCCGCAAATAGAGTGGAGCAAACAGCCCATCCCCAAGCCCTACGAGCAGTGTCATCCCATAAAGACTATCATTCAATCTTTGCTAGTATTATCATTCCTACCAAGGAAAGTTAAATGGAGCAAACACAACTCACTTAGTGTACTAAGATAGCAAGATGCATTGAAGAATGTCCTTCAATGATTTTGTTTAAATTATCAATTTATTTTCTTGATTTTTCAAGCAATTTTTAAGCCTTTATTTTGCTTCACTAAGCATTAAGTTCAAGCAATTTTTAAGCCTTTATTTTGCTTCACTAAGCATTAAGTTCATTCACTTTGATTCATACTTTGGCATCAGAAAGTCGACCTAGAGCTTCCCTAAAGTTTCTTAAGTTGTTAGAGTGCATGCAACATGTGTTTTTAAGGGCTACAGCAGATTCATCATTAAGTTCAAAAACTAAAGCTCTTAACACATTGCAAGGCATCAACATAGATTCATCATAGGAAGTCATAATCAACGTAGCAGCAGCTTCAGAATCAAAGGAATCATAGCAAAGGGAACATATTGGACATATTAGGTTGTTTACAAGTTCTAAAAAACTAATTTTTTAAATTTTAACTAAATTTAACCTCATATATATGGGTATGTACTCCCCCAAACTTGATAAGAGCATTGTCCCCAATGCAAAATGAAAAGAAAGAAAAAGCAAAACAATTTAAAGAAAAGCAAAATATGCAAATACAAAATTTGAAAAACTAAACTAAAGAGAAAATAAAAGAAATGAAAATTGAATAAAAACTAACTAGGGAGTTACTAGGTGGTGGTTCACAACTTATAATGCCCTTGCCTTTGTCTCGGGTGGATGCTTGTTTCTTGGTAGGGCGAGAGGATGCGCTAGCATTAGTATCCGACCGATGTCTCCTCCTTGTGGTGGTGGTGGCAAGTACAAGCTTAGGGTTCCTAATTTCATGAACCTCCGATAGTATCCATTTAAAGGGTGCCTTCAAGGATTTTGTCCTCTTTCCATCGTGGCATACCAGCCTCCTAGCAGCATGCTGTGATGAGACAAGGGAATAGAAGTTCTCTTGTCTTTTTTTGAGATATGACTCTGTCCAGGATGCCCCTATAAATAATTTCATAGGGCTCAATTGGGCAGCTGTAGACACTAGAATAGAGGAGTAACAATCGTCTACGAGAGAATGTAGCCATGTTCTTGGTGGATAGTAGCCTGGTGTTCATAAACCTCACCCAAAATTTAGCAGTGGGGGTAACGATTTACCATTGCACTGCCCAAGCATTTGACAATGTTCTTATCCAGATAGTTTTGGTGATACAAAGGACTCGCAGAAGCCTAGTGTCTGTGTCGGCAGTGGCCCTAGCGACAAACCCAATGTGTAGACTGTCAACAATCTCTAGATGGTAATGGCGTGTAATAAGTCGAAGTGTAAATTCCACCTTTACCCCTCTGAAAAACACCAAACCTTTACCATGTTTGCCGAAATAAGTGTAAAACTCCTTGACCCATTTGTCATTTATCGGCCCTGATTGTTTAGAGAAAGCATCTTGTCCATGAGAAAGGACTACAAATAACTATTTTCCATTGAAGAGGACAGTGAAAATGTCTGACTGTGCTAACCCCTCTTCTGGGATTAAGTCTTGATGTCTGAAGGACTCGTACATCTTTTTTAAGGGTGCAGAGTGAAGTCAGTCCTTTAGCATCAACAAGAGTTATGTGGAGGAGTTGGAATCAAAGTCCGTGAAAGAGTCAGATGACGATTGGTGAAATAAAGGAGACGAAGGAGGGCTTAGACTTTGTCTTTGTTTTGTCATTTTGAGAATGAGAGAGGATATTGAGAGAGTAGAGTGAGGCATATCACAAGAGTAGCAATTGGTTGCTTTGGCAGATTATCGACTTTGGTCTAATAATGGGAAACTTGGGTACGAAGGATATGAACATGCTTGGAAGTAAAAGGGTTGCGAGAGTGATTGAGAAAAGTCAGCATTAATTGCTGATTGTATTGTTTAGTGGGGAAAATGAAGTAGGCAGCAAGTGGATGGGGTTGCGACGTGTGGAGAAATTATAAGCTATGATGAGGGGTAAGAAAGGATTTTTCTTGGGTTGAATAAACCAAACCTAAATCCCAGCCAATGTAGCCAATCTGCTTTCTCGTTTCCTCAAAGAATCTTCAACCCTTTTTATCTCTTCTTTGTAATAACTGCCAAACTACACACATAATAAATAGGACCTTGGTTAATTTATTAAAGAAATTGCAAAAAATAAAAACATAAATGTAAACAGCATAAAAATAAAGGATAAGACTGAATGTTCTAGACATTCAATAGTGTGACTGAAGTTTTGTCACGTTTCACAGGTACTCCCTTGTTGGCCTCCCGGAATTGACCATTGGCCTTGAAGATTGGGCCATCTTTGAGATATATTATATCCACAACACCATGTGGGTAGACCTTAACAACTCTAAAAGGGCCAGACCAACGAGATTTTAACTTGCCCAAGAAAATATTCAAACGAGAATTGTAGAGTAGGACAGTTTGGCCTTTAACGAATTGTTGAGGCATTAGTTTAGCATCATGTCATTGTTTAGTCTTTTCTTTATAGATCTTGGCATTCTCGTAGGCATTTAGACGATGCTCATCTAAATCTTTTAATTCCAACAATCTTCTTTCCCCAGCTAGTTGACTGTCCATGTTGATCTTCTTAATGGCCCAAAGGGCTTTGTGTTCTAGCTCAAATAGCAAGTGACAAGCTTTCCCATACACAAGTCGATAAGGTGACATTCCCAGTAGTGTTTTGGGTCTGACCACCTTTTTAAGGATCTGCTTGATTTCTTGATTGGATACTTCAGCTTGCCCATTGGTATGCGAGTCGTATTTTGTGGCTATTTGTGGTAGACTCTATAGTGACGTCGTGCCTTGGCGATCAACTTATTGTCAAAGTGTTTTCCCTCATCACTAATGATAGCTCGAAAGACTCCAAAATGGGTGAAAATGTTCTTGTGTCAAAACCTCAAGATAGTGTTTGCACATTCTTAGTTGTACTGATTTCTTCCACCCATTTTGACACGTAATCAACCATGAGCAAGATATACAGCTAACCTTTGGAAGATGGGAAAGGCCCCATAAAGTCAATACCATAAACATCAAAAAGTTCAACTTCCAAGATGCCTTGCATGGGAAGCTCATTTCGTCGAGATATGTTCATTGTCCTCTGACATCTATCACACGCCTTGTAATATGCATGGGAATCTTGGAACAAAGTTGTCCGATAGAACCTAGATTGTAGGACCTTTGCAGTAGTCCTTTGTCCTCCAAAATGTCTTCCACACGGGGTAGACTAGAAATGGTATAGGATATCTCGGTGTTCCTCATCCGGGATGCATCTCTGAATTATTTGATCAGCGTATTGCTTGAAAAAGTAAGTCTTATCCCAATAATAATAGCGTGCATCATGTCAAAATTTCTTCCTTCCCTAGCTACTAAGATCACAAGGGAAAATGCCACTAACAAGAAAGTTAACAACATCAGCGTACCATGGTAAAGTTGTGGCTTTTAAAAGTTTTTCATCAAGGAATTCTTCCTTAATATCACAAGCAACATCAATATCACATGCGTTTTCAAGTCTGGAAAGAAGGTCAGTAACTTGATTTTTAGTCCCTTTTCTATGACTACCTTAATATCAAACTCTTACAAAAGTATTATCCATCTAATAAGTCTAGGTTTAGCATCCTTTTTACTAGGTATTTAATGGCAGAATGATCAGTATGCACAATAACCTTAGTCCCTATTAAATATGACCTAAATTTATCAAATGCAAAAACTACAGGAAGCAATTCTATATCAGTGGTAGTGTAGTTTACTTGTGCCTCGTTAAGTGTACGACTAGCATAATATATGATATAAAAAACCTTGTTTTGGCACTAACCAAGAACAGCACCAACAACGTAGTCACTTGCATCACACATCAACTCAAACGATTGTGACCAATTAGGAGGCACTACCACTGGTGCAAAAATGAGATTCTTCCTTAAGGTTTTGAATATAGCACAAAAATGGCCATCGAACTGAAATGCTCGATTTTGTTCCAGCAAGAGGCACAAGGGCTTCAAAATTTTGTAAAAGTCTTTGATGAATTGTTTGTAGAAACGGACATGGCCAAGGAAACTTCTAATGGCTTTGACATTCGTTGATGTTAGAAACTTCTTGATAACTTCAATCTTGGCTTTATCCACTTTAATGCCTTTGTTAGAGATGTGGTGTCCTAGGACAATGCCTCAAATACCATAAAATGGCATTTTTCCCGATTAAGTACCAGGCCAGTATCCTTGTATCATTGTAACACCTTTTTGAGATTGCATAAATAGTGATCAAAAGAGTCTCCGTACAAAGGGAAATCATCCATGAAAAATCTCTAAGAAATCATCCATCACGTCTGAGAAGATGGCCATCATGCATTGCTGGAAAGTGGTTGGTGCATTGCAAAGGCCAAAGGGCATCCGTCGAAATGCATAAATGATGTATGGACTTGTAAATGTCATCGTCTCTTGGTCCTCTAGTGCAATAGTAATCTGATTATAGCCAGAGTAACCATCCAAGAAGTAGTAGTAAGGTTTCCCTGCGAGCTTATCAAGCATATGATCAATAAATGGTAGTGGGAAGTGGTCTTTCTTTGTGGCTTTGTTCAACTTCCTGTAATCAATGTAGATTCGCCATCCAGTAATTTTTCTAGTAGGGAAGAGTTCATCGACATCATTTTTTATCACAGTATTTGCTCTTTCTTGCTCACACATTGGACATGTCTCGCCCATGAGCTATCTGAAATAGGATACATGATTCCAAGGTCGAGCCATTTTATAATCTCTTTCATAACCACAGTTTTTGTAATGGGTTTGAGTATCCGTTGTGGTTCTATCAAACTGGTTTGATCATCTGTAAGCAAAATCTTATTCATACACAAAGTAGGGCTTATACCCTTGATGTCAGCAATGGTCCAGCCAATAGCTTTCTTATGTTGTGATAAAACATTTAATAGTTTAGCTTCTTGGTCAGAATTTAAACAAGTGTATATGACAACAGAGAGTGTACCATTCTCCCCTAAAAATGCATGCTTTAAGTGAGGGGGAAGAGGTTTAAGTTCAAGTACTGCTGAATGTTCAACGAAGGTTTGGGAGATTTAAACTCAACATAATTCAAAGGCACACAATTTATACCTGGTTTGGTGAGCACAACATTGGATTGTTCAATCTCAACCGTACCTTCTTCCTCAGCTTCATGTATGGCCTTATCAAAGTCAGTTTGCTCCTTAGCAGTGAGTATGCTGCTACAACACATCTCGGGCAAGCTCTCTTTTACTAAGGCGTCTTTAGTGTCTATAAGCTGGCATTCTTTATGGCCATCCACATACTTGAGTATGCTAAAGACGTTAAATGTAATCTTTTGGTCGTTCATTTTCATGGTGAATTCACCTTTCTCACAATCGATCATAATATGCCCGATGACCAGGAATGGTGTCCTTAGAATGATGGGAGCATTCTCATCAACTTTGCAATCAAAGATGACCGAAAATACAAACCTATCTACCTTAACTAGCATGTCTTTAATTCTACCCTCGGGTCAGATTTGAGATTGATCGGCTAATTGAAGAATCATCGATGCTAGCCTTTCTTGTCCCGTCCTTAATCATTTAAACACAAATTTTGGCATTAAATTTACACTTGTACCGAGATCACATAATGCACGTCTAGAGTAGTTGTGGCCTATCGAGTAGGGAATGTTGAAGCTGTCAGACTCCTTTATCTTAGGTGGGAAATCACTCAGCACGGCCACACTCTCGCCTATAGTAGTGAAAGTTTCAACATCACCTAATTTCCTCTTCTTTGTCACTATCTCCTTTAGAAACTTCGCATAGATAGGCATCTGATCAATAGCGTCCAAAAGTGGGACATTGATGTGCAACTGTTTGAGCATCTCCAAGAATTTTTGATATTGGATATCTTGTTTCAGAGCTTTCAATCGATGTAGGAATAAAGGTGGTGCAAGATGTAGGGGCATCATTTTCTTTCTCTTCTTTGCCTTCAGTAGCAAGGTTACTCATTGTATCAGACACAGAAGTTGGTTCCTTTGGTGTAGAAGCATCGGTGGATGGCTTGCTTGGAGTTGAATCTACTAGAGAGTCTCCCCTAAAATCGGCTTCTGTCCTCAGTTACGTGCTACTACGTAGAGTGATGACATTGCATTGCTCTGCATTAAAGGCCTTAGTGACTTCAGTATCACTAGGTTATCGCCGGGTGGTCTTGTCTTCAACATCTAGGCAATCTACTCAACTTGAGTCTCTAAAGACTGTATAAAGGCAGAGTGGTTTTGCATGATCGAGTTGGTTTTGCAACATTGTAGCCTGCGTTGTGAGCATGTAACTATGATTCTTTAGGTATGCTGCTTGATCCTGCATAATGACACGGGCAGTTTCCATAAAATTTAATAAGAATTATCAAAAGAATTAGAGTTGGAGTTAGAAGCTCCCTGGTTTTACCTCTGAGTTTTTGTTGGAATCCAAGAGGTTTATTAATGGCATTTTGTTGTGCTCTTGAATTGCCTTTGTTGCCTCCCTAACCAAAATTTAATTATTACCGCCACCCTGAATTGTAGGTGTTGGGATAGGGATAGTTGTTACAGTTGGGGTTTCGTATATAGCATCCAGATTCTTGTTGTTGAGGGCACTCACTCGGCTAATGTTCCCCATCATAGTGCTCACAAGTGTATTGCCCTACCTTAGCCTCTTGGACATTAGATGGGCCTTGCATGTTCTTGAACAAGTTGGTGATGGTAGAGAGTTGAGCTACTACATTCAGAGAATCATCTAATTGGAGTGTTCCAGTAGCTTTGGGTCCAGCCTTCAATCTCTCTTTCGGGAACTAGTAGTCGGTGTTTGCTATCTGGTCAAGTATCCAGAAAGCCTCGTCAGGTTCTCTATTGAGAAAAGTACCATTAGCTAACGAGTCTATCATCGTCCTCGTTGGTGCATTGACGCCATTATAGAACGTCATGACTTGTAGCCAATCGTGAAATCCAAGGATCGAGCACTTGTGAAGCAAGTCTTTGTATCTGTCTCATGCTTCATACATAGATTCATCAACATATTGTTGGAAAAAGATGATGTTGTTTTTCTTTTGGTTGAGCACGTTCTGTGGATCATATCGGTGCATAAACTTGTTGCACAAGTCCTACTTCCAGCAAACTAATTGCCTGGGCAATTACTTGCCACGGCAATCTACTTGCCTCAGCATTTCACTTGCCTCTGACATTCAACTTGCCAAAGCAACTCATCCATCATACTCTCAATCCTAATAATCCAACCAACTCTCTCATTGATTACTTCCTTTCCTTTACAATCTTTAGTTATTTGTTTTATCTTTTTATCACCATCTATCATCACAACTATTCTTTTATTTCAGTGCGAGGAGTTAAGAGTCCAAGTCCTTCAGATCAGTCCCTGTGGAGATGATACTCTATATTCATCACTTTATTACTTGCGACGTGTTCATTTACACATTTGCGTATCACTCAAAACACGCACATAGTTTTTGGCACTGTTTCCAGGGACTGCAATTGCAACTTTACCTTTAATTTCTTGTATTCTCTATTTATTTATGGCAGATCCAATTGCCAATGGCAATCAGAATGCCATGGCAAGAGGCAATACAGCCGTAGCGGATCAACCAGTTCGAGTACGAAACAGACCCATTCTAGATCACTTACTACCATACCTTGGTAATCTCAATCTAGGAATTGCTACTCCTGAGATTAAAGCCGCAAACTTTGAATTGAAGCCTGTAATGTTCAATATGATAAATTCAATTGGGCAATTTGGCAGCTCAGCAAACGAAGATGCCAGGCAACATCTAAGATCTTTCTTAGAGGTTTGCGACTCTTTCAAACAACAAGGAGTCCATGAGGATGTCCTTAGACTTAGACTTTTTCCCAATTCACTGAGGGATAGGGCGAGAACATGGTTTAATAGCATATCACCAGGCTCTCTAGAATCTTGGACAGATCTATGCCGAAGTTTCCTAGTTAGGTACAATTCTACTAGCATGACAGATAAATTGCGTAATGATATCACTTCTTTCTGTCAAGCAGATGACGAACCTATGTATGAGGCTTGGTATCGTTACAAAGAGATTCTTTGTAAGTGTCCATGCATTGATTCCGAGAATGGACGCAAGTAGTGATTTCTAGAATGGAGTTAACGTACCCACGAGGATGCTGCTAGAAGCCTCGGCAAATGAACACTCGTAGATAAATTATCACAGAAAGCGTTTGAGATTCTTGATAGACTTGCCAACAATGACTATCAATTTTCAACCGCTAGGAGGGGACAAGCAAGGTGACATGCCACGACAATTGAGCTTGATTCAACTGACGCTATCTCAACACAATTGGCCGCATTAACCAATATGGTTAAGAATTTGCAGCGTCCCAGCAACATATAGGAGGTAAAGGTAGTAGATTCATCTTGTGATTTTTGTAATGATAACCATGATTCTTTTAAGTGTCCACATAACCCAAAAACCAGTTTTTACGTTGGAAACTACAACAGAAACAACAATCCATATTCCAACACATATAAATCAGGATGGAAGCAATATCCAAACTTCTCATGGAATAATTAGAAAGACTACAACAATACATCTCGACAGAATACGAAAGCATCAGGATTCCAACAGAACATGCCACGGTAATAGATTCCATTACCGCAGCAACAATCAACAGCTAGTTCTTTGGAAAACACTCTCATTGCTTTTATGCTTAAAACTGAATCTTAAATGGCTGAAACTAGCAATTTCATGCAAAAGACTGACTCTTTTATGGACAGGACAAAAATTCGGATGCAGAGTCAAGAAGCAGCAATTAAGTCTTTAGAAACTCAGGTTAGACAATTTTCCCAAGCCCTAAGCACGAGGCCACAAGGAACCTTTCCCAACAATACTAAGGTTGCACGAGGTTCAGGCTATGTGCAGTGTAAAGTAATCACTGCCAGAAGTGGAGAAAAGGTGGGTGAAGATCTTATCCAACCCGAGGAGGATGAGCATACGCTGACTGATAAAGAAGAATCTTTAAAAGCAAATGCCACGGTAATTCCATATGCATCAACTTACCACTGGTTGAGGCAATCGAGCAGATGCCGAATTATACCAAGTTCATTAAAGAAATCGTATCAAAGCGTAAGAGGTTGAGCGAGTTTGAGACAGTTTCCTTGACAGAAAGGTATATGGCTCTCTTACACAACCAATTGCTTCTAAGCTTAAAGATCCAGTCAGTTTCACAATACCATGTTCCATTGGCGAGCATTATATCGAAAAATCTGTATATGACCTTGGAGTAAGCATAAATCTTATGCCCAAATCTATGTTTCAGTGATTAGGCATGGGCAAGGCGGGGCCCACCACAGTCATGATACAGCTTACCGATAGATCATATGTGCATCCCGAGGGAAAATTGAAGATATTCTTATAAGAGTTGATAAGTTTACTTTTCCCGTTGATTTTATTATTTTGGACTATGAAGCATATGAGTTTGTACCCATCCTCCTTGGGAGACCATTCTTAGAAATAGGAAGGACTTTGATCAACGTTGAAAGAGGAGAACTCACCATGAGGGTGAATGAGCAGCAAGTCACACTCAGAGTGTTCAAAACTTTCAAGGATGCCGACGATTCAGAAGAATACCAAGCAGTAGAAGCCATGGCAAAGTTCAACTTCGATGTACAGGACTATCACCTCGGTAATTCTCTTTCCAATTCCAAAATAAAAGAGACAGAGGAGACTGGGCTAAACACTATGGAGCAACATGAGGTAAATTGGGTTGTGAATCAACCAGGTAAGAGTTTTGAATCCCTTGATTTTTCAAATATAGAATTTAAACCTGAGAAACCTTCTATTGAGCAACCCCCGAATTTAGAATTAAAACCTTTGCCAGAATAATTAAAGTATGTTTATCTAGGAGAGGGCGATATCTTGCCTGTTATTATTTCTTCTAATTTGCAGCCTAAACAGGAACAGGAATTGATCGATGTATTGATGCTGCATAAAAAGGCAATAGGTTGGACAATAGTAGATCTGAAGGGGATCAGCCCAGCAGTATGCACACACAAGATCCTGTTAGAGGAGGGTCATAGTAACTCCATTGAATCCCAAAGGAGACTTAACCCAGCCATAAAGCAAGTTATGATGAAGAAAATCATAAAGTGGCTAGACGCAGGTATTTATACCTTATTTCTGACAGCTCTTGGGTAAGTCTGGTACAATGTGTTCCGAAAAAGGGAGGTATGATAGTAGTAAGCAATGAAAACAATGAACTTATTCCTACTAGGACTATCACAGGATGGAGAGTTTGCTTGGACTATCATAAGTTAAATAAGGCTACTAGGAAAGATCATTTTCCTTTAACCTTTATTGATCAGATGCTTGACCGTCTTGTAGTAAAACCATTTTATTGTTTTCTTGATGGATACTCAGGTTATAACCATATTGCCATAGCGCCAGAAGACCAGGAGAAAACCACTTTCACTTGCCCATTCGGAACAAACACACTTAGGAGAATGCCATTTGGACTTTGCAATGCACCAGCAACTTTCCAAAGGTGTATGATGGCAATTTTCTCAGATATGGTGGAGGATTTCCTTGAAATTTTCATGGACGACTTCTCCATTTTCGGGGACAACTTTGATAATTGCCTTGGCAATTTGGACAAATTGTTGACACAATGTGAAGAATCTGACCTAGTGTTAAACTGGGAGAAATGCTATTTCATGGTGAATGAAGGCATCGTGTTGGGTCACAAGATCCCGCACAAGGGCATAGAAGTGGACAAGGCAAAAGTGGACGTGATTGAAAATTGTGCCACCAAATTCATTCAATGGAATCAGAAGTTTCCTTAGGCACGCAGGTTTTTATAGAAGGTTCATTCATGATTTTTATAAAATCTCTAAACCTCTGTGTAATTTGCTTGAATAGGATAGAGCTTTCAAGTTTGATGAACCTTGTGCCACGACATTTGAGGAGCTAAAGCATAAGCTTACCACGATACCTATAGTTGTTCCACCAGATTAGACTTTGCCGTTCAAACTAATGTATGACGCAAGTGACTACGCAGTGGGAGCTGTCTTAGGTCAATGAAAAGGTAAAACTATCCATGTGATATATTATGCTAGCAAAATACTTAACAGCTCAATTGAACTACATCGCTAGGGAAAAGGAATTGTTGGCAGTTATATTCGTATTTGACAAATTTAGGCCTTATCTGATCGGCATGAAGGTAATTGTTCACACTGATTGACAAACATCGTAAACTATCAAATAAATTATCCTTAATCTCTAAAGAAATAATTAAATAGTGTAGTAGATAGAAGAAGGGTCGATCCACAGGGACTTTAATCTTGATTTAGGCAAAAAAAAATTGGGGGGTGTTTGTATTAAGAGTTTAATTTAACTAAAACAAAGAAATAAAAGTTTAAATCTAAGGATAAGAGTAATTTAAGAAGATATTCAGTTCAAGTAAATAGCTTCCAGCTTCGCTTTGACTCAATTCCAATTGATCATCGAATAAGATTTTACTCTAAATAAGTGTCGGTTACAGTCTACAAGGCCCAACCCTTGTAACTTGGTTTTCTCTCTAGTAACTGATAATCCAAAATCAATTTTTGAATTTCATTTTTCTGGCTAGACTAACCACGACTATCGTCGTTAGAATAAAACAGTTTAAAATCTGGAAAAACCTGACTCAGACTACATTGTCTCAATGTGAATCGAATCCAATCTCCATTTCCCTTAGCAGACCGCCGCTAAGTGTGTTCACAAGAAGTCGAATGTACTACAAGCCGATCCTTCCTCCCAACTATAAATCAAAACAAAATTCAAACTAACGGGCCCTTTTTGAATTTGAAAGTGTAAGGATTTTAAATGGAAAAGCTGATTGCAAATCCTTGTTTGCAGAAACTTGAGAAATTTATTCGAAGTTATAAAGTGCTTTTGATTTTCACGATCGGAACTGAATTGTTGTTGAAGCCTTCGGCTTGTTGGAAAATTAGCCGAGCATGATTATGGTAAAAATCATAATCGACATTTTAAAAGGAAATAAATAAAAACTTAAAAATAAGAACATAAAGAAAGAAGAGAATTTTATAAAATTTAGAAAGCAAGAACAAACTAAGAATGGGAGATGCTTTTCTAGCTTACCCCAAGGGGGTATTTATAATATTCTAAAACCCTAAAAATAACCTAGAAATGATAAAAGAAATTTCTTGAAAATATTCAAATTAAATCCTAAAAACAAAAGATAATTTCTAATTTGAATTTTAAATGCAGTTGATCCGCTCGTCCGTCCTTGCTGACTAAACCTTTTGGAAGCCGCTATCTGGACCTTCTAGAAGTCGCTGACTAGATACCATGTCAGACATTTCATTACCAGATTCATGGCCACTAGCCCAGCCTTGATTCCAGTAAATAGAACTGCAAAATATTGTCTTTTAAGTGCAATTTCCAGAATTGTAGTACTGCACAGAAAACATACAAAAAACCCAAATTAGCAACATGAACTAACCATTAAAGACATAATTAAAGATCAAATAGTAGCCAAATAAACTACTTATCATTGATCATTCGGTAATTAAGTACTTAATTTCTAAGAAATATGCTAAACCTCGTTTAATTCGATGGATTTTGCTTTTACAAGAGTTTGATGTAGAAATTAAGGACATGAAAGGAACTAAAAATTAGGTTGCCAATCATTTATCCAGACTTGAAGGGAGCAACAAAGATGATGACCACGTGGAGATTCATGACACGTTCTCGGATGAGCAGTTGTTAAGATTAAAGCACTATGTTAGAAGCCATGTTGAGAGAGACAAGGTTACAATCTCCTTGGGAGATGCATTAAAATGCTCTCACTAAGGATTTTTCATTTTATTTTTTAGTTATTTTTGGATTTTTGTTATTTTAATTTGTTTTGGAATTTTTCTTATTTATTTTGGTTATTTAAATTTTCGGTTAGTTAGACTTTTTGGTTTAAATTTTTAATTTTTAATTTTCAGTTAGTTAGGTTGTCTATTGTTTTGAATTTTAAATTATATTTCTTTTATTTCTTTTTGAATTTAAATCTTTTCTTTTATCCATTCTCTTATTTTTATTTTATTTTAATCTTTATCTTTTTTTCTTTTTTTAGGTCAAGAGTTTGAATTGGAGAAGAATTGAAGAAGTGTTGGGAATTTTTTTCAAGAGATACCAAGGACCGGCGGGGGAAATATAGGTTTAAATACCTAATTTTATTGAAACCCTATATTTATTTCATCTTTTTCTCAACCCTAGCCTCAGCACTCTTCCTTTTACCATCATTGTATGTTTTTTCACCATTAATGAGACATCATTCAATCTTTCACCTTTCCATCATTCATCATTCACTTCACCATTACAACACCAACCTTCCATCTCTCCCATTCATTTACTCTCTCATATTCACTTCATCTTCTTCCCACTTCTTTTTCTCCATTGTTGAAACTTTGAGTTTTCTTTTATTTTTCTTCTCAAATCAACATCATGTTTACAAACCTCAAAACTATGGATGAAATTTGTCCCTCACGCACGCAACAAACCACCAAACCGAAAGTTCACCACGGCGGCTGTGCAAAAGCGATTCGAAGAGAAGCTTGCAACAAGACGAGTTTGGGAGAAGCAAGGCTTTGCCTATGACATGCGACACCTGCGTTTCATTCTTGAAGAGTCCATTATGCCACGATCGAGAGTCATAAATGGCCAATATTCTGTAAACAATCGGCCAGAGTAAACGTCTAATGGGTAAGGGAATTTTACTCTCATGTTTCTAGTCCAGATAACCCGGTTGTATTTGTATGTGGTAGGGCCATTCTTCTCAATGCTACTACCATCAACGCCTATTTTGGCTTGTTATTCAAATAAGACAAACATGCAAAGTTCGTGGAGAATGTGACTCGCAAAAAGATGGACCAAGTTTTGAAGGATCTTACCTTCGAAAGAACATAATGGAACAAGGGAGAACTCAAGGGAACGGTAAACCGCATTATGCTAAAACCTGAAGCTAAGTTATGGAATAATTTTATTAAGACTCGTTTAATGCCTACCACACACAACACCATTGTTTCGTTGTCTCAGTTGTTATTGTTGCACTCTATTCTTCACAAGCGAGTTATCAATGTTGGGAAAATAATTGTGAATGAAATTTATGCATGCAGTAAAAAAGACATAGGAGCCTTATATTTTCCCAAATTAATAACTATTTTGTGTGAGAAAGAAAAGGTACCAATCAAGCCAACCGATGAATGAATGCCAAAGCAGAGTGGATCGAAAAAGGCGCAGTACATGCTAGTGATGCAAGAAGGAATGCCACGACCAAAACCAATTGTCCCAGTTACCCCGGCAAGTGCACATGTCATGAAAAAAGACACTGCACCAAAAGAGTTTGCCTCGACAAGTTCTCAAGGGGTGGTCAATCTAGTACGCCCTTTGTTGGAGAAGTTAGAAGGCATGGAGGAGTGAGAGATGCAGCTCCTGCAGTATATCAAGGATTGGGATGTTTCACTAGTACAAATCATCTTGGAGAAGTAACCCGATTGCCAAGTACCATTCTATGTGTTCCCTAAAGAGTTACTTACCACGGCAAGTGAGGCTGGTAAGTCTGGCACAGCCAAGAAGAAAACTGCCACGACAATTGATGCCAAGAATAAAGGTAAGAAATCAATGAATGAACCTATGCAAACTGAACCATTTGTTGATCATGCAGATTCTGAAGACACCACTTCCACACCGTTGATATCCCTCCAATCAAATGAGCTACCACAGAAACTAACGAAGCGTAAAGCTTTACACACTTAAGAAAGCTGACACGATGGGTGAGCCGAAGGAAGAGGTAGAGGAGATTGAAGCTTCAACCCCTGTACCACCAGCAAGACAGTAACCAGCACACATTGGAGGTGCCCATCTAGCTCTAGTCTTAGGGATCTTGCAAATGCTAGAGGTGCCTAAAATTGGCTCTAGTATAAAAATAAAAAGAAGAAGAATTACTAGAAGTGCCCGAAACTGGCTCCGGTTAGATCGCTTGCCTCGGCAAGTTAATAAAACTAAGTTTTTGCTTGGAACTCCTATGATTAACTTGTTCATTACTACACACTTCACTTGCATCATACTGAATTTTGTGTAATCTTTCTATATTTTGCCTAAAGTCACAAAGGTAACTAATGCTAGTTGCCCCAGTTCTGAGGATTGAAGTCGGGGATGCAACTTGTTCATGTTTGGTAAATGCCTTGGTAGATGCTTGTTATTTTTGCATTGCTTGAGGATAAGCAATAGTTCGAGTTTAGGAGTGTGATAAGTGTGTACAAGTACTATTTTCCTACCCTTTTTTGCTCAGATTATCATTAGACATACGCTCATTTTAGTTGCATTTGTGGTCATTCATGCATAAGTTCTTAGTTTACTAGTTCAATGTGCTTAGCCATGCATATTACTACTTTTCGAAAAAAAATGTTGCTCTTTTGCTCGTTTGTGTGCAGGATGAATTGTCGAGCCAATTGTCAAAGTCTATGTAACACCCTTAACGTATATTAGATATTCGAATACACATTAAGAATGTTACTAACTGATTTTACACTGATTTTCATACTTGTAAAAAAAATTATTTATTTATATGCAAAACTAATTTGATTAAACAACCCTTTCACGGTTTTCATTAAATTACAAATCTGTCTAGAGTCACCTACTTTCGACCCTGAATTGGTTTATAAAATGCTTTAAGCAGTTATTAAAATGAAAATATAATTCAGGGTGAAAACTATGTGTACTGTCTAAACCCTTTCTTGATTTTAAAATCGCTACGCGATAATCAACCAACTAAGTTTAAAATCATTCGAAGTATCTTTTCTAATATTCTTAATTCTTTAAACTAAGTCATGCTTCTAAATCGTACAAAGTAGCTACGTATTTTACATCTACACATGCCCCACTATACTAGGATGTGGTGATACTTACTGATAATACCGACTAACTTGATCCAATGATGTGCAACTCCTCCTCTACTATCTATTCCAAAGTACCTACGTGTGGTACAAAACACACGTTAAATATAACGTAATAAGGCAAAATCATAATAATGTAAAACAATGATTATAATAGCACAGTTCTGTAGATTGGCAAGCGATTTCTAATTGCAGTTGATAACATTTTAAACATGTATAGAACTACCTTGCATGTATAATTTGTTTAACCAATATAATATTCAACTCATAGGATTCCATCTATCTTATCAGTCTTGTGTACATTAAGCTTTTTAGATTAACTAATTGCATACCTGCATTTCAAGTATTATAGCCAAAGTATAAAATCATGCCATCTGTAATGCAGGAATAATCATATATCATGACTATCTTAAGAATCCTGATATCAATGGTTCTTGATCATCAAGTAGTCGTGATTTCATTACGCAATCATTCGCATATCATATTCTCTAATATAGTCATACTTTCATCATGCAATCATTTGCATATCATATTCTCTAATATAGTCCAAAGTACAAAATCATGTGATGCTATAGTATGCGAGTCATCACGATACCGTAGTGTCTACAACACCCTAGCATCTGCATCTCCAAAGCGATTGAGATGAGTCGTACTTAAGGATGCCCTTTGTTCCTCGCACAACGCCTTAGTATCTATCTCAGCACCGTAGTGCCTACATTGTCTCAGCACCGTAGTGCCTACATTGTCTCACTAGTACTTGGGCATAACAATATAATAATTTCACCTTCAATATCCAATTCATCAATATGTAATCACTCATTTTCACTTGTAAATATATTAATATTGCATGTATATTTATTATATGAATGTTACTAATATAAGGTGGTGTGTGCATGTATAAATATGTATACGTATTAGGGGTGTATGTATGTCGCGTATGTATCTAGAGTATGAGCGTATTTGATTAATATATAGATGTTATGTTAATTATATGTATGATTATACGTACGCATACTAGAATATCATATTAATTAATGGTTGTATAATATAAGTATACATTTTCGTATGTATATGTATTGCTGTTATAATTATATTATTATTATTAATATTATTGGGCTGGTAAAATGAAAAAAATTAAATATATTAAACCCAAATAAAAATGAAGTCCAAGTCCAATTACAAATTCAATTACAAGGCCCGGTTGGCCCAAATCTGAATCTTATCTAATTACAATGTGCAGGTAACTGTGGGCCGTTGGATCAAGATCTGATCCAACGGCCACGATGCAACCAGGAGGTCAAAAATATCTGCCAGGCGCGTGTTCCACACGTATGGACCGTTCGAGTGCCACGCGCGGTCGCTTTAACATCCCACGCGTACGTAAGATCCACGCGTTCTGACTCCTCGACTGCGGAGCTCCACGTGGCGAAATCTGAAGCCGTCAGGCCGATCGTTCTTCAAGCCATCTCGACCGTTAGATCAGATCTGATCTAACAGCCGAAAACGCGTCTGGCCGCTGGCAGAATGTCCATACCGCCACCGCGCTGATATTCAGTCCCCGTGTTCAGAATATGCCCAAGACAACAAGCAAAAGTATCAATTCAGATCTGAAAAAGAAGATGCAACTTGCAACAAACAGGGACAATAATATATATGAAACGGGAACTTTTGTAACGGGGATGAAAAAAAAAGAACAAGAGTAAGAACAAAAAAAAAGGAGAACGGAGATCTTGTAGAAACAAAAAAATTTGTAACAAGTCAAGTGATAATCAAAAGACAGTCCAGTGGTAAATTTTTGTCTCTTTTTTTCTTACTTGTTTTCTTTACATGCATATACGAAATAGAACAAAAAAAAACAGAAACAAAAAAAAGGAGAGTAGTCTTACTGGCGTTGTTTGTGGGTCTTCCCTTCCTCAGTGATAAGCCTTTCGGCTATTACAAGCCAGATCTGGTGAACTAAAGGGAGGAGAAGACCCTTTGTAGTGTTGTTTTGGTCTAAAAAAATATTTTTTTTGGTTCGTATTTCCTAGATCTAGGGCGAATAGAGGTATATCATCTGAATCCAACCTAGGATTCGTATTGAGGACGACAAGGGGGTTGTTTTGGTGTATTTTGGAGGCTCGTCGGCGCCGGTTAGCGGCGGCTGGCGGCGGAGAATACGGCGGCCGGCCGCCGGATTCTGGGTTTTATAAGAACAAACGAGAGAAAAGATGAACATAGGCTATATGAAAACTGAAAAAATGAACGAAGGGCCAAAAATTTGGTTTCGGCCTTAAAGGGGGGCTTTTATAGTTGTTTTTATTTTGCTAAATGGGTAAATTACACACTTAATCCCACCGTGTTTTCAATATTTTCATTTTTGTCTTGCCGCATGGTATAATCACAATCTCAGTCCCCCTGATATTTCAAAAGGTTACAATCTAGTCCCTAAATTACACCGAATTAGTTTCTGAATAGTAAAATTACACCCTTAATCATCCCGCGTTTTCGAATTTTTCACTTTGGGTCTGCCCCTTGGTCTAATTACAATTATGGTCCTTTTAGGTTTTGTTTGTTTCGCAATTTCGTCCCTAAATTACATATTATTGCTCTTTAATTTCTGCCACTGACTTTTGTTTTTCTTTCATTTCAGTCCTGTATTCTTTGTAAATATTAATGTTCGTATTATAATCGTTTATGTTGATGTATTCTATTATTTTATTTTATTTTATGTCCCTTGTATATGACTCGTATTTTATGTTTACATATACATGTGTATTAAGATTATAATGGTCGTGCGCCTTTTATCCGGTTATTCATATTAAGCATGTTATGTTTTAGTTGATTCGTACATGGCGTATTTTGTATTTTATATGTGTGTGTTTCCTTGTTTTTTAGGGTTACATGTTAGTGTATTTACCCTTTTTGTACGATATGTGGACCCGTATATGTTGAAATATGTTTTATTACTAGTATGCATGTTTTTTTGAAATATTTGTTCGTCTATATGTACTTATTCCTGCCTTATTATTTTGACATATTATAGTTGTTTTTATCTATTATTTAGAATAATATCTATATATACATGTTTTAGTTTAGAATATCATTTATGTTAAATTAGTATTCTGGTATGTCAATATTTATTATATTTAAATATTTTGCCATGTTTTACGTTTTTGCCACTAAGATTGCATATCGAGATATAACTTGTTAATGCAGAGTCCTTTTATCCGAGCGTAAACGGGGCCAGTATCAAGCGTAGTGATAGTGGTTCGGCGTTTATTCTCGGGTAACGGGACCCTTAAAATATATTCGCAATTATGACCGAATTTTAAAATAATCGTCACTCTAATCTGGAAAATCCAATATTAATAAAGCGGTAATTATTAAAGTACCAATTTTGGGCGGTGTGGGGGTGCTAATCCTTCCCTATCCGTAACTGACTCCCGAACCCTGTCTTTTTGAATCTCTGGTTTTATGGTGTCCAGCCTACCTAAGTGGCCGGTGGCGACTCCATTTTTTTAATGCGGTTTCTTTAAAAAAAAAAAACCCCACGGAATAAATATTGTATACCCAAAGAATCACGAACACCTTTCAAAAACACTT
The DNA here is from genome assembly GCA_019671005.1 of Hibiscus mutabilis. Taxonomy (NCBI): domain Eukaryota; kingdom Viridiplantae; phylum Streptophyta; class Magnoliopsida; order Malvales; family Malvaceae; genus Hibiscus; species Hibiscus mutabilis. Next base: position 25,480,436 of record CM033750.1, on the reverse strand, counting down.
CGAAAAAGCCACGATTTTATTTAGCGATACGATAAAACAGGACATCGCTACAGATGGCGACTCCGCTGGGGATCCTTTTTTGTTTTTGTTTTTTTAAATAAAAAAAACAAATGAGAGTCAAGCTTTTAAAATAATTACCGCTTTATTAATATTGGAAGTTCCAGATTAAAGTGACTATTAAATTAACATTCGGTTATAATTGCGCGTTTATTTTAACGCATTTAAAATATGGCATATAAACCCGTCTTTTTAAGTGGGGGGAAAACGCTAATGCCTTCGTGGAGATATCGTTCTCCCGTATGGGCCTAGCAAGTACCTTCGGGGCTCGAGTACCTTATGCTTTCGTAAGGATATCGTTCCTTCAAACGCGGGCATAAGCGAATGGGTCCCCCCAATTGAACCGGTTGAAAGGAGCCTATAATGGGTGATGATCGGGGCCTTGCTACTCTTAGTAGAGGACAGCAAGGACAATTCGGGTACCTCCTAGAACCAAGACTGCATGTAGAGAATACATAGAAACCTACCCATTTAGAGCCATGCGGATAACCTTAGGTTTTAGACGGGATAGATAGGGTTGTTTTGTGTGTTTATTACATTTAATTTTGTCATTTTATTTATATATTTATCAATTTTATCTGTACTGACTTTTTTCTTTTTCGCTTTTGTTTTTTCTCATACATCATTGCATTTGCATCACATAAAGGTCTTGGATCAAGTGGTTTTGCCTGATCGTAAAGTCTTTCACCATGGAAAGGTGTCTTAGGAAAGAAGAGCTTAATTTATCAGTCGGACATTGGTCGAAGTCAATCAGAAAATCCAAGGAGACAGTTTGCCAAAAACGAACGCATAATAGCAGGATACACTTATGTGAGTCTCCAACAAAACGACTTATGGGATCTTCAAAACATTTGGGAAATATGGGACCGAAGACTACAAGACCTGTTCTGCAATAGTTATGGCAACATCGCACAGCTGTTATATGTTCGGATTAACCAGCCCCTACTCCGAGCTATAGTCCGCCTCGGAATCGGCTTTTTGTCGCTTCACTTTCAATGGGCAGGACATGATGCCTACGGTAGAAGAATACACTGCTTTACTTAACCAGAAAAATATTCAGGAAGATTGGATCTACGCGAAGCCTCCAAGGAATCAGAATTACACTACGAAACTCAAAACCTTTGCGGGGATGAGTGACGATTGGGTTAGTGACCTCCTTCAAATCCGAGGAGATAATACAGTCTTTGCATGGGAAAATATTCGGGACATCATATCGACACATCCAGACGAGGCAAAGAAAATGGACCTATTCGCTTTAGGAATATATGGCTTGGTGATCTTTCCCAGAGTACTCGGGAACATTGACATAGCCATTCTGGATTTGTTTGAGCGGGTGAAACGAAAAGCAAACCCAGTACCAGCAATCTTGGTCGAGACTTTCATTTCCTTGAATGCTAGCCGAAAACATGAAGAAGGACGTTTTCGAGGCTGCGCACAGCTATTACAAGTATGGATTCAGAGTCACATGTGGAAGACGCCGACAAGAGTCCTGCCGGGGATATCCTTCCAAGGTTTTTCGCCTTTACGAGAATACTTAGCAAAGGAATGGCGAGAGGATTTGAAAACAAAAATGTGGACCGGTTTCTTCAGGAACATTCAAGATGAAGACATTGCATGGAGGGTCCCATGGCTCGGTAAAGTTAATTATTTTCTATACAGTTGTGGTGACTTCAACTGGCTGATGATGTTGGGATTGCATGGAGGGATCGCTTGTGCCCCGCTTTTAGTGTCTCGGCAGTTCGGATCACGACAGTTCATTCCCAATACCGCCGGATTAAGCAAACTGAATTTCTTTTCAAAGGGGAGTTCAAAGGAAAATTTCAGACCATCATGAGGGCCTGGGATCATTGTTATTGGATCAGGGTGGAAGGAGATACCGAGCACATGACTACCCCAGATTACGACCTTTGGAGACGTTTAAGGGTTAATAATGTGATTCCCTGAATCTGATCAAGGACCAGCAGTGTCACTCGAAGAGCTTACAAGGGTGGTACCGTCCGAAGTCGACATCTTAAGGAGTGAACTCGAAGAAGTTAAAAGGAAAATGGACATTCAACAGACCCAACATGCGAGCGAACTCTATAAAGCAAGCTTAGAAGTTGACGAGCGGGACGGGATCATTAGGCAATTGAAGAAATTGAATGCAGATTTAAGCGACAAAAATACTCTTTATCAAAAAGATGCCCTCCTGTTACAAGCAAAAATACAAAAGGCCGGCCGGAGTCAGTTCGTAGCTGTGGAAAGAGAAAGAATGAACGACATCCGTTTGATGGAAGAAGAACGAGAAATTAACAAAAGAGCGATCGAGAAAGAGATTGAAAGCTGCCGTTTGGCCATGGAGAAAGAAAAATGGTCCGCCAAGAAGGCCATTGATCAAGAGAATGAAAGATTCAGACAAGAAATCAGCAAGGGAAAACAAGTTGTCCATCATGAGAGAGAACGTGTCGCCATATGGAAAAGAAAATCCATGAATAGCCGAAACAGACTGTTAGAAATGCAAGAAACTGTACGATGACACTATTCAGAGGTTGGAGCAAAGCCAAAGTCAAAATGATGAATTAAAAGGAAAGGCGGCGGAAGTCGAACACTCACTTCGAATGTACTGCCGCAGGAATAACTTCGCTGAGCTGCAGGAAAGAGAACGAGAGGTGGGTGTGTTACAAGCACGGATTGGGTCCCTCGAAGCAATTGTGGAGGATTACAAGGAAAGAATTAATGTGTTCGAGGAAGCTGCAGCCGGAGAGGACACCTATTGGCAGAAGAGATTACGCGACGCTGCTCGAATGGTACAGGACAGAGACCAGTACTACGCAAACCTAATGGTGGACATACAGCGAGTCGCCAGACATGTAAATGATTTAGCTGTCGAGGCTGAGACACTCTGACCTTTTATAGCCCCAGGAATGGAAGAAGCTCCTAGGTTCCTCAAGCTGCTCAAGGCAATTGGAAAGTTAGGAGATAGAGCTAGAGTCTATCTATAGGACTCTGTGTTATAATTAGATCTTTTGTACTAGGGATCTTTACTTTGTAACACGAATTTTGTTGTAATCTAGACCCTTTAATTCCCGTGGAAGTAATTCAAAAGGGTGATTACCAGCGGAATCAGTACCTTATCTGCATGCATTCTTGCATTTGCATCATAACATTCGCATCATTGTACATGCATTTATTTTTTGCAACCATATTAACAATATGAATATTGTGGCATTGTATGTAGTTAACCCGCAACCATTCATCACCTATACTTTACCCGGCTACAAATAAAGCTCATGGAAGAAAGAATAATCAGTCTAGAAAGTGGGCAAAGAGAGCTCGAGATAAGGCTTGAAGAGGCCCAGAGAAGCCTTAGTGATCAGATTGCGCAGTCACAAACATCTATAGTATCTGACATAACTGCATTGCTGGCAAAAAGTCTTGGAAAACGAGTAGAAGGAGAAAATGTTCCAGAGCCAGAAGGTACCCCGGCTCACTACAAGGTTCAACCAACTGCACCAAACCAGGCTAGGAAGGTGTATATTGACCCTGCAGGATTGTCTTCCAGCTTTCAAATAGGGGCACATGAGACTCAACCCCTCGATACTGAAGCACTTTATGAAGAAGAAGTACCGGACTTGAACATGGTCGAAAGAATCAGGAATGAGGTAGAAAAAAAGTGGGAAGAAAGATTTTGCCTCATGGAGGAAAAATTTAAAGCGTTACAATCAAATGAAGAATCATGAAATGACGCTAGCGACCTAAGTCTGGTGTCTGATCTTGTCTTGCCGCCAAAATTCAAAACGCCAGAGTTCGATAAATATGATGGAACCACATGTCCTTCTGCACACATAACGATGTATTGTAGAAAAATGGCGGCTTACCATAAAGACGAAAAGCTGCTGATCCATTATTTCCAGGATAGTCTAACTGGAGCGGCGTTAAGCAAATGTCAAGACATGGAATGATTTGTCTAAAGCATTTACCGAGCAATACAGACATGTAACAGACATGATCCCTAGCAGAATTATGTTAGAAAATATAGGGCAGAAGTCCAATGAAAGCATGCGACAATACGCCCAAAGGTGGAGAGAAGTGGCCGCCCAAATCCAGCCACCTATCCCGGAGCATGAAATCACGCCATTATTTGTCAATACTCTGAAAGGGGCACTCTTTGATCGCCTCATTAATAACACAACACAGTGTTTTGCCGACTTGATCAGGACTGGGGAGTCTCTCGAACTGGCAATTAAGAGCGGCAGAATTGATGGTGGGGAAGGGTCTCGAAAGTAGAACAAGAGAAATGAAGTAAACACCACCAGCACCTATACTGCCCCGAAGAACTTCACAGTCTCACAGCCACAAGCACCTGTGGGAAAAACACAAAATTCAAATCAAAAAGATGAGAGAGTCACCAGAAAAGAGAAAGAGAGGAGAACTTTCACTCCCCTACCTGTTTCGTACTCAGAACTTTATTCCCAGTTGTATGAAGCAGACCTAGTCCGACCATATATCGTTACTCCCGTCAATCCGCCCTTCCCGCCTTGGTACAATCCAAGCACACATTGCGACTATCACGGCGGTACCCCTGGACATCCCACTGAGAACTGCCTTGCCTTCAAAAAGCTTGTGCAGAATTTAATCGATTCTGGGATATTGAAGTTTGAGGAGCCAAGCGTAGCCAACAACCCGCTGCCCAATCATGGGAGCAGAGGAGTTAATGTCATAGAAGAATGCTTTACCAGGAGGATAAAGGATGACGTGTCAAAAATCAAGTCTCCTTTACGGTGGGTATTTCAACAATTATGCATGGCTCGTGTGATCAACAAAGGCATGATAATAAGGCAGAAGGAATGTGGAAAGTATTGCGAATTCCATCAGACTGAAGGGCATGATATCCAAGAATGTGTCGAGTTCAAGAAATTGGTGCAGAAGTTGGTGAATGAAAAACAAATTGAATTCTTTGAGGAGCCCATGGGGAAGGGATCAGACGTACACATGACAGATAGCCCCAAAGCTAGATACGGGAAGGATAGACCTTTTATCATCTCTCCCAGAACAGGAAATGCAGGTGTCTCCCGAGGAGAAACCAGCAAAATAAGTCCCAAGATCATCATTTCAGCACCATCTCCATTCCCATTCAAAGATATGCGACAAATTCCCTGGAATTATGCTGTGAATGTGACCATGCCAGAAAAATCAGAACACGAACAGGTAAAAGAGCCTACGCTGGAAGACCAACAAAGCCAGAACGATGTGAACGTTGGTGAGGTAGGCCATTTCACAAGGAGCGGGCGATGCTATTCCTCCGAGGCTTTGAAAGCGGCTGAAAAAGATAGGGGGAAGAGTACAGCAGTTAGCCCTACGCAGATATTTGGAGAAGAACCTCCCCAAAAGATAAATGAACCGAAAACTGAGGCCCAGGCCAAAGAATTTCTAAAGTTCTTGAGACATAGCGAGTACAGCGTAGTGGAACAACTACGAAAACAACCGGCCAGGATCACAGTGCTGGAATTACTCTTGAGTTCAGAGAAGCATCGGGAGACGCTATTGAAAGTGCTGAATCAAACTTTTGTGCCCCAGTACATTTCTGTATCAAACCTGGACATGATAGTGGGGCATATTACTGCCTATAATCATATCACATTCAGTGATGATGAGATCCCGGAGGGAGGAATGGGATCAACCAAAGCCCTTAACATCACTACCCACTGCAAAGGGTATGTATTACCAAGCGTATTGATCGACAACGAGTCAGCATTGAATGTCTTGCCTATGGTAACCTTGCAAAAATTGCCAATAGATGGTTCGCACCTAAAACCTTGCCATAACTCGGTAAGAGCCTTTGATGGTACGCAAAAAGGAACAATGGGGAAAATTGAGGTACCCCTATTGATCGGACCAACTGAATATGTGATCGATTTTGTGGTAATGGACATAAAACCATCTTACAGCTGCTTGTTGGGAAGACCATGGATCCACTCCGCAGGAGTTGTCCCCTCTTCATTGCATCAGAAATTAAAATTTGTAGTGGAAGGCAAATTGGTCACAGTAGAGGCAGAGCATGAATTTGTTGCTTCCGTGACATCAGACACCCCCTGCATTCAAAATGATGAAGATACTGCGGAATGCTCGTTCCGAGCATTGGAACTAGTGAATGCCACATTTGTTTCAGAGGGAAGCCGGATCCCCTACCCCAGGTTATCTAATTGTACCAAGATGACCGTCGCAGAAACTCTGGGCCGAGGAGCCAAAATAGGAAAAGGGTTGGGGAAGAAATTACAAGGAAATCTGAGACCCAAGAATATGATAACCAAGAAGGATCGTTTCAGACTGGGTTACCAACCAAGTGTCCAACAGAAGAAAGAGGAATATAAGAGAAAGGATGAGCAAAGAAAAGCCAGATCTAAAGGAGAAGACATTCCGTGGAGGTCGATGTCCTTTCCTAGTTTGAAAGCCACTTGCGTCTCGGAGGGTTCTACCGGCCCAGTCAAGATATTGAGAGGCAATGAAGAAAAATGATGAACTTAACGGGAGGAAATACTCAAGTAAATCATTTGAAGGGATGTACATCAACATGATAGCTGAAAAGGACCGAGGCAGCAAAATGTTGACCAACATCCGCCCTTGCCATCCCGGGGAAACACTCGATAACTGGAGCTGCATTGATCTACCTGTAGTTTTTAGGAATAGATCGAGTAATGCTCGAATCAACCTTTTGTTTTTGCCCATAAACAATGGGGATCTCTTGTATGGGGCACCTATGTTAACTTTTTGATTGAAATGAAAATATCCCCACTTTCTTAAAAATGACCAAAGTCTCATTTATTCCATTCATGCATTCTTCATATTCATTCCCTTCATATAAAGTCGTCTCTTTCCCAATACAATTCATTCTCATTTAATGCAGGTCGCTCATGATTGACGATATGAATGATACCGGATCCAATCCTGGAGTAAATTTCGAATGCCCGGAGGTCTCAGAGGAAATTGAGGAAGGATATGATGAAATAGAAATTGAGGTCCCGGAAGAGTTAAAGAGAATGGTGGACGACGAAGAAAGGCAGATTATGCCCCACCAAGAAGAAACAGAAATTGTCAACTTGGGGACTGAAGAAGAGAGAAAAGAAATAAAAATAGGAACGACGATTTCCTCAAAAACCAAGCATGATCTAATAGCCCTACTTCAGGAATTCAAGGATGTCTTCGCCTGGACTTATCAAGATATGCCGGGGTTGAATACCGACATAGTGGTGCACAAATTACCAACAAAATCGGAGTGCAAACCAGTACAGCAAAAACTCCAGAGAATGAGGCCATATATGTTGTTGAAGATTCGAGAAGAAGTGAAAAAGCAATTTGATGCTGGATTCTTGGAGGTAGCCAAATACCCCGAATGGGTTGCAAACATTGTACCAGTACCAAAGAAAGACGGGAAAGTTCGTATATGTGTAGATTATACGGATCTGAATCGAGCTAGCCCTAAAGACAACTTCCCTTTGCCACATATTGACACGCTGGTTGACAACACCGCAGGACATTCATGGTTTTCCTTCATGGACGGCTTCTCAGGGTACAACCAGATAAAGATGGATCCTAACGACATGGAGAAAACCACATTCATAACCATGTGGGGCACTTTTTGTTATCAAGTGATGTCGTTTGCACTAAAGAACGCAGGGGCAACATACCAAAGAGCAATGGTGACTCTTTTCCATGACATGATGCACAAAGAAATAGAAGTATACGTGGATGATATGATTGCCAAGTCTCGAACAGAGGAAGAGCACCTACAAAACTTGAGAAAACTATTCCAAAGACTACGGAAGTACCAACTAAGGCTCAATCCTGCCAAGTGTACCTTCGCCGTTATTTCTGGAAAACTCTTAGGGTTCGTAGTAAGCAGAAGAGGGATTGAGATTGATCCGGATAAAGTGAAAGCCATCCAGGACCTTTCACCACCCCGCACGCAGAAGGAAGTCCGCGGTTTCCTGGGGAGGCTGAATTATATCTCTCGTTTCATTTCCCAATTAACCAACCAATGCGACCCGGTCTTCAGACTTCTTAGAAAAAATAATCCTGGCGTATGGGATGAAGAATGTCAAAAAGCCCTAGAAAAGATCAAAAAAGTACGACAAATGCTCCAATTTTTAGTCGCACCAAGACAGTCGACCACTAATTCTCTACTTAACAGTCTTCGAGAATTCAATGGGATGTGTACTGGGGCAACACGATGAGACAAGAAAAAAGGAGCAAGCCATCTATTACCTAAGCAGGAAATTCAATGATTGCGAAACACGGTACCCGCCAGTGCAGAAGCTGTGTTGTGCTCTAGTTTGGGCTACCAAGCGGCTCAGACAGTACATGTTATACCATACTACCTGGTTGATATCCAAGCTAGACCCACTGAAGTTCTTAATGGAAGCGCCAGCACTAACGGGAAGGATGGCTCGATGGCAGATGCTCTTATCCGAATTCGACATCGTATATGTTAATCGAAAGTCTGTAAAGGGAGTGTCGAGCAGATTTCGGCAAGTCGGCTTCGGATGACTATGAGGCATTGAACTTTAGTTTCCCAAACGAAGACTTGATGTGCATTACCCTTTGAAGAAGAGGTTTGGATGATAAGTCATGGAAACTTTACTTGATGGAGCCTCCAACGCCCTCGGACATGGGATAGGGCGTACTAATTTCACTTGAGGACGTCTATTATCCTTTCACCAGCAGATTGGAATTCTTCTCGCACAAACAATATAGCTGAATACGAAGCTTGCATCATGGGGTGAACTCAGCCATCGAGAGAAAGGTTAAGGAACTTCGAGTGTTCGGAGATTCGTCCTTAGTCATTTACCAATTACGCGGGGAGTGGGAAACCAGAAATCCGAAGTTGGTCAAATATCACAAATTGATCCAAGAGCTCGTCAAAGAGTTCGAAAAGGTCAGCTTCAATTACCTACCCCGAGAAGAAAATCAGATGGCAGATGCATTGGCAACCTTGGCATCCATGTTTAAAACAAACACCGGGGCAGAAATGAAGCCCATTGAGATGTAGACGTTTGAAAAACCTGCTCATTGTTGTAATGTACAGGAAGAGATTGACGGAAATCCATGGTACTATGACATCCTGCAATATGTCAAGCTTCAAAAGTATCCAGAAGGGGCAAACGACAATGACAGAAAAGCGCTCAGAAAAATGGCAACAAAATATGTCCTAGATGGGGAAATCCTATATAGGAGAAGTCATGATCAAACATTGTTGAGATGTGTGGATGCCCGAGAGGTGAAGGAAATCTTAGCTGAAGTACATGACGGAATCTGTGGAACGCACGCCAACGGGCTGTCTATAGCCCAGAAAATTATGAGATACGGTTATTTCTGGTTGACCATGGAGGGAGATTGCATCGATTACGCCAGAAATGCCACAAATGCCAAATTTACGCCGACAAGATTCATGCACCCCATCGCTTTTTACACACCATGAATTCTCGTGGCCTTTCGCGGCATGGGGCATGGGCGTCATCAGGCAGATCCATCCGAAAGCCTCCAATGGGCACCGTTTCATTTTGGTCGCCATAGACTACTTCACTAAATGGGTAGAGGCAGCGTCTTACGCCAATATCACCAGGACTACAGTTTGTAAGTTCTTAAAGAAGGAAATTATTTGTCGATACGGATTGCGTAAAGGATCATCACCGACAACGCCTTAATCGAACAACAAAATGATGAAGGACGTGTGCACTCAATTCAAGATAACACACCATAATTCCACATCCTATCGCCTAAAATGAATGGAGCCAGTGGAAGCAGCAAACAAGAATATAAAGAAGATCATAGCGAAGACTACGGATACCTACAGGGATTGGCATGAGAAGTTGCCTTTTGCCCTTTTCGCCTATAGGACGTCCATTCGCACATCAACAGGGGCAACACCCTACTCCTTGGTGTATGGTACCAAGCCAGTACTCCCAATTGAGGTAGAGATTCCGTCCCTCCGGGTCTTAAACGAAGTAAAACTGGAAGAAGCTGAATGGGTACAGGCCAGACTCGACCAGCTAAATCTCATTGACGAAAAAAGACTAAAGGCCATTTGTCATGGTCAGATGTACCAAAAGCGGATGGTGCAGGCTTACAACAAAAAGGTGCGCCCAAGAGAATTCAAAGAAGGGGATCTGGTACTCAAGAGAATCCTCCCTATCCAGAAAGATTCTTGAGGAAAATGGATGCCCAACTGGGAAGGACCGTACGTCATAAAAAAGGCCTTCTCAGGAGGAGCCCTGATCCTAACAGAAATGGACAGGGACGAGCTGAAAAATCCCATAAATTCTAATGCCGTCAAGAAATATTATCTCTAAAAAAATAAATAAATTTGGAGAGCTCAGGACGAAAACCCGAAACCGGGCGTCTTGAAGCAAAAGAAGGACTCGAGTTGAAAACCCGCAAAGGGTAGCTTGGGTAAGTTGAAAAGTTGAATATCCGAAGAGAAGGGCATCTTCATGAACATTGTGAAGAGAAGGCTTCAGGCAAAAAATTCTACACCGGTTGACAGGGTCATGTATCATTCATATCGAAGATAATGAGGGATCTTGTATTTTCATACTTAACTCATGTGTGTCATACCTTTCTTTTTAAGATATCCCAAGCCCTTAATCATAATAAAGCCGTGTTTTTTAGCATCCATTCCTGGCCTTCTTGTCAATTTCAGTCAAATAAGATAACATAGGCTTATAATGAAACAAGAGATTTCGGAGCATTACTATGATTTAACCTTGAAAATGCAGGTGATCAAAGAAAACGATGTTAACTCCGACCTCCAGTTCCCTACATAATGGCTAGGGAAGGTGAGAAGCTTTGAACAACCAGGTAGGACGACCAATGGCACATGTCATGTCTATTCAAGGAAGGCACACGAGATAACAAAAGATCAAATCAGTATCAAAACAAGCCCACCAAGATATTGACTCTCATACATCATGAATAGTCAGGCATCACTAGGATTAGGAGCATGTCAATTCATTCATTTGTCATAGCATTTTGTTTTCATCGCAGACAGGTATCTGCAGATCCAAAGAGACATCGAAGGCCATCACGGTGTGAATCCCAAATGAGAAGACAATGTTTTTACATACAAAAGACACATGTTTTCAAGCTCTAGAGAGAGGTTCTATATAGGAAGAATCCTTCTCTCTAAGGTTTCAGAAGCTGAAAGTTCTAGATAGGAAGGACTGACAGCTCCAGGGTGAAGACTCGCAGTTCTATATAGGAAGGACTCCCAGTCAAAGCAATTCACCCATGACACGCAAGATTATATAGGAAATCCTGCTTTGTCGAAAGCAAAGAGTTCTATATAGGAAGGGCTCCGAGCTTTATTGTCTTAGAGTAAAAGGTTCTATATAGGAAGAACACAGTAGCTCGAGATTCCGACGCCAAAAAAGTTCTATATAGGAAGGACTGATGGCTCCAAGGTGAAGACTCGCAGTTCTATATAGGAAGAACTCCCAGTCAAAGCAATTCACCTATGACACAGGGTTATATAGGAAACCTGTTGTGTCGAAAGCGAAGAGTCTTTTATAGGAAAGGCTCTGAGCTTCGTTGTCTTAGAGTGAAAGGTTCTATATAGGAAGAACCTATAGCTCTGAGATTTCAGACACCAAAAGTTCTATATAGGAAGGACTGATGGCTTCAAGGTGAAGACTCACAGTTCTATATAAGAAGAACTCCCAGTCAAAGCAATTCACCTATGACACAGGGTTATATAGGAAACCTGTTGTGTCGAAAGCGAAGAGTCTTATATAGGAAAGGCTTCGAGCTTCGTTGTCTTAGAGTGAAAGGTTCTATATAGGAAGAACCTGTAGCTCTGAGATTTCAGACGCCAAAAGTTCTATATAGGAAGGACTGACGGCTCCAGGATTTGAAGACAAGCAGGAACTCCCAGTCAGAAGAATCCATCAGTGGCGCAAAAGGTTTTATATAGGAGAAACCAGCGTTGAAAGCAAAGAGTTCTATATAGGAAGGACTCCAAGCTTTATTGTCTCAAAGTGAAAGGAATGACTCATAATTTGGGATGTCAGAGCAAAGGGTTCTATATAGGAAGAGCCTGTAGCTCCAAGATCGGAAGGCGACGAAGCTCTATATAGGAAGAACTTACGAGCCTGAAAATTCAGCCAAGGAAGAGCGGAGATGTCCAAAAGAATTCATTTTTCCAAGGCTACAAACAGGGAAGTCTGATAAAAATGAGTGCTTATGAATCTTTGCTTTGTTTCCCATTCCATGAGAACAAGCAAAGAGGGGCAACTGTAATCACTCATTTTCACTTGTAAATATATTAATATTGCATGTATATTTATTATATGAATGTTACTAATATAAGGTGGTGTGTGCATGTATAAGCTATGTATACGTATTAGGGGTGTATGTATGTCGCGTATGTATCTAGAGTATGAGCGTATTTGATTAATATATAGATGTTATGTTAATTATATGTATGATTATACGTACGCATACTAGAATATCATATTAATTAATGATTGTATAATATAAGTATACATTTTCGTATGTATATGTATTGCTGTTATAATTATATTATTAATATTATTGGGCTGGTAAAATGAAAAAAATTAAATATATTAAACCCAAATAAAAATGAAGTCCAAGTCCAATTACAAATTCAATTACAAGGCCCGGTTGGCCCAAATCTGAATCTTATCTAATTACAATGTGCAGGTAACTGTGGGCCGTTGGATCAAGATCTGATCCAACGGCCACGATGCAACCAGGAGGTCAAAAATATCTGCCAGGCGCGTGTTCCACACGTATGGACCGTTCGAGTGCCACGCGCACGTGTGGTCCACGCGCGATCGCTTTAACATCCCACGCGCGCGTAAGATCCACGCGTTCTGACTCCTCGACTGCGGAGCTCCACGTGGCGAAATTTGAAGTTGTCTCATCAAATCGAGGCTTCATCCAGGCCGATTGTTCTTCAAGCCATCTCGACCGTTAGATCAGATCTGATCTAACGGCCGAAAACGCGTCTGGCCGCTGGCAGAATGTCCATACCGCCACCGCACCGATATTCAGTCCCCGTGTTCAGAATATGCCCAAGACAACAAGCAAAAGTGTCAGTTCAGATCTGAAAAAGAAGATGCAACTTGCAACAAACATGGTGTATCAGTACGCTTTAGCTACTAGAATTCCCTATTTTGATATTGAACAACTGGTATCGGTACGCTTGAGGACCGTGTCGATACCCTTTGCAAAATATATCCGTATCGATATGGGCAAGGGGTGTATCAGTACCCAGTTTGTTATTTCTGGTAATATGCTTTTGTTGAAGTTTGAATCATTGCAGTTTAGTCCATTTTCTTTGATCATGCAATTAAATGAGCTTGGATGGATATTTTAAGTTGAACCATAACCAGATTTCATGTAACCTGATTAATTATGGTTTGGTAACTTTGGATTTAAGTAAGTCCCTTCAATTTTTCAAAATTATAAGTCGGTCCCTAAAGTGCGTCCTCGATCAATTAGATGTCGATTTGACGCCCGATTTTATTATGAGTTTTACACGTTGCCAGCATGATCACCATAGGACTAAATTATGCATTTAGACAAGATAAAAGGAAAAAATAGACCATTTCTAGGTAATCTTTCAGGTTTGTCTCGGCAAACCCAGTGTAGCTTGCTCAGTTCGGTCTAGCATCTAGGCTGGGTCAAGGGGTTACAATCACAAACTTCGAAGAATGCTTGAATATGCTCTCGTGTATCCTCTCTTGCTGATCCTACAAATTGACTGATGGAATTGAGCATGTTGAACATAACGGGTTTTAGCTTAATGTGGGTTATCCCTAGGTTAGGCACAACAATCGTTGGATTGAGATTGTTGATAATAGGCTCAATAATCTCTCTAATGGAACCTATAGGTCTGGCAGGTGGTGGATCCTGTTGTCATCTTTGGCCATTGGCTCCAACTCTGTGCCCATCAACTAGGGGTATGCCCAGATTACGCGCGTTCTCAGGGTCGTTCTCATCGTCATTCACCATATTCCTTTTCTCTCAGCATAGATTTCTCAAAGTTCTTTCGATATCTGGGTTTAATGGAAGAGTAGGTTTTGTGTTGGACCTTCTAGTCATGCACTAGAACGTACCTGAAAATGAAAAACAAAAATTAAATACAAATAAAATAAAGTCCTAAGCATAATTACAATGTAATTATTAATTGTCAGTCCCAGCAACGGTGCCAAAAACTTGATGCATGTCGAATAGTGATGCATTTTAGAGCAAGTATACTCGTCGTATCAAGTAATAAAGTGATGAGTAGAGTGCCAAACCCACGGGGATTGGAACAATAACTACGAAGTTATTATGCTTAAGTATGTCTTTGCAAGTGATGGTGTTGAAGGTTTTAATTGAAACTAAAACAATAAACTAAATATGGATATGATTAAGATTTACAGCTACGGGAAATAACAAATAATTTTGGAAGCTGTGATTATTGCTAAGTCTATATGATGGATTGCCTATTACAATGCTATAGCAACTGGCAATACATGTCTACGTAAACCATTAAGTTATTATCAACTAAACAGATTTTGTAATGAACTTCTGACTCTCTCAATGCCTAGAAGTTAATAACATTGAGGTTAAGGTAATACATGTCTGCGTGAACTCTAACAACCCTATTATTCGCTCAAGAACTCCCTTTTAGTCATTGAAACCCTAAACTTATGCCTAAGCCAGATTAGAACTAAGTTAACAGCTTAGCCCTACTGTTCATGTTTGTATAACCTAACTCTCTCGATATTAAGCCACAGATCAATAGTTAAAAGGCCTTTCTCGATAGCTCTTACAATTACTACGCATGAAGTACGATGAACATAATATAAAGGAAGAAACAACTATAGCATTATAAAAGGACAATCAAAACATAAAATCCTGGGACATAATTGATAAGTGTTCAAAAGTACTATTTTACTTACCCTTTTTACTCATGTTATTGTTAGACTTAGGCTCATATTAGTTGCATAGTTAGCCATTCATGCATTAATCCATGTTTCCTTCCATCGTTGAGCTTGATTACATAACTTGGTAGTTTTTGTGGAAAAGATGTTGCTTTGGTGTGCTTTGTGTGTGTATGTGCAGGATCACTTGCCAAAGCAAGGCTAGAGCTAGTTGGCAGGGTAATGCATGAAGGAGACGCCAAGCTAGTTGCCAGGGCAATACATGAAGGAGACGCCGAGCCAGTTGCCATGGCAATTGTCGACAAGAGCAAAGGTGATATGGTATTCGAAATTGATGACTAAACAAGCTCAAGATGACGTAGAGCAAAGCCCAAACCCAAAGGAATTTGATTGCCATGCAAAGATTAAAGAAGAATTAAATTCCAAGAAGATAGGAGAAGTTCTAGTAGGAATACAATTATAATAAAGAATTATATTCTTTAAAGATAATTTAATTCCAACTTAAACTCCTCCTCAAAGAAGGACTTTGGCCTAGCCCTATAAATATGAAGGAGATTTCGACAATCCGTAGAGAGCAAGGGAGGGGAATTTCGACAAGTCCAAGGAGGGCAAAAGGAGAGAATTTTTGACAAGCATCTAGGGCAAGGAGGATTTCGACAAGCCTCCTTCTTCATCCTTTTCTTTCTTGTTCGATTGGGTTCATGCTAGGGATTGTTTATCTTGTGTTTCTTTGGAACCTAGCCATGAACTAAATATACTTGGCTATGGTTATTGTGTTTTGTGGTTGTGAGAAACTATTGGTTTTTGTTTAGGTAATAAGAGTTTGCACTTTTCTATTTCAAGGTTTATTCATTCTTGGTTCTTATTCTTGTTTGCGAGTGAATTGGGAGAGGATCTCGTTACTTCATCTATTTATCTACTATCGGGAGAGTTAGATTCAAGAAACGAATGAATATGATCTTTATTCAATCTATTGATGGTGAAGATTAATCTGCCTTAGGAATAAGTTAAGGATTTCAACGGCTAAGAGGAGCGCAAGATTGGTTGTTGTTCACCCTTGATTCCCGCAGGGATGTATTATCAAGGCATGCACAAGTAGCTAGAGTTTCGACTTAGGGATAAGAAGAAACCATTGAAGAACGCTCTGCCGAACCTTGAAGGTTGCTGCCCAGACGCCCAAGTAGTTACCCAGGCAACCATCGATTAGTTGCCAAGGCAACCCCGTTGTGCAAGTTGCCACTGAGTTGCCCGTGCACTCTTTTACCAAAACGATCCAATCGGCTATCACACCTCAACTCACGATAACCTGGCCTATCTCTCTCTCATTTGATCTCATATTTTCTTTTACTTTATTGCTTTCTATATTAGTTATTAGTTAAACTCCTATAATCCTTTATTTGTGTTTTTACTTTTTACAGTGCAAGAGACTAGATTCTTGAAGTGGCACCAATCCCTGTGGAGACGATATCTTTTATACTATAACTTGCGACGTGTATACTTGCACATTTGCGTAGCACTTATTACGCGCAACAAGTTTTTGGCGCCATTGCCGGGGCGTGGCAATAGCGACTTTGTTTTTATTTTCTTGCACTTCCTTTTTACTTTTCTTGTTTAAAATTCAAAGGGCTAACAAATTTTGGTTTTGAATTGGTATATGACCAGGGCGAGACCGACTTCACCAGAATATCCCTTTGATCTAGAAATCGAACGAACCTTACAAAGACTTAGACGAAGGATAAGAGAAGCAATGGAAAATCAAGACGGCAATATGAATCAAGATGTTTGAGAAGGAGGAGGAGTGATTCTTGCACGAAACAGAACTATTCGAGACTATCTTGAAGAAGATCTTTATAGACTTAACCCAGGAGTTGTCGCACCTGAAATTGAAGCCGACCACTTTGAGTTGAAACCGGCAATGTTTAATATGATCAACACAATTGGTCAATTTGGCGGCTCAGCAACTGAAGATGCACGGCAACATCTAAAATCTTTCCTCGAGATTTGCAACTCGTTCAAGATACACGGAGTCACCCCCGATGTCTTACGATTAAGATTATTCCCCTATTCACTGAGGGATAAGGCGAAAGCATGGTTGAATAGCATTCCTGACGGATCAATAGCATCTTGGACTGATCTTTGTCGTGATTTCCTTGCTAGATTTAATCCTACAAATTTGACTGATAAGCTTCGCAACGACATTACTTCTTTTCGGCAGACAGATGATGAATCCATGTATGAGGCTTGGGAGCGATATAGAGAACTTCTACACAAATGCCCCCTACACGGATTCCCGGTGTGGACTCAAGTAACAATGTTTTACAACGCCGTGAATACACAAACAAGGATGATGCTAGATGCCTCGGCAAACGGCATACTCCTAGATAAGTCGCCGGAAGAAGCAATGCAAATCTTAAACAGGCTGGCCAAGAATGATTATCAATTCCCATCCACTAGAAGAGGAGGAGTTAGACGCCAAGCCACAATACATGAACTAGGATCATCATATTCAATTTCGGCACAATTGGCCACTTTAAACAAGATGGTCCAGAACATGCAAAAACCAAACAACACACATGAAGTCAAGGTAATAGATTCTTTTTGTGAGTTGTGTGATGATAACCATAATTCTTCTGAATGTATGCAGAATCCGGAATCCAGCTTCTATGTGGGGAATTACAATCGGAGCAACAACGTGATGTCCAATACATACAATCCAGCTTGGAAGAAGCACCCAAATTTTTCATGGAGTAATCCCAACAATGGTCTAAACCAGAACAATCAGAATGCACAAGCATCGGGATTCCAGCA
The DNA here is from genome assembly GCA_019671005.1 of Hibiscus mutabilis. Lineage (NCBI taxonomy): Eukaryota > Viridiplantae > Streptophyta > Magnoliopsida > Malvales > Malvaceae > Hibiscus > Hibiscus mutabilis. The sequence goes on along the minus strand of CM033750.1, from coordinate 25,462,644 downwards.
GTATATGCCACGGCAACAGTTGCCACAGCAACAACCGACGACATCTAGTTCTTTGGAAAATTCTCTAAATGCTTTTTATGATGAAAACTGAATCTTATATGGCTGAGAATAGTAATTTCATAAAAAGAACTTATGCTTTTATTAACAGGACCGAGATGAGATTGCAAAACCAAGAGGCGGCAATCAAATCATTGGAAAATCAAGTCGGACAGTTTGCTCAAAATCTGAATACTAGACCGCAAGGAGGTTTACCTAGCGATACTGAAGTCGGAAGAGGAACTGGCCATGAGAAATGTAAGTCAATCACCACTAGAAGTGGCCAACAACTTAGAGAGGTTCAAACCTGCTCATCAAACAAAACTCCACAAAAAGATCAAGACGAACCTAGCGGCAAAGCCTCATATGCTGAACCAGGAATTGCCGCGGCAACCGGCAATAAGCATGCCTCGACAACCGACGATAAAGATGCCTCGGCAACTTGCGATAAGCATGCCTCGGCAACCCTATTTTGGAGCTACACAAAAAGGCAATAGGGTGGACAATTGCCGACTTGAAGGGAATTAGCCCGGCAGTGTGCATGCACAAGATTCTAGTGGAAGACGATCACAAACCTTCAATTGAAGCCCAGAGGAGACTGAATCATGCCATGAAAGGGGTTGTAATGAAAGAAATCATCAAGTGGCTTGACGCTGGAATTATATACCCTATCTCTGATAGTACGTGGGTAAGTCCGGTACAATGTGTACCGAAAAAAAGGAGGTATAACAGTGGTAAGTAATGAAAATAATGAACTCATTCCAACCAGGACTATGACCGGTTGGAGGGTTTTTATGGATTATCGAAAGCTAAACAAAGCCACTAGGAAAGATCACTTCCCATTACCCTTTATTGATCAAATGCTTGACCATCTTGCAGGTAAACCCTTTTATTGTTTTCTTGATGGTTATTCAGGTTACAATCAAATTGCCATAGCACCAGAAGATCAAGAAAAGACAACCTTCACATGCCCATACGGTACTTATGCCTTCCGAAGGATGTCGTTCAGATTGTGTAACGCACCGGCAACCTTCCAAAGATGCATGATGGCGCTCTTTTCAGACATGGTCGAAGACTTCCTTGAGATCTTCATGGATGATTTTTCTGTTTTTGGTAATGACCCGACAATTTGTCTCGGCAATTTAGAGAGGGTATTGGCAAGATGTGAAGAAACTGATTTAGTCCTCAATTGGGAGAAATGCCATTTTATGGTAGATGAAGGAATAGTGCTCGGCCACAAAATTTCATCCAAGGGAATTGAAGTAAATAAAGCCAAGGTGGACGTGATCGAGAGATTACCCCCACCAAGTTCGGTTAAAGGAATTCGAAGTTTTCTCGGACATGCAGGTTTTTACAGGAGGTTCATTCATAATTTTTCTAAAATCACTAAACCCTTGTGTAATCTGCTTGAACAGGATAAAGTTTTCAATTTTGATGATTCTTGCAACCAAGCATTCGAAACCCTAAAGAAAAAGCTTGCCTCGGCACCCATTGTCATTCCACCAGGTTGGACGCTACCTTTTGAGCTCATGTGTGATGCAAGTGATTTCGCGGTAGGAGCAATCCTAGGCCAACACATAGGTAAGACCTTCCATGTGATATACTACGCTAGTAAAACTCTTAATAGTGCTCATGTGAATTACACAACAACGGAGAAAGAGTTACTAGCTGTAGTTTTCGCATTTGACAAGTTCTGATCCTATTTGATTGGTACAAAGGTAATTGTTCATACGGACCATTCAGCAATCAAATATCTATTTGCTAAAAAGGATGCCAAACCTCGTTTGATTCATTGGATATTACTTTTACAAGAATTTGATATTCAAATTAAGGACAGGAAAGGAACAAAAAATCAAGTGGCCGATCACTTATCACGTCTGGAACGCAATAGGGAAGAGGACGCGGATCTTGAGATATGCGATGAATTCCCGGATGAACAAATTTTAGTTGCCTCGGCAACCCTTGACGCCTCAGCAACCCTTGACGCCTCGGCAACCCTCGATGCCTCGGCAACCATTGATGCACACGCCTAAGCAACCCTCGACGCCGCAGCAGCCTTTGACGCGCTCGGCAATTTTGGGAGCAGTCGCCACGGCGGCACGTGCCTCGGCAATACCCTGGTACGCGGATTTAGTTAATTTCCTTGTTTGTGGTATTTTACCTTATGGCATTACTCACCAAGGGAAGAAGCGGTTCCGCCATGATGCTAAGCATTACTTTTGGGACGAGCCTCTTTTGTTTAAACAATGTGCAGATCAGGTTATACGCCGATGTGTCCCTGAAGAAGAGCAACAAAATGTACTCCGGCAATGCCATTCTTCACCCTATGGAGGACATTTTGGAGGAACTTGTACCGCGGCCAAAGTTTTGCAATCCGGTTTGTATTGGCCAACATTGTACAAAGATGCCCAAGACTTTTACAAGTAATGTGATCGTTGCCAGAGGTCGGGCAATATCTTTAGACGACATGAGATGCCGCTCCAGAACATCATCGAGGTGGAACTGTTCGATGTGTGAGGGATCAATTTTATGGGACCTTTCCCATCTTCATTCGGCAACCTCTATATCTTACTTGCCGTCGACTACGTGTCTAAATGGGTTGAGGCAGCTGCAGTTCCCAACAATGATTCCAAGACAGTGCAATGATTCTTGCAGAAAAACATATTTACACGGTTTGGGATGCCAAGAGAAATTATCAGTGACGAAGGCAAGCATTTTGACAACAGACTAATTGCCAAGATGTTGCAACGCTTCGGCATATCACACAAGATCGCCACGGCATATCACCCACAAACCAACGGGCAAGCAGAAATTTCCAACCGGGAGTTGAAGGGTATACTCGAAAAAGTTGTAAATCCCTCTAGGAAGGATTGGTCATTAAGACTAGATGATGCACTTTGGGCATATCGCACTGCATTCAAAACACCCTTAGGTATGTCCCCCTTCCGACTTGTCTATGGCAAGACATGCCATCTACCGGTGGAAATCGAGCACAAGGCATACTGGACAATCAAGACCGTGAATATGGATTGTGAAAGTGCCGGACAAAAGCGTTTGATGGATCTCAACGAGATAGAAGAATTATGTGCACTCGCCTATAACAATGCACGAATCTACAAGGAGAAAACAAAGCGATGGCATGACAAGAAACTATTGCCACGGCAATTCACGCCAGGGCAACTAGTTCTCCTATTTAATTCTCGGCTAAAACTTTTCCCGGGAAAGCTGAAATCAAGATGGTCGGGACCATTCGAAGTCGTCAAACCATTCTCCCATGGTGCTGTGATAATCAAGTCCATCTCTGACAACCATGAACTCAAAGTTAATGGACAAAGATTGAAGCACTACAATGGTGCCCATGTGGAACGTAACAAGGAAGTGGTCAACTTAGGAGATGCATGAGCATGCTCTCCCTTTTGATATTTTTATTTTTTATTTTATTTTTATTTTTATTTTTATTTTTCGATTAATTAGCTATTTTATTTTATTTGATTTTTTTATTTTTTGTAATATATTTCCGATTATTAGTAGTTTTTAGGATAGATTTTTTTATTTAAGTTTAAGAATCCAATTACACATCTTTATTTATTTTCTTTATTAGTTTATCATTAATTTTAATCCTTATTTGATTTGTCTTTGAATTGTAGGAAAAGAAGTTCAAGATAAAGAGGAATTCTAAACCAAGTGGGAAAACATCTTCAACAATGAAACTAATGGGCTGAATCTAAGGCTTATATAAAGCCTCCAATTCACCCTAACCACAACCCCTTGTCGACAACTTCTACCTCACCCAAAACCCTTTTTCGTTTTCCCCTAATCCCACCCTCTTATCTTTCCTATAAAACCCATCACCCTTAACCTATTCCTACTTTCTATCTTGCAACTTTTTTTTAGTTTCTTTTCTTTTCTTTTCTTTTCTTTGTGTTTACTCACAACCAAGATCATCCATGGCATCCAAGATTAAACTATTAGTTCATCCAAGTTCCTCCAAAGAACCAAGATACAAGAAGTTTGCAACACCGGTGGTTCAAGAAAGACTTCAATCCAAGTTTGAAAGCCGGAAGATTCATGAAGAACAAGGCTTTGAATACTCCAACTCTCATCAAGATTTTAGCCTTGAACCATTCATCTTCGAGAGGATTGCACATCAAAATTGGCAAATCTTTTGCCATCAACCGAAATTGGGTAACATCTCATGGGTAAGAGAATTCTATGCTCACTCACCTAACCCGGATAATCCTTATGTTTTTGTTCGTGACAAGGCCATACTCATAAGTCCCGAAAGCGTCAACACCTTTTACGGGCTTTACATTGAGAAGGACGAGCATCAAGCCTTCGTTGATCAAATCACTCCCAAGCAACTCGACAAGGTGCTTCAAGAACTCACTCAACCGGGAACTCATTGGAACGACGATTTTTGTATGCAGCTCAAAATATAAGGGTTCTCTTTTCTTCCCTTGCTTAATTTCTAATCTTTGCAAGGAGATGCATGTCCCAAGTGAGTCCACCGATGAAAAGGCCCTACCAAAGTCTGGTTGGAATCAAGCACAAATACAAAAGCTAATGGGAGAGGCACCGGGAAAATCTTCAAGGCCTCCAATTGTCGTGGCAACTCCTGCCGCCCCGGCAATCCATAATGCCCAAGCACCTAACGCCAGGGCAACTCGGCCACCAACCCCGGGACATTTTGAAGCACTTTTGCACCCATTGGCAAGCCACCTAAGGCAAATTGAAGACCGGCAACTAATGTTCATGCGGTACATGAAGGAGCACAACAATGCCATCACCCAAGTCATCCTAGAAAAGTACCCGGACAATCGCGTGCCATTCCCAATCTTTCCCGCCGAGATCCTTGCCCCGGCAACCAATGAAGCAGTCACCACGGCAACCTCAACAGATGATGCCACGGCAACCTACTTCGTGCATGCACAAGCTGACACCACGGCAACCAACCCTGAAGATGCCACGGCAACCAAAGCTAAAGACATCCCGGCAACCACTGCAAAAGCCAAAGGTAAAGCACCTATGCCCGAATCAACTCCTACGGAATCATTTTCTAATTTTTCAGATTCGGACGAATCGTCCATTGAACCAACAAAGACCACACCAATTGAATCCTCCAAGCGAAAAGCCAATGACATTGATGAAGAGGACGATGAGGACAACCCCGTACAAGGATCGATTCCACCACCGGCAACAAGAAAACAACCATCGCGTTCAAGCAAGAGAATCAAGACACCGACCAAAAGGAAACTAATCATCTACGATGATGAACTCTCGGAGTAAGTCTTCGTATGCATTTTTATTTTTATTTTTTATTATTTTTATGTATGCATTGAGGACAATGCCTCACTCGAGTTTGGGAGGGGATTGTTATTAGTAGTTACCATGTTTAATTACATTCATCTTAAGTATTACATTTAGGATACATAAATTGCTTGCCATGCCTTTAATTAGGACAAGAATTCCTTAGATTTGATAATATTCGATGATGACTTTGCCAATGCACTTAATTGATAGAATTTTTATTCTAGGATAACCATGGAAAAACTTAGAATTTTACTATGATGCTAAATTTGATGAAACACTGTTGCGGTTTGATTGATTTAAGGAATTCTAGTGAACTTAGATTGATAATTAACAAATTGGGGGATTAGAATAAAAATTGGATGAATGCTAGAGGTGCCCGAAACTGGCTCTAGGATGTGTTAAAAAAATTTAACTAGAGGTGCCCGAAACTGGCTCTAGTCGATTAAATTAACTTAAGAAAACTAAAAAACAAAACACTAGAGGTGCCCAAAACTGGCTCTAGTTAAAACATGTTAAAAAGAACCCAATGAAGTAATTTGAAAACCTCTTGTTTGCATAGAATCCAAAAAATCAACTTGCACACAACTCTGCACACACTCACAAGCATTATAGTTTGATTCCGAGTAACTCCTAAGTTTTCTGAAAGAAAAAAAAGCCAATCATACTTTGTGCCCCGGTTCAGAGAATTGAAATCAAGTTCAAAGCTAAGTTTGTGAAAGTTGAAGTCTTGGCAGGTAATTATGAGTTTGCATTGCTTGAGGACAAGCAATAGTTCGAATTTGAGGGTGTGATAAGTGTTCAAAAGTACTATTTTACTTACCCTTTTTACTCATGTTATTATTAGACTTAGGCTCATATTAGTTGCATAGTTAGCCATTCATGCATTAATCCATGTTTCCTTCCATCGTTGAGCTTGATTACATAACTTGGTAGTTTTTGTGGAAAAGATGCTGCTTTGGTGTGCTTTGTGTGTGTATGTGCAGGATCACTTGCCAAAGCAAGGCTAGAGCTAGTTGCTAGGGTAATGCATGAAGGAGACACCGAGCTAGTTGCCAGGGCAATACATGAAGGAGACGCCGAGCCAATTAGCATGTTAATTGTCGACAAGAGCAAAGGTGATATGGTAGTCGAAATTGATGACTAAACAAGCCCAAGATGACGTGGAGCAAAGCCCAAACCCAAAGGAATTTGATTGCCATGCAAAGATTAAAGAAGAATTAAATTCCAAGAAGATAGGAGAAGTTCTAGTAGGAATACAATTATAATAAAGAATTATATTCTTTAAAGATAATTTAATTCCAACTTAAACTCCTCCTCAAAGAAGGACTTTGGCCTAGCCCTATAAATATGAAGGAGATTTCGACAATCCATAGAGAGCAAGAGAGGGGAATTTCGACAAGTCCAAGGAGGGCAAGATGAGAGAATTTTCGACATGCATCTAGGGCAAGGAGGATTTCGACAAGCCTCCTTCTTCATCCTTTTCTTTCTTGTTCGATTGGGTTCATGCTAGGGATTGTTTATCTTGTGTTTCTTTCGAACCTAGCCATGAACTAAATCTACTTGGCTATGGTTATTGTGTTTTGTGGTTGTGAGAAACTATTGGTTTTTGTTTAGGTAATAAGAGTTTGTACTTTTCTATTTCAAGGTTTATTCATTCTTGGTTCTTATTCTTGTTTGCGAGTGAATTGGGAGAGGATCTCGTAACTTCATCTATTTATCTAATATCGGGAGAGTTAGATTCAAGAAACGAATGAATATGATCTTTATTCAATCTATTGATGGTGAAGATTAATCTGGCTTAGGAATAAGTTAAGGATTTCAACGGCTAAGAGGAGCGTAAGATTGGTTGTTGTTCACCCTTGATTCACGCAGGGATATATTACAAGGCATACACAAGTAGCTAGAGTTTCGACTTAGGGATAAGAAGAAACCATTGAAGAACGCTCTGCCGAACCTTGAAGGTTGCTGCCCAGACGCCCAAGTAGTTGCCCAACTAGTTGCCCAGGCAACCATCGATTAGTTGCCAAGGCAACCCCGTTGTGCAAGTTGCCACGGCAACTGAGTTGCCCGTGCACTATTTTACCAAAACGATCCAATCGGCTATCACACCTCAACTCATGATAACCTAGCCTATCTCTCTCTCTCTTTTGATCTCATATTTTCTTTTACTTTATTGCTTTCTATATTAGTTATTAGTTAAACTCCTATAATCCTTTATTTGTGTTTTTACTTTTTACAGTGCAAGAGACTAGATTCTTTAAGTGGCACCAATCCCTGTGGAGACGATATCTTTTATAATATAACTTGCGACGTGTATACTTGCACATTTGCATAGCACTTATTACGCGCAACAATAATAATCCCAACTAAAGTATTTAGCTAATGTCTAAGTGTAAAACATCCATAACAAAATTATTAAAGTATGGTAGTTTATCAAGCAAGGAAAAGAAACGCGCTGAGAATCCTTGATAAACTGCCTCCAAGTTGTCCAACTATGCTACAGGTCTCCCACTATATCGGCCTCTCTCGATGGCTTCTATCGTGAGTAGATTTCTCTAGCTTCTACTCTGGTGGTTCTCTGCAAGCTTTAGACTAGGACTATTGTCTGTAATCACGCCCCCTTTGAAGTAGCGTCCAAGTCTCTCTTATATAGGCGGTAAAACTAGGGTTTTAGTACCCTAAAGTGTGTGTGGCTTCATTAAAGAAAGCCATTGGTTCCCCGCTTCATTTAATGTTGCGTATCTAGGAGAAATTCCACATGGGCAGAAGTAGATTCATCTTCATCTCTTTATACCTCGTCGACTCTAGCCATGAGATCTGATCCTCTTTCGCTTCAACAGTCCTCCAACATCCACCGGCATCCTGCACATACACCACAAAACACAACATTTCCCATGAAAAGCACCAATATATATGACATTTAAAGCACAGGCAGTGTAACTCCCTATCTTCATGCAAGTACGTACAAACTAACCTAAATGCAAACTATATGAGCTTGAAAACATGCAAAATACAAGGAATAAGGGCATATAAAATAGATCAAGTATGCACTTGTCAAGTTAAAATTCAAATATCTTGATTTTATGAGGCAATGGAAGTTTATGACTTTGTTAAACATACCCAACATTCTTTATAAAATACTTGTTCATATTTTCTACTCAAATGCCTGATGTATTTTAAATCGAGAGAAAATCAAAACCATAGCCATTGAATCCTATCTTAGGGGAAAAGTTTTTACTCTTGATTCTAAAAAGATAACCGATCTTTTGGGGATGGAAGATATAGGCATTGATGATGAAAACTCTTTTCCTCGACTCTATAGTGGCTCAGTAACCTTTCTTGATTCCCATTAGCATTTCTTTCATTTTCGAATCACTTGGTTGTTTCAACCATCCGGTAGCAAGTAACATCTCCAAATCGGTTTACTACTAGACCGGGTAAGCGTGTTACATTTTTTGGTATTAGAGCTAGAGTTTAGTCGATTCTAGTACTAAATCGAGGCTCATTACATATTTATTTCTTATATATGTCACCTAGGAGTTTAAATTTTGTACGGTATTTGTCACTTGCAACTAGCACGATTTTAAAATCTCTATTTGCTCTTAAAGAGTTTAAATTTAAACATCCAGGAGTCAGTGATGTTGATTTAAGTGAGTTACATGTGCCTTTTAGAAAGAATAGGTTATTCTGAAATCCTTGACCATATGAATCTTCTAAGGGTTCTTTGATAGCTTTTTTGGGTAAACTACACTGGTAGTCACTGAACTTTTAGGGCGTTTTCTGTAATACCCCAATAATTGGTTAGTGACTAATTTGCAAAGAATTAAAAGTTGGTGTTTTAAGTTTAGTGATTAAAATGTAAAGTGTTAAAGTTTGGTGACCAAAGTGAAAAGTTGAGAAAAGTTCAAGGACTAACAAGGTAATTTTCCTAATAATTATTTTTGTTCTATAAATAAATAGATCACCTAAAGGTGTGAATCAAATATGAAATGGTTGATTCGATTAGATGTTTCTATTATTGGGAAATTACAGTTAAAGTTTAAATGGAATTTGGGCAATTGTATGAGCTCAGAATGTGATGAAATTTTGAAGGGAGTTGTAAGAGGACTTGAAGAACATGACATTTCGTTTTGGAATCGTTTTTAATCGGTTTAGATTCGATTGAAGGCAGTATTTTATTATAATGCACAAATGGCATTTTTGTGAATACATGGATTCATTAATGGCATTTTAGTCATTTTGCCCATACTTTTTAATTAAAGATGATTATGGAAAAGTGAAACTAATAGGTTTCAACACCTAATTGGATATAATTAAGGGGCAAAATGGTAATTTTACTATTAAAGGAGAATTTTAAATTAGATAAAGGTTAAATAAATGCCATTTGTCTTGTAAATTAATTGAAGAAAAAGCTAGAAATTCTCTCATCTTTTTCTCCAAGGCTGAAACCTCCCTAGCCAAGGTAAGGAAATTTTTTATTCAATTTTTGGCTTGATTTGATTAATTTTTGGTTTAAGACATGAAATAGAGAATTAATCTTCATTGAATTCTCTTTCATTTAGTATAATTTTTGAGTGGTTTCCATGCTTATATGTTGAGATTGGAGATTAGGGTTTATGAAGAGAAAATTGGGATTTTAGATTTTATGGATTAAATTGATCGAATATGAGGTTGTGATGTTGTTTCATGCTTGAAATAGTGAAAATTTCTATGAATCGTGTTGTTGGTTATTTTTGGGAAAATTGAAAAATTAGGGGAAACTCTTGCAAAATTTTTATTTGAATGGGAAATGATGTGAGAAGCTTGAATATGATGTTTGGAGGTTGAGTTTATGCTTGAATCAAGTTAGGAAATTTGGAGAAAGTGACCTTTGGTATTCAACTATTAGAGGAAATTAAGGGAAAATTATGGAAAAAATTTCTTAAAGTTAAAATTGATGTAAGAATGAATTTTTAAGCTTTGGAATGTTGTTTGGACTAATAAGGAAGTTTGTAAAGTGTTAAGGACCAAATTATAATTTTAAGGAAATATGAGGATTTAGCGGAAGTTGAGTTAAAGATTGATGTATTGAGCTTGAATGTTTAGCTGGAATACTTGAAAGTGTTGTGAAGTAGTTGGAATTGTAGAATTATGGCAATGGACTATTTTGAAAGATTTATAAGTTTTGAAGTTAACATTGATATTATAATATGAAGTTGGTATTAAAAGAATTATTAGGAATATTATTCCTAATAGGTATCAATGTTAGTATAATACTAACATGTACTTTGAATCCTATGTGTTGTTAAATGTTGTGTAGATCGTAATCGAGATACAAGCAAGGCTGTGGATAAAGAGAAAGTACAAGAGTAAAGTCGAAAGTAATAGTACAGTTTACTAGTGAGGCAATAGGCGAGTACATTCCTACTTATTTTTATTGTGATGTAAGGAAGACTTGCGATAAGTCAACCTCGAGCATTGAAAAGAAAAAGTATTTGAATCGTAAATGATATATTTTCAATGATTTTTGAAATAAATTATGAATGAATTTTGGGTATGAACTGCCCAATACACTTTTATATGATAGTGTGATATGTTAATATCTATTGAAATTTTAAATAAGTGAAGAATACATGATAATGATTGTTAAAAGCCCATTGTATGATTATTGAGATTCTTGGTATAATTGGCATGCCAATGAGGTGGAGTATAGTGATATAGTGATACAGTGGCTTTGTGTTCTACAACTATGACCAAGTGAAATAGTGATGCTGTTAAATTACAACAGTGATATAGTGATACGATGATTTATTATGGCACAACATATTAGTTGATGCCGCACATGTGCCTACTCAACAGTGACTCACATACCATGCATTCTCGTTTATTTTATACTGGGCTATATTTTCAATTAAGAGTGAAAGTGCAGAAAATGATTCAAGTAAAAATGAATCTTCAAATAAAGAATTGTTTTGATATAACCTGTCTTACATATATATATATGTGAATTTGAGATGTACAGGTTACATAATAGTGGAACGACTTTGACAAGTCAATTTTTACGATTTCGTAATTCTATATGATATATATATATTGTATTTTGTTTGTTTATGTCATTTCTTTATAGTTAAATTATTTTATGTTGCCTCACTAAGTGTATGCTTAGAGTGTGAATATTTCACGCGTAGGTAAAAGAGCGTAAGGAGCAGCAGCAGAAGACATCATCTATTTGAAAGCGAAACATCATTATCAGTATGTCATCTTTGATGTTACTTTTGATATTATTAGTTGGCATGTAAATTATAAATGTTTTGAGCTGCTATGATATGACTATGTTTAGTAAAGAGATAATTTAATCATATTTTATTTGATATCTAAATGATTTTTAATTTAGGCGGTTCTATTAATTATGTGAATTAGAAGTAAACTGCCTACTTTCTGCTTGAATCTAGGTTAGAATTTAACTTAGAAATATTAAGTTTAAATTTTACGCGATTAAATATTATTTTAGTTAAAGAGTTAATTGTTTATATTTTAAAGAAACAAAATTTTATCGATTTTTGAAATAAGAGTTATTGTACAAGTGTCATGTGACATTTCTAACTCATATTCAGTGATGGATATGGGTAAGGGGTGTTGTACTTTCAATATGGTCACCGAACTTTTAAAACTTTTATTACAGTCACTCAACTTTTAATTCGCTTTCATTATGGTCACTACCGTCAACTACCGTTAAAAAAGCTGACGTGGCATGTTAAATTTAAGGGTTAACTACACTGGTAGTCCCTGAACTTTTAGAGCACTTTCAATATGGTCACTGAACTTTTAAAACTTTCATTATAATCACATAACTTTTAATTCACTTTCATTACCGTTAAAAATGTTGATGTGACACATTAAGTTTAAAAATAAACATTTTCTCACACTATTTTTCTCCCCCTCTTATTTTTTTCATCCAAACATGTTTATCTTTCTTTTTATCCTCCTCTTCCTTCTCTCTTTCTCCTCTATAATCTTATAGCTTATGTTGGGTGAAATTGTCCTACTACCTGCACCATTAAGAAATCTCTCAAGGCTATAGTTATCCTAGAGTTTTTTTGGGACTGTAACAATCACTTAACCTGGTTTTAGTGTTATCAAAAAAAAATTCCATCCCACCTTTAGAGTATACAAGTTGCTCAGATTTTTTTCTTTTTTTTCAGAGTATACCTGTTCGAAAAATATTCTAACAAGACATGAAAATATGGTCATCTAAGATCCTCCCAATGTATTAAAAAAGTGTAACACTTGGTTTAAAAAAGGAGAGATTTTAGAGGGGAATGTGGGTTGTGGGATTCAAACCCACACCCTATGCATTTTCAGCCAGACACCCAACCATCTAAGCTATGTAGCTCTTAGTGATGAGTTTCCTATTGATTTTATTTGAGTGACAAGTAATTTGGCACAATAAATGATTGGTTTAATTTACTTGATTTATTGGAGACAAAACAAATTGGCATAATGAATTCTTGGACTTGTTTATTAATTTTGCTTGCACCAATCCATATAACACCATATGGTATACCTTTCCATTTTTGGACATTGTTTATTGCACTTTAAACTTTGATTATGGACTTTGGACTTTCATTGTAGGACCAAATTGGATTTTTCTTCATCATGTGGACTTCGATTGAGCAATAAAATAAATAAAAATTAATCTTAGTATAATACCAATAGTGGATTCTCAAGACCTCATCATCTTTTGATTATATCGTTGTTCATTTATTTTTAATCAATTGTCCTCTTTGCAAAAAAAATTATTTGAACTTATAATTTTGTAATTTCTAAACAAAATTCCTTGTGGATTCGACCTCGGACTCCTGAGAATAATTACTTGACAACAACTTGGATTTGGGTATACGACTAAAAAGAGCCGGTCACTAACAACAACTAACCCTTAAGAATCCAAAATACCATCGTTCAACTCAAAATCTTGAACATAACTAAAGCTAATTTAATCAATTAATTCAATTATGGGATTGTTTTTATAAAATTGAGTTTAGATAATATCTAACCCATTAGTAATCATTCTAATCCAATCATATTCAATTTAGTTTCATCAACAAAACAAGATTTCACAAGAAATCATCTAAAACTTGATTCCATCTCCAATTTCCAATCAAGTCAATTAAAAACAATTAAAATAAAGATTAGTAATATATAGCATGGGGGCTTTGAAGAGAAATAAGATTTAAGATTGAAATCAATTGAAATAGAAATGATTTAAGAAAAGAATTGAGAAGAAATCATTAGAAATTCATGGAAGAACTTAAGGATTTTAAGAAATCAATGGAATGAGTTTTGAGAGAAAATGAGATGAAGAAAAATATTCTTTCATAAAAAAAACTAATTAACCGTCATCTATTATGTTGAAAATGATTTAACTAAAACCAAAATAATATTAATTATATTTAAACCATTTTTATTTAGAAATTCAATTAAAAATTTTATTAAAAAGATGACATGGCATAATTGGTCCTTAAAGATTCTTAGTATGTATTATCTATCAAATTAGTCACTTGACTTATTAAAAGCCATCAAATCCAAAAATCCTTTATTTAATATAAGAATTAAATAAATTTATGATTTAATCAAAACCTTTAAATTAACAAATTCTAATTTTAATCCTTATTTAAAAATATTGGGAAATAATTTAATTAACTAAATTCTCTCACTTTACTAAATCGAACCGGTACACATAGCTGATTCTCCTAACCCGAATTTTAGAATGTTACAGTAAGCTAAGTGTATTTTAACACCTAAAATCTAAGATAAATAGTTATTTCCATTAAAATAAAGAGTTATAAATTCAAGATTTGCAATATTCATAACTTAGTCACAATTTTTTGTACGGTACATGTCCATTGTATGGTTCATGTTCTGGATTCGTGACTTTCCCTCCCAATAATTTAGTCTCCAACATTTGAGCTCAGGTCCTCTCCTTAAGAGTGCAATGTGCCTTGTCATTGTACCCAAAATATGTTGGTAACGTGTTATAAAATACGATAAGTCTAGAACGAGCGACGCACACCGCTGAACACCACTAATGCAATACACCTCTAAACACCATTAATTTTTTAATGACTTAAATGATTATTAAAAATCTCAAATGCTCAACATGCAATTAATCATATTTCAAAACAAAATTAGAAGAAATTATTTCATGAATCATTCTCACCACCTCATCCATGAACCATTCTCCCCACCTCATTCATGGTCCTACTTAATTAAATAAGACCACGTCATCTTTATTTTCCACATAATATTTTCTAAAAAATTAAAGGCTTAATGCACTTTTTGCCCCTTAACTTTTACATGTTTTCTCAACTTGCCCCCCTAACATATTTTTTTGGACTCTTCTGCCCCCTAAAGTTTGCGCCGTTACCCATATTGCCCAAAAAAACTAACACTGTTAAAAAAATTTGTCCTGACCAATCAGAACGTGTCGTGTCACCCAATTATTTTTTCTTATTTTTCTATTTAATATTTTAAAATATTCATTAAATTGATTTTATTTTACCAAAAATACCCTCGTCCCCTCATCCTCTTCCTCAAAACCCCAATTTTTTTTCCCAAATTAAGATCACAAGCTGGTTTACGATAACCATCCCATTCCCGCTGATGACCAACGAGCTTGAACTAAACCAAGCTCAAGATCACCCTACAATGCAGATCAACTTTCTTTTAAATCATCACAATTCCCAGAAACTAAAATGAACTTGAAATCAAATCTTTCAAATCAGACTTTTATCAAATACCTTGAAGTGAGGCACAGTTTGCTTGAGGAACTAAGAGTTAGGCTGGAAATCGACATCGAATATAGCAACGAATTCGTAGTCCTTTTCATAGCCACACCCCATTGTCGATTTAAGGTTGCAGGCTTTGTATCGAGTTGACAAACAGCTCCAATCGATTGCACAAACACCTGGGGGGAGAACAACACCAAGAATTTCTTCAAAAACAATAAAAAAAATATCAAAAAACAATAAAAATGATTGAACTTGGAGGCCTAGAATCCTCATTTCTCTTTCATTGCACATTGGAATCTGAACAAGAACCATAGGGAAACTCGATGCATCCTCAATGTCATAAGCATCTCCATTGATTCTGGATTTTAAATTCTTATATTTAATCCAGAAACAATCCAGAAAAAGAATAAGCCGGTCGAGGGACTAGATCAAGAACAAAACGATGAAGAATTTGGACATGGTTAACACCAATGGAGCAACATAATCGACTCTAAACGAAAACCATGTCATGTAACACTATTGCAGTAGACTTTGAACCTCCCATGGCTGAATGATGCTCAAATTCCATTTCTTCTAATGGGCAACAATTTCCGAAACCAAAGCCAATACCGAGATGAAAGGAAAGGCTTTGATGAATCTATACAATCTCCTGCTATTTCATTGTCTTAATCTGGGGAAAAAATTGGGGTTTGGGGGGAAGAGGACGAGGGGATGGGGTTTGGGGAAGGGGAAGCGGGTAGTTTTGGTAAAATAAAATTAATTTGATGAATATTTTAATATATTAAATAGAAAAATAAAAAAATAATTAGGTAATGTGGCGTGGTCTAATTGGTCATGACTGATTTTTTTAATGGCGGTAGTGTTTTGGGCAATATAGGTAACGGTTTAAATTTTAGGAGGTAAAAAAGCCCAAAAAATACGTTAGGGGTAAGTTGAGAAAACAGGTAAATATTAGGGGGCAAAAAGTACATTAAACCTAAATTAAAATTTATAAATTATTATCTTCTTCCTAATACCTCGTATATTAATTCTAATATGTTAATGAATAAAATTTTTAAAATTAAAAAAAAATACCTCAAAAATTTAACACACGAATCAAATGAGACAAAAATAATATAATTAATTCTAATTTATTAAGAACCCTAGGATTAACATGCACGTTTGAACTGCGAGTAAATTAATTAGAAAACCGTACGATTCAAGTACTCAATCTTTATTTTTTGTCCATCAATCGTTTAGATGTACGAAATCTCTACAAGAATGATCATTTGTGAATTGTGAGAAAGTCCTACCAATGAAGAATCATTGCTTGCAGAGTAGAATAGTGTTCGAAATCCTGGCTAATGGTTTTCTAATAATCACCGTCGGCGGAGTCGCCAACAGATTTAGGGTTTTGTAATTAATATATTTACAGTTCAAACGAATATGTTAATTATGGGATTTTTTATATATTATAATTAATTATTATATTTTTGTTTCTTTTGATTAGTGGTTTAAATTTTTACGGTGTTTTTTTTTATTTTAAAGATTTTATTTATTAACATATTAGAATTAATATATGAGATATGAAAACGAAGATGATGATTTGTGAGTTTTAATTTATAAGAAAATTTTATGTGAAAAATAAAGATGATGTGATTTTGTTTAATTGGGTAGGACCATAGATGAGGTGGTGAGAATGATTCCTAGAATAATTTCTTCTAGTTTTGTTGTAAAATATCATTAATTTCATGTCGAGCATTTGAGATTTTTAATAATAATTTAAGAGTCGTTAAAAATTAATGATGTTCATCAGTATGCATCGCCCGTTCTAGAATTTTCCTATAAATAATAACACGAATAACAAAAAATAAACAAAAACAATGGATAAAAGGCAGATAGTATACTCCTATTTATATAGGGAGAGGTGGGCTCTTCATATTTCTAATACATATTGTGAACGGAGCTACAATGGATAATAGACATTCACTTAATAGCATTCATAACAATATTTGCATCAAATTTATATATCTAAAGTACGATAAATTATATAAGTTTATATGTTTTTTAATATTATATAATGCTTTATTTTTTAGTTATGTTTTAATGTATCTCATATTTTATCGCATTAGTTATAGGATTTATATTTAATACACTGGGGTGAAATTAAAAGCTTCTACAAGCATCTTAGTTTTAGGGTTTAGGGGTTTAGGTATAGGGTTTTAGAAACTAGTGATAGTGGTTAAAATTTAGGGTTTAGGGTTGGAATTTAGGATTTATAGGTTAGGGTTTAGTTTTTAGGGTAATATGGTAAGGATTTAGTGTAACGATTCGGGTTTCAGAATCTGTGGATTAGTTCATCTGAGCCTTGGGCTTTGGGTGTTGGGCCATTAGGAGCTCATGGAGCCTTGGTGAGCTTTTTCTTAATGTTGGTCTTGAGTTTGGTGTTGTATATGGGTTGAGACGAAGATGTAAGGGTAATTAGGTAATTTCCTTTATTTTGAAGGAGAGGCGGTTGGCTCTTTAAATTTCTGCCGAAAGGTAAGGGAAGGATGATCTCACCCTTATCCCCTTACATCCTCCATATCTTTTTTCCATAGTTGCCTAAGGGCTTACAAACAAAGGTCAAATCTTTGTCAATTGGAGTAGGAATTTCATATTTGTTGTGGAGAGCTTTTTAATCAGCATCCAAGGATTTACAAAATTAGGTAAGAATCATCTTTTGTAGTGGGAATGGAGAAAATGGTTTTTGATGGGGGTTGAAGAGGATGAACGAGAATAGAGGATTTAGCTCCAGTTATGGTTGTAAGGTTTTTCCTTTCACATCATTTATTCTTCCATCGATGTTGTAATTCATTTTACAACATTTTCTTGTATTGAAAGAGGTGGGAGAAGCTTCCAAGGTCTAAAGGAAGAAGAAGGCTTGAGAGCTTGGACAAAGAGCTTTATTTGTTGCTATAAGAGTAAGGTTAGTACACCTATAACTCATTTGGTTCATGCACATCCTAAGGATGATGCTTGTATGCTTGATTTGTTGTTTTTTGGTATTTTTGGTTGTTTAAGACTTGAACGTGGCATAATCCGGATTTGGAGTTAAAACCTTGTAAAAATGGTAGTAAACCACTAAAATCAACTTCCATAATATATAGGATCGTTCTAGTAGCCTCTATGTAAGCTTTAGGGTTGTGGGAACTCTTTTCGTGCTGTAGAACTAAAAATCTAGGCTCGAGTACTGGTATAGGATGAACGCGTATCGATACCCGTGTTAAAATGATGAACTTGTATAAATCGTGAGGGGAGTACCGGTATAGGGTTCAAGGTATACCGGTACGGGTCATTCCGTATCGGTACCCACTGCTCTAATGGAAATTCCAATGAGCAATGTATGGTGTCGGTTTGCGCGAGAACGTACTAGTACCCAAAGGGACATTATGGTACTCGTGCTCAAGTATTGGTATAGAGTGTCTCTTTAATTCCCCTCTATAGTGCCCGTGTATTGGTACGCTAAGGCAGGTTCCAGAACCAGTGTATCGTATCGGTACGTGGGTGTGGATATCGGTATCAACTGGGCAGGTTGTACAGAAAAGTTCGTTTTGAGTTTAAGAGGCTGGTAATTCAAGAGCTATAATCTAATAGACTCCTAATGTGGTAAAATGAAATGTAAAACTGTGAAAACAATGAATTACCCTTTATCAGTGTGAAAAAGGTCACACCAAAATGCAAGCAACACTGTCGATGCAAGAATAGAAATAGAGAAATCCTATTTGAATATCGATCCCACGAGGATAATGTATTTGGTTTGAGATTTATGTAGCCACAAGCATTTCTGTAAAAATGGAAATTGTGGATGCAATTGAGGTTGCAGTAAAAGGAATAAAAAATTAATAAAGAATGAGATATGGTAGCAATAACATAATATATTAAAAGATAGAGAAATATAAAGATAAAGCATGAATCTCCTTGGTTCAGTTTGACAGAAAGATCAAGTAAACTTCGAGGGAATGTTATGATGGCTCAATCAGCAATCAGAAATGAGCTCGAATACTAGCTTTCATTTAATCTTCAACTGTTGACTTAAGGAAATGGATCGGCTATAACTCTCATCATGAGTCGGTATAATAACCCTTTGAACGAGCGAATCAACTCTCATTCTATTCTTTCAACTTTCATTGTAATACTCATTAACCTAACTTGTCATTGCATATGTCGATGTCAGTGGCTAGTTCAACACTTTCAAGCAAAACGTAAATCTGATCCAACAATTAAAGCATATGAAAAAGGTAGTAGATATATATATATATATATAAACTAAAAAGCAAATTTCAACAAGTTCATAAAGCTCAAAACTTTGAACCATCGTCAATGAAGTGCAAAATACAAGAGTAATCTTTAACAAACTTCTAAATGAAGAAGAGTTTTAGAGAACAACAACTTATTTTCCTCGATTCAACACTTGATTCCTCTTTTCCTCGGATAATTCTGCCTTACTTTACCTCGGATCTCCAGAAAGTGAGCTCAAGCCACCATGAAAGGATGGAGAAATCTTAGAGGTTAAAGATGTTATGAGAAAATGATAATTGAGTCTTTCTCCCCTCTAGATTCGTCCTTTTATAGGCCTCCCAAGGAAGGACAGATGTCTTGCAAGTGATTTGCGTGCCCCAGAGCCATACAAAATATGTTGTAAGAAATAGTAAACTGGCAAGGTCATCCTTATCCTTTAACAGACTGGGCAGGTGGCAGATGCATTGTCAAACTAGCTGCAGTGGTGGAAACTCCTTTTGTAGGGACATTAGAAATGCAATGACAACAAGGGAAAATAGGCAAAAATCTATAAAATATGAGTATATAAAATTGAGTTAGATAAAATGCAAAATACAGAAATGGATGCAATAGACACAGATGTGGGGACAATTAAATCTATAAATCTAGGGAAAATGCATGCTCTTTAAAGAGCTATAACACCGCCAAACTTGAGTTTTTACTTGTCCTCAAGTAAAATTTAAAGAAACAAGGTTTAATAACAATTTAGAGGCATTCGAGATACTTGAATATTCCAATCAACCAATAAACTCATTGCATCAACAAGATAAAGGATTGCATAATCAAACTCCACATCAATAGTTAAGCAAGCAATTAATTCCTAGCATCATGCCTATCATCTCATATTCATTCCACCAATCAGCATTTATTTAGTACTACAAATAGCAATATATAAATATTTTTCATGTTTTTCTTCTTTCTTTCTTTATAGTTTTTATGTAGCAAGGGGTATCGAACAATGAATGCACCCTAGACCCTAAGAAGTAAGATGTTGTGCAACGAACCCCCAGGAAGTACTTCATTGCAATGACACACACTCATGTAGCGACAGCCTTTAGCCAGATTCATTTTTCTAACGCGTGCAGATGAGTGTTCCCCTTTAAAGCTACTTTATTTTATTGCACTCACATTGGAATATCTTTTATTTATACTTAATAAGATATACTAATATCTATAACACGTGCTGAAATAGATAGAAATCATCAAAAATCAAAGGGGTGATGCTAGATATTCTTAATCAAGCAAACGAATATATCAATGCAAAGTTAAAAAATGCTGTCATCCATCATGTATATCCAACAAACTTATCAATGATCATAATAATTCAATATTTACACATTGAATGGAAGCAGAAGATTTTCAACACAAAGGGAAACTTGCATTTGCTTAGATTTTTTTGAAATATTTGAAATGCGGGTGCATTTCAACTCTTAGGCTTATACCCCAAACTTAAACATTGCATTATCCCTAATGCAAAAGAAAACACAATCGAATGATAGAATACAATGACAGAATGTAATGAAAAAATGTAATGATAGAATGTGGTTACAATGATAAATGTAGTACAACTACATCTACATGCTATTACAATGACAATGCAAATGTCATGATAATACAGAAATACAAAATGAAATTACACTATATGGAATGCATGCCTACAAAAACTATAAATAAACTAACTCAATTTTCGTTCTCATGGGAAGAGGAAGAGCGTCTCTTATTGTTTTTGCTTCTTTTCTATTTTTTCTCTTCTTCTTACTATTCTCCTTTGACTTTGAGTGCTTTATCTTCTTTTCTTTCTTAGGTAGGGATGCCTTTTCATCATGTACAACTTTCTCATCTTTCTCTGTCTCCTCTTCCTCATTGGCATTATCCGGCGTATTCGTAAGAAGGATGATCATTGGTGGTGCCTTGTATAACACCATCGCAAGAGGGTTTGCCTCTTGGTCATCGTCTGCAAACGTAGCTTCTGCCAGTCTAGTAGCAAATGGCTTCAATTGTGGTCCTTCTAAGGTTGCATCTATATTCTTGGATGCAACCAAATTCTGCTCAACAAAAATTTCTCTGTAGTAGACTTCTCAGCATTGGAACTATCATCTTTATCTTCATCAACATCCTTAATAAGGACTTCATATTATTTGGCACATGGGGTATTGTAGCAATATCCGTAGGGATATTCAAGTTAAAAAGACAGTCCTTATGAACTTACTTGATGCCCCATCTCAAGGTGAGTCACCAACTTCGCTGACATTGTCAAGAGAATTCACTGACTTGGCTGGTACATCTTTTGTGGTAGCATCGGATAAGAAGTCATAACTATGGATGATAGGAGGGAAAATATAAAAAATTCTAGCAAAGCAACTGTAGTGATCCGGCTCATAGCAACAAGAGCAGACTTATGCCACGTCTTCACATAGGCGTAGAATAAATTTTGTGCCAGGTCCATTGTTTGCACTGTGGGTGCAACCTTTCCAAGTGTGCTCGTCACAGCATCGAGTTCGTCATCTATGGTCAGAACTTTCTTCCAAACTTTATTGCTTGTCGGGATATTCTCTGTTACAACGTCCATCTTTGCCTTGCACTTTTCCTCCCTCATTGTAGTACCCACTCTCGGTGTAGGAACTTCTGAAGTACGAGCCATCCTCTCAATGGGAACCTTGTTGATTGGCCCTTTGTTGGTGGTTCTCTCTTCATTTCTCAGGGGTTTACCCTATACAATTCACAAAGCTGCATAGTCAACGAAGGGAAAGACAATATGCCATTCTTTTTCTCAGCAAAACCCTTAATCTCCTTGTGGATGATGCGCCCACATCAATCTTTTTTCCCTTAATGATAAAATGTATAAGACACATTCTATAAAGGGAGACTGTCGTACTATGGGTTGAAAGCAATAACCTAGAGTTAATGAACTAAAACCATATCTTGGCAGGTAGAATCAAAAACTTCCTATACATAGTAAATTTCTCTACATTAGTCCTCGACCATAATATACTAGCAACACATAAATCATTCACAAGGAGAGCCAACTTATCATCATCAATCTCGGCAACAAAGAATGCATGCTCATACTCACTCACAATAGTCTTGAATAACTTATTAATGGTTGCGACACTCCAATAAATAGAGTGTTTCCTCACAAAAACAAGTTTTAATGAAAGCTCATAAAGATTTGCATAAAATTCTCTTACCAAGGCAGCATTGTAGTTGTTGGGATGGCTGTAAAAATTGCTCCATTTGTGAAGCGTGATGGTGTTGTAGATGGATTTTCCAGGCTCCTTCTCAAATGAAAGTTCAATCCCTTGTTCTAAGTGGATTCTTATATTTTTGATGTGCTCCCTAAAATGCTCACCCATAACCTTTATTTGAAAAACCTCGTACTCAACACTTTCTTCCTCAGCAACCGATTCCTCGGATGGAGTGTTTGATTTTAATCTTGGAACATCTTGAATAGAGGGTTCTATTGAGTTTTTTTGGGATGCCCTAGTCTTAGCCATGATGTATTATAAGAGAGAAGATGAAAAAGAAAGATTTTTGTAGAGATAAAATGATAACTTATAAGCTTTGCACAATTAGAGAAAGCAGAAAATTGGGTGAGAGGTCAATGAAGTTCAAAGTTGCTTGATAAAGAAGAAGAAAAGAGGAAAAAATGAAGAGGCATGATTTGTACCGTCTAATGTGATGAGTTTTAAAGGCTTGATCTTGGCACAAAAATTACCGTAATTGGTGTGATGATGCATGATTTGTACCATCTAATGTGATGAGGAAAAATTACCCGCATGATGAAAGGCTATGATTTTTAAGGATTAATTGGTGTAATTGAATTACCCAAATTGCCCCCAAAAATTCATGCATATCTTGTGAAGCCTCTTGTCATACAAGTTGTTAGAGGAGAAGATTCCTTGACAAACCAAAAGGAGATTATTCTACAAAAAGGAAATAATGGAAATTAAAAAAAGGAAACTAAAATCTAATTCTAATAAAGTAATTAAACAGAATTTTAAAAAAAATTCAAAAAATTTAATGGTCTCAATATTTCCAGGATCAAAGTTACCAAAGTAGAGTTTGAGTCGTTGGCCATTGACTTTGAATGGAATTCCCCCTTTTGTATCTTTGACTGTGACTGCACCGTATGGAAATACTTCCACAACTTCGAATTGAATAGCAAAACCAACTATCATACTTCAAATTGTCACTGCAAAATAATCTTATCGTGCCATTGTTTGCTCTTGTAAATAGAGTCATTTTCATAATCAAGGTTGACTTGCTTAAGAGCCAACAAGGTCTTATGTTCAAGTTCCACAGGCAAATGACAGGACTTTCCAAAAACAAGTTTAGATGGTGACATTCCCAATGGATTTTTGTATGCAGTTCGTATAGCCCATAATGCATCATCTAAGCGAGAGGACCAATCTTTTCTAGTGGTGTTCACCACTTTTTCCAAGAAGTTTATAATTGCCTGATTAGAAATATCTGCTTGTCCATTAGATTGGGGATGATATATTGGACCAGTCTATGATTTACTCTATAGCATTTCAATACAGCAGCCACCTGGCTATAGTAGAAATGATTACCCTGATCGCTAATCAATACTCTTGGTGTTCCAAAGCGAGTGAGTATATGCTTGTGAAAGAATTTCAAAACTATTTTTGCATCATCTTTAGGCACTACAACAACTTTTATCCTCTTTGAAATATAGTCATCTGCAATCAAAATGTATAGATTTCTAAAAAAATTAGGAGAAGGACCCATGAAATCCAATCCCCAAACATCAAATAACTCTATTTCCATTATTGGCTGATATGGCATCTCATTTTTCTGAGATATGGATCAGTGCGTTGACATCTGTCACAGCATTGGGCAAATTTTTTAGCATTTTTGAACAATGATGGGCAATAAAATTAGATTGGAGTACTTTTGCAGCCATTCTCATTCCACCAAAATGCCCTCCATAAAGAGCATTGTGACAGTGCAGTAGAATAGATTTCATCTCTTCCTTAGGGATGCAGCGTCAAATTATATCGTCATTACCAACCTTGAACAGATAAGGCTTATTCCAATGATATTCCGTCGCATCTCTAAGAAATCTTGTCTTCTTGTGCCCAGTTACACCGAGAGGAGTCTTTCCACAAACTAAGTATTTCACAAAATCAGTGTACATGGTGTTGAATCCACAATGAAAAGCTTTTTATCGGGAAATACATCAACAATTTGCAAATTATTTCCATCTTCGCTGCCTGCTTCTAACCTCGAAAGGTGATTGATAACTTGATTTTATAACCTTTTACAGTCTTTAATTTCAATATCAAACTCTTGCGGTAATAAAATCCAACGGATTAATCTTGGTTTCGCATCTTTCTTTGTAAACAGATATCTCAAAGCAGATGATCAGTAAAAACTGTAATTTTTGCACCCACAAGATAAGAACGAAATTTATCAAAAGAAAAAATTACTACTAATAACTCTTTCCCAATAGTAGTGTAATTGATTTGAGCTTCAGTTAGAGTCTTACTAGCATAGTAGATCGCATGAAATACCTTATCTTTACGCTGTCCCAAAATTGCTCCCACAATGAAATTACTAGCGTTGTACAATAGTTCAAACGGTTACTCCTAGTTGGGCGCAACAACAATCAGTGCGTTCAAAAGCTGTGTTTTAATTTTATTGAATGCATCCATACATGCATCATCAAAAACAAATATTCTACCTTGTTCCAACAATAGGCATAGAAGTTTGGTGATCTTTGAAAAGTCCCAAATAAATTTTTTATAGAACCCGGCATGACCTAGAAAAATTTGAATTCCCTTCATATTTGTTGGTTGGGGTAATTTCTCAATTACATCCGCTTTGGCTCTATCAACCTTAATTCCAGCTTTCGACATTCTATGGCCTAATACAATCCCCTCCGAGACTATGAAGTGACATTTTTCCCAATTCAAAACCAGATTAGTGTCTTCACATCATTGTAATACTTTCTTAAGATTGTCAATGCAATGGTCAAAGTTATTCCCATGCACCGAAAAATCATCTATAAAGATTTCAAGGGAATTGTCAATCATATAGGAAAATATTGCTATCATGCACCTTTAAAATGTGGCTAGTGCATTACAAAGACCAAAAGGCATGCGACGAAAGGTAAATATTTGAAAAAGGCATGTAAAAGTTATCTTCTCCTGATCCTCGGGTGCAGTAACAATTTGATTGTAGCCAGAATATTCATCTAGAAACTAGTAATACTCCTTACTTGCAAGCTGATCTAACATTTGGTCAGTGAAAGGAAGAGGTAAATGATCATTCCTTGTGGCTGTATTGAATCACCTATAGTCCATACAAATATGCCAACCAGTAGGAAAGCGAGTTGGAATCAATTCATCAATATCGTTACGGACTATAGTGATGCCATTTTTCTTAAGAACGCAGTGGACTGGACTAACCCATGCACTATCAGAAATGGCATAGATAATTCATGCTTCCAACCATTTTAGGATTTCCTTCTTGATACTTTCTTCATCTTTTTATTAAATCTTCTTTGCGGCTCAATGGATTGCTTGTTCTCATCATCCAGCTTAATCTTGTGCATGAATAGAGATTGACTAATTCCCTTAATATCTACAATTGTCCATGCAATAGCATGCTTGTGCTGCTTAAGAATATTTATCAACTTAGCTTCTTGTATTGCGTCCTAAGTTGCAGAGACAATGACTGGGAGTGTTTTTGCATCTCTAAGGAATACATATTTGAGATTAGTTGGTAATGGCTTTAGTTCTAAAATAGGAGATTCTTCAATAGATGGTTTAAAAGTAGGAATTGTTTGATGAGCAAGATCCAAAGATTCAACTTGCTACTTGTGGTGAACTGCCGTAGTGAGAACTTCAACAATATGGTCACAATACGGGAGATCTTCTTCAACCATTTTCAGTGCAGCATCCTCAGCAATGAGTATACTATGATGACTCAAGTTTTTTTAAATTATGTGGTCAAGAATATCAATATGATGACATTCTTTAGTCCGCCTTTCATTATCAGCATTGAACATCTCAGAAGTAACTTGGTTATTGTCAACCCGCATTGTAAGTTCTCCTTTTGATACATCAATAATGGATTTTCTAGTAGCTAAGAATGGACGAACAAGAATGATGGGACATCCTTGTTAGCCTCACAGTCCAGAATAATGAATTTTGCTGGGAAACAAACTTGTCTACGTGAACAAGCACATCCTTGATTTGACTATTCAGATGAATCAAAGATCTATTTGCCAATTGCAATGTGACTATAGTGGGCTTCATTTCTCCAATGCCTAAATTTTGAAAAGTAGATAATGAAATTAAATTGATACTAGCCCTAAATTACAAAGAGCTTTACTAAAGTAGTGATTACCAATAGAGCAAGGTATGATGAAGTTGCATGGATCTTTCATCTTCTTAATAAAGGGGTAGATATTAGCGAACTACACTCCTTAGTGAGCACAATGGTTTTTATTGTACTGAGCTTCTTCTTCTTGGATAGAATATCCTTCACGAACTTGGCATAATTAGAAATCTGTGTAAGGGCATCAATCAAAGGAATTTGTACTGTAAGCTATTGCAAAGTATCATGAAAGAATTGAAATTGAGAACAGACTCAATGTTATTAAATATCTAAGGAAAAAGTGAAGATGATTTATCTGATTGTTGTGCCGACATTGGGTATTGTGGCAGAAACTTTGGTTGTAACACAGATGGAATCGGAGTAATAACAAGAGGGATAGTACTCATCTTGCCATCGTAATCTCTACCTTCTACTGTATGATCAAGTACAAAAGACTATCCCCGTTCTTGAGTAGATATGAAAGCTAGTTATGTTGAGTCAGTAGTCTGTTTTCCACTGCGAAGAGTAATAGCTTTACAATGCTCCTTACCCTTGTTTACTGAACTCTCAGTGTTGCTAGGTAGTGTGTCTGGTTTTTGAGAATTCATGTCAATAGCCAACTACCCCAACTGAGCTTCCAAAGTGCGTATTGATGAAGAGTGACCTTGTACTATAGCTTCTATGCGAGACAAATGATCACGTATCATCTCTTCAAGAAGAGTAAATAGGTCAGAGACAGTTGATGGAGCTTAATGACTCATTTGAGACTTAGCCTGAGATGGTTCTCTATATTGTGATTGCACACCATACTGTGATTGTTGAGATTGTGAAACAATATGTTGTGGTTGCATCTAATTCTGTTGTGGTTGCAATGGAGTCTGTGGTGTAAATTGTTGTTGTTGTTAACTAAAATTTCCTTGGCGCACACTAGAATTCCCTTTAAAAGAATTATTCCCAGAGCGAAATGCTCTTGAATGCTGTGCATATAGAGTTAACCCAAGACTGTCGATTAGCTGTGTTGTAAGATGTAACCATGTTGTTGCCTCGCATGTTGTTGACATAACTAACATTTTCTGCATGATGTGGGCAATCCTCATAGCTATGGTTCTCGACACAAATCTCACAAGAAAATACATGAGTAACATTTTGTTGAGCTAGCTGGACAGGAGCAACTTCACTTGTTCCAACTTCACTTGTTCTCTCCATGTTCTTGATTTTGTTCTCCAAAGTAGAAATCTGAACCTTTAAAGAAGAAAGATCATCAAGCTCGAATACTTCTAGTGAATCTTTGTTCTCTAAAGTAGAAATTTGAACATTGAGATAGGATATTACGAATCATTCTGAGCAAATTTCTCCAATACACCAACATCAGCGTTGTAGGTACAATCATGTAATGGACCATTAGAAGACACGTCGACAAGATATCTTGTGGCTGTATTCAACTTGTTATAAAAAATTCAATATGAGTTTCT
Organism: Hibiscus mutabilis; assembly: GCA_019671005.1. Classification (NCBI taxonomy): domain Eukaryota; kingdom Viridiplantae; phylum Streptophyta; class Magnoliopsida; order Malvales; family Malvaceae; genus Hibiscus; species Hibiscus mutabilis. The sequence goes on along the minus strand of CM033750.1, from coordinate 25,434,416 downwards.
TGTTGAATGTCATGGTTGGGACATCGTCGCAACAAAGACTTATATCTTTCCCAAGTAGTGTGAAGAGTTTCATTATCTAACTGATAGTAGGCTATAATATCATTCCTCAAGCACAAGTTCATTGACGTTGGATTAAAGTGCAAAACAAATTGCGTTGCAACATCATTCCATGATGTAATAGAGCCGGCAAGGAGTCCTCAAAACCATGTGCAAGCTCTACCTTGCAAAGAATATGGAAACAATTTCACCTGTAAGGCATTATTAGGAATGCCTTGCTGGCTGAATAAAGCACAAATTAAAAAAAAAGATTAAGATGCTCTCAAGCGTCTTCATGTGGTAACCCCACATACTGCCCATTGGAGTTGAGCATTTGAAACATAATCGACTTCAGCTTGAAATTCCCATCCTAAATAGGAGGTCTAACAACTCTCGTTTGTAAATCGTCCAATTAGGGTACTACAACTTCATGTATTATTTTGTTCTGGGCTGGTGGGTGCAATGGTGGGTGTTCAGGATTGAAGGGATACCCTCGTTGTTGTTAGCCTGTCTTGCTATCCCATTGTGTTCCCTAATTTTCTTGCGAAAAGATCTCTCAATTTTTGTATTAGGTACGAATAGTGGCGTGGTGCTACTTCTGGTCATGCAACACCTACAAAAAGTAATAAAATGGAAAGGAAAACAAAAACAAAACTATAAGAAGCAACTAAAAACTTAAACAAAAAACAATTGCAAGCAGAAACATAAAAACCAAATAATTTCATCCCCGACAACGGCACCAAAACTTGATCGGTGTGAAATGTCACAATAAAAGTGCAAGCAACATTGTCGATGCAAGAATAGAAATAGGGAAATCCTATTTAAATATCGATCCTAAGAGGATCATGTATTTGGTTTAAGATTTATGTAGCCACAAGCTTTTTCGTAAAAAAGGAAATTATGGATGCAATAGTAGATGCAGTAAAAGGAATAAAAGATTAATAAAGGATGAAATATGGTAGCAATAGAAAAATATATTAAAAGTTAGAAAATATGAAGATAAATCCTAGATCTCCTTAGTTCATTTCAGAAGAAAGATCAAGTACACTTCGAGGGAATATTATGATGGCTCAGTCAGCAATTAAAAACAAGCTCGAATACTAGCTTCCATTTAATCTTCAACTGTTGACTCAGGGAAATGGATCAGCTATAACTCTCGTCATGAGTCAATACAATAACCCTTTGAACGAGTGGATCAACTCTCATTGTATTTGTTCAACTTTCATTGTAATACTTGTTAACCTGACTTGTCACTGCATCCGTCGATGTTAGTGGCTAGTTAACACTTTCATGCAAAACATAAATCAGATCCAACAATTAAAGCTTAAGAAAAAGCTAGTAGATATATATAAACTGAAAAGAATATTTCAACAAGTTCATAAAGCTCAAAAGTTTGCACCATCATCAATGAGTGCAAAATACAAGAGTAATCTTTAACAAACTTCTAAATGAAGAAGAGGTTTAGAGAATAACAACGTATTTTCCTCGATTCATAACTTGATTTCTCTTTTCCTCGGATAATTTTGCCGTAGCACCTCAGATCTCCAGAAAGTGAGCTCAAGCTGCCATGCAAGGATGAAAAAAGCTCAGAGGTTGAAGATGATATGAGAAAATGATAATTATGTGACTCTTTCAGCTCTAGATTTGTCCTTTTATAGGTTGCCTAAGGAAGGACACCTATCCTGCATGTGATTTGCGTGCTCTAGAGCCGTACAAAATTTGGTGTAACAAACAGTACAGCTGGTAAGGTTATCTTTATCCTTTAACAAATTGGACAGCTGACCGATGCAGTGTCGAACTAGATGTAGTGGTGAAAACTCCCTCTGCAGGGACATTAAAAATGCAGCGAAAATAAGGAAAAATAGGCAAAATATATAAAATATGAGCAAATGAATCTAAGTTAGATAAAATGCAGAAATAGACATGAAAATGCAAAAATGGATGAAATAAACATAGATGTGGGAATAATTAAATCTATAAATATAGGGAAAATACATGCTCTTTAAAGAGCTATCAAACCTCATACTTGATCATAACGTGTAAGAAACTTGGTAATTAGCTTGTGTGCTTATATGTTGCGAGCAACCATAGGATTTTTTTGTTGGTTTGTTGATATTGTGTGTCGTGTGAACACTTGTTTGGTGGGATCTAGATACCTAGGTAATGTGTTGCAGCATCATGGTAGTGGTTGAACATACGATCTCGATGTTGTATCCCTGAATCTCATTCAAAGATACTCGAGGGGTAATTACGAGTATAGAGTGTAAGATCTCGATGTTTTGTGTCCCTAGACCTTAGTCCGAGTGTATGATCCTGATGTTGTGTGTCCTCGGGCATCACTCAAGGTTTGTATGATTGATTGCTAATATTTCCAAGAGGTATATCGTATTCTTGTTGGTTGTTTAAGCATATATTTTAGGCGATAAGTGGTAGCACCTCGCGTTGACCTTAATGCCATGTCATCATTCTTGTATATGCTCATAATTATGATTTGCATGAAGTACAGTTGAGTGGAAGTGTACCCGCTGAGCTTAGTTAGCTCAGTGTGCGGAATTGTTGTTTTCGTTCGCAGGTTTTTTGGTTGGCACGTGCATTGAAAGAGCACCATCAATGTAGGTTTCAGCGCATCGTTTGTTTAGAGTACCACACTTAGAGCTTATTGGGCTATGTATTTGTAGGACCCTATTGTAATGTTTGTAACTCTTATTTTAGATTTGTATTGATCAAGTCGAATGCTTTAAACCTTTTTAAGTTAAGTTGGAGCTCCCTTGTAATGTTTTAAACTAATTATCTATATTTTCATTGGTTGGAAATTAAATACTTTGCAAATCAAATTGGTTGAGCTAAACCATGTTGAGGAATTTTATGGTAACGAGTTGGGCTTGAGGCCCGGACATTTGAGTTTAGGGTGTTACATTAGAGCCTAGGTTTAGCCAGTTCTAGGAAAGCCCTGGGGTCGTAGAGAATCGTGGATAGGTGTCTAGTTAATACATGTCGATAAGTCGAAGTTGTACTTGGTTTAAGCTGAAAGTTGATAGTGTAACCTTGTTGTTTTCCTTGTACAGAATCTGTTATGCCTAGAGGAGCGCATGAACATGATGAGAGTTGGGGTTCTCATGAAGAGAATTATAATGATGAATAGTCCCTGACACTGAGGAAGATTCAGGGGATGAGAGTGGTTGAAGGGTCGACTATTTTATCTGTAATGACCCAGTTCTTGGGCCTAGCAGTTTTGAGGTTTATTAGACAGTCATGTGGACCGGGTTAGAGATTCAAGTCGGGTTTGAGACTGTATATTTTTTGGTAGGATAAAAATATGGAAAAATAGTTTAAAATCATCATTTAATATATATTGATTTTTGGTGGAATCAATTTTGGAAAATGGAATTTGGAAATGTGACATTTTGGTTAGTGACCAAAATGTGATTTTTGTAAATCGTTTTAAAGTGACAAAAATGAAAAGGGTCAAATTCTTAGAATCTTTAAGGAGCTAAATGACCAAGTTTTTTCTGGTGGTTTCTCCCTTCAATTAAATCATTTTAAACATGTGTTTTAAAGGTGGTTTAAGAGGGATTAAAATATCTAAGTTAGTTATTTGCTTTTAAAGAAAATTTACGTAACTTTTTCCTAAACCTTTTCTCTCAACTTCTTTTCTGCCAAACACTCTGAATTTCATCAAAATCCAGAGGTGAGGGATTTTTTCACTCAGATTATTGATTCTAACTTGATTCTTTAACTTTGTTTTACAAAATCTCGTTGAAATTTTGTTTTTTTTAGCTTTAAACAAGCAAATTGAGGGAGAAATCACATAACAGGGGTAAGGTCTGTGATCTCCTCTATTAAATGGTTCTTTATTGATATTACCAAGTATTTGATCCTTGATTTATGGTTTATAATCTGATTTTATGTTTTTATATAGATTTAATTGGGTGAAATTGATGAAAGATTCGAATTGAATCTGATTTCCAGTGTTATGAATTTTTTTGAACATATTTTGGATGTTTAATGATTTTGATAAGTCGATTTTATCGATGGAATCCCGAAACTCTTGAATCTCTAATTGTTTAGGTTGCTAGATTTGTGTTTTTGAGGTGTTATGGTGGGTGTGTGTTTGCTGAAGGTGTTAGGTTGATTTGATTATGTTTCTAGATGTTAACTGATGATAAAAGTGGTGTTAGATTGTTAGGTTGTGGCTGGGTTGTGTTTGGAAAGGATTAGTTGGAGTTTTTGGTTGTTGTGGTTGGGTAATTGTAAGGTGAATGCAAGAATCCGTGAGGATCTGCTGTTGCAGTGCTTTAAATGCATGGAGATGCATTAATCCTCTGTTGTTATATGGTTTAAATGGGGGAGGTTGTTTTGGAAGCGAATGGTGTAGCATTGGAGGCTTTAGATGCTTGATTTCGCATTGGTAAATCAAAGCTTCACGTATCAGTGAGTGGGAACATGGATTCCAGCTTTGGAATGTTTTAAGGTGGTTTATGGGAGTTTAAACTTAGCTTGATACATTGGTTTAAACTTGAAAGTAAGTAAAAATGGTTATTCTCTCTCGATCATGCTAGTGTTAAATGGTTTTATGCACTTGTTTTGATTTACATGTTACCTACTATTTCAGCATGTTTTAATGTTTTTGATATACTGTTTATAAGCATGAAATGCTGAAGGATGCACATGGTAAGTGATCTTGTAAGTATGGGGTACTCGTTTTGTTTTTAGGAGATGATTTGATAAACTCCCTATTTGAGCAAGTTTGTTTAGTTTCTCTAAGGTTGTAAATGGCCATTCTGGTTTGGTTTTGGTGATGGTTTGGAATTTCATGTTTTACTTGAATGGTTTCTAGGTTTCACGCCTATAGATTTACGGTTGATGCAAAATGCCATGAATTGATGTTGAATCTGTGATGATATACTATGAATTATATGCTGAATATGTTGGATGTATGCTATAAGTATGTTAGAGTGTTTTAGATAGGCTAAGAGCTTGTTAAACCAGCTAAATATGACATTACAGGTTCATCCATACCGATAAGCGGGGGACCGTATTGGTACAGTTAGGTAAAATCAAGAATGTTGTTTCGATACGGGCTTGTGTGTATCGGTACGGCTTGGCAAAAATAAGCATAGTGTTTTGATACAGGCTTAAGTGTATCGGTACAAATTTTCTTTACTGGAATCTGCTTTTTGTGACAAAACTCGCGTACCGAAACACTTCTATATCGTATCAGTATGGTTGTCAAACATTTTCGAACTGCCAGCTAGGCGTAAAGAAATGGGTTACAGTGTATCGAAACGGTACAGGCTTGTGTAAGACATTGCATCGATATGGTGGCACGCGTATCGGTACAGTTGTATGTTAAATCAGTTAAAGTTATGGAAGTGGAATTCTGTTTTCTTGCGTTTTGGCCCCTGAATGTTATGGATGCAATCGAATGAGTTTGAATGTTGGAATCGAGCTGTTTTTTGACATGAGAACATGAAACTTGCTTAATTAAAGGTTGGTAACTTAAAATTTTGCTATGTCCTTATAGATTGATAAAATTGCAATTTGGTCCCTAATTTGCAATTGAGCCAATTAGATGTCAAATCGACACCCGATTGAGTTGAGTTTTCACCTGAAGTCAGTATGAACATATATGTTAATGATTTTGCATTTAGACAAGATAAAATAAAAAAAATTGTCACGTCTCGGTTTCTTTCTTTATGGTTTACCTTAGTAAACCTGATGTAGCTCGCTCAGTTCGGTCTTGCGACTAGGCCGGGTCAAGGGGTTATATTATCCATCTACATCATGCCCTTTATCACATTGTTAGGGCCATTCCTAGGTCTTCAGCTACCTCTCATGAGACACCAGTTGAAAGGCTTCACCAATATAGTACAAAAGATTTTCTTGCGTCAGGGCAAGATGACCCAGTTCATGCTGACCAATGGTTACGTGATACGCAATGTATTCTCCGATATATGCAACTTGGCCCTAAAAAAAAATTGGCGTGTGTTACTTCCCTTTTGAAGAAGAATGCTCGGTATTGGTAGGAGATATTAGAGTTGGGATGGCGTCTCAACCAACCCTCATAGGAGGACTTCCTTGAAGAGTTCCAAGGAAAATACATTGGAGATGCTCATATTGACAGCTTGAGAGATCAGTTCACTGACCTAGTTCAATGGAATCAGCCTGTCTTTAAGTATGAGCAAGAGTTTCTACAGCTGAGCAGGTTTGCCCCAGAATTTATTGCTACCGTCAATCCACTGACAACAATTTTTGAGTTAGCCTCGAGTGCCAAGGCACTTGAAAAAGTGGGTAGCTTGACGTATGGTCAGTCAAATGGTCATAGAGGTTCGAGTGGGAGAACTCAAAACTTCTCTAACAATTCTCAATCCTATTCTAGGAGGAACATAGGTCATTGGAACCAAGAAAGAGGAAAATCGAATTATAATGCAAGATCATATCGTTGGTCAGAGTCTGTTAGCTGTAGTAAGCGATCGTCGTCTTCTATGATAAGTTCTAGAGGTTAAGCAAAAGGTTTTGGTGCCAAGTTATGATATGGTTGTGGTTTGCTGAACCACTTTGTAAGAGATTCCCATGCTGCTATCGACACCACCCTGGTTCAGCCTTGGAAAGCTCGTTATGTAGCTCAAAGGGGTTGAGGCTTCGCCAAAGAAAGAGTGAGTCATGCATAGAGACATTACAATAGAGGCACATTCCAGTCCACTATAAGGGCACCAACGAGGCAGTTTGCTGTTAAGGCTCAAGAGGAGTGTAAGGCTATCGAAGTTATCTCAGGTACATGCACCTTATTCATAGTTTCTATTTTTGCTTTAGTAGACTTGGGGTCTACCCATTCATATATTCGCAGTGGGATTTCTCATCAGTAGAGTATCCCCGCTGAGGACCTTGAGGTTGGGGTTCGTGTGAGTAGTCCTTTGGGGTACGATGTTTTGGTGGATTAGTTGTTTGAACACGATGCGAGCTTGAGGTGTAGGGCTAAATGCTTTAATCTTCGAAGTTTGGATAGGGCTAGATTGATTATAATGGGTGAGAATAATCATTTCCTCTCCAATGTGGTGTCAACGATGACGGCACAAAGGATGATTTAGCAAGGTTGTGAGGCCTTCTTGGCTCATGTGGTTGATGCAAGAGTTGAGAGTTTGATGCTTGAGAGCTTTCGGGCTATGAGTAAGTTTTCTGATGTGTTTTAGGAGGAGTTACCTGGACTAACCCTGAATCGTGAGTTAGAGTTTTAGATTGAGATAATGTCGGGTACTGCACCGATGTTTATTGCTCCTTATTGCATGACACTGACAAAATTAAGATAATTGAAGAATCGGATCCAAGAGTTGTTAGAGCAGGGATTTATCTGACCGAGCATCTCGCCTTGGGTTGCATCGGTCTTATTCTTTAAAAAGAAAGATGGATCTATGAGGTTGTGCATAGATTACCGTCAGCTCAACAAAGTAACGATGAAGAACTGTTACCCCCTCCTTAAAATTGATGACCTTTTTGAACAGTTGAGGTTCCTCGTGTGTTCTCAAAAATCTACTTGAGTTCAGGTTATTACCAGTTGAAAGTGTAACCCCTCGACCCGGCCTCGACATCAAACTGAACCGAGCGAGCTACATTAGGTTTTCCAAAACAAACCCGAAACAATTAATACAAATTTGGTCCATTTTTTAATCTTTTCTAGATACAACATTATAACCTAAGGTGTGCATATTGGCGGCGGATAAATTCTCATTTGAATCGGGCTTTGAATTGACATCCAATTGCATGTATTTGCATTTTAGGGACCAAATTGAAAATTCGGTAAACCATGAGGACTTACTTAAATTCGAAGTTACCAATCCTCAATTAATCAGGTTAAATGCATACATATCAAATTTCAGCTTAAAAGGATCTACCAAACTCGTACAATTGCATGCATATGAAACAGGGACCCAAATGGAAGAATCTAAAATCATAACACCACTTTAATAGAAAAATAATGTCTCTAGGTATCGATACTCAGGCTAGAGTATCGGTACCTGGCCTAATTTTTCAAGGGTATACCGATACCTTCTCCCGAGTATCGATACCCCGACCAAATTTTGCATACACGTACCGATATACTTTCTCGAGTACCGATACCCAGGCTAAAATTACACTTACCTGTATTGATACTGAGGCTTAAGTATCGATACCACTGGACTTGTAATGTCTATTTTAGCTGGTTTTACACCCATTTGATATCTCAAACATGCCTTAATCAATCATACACATATGCACCACCAAACCAAGGATTAAAACAAGTCAAAAACCCCTAAAATAGGAACAACTAGGGGTAAAATGCACCACATCACAACACTAGAGGCATGCTTCCTAAAACATCCAACTCAACCCACAAAAAGAGATTCAAAGAACATTTCAACATTGAGATCACATCAAAAGTCTATTGGTACCACTTTAGACACACTAGAACCACAAAAGCATAAGCATAAGAATAAGCATTCCCATCCTATATGCATATACCTTCAAGCATCACACACATATATGCAAGTTATCAATAATCGTGCTTCAAACCATCAACATACTAGTCCATCAAACCAAAACATATAAACCTCAACAACACAATATAATCCAGGTTACAAATCCTCCAAAAACATGGCAACACATTGCCTTATTAACAGAATTAAAACTAGGTTTTCCATACTCAAACGATTGTCTTGTTCTTGGACTTTCCTTGCTGATAGAATGCTACCCCTCAACTCTATTACTCTGTATCAATGGGAAAAAGAGAGCGTAAGCACACAATGCTTACTGAGGTTGCTCTTAGGTAAAACATTGATGCATTTCAAACTCTTTTGAAAACCAAAAAACATTTGATATGAAAGCATGTTGAACCAAAACAAAGCATCAACTGATTTGTTTCCAGAACATATCATTCATAACAACCATATGCATCAAAACTCTTTTCATATATCACTTATTTCTCATATATCTCATACGTCTCATATATTGGCAATTATTGTGACCCCGGATAGACTTACCTCTATCCTCAGATAGACTTACCTATATCCTCTCATTAAAAAACATAACGTTATTTAAACACATCGGATACACGAATTTCCCTCGTAGACTTACTTCCACCTAATCTCACTTCAGCCTGGGATAGGCCTACCCCTACCCATCGTGATAAACTTACGTCTACCACACAATAATAGGCTTACCCCTATTGTAAGAAACCGAAGAATACCATCAGCCCGAGTAGCCATACCGCTATACCTCAAGAGCCGCGGAGCGATTGACTTGATATTATAGTGCATTTTAAATCATATGGAAAGTCAACTATATCTGATACTTTCTCATTATGTCCCATAGCCAATATATCATTTTTAAATACATTTATTTACTGTTTTCCAATGCATTTCGCCAAAACCATTTCATATGCAAAACCACATTGCCAAGGCAATAACATATTCCTTCTAGGAACAAATCTCAATGCTCATAGGCATCCATATACTTTGATAATCATTGCATATTAATCCAAAATGATGCATTTATAGTAAGTAAATCAGACCAAGTTTAAAAACTAAAACATGAAATCCACAAGCTCATATTTCATCAATACTCAAGCGAAATAAGAGAAACTTATGCTTGAGCTTAGTTAAGCATTTTAGGCTATAAATAAACCCCAAGAGCCACCGATCAAACCTTTAAAGAGCTTTAATGTGTTTATACACTCACCGATACATTCTGCTTTGCTCGCCAACGCGAATCAAGCCTCCGAAATGTGATGTACGCAAGTAGGCAACCTTGCCTTGATCTTCCCCTATTTTACCAACATAAAACCAAAGGGAAAATTCATCATTATGCATTCTACTCACAGTCAAACAACAATCCCCTACATCCTCAACATTAACCTTCCGAAAATTAGCCGAAACTACTGAAAAGCACATCAAACTTCATTCACACAACACCTATCAGCAAACCTCCGATTCTAACACTCAATTCTTATCAAAACACAACCAAAAACACTTCCTAAATACCCTTATACCTCAAAAAATACAAGAACACCTAAAACAACCCTAAAAACCACTAGAAACTCACCTAAAATTAACCAATCAAATAGTTTCGGGATTTATTCTAATAATCTCATTTCACATTCTGATTACCTTATGCAAATATGAAACTACCCAATCAAAATCTTCGGTTTCATCAACTTAAACAAATATTTAAGCAAATCATCAAAATCTTAATTAATCAACCAATTCTTGAAATCCATTGCAAAACTAAGTTAAAATCAATCCAATGTCAGCCAACTACTAGGGAATATCAATAAAGAACCTTTGTTTTAAGAGAAGAAAAGAAATTCACCTTTGAAGAAGCTCCTACCAAAATTGACGTAAATATTTCCTTGAAATCAAACTTATGAAATGTATGAAATCTTTGAGAAATTCTTGTGAGGTTTTGTTAGGAATCAAAACTTGAATCAAATGATAATTTCTTAATTGAAAATCAACAAGAATTTTGGAGAATCATATTTAGAAATTGAAATGGAAAATGTGAGAAAATAAGAAGAGAAAATGATGGAAAATTAGAAAGAATAGGAAAATGATTTAGAAACCAATTAACCATCAATTATTTACTCAATTAAGGTGGTTATTTTTATTAAAAACATTATAAAATAATAGCTCTCTAAAGATTCTTAGTATTGGCTCATTTACAAAATAGTCACTAAACCAGTTTTGCAAAGTTTACATTTTAGTCACTAAATCAAAAATCCATTTAAGTAGATTAAATTGACCTCTAATTAAAACCTAAAAGTGTTTGATATAATGATTAACACCTTCTAAAAATTCAACCATTTGCCAAATAGTAAAAATTCCCATTTTTATATTTTAATTTCTTTTGAAACATATTTAATTCATTAATCCAATTTAATCGGTCCGAATCGAACCCAGTTAAAACCCTAGACCTTATTACCCTATTTTTAGGGTATTACAGAAAGTCAAAGATGGGGATGTTCAAAAGACTGTTTTTCGGACGCGGTATGACCATTTGAGTTATCAGTTATGTCTTTTGGACTTACAAATGCACCTGCAACTTTCATTGATTTGATGAATCAGATTTTTCAACCCTCTTTAGACCAGCTTGTGATGGTCTTCATCGATGATATCTTGGTTTACTCAGGTTCGGAGGACGAACATGATTATCACCTTCGTTTTGTTCTTCAGATCTTGAGAGATAGACAATTGTATGCCAAATTCAGTAAGTGTGAGTTTTGGCTATCCGAGGTGGTGTTCTTAGGCCATATTGTAGCGGCGGATGGAATCCGTGTGGATCCGCAAAAGATTCAGGATGTGGTGGAGTGGAAACTGCCTAGGAATGTTTCGAAGGTCCATAATTTCCTTGGGCTTGCTGGATATTATCGTTGTTTTGTTAAGGGTTTTTATATCATTGCTACTCTTATAACCAAGTTGTTGCAGAAAGGAGCTCCCTTTGAGTGAAACGAGAAAAGACAATAAAGCTTTGAACAGTTAAAGGTTTATCTGACGGAAGCTCCGGTTTCAGTGCATCATTTGTTCATAGTACAACACTTAGATCTTATTGGGCTATGTATTTGTAAGACCTTATTGTAATGTCTGTAACTCTTATTTTAGAGTCGTATTGATCAAGTCGAATGCTTTAAACGTTTTAAATTAAGTTGGAGCTCCCTTGAAACGTTTTAGACTAATTATCTATATTTTCAATGGTTGGAATCTAAATACTTTGGAAATCAAATTGGTTGGGCTAAACCAGGTTGAGGAATTTTAGGTAACGAGTTGGGCTTGAGGCCTAAATGTGACATCCGAGCTTAGGGTGTTACATTTAGGTTTCAACCTATAAACCCTAAATTATAATCCTAAACTATAAATTTTAACCACTATCTCTAAATTTTAAACCTCTACACCAAAACATCTAAATCGTACAACCTAAACTAAACCCCTAAATCCTAAAACTAAGGCGCTTGTAAAAACTTTTAGTTTCCACCGCCAGTGTATGAAATGATTACCCTTAGTTATAATAGTTACTTTTTAATTTTGAATTTATTTATTCAAAAATTGAATTACTATACCTATTACATATTGACATAATAAATAAAATATTAATTAATTTCCCGATACTCTAGTTGTATTTATATTTACAACCAAACAGAAAAGTAAAGAAAAAGAAACTGGATGCGTGCAACTGCATACTCTATACAATTAAATTAAGAGTTCTAGTCCAAAAATTTGGCGAGTTTAAAATTTGAGATGGTAAATACTCCATAGTTTTTTGGGTTCATAGGAAACAATATTTTAATGGAAAGTGAAACGAGAGAGAAATATGATAGTACACTCATTAATTGATAGTTGCCAGTTTTGGCATTATAGACATGGAGAATCTGACTCACTGATCATTTGCCTCCTGCTTTGGAACATATCATATGCAAGCAATTATTAAATATGTTCTCTTTTTTTTATCAAAGCAATTAAATATTTTCTGATATCTAAAATAAAATATTTTTACATATATACTTAAAATATTTTTTAGTGTAAAGAGCACAACATAATTATATAAACGCAACATATTTTATATGTACCATATATTCGACGTATTTTGAGTGAAAATAGTAAACTCAAACAATATTTTGAGTTTTGAGGTGAGAGAAGTCGTCACTTACAGGTGGCGACTTGGGTGAAGACTTCATCTGCAGGTGGCAACTTCCCTTGATTTTTTCTTGAATCGATAAGAAAAAATATTAAATTATTAAAAATCAAGCGGAAGTCGCCACCTGTAGATGGCGTCTTCACCCAAGTCGCCACCTGTAGGTGGCGACTCTCCCCTGCACGGTAAATTTTGCCTTAAATTCTAAAATATCCTTTAAAGTGCCATGTTTGTCTAAATATTTAATTCATTTAGATTATTTGCCCAATGATGCCCATAAATTCAGTAACAATCGATGGTGTATCAAATTACACTTTATCAATTTATTTTTAATCATTACCATATACTCAAATTGTTTTTAACATAATTCTTTTAATCAATTAGCTTGGTTATTGTGATATCCTAAAGGCAATCAGCTCGAGTGTGAGTGTTTTTTCTTTATTAGGAGTTGAAATTGCAAATTGAATCATGAGTATACTTCTATATAATTTGATAATAGGAGGAAAGACAAAAAAAATATTGTCTTCCATTTTTTTAAATATGGTAGAACTCAAATTATTTCTAGAAATATTATAGTTTCTACAGTAACTTCAAAGATGATAGCATTTGGTTTCGTTTTTAAACAGTAAATTTAATTTTTAGAAAAAAATTGAAAGTTGATAGCATTTGAATCCGTTTTTAAACAAGGGCCATAATGCCACGTGGCGCGCATGCAGTGTCCTTGACACTCTTCAAAATCGGAGTCAGTTGAACCCAATTTTAGCATACTCACTCGGTTGACAACGCAGTGGCTGGCAGTTTTGCATGCATGTATACTTGCATGCATGGCTTTGGCATAGGGTGGCAAATTTCGAGAAATGTTATTTGGGAATGGTAAGTTTTATGATTGGAGGGTGAGTTGGTGGGTTGAATGGTTGAGATTTAATTATGGTGTGTTAAATAGGGGTTGAAGGTTGAAGGAGAGAAAGTTTTTGAGAAGAAGATGGAGTAAAAAGATTTGGAAAAATATTGTAAGTATATGAGGGAATGTGTATTTAATTTTTTAATTGTATGTTGTAGTTTAATATTATTTTTTTAAACTTTGTACGAAAATTCCATTTATATTTTTAAGTTAGTATTGATGATGAATAATATAAGTTTAATATTTTGAATATTTTTGTGTTGGGTTGAAGGTTGAAGGTGAGAAATATTGTTGAAGAAATTTTTTGAGAAGAAGATAGAGTAAAGAAGAATAAGGTTTGGAGAAATATTGTAAGTATATGAGATGTGTTTTTAATTTAGTAAAATTAGTAATTTTAATTTTAATTTTAATTTTTTAATGTATGCTGTAGTTTAATATTATTTTTTTAAATTTAGTACAAAAAAGTCAATTTATATTTTGTAACTTAGTGTTGATGATGATTAATATAAGTTTAATATTTTGAAATTTTTTGTGTTAAATAGGGGTTGAAGGTGAGAAATATTGTTGAAGAAAATTTTTGAGAAGAAAATAGAGTAAAGAAGAAGAAGATTTGGTTAATTTTTTAATTTAGCAATATTAATAACTTTAGTTAATATTTTTTAATTGTATGTTTTAGTTTGATATTATTTTTTTTAATTTAGTATGAAAATTCGATTTATATTTGTTAACTTAATGTTGATGATGATTAATATAAGTTTAATGTTCTGAATATTTTGTGTTAAATAGGTGGTTGAAGGTGAAAAAAATTTATAGAAGAAATTTTATGTGAAAATTGAGTAAAGAAGAAGAAGAAGAATTTTTGTGTGAAAATTGGGTAAAGAATTGTCCCGGGTTGTTTTTTATTTGATTATGATTATTATTTTTTAATATAGTAGATTTAGTCCCGATTTACTAATATTTTCTTACTTGTAATGTAGGATGTTTGAGCAAGCTCCTCTATTGCATTTACAGGATCGACACATTACTAGTCTTAGGGTTGATGAGATGGTACAAATTTTATAATAATTTATTTATTACAAAACTAGTCACTTATGTATTTTTGTTAATAATTATGTTTAAATAATGCATTAATCACAGGATACGGAAGATACATTTAAAAATCATCGGAGCATGGTAGCGATTTCCCTAGTTAATAGAATCCTGCATTTCTTGCATATGGCATGATTTTATCATGTGACAACCTTTGTGGGTAAAAGTTGGTCCCCGGGTTGATTACTGATCTAATTGAGCGTTGGAGGCCTGAAACTCATACATTTCATATGCCTTGTGGAGGATGCATGATCACGCTAGAAGATGTGGTTTATCTTATCGGGGTCCCGGTGAACGGGAAACCATTGATATAGCGTACTCGAGGTTCAACTACTGCAATTTGCGAAAAGTACCTTGGGAAGATGACATGTGAAAGTAGTGTGAGAGGTTCTCGTGCCAAATTGAGTTGGTTGGAAAGTGAATTTAGACTCAATCTGTATAGCACGGTTGATGAGATTTATAAGGCCAATCGAGCATATATTCTGCAGATGATTGGAGGGATATTGATGCTGGATAAATTAGGGAATCTGATCAATGTGCGATACCTACGTTTTTTGGATACTCTTTGGGAAGCCGGTTGTCATTATTGTTAGGGATTGGCCATATTAGCTTGCTTGTATCGTGAGTTGTGCAAGGCCGCTATACTAGAAAAGGGTAATAAGGTAGGAGGTATTGGTGGATGTCTGCTGTTATTGCAAGCTTGGGCTTGACAGTGACTTCCCTTTTTTACACCGATTACTCGAACACATATGCAGATTCCTCTTGTTGCAAGGTAAATATCTTGATTTTGAGTTGAATATTTAAATTAAATATAATTTTTTTAAATATTATTAGGATTTGTATGCAGATGGTGTGAGAAAAAAACATGAGACAGGATTGGCGCACAACAAAGTCAGAGTATGTAGATCTCAGATTGATTCATATTGTCAAGATCATGTATTTGAATGGAAAATTTATTTGGTTAAATGTAATATTTACATTTTAGTGAGATGTATTATTATTATTATAATAATCATATTTTTGCATTTTATTTGGATGCCGTAAAATGATGACCTCATATTTCTACCAGATTATTTGATGATTGATTCTGCTTTATGATGTAATGTTACACCGTTGATCCACTTTTCTACTATCGAGTTATACTTTAGAGATAGGGAGTTGAGGCAATTTGACTTCCACCAGCCCATTCTATGTATTCCACGCAATCATTACTTTCTTCACGACTATGATGGACGCAATAGGCTAGATCTGGATTGGGAAGCCGTACATGCTGATTACATTGCTTTGTGGAATGAAAGAGCTTCATCATTGTCGTATTGCAGTCCAATACAAGCTGATGATTTTGATTTTGAGAGTTCAGAGTACATGAACTACTATCATAGTAATAGAAAGTCATACTTAACTACTTTCGAAGGACGGGAAAAATGTCGAATGTATAACAAAAATATGGTGGCAAAGGTAAATCATCGAAGATTGCAGCAGACGTATCTGAGAGTAAAAGCATTTGGGGTAGAAACCCCGAAGGTTGGCCAACCACATGGGAGCTAGATGTGAACAGAATAACCCCGACAGCTATATGGGAAAAGAAACGACCTCTTACATGTGTACAACCAGAAGTAGGCCTGAGCTCCTTAGATAATCTAGGGTTTGATGATGTTGGTTTATACAGACCTGAGTTTTATCATCCACAGCCACCCATTTACTCGAACTTTGGCGAGAACATGGATTTTCAAGAAATGCAAAATTTCATGAATTCACCAGAGATTATAGGAGGGTAGAGCGGTTACATGGATTTGTTCACAATATCACCTCCGATGCCCTCAGTGACTAAGGAGGTGAGCAACATTGAAGAGGATGCTAAAGAGGATCTCAAGGCAGCATAGAGGCCACAACGTGCTTGACGTCTACCGCGACATTATTATTCGACCACACCCTGTCATGGGCAAAAATTATATAAGAAATGTTTTTCTGTCTTTTGTGTAATACTTTTGATTAAGTTTGAATTTTATTGTTTTTTTATTTTCCAATGTTTTTTTATTATTCACCTAATCTAATTATCTTTAGTAATGAGTTTGAATTTAATGATAAAATTTAAAAATTAGAAATTGCTTAAATGTTCATGCTTAAGACCGAGAATTAAGTTACCTAAATTCTTGAACTTTTCAATTAAACTCCGATTCACCTAATATATTTTTTATATTTTGGTCACTATCTCATAACTTCTTCAATTGAACTCTGATACAGTAGTCGTTTGTTTTGAAGTTCAAGTTTTGTGGTGAACATGAAATTTTTACCTAATCTAATTTCGTTGG
This sequence comes from Hibiscus mutabilis, assembly GCA_019671005.1. Lineage (NCBI taxonomy): Eukaryota > Viridiplantae > Streptophyta > Magnoliopsida > Malvales > Malvaceae > Hibiscus > Hibiscus mutabilis. Next base: position 25,417,424 of record CM033750.1, on the reverse strand, counting down.
TCCTTGAAACATATACAAATTTATAGATTAGTCCTTGAACTTTGAATACGTAGTAATTTGGTCCATAATTATTAAATCAGAATGAAGCAATATGGTAGTAGTAAAAACATAAAATTATAACTAATTAATATTGATGCGAAGTAGAATATTTTTGAATACAAATAGAAATCACTGAGGGTTAGTCACGAATCTTGGTTTATGTAACCCCCTTGACCCGGTCTAGACGCCAGACCAAACCGAGCGAGCTACATTGGGTTTGCCAAGACAAACTCGAATGATTTACTCTGAAATGATCCATTTTTTTGTTTTATCTTATCTAACTGAATATTTAAGTCCTAAGGTGATCACGCTGGCAGCGGTGAAAATTATTATCCAATCGGGCGTCGAATTGACATCCAATTGGTCGATAACGCATTTCAGGGATCAAATTAAAATTTCAGAAAACTATGTGGAATTAATCAAATCCAAAGTTACCAACCTTAATTAGTCATATTTCATACAATCCAGTTAAATCTCTATTTGAAATAATCATTCAAACTCATTTAATTGCATGATTAAGAAACAAGGACTAAATTGCAAAGATTCAAACTTCAGCAAAGCATATTACCATAAATAACTAACTGGGTACCGATACACACCCTTCCTGTATCGATACGAGTATAATTTACAAAGGGTATCACCACGGTCCTCAAGCGTACAGATACGGTTGCTCATGTACCGACACTAAGTATAATTTTCTGCTATGCGTACCGATATGGTTACCAAGCGTATCGGTACGACTGTGCAATTTTGCACATATCTGAACTGAGACAGGCCCTGAGGACCTGTACCTATATGGTCTAGCTTGTAATGTCCTCTTGGTCGAACATATGATACTTTGGCTTAATCTAACATGCCTCAAACATCATCCAAACACCTTATAACAAGTCTAGCAACATTTCCACAATCAAATAGGCATAGTAGAGGATCATTCACATCATAGCAAAGCCAAACAAAGATCATATAGGCATGATCTCTACCCAAGCTTGCAAATCATAACCCAACCCCTTAAAGCAAGACTTAAAAAGTCATACAAGTCCAAAATACCAAATGAAACATGTCCAAACGGGGAGTAACCAAAACAACCCTCCCAATTACAACTTGGTCACATTGCCTCTTATTACTGCTAAGTATTTATAAAATCATACTTGAAATAACTTTGCCCTTGGATTGCCTCTTGTTTGCTCGCTGTCCAAAAATGCTTACTTCTCTGCATTGATGGGAAAGGAGAGCGTAAGCTTATAAGCTTAGTGAGGGAATCTCAAAAACACTCATCAATGCATTTAAAACCATTTTGTACCCAAACAAGTATAAAACCTCATGCAAAAACATCTCATGCTTCTATTGTCTTTCCAAAACATGCACATTTAAACATTTACAATTCATGTATCATGAATTTCTAGCACAAACCTTAATTTAAGCTTTCTCATGCCAAAACCTCAAAATAGCAAGCTTAAAGAGCATCACATGTATAAATCATATTATACAAAACATAATCCATTTCTCATGATACATTATATCATATATTGGCATTAAAGTGACCCCAAAACCATTTCATTCTATTTATAAAAACACATCGGATACATGAATTTCCTAAGTAGTTCTTTCGACCACTTCACATACATCTTCAAACCATAGTATGCTACTACTACCCCTCAATAGTTATGATGCATAAATCCATTAGCGGGAGAATTGGCATACTCTTGACCCCTCGACCGCTGCGATTCTCATGGTGGAGCATGACATATTCTTGACCCCTCGACACACATGAGGTGACTTATTATAGTGCACTTTAAACCCTATGGCATGCTAACTATATCCGATAACATTTAATCACAACCATTTTCCAATATATTCTATCAAAACATGTTACCTCACTGTTTTACATATGCAACAAATAAAACCAATTTCCAATACAATAAACCATGTATTCTAGTATTCTCAAAACTCTTTTCATAAATCATTTTTCATACTCAATAATCATCACATATGATCATTTGCAACATCTTTCATTTCTAAAATATGCATATAATAGTAGGTAATCCAAATCATTATCATGTGCATGAGATTGTATTTTGCAAAACCGAAAACTATAGCGAGAACGTCCAATACTTACTTTCGAGCTTAGACAAGTGTTCCAAACTTAATCTAAACTCCCAAAATCACTTTCAAAGCTTTGTAAAGCAGTAAACCACGTTTCCACTCACCAACAACACATCGCTCCACTTGTCGATACGAAATCAAGTTTTCGAAGCCTCCACAACCTCCCCAATTGCTAAAGGATTTGTCTCCCTTATTTTACCCATACAAAAATAGAGGATTAATTCATTTCCATGCATCACTAATCACAGAAACACATCTCCTCAACTTCGCCTCACTAAGATCCATTAAACGCTTCATTAACACAACCGAAATCATCACTAAACTCAACCTAAACAAATCCCAACCATAACCTAATGATTTTAACATCTTAACATCATTAATTAACAACCAAAAAGAACTATATATTAACCTTATATCTCTGATAACCTTTCAACACCAAAAGCATCTCAAAATCTAACTATTTACAACGTAGAAAATTAGCTATTCCCTTAGTTTTGGGATTCTTTTTATTAATCTCTTCTCATAACATTAAAACATATCTTTCAAGTGATCTAAATCAATTACAATCAACACAAAATAGATTCATTATCAAGATCCATCAAATCTCTTATCAAAACTCAATTAAAACCTTTTAACCATGATTTAATCATCAACACATAACAAATATCAATTGTAAAGGATCAAGAACTTGGGAATTTTAGTAAATAACCTTTAATTAGAGGAGAGAAACAAAAATCACCTTTAATTGCTGATTTCCCTCTTATTTGACAAGATTCCAAGAATGCAAATATGATTTGGTGTAGAAATCAAAGGAATCAATTAAGAAATCAAGATTAAATAAAAAAGGAATGATTCCTGAGCATTTTAGAGTAAAATTGATAGTTTGGCTGCTGACAAAGTTGGGAGCAAAAGTAGTTACGTAAGAAAATAAAATTGGCTATTAAAATCTTTTTAATCAAATCTATTTTATTTTTATTTATTAACCATTTAAAAACATTTTAAAATAGTATAAATTGAGGGAAAGATATGATTAAAAACTTTGGAAAAATTAGCTCCTTAAAGATTATAAGTTTTGACCATTTTACGATTTAGTCACCAAAATAGTTTTGAAAATTTACATTTTAGTCACCAGACCAAAATGTCCCAAAATCCGATTTTACTTCTTCAAATTGAGTTTTCCAAAACCCTGAGAATATTATTTAAACATTTTCTAATATTTTTCCATATTTTATTTTAGCCAAAAATAATTTATTAAGAATTAATTCCCAAAACTAGCTTGAATCGCCTAATCCGGTTCCCCTGAACCGTCTAATCGATCTAGATAAAATCTAGGCCCATATTCGGGGCATTACAGTTCATTTGGACAGTTTGATCTCAAATTTCCTTCATCTCTACATATGGTACATCTCTTTTGTTGTCCACTCTCTCTATAATAAAGACCCATACTAGTATATATACGAGTCGTTCTAGGTCGGCCACTTAGAGTTCTACAGAGTCTAGGATCCGGTAACCATTTTTCATGCTCCACTGATGGCCAATACTTTGAATTTGCGATCGGTGAGAATTCACTTCTATAAATATTGATCATCCTATAAAGATCGAAACATTCATCAACATAGGTGTACGAGTCAGCCCCTACAGCCATACATGCTGCAACTACATGAGAACATGGATGTTTCCATGCCTAGAACACGCCACAGACACACCACCTACGTCTAAAATCAACTTGAAATACATTTGGTTACCCTAGCTCGTTGTTGCGTCTGGAACAAACCACATCAAAAGTCTGATTAATTCGGTCGAACACGTGAACATTCATCGACGTTGCATTCTGCACATTATTTTGCATTTTCCTCAAAGCTCGAGATCCCATATTTGTCCCCTATTTATTAAGGACTAGATTTGCTTCCCTTTAACTGTCCAAACTTAGCTAACCCGTAGTACGTCTCTTTCACCAAGCTTGCTATTGGGAGATGACATGATCCTTTTAGTACTCCATTTATGCACTCCAGAAGGTTGGTTGTTATTTGTCCGTATCATCTACCACTTTTATCATACGATTGGGTACATCTTTCCCTTTCGATATTGTTTGCTCAACTCCAAACGCGCTTATCGTACTTCATTAAATTTTCTATATTCCTCTCAAAATATGGCCGCAGTGGTAGATATCCCGTGTCATAATACTGTTAGTATCGAGAGAAATCAAAACACATAAATGGATATGCATATATATCGTACTTTAAAAATAATGCTTACCCATGCTTAAAATCTCATTGTGAAGGTATTGGTTTTTGAACTGTTCATAACTATTCTTACTAATGTGACGAACACAATACGCGAGATATGCGTGCAGAGGTGTCCAACGATTTTTATCTTGATTAATTGTTGATTTGATACTTGTCCCTCAATTGGATATAATGCAGACCCCATCTTCTTGGATGACATGCTCATGTAAATTGCTCCAAAAGAAATTACAAGCTTCCGCCGTCTCCTTCTCAACAATTGCGAATGCAATCGGGAAGACATTGTTCTCTCCATCTTATGCAACAGAAATCAACAGTACATGAAAGTATTTGTCATATAGCCACGTGCCATCGACTTAGACCATACGTTTGCAATATGGAAAGTCTTGAATGCATGGCTTGAATGCCCAAAAAAGTCGATGGAAAAATTTATGCCCTTCAACAAGTTGGCCTTCTCGGTTGTATGCATCCGTGGTTTGATACGTCGCTACGGTTCCTGGGATAAAACGTGTCATTTCTAGTAATAAAGATGGTAGCTCGTTGTACGAATTATCGTAATTATCATACATCGACTACATTGCTTTATCTCTTACACGCCGCCCATTCTTGTATTTTATTTGATATCCAAACTGCAGTGCAATGGTTGCCGGAATCACTGAAACTGGAATCCTTGGATTTGCTTCAACCAACTTCATCACGTGATAGCTTATTACATTCGAGTCTAATTTATGTGGTCATAGTGTTGAGAAACGCCAGTACACCGATGGCGCAGTAGAAAAATTATCCGGCGTATTCTGCCAATGATCCATATACGAGGAATGAATCCGGGGTGAAAAGGGATAGAACGTTACCTTAAATAAATATGAAAAACAGTAGGGAGTTAGGAGAATCCAATTCTTCTAGCACGATGTCGAATCCAAGTCGTCACAATAGCGTTCTGAGCTCTACGCAGTCCACTCGAATGAAACGAACAATATTTTACTTCTCTAACTGTTCGAGAGGTTTTTCGCAAAAGGCATATCTTCGGCTGCTAGACCTTATGCCTTTATATAGCATTCAAAAACCTAATTCTAATTAAATTCGGATTCATTAAATATGCATTATATTTAACCGAATATAATTAAATATGTAGAATGTGATTCTACTTAAATTAGGTTTCTTTAGATATATATATATTAATAGTATTTGATAATTACAATAATTATCTAGTATTAAAATATATATAAACATTATCTATAATTACAATAATTATAATAATTTTGGTTTTTACTTATTACGTGTGCAACAAGTTTGTACACATGTTATCTAGTCGATATTTGTTCGCTTCAATCACAGTGTGTGACCCTTGTAGGTTCATGTAACGTTAGTAGTAATATCCAGAACAATTCTAATATTACAAGCAATGAGTGGCATCTAGCAATGCATCATTGCAACCTAAGTTACAGGAAGTCGTGGTTCAACATAACCTTTTTCGTGATTAACTCTTTTCATGTATTACATCCTTTTGTCCTCATATCTAGATCGGACACAAGTCATGGAATAGTCACACTTGTATAGTCCCTCTAATATTTCTTTATATCTTGAGTAGACTATTATAAACGAATAACTATGATATCTCATATCAATTTATTCAAGCATGGCCATGTATTTTCTAGTCTCACTCAATCAAGTGGCCTATGATATTACTCCTATTACGTAGGAGGGATAAATCCTATCTTGATCAACCATATTCTGGTACATAGATTGCAACATATACAATATTAGTTTTTATAGTGTAGTCAGTTACGACACACATTTGACCGCATCAAAATATGTCACTCACGATGTTGAAATAATGATGATCTTAAGTCTGAGGATCATACATGTAGTTATCACTATGAGCAATGTTGTGCCTTTCACATAATAACCCAAGAAACATGATCATAGCGGGTCAATCCAGTATGTCGTTCTCTAACACATACTTATGTATTGATTTTGACATCTTCACGTCAATGACAACACTTTGTCGTCAATCAACTACATATTAGTCTTAATATATTGTCGTTGTCCAAAACCACAACACTACTCGACTAAGGACATTCAAGAATAACTATATTATCCTAAGGACTTTATTACAATTCAGTTTATTTATAAATGCACAAAATAAGACTGAAAAATAATAATGGCTTTATATTAATAAACATGGTAAAATAAGTATGTCTTTTACAACCATCTCATGATTGGTCTTTAAGCATACTCCAACACCTGGTCGATGGAAGTTTGTAAACATGTGTGATCGCCATTGTACTTTATGAACTCCAAAGATTTTTTCCTCTGAAGCTTCGACACTTGGATCTTCCAATTGCACTCTTGTCCATATTTCATACACTTGGTGAAGAAAGTCCTCTGGCTAGATTCTACAACAACGTAGTCCAGATCTCTTTAATTGCCAATGTAGCTTCATTCTTTTCATTAAATTGAAGCTCAACTGATAATTCACATGCTAACTCAAAGTTAATTAGGGCATATCCAAGAATTGAGACGCCCTCATCGCATCAAAATCCAATAAGCCCATGTGAGCAGGAGGTTCATAGCATGTAATGTCATCCCCGGCCGAAATGAACTCTCCAACACCGAAATCATTGGCATCACTAATGTCGTCAGGGAACAAATCGAGATCCCTAATATCTTCATCTTCACTAGAATCTTCAAGTGTTTCTCCTCATTGACCTCGTAGGTTTTCCACATCAGCATCAACAGTCGGCCCGTATGATGAAGCATATGTCGAAGGCCCAGCTGGATGAAATATACTCGATGTACCACTTGTCAACATTGCGACAAAACTACCTCCGGACATATCAATCTCATTACCGAAACCCATTTGAGTAGATTCTCCAACTACGTTTTTGGATGGGCCAGGAACATCACGAACCTCAGCAAACAACTCGATATTTTGAATCTCCATAGATTCATGCTTTGCAATCATCATTCCAACATCATCATCATCTTGGAGAGTGATTGCACAATATCTGACTGGATTATTACATGTCATCCACCGATACCGCAAACCATGAATCTCGGCTCTAATTTTATCGAATATCTTCTCCTTCATTTGTCGAAGCATGATTTCCTTTTTAAATCTCATCTTCGTATTGCTTTCAGATTCAAATACAATCCCAGCATCAATTTTCACCATTTGTCTATTGTAATGGACAATCGTCATAAATCTGTTGTTGCTCATTTTCTTTGCATGTTCAAAACAATATATATTTTCAATCAAAACACACAAATCAAAATGAACATACTAAATTTTAAATTACTGTTACTAACATCAGGGACGAGTTCTTTTCGAATATATTTTTTATAAATATACTAAATTAGTTCAAATATTTTTTAATATACTAAATTATCATGGCCTTCATTTCAACCATATTTTGAATATATTTTTTCAATTCTAATTTTAAAAAATATACATATTTCGAATGAACATACAATTTAAAATTTTCGTACTAATTACACTATAACATACACTTTGAAAATTTAAATTACAATTATTAAAATAATAATATTACTAAATTAAAAAAATATACAAACTTACAACATTTTCTTCAAATATTCTTCCTCCTTCTTCTACTCTGTCAACTAAAAAAAATCAAATGCACATCTGTACCATTTCCCATCTTCAAACTCTATTTAACTCAATCAAATTTAATCCCAACCACCCATCCACAATAAAAAAACATCCCCGAAGCTACATGCATGCCCCCTGCAATCTGCATGCATGCACACTGCACCGCCTGCCACCCTGCACTGACCAAAGCTGCCAGCACTGTTTAAAGTCGGAGCCATTTGCTCATGCCTTTGAATAGTGTCCGCGCGACTGGTTGCACGCCACATGGCGCTATAGTCAGTGTTTAAAAACGGATTCAAATGCTATCAACTTTAAATTTTTTCTAAATATTGAATTTACCGTTAAAAAACGGAACCAAATGTTATCATCTTTGAAGTTACTGTAGAACTACAATATTTCTGGAAATAATTTGGGTTGTACCATATTCTGGGGGTGAAAGACAATAGTTTTGTCTTTTCTCCTTGATAATATGGGTTAGTTTGATAATATTTTTAAAAAAATTTATAAAAAAAGTGCTTTTAAAAAGGACTTTTGGATGGTTGATTTAGAATTTTAATGTTTGAGATTGTTGTAAAAAATGATTTTAAGTAGGAATGAGTCTAGACCGAGCGATATACATTATTACACATTACTAATGCTACACACTATTAATTTTTAATAACTTTTAAATAATTATTAAAAATCTAAACAATGCATGCTTTTAATAATTTAATGAACACCAAGACTTGGATCTCAACCTTTCCCTTCGATGTCTGATTTTTTTTGTTACCTTTTTCTTTCATGTTGATCACCCAAAAATTAAAGATATGTCAATTCATCATCATGGTCGGTTTATCTAGCTTTTTCTACGGTTTTTAAAAAATACATAATTAAACTAGAGGTCATGGTTCTTTTATTAATAAGAATGATACTATTATAGTCATCGTTAAAAGTCTCCCTAAATCTAATAAAAAATAAATGCAAGAGCTAGAAATATAACCTATAACCAAAGGGGATAAAACCACTTGCTGTACCGTTGTGCCTAACTTTTCAGTTTTAGAGACCATAGTTAATTATTCAAAAACAACTCCATCTTTTCTTGGGTTTAGGGATGCTTAGGGTTTGATAGAGAATTTAATACTAATATTTTAAATTAAAGATTAAAATATAATATAAAAAATGAAAAGTTATTCGACATGTTATAAATAAAGTAAAAAAAGAGATGGGAGAGAAAGATAGAAACTTGTATTATATTTTTAATGTGGAGTTGTGTACAATGTTTGGTAAATTTTGATGAATAATGCATCCCCAAATGATATTTGGGGATGTGTGGTGCGTTGGGTGAAAATTGGGGATCTACGACAAAAACTACAGTGCAGGGTGAGGTCGCCACCTGCAGGTGGCGACTTCCCCTGATTTTATCTTAAATTGATAAGAAAAAATATTAAACTATTACAAGTCAGGGTGAGGTCGCCACCTGCAGATGGCGTCTTTCTCCAAGTCGCCACCTGCAGGTGGAGACCTCACCTTGCACTGTAGTTTTTGCCGTAGATCCGCAATTTTCACCTAGCACACCATACATCCCAAATATCATTTGGGGATGTATTATTCATCAAAATTCCCCACAATGTTTCCTCCAAACTTTATATTTATTTATAGGCATAAGAGAGATACCCTAATTCCAATGAGTATTAAGTCATAATAATAAAGTACATTAAAGTCTCATTTAATACATGGATATCGACCATAAATAAATATTCATAACACAACTCAAATTTTAAGTTTGTTTTGGAATTTGGTTAATTGTATGTTTAGTCATTGATATTTTTAATAATTATTTAAAACTAATTAAAAATTAATGGTGTGTGTAGCGGTGTGTGTCGCTTGTTCTAGAATTTTCCTTTATGTAGATAAAATGTATATTGTATACATGATGTTCTAAAATTAAAAAATTAATTTAATGACACTTGAATTTTTTAATATTATAATATATGAAATATATCATCTTAAATTATAATAATAATATTTTTAATAACATATTGATAATATTTTGATACATAAGATACTACTTTAAAATATTTTTAAGTAAATAATACAATTTATTTGTGGTGAAAGTTTGAAAATGAAATGATAGTTAACAATTGTAATTATAAAATAATAAGCTTAAGGGGTATTTTTGCTCTTGAGTTCGTACCAAATAATTAATCTAGTCCATCCGCTAAAAACACACCCAATTTGGTCCATGGTTTCACCAATTGCATCAATTTAGACCATTGAATAACATTAACCGTTAATGTACTGACGTGATAGCCCACATGCGAATGCTGACGTGGTAGATGGGGTAGCATTAATATACATAATTACTAATATTATTTATAACTTGTATATTTATACATACCCTCTATTCCAATATACATAATGTATATATATTATTAATATGTATATAGATTTTTATTAAATGTGTATTTCTTTTAAAGGAAATATTTTTATAAGAGTTATATTTTGATACACAAGCTCTGTAAAAAATATTATACAAACCTTCTTTAAAATTTAAAATCTAAATTCTTAAACCTAAAACCCTAAACCCAAAATCCTACAACCTAAACCCCTAAATCCTAAATTTAATAAGTTTGTGTAAAATTTAGTTTGCACGGCTTGTATATCAAAGTTTGTTTTTCCTGTTTATAAGTCTAAAGGGGTATTTTTGCTCTTGAGTTCAACCCAAATTAGTAATTTAGCCCCTCGAATGAAAACGCAGTCAACTATGTCCTCTAGTTCACAAATTACAGCAAATTAGCCCATTGACCAACGTTGACCGTTACAGTGCTGACATGGCAGTTAACGGTGCTGACGTGGCAGTCCACAATGCTAACATGGCAGTACACGTGTGATGATGACATGGTAGAAGGATTGAATTATTTTTAACCGAATTTGAGGACATAATTAATTTCTTTTGTTGAGTTCAGGGGTATAATTGATTTTAATTGAAAATTCTATAACTTACTTAATCTTTAAGCTAAAAAATAATAAATTTGAAAAATTTGAAAAAAAATTAAATAATATTTAAATATTCATAAAATATTAAAAATAAAAACATTATAATGAATTTCAAAAATTAAGTAAAAAATAGAAAATTAAAAATATGAAAATTTATAAATATAAAAATTTATAACTTAAAAATATTTATAAATCATCCGAAAAGTCTTCCATTGTTTCTGGCTATGCTAAGCCTACTAATATTCCTTGAACATATTTTTAATGAAATCATTCTTGTATTAGAGTAGTAAAAAACCAAAATTCTCCTTCATTTTTTCTACATCAAATATTAATGAACATCAATTTGATGTATAAAAGCGAAAGAAAAATTGAGTTTAATTGTTACTATAATAAAAGGTTGATTCCAATTCAAATATGTTTAATGAATGGTAATACTCGGATTGACGAAGTCAGAGACTTTTTTTTGAAAGTGTTCAATTTTTAATACTTTATAAATATTTTTTAATTTTTAAATTTATATTTATCATTTTTAATCTCTAATACATTATAATTTTTAATACTTTATAAATATTTTTTAATTTTTAAATTTATATTTATCATTTTTAATCTCTAATACATTATAATTTTTATATTAGTTTTTATTTTCAATATTTTTAAATATTTTATTTAATTTTATTAAGTTTATGGATTTTTTTAAAAAAAAACTAAAGGATATTTTGATTTTAGAGTTCTCAATTTGGTTATTTTTAAAATTATCAGTGACCCAAAGGATATTTACACCAATTTGTTAATAAATTTTTCATATATTTCATTTATAAAAGTTCAACTTGAAAAACCAAATTATTTATTCAATTTTATTCAAAAACTAAATAAATCAATTAAATTAGCTTGAAATTTAAACATATTATTTATCCAGTTTTGTTATTTTTAAAATTTTAATAATTTATTTTTTAGCTTATATATCAAATAAGTTATTAAACTTTCTTTTTTTTTGGATAAGTAAGCTTTCTTATTATCCAAAGAACCAATCAAAGAATACCATCTAATTACATAAAACCCCAAAGAACAAAACACAAAAAAAACAAGAAAATTAAGCTATATCCCACTTAGTGACAAAATCAGGAGCAAAAAGAATTAATTTTCGACAACCCGAGATCTTCATTTGAACATCTCTCTTGATGAGAAACACAATGTCCTCTATATGCATGGGCGCTCCAGCAAGCACTCGACGATTTCTTTCCTGCCATATGCAATAGATGAAACTGCACCACGCCACTCTAATAATGACAGCTAAGGCCACCCTTCCTTTTCCATGTATAGATACCCATCGCACCATATTCAACCAGTATTCAATTTGCACATCCAAACCACAGGTGTGAAGAATTACCTACCAAACTTGTCGCGAGAAGGCACACGCAGCAAACAAATGATCTCTGTTCTCAACATCAGTATTACAAAGCAAATATTGGGTAGCAATCTGTCTCCCCCAGCGAAGCATCCTGTCCCTCGTTGGGAGCCTATTCTGGACCGCAAGCCATGCAATGAAAGAGTGGCGAGGGATATGGAGCCCCCCCAACCAACATGAAACCAGGGAACCTTCTCATTCTTATGTCTAAGGCTCTCCCAGACTTTCTTAGTTTTATATACACCATCTATGCTCCCCATCTGTGCATAATCAGTCCTCAACTTGATTAACTTCCTCCAAGCCCAACTAGACGAGGCTCTAACAAGGGTTTGCCATATCGAGTTACCCTTTAGAATATACCTTTCAACCCAAGCTACCCACAATGATCATGTACGAGCAAACAAAGACCATAGACACCACATCATACCGGCTTTGTTCTACACTACAATGTTTTTTACCCCAAGAACCCATTCACACTTAGGATGGCACATTCGATCCCAACTGACTCGAGCCCCTTTTGCAGATCCTTCCGAGCCATTCCAAAGAAAGGAGTTGTACATACCCTCAATCTGTCTTAGGAGTTTGCCTGGTAGTATAAAGACTCGACACCAAAAATTCTGTATACTAAACAAGACAGACGTAATAAGCTGTAACCACCCCTCAAAAGACAAGCATTTGGATGGCCAAGATTGAATTCTTTGTGCAATTTTCCTAATGAGACCCTCACAATCCCAGCATACAAATTTTTTGCAACTAAGGGCACCCCAAGTATCTAACTGGTAGGGAACCAATTTTGAACCCAGTTTGGTCAGCAATAGCCTGCATCTCATCATTGCTTATGCCTGCACAATATAGCTCACTTTTAGCTGGGTTCATTTGTAAACCAATGAGCGTATAAAACCAATTCAGAACATTCTGCACACCCAACATGTCCTCAATAGTCCCCTTAGTAAAAAGAAGAAGATCATCAGCAAAGCACAAGTGTGTGAGCCCAACACGTTTGCATCTAGGATGATAGTCAAATACCTTGTTTAAACATGCAATGTTCAGCAGCTTAGAAAGCACATTCATAACTATAATGAAAATATAAGGCGACAGAGGATCCCCTTGCCTCACCCCTTTTGCACCTGAGAAAAACCCCACTAAGCCACCATTGAGGCCAATAGAAAACTTAGAATGGGTAATACAACTTCGTATCCAATCCCTAAATTGAGAAGGAAAACCAAGAACTGGAAAGACTTGAAAAATAAAATTCCAATTTAAGGAATCAAACGCCTTCCTAAGATCCACTTTCAAGGCACAACGAGCCGAAAGATTCTTTCTACCATAACCCACCACAATCTCTTGAGCCAACATGACTTTCTCCACTAAATCTCTTCCAGTCAAAAATGCATTCTGATTAGGAAAAATCAACTCAGGCAACCATATTTTCATTCTATTGACAAGGATTTTAGTAATGCACTTATAAACAGTTGTGCAACATGAAATAGGTCTAAAGTCAGTAGCATACATAGGGGCAGTGACCTTAGGTACTAAGGTAATAACAGTTGCATTAAATCCCATAGGCATATAATTTTTGAGAAAGAAAAATCTCACAGCATTGACAAAGTCCGCACCCACAATCTTCCAACACAACTTGAAGAAACTCGCTGGGTAACCATCAGGCCCAAGAGCCTTATTTCCTGCCATTGAAAATAATACCTTCTTGATTTCCCTTGAAGTTATGGGAGCCACCAGTCTTTCCTACATTCTAGGGGTCAGTTTGATTTCCAATAAGTCTTGTAAAAACTCACTAAAGATAGGGGTTACATTATCATCAATTTCCCCTAAAGCCTAAGTGAAGTGCCTAATCAATTCAGCAGCTATATCTTGATAGTTTTCTAATTTCTGCCCTTACAAGTCATACAAAACTCGCACAATATTAATAGATTGTCATGCCTGAACCTGTCTGAAGAAGTATGTTTTATTACTATCACCTACCTTTATGAACTGGACTATAGACTTTTGCTTCAAGAAACCCTCATAAGCTCGGATTAAATCAGCAATCTCTTTAGAAACTCTTTTTTCCTCCCCAACAGACTCAATTGTAGGACAAGCAAGTGATGAAATTTGGATGTTCTCAAGAGTTCTCCTCAGTGCAGAAACTCTATCAGACAAACCCCCATAGAATTCCCGGTTCAGCTTTCTCAAAGGCTCCTTTAACCTCTTCAATTTTGTGAAAAGCACCTGCATAGGATTTCCTGAGCATGTTAATTTCCAAGAAGCCTCAACAATATTCTGAAAATCAACATGATCCTCCCAGAAATGAAAAAAAATTAAATGGTTTGGGTGGCCGAAACATTGGGGTGACGAGTCTCACAATACTGGGACTATGATCAGAACAGTCTGGAGCAAGAAATTCCACCCGAGCCTGAGAAAACTTTTGAAACCAAGACTAATTCACTAAAACACGATCCAATTTACGAGATAACAGAGCCTCCTCACGCTTGTTACACCAGGTGAAAACAGGGCCAGTGAATACATGATCAACAACATCAAGATCTTCCATGCAGTCCAAAAATTCCTACATAGGGCCAGTAGTAATTTGGCTACCATCAAAATCAGAGCTTTCTTGAGGGTTACGGATAATATTAAAATCCCCTACAAGAGCCCAAGGAGTAGCTCCAACAATAGCTCCATCCTTAATCAAACTATCCCACAATCGCCTTCTATCCTCTCGACCATTGGAACCATAGACAACAGTGAAAAAGAAATTAAGATCCCCATTACATAACAAGCAAGTAATGTGTTGGTCACCTTTACCTACCTCCTCAACCTGCCACAAACCTTTATACAAAACCCAAATCTGACCATTAACAACACTAAAGTAGTTATGAATAAATGACCAACCTTGAAAATGTTTATGAGCGATACTACCAAAATTAACCTTTTTAACCCTTGTTTCAATCAAGCATAACACCTCAATTTGCAACTTCCCAACTAAACGCAGAATTTGCCTAATCTTCGAGGGATCATTGCATCCCCTCACATTCCAAGTTAAAACATTCATTGGGCAGAAGGAGAAGCATCACCCTTTCCACCTTTACCTTTCTTTTTGTTCTTATTATTTCCTCTTCCATCTTTGTCCTTAGGCTTCAATTGATTCATAAGGGCATTTACACCATCAACATGCGCTCTAGGCTTCCTTGTAGAAACTTCATAGCTAAGACTATCATCCAAAACACAAAACATATTCAAACTAACTCCAACTTCCGAGACCAAATTTTGAGATTTTGGTTCCAGAATACTTTGATCCATTCCCACATTATCTTGTAGCATAACCCCATCCTTAGAACCACCCACTCCATCACAATTTACATCGACATAACTAACAATAGTTCCAATATCTTCAGCAAGATCAAAATCCCCAATAATATTTGGTTTCCCAGACTCCATACCAGCAATAGCAGATGCAGTCTGCACATGAGCCAACTCCACAGGAACAGATTCACTTCCAGTAATCTCCCTAGGTACATTACCAGTAACAGTCTCATCAAAAATAGGAATATACAACACCTTACGAGAACACTTCTCCTCCAGATTCCCAAAAGTACAACAATGATCACACTTTGGAGGTGCCCAAACAAGCTTAACTCCCACATCAACACAGTTCAACATATATAGATTTAGGAAGCTTAAAATTAGCATCAATGTTAACACAAATTTTTGCAAACTCTAAACTTTACTTCAACATGGTAGCACGATCAGTGTATAATGGCTTACCTAATGCACTCGCAAGACACCATAGACCTTTCTAAGAAAATAATTCCAATGGCACATGCCAAAGCTTAAACCAGACAAGAGCGGAGTTCAAATCCAAAGCTTCAGTAACCAGCCCAGGAATCCATCGGCGCAAGATAAGAGCCTTCTGCTGAATATGCCATGGGCTAGACTCTAAAACCTAGTCACAAACCCTCTTTGAAGGAAAGCTAAGAACATAGATGCTCGGGGCTAAGAAACGAATTGTAATGGATCCTTCGTTACCCCACAATTTATCAGCCGTCTTCTAAAACACTGCAAGCGGAGGATATTTACCCAAAAAATTCCCTAAAAGTGCATTCTCCCATTGCCGAGCACCAGCTTCCAAAATCTTCGTTCAAGGTCGCACAATGACTTGACCATTACACTCAACAGGGGAAAGAACGATAATATTTGGTCGAGCAGATTTCATTCCTTTCCCACAGCAGGACTAGCCTCAGACGATTCAGGCTGGGTCACAGCTCGCAACGGCGGGAAATTTGCAAGATCCAAATCCCCAGACCCTTGCTCTTCCAAATTCAGAGCAGAGAGACAAATCCACCATTAACACGCACCACACCCAAAGAAATAGAAGAACCCAAGGTGGAATCAACAAAAATCAGAAACCCAAAGACGAAATCAAAGCAAAATCCAAGAAAAAACGAAGAAATCAGAAAACTGAGAAAAGCTCTCGGCGCACGTTAGATGCGCTAAGATTCCAAGTTATTAAACTTTCAATTAAAATCAATTATGCCATTGAACTCGGCAAAAAAAATTAATTATGCCTTCGAATTCGGTTAAAAATCAATTCAACCTCTTTAACATGTCATCATCAAACGTGTACTGCCACATCAGCATTGTAGATCGCCATGTCAGCACAATAGACTGCCACATCAGCACCGTTAACTGCAGATCAGCACTGTAACAGTCAACGTTGGTCAAAGGGCAAAATTGTTACAATTCGCGAACTGGAGGACCTAATTGACTGCGTTTTTGCGCGATGGGCTAAATTGTTAATTTGGGTCGAACTCGAGGGCAAAAATACTCCTTTAGCCTTTTTGTAAAGATGTCATCTTTAGAATATGAAGAATGTTTTTAAAATGGCTCTTTTACGAGATTGATTCGTGGAATAGTCTTCTAATTGGTTAGAGTGTGATTATGTAAAATCATTCGAGTAGAAGAATAATTTTTTATAATCTTCATATTTTCAAGATAAGATTTTTTTATAAAAATGTCACCTTTAATTCAATATAAGTATTTTATAAAAACGTTAATTTTAATTATATATGAAATACATATTTTTTTATAAAAATTTCATCTTTAAAATACGATGGATGTTTTCAAAATGACTTTTATGATATTGGTTCTTGTAAAAGTTTCCTAATTAGTTGGAATGCAATTCCGTAAAATCATTTGATAGAAAAATATTAAGTTTATTATTAACTAATATTTGCATCATGCATGACATTAATATATTTATCTTTGTTCATTATCTCACTTATGGATTAATTTTGCTTGCATTACATACATTTATTTTGAATAAATATTTTTAGGCAATGTTCCTTTTATTAGAGGGTCAATGAGGTAACTCCTCACTAATTGGAATGCAATCTACATTTACTTTTGAAATAGAGAGCATCCTTCTCAAAGTCGAGTAAACTGAGATTTAAAAAAAAAAGAAAAATATGTTTATTTTTAAATATAGTCAGTTCTTTTTAAATAAACTTGCATTCATAACGGATCATAATTAAATACTATTGAATTCTCAAATTCCAATATTAGAATAATTTATAATCGGTTAGATATCGATTTTAGGGCGTTGTAGAGTTATAATCCTTCACCATACTCCTAAGCCTATTTTCTTATTTTTACAGACTAAAATTAATTTTTAATAAAGATTATAAAAATAAATTTTTATTAAAGTAACCTGATTTTACGTGGTTCACTCTTACCTCGAAGAAAGCTTAAGAATTGTTTCGACAAAGATTTTATTCATTTAAGTTTTTCATATTACTTTTTTGAAAAAAAATTATAAGATCTTTTAGATTTAAAGATTTTTTATTGAAGTATTAATAATTATTGGATCAATTAAATTGACTTATTTCTTACATTTAAAATAACTATTTAAACATATAAAAAATAATAACTATTTAAACTGATTGAATGAATTCAATTACCCACAACCAAATAATAATATGTAACTTACACTCCTGACCACCCAACTATAGGTCTGGTCCTATTTTGATCATCATATTATAAATTTTGTTAACTAGACCATCAAATTTTTAAAATGGTTTTAATCAAGTCACTGACGGTTAACTTTTGACGGAAATAATGACGTGACCGTTAGGTAAAATTTTATAATTACATATTTAATCCTTTATACTTGTATATTTAATCAATTTGGTTCTAATTTTAATTTATATCAAAAAAATTAATCCATCAATCGTATCGTGACACGTGTCTCATCCCATCTCTTAATTTTAATTTTTTATTTAATAGATTTAACCAACCAATCAAAATGTGTCACCATATAACTGATCATGAAATCAAAGCTAGCAAATAAAAAGGAATTATGTGCCTGAGTGATTTAGGCTTTATTTTTGGTTGAGTTTTACAACTCAACGCCTGTTGCCACCGTAATTCATGTGCCAAACAGGGATGAATTTGACGTAAACACCCGTTTGTCCACCACCATTTAGTGCATAAACCTCGTTTGCTGGCAGCTAGAAAATCCAGCTTCTACCAATGCCCGTTTTCAGCCCCAACGCTGGTTTTCCACTTCAATGGCAAAGGGAGCCTTAATCCCATAACCAGTAGTACGGAGGGCTAGCATTTAAACCGTTGGACCAAACTCTCTCAATTGATATATTTTTGTAACATGTTTTATTAAAGGCTATTCCATTGATAAAAATTAAAGAGAAAAAAAGAGAATCGATAGGATTCGTATTCGAGAGTAATAAAATATAACAAAGTACTAAACCATATGCTATTAATTAGATAAATATGACAACATACTATTATAATAATATTTTATTATATATTATTAAAAATAAAAATGAAATATGTCATTTTCAATTTTTAATAATAAATTATTTCTTATGTTCTTCACAATTCCCTAACGGTGGCCTTAGCACCGTCTGTTGAATTTTCTCATTTTTCTACTTTTTATAAATAAGAATTTAATATTTTTCCTATAAATTACGGTGGCCTGATTTTAGTGTTACAAGAATGAGAAGTGTTAAACTTGTAATCTTGGACAAAAAATTAAAGCTACTTTTTAAGTTCGGAACGCCAGTAGAATTGTAGCGACATTTTGAATAGGATCCATCATCTCTAGGTTGACATGTCTTCTTACAAGTCAACTTGAAGAGCCAAAAGTTTTATGAAGCAAGCCAACATTCCTTATAATCCAAGAATATTTGCATCACAAAAAAAGGCATAATTGCTGGTCCAAATAACCCACATGCCTAAAACATATTTCAGGCTCAAATAGACTTTATATTAAATAAATAAATGATGGAATAATAAGTTCCATGGGTTGATTTTAGGAGTGTCCTCTTATTAAGCTTTCCATGTGTTTAAATTTAGATTTTCCTAAACATTTGTTGATCCTTTTAATTAGCTATTTATGTGCTGATTTTTAGGGATTAAATAACTATTTCTTATTGATTTTTGTTGTCTTCTTTATACTATAAAAGGAGGTAGCCTATTCTCTTATAATCAAAACTTGAACAACTTTAATAATTTTCTTCTTGAATACATATGCTTTTAGAGTATATTTTTGCAACTGATGATACTTGTGACTTCGAAGCTATTTTTCAACACATTTTCTTCTTAGTTTTTGTGGTGAATTCCATCTTCACACTTTGGGTTGCCTAGTCAATTGCGATTAGGAGGGCCGTTAGAGCCTACAATGGAGGTTGCTTGATCAATCGCAATCAAAAGGGCTCATAGGAAAAAACCAACATCTCACCATCTTCACCTTCAAATCATTTCCATCATGCCATTTTCCAGTTCTAGAAATTCCATCCCTATCATTTGATTCACTTTACTCTTTCTTCTTTTTGATTATATCTTCTTTAAATTTCTTTCCTTCTCTCATTAGTAATGCTCTCGTATCATTTAGTATCAGATTGGAGACAATTCTTGGTGGTTCCATACACATTCTTTGTTTTCTTGGTGATTTCACAAAAAAAATTCCATCAGGGGTTGTTTTACAAAATTAAGAGTTTTTCTCATTCTTTAACCCTAATTTTTATTCTTTTCCTTGTTTTGCTTATTTTTCAGAAAAAGAAAGAAAAGAAAAACAAAAAAGGATAAAAAAGGGAAAATCGCAAAAAAAATAGTTGAAGGAATTTAAGGTTCGGACTTTTCAAACCAGTCCTACACTATTGGAGAAGTCACCACACAAAATTTCAAAATTTTTGGATATCAAGAACACCTTGAACGAAGTTGATTGAGTTGATGTACAATTTTAGGGTATTGGGGTTATTATGATTTTCTTTCACTCTTACGTTTAAGATTTCATTTGTTTTTCACATTTTTCTTGTTCCTTTTTACATCACCTAACACTTTTTTTCCTTGTGTTATTAGGAATATAAAAGTTGCAAAAAAAAAAACTTCTTCCTCCTTGCAACTAAATTCACTTGGTGTCAAGCTTTTCGTTGGACTCCTAGAGCTTTAGGATTCATTGTTAGGGTTATTCACCATTGAAGAGTGGTAGAGGATTATGGAAAATGGTTTTAAAGATGTACATGATTGGCCAACTTGCCTCTTAAAGCATATTCTTTTCTTAGAGTGTTTAACGGTAAGGAATTTTTTCTTTATTTTTCTTTCTTTGTGAGTTTTTTAGGATGACGACTATGTTGCAATATCGTACACTATTCTTCATCGTTTCCCTTTATTCTTACCTTGTTAGATAGATCTTTTGGTGATGATCAACTTTCCCTCAAATAAAAATCTAAGATTCTTACTTGAAAGGATAGATATTGTACCTTTTGTTGATTCCTTGGGGAAGAGATAAGGAAAACAATGAAAAGCCACAAAGGGGACAAAATGAGATCATCCCCTCAAAATTCTGCAGAGAGAATTAAGAGGGAACAACATTTCTCTCTTTAAAAGAAGAAATTACTCTTTTGACCCTTTTCCTCTTCCTCCATCTCATACCCAAACCCAAACCAAAGCCCAACAACAAGAAAAGGGCCAAAAAGATGCCCCATGAGCTACATACATGACCTAACCACACAACCCAACAACATGACTAGAGACTCGAGTATATTTAACCCACAGATTTCAAAACCTAGTTTATTACAACTCTCTTCTCCTTGAAGAAATTTCGTCCTTAAAATTTACCTTTTGGAAACAAATATGGATAAAACAACTTCATGTCTTTCTCGACCTCCCACGTAGCTTCCTCGACCCCGTGGTTCCTCCATAACATCTTCACCAAGGGTATACACTTGTTGCGAATCTTCTTGACTCCCTTATCAAGAACTTTTATTGGCTTTTCCTCATAAGTCAAACCAGTGTTGATCTTAATCTCCTCAAGCAGAATAACATGCAAATGGTCAAAATGGTAGTGTCTCAGCATAGGGACATAGCACAGGTTATGGATGTGTGCCATCTCTGGAGGCAAGGCTAACCGATAAGCCATGGGTCCAACCCTCTCAAGAATCTCATAAGACTCAATAAACCTCAGGCTCAACTTGCCCTTCCGCCCAGATCAGATTACTCTCTTCCACAGTGACACCTTGAGAAACACCTTGTCAACAACCTCATACTCGATGTGCTTACACTTCCGATCTACATAAAATTTCTAACTATCAAAGGCTGGTTACAATCTTTCTTTGATGATCTGAACTTTCTCCTCGGTTTGCCTAATTAAATATGATCCTATAATCCTTCTTTCATTGAGCTTGTTCCAACACAAGGGTGTTATACACTTTCGTCAATACAAGGCCTCAAAAATAGCCATCTTGATACTCGATTAGAAACTATTGTTATAAGCAAACTCAACAAGTGGTAGCTAGTCTTCCCAACTCTTCTCAAATACAATTACACAAAATCAAAAAGTGTCTTCCAAGATTTGAATGACTCGCTCAGACTGACCATCAGTTTGAGGATGAAAAATAGTATTGAAATACAACCTTGTGTCCAAAGCTTTATGAATTTCTTTCATATTCTCACCGTGAACCGAGGATCTCTATCTGATATGATTGATGATGGCACCCCATGGAACATTACGATCTCTTGGATGTACAACAGTGCCAACCTCTCAAGCGTAAAATCCATACGCACAGGTAAAAAATGAGTAGACTTGGTCAAACGATCCACTATCACCCATAACTAGTAGTACCCCGACCTCAAATCAATTCTTAAAAACACACGAGAATCTCTCAACTGGTCAAACAGATCGTCTATCCTTGGTAAGGGATAACGGTTCTTCACTTTTATGTTGTTGAGTTGGCGATAGTCAACGAACATTATCATTGAACTATCCTTCATATTAACAAACAAGACCGGTGCACCCCAAGGTGAGATACTTGGTTGAATAAAACCTTTTTCAAATAGTTCTTGAATCTAATTCTTTAACTCTCTCAATTTTGTTGGTGCCATGCAATACGGTGCAATGGAAACTGGTCTTGTGCTAGGCATTACATATATTCGAAATTCTAACTCACGATTTAGAGGTAATTTGGGTAACTCTTTTAAAAATACATCGATAAACTCTCTAACAGTCTGAAGGCTCTCAAGCATCAGACTCTCAACACTTGTGTCAACTACCTGAGCCAAAAAGGCATTGCAGCCTTACTGAATCATCTTTTGTGCCGCTAAGGCTGACACCACACTACACAAGTAGGGATTCCTCTCCCCTTTACCATAAGCTTGGCCCCATCAGAACCAAGAAGCTTAAGGCTCTTCGCTCTACATCCCAAACTTCCATTATGCTCAAACAACCAATCCATGCCCAAGAGCCCAAGATAACATCCAATTTTTCAAAGGGAAAACTATCAAATCTGTAGGAAATGTTAAACCCTACACCTCTATTGAGAACCTTTGATAAACCTTGTCTACTAATACGTCATACCTTAAAGGGTTGGTTACACGAACCCCAACCTCATGATCCTCAATAAAAATACCCTACTGATGGGATATCCCACTATAGATATATGAATAGGTAGACCCCGAATCCACTAAAGTAATAACATAAAAAATAGGGTAAAAGTACCTGAGATGATGTCGGTAGCCTTGTAGTCCTCTTGAGACTTGATTGTATATTATCTTATCGGTGCCCTTACAGTAGACTGAAAAATGCCCCTATTATAATATCCCGATACGTGGCTTGCTCATTCCTTAGCGAAACCTCGACCCTTCTAAGCTATAAAGAAAGTCCTCTAACTCTAAACTAGGTTGGCATCCATGGCCTCAGGGTAGTCTCTCAGAAAATGGTAGGGTGATCCAAAACCATATCATACCTTAGCATTCCTATAGCACTCTCCATGGTGCCTACGGCCACACTAGTCACAAACCAGTTCATGCGATCCTCTAGATGAACCTCCAGAACTCATAGCCGAAGATGAAGGATTAGGCCTTTGATGACCAACAAATTCAGACCTATGATCTAACCTTGCATACTAATTTGATGTTCCTCTACCTTGGTTCCATCTATTTTGGTTCCACTCGCAATAAGCCTGTGAATTGTTGGAGAAGTTATGAATCCTCCCACTCGAACCTCTATGCCCACTAGCCTGACCATAGGTTAAACCTTACATTTACTTAAGTGATTTGACACTAGTTGTCAAATAAAAAAACACCTTTGGTGGACCTGCACTCAGGTACTTCTAGATCTTCTTCCTCGAAGCCTTATGAAACCTCGAAACTCTGGGGTATACTTGCTCAGTTGCAGGAACTCTTGCTCATACTCAAAAATAAGTTAGTTTCCTTGAACTAGATGTGTGAACAGATCTCTCAAGCTATCCATATGGGCTTCACCCACATACTTCTTTTTGAGCTCATCAAGGAAGTCGTCCCAAGTGGGTCGGTTAGGGTACCATCCTAACTCCACGGTCTTTCACCATTTTTGAACATTTTCTTATTACAGAGAAATGATGCATTTCAGCTTATTTTTGGGTTCTAACCCCATATGGCACAAAATCCAATGGGTATCCCTCAACCATTGGTTTGCCTTGATTAAATTATCCTATCTCGATCCTAGGAAATTCGTCACACTATGATGGTGAAGCCTCTTGATCAGGGTCTCACGTGAGGTGGCAGAGGGTCTAAGAATAGTGCTCACTATGTGATGAAGGGTCCTTTGCATATGAGTGAAGTAGTTGGCCCCTTGATCCGTCTCATCCTCTGACCTTTTATCGGTCTCAAGAATATAGTCCTCATCATAACTCTCCTCTTGAGAGCCCCAACTTTCTTCACAAACATGCGCTCCTCTTGGCATGATTCAAACTCTGCACAGATGAACAACAAGGTTACCCCATTGAATATTCAACTTTAAACGAGTACATTATCGACTTATGGGTATGTATTCACTAGTTACCCATTTTTACAATTCTCTACTACCCTGGGGTTTCCTAGAACTAGCTAACCTAGGCTCTGATACCATAAAATGTAATGCCCTAAACCCAACATCACATTTGGGCCTCAAGCCCAAACCATTCATTAAATTTTGTAGCTAAATTTAGCCCATAACATAAGCATTTCCATAAATCTAACAACGTTTGGAAAATAGTCAATACAAAATAGATAAATCATTTGAATAGAGCTTCAAATTAAAACAAGTAATTAAAAGCATTTGACAAGATTAACAAATCCAAATAGAGTTACAGACATAAAACAAGGGTCCTATGAATACATTGCCCTACAAGCCTAAGTATTGTACTCTTGATCACATCGATGAACTAAAATCCTACTCTGATGGGATCCTTCAATATAATGCACCAACCTAAAAGCCTATAAACAGAAATAATGATTCCGAACGTTGAGCTCATAAAGCTTACTAGATACACCTCTACTCTACCATGCATCATGCAAATCATAAACATAAGCATGTAGCTAAGCAAAATGATATGACAATTAAAATGATATGTGGCGCTAACATTAGTCACCTAAACACATGCTAAAGAACATCATAACATTAATAGGGCACACAAGGCCAAACATACCATACCATATCAGCATAGGAGTGAGGGGCTCGGGTTACACAGTATTGGGAACATACACTTAATGGGTAAGGATGGGTCACGCAGCATCAAAACATACACCATGGGTGAGACTAGGTCACCTAACATCGGATCATACACCCATACTCAAAATTCCCCTCGAGTACATTCGAATGAGGTCGGGGTCACATAGAATCAATAACCTCCATTCGATATTTCATTTACCACCGGATCCCATCAAATGAGTGTCCACTTGGCACACCACATCAACAATTAAGTATACCATCCTATGGTTGCTATCAATATAAGTTACACCATACTTTTACCGAGTTCTTAAGTTTTATGCTCGAGTATAAAGATATTTCTTAGTTTCTCAATTTTACAACTCATTTTAGGCTACTAGGGGTCTATCAGATCAAACAATATAATTTTTCAACCTTTTCAGGCAAAAACTAACATTTTTGTGAAGATTTTCCAAAGGGTACTGATACCCTATCCCGTGTATCGATAGGCCTCACTGGGTATCAATACCCACTATACGCGTACCGATACTTGGCTTCTCAGGGAAGTAGATTGGCCGACAACCCCGTACTAGTACACGAGGAAGTGTATTGAAACCCCTTCAGTACTAATACACCCCCGAGCGTATCGATACTGATTTTTGCTACTAGAATTGATGGAACATGGGCAGTACTGATACGCCCTAAGCATACTGATACCCCCTTTAAAACCTGCTTGAGTTGCCACTCGATAAATGGGGTACCGATACTGGTCCATATTGTATCAGTACACGAGCCTAGAATTTGAATTCTAGTGCTTGCAAATCATCCCCAACACCCCCAAACCTTCATGGGAAGACCCCAAAATGAACTTACAAGTTATGAAAGGTAAATTAAGTAGATTTCTACCATTTTTACACCGTTTTAACATTAATTCCAATTTTCACCATTAACACCCATATTCAAGTACTCAAATCATCAAACAAGTAAACAAGGCATCATCCTTAGGATGTGAATGAAACAAAGGGAGTTGAAAGTGTACTAACCTTACTCCTACAGCTGAGAAAGAAGCTCCTAGCCCAACCTCAAGCTTTCCTCCTTTTCTTGAGCCTTGGGAAGCTTTTCCAACCCCTTTCACTACAAGAAGATGTTGCAAAACAAGTTACAAAATTGTTGGAAGGTTAGGGAACATAAAAAGAAGAGCTTAACAACAGGAAATTAAGCCAAAACTTCAATTTTTGTTCTTTCTCCTCACCTCCCAAAACCTATTTTTTATATTCTTCATCATTTCCCTTCATTCTTACCTTGCTAGATAGATCCTTGGGTGATGATCAATTCTCCCTTAACCATACGTCTGGGATTCTTGAAAGGATAAATATTGCACCTTTTGTTGATTCCTTGGGGAAGAGATGATGAAAAGGTTTAAGAGCCACAAAGGGGAAAATGAGATCAGCCCCTCAAAATTATGTAAAGAGAATTAATAGGGAAAAGCTTTTCTCTCTTTAAAATAAGAAATTACTCTTTTTCCCTTTTTCCTATTCCTCCATCTCATATCCAAACACAAACCAAAGCCCAACAACAATAAGAGGGCCTAAAAATGCCCCTTGAGCCACACACATGGCCCAACCACACGGCCTAACAACATGAATCGAGACTCAGGTGTATTCAATCTACGGAGTCTAAAATCCAGGTCGTTACAAGAACTCTAGTGTGCGACAATGGAATTTTAGTTATCTGCACCAACAATATACTCTGCAAGCTCTATTACAATCACAACAGAATAAAGTGCAACCACGATATTCTTTTTTTACAGAATTAATAATCGCAGTATGGTACACCGTCTCAAATACAATCACAGTATAGTCACTATGCTCCGTCATATATATATATGATCTATTTGCTCTTTTTGAAGAACTAATGTGCAAATATTTCTCTCAAACTGAAGCTCTTGTACAAGGCCATTTTTCTTTAATTTGTACTTTGGAAGCTCAACTTGGTTAGTTAGCAACTAATACAAACTCTCAACAATCGGGCACACTTCCCAGTAGTACTGAGAGTCCAATTAGCAAGGGAAAAGAACATTGCAAGTTTATCACTCTCCGTAGTGGTAAGTAAACTAGTGATGCGACTCAATAATCACCCATTTCTATTCAGGAGCGCGGGAGTCCTCAAACACTGAACAACCGTTGAAAGATGGAATAGAGGTTGGTATAGAGGATGTTATTCCTTCAATTATTACTTTGTTACCACTGGTTTTTCAATCTAAGTTGTCGGTGAAACTTAAGATGTTTCTGCAGTTAGAAGATACTCTATCTCCACCTTAACTTTAATGATTCAAGGATACCGAGTATGATAGTTAATTTAAATTTTTCAGTATACTTTACAACAACTCACGGTGCAAATTCCCTTGATGGATGCTCTTACTCAGATTCTAAATTATGCAAAGTTCATAAAGGAAATTTTATCTAAGAAGAAGAAACTAAGTGCAATAAACCATTACACTCACATAATAGTGTATTGCACTCATTTCTAATTCTTTGGCCAGGAAAATGAAAGACCCAAGCAGCTTTATTATTCCATGTTTTATTGGAAATAACTACTTGTTTT
This sequence comes from Hibiscus mutabilis, assembly GCA_019671005.1. Lineage (NCBI taxonomy): Eukaryota > Viridiplantae > Streptophyta > Magnoliopsida > Malvales > Malvaceae > Hibiscus > Hibiscus mutabilis. The sequence continues at coordinate 25,389,489 of CM033750.1, read as the reverse complement.
TAGCAATCGGGAGAACTCTTATTGATTTGTCAAAAGAATAACTCACCATGCGAGTTGATAATGATCTAAATACTTTTGGGATATTTAATTTATATCTTGGGAGGAATACATGAGAATGTCATCATCTTGATGTTTTAGAGGATCTCATTCACGAAGCTTGCATCACCATAGTATACTCATTGTTGATTACACTACGCTGACAATTGTTGAATAAAATCACACAAAGTCTGACAACATTATTAAAGTACTTACATTTGATGTTCGACACAAATGATAGATTGAATATTTAGATTTGGTAAACCGTACAATTCCTACTTCTAAACCATATGTTGAAAAAGCTCATATTCTGGACTTAAAAACCCTACCTGCTAATCCCAAGTATGTATTTCTTGGTGATAAGGATACACTCCCAGTTATTGTCTCTGCAACTTTAAATGGAGTTCAAGAGGCAAAGCTGATCAATATTCTTAATTAGTACAAACGAGTCATTGCTTGGCCTATTGAGGACATCAAAGGCATTAGCCCTTCTTTATGTATGCATAAGATCAAGTTAGACGATGACAAAAAAACAATCTATTAAACCTCAACATTGCCTCAATGTGGAGATGAAAGAAGTGGTAAACAAAGAAATTCTCAAATGGTTAGACACTGGTATTATCTATGCAATATCTGACAATGCATGGGCCAGGCCAAGCCATTGTGTTCCCAATAAAAATTGCATCACTTTTGTTTGTAATAATGCTGATGAATTGATCCTAACTCGTATTTCTATGGGTTGGCAAATTTTTATGGATTACAGAAGACTCAACGTGGCCATACGAAAAGATCATTTCCCACTTCCTTTTATTGATTAGATGCTTGATTGGGTTGCATACAAAGAGTATTATTATTTCTTAGATGGGTATTCTAGCTACAAGTAGATTTTTATTGCACCTAAAGACCAAGAAAAAACTATATTTACATGCCCATTTGGCACATTTGTTTTTCCTCGCATGCCTTTTGGTCTTTGTAATGCACTAGCTACATTTCAAATGTGCATGATGGCAATATTATCCGACATGATTAACAATTCCCTAGAAATTTTTATGGATGTTTTTTAAGTTTATGGGAATGATTTTGACTATTGCGTCGACAATATTGAGAGATTTTTGTAGCCATGTGATGACACTAATCTCGTCTTAAATAGGGAAAATGTCATTTTATGGTCACCGAAGGAATTGTGTTAGCCCATAGAATTTCTAAAGTAGGAATTAAGGTCGATAAAGCTAAGGTGGATGTCATAGAAAGATTGCCTCCACCAATTATTGTAAAAGCATTCAGAGTTTCCTTGGCCATGCTGGTTTTAACATGATATCTATTCATGAATTTTCAAAAATCACAAAGTCGTTATGTCTATTGCTGGAGCAAAATAGAAAATTTATCTTTGACGATGCATGTCTGGGTGTATTCAATCAAATTAAGAAATAGCTCGTGAACACACCAATTGTTATTACACCCAACTGGGAGCAACCTGTTGAACTTATATGTGATGCCAATGACTTTGCTATTGGAGCAGTTCTAGGTCTAAGATGAGACAAGATATTCCAAGCAATATATTATGCTAGTAAGACTCTTACTGAGGCTTAGATTAATTACACAACCATAGAGAAAGAGCAATTAGAAGTAATCTTTTCTTTTGACTAGTTTTGTTCCTACCTTGTCGGTGCGAAAGTTACAGTGTTCACTGATCATTCAGCTTTGAGATGCATTTTTGCTAAGAAAGATGCAAAACCAAGGTTAATTCGATGGATCTTGTTGTTGCAATAGTTCGACATCGAGATAAAAGATTAAAAAGGTTTCAAAAATCTAGTTGTTGATCATCTCTCAAGATTAGAATCGGGCAGTGAAGATGGAAATAAAATTCAAATTGTTAACGCATTCCTAGATGAAAAACTGTTTGTTGTGGATGCAATACTATGGTATGCTGATTTTGTCTATTATTTTGTGTGTGGAAAGAGACATCTAGGTGTCACTGGGCATAAGAAAGCAAGATTCCTTCTTGATGCAACCAAATATTATTGAAATGCACCTTATTTGTTCAAAGTTTGCTATGATAACATAATTAGGCGTTGCGTTCTAGAAGAAGAAATGATACCAATTTCAAGACATTGTCACGATGCTCAGTTTGGAGGTCAGTTTGGTGGTATACGAACTCCTGCAAAAATCCTTCAGTCGGGATTTTATTGGCCATCATTTTTTAAACATGCCCACGAGTTTTCACAACGATGTGATCGTTGTTAGCGCACAGGATCAATAACCAGACAAAATAAGATGCCATAATAATCAATTATGGAGATTGAACTATTTGATGTTTGGGGTTTGGTTTAATGGGTCCTTTTCCAAATTCTTTTGGTAATCTCTATATTTTAGTTGCTGTGGAATATGCCAACATGGTTTTAAAAATTTTCCACAAGCATATACTCACTGCCACAACCCGATTTTAGCCCCAAATCAAAAACCCTAATTTTATAATTACCAATTTTTGAAACACTAATTTTTGAGATTTTTGAAAATGATTCCATAAAGAAAACTAAAGATCAAAATTTGGATTTTGGTGTCAAAGTCGTAATTTATAAAAGTTTAAGAATAATTTTGGTGTTTTCTAAATCATATGATCATTATGTAATTTTTCGGAATTTGTGACTTTATTTCTAAACTCTTTTGAAGATCATGGAGTTTAGCCCCATTTATAGCTTTCATTATATGTATAAATATTTATGTGACTTGGAGTCTCTCGAAACCCTAACACCCAACCGCCGCCTTCTACAAATTACTTCTTCCCCAAACCCCAACGCCATGCTTTTTGTCACGTGGCTAGAATTCCAACCAGCCCACCGTGCGACCTTAGGCGATGTGACTCAAGACAAACGCTTAAGTAAGCCTTTTCAACCCTCTCGGAAGATCAAACTTCCCAAGCACCGACAAACGCAAAGTGTTCTACGCGGAATCGGATCAAAAGAGATGAGCGAAGAAGAACTTCGAAAGAACGCTCATGAACAAAGAAAAGAACACAAGAACACTCAGAGGATTTAGAGTAAATGCCTTTATTCCTTGGAAACTTGGATACTTCAAATGAGGAGGGTAAGGCCTCTATTTATAGTTGAGTTCCCCCTAATCTGACGATCTATACAAATTTACATCGACGGTCGAGATTGATCTTATCTAATCAAATCTCAATTTCAAATCTCTAATTATCACAAACATTATCTATATATTATATTTCAAATAAATAGATGATGCTTTGACCGAATTACCCTCTTGAATTCTCCACGGATCGGGCTAGGTCTGGTGGTCTCTTTGGGCCCAAGATCTCTATCTGAACCTCTTGGGAACCCTGGTGTGCACCCCGTGGTGCCAATGACTCGGGCCTCGGCTGACGGCCCGTGACAATCTCCCCACCAAACTTCGCGACCTCCCAACTCGGAATCTGGCTTGATTGTCCCCCCATAAGGATCGCTCTCCCCATAAAGAGCACCGAAATCTGATTCGGATGTCCCCCCATAAGGACTGCTCGCCTTGGCTCGCACCGCCATGCAAAATTTCCCATCCCAGGTACATCTTGATCGTAGGAACTCTTTCCTACCAGTTCTAACTTGCCCCGATCTGGACTCTCCCGATCCTTGTGCACAAACTTGGATGCCTTCACGTTGAACACCGAACGAACCTTCGGAACTCTGAACGGTTGCTTCGGCCAGCACCAAGTCTTGGCAACTCCATCTGATGGTTTAGGTTTTCTGCGCCCTACACCCAACAAATTCGGCAAATCAAACTGTAAAACACTATCACCGTGCTCAAGACGTACCTCACTCCTTTTCCCGGCATTTGCTCTACACATCAATCCTTCTTCCCTGAAGTTTGATGCCCCATTGCTTCTCAGCAATGCAAATCCCATCGACACTTCTCTCCCATTGAAGTTCGATGCCTCGGCCACCTCACTCATGGATGGCTCCTCGACGGCCTTCATGCCAACTGCCTCGGGCAACTCTCGCCCATCCAAGGTAGTGTCCCCAACTGTCGCCTCCAACTCGATGCCTCCTTGGCTTGGAGCATCTTCAACAAGCTGAATGGCTGTCAGCTTCTTGGTTCCTCGCTCGTTGTCTCGGCACACAGGCACAACGCACCGTTGTCTCGGATCCAAGATGCACACGACATTGGCATACGAAATGATGAGAGCTTCAATACGGTCAAGGAAGTTTAGTCCCAAAATAAAATCAAAGTCATCTAGCTCGATTACCTCGAAATTCTCCTTGGCCTTCCAATCCCCAATCTGCAACTCAATCTTCCGCACTGTCCCCACAACTGGAACTTCCCTTGAATTTACCGCCTTGATCTTACCGTTTGAATCCACAACTTTAAGACCAAGCTTCTCGGCACCCTTCCTGGACATGAACAAATTGCTTGCCCCGTTGTCCACCAAAGCACTCCTCGATCGTCCCACCATGTTGATGTCGAAAAACATCAACCCATTCTACTTCTGGCCCTGCCTCGCCTTGACAGAATCTAATATCATCGAGCCAAGCTTCGTAGCCTCGTCACTCTCAGGCTCGTCCTCCTTGGACTTCTTAACTCGATCAGGGCATTCTCGCGCTAAATGCGGCCCCTTACATCAGTAACATTTTTGATGTACTTTTTCCACCCTCGGCTTCCCTCCTTTGATGCTAGCGATTGCACCAACTCTACCGAGTTCTCCATTTGACTCGTCGTCCTCATAGACAATGACATCGAGGCGGCTCCTCTTCTTCGGACAGTCTTTCACTATGTGTGGACCATCACAATGGTAGCACCTTATGGATCCTCGATCCTTCCGATCATCTGGTTTCGCGTACCGGTTTGGCTTGGTCGATGGCCTCTCCTTGCCATCATCGCTACTATCTTCGGACACGTCCTCGTCTCTCCCACCAATACCCTTACCATGGGGCTTGGAAGACTTGGACTCCATGGACTTGTAAGCACTATAATCAATCAAGGACTCCGCAATGGCTAGGGCTTTGGAAAGTTCCTACACATCCCTCCGCTCTAACTCGATCCTGGCCCATGGCTTCAATCCATCCATAAACGTGAAAAGCGCATCCTTCTCACACAAGCCGAGGATAAGGAGTTGTAGCTCACTAAACTCCTGGATGTAATCCGCAATGGATCCATCGTGTCGAAGCCTCCTAAACTTGGTCATGGCTTCTTTCTCCGTGTTACTCGGGCAAAACTGCTGCTTGAACTCCTCCCATGTTCCAACGCCCGTGCCCCCACTATTCTCATCAAGGCACCTACATCGCCACCATAACAAAGAAACGTCAGTCAAGTAAACAACAACAATATTTACCTTCTCGGTATCGTCTGTGATGCTCATTGCCCGGAAGTACCGCTCTATGCACCAAATGAAGTTCTCAACATCTTTCGTCGACCGGTTCCCCTTGAACTCTCTTGGCTTCGGAATGTCCTTCATCGGTCTAGGTGTCGTCGTGGTTAACACACCGTTCCGCATGGCAGCCTGATAAACCATCACTTCCGCCTTCAGATCCACCATTTCCACCTCAATACCTTCAGCATGGCTTCGAGAGCATCTCTCTTTCCCTCTCACTGATCACCCTGGTCATCCAGCTCCTCGATCCGTGTATCCACCACGTCGAGTCGCTCCACAGAATCCTTCATAGATCCCTCAAGCCTGGTGACCCTCTCCTATAGTGCCGACAACTTGTCCCTCGAGTTTACTCGACTTCCTTTGTCCGCTTGGGTCTCCACACCCTTCTGGCTTGCTGTAGCATTTTCTCCCTTCTTTGGTGCCATCTCTACTCGATGCTTCGTGCCTTGAACTAGCTCACGTCGCTCGAACAAGGCTCTGATACCAACTGTCACGTGGCTAGAATTCCAACCAGCCCACCGTGCGGCCTTAGGAGGTGTGACTCAAGACAAACGCTTAAGTAAGCCTTTTCAACCCTCTCGGAAGATCAAACTTCCCAAGCACCGACAAACGCAAAGCGTTCTATGCGGAATCGGATCAAAAGAGATGAGCGAAGAAGAACTTTGAAAGAACGCTCAAGAACAAAGAAAAGAACACAAGAACACTCAGAGGATTTAGAGTAAATGCCTTTATTCCTTGGAAACTTGGATACATCAAATGAGGAGGGGAAGGCCTCTATTTATAGTTGAGTTCCCCCTAATTCGACGGTCTATACAAATTTACATCGACGGTCGAGATTGATCTTATCTAATCAAATCTCAATTTCAAATCTCTAATTATCAGAAACATTATCTACATATTATATTTCAAATAAATAGATGATGCTTTGGCCGAATTACCCTCTTGAATTCTCCACGGATCGGGCTAGGTCTGGTGGTCTCTTTGGGCCCAAGATCTCTATCTGAACCTCTTGGGAACCCTGGTATGAACCCCGTGGTGCCAATGACTCGGGCCTCAGCTGACGGCCCGTGACATTTTCCTCTTCACCCCAAAACAAAACAGCATGTCGATCCCTGCCAAACAATGTTTTAGTTCTAGTGTTTTCTAATTTTTTAGAAAGATTAAAGACATTACATGGAACCCTCCACTATGCCATCTCCAATCTCCATGTTGCTATTGTACACAAGGAACCACGTGAATTAGATTAAAGTTTTTAAGGTTCTAAAATCTCCAAAACAATGCTGAACCCATATATGCCGTTTGCTCAGATCCCCAACTCTAACGAATACGATTGGACTCCACCAAATCCAAGTCGTGTGATCCTCTCTAACACCGTAGCTGAGTGACCTTTCTAAGCCACAGAGCCTAAATCTAGATTCTTATAATTCTAGTACGAGAACTAGTCGGCAACAAGGTGAGGCTATGATCAAGTGGAACTTTGACATTGTGACTGGTAATTGTATGGTGTGTCTTTCCCCTTGTCTTCGTAAATTAATTATAAGTGTTAGCGTGTGATTTTCCCCATCTTTGTTTCTAATAATTTCTTTAAAAGTTTGTTTGGTGTTTTAATACGTGTGTTCCTTATTGTGTTTTATATATCGATGATTTTATTTGTGACATTAATTTATATTGTGTTCATATTTTTACATGTGGTGTGGTTTGATGAAAATTTCATTTATTCATACTTGAGTATGAGATTTAACTAAACATCGGATTTATCGAACTGTGTAACATCAGATTTATTGAACTATATTGTTGAGACTAGTAAAAAATTAATTTTACGTCATTGTGTACATGGGTTGGGATTGTACGGAGGAAGCAGTGGTCCTTACCACACATCAACTGGAGGATGTCGTGAGGGGTTCTAGGAACCTACCTCTTCTTATGGCGACTGTAGTTGGGTGCACTGCATTGTGCTTGTGACATCATAGCATGTGTCATTGAGACTTGATTATGTATTTCCTGAGATGTTACGTATGACCTATATTGTGATTGTGACTAATGACATTTACACATGTGATTTGATATTTTGATAATATTGTTACGTCATATATATTTTACGTTAGTGTTATGTTCATTAATATATTGTCTTGTATGTTTGTGATTAGGTTCGCATTGGGCTTTTAGCTCACCTCCTCTTCAGTCTTTCCCTTTTAGATATTTCTAGATGATTTATCAATTCAGCATTCGGAGGATCAAAGTCTCAATTTTTTGGTTTTAAGTAATTAAATGGTATTTTAAATTTATTTTTAGTTGTGGCATGAATATTGGTTTACGTTATTTTAAAAAAGAATTATTTATTTTTTATTTTATTATAAAATAGTTTAAAAATATTTTTGAATTGTTTACTATAGAGTAAAGTTTTAAATTGTCACTCTCTAAATTCAACCAAATCATCTAGGCCAGGTTTAGGGGGTTATATTTAGTGATATTAGAGCCAAGTTTAATCTCTCGGGTTGTACGAGTCACTTCGTTTTCTGGAATATTTACTAAAAAAATGAAAATTTATTTCAAAAATTAATTATGATATTTATATTTTGTTTATTATAAGATATTTATTAAATTATCGTTATATATTCTTTTTAAATTAAAGTATAATTTTTAAAATTGGTTTTCTTGAGGGTTAAGTTTCAATCATAACTTCCTAAATTTGGTCTTTTCTTTTAGGCCAGGTTTAGGGGGGTTACACTCACCCATTTTGCGACACCGAAGGCATTAATTAGTGATAAAGGAAAGCATTTTCATTGCAATCAAGTGGCTGTTGCGTTAAAGAGATATGGAGTACATCATAGACTCACTATAACCTATCATCCTTGTAATACCCCAAAATTTACAATACTGTTTAAGGGTCATTTAGTACTAAGATAAAGGCTTAAAAGCTAACTTAGTGACTAAAATGATAAAAATGCAAAACTTAGGATTTCTTTAATTATGGATTCTAGAGAAGGAATTTCTAAGAATTTTGAGTACCATGAGATAGAGGATAACCAAATTAGGGTACTCGTAAAGTTTGGTAATAATCCAAGGAAATTTGGAATGGGAATTCAAGGTTAAAGTTTAGTGACCAAAATGATAAGTTTTCAAAACTTGTATGGTACAAGTTAAAACATGAAAAGTTGAAGGACCAAAGTTGTAATTTCCCAAAAGTTAGGTGTTTTATTTTATAAATGGATAGAGCACCTATAGGTGTGGACCGAAAGTGGAATTACTGGTTTGATCCGATATTTCGAATATTGGGAAATCACAGTCAAAGTTTAAGTGGAATTCGGATTCCCAGATCGAACTGAAAAATTATAAAATTTTACCATAAGATAGAGAAAGGTTTTATGCAAAACTCTAGAAATGTGAGTTTGGTTATCAGAAGTGGCTTTCTTGGGTCACATTGTTTTAACCGAAGGGATCCACGTCGACCCTAAAAAGATACAACCCATTGTGGAAGGGAAGGTCCCATGTCAGTACTTTAGATTGATAAAAAGGAATCAGTCCGAGTTAATATTATTCATATGGATAGCCGATTAAAAATATTAAGATAAATTGTATCTAATAAAGATTTCGGGTAATTATCGTTATATTTGGACCGAGTCAAAATTTTAAGTTTGACTTTATAAATATGGAATATTTTATTTGATAATATTATTTATTTTCCAGATATGGAAATAAGGAATTTTTTTAAAATTTTTTTGATAGCCCGACTAAAGGGAAGTCATAGTAGAAGTAGTAAGTGAATATCGAGAAATCGGATCGAATCGAAATTTCAGAGGTTGTTCCATAAGTCACGAAAAATTCATAAAATATTATTTTTATGAATAAATTATTAATTGGTTGATTTTGATCTAACTAGAATAGTTGGATTTTTACAAAATGGCAAAATTAGTGATTTAAGTGACTAGTTTTGGTAATTTAGTCACAATGGCAATTTTGAAATATTTTGAAAGTATCATGTCAAAGCATTACTCTATATCGGTTAGAGTTGAATGAAATTTGGTTGGAATTGAACTAGAATGACAACTTGTAAATTATGATTCAGTTGGATGTTAATTTTGGAATAAGGACTAAATTGAATAAAAAATTTAATTTATCAATTACATGTGGCATAAATTAATAAAAGATGAACAAAATGTTCATCTTCTTCAACCCTATTTTCAAAAACCATCGGGAAAGGGAGAGAAAATACACAATTTTCTCCAAGCATTTTTAAGGTTCCCGAACAAGATTCAAGGTATGTTTTTGGTAGAAAGTTAAAATATTTTCAATTCTCTTTCATTTGATAGTAATTTTATCAAGAATTATGAAGATTTGATTATGTTCTTGAAGAGAGAGAAAATAGGGTTTCATGTTCCATGTTTAGATTGAAGATTGATCTATGTAAATATAGTGTTGTAGAGATGAAATCAAGCTCGGGTTGTGATTAATTTTATGTTTAAGGATTAAAAACCCTAACCCTATAATATGGGATTTTATTTAGGGTTTTAAAATTGATGATGAAAATGAAAGATTGATGATATTAGAAGCTTGATTTTGATGTTAGAATGAAAAATCCTCAACTAGTCCTTTAAGCGACCATTTCGGCATACATGGGGAAATTTGGAGAAATATTGTGAAAATTATCCTAATGAGGGATTTGAAGAGATTATGAACTTAGAAGCTTGATTATGGTTTTGGACTAAAATAAAGTCATTAGAAATCATCGATACCCTTTTCGGCTTGTAGAGAAATTATGGGAAAAATATTTTGAAATTATTATGATTATGAGATTTTATGATTCGAATATGTTGCATAAAGTTAGAATTGAAATTAGAATCCAAGGGATTAAATTCACAAGAAAAGAAATGGCAAGGGACCATTTCGACAGCCCTGATTAATTAAAGAACCAATTCAGCTTTGGTCTAAAAGTAAGGGAAAATGTGAAAAAATTATAGAAATGTTGGATTAATTATTCGATACAAGTTTGCAAGTTTATGTTTAAAATTAGTGACTAAAAAGTCACTTTGGTAAAAGTTAGTGGATGAAGGGTATTGAATAAAAGTTAGTGAAAAAATGATAGAATTATTGAATAATTGTGATTCGAGCTGGAATAAATTGTAAAATGTACAAAATGGTCATTAGGGACCATAATGAACAATTCGACATTATTAAAGGAAAAAGTGAAAATTTTTGGAAATATTCTATATTCGGATAATTATACTAGTATAGTATAGTTAAGCAATGTTAGATTAAAAATCTAACACAAATATTATTATGTATGTTCAAATGGTACTAAACAGCTATTGACGAGGCTAAGAGTACTAGATCAAAAGAAAGCAAGGAGAAAATATCGAAATAGCTTAGTGAGGCTAATATCATGCATGGCCCAGGTGAGTGCATTTTTACTTATTTATATGTATGTGATATAAGTGAGTGCATTTTTATTTATTTTATATATGTGATATGAGGGAGACTTGCGAAAATCGACCTTGATATTAATGAAAATGTATGTTGATCAAAGTTATGTAAACAACATGAGATATTAAATGGCATATGTGATACATTGATATGGCATAATGATTTATCTAAGATAAATCGAATTTTAGATTTTTGGTATGAACTGCGCATTATCGAACTATGGATGATAGTATTGATGGATTGGATATTGAATGTGAAAATATTATATTGTTATGCCCAAGTACTAGTGTGAGAGTCTTTGGTATAATTGGATATGCATAGAGCCTTAGCAGCTGCATTCTAGCACTACGGTGCGTTCCAGACACTTTGGCATTGACTTCAAACACTACGGTGTTATTTAGACACTTCAGTGTTGACATCAGACGCTACGGTATTGCAGACACTACGGTGTTGTTTAGACACTTTGGTGCAGACTAGCGCAAAAGGTGCGATAATGATGAACAAAGGGCATCCTTGAGTACGTACTCACCATCAAACGCTACGACGTTGCAAACATTACGGTGTCGTTATGATGTCTCGTATACTATAGGTTCACATGAAATTGTAGTTTAGGCTATAATTCATGAAATGCTTTTATGCATGTGGATAGGCCAGTAAGTCAATCGTATTTCCTACTGATAAAGTAAGAAGGACATTAAGACTTTGGATATATCTACATACAATTATAATTTATATTGATGCTTTGAACATGGAAAGTTGATTATAATGTTGATTTTGCCAAAGTACTATTGTGAAATCTTTGGTATAGTTGGATATACATAGAGTCCTAGTAATTGCGTCCTAGCACTACGGTGCGTTTCAGTCACTTCGGTGTCGACTTAGACGCTACAGTGTTGTTCAGACACTTCGCTGTTGTTAGCACAAAAAGTGCGATTATGAGGAGCAAAGAGCGTCCTCAAGTACGTACTCATCTTAGTCGCTTCAACGATGCAGACGCTACGACGTCGTAGACACTACGGTGCCGTGATGACTCGAGTACCATAGCATCACATGATTTTGTACTTTGGGCTGTAATACTTGAAATGCATTTATGCAGGTAATTAAGCTAAAAAGCTTAACGTACACAAGACTGGTAAGACAGATCGAATCCTATGATTTGAATATTATATTGGTTTAATGAACTATAAATGTAAGGTAGTTCTATGGATGATAAAATGTTATCAACTGCAATTGGAAATCACTTGCCATTTTGCAAGGTTGTGTTATTTATAATCATTGTTTTATATTGTTATGATTATGCCTTACTAAGTTAAACTTAGCGTGTGTTTCGTATCACACGTAGGTACTTCAGACTAGATAGCAGAGGAGGAGCTGCACATCATTGGATCAAGTTAGCCTACATTATTAGTAAGTATCACCACATCCTACTCTAGTGGGGCATGTATAGATATTAAATATATAGCTATTTTGTATTTCTAAATTTTTGTACTCTACTTATAAGTTAATGTGGATGTATGATCTAAAAACATGATTTAGTTTGAGGAATTAAGAATATTAGAAAATATGCTTTAAACGACTTTAAACATAGTTGATTGTTTATCGCGTAGTTATTTTAAAATCAAGAAAGGGTCTAGGCAGCACACATAGTTTTCACCCTAAATTTTATTTTCATTTTAATAATTTCTTAAAGTATTTTATAAACCAATTCAGGTTCGAAACTAGGCGACTCTAGATAGATTTGTAATTTAGTGAAAATCGAGAAAAGGTTGTTTAATCAATTTAGTTTTACATAAAAAAATTTACAAGTCTGAAAATCAGTGTAAATCAGTTAGTATCATCTTTAATGTGTATTTGAATATCGAATATACGTTGAGGGTGTTACATTTAGTGGTAACAGAGCAAAGGTTTAGCCGATTCTGGAGGTTAAACCGAGTCCAATATGATTTTGCTAAAATGTACATGCCCTTAGGATGTGATGTTACTGATGTATTACTTGCATAACTTGATGTAGCTCCTCAATAGTATGAATAAGACTCTAATGGCTATAAGAAAAATAAGATACTATTAGATTTCATCAGTTGACGAATTTCGAGGGTTAAGAAAAAAGTCATAGTGGATATAACACAATGAAATAAATATGGTAGTTAACTCCTATCCAGGATGAGTTATTTGTATAATAGAGAACTGGTACAATAATTATAAGATGTTAGTCTCTAAGATCTGTATTTGCACTTACGCTTATAATAGCATAAGTTATAAGAAATTTTGAGAGAGTAAGGGCTCATACGCATATTTTAAGGTAAAAGGTAGTCATAGGACGGTAAGCTTATGATTAAATAGAATTACGATTGTTATTAATAAATTAAGATAGTCAGATATGAAAAGTTAGAAAAAGAAGAAGTATTCTTATTCTGGAAATACGTATTTGTAAAGTGGCTAAACATGAAATTGCTGGAGATTACTACAGATGTAATCTGGCAGCCTGCTTAAGAGAAGCTGAAGGCTGAAAATATGAAAATTTAGAGTATGAAGGGAATAAGTTAAGAGATGATATTACTGATTAGGAAAGGCTAATATAGTAGCTGATGCTCTTAGCTGAAAAATGTTCTTTATTCCGCATGCTATCCCTTCAATTATTACTTTGTTACCACTGGTTTTGCAATCTATGTTGTCGTTGCAACTTAAGATGTCGCCGCAGTTAGAAGATACTCAATCTCCACCTTAACTTTAACGATTCAAGGATACCGAGTTTGATAGTTAATTTAAATTTTTTGGTATACTTTATAACAACTCATGGTGCGAATTCCCTTGATGGATGCTCTTACTCTGATTCTAAATTATGCAAAGTTCATAAAGGAAATTTTATCTAAGAAGAAGAAACTAAGTGCAATAGAAACCATTACACTCACAGAATAGTGTATTGCACTCATTTCTAATTCTTTGCACGGGAAAATGAATGACCCAATCAGCTTTATTATTCCATGTTTTATTGAAAATCACTACTTCAGCAAAGCTCTTTGTGATCTTAGAGCTAGTATTAATTTGATGCCATTATCTACTTTTCAGAAGCTAGACATTGGACAGATAAAACCTATTACGGTCATATTGCAATTAGCTAATAGGTCTTTGACTCATCCAAATGGGCAAATTAAAGATATGCTTGTGATTGTGGATAAATTTATATTTTTTTAGATTTTATTATTCTTGACTGTGAAGCAGATAAAAATGTTATTATTCTTGAACACTTGTTTTTAGCAATCGGGAGAACTCTTATTGATTTGCCAAAAGGATAACTCACCATGCGAGTTGATAATGATCTAATTACTTTTGGGATATTTAATTTATATCTTGGGAGGAATACAGGAGAATGTCACCATCTTGATGTTTTAGAGGACCTCATTCAAGAAGACTTGCATCACCATAGTATACTCATTGTTGATGACACTACGTTGACAATTGTTGAAGAAAATCTCCCAAAGTGTCACAGCATTATCAAAGTACTTACATTTGATGTTCGACGCAAATGATAGATTGAATATTTAGATTTGGCAAACTGTACAATTCCTACTTCTAAACCATCTGTTGAAAAAGCTCATATTCTGGACTTGAAAACCCTACCTTCTAATCCCAAGTATGTATTTCTTGGTGATAAGGATACACTCCCAGTTATTGTCTCTGCAACTTTAAATGGAGTTCAAGAGGCAAAGTTGATCAATATTCTTAATCAGTACAAACAAACCATTTCTTGGCCTATTGAGGACATCAAAAGCATTAGCCATTCTTTATATATGCATAAGATCAAGTTGGACGATGACAGAAAAACAATCTATTAAACCTCAACATTGCCTCAATGTGGAGATGAAAGAAGTGGTAAAGAAAGAAATTCTCAAATGGTTAGACACTGGCATTATCTATGCAATATCTGACAATGCATGGTCCAGGCCAAGCCATTGTGTTCCCAATAAAAGTGGCATCACTTTTGTTCGTAATGATGCTAATGAATTGATTCCAACTCGTAGGTTGGTGAATTTTTATGGATTACAGAAGACTCAACGCGGCCACACGAAAAGATCATTTCCCACTTCCTTTTATTGATCAGATGCTTGATTGGCTTACATAAAAAGAGTATTATTATTTCTTAGATGGGTATTCTAGCTACAAGTAGATTGTTATTGCACATGAAGACCAAGAAAAAACTATATTTATATGCCCATTTGGCACGTTTGCTTTTCGGCGCATGCCTTTTGGTCTTTGTAATGCACTAGCTACATTTCAAATGTGCATGATGGCAATATTCTGCGACATGATTGACAATTCCATGGAAATTTTTATGGATGTTTTTTAAGTTTATGGGAAGGATTTTGACCATTGCGTCGACAATATTGAGAGAGTTTTGTAGCTATGTGATGACACTAATCTCGTCTTAAATAGGGAAAAATGTCATTTTATGGTCACAGAAGGAATTGTGTTAGGCCATAGAATTTCTAAAGTAGGAATTGAGGTCGATAAAGCTAAGGTGGATGTCATAGAAAGATTGCCTCCACCAACTAATGTAAAAGGCATTCAGAGTTTCCTTGGCCATGCTGGTTTTAACATGATATCTACTCATGAATTTTCAAAAATCACAAAGTCGTTATGTCTATTGCTGGAGCAAAATAGAAAATTTATCTTTGACGATGCATGTCTGGGTGTATTCAATCAAATTAAGAAATAGCTTGTGAACACACCAATTGTCATTGCACCCAACTGGGAGCAACCTATTGAACTTATATGCGATGTCAATGACTTTGCTATTTGAGCAGTTCTAGGTCTAAGATGAGACAATATATTCCATGCAATATATTATGCTAGTAAGACTCTTACTGAGGCTCAGATTAATTACACAACCATAGAGAAAGAGCAATTAGCAGTAATCTTTGCTTTTGACTAGTTTTGTTCCTACCTTGTCTGTGCAAAAGTTACAGTGTTCACTGATCATTCAGCTTTGAGATACATTTTTGCTATGAAAGATGCAAAACCAAGGTTAATTCAATGGATCTTGTTGTTGCAAGAGTTCGACATCGAGATAAAAGATTAAAAAGGTTTCAAAATTCTAGTTGTTGATCATCTCTCAAGATTAGAATCGGCAACGAAGATGGAAATAAAATTCAAATTGTCGACGCATTCCTAGATGAAAACCTGTTTGTTGTGGATGCAGCACTATGATATGTTGATTTTGTCTGTTATTTAGTGTGTGGAAAGACACCTCTAGGTGTCACTGGGCATAAGAAAGCAAGATTCCTTCTTGATGCAACCAAATATTATTGAAATGCACCTTATTTGTTCAAGGTTTGCCATGATAACATAATTAGGCGTTGCGTTCTAGAAGAAGAAATGATACCAATTTTACGACATTGTCACGATGCTCAGTATGGAGGTCACTTTGGTGGTATACGAACTGCTGCGAAAATCCTTCAGTCGGGATTTTATTGGCCATCATTATTTAAACATGCCCACGAGTTTGCACAACCATGTGATCGTTGTTAGCGCACAGGATCAATAACCAGACAAAATAAGATGGCATAATAATCAATTATGGAGATTGAACTATTTGATGTTTGGGGTTTGGATTTCATGGGTCCCTTTCCAAATTCTTTTGGTAATCTCTATAATTTAGTTGTTGTGGATGATGCCAACACGATTTTAAAAATTTTCCACAAGCATATACTCACAGTCACAACCCGATTTTAGCCCCAAATCAAAAACCCTAATTTTATAATTCCCAATTTTTGAAACCCTAATTTTTTAGATTTTTGAAAATGATATCATAAAGAAAACTAAAGATCGAAATTTGGTTTTTGGTGTCAAAGTCGTAATTTATAAAAGTTTAGGAATAATTTTGGCATTTTCTAAAACATATGATCATTATGTAATTTTTCAGAATTTGTGACATTATTTCTAAACTCTTTTGAAGATCATGGAGTTTAGCCCCATTTATAGCTTTCATTATATGTATAAATATTTCCGTGACTTGGAGTCTCTCGAAACCCTAACACCCAACCGCCGCCTTCTACAAATTACTTCTTCCCTAAACCCAACGCCATGCTTTTCCTCTTCACCCCAAAACAAAACAGCATGTCGATCCCTGCCAAACCATGTTTTAGTTCTAGTGTTTTCTAATTTTTTAGAAAGATTAAAGACATTACATGGGACCCTCCACTATGCCATCTCCAATCTCCATGTTGCTATTGTACACAAGGAACCACGTGAATAAGATTAAAGTTTTTAAGGTTCTAAGATCTCCGAAACAATGCTGAACCCATATATGTCGTTTGCTCAGATCCCCAACTCTAACGAATACGATTGGACTCCACCGAATCCAAGTCGTGTGATCCTCTCTAACACCGCAGCCGAGTGACCTTTCTAAGCCACAGAGCCTAAATCTAGATTCTTATAATTCTAGTACGAGAACTAGTTGGCAACAAGGTGAAGCTATGATCAAGTGGAACTTTGACATTGTGACTGGTAATTGTATGGTGTGTGTCTTTTCCCTTGTCTTCGTAAATTAATTATAAGTGTTAGTGTGTGATTTTCCCCATCATTGTTTTGTAATAATTTCTTTAAAAGTTTGTTTGGTGTTTTAATACTTGTGTTCCTTATTGTGTTTTATATATCGATGATTTTATTTGTGACGTTAATTTATATTGTATTCATATTTTTGTGATGTGGTTTGATGAAAATTTCATTTATTCATACTTGAGTATGAGATTTAACTAAACATCACATCATATTTATTGGATTATGAAACATCAAATTTATTGAACTATATGGTTGAGACTAGTAAAAAATTAATTTTACGACATTGTGTACATGGGTTGGGATTGTACGGAGGAAGTAGTGGTCTTTACCGCACATCGACTGGAGGATGTCGTGAGGGGTTCTAGGAACCTACCTCTTCTTATGGCGACTGTAGTTGGGTGCACTGCATTGTGCTTGTGACATCATAGCATGTGTCATTGAGACTTGATTATGTATTTCCTGAGATGTTGCGTATGACCTATATTGTGATTGTGACTAATGACATGTACACATGTGATTTGATATTTTGATAATATCGTTACGTCATATATATTTTACGTCAGTGTTATGTTCTTTAATATATTGTCTTGTATGTTTGTGTATTCGGACCACACTAGGCTTCTAGCTCACCTCCTCTTCAGTCTTTCCCTTTTAGATATTTCTAGATGATATTATCAATTCAGCATTCGGAGGATCGAAGTCTCAATTTTTTGGTTTTAAGTAATCAAATGGTATTTTAAATTTATTTTTAGTTGTGGAATGAATATTGGTTTACGTTATTTTCAAAAAGAATTATTTATTTTTTATTTTATTATAAAATACTTTAAAAATATTTTTGAATTGTTTACTATAGTGTAAAGTTTTTAATTGTCACTCTCTAAATTCAACCAAATCATCTAGGCCAGGTTTAGGGGGTTATATTTAGTGATATTAGAGCCAAGTTTAATCTCTCGGGCTGTATGAGTCACTTCGTTTTTTGGAATTTTTTACTAAAAAATGAAAATTTATTTTGAAAACTAATTATGATATTTATATTTTATTTATTATAAAATATTTATTAAATTATCTTTATATATTCTTTTAAAATTAAAGTATCTTTTTTAAAATTGGTTTTCGTGAGGGTTAAGTTTCAATCATAACTTCCTCAATTTGGTTTTTTCTTTTAGGCCAGGTTTAGGGGGTTACACTCACCCATTTTGCGACACTGAAGGCATTAATTAGTGATCAAGGAAAGCATTTTCATTGCAATCAAGTGGCTGTTGCGTTAAAGAGATATGGAGTACATCATAGACTCACTATAACTTATCATCCTTGTAATACCCCAAAATTTATAGTACTGTTTAAGGGTCATTTAGTACTAAGATAAAGGCTTAAAAGCTAACTTAGTGACTAAAATGATAAAAATGTAAAAGTTAGGATTTCTTTAATTATGGATTCCCGAGAAGGAATTTATGAGAATTACGAGTACCATGAGATAGAGGATAACCAAATTAGGGTACTCGCAAAGTTTGGTAATAATCCAAGGAAAATTGGAATGGGAATTCAAGGTTAAAGTTTAGTGACCAAAATGATAAGTTTTCAAAACTTGTATGGTATAAGTTGAAATATGAAAAGTTGAAGGACCAAAGTTGTAATTTCCCAAAATTTAGGTGTTTTATTTTATAAATGGATAGAGCATCTATTGGTGTGGACCGAATATGGAATTACTGGTTTGATCCGAAATTTCGAATATTGGGAAATCACGGTCAAAGTTTAAGTGGAATTCGGATACCCATATCGAACTGAAAAATTATGAAATTTTACCATAAGATAGAGAAAGGTTTTATGCAAAACTCTCGAAATATGAGTTTGGTTATCAGAAGTGGCTTTCTTGGGTCACGTTGTTTTAACCGAAGGGATCCACGTCGACCCTAAAAAGATACTATCCATTGTGGAAGGGAAGGTCCCATGTCAGTACTTTATATTGATAAAAGGAATCAGTCCGAGTTAATATTATTCATATGGATAGCCGATTAAGAAATATTAAGAGAAATTGTATTTGATAAAGATTTCGGGTAATTATCAATATATTTGGACTGAGTCAAAATTTTAAGTTTGACTTTTTAAATATGGAATATTTTATTTGATAATATTATTTATTTTTTAGATATTGAAATAAGGAATTTTTTTACAAAATTTTTGATAGCCCGATGAAAAGGAAGTCGTGGTAGAAGTAGTAAGTGAATATCGGGAAATTGGATCGAATCAAAATTTTAGAGGTTGTTCTATAAGTCACGAAAACTCATAAAGCATTATTTTATGAATAAATTATTAATTGGTTGATTTTGATCTAATTAGAATAGTTGAATTTTTACAAAATGACAAGATTAGTGATTTAAGTGACTAGTTTTGGAAATTTGGTCACAATGACAATTTTAAAATATTTTAAAAGTATCATAGGCAATATGGTAATTTCCCATGTGAAAGAATTACTCTAGTTTGGTTAGAGTTGAATGGAATTTGGTTGGAATTGAACTAGAATGACAACTTGTAAATTATGATTCAGTTGGAGGTTAATTTTGGAATAAGAACTAAATTGAATAAAAATTCAATTTATTAATTACATGTGGCATAAATTAATAAAAGATGAACAAAATGTTCATCTTCTTCAACCCTATTTTCTAAAACCATGGGGAAAGGGAGAGAAAATACACAAAATTTTCTCCAAGCATTTTGAAGGCTCCCGAACAAGATTCAAGGTATGTTTTTGGTAGAAAGTTGATCTATTTTCAATTCTCGTTCATTTGATAGTAATTTTATCAAGAATTATGAAGATTTGATTATGTTCTTAAAGAGAGAGAAAATAAGGTTTCATGTTCCATGTTTAGATTGAAGCTTGATCTATGTAAATCTAGTGTTGTAGAGATGAAATCAAGCTTAGATTGTGATTAATTTCATGTTTAAGGATTAAAACCCCTAACCCTATAATTTGGGATTTTATTTAGGGTTTTAAAATTGATGATGAAAATGAAAGATTGATGATATTAGAAGCTTGATTTTGATGTTAGAATGAAAAATCCTCAACTAGTCCTTTAAGTGACCATTTCGACATACATGGGGAAATTTGGAGAAATATTGTGAAAATTATCCTAGTGAGGGATTTGAAGAGATTATGAACTTATAAGCTTGATTATGGCTTTTGGACTAAAATAAGCTCATTAGAAAATATCGATACCCTTTCTGGCTTGTAGAGAAATTATGGGAAAATATTTTGAAATTATTATGATTATGAGATTTTATGATTCGAATATGTTGTATGAAGTTAAAATTGAAATTAGAATCCAAGGGTATTAAATTGACAAGAAAGGAAATGACAAGGGACCATTTCGACAGCCCTGATTAGTTCAAGGACCAATTTAGCTTTGGTCTAAAAGTTAGGGAAAAATGTGAAAAATTATAGAAATGTTGGATTAATTATTCGATACAAGTTTGCAAGTTTATGTTTAAAAATAATGACTAAAAAGTCACTTTGGTAAAAGTTAGTGGATGAAGGGTATTGAATAAAAGTTAGTGAAAAATGATAGAATTATTGAACAATTGTGATTCGAGCTGGAATAAATTGTAAAATGTGCAAAATGGTCATTAGGGACCATAATGAACAATTCGGCATTATTAAAGGAAAAAGTCAAAATTTTTGGAAATATTCTATATTCGGATAATTATACTAGTATAGTATAGTTAAGAAATGTTAGATTAAAAATATAAAACGAATATTATTATGTATGTTCAAATGGTACTGTACAGCTATTGACGAGGCTAAGGGTACCGGATCAAAAGAAAGCAAGGAGAAAATATCGAAATAGCTTAGTGAGGGTAATAAAATTCATGGCCCATGTGAGTGCATTTTTACTTATTTATATGTATGTGATATGAATGAGTGCATTTTTGTTTATTTTATATATGTGATATGAAGGAGACTTGCGAAAAATTGACCTTGATATTAATGAAAATGTATGTTGATCAAAGTTATGTAAGCAGCATGGGATATTAAATGGTATATGTGATACATTGATATGGCATAATGATTTATCTAAGATAAATCAAATTTTAGATTTTGGGTATGAACTGCCCATTATCGAACTATGGATGATAGTATTGATGGATTGAATATTGAATGTGAAAATGCCCAAGTACTAGTGTGAGAGTCTTTGGTATAATTGGATATCCATAGAGTCTTAGCAGTTGCATTCCAGCACTACGGTGTTGTTTAGACACTTCAGTGTTGACATCAGACGCTATGGCATTGCAGACACTACGTTGTTGTTTAGACACTTCGGTGTCGACTAACACAAAAGGTGCGATAATGATGAGCAAAGGGCATCCTCAAGTACGTACTCACCATCAAACGATACGGCGTTGTAGACACTACGGTGTCGTTATGATGACTCGTATACTATATGCTCACATAAAATTGTATTTTAGGCTATAATTCATGAAATGCATTTGTGCAGGTGGATAGGCCAGTAAGTCTATCGTATTTCCTACTGATAAAGTAAGAAAGACATTAAGACTTTGGATATATCTACATACAATTATGATTTATATTGATGCTTTGAACATGGAATGTTTATTATAATGTTGATTTTGCCAAAGTACTATTGTGAAATCTTTGGTATAGTTGGGTATCCATAGCGTCCTAGCAGTTGCGTCCTACCACTACGGCGCGTTTCAGTCACTTCGGTGCCGACTTAGACGCTACAGTGTTGTTCAGACACTTCGTTGTTGTTAGCACAAAAAGTGCGATTATGAGGAGCAAAAAGCTTAACGTACACAAGACTGGTAAGACAGATTGAATCCTATGATTTGAATATTATATTGATTTAATGAACTATACATGTAAGGTAGTTCTGTGGATGATAAAATGTTATCAACTGCAATTGGAAATCGCTTGCCATTTTGCAAGGTTGTGTTATTTATAATCATTATTTTATATTGTTATGATTATGCCTCACTAAGTTATACTTAGCGTGTGTTTCGTATCACACGTAGGTACATCAGACTAGATAGCAGAGGAGGAGCTGCACATCATTGGATCAAGTTAGCCTACATTATTAGTAAGTATCACCACATCCTAGTCTAGTGGGACATGTATAGATATTAAATATATAGCTATTTTGTATTTCTAAATTTTTGTACTCTACTTATAAGTTAATGTGGATGTATGACCTAAAAACATGATTTAGTTTCAGAAATTAAGAATATTATAAAAGATGCTTTAAACGATTTTAAACACAGTTGATCGTTTATCGCGTAATGATTTTAAAATCAAGAAAGGGTCTAGGCAGCACACATAGTTTGCACCCTGAATTATATTTTCATTTTAATAATTGCTAAAGTATTTTATAAACCAATTCAGGGTCGAAACTAGGTGACTCTAGACAGATTTGTAATTTAGTGAAAATCGAGAAAGGGTTGTTTAATCAAATTAGTTTTGCATAAAGAAATTTTATAAGTCTGAAAATTAGTGTAAATCAGTTATTATCATCTTTAATGTGTATTCGAATATCAAATATACGTTGAGGGTGTTACATTTAGTGGTATCAGAGCAAAGGTTTAGCCGATTCTGGAGGTTAAACCGAGTCCAATATGATTTTGCTAAAATGTACATGCCCCTAGGATGTGATGTTACTGATGTATTGCTTGCAGAACTTGATGTAGCTCCTCAATAGTATGAATAAGACTCTAATGGCTATAAGAAAAATAAGATACTATTAGATTTCATCAGTTGACAAATTTCGAGGGTTAAGAAAAAAGTCATAGTGGATATAACACAATGAAATAAATATGGTAGTTAACTCATATCCAGGATGAGTTATTTGTATAATAGAGAACTGGTACAATAATTATAAGATGTTAGTCTCTAAGATCTGTATTTGCACTTACGCTTATAATAGCATAAGTTATAAGAAATTTTGAGAGAGTAAGGGCTCATAAGCATATTTTAAGGTAAAAGGTAGTCATAGGACGATAAGCTTATGATTAAATAGAATTATGATTGTTATTAATAAATTAAGATAGTCCGATATGAAAAGTTAGAAAAAGAAGAAGTATTCTTATTCTGGAAATACGTATTTGTGAAATGGCTAAACATGAAATTGTTGGAGATTACTACAGATGTAATCTGGCAGGCTGCTTAAGAGAAGCCGGAGGCTGAAAACATGAAAATTTAGAGTATGATGGGAATAAGTTAAGAGATGATATTACTAATTAGAAAAGGTTAATGTAGTAGCTGATGCTCTTAGATGGAAAATGTTCTTTATTCCACATGCAATGAACGCTTAATTGTCTTTGGGAAAGAATGGTACACTAAGTACAAAGTTAAAAGTTTAACCAACCTTGTTAGATGCAATTAAAGATTTGCAAGTGGCAGATGAAGAATGCCTTGAAAAGAGAAAGCAAGTTGAATATAGAGAAGCTGGAGATTATGAAAGCAAATCTGATGGATTACAATTAAGGAAAAGTTTATAATGGTGAAATGAAGAAAGAAATTTTAATAGAAGGACAGTCAGTTGGACTATTCTGATTTTTGAAGATAAGTTACGAGCCTATATTATTGAGAACACAGGATTGTGGGAAAGGATTGAAATGTTCGTCATAATCCAAAAGTGGATGGAGTTGATTTGACTCGAGAAATAGTAGGCAAAGTGGGGATTCTTTAAAACAATCCTAAAACAGCTGCAGATCGAAAATAGACATACATATAAAAAGAAAAAGGATATTGAGTTTAAATTCAGAAACAAGGTATGTATGAAGAAGAACTGATGAAAATCTTAGCATATGGAATGGAAGGTTCCCAATAATGTTAATGAGGTTTACAGTTTCTTGAGACTTGCTGGATATTATCGAAAGTTTGTGAACAACTTTTCGATAATAGTTGCTCAACTTACTAAGCTATATTGAGAAAGAGTGTTCCATTCGTATGGACTGAGAAGTGTCAAGAAAGCTTTGATCAGTTAAAGAAAATCCTAACAGAAGCTCCAATTTTGGTACAACCAGAGACATGAAAAGAGTTTACTATGTACTGTAATGCATTCTATAATAGAATAGGGTACGTGTTGATGCAAGATGGGAAGGTGATCACGTATGCTTCTCGACAACTAAATCCACATGAAAGGAATTATCTGACTCATGATCTGGAACTTGCAGCTATAGTTTTTACTCTGGAAGTGTGGCGACATTATCTATATAGTGAACGCTACCACATGTAAACTGATTATAAGAGTTTAAAATATTTGATGACACAACGAAGATTTAATAAAGAATTATGACCTGATCATTGATTTCCATCCAGATTGAGCAAATGTCGTAATCGATACCTTAAATCGAAAGACATTTATTATATAATGAAATTTAAATGCTCAACTGACATGAAAAGGATGGTTCGTTGCTAGTAGAGATGTAATTAAGATCTTCATTGCCAAGTCGAAATAAAGAAAGTCAGCAACAAGATGAAGACTATATAGCAAAGGTGAAACAAGTGGAGTGCCAATATCTATAGTATCAGATCGAAATCCAAAGTTCACATCAAGATTTTAGAATGCACTACACAAAGCTTTGGGGAGACACTGATCTTTAGTACTGTGTTTCATCCTCAAACAAATGACCAATCTAAAAGAATAATTCGAATACTAAAAGATATGCTAAGAGCTTGCATGATTGAGTTTGAGGGATCATGGGAAAAGCAGTTACCACTAGCAGAATTTGCCTACGATAACAGTTATCAGACAAGTATATAGATGGCACCCTATGAAACCCTCTATGGTCGAAAGTGCAAATCGCCATTAAATTGGTTTGAGTTATATGATCGCAAGCTGATTAATCCAGATTTGTTGCAAGAAATGGAAGAAAATAATACGTTTCGGGCACAAAGGAAAACTAAGTCCCATATGTGTTGGACCTTATAAAATTCTAAAACAAGTTGGCCTTGTGGCGTATCAACTAGCACTTCCACCGGAGATGAGTAAAATCCATAATGTTCTAGGTCTCGATGCTCTAAAGATACAGATCAGATCCTTTACACGTTATTACACTGGAAGAGATAGTTTTGCAATCAGATTTGACTTACAAAGAGAAACCAGTAAAGATACTGGCTTATGGTGTCAAAGAATTAAGGAACAAGTAGATGCCGTTGATAAAGGTCCTTTGGCACAACCACCAAGTTGAAGAGGCAACATGGGAAGCTAAGGATACAATGGAAAAGCAGTACCCACATTTATTCGAAACAGGTATATCTTGAAAATTTGAGGACAAATTTTCTTAAGGGGGAAGAATTGTAATACCCCAAAATTTACAATACTGTTTAAGGGTCATTTAGTACTAAGATAAGGGCTTAAAAGCTAACTTAGGGACTAAAATGACAAAAATGAAAAAGTTAGGATTTCTTTAATTATGGATTCTAGAGAAGGAATTTTTGAGAATTACGAGTACCATGAGATAGAGGATAAGCAAATTAGGGTACTTGCAAAGTTTGGTAATAATCCAAGGAAAATTGGAATGGGAATTCAAGGTTAAAGATTAGTGACCAAAATGATAAGTTTTCAGAACTTGTATGGTACAAGTCAAAATATGAAAAGTTGAAGGACCAAAGTTGTAATTTCCCAAAAGTTAGGCGTTTTATTTTATAAATGGATAGAGCACCGATTGGTGTAGACCGAATGTGGAATTACTAGTTTGATCCGATATTTCGAATATTGGGAAATCACAGTCAAAGTTGAAGTGGAATTCAGATACCCAGATTGAACCAAAAAAATATGAAATTTTGCCATATGATAGAGAAAAGTTTTATGCAAAACTCTCAAAAGGTGAGTTTGGTTATCAGAAGTGGTTTTCTTGGGTTACATTGTTTTAACCGAAGGGATCCAAGGCGACCCTAAAAAGATACAATCCATTGTGGAAGGGAAGGTCCCATGTCAGTACTTTATATTGATAAAAGGAATCAGTCCGAGTTAATATTATTCATACGGATAGCCGATTAAGAAATATTAAGAGAAATTGTATCCGATAAAGATTTTGGGTAATTATCGATATATTTGGACCGAGTCAAAATTTTAAGTTTGACTTTATAAATATGGAATATTTTATTTGATAATATTATTTATTTTTCAGATATGGAAATAAGGAATTTTTTAGAATTTATTTGATAGCCCGGTGAAGTGGAAGTCGCAATAGAAGTAGTAAGTGAATATCGGGAAATCAGATCGAATCAAAATTTCAGAGGTTGTTCCATAAGTCACAGAAAAATCATAAAATATTATTTTATGAATAAATTATTAATTGGTTGATTATGATCTAACTAGAATAATTGGATTTTTTCAAAATGGCAAAATTAGAGATTTAAGTGACTAGTTTTGGTAATTTGGTCACAATGGCAATTTTGAAAAATTTTGAAAGTACCATGGGCAATAGGGTAATTTTCCATGTGAAAGCATTACTCTAGTTTGGTTAGAGTTGAATGAAATTTGGTTGGAATTGAACTAGAATGGCAACTTGTAAATTATGATTCATTTGGAGGTTAATTTTAGAATAAGGACTAAATTGAATAAAAAATTCAATTTATCAATTACATGTGGCATAAATTAATAATAGATGAACAAAATGTTCATCTTCTTCAACCCTATTTTCGAAAACCATGGGGAAAGGGAGAGAAAAATACACAAAATTTTCTCCAACCATTTTGAAGGCTCCCGAACAAGATTCAAGGTATGTGTTTTGGTAGAAAGTTGATATATTTTCAATTCTCTTTCATTTGATAGTAATTTTATCAAGAATTATGAAGATTTGAGTATGTTCTTGAAGAGAGAGAAAATAAGGTTTCATGTTCCATGTTTAGATTGGAGCATGATATATGTAAATCTAGTGTTGTAGAGATGAAATCAAGTTTAGATTGTGATTAATTTCATGTTTAAGGATTAAAAACCTTAACTCTAAAATTTGGGATTTTATTTAGGGTTTTGAAATTGATGATGAAAATGAAAGATTGATGATATTAGAAGCTTGATTTTGATGTTAGAATGAAAAATCCTCAACTAGTCCCTTAAGTAACCATTTCGGCATACACAGGGGAAATTTGGAGAAATATTGTGAAAATTATCTTAGTGAGAGATTTGAAGAGATTATGAACATAGAAGATTGATTATGGCTTTTGGACTAAAATAAAGTCATTGGAAAATATAGATACCCTTTCCGGCTTGTAGAGAAATTATGCGAAAAATATTTTGAAATTATTATGATTATAAGGTTTTATGATTCGAATATGTTGTATGAAGTTAGAATTGAAATTAGAATCCAAGGGGTTAAATTGACAAGAAAGGAAATGGCAAGGGACCATTTTGACAGCCCTGATTAGTTCAAGGACCAATTCAGCTTTGGTCTAAAAGTAAGGGGAAAATGCGAAAAAAATATAGAAATGTTGTATTAATTATTCGATACAAGTTTGCAAGTTTATGTGTAAAATTAGTGACTAAAATGTCACTTTGGTAAAAGTTAGTGGATGAAGGGTATTGAATAAAAGTTAGTATTGAAAATGATGGAATTATTGAATAATTGTGATTCGAGCTAGAATAAATTGTAAAATATGCAAAATGGTCATTAGGGACCATAATGAACAATTCGGCATTATTAAAGGAAAAAGTGAAAAATTTTGGAAATATTCTATATTCAAATAATTATACTAGTATAGTATAGTTAAGCAATGTTAGATTAAAAATCTAACATGAATATTGTTATGTATGTTCAAATGGTATTGTACAGCTATTGACGAGACTAAGGGTACCAGATCAAAAGAAAGCAAGGAAAAAATATCAAAATAGCTTAGTGAGGCTAATATCATGCATGGCCCAGGTGAGTGCATTTTTACTTATTTATATATATGTGATATAAGTGAGTGCATTTTTATTTATTTTATATATATGATATGAGGGAGACTTGCAAAAATCAACCTTGATATTAATGAAAATGTATGTTGATCAAAGTTATGTAAATGACATGAGATATTAAATGGCATATATGATACATTGATATGGCATAATGATTTATCTAAGATAAATCGAATTTTAGATTTTGGGTATGAACTGCCCATTATCGAATTATGGATAATAGTATTGATGGATTGGATATTGAATGTGAAAAATATTATATTGTTATGCCCAAGTACTAGTGTGAGATTCTTTGGTATAATTGGATATCCATAGAGTCTTAGAAGCTGTATTCCAGCACTACGTTGCGTTCCAGACACTTCGGTATTGTTTAGACACTTCGGTGTTGACATCAGACGCTACGACGTTGCAGATACTATGGTGTTGTTTAGACACTTCGGTGTCGACTAGCACAAAAGGTGCAAAAATGAGGAGCAAAGGGCGTCCTCGAGTACGTACTCACCATCAGACGTTACAGCATTGCAGTCACTATAGTGTCGTTATGATGACTCGTATAGCATAGGTTCACATGAAATTGTACTTTGGGCTATAATTCATTAAATGCTTTTATGCAGGTGGATAGGCCAGTAAGTCTATCGTATTTCCTACTGATAAAGTAAGAACGACATTATGACTTCGGATATATATACATACAATTATGATTTATATTGATGCTTTGAACATGGAATGTTGATTATAATTTTGATTTTGCCCAAGTACTATTGCGAAATCTTTGGTGTAGTTGGATATCCATAGAGTCCTAGCAGCTGTATCCTAGCACTACGGTGCGTTTCAGTCACTTCGGTGATGTTTAGACACTTCGGTGTCGACTTATACGCTACGGTGTTGTTCATACACTTTAGTGTTGTTAGCACAAAATATGAGATTATGAGAAGGAAAGAGCGTCCTCGAATACATACTCCTCTTAGTCGCTTCAGTGATGCAGATGCTACGGCATCGTAGACACTATGGTGTCGTGATGACTTGCGTACCATAGCATCACATGATTTTGTACTTTGGGCTATAATACTTGAAATGCATTTATGCAGGTAGTTAAGCTAAAAAGCTTAACGTACATAAGACTGATAAGACAGATCAAATCCTATGATTTGAATATTATATTGGTTCAATGAACTATACATGTAAGGTAGTTTTATGCATGATAAAATGTTATCAACTGCAATTGGAAATCGCTTGCCATTTTGCAAGGTTGTGTTATTTATAATAATTGTTTTATATTGTTATGATTATGCCTCACTAAGTTATACTTATCATGTTTTTCGTATCACACGTAGGTGCTTCAGACTAGTAGCAGATGAGGAGCTGCACATCATTGGATCCAGTTAGACTGCATTATCAGTAAGTATTTCCACATCCTAGTCTAGTGGGGCATGTATAGATATTAAATAAGTAGCTATTTTGTATGTCTAAATTTTTGTACGCTACTTATAAGTTAATGTGGATGTATGATCTAGAAACATGATTTAGTTTGAGGAGTTAAGAATATTAGAAAAGATGCTTTAAACGATTTTAAACATAGTTGATCGTTTATCGGTAGTGATTTTAAAATTAAGAAAGGGTCTAGGCAGCACATAGTTTTCAACTTGAATTATATTTTCATTTTAATAACTGCTTAAAGTATTTTATAAAGCAATTCAGGGTCGAAACTAGATGACTCTAGACAGATTTGTAATTTAGTGAAAACCAAGAAAGGGTTGTTTAATCAAATTAGTTTTGCATAAAAAAAAATTTACAATTCTGAAAATCAGTGTAAATCATCTAGTAACATCTTTAATGTGTATTCGAATATCGAATATACGTTGAGGGTGTTACAATCCTCAATCTAATGGAGAGGCTGAGATCTCCAACCGGCCTATCAAAAATATCTTGGAAGAAGCGGTGAATACCACTAGGAAGGATTGGTCTTCGCATCTGGACACTGCTTTGTGGGCAATTTAAAACTCTACTTGGGATGTCGCCATATCAACTGGTCTTTGGAAAATCCTTTCATTTACCTATTGAGTTAAAACACAAAGCTTTGTGGGCTTTAAAGTAAGTGAATTTGGATTATGAAGCTGCTGGGAAGAAACGACTACTGGATCTCACTGAGTTGGAATAAATTCATCACAAAACTTATGAGAATGCTTCCATTTGCAAAGACAAAAGTAAACGCTAGCATGACAAGGTCATATTGCAGCGACAATTTGAAGTTGGACAACTAGTTTTGTTGTTTAACCCGCGACTAAAGCTATACCCTGAAAAATTACGATCACGTTAGTCAGGGCCATTTGATGTTATGAAAGTTTTTCCACATGGTGCAGTCACAATCAAAGATCGTAAGGATGGACACCAATTCAAAGTCAATGGACAAAGGCTCAAACTTTATTTTGGTGACTTTGATTCTAAAAGTGTTGAGACCATTAAATTGGTCAATTTATCTCATTAATTGTTTTTTTTAATTTCTTTTATAGTAGTAGATTTATTTGTTTTCTTTCTTTTATGATTTTTTTTTCTTTTTTAAGCTTTCTTTTCTTTATGAAAAATAACTTTTCTCCTTGCATTGGACTGTATTTTTAAGGGTTGCAAAACAAGGCTCAACGTGCAATGTATGACCTTGAGGGAATTTTAGGACATTTCATTGCACCGCTTAATCAACCCAATCACAGCCCTTTGATATATGCGAGTGGGAGATACAATGGATGGGCATGATTTTTGTGCCACAATCACAACAGCTTGATCTCATCGCATCAGATGGTAAAGGTTATTCCTCTTTATTTCCTTTTTTCTTTCTCATTTATTTAATAATGTCTAATATCACAGAGGTTCTTCACCAAATTTCTATTTTGTTTTTTTATTCTTCAACAACTAAAAAAATCTTTATTATTTTTGGAAATCCTTTCTTAAACTCACTCAACCATGGCAAAAACAAGGGACGCAAGGAAAATTTCTATGGAAATCTCTGCTAAGAAAACTCAGGATTCAGCACCTAAACTGTAAAAGGAGGAACATGCTATATCTATTGAGAAAACTGATTACGAGGTGTTCTCAACAACCATAACGAAAGATCGTCACAAGGAGAATATCCTAAAAAGAAATATCCATATAGAGAAAGAGATTGGGCTTGCTCCAGAAAGTTAACCAGGGAAGTCGATTCATCAAACCATTGCACTTCACAAATAGAGTACTTTCTGTGCTCACCCTAGAAATTTCAGCCCTGCGATGGTAAGAGAATTTTACTCTAACCTTTATGAGTCTTCTCTTAAGTTAGTATTTGTGCGAGAAGGTTCTACGTTGCTACCATTAATAAGGTATTGAATACTGTTGTAAGCAAAGATGATCATTCTTTTTTTACTAAGGAAATTGATGATAAGAAGCTAGACTTGCTGGTGAGGGATTTATGTATTGAAGATGCATGTTGGTAAGGAACCAATGTTGGTAACTATACTATGTATAGGAAGTTCCTAACTTTACCTGCAAAGATTTGGTTTGAATTTGTTAATTCCAAGTTGTTGCCATCAACTCACAACACCATAGTCTCCTAGGATAGAATGTGCTTGATACATTCGTAATTAAAGGAAGAAAGACCGATATGGGTGAGATTATTCATAAAGAGATTGTTGAATGTGTCGAGAGAAAAAAAGGGATTTTGGCTTTTTCTTTATTGATTATGCAGTTATGCAGCCTGAAAGGGATTAAGCCCTTAGAAAAAGAGGAAATGACGACCAAAAAAGGCCTCTGAATGAGGTTTCAATTGAGCGAATGTGTAACACCCTTAATATATACTTGTATACCGAATATACACTAAAGATGGTACTAGGTTGCTTATAGGAAACTTGCATTAATTTTTTTTCCAAAACTTGCTTTGTAGTTTAACCCTTTCTCGGTATTCAATTAAAAATTATTTTAGTCTATTGCAGCTAGTTTTGACCCTGAATTATTTTATAAAATTTATAACTAAGTTTTTGAAATAAAAAAATTATTCAAGGTGAAAACTATGTACACTGCCTAGACCCTTTCTTGATTTTAAGGTTTCTACACGATTAGGGTTGAACATCATTTTAACTATGTCAAAATTTATAGCTACTTCTAGCAAACCATTTCTTCAAACCCATGCATTCATATTAACATATAAATACGTCATATACTTAGGTTTACAAACTAGTATACTCATTTTAAATTACATGTCAATATATACTTTAACATTTGTACATGCCACTCGATATCAAACTACTTTTGAAGATATACATACCGTAGTCACTTTAGTAACTTGATTTATCCAAAATGACAGCTCCTCCTTAGGTCTATCTCAGAGAACATACGTGTGAAACAACATCACACGCTAAGTACGAACTTGGTGAGGCATTCAAAAACAGTTTTAAGAAATCATGAAGTAATGCAATTCAGCATATCATGTATAAAATGCAATACACATTTTCTATATCTAGCAATCATGTCACAATGTCAACTTTCCATGTATCATCTCTGACACGTATCCATGTATCGTATTGTCATGTAAATCATATGTCATGTTATCATAATCTCTAACATGTGCATGTTTTCATCATATAATTATTCGCATAATATATTCTCTATCATAGTTATGTTTTTATCATATAATCATTTGTATATTCATATATTTCATATATTCATCTTGTAGTATTACTGGCTGAAAGGTCCATTTTGACCCCATAACCTTCGTTACTGGCTGAAAAGTCCGTTACGACTCCATAGCCTTACATATTGCACCTTTGTGCTATACTGGCTGAAAAGTCTATTAAGACTCCATAGCCTTAAATACTTGAGTACGTACTCGAGGATGCTCTTTGCTCCTCATAAAAGGATGCTCTCTGCTCCTTATATTCGCACCTCTTTAGTGCTATTGACACCATGGGCTTAAATTCCCAATATGTCTTCTTGTTTCTTTTTAATCTTGCTTTTACCCATATTCCACGTACAGACATATATTGCCATTATATAGAATAAAATTCTTACCTTATTTTCTATTGAGATTTACATTTACTGATATAGGTAATAAATTAAACTTCATATGAATAATATAATATCATTTTCCAATTGAGGATCATGCTTCATCATAAATGTTCATGGTAAACATAGATCATCATATAAATAAACATTTCATATCTCATACTTCAACATAATTGGTCATGACAAACATAAATTAACATATATATATATATATAATGCAATATCATTTTAATTTAAGGTTGACTATTCGCAAGCCTTCCTAACTGTATTTTAAAATGTGTAAATGCACTCACCTATTCTAATGCGGATTAGCCCTACTAAGCTTACTCGATATCCTTTCCTTTCTTGCTATTACTTGGCTCTTCTTCAGTCTCCCTTTGAACTCAAACAACCTTGCTTGAATTCTTGATCAAATGCTTTAAAATTGGACTAGAAATTTTTTTGGTATTTTTCCCTCCACTTTCTCTTAGTTTCGAACAACCTTGATAAGAAGAAGATGATATTTTGCTCATCTTTTAAATAAATCCACATGTTTAAAAATAAAATGAAATTTTAATTCATTTTACATAGTGAATTTACTATTTTGCCCTTTTAATCCAATGGCCATGATTCAATCTTATCAAAAATCAATGGGTATGTTTTAATCCTTGTGTTATTCACCTTCCAAATTTGCCCTTAAAGTTTCAAAATATTTCAAAAATTCCATCCATGGTAAATGACCAATTTGCCCTCCAACTAGTCTTTATTTACAACAAGTCTTGAAAATTGTCATTCCATCAAACTTGAACCAAATTGGTTCCAATCCAATCGGCCATGTCCCAGAATATCTTAGATTTTTATTTATGGCACAATTTTCAAATTTTCTCCATTTGAATTTTTAAAGCTTTATAGCCACTTATAAAAGCCTTATACGAAAAATCCGAGTAACACAAAAATGCCATTCTTAGGGGTGAACTATTCATTTACGGGGTTAAAATACCTAACTTTTGAAAATTAAACTTTGGTCCCTAAGCTTTTCCAAAGTTTATACTTTGGCCACAAAACTTTCAAAACTTTCATTTTGATCATCAATTCCATTTCAATTTCCTCATATTTTTACGAAACTTTTAAAGTACCCAACTTAACTCACTATCTATCACATGATACTTTTAAACCTTAAAAATTTCATTTCCTAAAGTCTGAGACTGAATTTTCTTAACTTAGTCTATTATTCCGATAATTATTGAAAATCTTCATAGCATAAGGTTTCTCATAGAAATCCTTTATTTGAAATCCATAAGAATATTTTCTACTTTACTGAGTCCAAAATGTTGATCAGAAACATTTTTATAGGACCTTCCCAAAAGTCACTCATCCTAATATTTCTCTGGCCTGAGCACATTTAACAATTTCATTCGATCCAAATTCGATACCTTCTACTGTATCTTAATTCTCAAAATTGTTGATCAAGGTTCTTATTTTGATCAGGTTCACCCTTATACTAAATAAGATCACTTGTTGGGGAAATTTACACTTTAGTCCCCAAACTTTTCCAAAATTTACACTTTAACCCCCTAAACTTTCAAAAATTACATTTTAGTCAATAGTCCAAAAATTGGAATATTACAATTCTCCCCCTCTTAAGAAAATCCATCCTCAAATTTTCAATGCATATCTATTTCAAACAACTTCGGATTCAACTTATCTTCTCTTTTTATGATATTCTTCATCCATAAATTGTAAGTCTTTATTTCATTCCAACAAAATTGATCTAGACTGATCTTTCTATCGCCTATGAACCATCTTTCTTCTTTTCAAATAATACCAGAACACCCAATGGTAATATATTCGGTCGACTGCAACCTCGGTCTAACACTTCTCGTAATTGAGCTTTTAATTCTCTTAATCCAGTTGGCACTATCCTATAAGGTGCCATTGGTACCAGGTCAATTCTAGAATAACATCAATCCCAAACTGTATTTTCCCCAAACCAGAGGCAACCCTAATACTTTATCCATAAATACATCTAGAAGTTCCCTTACAGTTGGGATGTTTTCAATCTTCTTAAGTAACATTTATATATCCATTACATAAATTAACATGCTTCACATCTGCTACCTAACAGCCTTTGAATTTCTAATGGGCATTTCTTGTATATTCTAGTCAATCACGCACTATATCCAGGAGAATTACTGACAATTACACTACTAAGAATATTTTCCATAAAAATCTTTCTTTGTGCTATTATCTTAATATATGAATGAGTAGAACCCGGACCAATTAAAATAAATACAGGCTAACTCAAAAATTGAAGCGTACCTGTAATATTGTTTGGATAATATTTCTCTTCATTAGCACGAATATTGTATACTTGAGCTGGTGTCCAGAATTCCCTGTTAGATGGAGCCTCGAAAACTCCTTGGGTCGATGTCATGGGTTGTCCACCACCACGAGCTCGACTTTGGGACGAAAATGCTATAGATCTTTCAGTCTGAATAGGTTTCCTAGTCTGTCCCTCAGAACAATCCTTGATATAATGCTCGGTACTGCCGCATTTATAACAGGCTCCTATAATTATTCGGCATACTCCCAAATGCCATTTTCCGCAATATTCACATTCTAGAAACATAGATCTACTTGATCTAGTTGTTGACAACTGAGTATTTTGCAATTCCCTTGAGGAAAAATTCTTTTGTGCATTACCAATCTCAGTTATGTTTTGTAATTGATTACCTCTACCTCGTTTAGACTGTGTCGAGGTAGTAGTCTCGCTGGATCTTTTTGAAGCTCGAAAGGATTGAGCTTTAACTCGCTCCAAATAGGCTCTTTCCATAGCCTTTGCTCTGTTCACAGCCTCCTAGAAATTTGACAAATTCATGACCAATAAAATCTCCTTGGGCCTCAGATGAAGTTTCTCTATAAACCACTAACATCAAGACTTTTCAGTTGGCATTAACTCAGCTGCATACCGACTCAGTCTATTGAAATCTAACTCGTACTCAAAGACGGTACGAGTATCTTGCTTT
Organism: Hibiscus mutabilis; assembly: GCA_019671005.1. Classification (NCBI taxonomy): domain Eukaryota; kingdom Viridiplantae; phylum Streptophyta; class Magnoliopsida; order Malvales; family Malvaceae; genus Hibiscus; species Hibiscus mutabilis. The sequence continues at coordinate 25,353,172 of CM033750.1, read as the reverse complement.
AGATCCAAGAACTCCTGTAGCATCTCTCTCTTGAATTGTTCTCTAATATACTTGGCCTCAAATGCTTCTTGGAAAAATGTCCAAGTTATTTCAGTAGCCGGTACTAGCTCCGTGGCATTAGACCACCAAATACGAGCAAGTTCTCTTAATAAGGAGATAGCTCCTTCCAACCTTTCAGCATTAGAGCAACCAAGCCTTTCCATCATGATCTTAACATCATTTAACCATAGGTCAGCAACTATTATACCACCCTCTCTGTAAAATTCTGGAGCTCCCAACTTTTTGAGTTCCTTTGCAATCGATGCTTTAATGGGCACAGGTGCCGGAGCTGGTGCTGGCGTTGGAGGCTGAAGACTATTTACCATAGCCTCTAAAACTTGCACTAGTTCTCCATATTCTTGTGTTAGAGCTCTCTGTTGTGCCGGTGGTTCAGTTGGGGCAGGAGCTGGAGGTGGAGCTTGCGGTACATTATTGCTCCCATTTTGAACCTCCTCTTGATCCCCGCAATCCATCTCTTATCGTGACTCAACAATGTTTGACATTATTCGATACTAATATAACCTATCCATACAGATATATACGAGGAGCAAAATCAAGTTATACAAATAGTACATCAGTAATATGACATCCCAGGAGCATGTACTTAAAAACAAATCAAATTAGACTCAGTTTAGCCTCCAGAATCCACTAAACATGTTGCTCTGATACCAACAAAAATGTAACACCCTTAATATCTACTTGTATACCGAATATACACTAAAGATGTTACTAGGTTGCTTATAGGAAACTTGCATTAATTTTTTTTTCCAAAACTCCCTTTGTAGTTTAACCCTTTCGCGGTATTCAATTAAAAATTATGTCAGTCTATTGCAGCTAGTTTTGACCCTAAATTGTTTTATAAAATTTATAACAAAGTTTTTGAAATATAAAAATTATTCAGGGTGAAAACTATGTACACTGCCTAGACCCTTTCTTGATTTTAAGGTTTCTACACGATTAGGGTTAAACATCATTTTAACTATGTCAAAATTTATAGCTACTTCTAGCAAACCATTTCTTCAAACACATGCATTCATATTAACATATAAATACGTCATATACTTAGGTTTACAAACCAATATACTCATTTTAAATTACGTGTCAATATATACTTTAACATTTGTTCATGCCACTAGATATCAAACCACTATGATTTAATCCATGTGTTATTCACCTTCCAAATTGCCCTCAAAGTTTCAAAATATATCAAAAATGCCATTCATGGCAAATGTCCAATTTGCCCTCCAACTAGTCTTTATTTACAACAAGTCTTGAAAATTTTCATTCTATCAAAATTGAACCAAATTGGCTCCAATCCAATAGTACATGTCCCAAAATATCTTATATTTTTATTTATGGCATTTATTCGATCCAAAATTTCAAATTTCACCCGATACAATTTCAAATTTTCTCCCTTTGAATTTTTAAATCTTTATAGCCACTTATATAAGCCTCGTATGAAAATTTTGAATAACATGAAAATTCCATTCTTAGGGGTGAACTATTCATTTACTGGCTTAAAATACCTAACTTTTGAAAATTACACTTTGGTCCCTAAGCTTTTCCAAAGTTTATACTTTGGCCACAAAACTTTCAAATTTTTCATTTTGATCACTAAACTTCAATTCCATTTCACTTTCCTCGGATTTTTACCAAACTTTGAAAGTATCTAGTTTAACTCACTATCTATCACATGATACTTTTAAACCTTAAAAATTTCCTTTCCTAAAGACTTAGACTGAATTTTCTTAACTTAGTCTATTATTCCGATAATTATTGAAAATCTTCATTGCATAAGGTTTCTCGTAGAAATCCTTTATTTGAAATCCATAAGAATATTTTCTACTTTACTGAGTCCAAAATGTCGATCAAAATTTTTTTTATAGGACCTTCCCAAAAGTCACTCATCCTAATATTTCTCTGGCCTAAGCACATTTAACAATTTCATTCGATCCAAATTCGATACCTTCTACTGTATCTTAATTCTCAAAACTAATATCAAGGTTCTTATTTCGATCAGATTCACCCTTATACTGAATAAGATCACTTGTTGGGGAAATTTACACTTTAGTCCCCAAACTTTTCCAAAATTTACACTTTAACCCCTAAACTTTCGAAAATTACATTTTAGTCACTGGTCCAAAAATTGGGATATTACAAAATGGTTAGAAACAACGAGGCTCTTACACCAAGGTTGGGTACTGCAACGAGGATAGAAAAAAGAAAAGGCCAAAGTGGGGACTGGTAATGAGGACCTCCCACAAAATAATGAAGTCTCGATAAAGGTTTCGAAAATTGAGGATAAAATTTATGCTATCACACGCACAATGGGGAAGGTTGCAACCATTGTGCAAACTTTGGACCTGGCATAGAATTTGTTTTATGCGTATGTCAAGACATGGCATAAGTCCGCTCTTGCTGAAATGAGTAGTGTTATTCTAGTTACTCTCCCTGAATTTCCAGAATTTCTACCTATATTTTGCAGCTATGATTTCTCTTCCAATGCAACAAAAAAATAAGCTCCATAAAAGTTTGTCAACTCTCTTGAAGATATGAGTATTGCTAGGGACACACAGAATGAGAAAGCCTCGAGTAAAATATTCAAGGTTCATTTTGTGTTTTAAATAATTGTATTTAGTTTATTGTCATTGCATTTGCATTATCTTTGTAATTGCATTTCATTTTCTGTCATTGCATTCTGTTTTTGCACTGGGGACAGTACAATATTTAAGTTTGAGGGTATACACATGGGATTTGAAATGCACCCATATTTCAAAAAAATTAAGCAAATACATGGTTCATTTTGTGTTTTAAATATTTTACTTACATTCAATGCTTCAATCTTGAATCATGTTAATTGTTAATGAGTTGGTTGGATATATGTGATGGATTATTGTATTAGAATTCTACATGAATGAATTTGCTTGCTTGAGTAATGGATACCTAGCATTATCTCTTTGTTTTTAGATGAATCTGCCTTGTTCAGCTGTGGCTATATAGGCTATTAGATCTTATTATGTATAAATAAAAGTCACTCCAATGTGGGTGTAATATAAGAGTAGTTTAAGAGGGAACACTCTAGTGCATGCATTAGAAAAATTAATCTGGCCAAAGGTTGTCACTGCATGAGTGTGTGTCGAAGCAATGAAGTACTCCTTGGGGGTTCGTTGCACAACATCTACTTCTTAGGATCATAGGGTGCATTCATTCTTTGATATCTCTCGTTGCTTAAAAAATATTATTATATTAATATTATATGTTATATTAAATAAATGATGTTTAGGTGGAAAGAATCTAAGACGTTAGGCATAATGCTATGTATTGTTGAAATGTAGGTTCATTTATTCTTATACTTGAGTTATCGGTGCAATCCTCTATCATGTAAATGCATTTGATTCATTAATGGTTGAGATCATTCAAGTAGCTAGAATATTCTTAATCTTTTTTAAAACTTTGCTGCTTTCTATTTTGCTTGAGGACAAGCAAAAAATCAAGTTTGGAAGTGTGATAGCTCTCTAAAGAGCATGTATTTCCTCTTTATTTATTGATTAATTTGTCCCTACATTAGTGTCTCATGCATTCAATTATGCATTTTAGATTATTCTTTGCATTTTCTATAACTCTAGTCATCTTTACACTTTTTATGCAAAATTCTGCCTTTTTGTTGCTTTGTTGTTGTAATGCTAATGTCCCTACAGAGGAATTTTATCCACTACAGCCAGATACATTACAGCAGCCACATGCTGCTCATACCCTTAAGGATAAGGATGGCGACGCCAGCTATATATTTTGTTATAATAGACTGAGTACGACATTCCTTCACACAATTTAGATGAAGGACATGTGTCCTTCTTATACTGGTCTATATAAAGGATATTTTAAGGAGAGAGAAATGGACATCAATTCAATTATCATATATTTCATCTTTAAATGCTTAGAAGCTTTTCACATGGCCGCTTGAGCTTATTTTCCAGAGAACCGAGGAGAAAACAAGGTAGAATTCTTGTTGAGAACGAAGATCCAAGTACTAACGCAATAGGGAACGTGTAGATTCATGCCGAATCAACTTATGAGTAGAGGTCTCCGTTTGAGTTTGTACATTTCTTTGTAATTGAATGATGATGATTTACTCTTTAATTTGCTTATGAACTTGAATTGTTTTGGATTTTGAATTTAATCTATTTTATGTGTTTTCTTTCTTGTTTCAACTATTGGATTTGGACAATGTTTGCATAGAAATGTCTAGCATAACCATTGACATCGGAAGATGCAGTGACAGTTCAGATTAACAAGCATTACAACAAGAATTAGATGAGGATACAACGGGAGTTGATCCACTTGTTTGAGAATGTGTAGTTTCGACCAGCAATGGAAGTTGTCGTAAAAATTGCATATTTGAGTCATCGTTGAAAGGTTGAAAGAAAGTTAGTAAAGGAAGCTTAATATTACTTGTTAATTAAATCATCATATGTTGTTACCTTGATGCATTTGGAAATCTGCCGAGTTAAACCGAGGGGATCTAGTTCGTTAATTGATAATCTACAATCTTTGTTGGTTTGTTCTTATTGCTCCCACATCAATCTTTAATACAAACCCTTTTATTTTTCCTTTACAGTCACAATTACACTCACAATTCTCTTTACTTACAGTGTTACTTGCATTGACATAAGAATACAACCAAATTCCTATTCTTGTGGGATTGATATCTGATAGGATTTACCTATCAACCAAATAAAATTATTGTACCCCTATATCAGACACAACCAATGACAAAACATTTCAATAGCAAGAGTTCACAAAAATTGCATTCTACGTATACATTGCTAGGAGATTGAAGGACAACGATTTATTATTTTTCCCGACGTCAATTTTAGATAAGTGTTAGTATTCTAAGTTTATGCAAAACTTTTTGATTCTTATATAGTTTTAAGTCCTTACAAATTCGCTAATGTTTGTTCATCTCTTTGCATGATCGTAGATATTTTCAAAATATGGCGAGAAGTACTACTGCATTGGTATACTACGATGGTCAGATGATCAGTGATGCATCTCTCGGTGGCATCTTTTAGTCCTCCAATACTGTTACGATAAAGCTTCAGAGGAAATTAACTCATGACATGTTGATCGAGAAAGCCTCTATCAAGGTTCCATATGCTCGTACAAAAATATTGGAGTCGTTGAAGTATCGACTACCAACATCATTAGAACCATTACATTACATAATATACCACATTACAGACAACGATCATATGGAATTGATGGTGAAAATCCACACAATGTACTCATTAGGAGGGCCTTGGAGCTATATGTAACGTTTTTCGATTGTGATGTTGGGGTCCCAAATTGGTTATAGGTGGATTTTGACTTCGATCCTAATGTCCAGAGTCCAACTGCAAGTTTACGACATGACTTTAACTTATTAAATACATGCAATGACCATGGTGTATCATATAGATAAGATTGATATCCGATGATAAATTTGATTTGGCAATTCAATTTCTAGCAGACTCGTATTTTGCACAACACGAGTTCATTTTTTCAAATATTAAATGGGCCTATATGAAAGTTCATCCATGTAAAGCTAAACTCGCTTTTGTAGGGGGTGAGTTCAGAAAACGCATTTTGTAGGACACGAGTTGTTACTATATGGGCTGTGATCGGTGCAAAAATGTCACACTCTAAGTGCATTAGAAATACAGTGACAATAAGGCGAAATAGGCAGAAATATGTGAAATAAGAGAAACTGAGACTAAGTTAGATAAAATGCAGGAAATAGATATGAAAATGCAAAAAAGATGCAATAAACACATATGTGGGGACAATTACATCAATAAATCTAGAGGAAATACATTCTCTTTGAAGAGCTATCACACCCAACTTGAGTTTTTACTTGTCCTCAAGTAAAATTAAAATAGCAAGGTCCAACAACAGTTTTGAGGCATTCTAGATACTTGAATCATTTTAATCAACCAATAAATCCTTTGCATCGACAAGATAGAAGATTGCATACATAACTCTAGAATCATCATAAAAGCTAGCATTTCAACAATACATAACATCATGCCTATGATCCTAGTTTCTTTTTGCCTATCAGCATTTATTTAATACCACATGTAACAAGATATCAGTATGAATATATATATATATATAATGTGTTCCTTCCATTTCTTTTTCTTTTTATATGTAGCATCAGATATCGAACAATGAATGCACCCTAGACCCTGAGAAGTAAGATGTTGTTCAACGAACCCCTATAAAGTACTTCATTACAATGACAGCCTTTGGCCAGATTCATTTTTCTAACGTATGCAGAGGAGTGTTTCCCCTTAAAGCTACTTTTATTTTATTGTACTCACATTGGAATGACTTTTATTTATACTTAATAACATATACTAGCATATATATCACAAGCTGACACAAGTAGAATTCATCCAAAATCAAAAAGATGATGCTACATATTATTTACTCAAACCAATATTTATATTTATGTAGAGTTAAAAAATACAATTAACCAGCATGTATATCCAATCAACTTATCAATAATCAGAATTATTCAAGGTTTACACATCGAATGCAAGCAAAAGATTTTTCAAAAAAAAGAACCTTGCATTTTCTTAAAAAATGAAATAGGGGTGCATTTCAACTCCTAGGCATATATCCCCAAACTTAAAGATTGTTGTTGCGTGTAATAAGTGCTACGCAATTGTGCAAGTATACACGTCGCAAGTTATAGTATAAAAGATATCGTCTCCACAGGGATTGGTGCCACTTCAAGAATCTAATCTCTTGCACTGCAAAAAGTAAAAACACAAGTAGAAGATTATGGGAGTTTAACTAACAACTAAACTAGAAAGTAATAAAGTAAAATAATAGATGAAATCAAATGAGAGAGAATAGGCCAGGTTATCGTGAGTTGAGGTGTGATAGCCGATTGGATCGTCTTGGTAAAAAAGTGCAAGGGCAACTCAGTTGTCGTGGCAACTTGCACAGCGGTGTTGCCTTGGCAACTAATCGATGGTTGCCTGGGCGACTAGTTGGGCAACTACTTGGGCGTCTGGGCAGTAACTTCAAGGTTTGGCAGAGAGTTCTTCAATGGTTTCTTCTTATCCCTAAGTCAAAACTCTAGTTACTTGTGCATGCCTTGATAATACATCCCTGCGTGAATCAAGGGTGAACAACAACCAATCTTGCGCTCTTCTTAGCCGTTGAAATCCTTAACTTATTCCTAAGCCGGATTAATCTTCACCATCAATAGATTTAATAAAGATCATACTCATTCGTTTCTTGAATCTAACTCCCCCAATATTAGATAAATAGATGAAGTTATGAGATCCTCTCCCAATTCACTCGCAAACAAGAATAAGAACCAAGAATGAATAAACCTTGAATAGAAAAATGTGCAAACTCTTATTACCTAAACAAAATCCAATTGTTTCTCACAACCACAAGACACAATAACCTTAGCCAAATAGATTTAGTTCATGGCTAGGTTCCAAAGAAACACAAGACAAAGAATTCCTAGCATAAACCTAATAGAACAAGGAAAGAAAAAATTGAAGAATGGATGAAGCCTTGTAGTCGATATCTCCCCCTTGAAGCTTGTCGAAAATTCTCTCTTCTCTCCCCCTTGGAGTTGACGGCATGGCCTCTAATTTATAGGGCTAGGTCAAAGTCTTTCTTTGAGGAGGAAGTTAAGTTGGAATTAAATTATCTTTAAAGAATATAATTCTTTATTATATTTATATTCCTTCTAAAACTTCTCCTATCTTCTTGGGATTTAATTCCTCTTTAACCTCTTCGTGGAAATCAAAATCCTTTGGGATTTAGCTTTGCTCCATGTTATCTTGGGCTTGTCTAGTCATCAATTTTGACTACCATATCACCTTATTCTTTGTCAAAAATTGCCCTGGCAACTAGCTCGGCGTCTCCTTCATGCATTGCCCTGGCAACTAGCTCGACATCTCTTTCATGCATTGCCCTGGCAACTGGTTCTAGCCTTACTTTGGCAAGTGATTCTGCACACACACACACAAAAACACAGCAAAACAATAATATGAGTAAAAAGGGTAAGAAAATAATATGAGTAAAAAGGGTAAGAAAATAGTACTTTTGGCATGAATGACTAATTATGCAACTAATATGAGCTCACCGATGGAAAGAAACATGAATTAATGCATGAATGACTAATTATGCAACTAATATGAGCTTAAGTCTAACAATAATATGAGTAAAAAGGGTAAGAAAATAGTACTTTTGAACACTTATCACACCCCCAAACTTGAACTATTGCTTGTCCTCAAGCAATGCAAACTAATAATTACCTGCAAAGACTTCAATTTTCACAAACTTAGCTTTGAACTTGATTTCAATTCTCAGAACCAGGGCACAAAGTACGATTGGCTTTTCATTTTTTGAAAAACTTAGGAGTTACTCGGAATCAAACTATAATGCTTGTGAGTGTGTGCGGAGTTGTGTGCAAGTTGATTTTTCAGATTCAATACAAATAAGAGGTTTTCAAATTACTTCATTGGGTTCTTTTAACATGTTTTAACTAGAGCTAGTTTTGGGCACCTCTAGTGTTTTGTGTTTAGTTTTCTTAAGTTAATTAATTTATTCGACTAGAGCCAGTTTCGGGCACCTCTAGCGATCAATTTTTAGCACATACTAGAGCCAATTTTGGGCACCTCTAGCATTCATCCAATTTTTAGTGCATACTAGAGCCAATTTCGGGCACCTCTAGCATTCATCCAATTTTTTATTCTAATCCCCTAACTTTTTAACTATCAACCTAAGCTCGCTAGAATTCCTTAAATCAATCAAGACACAACAGTGTTTCATCAAGTTTAGCATCATGGTGCGATTCTAAGTGTTTCCATGTTTATCCTAGAATAAAAAGTTCTATCAATTAAGTACATTGGCAAAGTCATCATCGGATATTCATCAAATCTAGGCAATTCTTGTTCCAACTAACGGCATGGCAAGCAATTTATGTATCCTAAATGCAATACTTAAGTTGAATGCAACTAAACATGGTAACTAACTAATAACAATCCCCCCAAACTCGAGTGAGGCATTGTCCTCAATGTATGCAATAAAGAAAAATAAAAATAAAGACAAGTACAATGCAAATGAGGACTTACTCCGAGAGTTCGTCGTCGTGGATGATTAGTTTCCTTTTGGTCGGTGTCTTGATTCTTTTGCTTGAACGTGGTGGTTGCTTCCTTGTTGCCAATGGTGGAATCGATCCTCGTACGGGGTTGTCCTCATCGTCCTCTTCATCAATGTCATTGGCTTTTCGCTTGGGCTTGGAGGATTCGATTGGTGCGGTCTTTGTTGGTGCAATGGAGGACTCGCCCGAATCTGAAAAATCAGACAATGATTCCGTATGAGTTGATTAGGGCATAGGTGCTTTACCTTTGGCTTTTACAGTTTTTGCTGAGAAGTCTTTGGCTTTGGTTGCCGCGGCATCTTCAGGGTTGGTTGTTGTGTCATCTGCTTGGGCAGGCGCGGTGTAGGTTGTCGCGGCATCATCTGTTGCGGTTACCGCGGTGACTGCTTCATTGGTTACCAGGGCAAGGATCTCTGCAGGAAAGATTGGGAATGGCACGCGGCTGTCCGGGTACTTTTCTAGGATGACTTGGGTGATTGCATTGTTGTGCTCCTTCATGTACCGCATGAACATTAGTTACCGGTCTTCAATTTGCCTAAGGTGGCTCGCCAATGGTTGCAAGAGTGCTTCAAAGTGTCCCAGGGTTGATGGCCGAGTTGCCCGGGCATTAGGTGCTTGGGTATTAGGCGTTGCCAAGGCGACAGGGGTTGTCGCGACAATTGGAAGCATTGAGGATTTTACCGGTGCCTCTCCCATTAGCTTTCGGATTTGTGCTCGATTCCAACCGGATTTTGGTAGGGCCTTTTCATCAGTGGACTCACTTGGGACATGTATCTCCTTGCAAAGATTAGAAATTAAGCAAGGGAATAAAAGAGAACCCTTGTCTTTTGAGCTACATACACAAATCTCATCACAAATAATTTTTCCAATGTTAATGATGCGATTATGCAAGATAGAATGTATGAGCAAAAGACGAGGTGTATCAACAGTAGTAGTGCGTGTGGTGGGCATTAATGAAGTTTTAACAAACTTATTCCATAATTTTGCCTCGGGTTTAAGCCGAAGGCAATTTACCGTGCCATTGTATTTACCGTCCTTCCATTGAGTTCCCGGTAGAGTGAGTTCTTGAAGCACCTTTTCGAGTTGCTTGGGCTTTAGTTGATCAACAAAGGCTTGATGATCGTCCTTCTCAATGTAGAGCCTGTAAAAGGTGTTGATGTTTTCAGGGCTTATGAGTATAGCCTTGTCACGAACAAAAACATAAGGATTATTCGGGTTAGGTAAGTGAGCATAGAATTCTCTTACCCATGAGATGTTACCCGATTCTGATTGATGGCAAAAGATTTGCCACTTTTGATGTGCAATCCTTTCGAAGATGAATGGTTCAAAGCCGAAATCTTGATGAGAGTTGGAGTATTCAAAGCCTTGTTCTTCGCAAATCTTTCAGCTTTCAAACTTGGCATGAAATCTTTCTTGAACCACCGGTGTAGAAAACTTCTTGTATCTTGGTTCTTTGGAGGAACTTGGATGAACCAAAACTTCAATTTTGGATGCCATGGATGATCTTGGTTGTGAGTTTTGTAAAAACAAAGAAAAGAAAACAAAAGAAAAGAAACTAAAGAGTTGCAAGATGAAAAGTATGAATAGGTTTCTTGGAAGTTAAGGGTGATGGGTTATATAGAAAAGATAGGTAGTAAATATGGTGGGTGAGATTAATTTTGGAAAGAAGAAAAAAAAGGTTTCGGTTTAGGGGAAGGGTTACGGCTAGGGGTTTATTTAGGGTAAGTTGGAGGCTTTATATAAGCCTTAGATTCAGCCCATTAATTTCCTTGTTGAAGAAGTGTAAAGAAATTCTTAAACTTAAAAAGATAAATATGAAAGAAAGATGTAGTTTAATCTTAAAGAAAATAAATCTATCCTAAAAAAACAAATAATCAAAAATAATAAAAAATAAAATTTAATTAGTTTGAAAAAAATTAAAAATATAAAAAATAAATAAAATATCGAAAGGAGAGCATGCTCATGCATCTCCTAAGGTGACCACTTCTTTGTTACGTTCCACACGGGCACCGTTGTAGTGTTTCAATCTTTGTCCATTAACTTTGAATTCATGTTCGTCAATGATGGACTTGATTATCACAGCACCATGGGAGAATGGTTTGACAACTTCGAATGGTCCCGACCATCTTAATTTCAGTTTTCTCGGGAAAAGTTTTAGCCGAGAATTGAATAAGAGAACTAGTTGCCCTGGCATGAATTGCCGCGGCAATAGTTTCTTGTCATGCCATTGCTTTGTTTTCTCCTTGTAGATTCGTGCATTGTTATAGGCGAGTGCAAGGAATTCTTCTATCTCGTTAAGGTCCAACAAACGCTTTTGCCCAGAACTTTCCCAATCCATATTCACGGTCTTGATTGCCCAAAATGCCTTGTGTTCGATTTCCACCGGTAGATGGCATGTTTTGCCATAGACAAGTCGGAAAGGGGACATACCTAAGGGTGTTTTGTATGCAGTGCAATATGCCCAAAGTGCGTCATCTAGTCTTACTGACCAATCCTTCCTAGAGGGATTTACAACTTTCTCGAGTATACCCTTCAATTCCCGGTTGGAAACTTCTGCTTGCCCATTGGTTTGTGGGTGATATGCCGTGGCAATCTTGTGCGATACACCGAAGCATTGCAACATCTTGGCAATAAGTCTGTTGTCAAAATGCTTGCCTTCATCACTGATAATTGATCTCGGTATCCCAAACCGTGTAAATATATTTTTCTGCAAGAATCTTTGCACGATCTTGGAATCGTTGTTGGGAACTGCAACTGCCTCAACCCATTTAGACATGTAGTCGACAGCAAGTATAATGTAGAGGTTGCTGAATGAAGATGGGAAAGGTCCCATAAAATCCATCCCTCATACATCAAACAATTCCACCTCAATGATGTTTTGGAGCGGCATCTCATGTCGTCTAGAGATATTGCCCGTCCTCTGGCAATGATCACATTGCTTGTAAAACTCTTGGGCATCTTTGTACAGTGTTGGCCAATACAAACCGGATTGCAAAACTTTGGCTGCGGTACGAGTTCCTCCAAAATGTCCTCCATAGGGTAAAGAATGGCATTGCTGGAGTACATTATGCTGCTCCTCTTCAGGGACACATCGGCCTATAACCTGATCTGCATATTGTTTAAACAAAAGAGGCTCGTCCCAAAAGTAATGCTTAGCATCATGGATGAACCGCTTCTTCCCTTGGTAGGTAAGGCCATAAGGTAAAATACCACAAACAAGAAAATTAACTAAATCCACGTACCAGGGTATTGCTGAGGCATGTGCTGCCGTGGCGACTGTTTCCATGGTTACCAAGGTGTGCGCGTCTAGAGTTGTCGCGACATGCGCGTCAAGGGTTGCCGAGGCATGCGCGTCAAGGGTTGCTGAGGCATGCGCGTCCAGGGTTGCCGAGGCATCAGGGGTTGCCGAGGCGTGCACATCTATGGTTGCCAAGGCAATTAACAGTTGCTCATCCGGGAATACATCGCATATCTCTAAATCTGTGTCCTCCTCCATATTGCATTCTAAGCGTGATAAATGATCAGCCACTTGATTTTCGGTTCCTTTGCTGTCCTTAATTTCAATGTCAAACTCTTGTAAAAGAAATATCCAACGAATCAAACGAGGTTTGGCATCTTTTTTAGAAAATAGATACTTAATTGCTGAATGGTCCGTATGAACAATTACCTTTGTACCAATCAAATAGGATCAGAACTTGTCAAATGCAAAAACTATAGCTAGTAACTCTTTCTCCGTTGTTGTGTAGTTCACTTGAGCACTATTAAGAGTTTTACTAGCGTAGTATATCACATGAAAGGTCTTACCTGTGCGTTGGCCTAGGACTGCTCCTACCGCAAAATCACTTGCATCATACATGAGCTCAAAAGGTAGCGTCCAATCGGGTGGAACGACAATGGGTGTTGAGGTAAGCTTTTCCTTTAGGGTTTCGAATGCTTGGGCGTAAGAATCATCAAAATTGAAGACTTTATCTTGTTCAAGGAAATTGCACAAGGGTTTAGTAATCTTAGAAAAATTATGAATGAACCTCCTGTAAAAACCTGCATGTCCAAGAAAGCTTCGGATTCCTTGAACCGAACTTGGTGAGGGTAATCTCTCGATCACGTCCACCTTGGCTTTGTCTACTTCAATTCCCTTGGATGAAATCTTGTGGCCGAGCACTATTCATTCATCTACCATAAAATGGCACTTCTCCAATTAAGGACTAAATCGGTATCTTCACATCTTGCCAATACCTTCTCTAAATTGCCGAGGCAACTGTCGAAGTCATTACCAAAAACGAAAAAATCATCCATGAAGATCTCAAGGAAGTCTTCGACCATATCTGAAAAGAGTGCCATCATGCATCTTTGGAAGGTTGCCGGGGCATTATACAATCCGAACGGCATCCTTCGAAAAGCATAAGTACCGTATGGGCATGTGAAGGTTGTCTTTTCTTGATCTTCTAGTGCTATGGCAATTTGATTGTAACCTGAATAACCATCAAGAAAACAATAAAAGGGTATACCTACAAGACGGTCAAGCATTTGATCAATAAAGGGTAATGGGAAGTGATCTATCCTAGTGGCTTTGTTTAGCTTTCAATAATCCATACAAACCCTCCAACTGATCGCAGTCCTGGTTGGAATGAGTTCATTGTTTTCATTACTTACCACCGTTATACCTCCCTTTTTTGGTACACATTGTACCGGACTTACCCATGTACTATCAGAGATAGGGTATACAATGACGGCGTCAAGCCACTTGATGATTTCTTTCATTACAACCCCTTTCATAACATGATTCAGTCTCTTCTAGGCTTCAATCGAAGGTTTGTGATCATCTTCCAACAAAATCTTGTGCATGCACACTCCCGGGCTAATTCCCTTTAAGTCGGCAATTATCCACCCTATTGCCTACTTGTGTAGCATCAACATTTTGATGAGCTTCTTTTCCTGCTCAGGTTGTAACTTAGAGGAAATAATTGCAAGCAATGTATTATCGGTTCCTAAGTATCCATATTTCAGTTGCTCTAGCAACTGTTTCAACTCAAGAATCGGTGGTTGTTCAATAGAGGGCTTTTCGAGCTTACCTTCCTTACCTGAGTAATCCAGTGGTTCAAAGTATGTACTTGGTCGATTGACTAACCAATTTCCCTCTTCTTGTTGTCCCTCTTCGATCAGTTCTTTATACTCCTCAAGTTCCTCTTGATCGGCAATGTAGTTGCCGAGGCAACTAAATTCCTCGTCGAAGTTAAACTCTATCATGACATGAAGAAGTTGGCATTCTTCTGGATCATCGGCGTGCCTTAGTGTTTGGAACACATTTAGTTTAACTTGTTGGTCATTCACCCTCATTGTGAGTTCTCCCTTTTTAACATCGATCAAGGTTCTCCCTATTGCTATGAAGGGTCTCCCGAGAATGATAGGTACATGTTCATCTGTTTCACAATCCAAAACAATAAAGTCAGCGGGAAAAATAAATTTATCAACTTTTACCAGTATGTATTCGATTTTTCCCTCTGGATGCACATAGGATCTGTCGGCTAACTGTAGCATAACTGTTGTAGGTCTTGCCTTCCCGATTCCTAGTTTCTGAAAAACTGATTTAGGCATCAAGTTTATACTTGCTCCAAGGTCACATAATGCTTTCCCGACATAGTGATTTCCAATGGAACAGGGTATTGTGAAACGTCCGGGATCCTTCAACTTGGGTGGCATGCGATTGTGCAACATGGCCATGCATCCCTCTATTGCGGCAACTGTTTCAAACTCTCCTAGCATTGTTCTCTTGGACACAATGTCTTTAAGAAACTTGGCATAGTTCGGCATTTGTTCAATTGCTTCAACCAATGGCAAGTTGATGTGGACTTGCTTTAGGATATCAAGGAACTTCTTGAATTGATATTCTTGCTTTTGTCGCTTCAACCTTTGTGGGAATGGTGGTGGGAGTCGGATATCTTTGATCCTTTTATTGGTCTGAAACCTGATTGATGGCATTGCCGGGCCAACTAGAGTTGCCGAGGCATTGTCAACTGGGGTTGCTGTGGCATGCCTATCTTTGGTTGTCGAGGCATCCTTATCACCAGTTGTCGAGGTATGCTTATCGTTGGTTGCCGCGGCAATTCCTGGTTCAGCATCTGAGGTTTTGCCACTGGGCTCGTCTTGATCTTTTTGTGGAGTTTTGTTTGATGAGCGAGCTTGAGCCTATTTAAGTTGTTGGCCACTTCTAGTGGTGATCGCCTTACATTGCTCATGGCCAGTTCCTCTTGCGACTTTAGTAACACTAGGTAAACCTCATTGCGGTCTAGTATTCAGGTTTTGAGCAAATTGTCCGAGTTGATTTTCCAATGATTTGATTGTCGCCTCTTGGTTTTGCAATCTCATCTCGGTCTTGTTAATAAAATCATCAGTTCTTTTTATGAAGTTACTATTCTCAGCCATATAAGATTCAGTTTTTAACATAAAAGCATTGAGAGAATTTTCCAAAGAACTAGATGTTGTCGGTTGTTGCTGCGGCAACTGTTGCCGTGGCATATTCTGCTAGAATCTCGATGCTTGTGCATTCTGATTGTTATGGTTTAGAGCATTGTTGGGATTACTCCAAGAAAAATTTGGGTTCTTCTTCTAAGGTGGATTGTATGTATTGGACATCACATTGTAGTTCTGGTTGTAATTCCCCACATAAAAGCTAGATTCTGGATTCTGCATACATTCAGAAGAATCATGGTTACCACCACATAACTCACAAAAGGAATCCATTACCTTGACCTCATGTGTGTTGTTTGGTTTTTGCATGTTCTGGACCATCTTAGTTAGAGGGGCCAATTGTGCCGAAATTGAGTCTGGTGATCCTTGTTGGTGTATTCACAGCGTTGTAAAACATTGTTACTTGTGTCCACACTGGGAATCCGTGTAGGGGTCATTTGTGTAGAAGTTCTCTATATCGCTCCCAAGCCTCGTACATGGATTCATCATTTGCCTGCCGAAAAGAAGTAATTTCATTACGAAGCCTATCAGTGAAATTTGTAGGATTAAATCGAGCAAGGAAATCATGACAAAGATCGGACCAAGATCCTATTGATCCAGCAGGAATACTATTCAACCATGCTTTCGCCCTATCCCTTAGTGAATAGGGGAATAATCTTAGTCGTAAAACATTGGGGGTGACTCCTTGTATTTTGAATGAGTTACAAATCTCGAGGAAAGATTTAAGATGTTGTCGTGCATCTTCAGTTGTTGAGCCGCAGAATTGACCAATTGTGTTGATCATATTAAACATCGCCAGTTTCAACTCAAAGTGGTCGGCTTCAATTTCAGGCGTGACAACTCCTAGATTAAGTCCATCAAGATCTTCTTCAAGATAGTCTCGAATAGTTCTGTTTTGTGCAAGAATCACTCCTCCTCCTGCAGGAGCATCTTGATTCATATTGCCGTCTTGATTAGCCATTGCTACTCTTAACCTTCGTCTAAGTCTTTGCAAGGTTCGTTCGATTTCTGGATCAAAGGATATTTTGGTGTAATCGGTCTCGCCCTGGTCATATACCAATGCAAAACCAAAGTTTGTTAGCCCTTTGAATCTTAAATAAGAAAAATAAAAAGTGCAAGAAAATAAAAACAAAGTTGCTATTGCCAATCCCCGGCAGCGGCACCAAAAACTTGTTGCGCGTAATAAGTGCTACGTAATTGTGCAAGTATACACGTTGCAAGTTATAGTATAAAAGATATCGTCTCCACAGGGATTGGTGCCACTTCAAGAATCTAATCTCTTACACTGTAAAAAGTAAAAACACAAGTAGAAGATTATAGGAGTTTAACTAGCAACTAAACTAGAAAGCAATAAAGTAAAAGAGTAGATTAAATCAAATGAGAGAGAATAGGCCAGGTTATCGTGAGTTGAGGTGTGATAGCCAATTGGATCGTCTTGGTAAAAGAGTTCAGGGGCAACTCAGTTGCAGTGGCAACTTGCACAGCGGTGTTGCCTTGGCAACTAATCGATGGTTGCCTGGGCGACTAGCTGGGCAACTACTTGGGCATCTGGGCAGCAACTTCAAGGTTCAGCAGAGCGTTCTTCAATGGTTTCTTCTTATCCCTAAGTCAAAACTCTAGCTACTTGTGCATGCCTTGATAATACATCCCTGCGTGAATCAAGGGTGAACAACAACCAATCTTTGCGCTCTTCTTAGCCGTTGAAATCCTTAACTTATTCCTAAGCCGATTAATCTTCACCATCAATAGATTGAATAAAGATCAT
This sequence comes from Hibiscus mutabilis, assembly GCA_019671005.1. Lineage (NCBI taxonomy): Eukaryota > Viridiplantae > Streptophyta > Magnoliopsida > Malvales > Malvaceae > Hibiscus > Hibiscus mutabilis. The sequence goes on along the minus strand of CM033750.1, from coordinate 25,335,734 downwards.
ACTCATTCGTTTCTTGAATCTAACTCTCCTGATATTAGATAAATAGATGAAGTTACGAGATCCTCTCCCAATTCACTCGCAAACAAGAATAAGAACTAAGAATGAATAAACCTTGAATAGAAAAGTGCAAACTCTTATTACCTAAACAAAATCCAATTGTTTCTCACAACCACAAAACACAATAACCTTAGCCAAAAATATTTAGTTCATGGCTAGGTTCCATAGAAACACAAGACAGAGAATTCCTAGCATAAACCTAATAGAACAAGGAAAGAAAAAAATGAAGAATGGATGAAGCCTCGTAGTCGATATCTCCCCCTTGAAGCTTGTTGAAAATTCTCTCCTCTCTCCCCCTTGGAGTTGGCGGCATGGCCTCTAATTTATAGGGCTAGGTCAAAGCCTTTCTTTGAGGAGGAAGTTAAGTTGGAATTAAATTATCTTTAAAGAATATAATTCTATATTATATTTATATTCCTTCTAGAACTTCTCCTATCTTCTTGGGATTTAATTCCTCTTTAACCTCTTCATGGAAATCGACTCCTTTTGGATTTAGCTTTTCTCCATGTCATCTTGGGCTTGTCTAGTCATCAATTTCGACTACCATATCACCTTATTCTTTGTCGAAAATTGCCCTGGCAACTAGCTCGGCATCTCCTTCATGCATTGCCCTGGCAACTAGCTCGGCATCTCTTTCATACATTGCCCTGGCAACTGGTTCTAGCCTTGCTTTGGCAAGTGATTCTGCACACACACACAAAAACACACCAAAGCAGCATCTTTACCCACAAAAATCACCAAGTTATATAATCAAGCTCACTGATGGAAAGAAACATGAATTAATGCATGAATGACTAATTATGCAACTAATATGAGCCTAAGTATAACAATAATATGAGTAAAAAGGGTAAGAAAAATAGTACTTTTGAACACTTATCAATTGCATTGTCTCTAATGCAAAAGAAAACAAAATGAAATGACAGAATGCAGTGACAAAATGTGGTTACAATGATGAATGTAATGATATTATAACTAAATACAATTACAATGGCAATGCAAATGTTACGATAATGTAGAAAAATAAAATGAAACTACATTATATGGTATGCATGCCTACAAAAACTAAAAATAAACTAACTAAGTTATCAGGCTCTTGGGAGGAGGATGCGGAGTGTTGCTTCTTCATTTTGCTACACTTTTCTTCTTTGTTCTTCTTCTTGCTTTTGTCTTTTAACTTTGACCACTTTCTTTTTTTCTCTTTCTTTAGGAGAAGGACCTTATCATCATGATTAGCTTCTTCTTCTCTCTCAGCCTCCTCTTCCCCATCGACATCATCGCCACGCCTGCAGTATGGATGAATAGTGTCGGTGCTTTGTATAGCACCATCGCAAGAGGTTTGTCCTCTTGTTCATCAACTATAGACACGGCTTCCGCCGATTTCGCAACAACTAGCTTCATCTCTAGCCCTTCAGGGGTTGCATCCACAATTTTGGATGCAACCAAATTTTGTTCAACAAAAACTTTCTCAGCAGTAGTCTTCTCAACATGGGAACTATCTCCCTTATCTTCATCAATGTCCTCCACCATGACTTTATCTTCTTCAGCAGTAGTGGGTGTTGTGTCAACATTTGTAGGGATATTCAAGTCAAAAAGACAATCCCTAATGATTTTGCTCGATGCTTCCTCTCTTGGAGTGTCACCAGCCTCGCTTGCATTGTCAATAAAGTTTACAGATTTGGCTGGTACTTCTTTTGTGGCTGCACCAGAAGAAATATTATAGCTATAGATGATGGAAGAAAACTCTAAAAATTCTGGCAAGGCAACTGGAGTGATCCTGCTCATGGCAGCAAGAGCAGACTTGTGCCATATCTTTACATAAGCATAGAATACATTTCGTGCCAAATCCATTGTTTAAACTATGGCTGCAACTCTTTCCAGTGAACTCGTTACAACATCGAGTTTGTCTTCTATAGTCAGAGCCTTTGTCCAGAGTTCTTCACTTGTGGGGATATTCTCTGTTGCAACGTCCACTTTAGCTTGCCTTTTTTTCTCTCTCGACGCAGTGCCTACTCTTGGTGTGGAAACCTCTGTAGTTCTAACCATCTTCTCAACAACAATATCAATTAATGGCCCCTTGTTGGCTTTCCTTTCCTAATTTTGCAAGGGCTTGACTCCCTCAATTCACACAACTGCATGATCAGTGATGGAAATGCCAAAATTCCTTTTTTTTCTCAGCAAAACCTACTACTTCCTTATGGATGATTACACCCACATCTATCTTTCTTCCCTTCACAATAGAATGTATCGAACATATTCTATCTAGCGAGACGATCGTGTTATGGGTTGAAGGTAGCAACCTGGAGTTAATAAACTAAAACCAGATTTTTGCAGACAGAGTTAGAAACTTCCTATACATGGTGAAATTCCCAACATTGGTCCCTGACCATAATGCACCCGCAATGCATAAATCATTCACTAACAACTCCGATTTATCTTCATTAATATTCGCCACAAACAAAGCGTGCTCATCCACACTCACAGAACTCTTTAATAACTTGTTAATAACAACAACACTCCAAGGAATAGAATTCTTCCTAAAAAACAGTTTTAAGGAAGGCTCGTAAAGATTAGCATAAAACTCTCTTACCAAGGCGGCATTGTAGTTACTAGGATGAGTGCAAAAGCTACTCCATTTGTGAAGCTCTATATTTTTGTGGATAGATTTTCCAGGCTCCTTCTCGAGGGACAGCTCAATCCTCTATTCTAGGTGGATACTTTGCTTAAGGATATGATTCTTGTAGCTCACCCGTTATCTCTGTCTAGAATATTTCATACTTGGTATTTTCTTCTTGGGCAATAGGTTTCTTGGATGGAGGGCTTGATTTTGAGCTTTGAACATTTTTCTTAAAGGATTCCATCGAGATTTTGTGAGTTGCTCTGGTTTTGGCTATGATATATTAAGAAAGAAGATGAAAAGGAAAGATTTGTGTAGAAAAAAATCGAACTTTAAAGCTTTGAAGATCAGAGAAGTTAGAAAACTAAGTAAATAATCAGTAAAGAGCAGGATTGATAAATAAAGAAGGAAAAAAATAAAGAAATGAACATATGTGATTTGTACCATCTTATGCAATGAGAATTGACGGTCTGATCTTGGCCTAATAATCACACCCATTCGCTATATTTCTCGCGCTCTATGATGAAAGGTTGTGATTTTAGGGATTAATCGGTGTAATTGAATTACCTGAATTACCCCCAAATATCATGCATATCTTATGAAGCCTTCTTGTCGTACAAGTTGTTAGAGAAGAAGATTTTATAACAAACTAAAGAGAAATTATTCTAGAAAAAGGAAATAAAGAAAATTAAAAGAAAAACAAGGAAAACTAAATCTAAATCTAATAAAACCAATAAAGAGAATGTCAAAAGAATTCGACCAATTTAATGGTCTCAATATTCCTAGAATCAAAGTCACCAAAATAGAGTTTGAGTCTTTACCCATTGACTTTGAAAAGAATTCCCTCCATAGTATCTTTAATTGTGACTGCACCGTGTGAAAATACTTGCACAACTTCGAAAGTTCCCAGCCAGTATGACCGTAATTTTCCTGGGTGCAATTTCAGTCTTGAATTGAAAAGTAAAACCAACTGTCTGATTTCAAATTGTCACTGCAAAATAATCTTATCATGCCAATGTTGGCTCTTGTCCTTGTAAATAAAGGCATTTTCATAAGCTTTGCGAAGAATTTCTTCAATTCAATAATTCCAGCAATCGCTTCTTCCTCGCTGCCTCATAATAAAAATTAACTTGCTTTAGAGCCCACAAGTTCTTGTGTTCAAGCTCCACGGGAAAATGAAAATATTTTCCAAAAATAAGTTCATACGGAGACATTCCCAATAGAGTCTTGTATGGAGTACGGATAACTCACAATGCATCATCTTAGTGAGAGGACCAATCCTTCCTAGTTGTATTAACCACTTTTTTCCAAGATGCTTTTAATGGCCCGATTAGAAATCTCTACTTGTCTATTGAACTCGAGATGATATGTTGTGGCCAGTCTAATGGCTTCTATCCACTTCGAAGCGTAATCCACAACGACAAAAATGCATAAATTGCCAAAAGAATTCAGAAAAGGGCCCATGAAATCCTATCCCCAAACATCGAATATTCCATTATTGGCTACTGTGGCATCTTGTAATACCCCAATTTTTGGTTAGTGACTATATTGCAAAGATTTAAAAGTTGGTGGTTTAGTTTAGTGACTAAAACGTAAAAATTCAAAGTTTGGTGGCAAAAGTGAAAAGTTGGGAAAAGTTTAGGGACCAACATGGTAATTTTCCCAATAATTATTTTTATGGCAAAAATGAATAGTTTATCCCGATATAAGATTTTTGGTGGCAATCGGATTTTTGGTACGGGAATTGTGTAAAAAGCTATAAAAGGGATAAGTTTCAGAAATTAATTCGGATGATCATTCGAGCTCAAAAAATTATGAAACTTTATGGGAGTCTTAGATAGACTAAAAGAAGATGGTTTTAAGTTTTGGGATCGTTTTGATTCGATTTGTATTCGATTCTATACAGTATTTGAGTAAATAGGGGTTAATGGCATTTTTGAAAATACCAAGGTTCATTAATGGCATTTTGGTCATTTTACCCTTACTTTTTAATTAAAGATGATTACGGAAAAGTGATAAGGTTAGGTGTCAACACCTAATTGGTCATAATGGGGGGTAAAATGGTAATTTTACTATTGATGGGGATTTTTAAATTGGATATTAAAGGATTAAAATGCCATTTGTAATGTAAATTAATGATAGAAAAAGCTAGAGAATTCTCTCTTCTTTCTCCCTTGGCCAAATTCAACATAGCAAAGGTGAGGAAATCTTTGATTCAATTTTTAGCTTGATCTAGTTGATTTTTGGTTCAAGACATGAAATGGAAAATTTATCTCCATCAAATTCTCTTTCATTTGGTAAAATTTTTTAGTAGTTTCCATGTCTATATGTTGAGTTTGGGAATTAGGGTTTATGAAGAACAAGTTGGATTCTCATGTTTTATGGATTCTTTTGATCTAATATGATGTTGTGAGGTTGTTCTACGCTTGCAAATAGTGAAAATTCCATGAATTATGATGTAGGTTGAAATTGGGAAATTGAAAAATTAGGGGAAACTCTTGAAAAAAATTTATTTGAATTCGAAATGATGTTAGAAGCTTGAATATGATGTTAGGAGGTTGAATTTATGATTGAATCAAGTTGTAAAGTTAGGTCAAAGTGACCATTTGTATTCGGCTAAGTGAAGAAATTTGGGGGAAAATTATGGAAAAATTTCCTGAGCTTGGAAATGATGTAAGGATGATTTTGTAAGCTTTGGAAAGTCATTTGGACTAATATGGAAGGTTGTGAAGTAATAAGGACTAAGTTGTAAATTTTAGAAAGTTTAAGGACTTAGTTGTTAAACTTGTTGTTGAAGTGTATTGTGATGGAAAATCAAGTTTAGTGATTAAAAGGTTGACTATGAAGTTTTGATAGAATTTGGGGACCAAATCGTGATTTCGGTAAATTTAAGGATTAAATGTAAAATTTTAAAGTTTGGGTCCTCAAGTGTAAAGAAAGAAGAATGTGAGGTTTAGAGTTGGAAATAATGGTTGGAAGCTTAAAAAGAGTCTTTAGGACTAGGATGAATATTTTGGGAATTTTGAAGAATTATTAGAAATATTCTTCCTAATGTGTATTAATGTTAGTAAGATACTAACATGTATTTTGAATGGTATGTGTTGTTGTAATGTTGTGTAGATCGTAATCGTGATCAGACTCATGATTTGAATAAAGCAGTTGATAAGGAAAAAGTTCAAGAATAAGGTCGAAGGTGATTGTACAACTTGCTAAGTTACTAGAAGGCAAAGGTGAGTGCATTTTACTTACTCTATTTATGAAATGAGAAAGACTAGTGATAAGTTATTCTCGATTATTGAAAGAAAAGGATTTGAATTTTATTTAATGATTTTGAAATGCTTTATGAATGATTTTCGGGTATGAACTGCCCAATGCATATTTTTACATATTGAACTAATTATCTTGATCCATTGATATTATCCAAAATGAATGAAATGTTCATAGTAGTAAATTAATTGAAAGCCCATTGTATAATTATTGAGAGTCTTGGTATATTGGCATGCCAAAGAGGTGGAGTATATTAATATGATATTACTGTCAAGTACAATAATGAGACAATGAGTTGTGTTCTACGGCTATGACCTATTGGTTAATACTGTTGTTAAGTTACGGCAGTGATATAGTGAATTGTGTTCTACATCAATGACCTATTATTATTTTTATGCCGTTAAGTTATGGTAGTGTTTACAGTGTTACACTGACATTGATACATTGGTATTGATACATTGATATCAATACATCGATACATTGATACATTGTTTTATTAATGGCACAACTAAATAGTTGTTGTCGAGCACATGTGCATTCTCATCATTGACTCGCATACCATGTATTCTTGTCCATATTACATTGGGCTATATTGATATGGAAAGTGAAGTATAATGGATCAAATTGATATAACCCGTATTGTATTATATATGAATATTGAGATTGTTACAGGTTACGAAAAAGGGAATGGTTTTGACAAGTTAGTTTTATGATTTTCAAATCCTTTTTGATATTTATAACTTTGCACTCTAATTGTTCTTATCATTATTTTACTATGGAATGTTTTAAATATTGTTACATTGCCTCACTAAGTATATACTTAGCGTGTGATTGTTTCACGCGTAGGTAAGAAGGAAAGTAAGGAGTATGGAGCAACTGTAGACTTCATCACATTTTTTAGGATTGAGCATCGGTTATCAGTATGACATATTTAATGTTGTCTTTTGATATTTCTAGTTGGCATGTATAATATAAATGCTTTTGGCTGATCTGATATATAAATATTTAGAAACGAGTTAGATTAATCGTATTTTATTTACTATCTAAATGATTTTTAAATTAGGCAGTTTTTAAGCAGATTTATTATTTAAATAGCTTCTAAGTAAACTGTCTAGTTGCTGCTTGAATATAGGTTTGAATTGAACTTAGAAAAATTAAGTTTTTAAGTTTTACGAGATTAGCTAAATGACTAGTTTTAAAAGGTTATATTTATGTGATAAAAGAAACAAGTTTATAATTGATTCCATGTATATGGTCAATTGTAAATGCCTAGTGACATATCTGACCTATATTCAGCAATGGATGCAGAATGGGGGTGTTACATTTATTGGTATTAGAGCTATAGGTTTAGTCGATCCTCGGCCGGAATGAAAGTTGTTTTTTGTTGAAAAATGTGTACATGCCACTAGGATGTCAAAATTTTTGATATGATGTTTATATTATTGATGATTGTCGCTCCTTACTAATGTAGTAGTTATGTGATTATAGATGTCTGAATCAAGAGGTTCTAGACGAGAGGTGGATCTGGAGGTTCCTAAAGAAGCCGGTAGTGGCAATAACGAGGTTAATAATAACCCTCTGGCTCAACCGGAACAGGGAAGAGCACCAGCACAGTAGGGAATGCCTGTGCAAGATCAAGGGACTTTTCTTCAGGCTTTGGAAACGGTTCTGACACATTTTCAGCCACAAGCTCCCCCTGCTCCTCAAATGACAATTGCTAAAGAATTAAAAAGTTTGGGAGCACCTGAATTTAAAGGAGAAGTAGATGAAGGTCTCGTGGATGCCGACATGTGGCTAATTGATCTAAAGATCATGTTAGAGGGATTACACTGCTCGAAGACGGATAAGTTGGACGGAGCTGTCTCGTCACTACGAAGTCAAGCCAGATTCCGGTGGACTAATGCTACTATGCATGTCCCTCCCAAGCGGGTTACCTGGCAATTTTTCTTGGAAGAATTCAAGAACAAATATATTGGAGATCAGTTTATCCGGGACATGAAACAACGATTTCTTGTCCTGAAGCAAGGAAACCATACCATCTACGAGTACGAGTGTGAGTTTAACAAGTTGAGCCAGTTTGCAGCAAAATTGATCCCTACCGAAAAGGATCAATGTGATTATTTTATTGAAGGCCTGAATAGGAGACCAAAGGAAATGTTGGTGGCATTGAACCTACCTACTTTTCAAGAGGTGGTGAATCGAGCTAAAGCAATGTAACGTGTCTATTCAGATGACACGACAGAGCAGACTCCGCAATCCAATAAAAGACTAAGAACATCTTCAGCTCCTTTTTCATCGAAGAGGAATAAAGGTGGTTCTTGGTATAAGAATAAATCGGGAACTTCTCGGAAAGGAGGCAATATTGGAGGAAACAAGTGATAAGTGTTCAAAAGTACTATTTTTCTTACCCTTTTTACTCATATTATTGTTAGACTTAGGCTCATATTAGTTGCATAATTAGCCATTCATGCATTAATCCATGTTTCCTTCCATCGTTGAGCTTGATTACATAACTTGGTAGTTTTTGTAGGAAAAGATGCTGCTTTGGTGTGTTTTGTGTGTATGTGCAGAATCACTTGCCAAAGCAAGGCTAGAACTAGTAGCCAGGGCAATGCATGAAGGAGATGCTGAGCTAGTCGCCAGGGTAATGCATGAAGGAGACGCCGAGCCAGTTGCCAGGGTAATTGTCGATAAAGAATAAGGTGAAATGGTAGTCGAAATTGATGACTAGACAAGCCCAAGATGACGTGGAGCAAAGCTAAATCCCAAAGGAGTTTGATTTCCATGAAAAGGTTAAAGAAGAATTAAATTCCAAGAAGATAGGAGAAGTTCTAGAAGGAATATAATTATAATAAAGAATTATATTCTTTAAAGATAATTTAACTCCAACTTAACTTCCTCCTCAAATAAGGACTTTGACCTAGCCCTATAAATTAGAGGCCATGCCATCAACTTTAGGAGAGAGAGGGAGGAGAGAATTTTCGACAAGCATCAAGGGCAAGGAGGATTTCGACAAAGCTCCATCCATTCTTCATCTTTTTCTTTCTTGTTCAACTAGGTTCATGCTAGGGATTCTTTATCTTGTGTTTCTTTGGAACCTAGCCATGAACTAAATCTATTTGGCTAAGGTTATTGTGTCTTGTGGTTGTAAGAAACTATTGGATTTTGTTTAGGTAATAAGAGTTTGCACTTTTCTATTCAAGGTTTATTCATTCTTGGTTCTTATTCTTATTTGCGAGTGAATTGGGAGAGGATCTCGTAACTTCATCTATTTATCTAATATCGGGAGAGTTAAATTCAAGAAACGAATGAATATGATCTTTATTCAATCTATTGATGGTGAAGATTAATCCAGCTTAGGAATAAGTTAAGGATTTCAACGGCTAAGAAGAGCAAGATTGGTTGTTGTTCACCCTTGATTCACGCAGGGATGTATTATCAAGGCATGCACAAGTAGCTAGAGTTTCGACTTAGGGATAAGAAGAAACCATTGAAGAACGCTCTACCGAACCTTGAAGGTTGCTGCCCAGATGCCCAAGTAGTTGCCCAACTAGTCGCCCAGACAACCATCGATTAGTTTCCAAGGCAACCCCGTTGTGCAAGTTGCCACGGCAACTGAGCTGCCCTTGCAATCTTTTACCAAGACGATCCAATCGGCTATCACACCTCAACTCACGATAACTTGGCCTATCTCTCTCATTTGATCTCATCTATTCTTTTACTTTATTCCTTTCTAGTTTAGTTATTAGTTAAACTCCTATAATCTTCTACTTGTGTTTTTACTTTTACAGTGCAAGAGATTAGATTCTTGAAGTGGCACCAATCCCTGTAGAGACGATATCTTTTATACTATAACTTGCAACGTGTATACTTGCACAATTGCGTAGCACTTATTACGCGCAACAAGTTTTGGGCGCCGTTGCCGGGGATTGGCAATAGCGACTTTGTTTTTATTTTCTTGCACTTTCTTTTTACTTTTCTTGTTTAAGATTCAAAGGGCTAACAAACTTTGGTTTTGCATTGGTATATGACCAGGGCGAGACCGATTACACCAGAATATCCCTTTGATCCAGAAATCGAACGAACCTTACAAAGACTTAGACGAAGGTTAAGAGTAGCAATGGCTAATCAAGACGGCAATATGAATCAAGATGTTCCAGCAGGAGGAGGAGTGATTCTTGCACAAAACAGAACTATTCGAGACTATCTTGAAGAAGATCTTGATAAACTTAATCCAAGAGTTGTCGCACCTAAAATTGAAGCTAACCACTTCGAGTTGAAACCGGTGATGTTTAATATGATCAACACAATTGGTCAATTTGGTGGCTCAGCAACTGAAGATGCACGACAACATCTTAAATCTTTCCTCGAGATTTGCAACTCATTCAAAATACACGGAGTCACCCCCGATGTTTTACGATTAAGATTATTCCCGTATTCATTAAGGGATAGGGCGAAAGCATGGTTGAATAGCATTCCTGCCGGATCAATAGGATCTTGGACCGATCTTTGTTGTGATTTCCTTGCTTGTTTTAATCCTACAAATTTGTTTGATAAGCTTCGTAACGACATTACTTCTTTTTGGCAGGCAGATGATGAATCCATGTACGAGGCTTGGCAGCGATGCAGAGAACTTCCCAGTGTGGACACAAGTAACAATGTTTTACAACGCCGTGAATACACCAACAAGGATGATGCTAGACGCCTCAGCAAACGGCATACTCCTAGATAAGTCGCCGAAGGAAGCAATGCAAATCCTAAACAGGCTTGCCAAGAATGATTAACAATTCCACTCTACTAGAAGAGGAAGAGTTAGATGCCAAGCCACAATACATGAACTAGGATCATCAGACTCAATTTCGGCACAATTGGCCACTTTAGCCAAGATGGTCCAGAACGTGCAGAAACCAAACAACACACATGCGGTCAAGGTAATGGATTCTTTTCGTGAGTTATGTGGCGGTAACCATGATTCTTCTGAATGTATGCAGAATCTGGAATCTAGCTTCTATGTGGGGAATTGCAACTGGAACAACAATGTGATGTCCAATACATACAATCCAGCTTGTAAGAAGCACCCAAATTTTTCATGGAGTAATCCCAATAATGCTCTAAACCATAACAATCATAATGCACAAGCATCGGGATTCCAGCATAATATGCCACGATAACAGTTTTTGCAACAATAACCGACAACATCTAGTTCTTTGGAAAATTCTCTCAATGCTTTTATGTTGAAAACTGAATCTTATATAGCTGAGAATAGTAACTTCATAAAAAGAACTGGTGCTTTTATTAACAGGACCGAGATGAGATTGCAAAACCAAGAGGCGGCAATCAAATCATTGGAAAATCAAGTCGGACAATTTGCTCAAAACCTGAATACTAGACCGCAATGAGGTTTACCTAGTTATACTGAACTCACAAGAGGAACTGGCCATGAGCAATGTAAGGCGATCACCACTAGAAGTGGCCAACAACTTAAAGAGGCTCAAGCCCACTCATCAAACAAAACTCCACAAAAAGATCAAGACGAACCTAGCTACAAAGCCTAAGAGGATGAACCAAGAATTGCCGGCAACCGGCAATAAGCATGCCTCGGCAACTTGCGATAAGCATGCCTCGGCAACCCCAGTTGATGATGCCTCGACAACTCCAGTTGTTCCAGCAATGCCATCAATCAGGTTCCAAACCAATGAAAGGATCGAAGATATCCGACTTTCACCACCATTCCGACAAAGGTTGAAGCGACAAAAGCAAGAATATCAATTCAAGAAGTTTCTTGATATCCTAAAGCAAGTCCACATCAACTTGCCATTGTGGAAGCAATTGAACAAATGCCAAACTATGCGAAGTTTCTTAAAGGCATTGTGTCCAAGAGAACAAGGCTAGGAGAGTTTGAAACAGTTGCTGCAACAGAGGGATGCATGGCCATGTTGCACAATCGTATGCCACCTAAATTTAAGGATCCCGGAAGTTTCACAATACCTTGTTCCATTGGAAACCACTATGTCGGGAAAGCATTATGTGACCTTGGGGCTAGCATAAACTTGATGCCTAAATTTGTTTTCCAGAAACTAGGAATCGGGAAGGCAAAACCTACAACAGTTATGCTACAGCTAGCCGACAGATCCTATGTGCATCTAGAGGGAAAAATCGAAGACATACTGGTAAAAGTTGATAAATTTCTTTTTCCCACTGACTTTATTATTTTGGATTGTGAAGCAGATGAGCATGCACCTATCATTCTCGGGAGACCATTCCTAGCAACATGAAGAACCTTGATCGATGTTGAAAAGGGAGAACTCACGATGAGGGTGAATGACCAGCAAGTTAAACTAAATGTGTTCCAAACACTAAGGCATGCTGATGATCCAGAAGAATGCCAACTTCTTCATGCCACGGCAGAGTTTAACTTCTACGAGGAATTTAGTTGCCTCGGCAACTACATTGCCGATCAAGAGGAACCTGAGGAGTATGAAGAACCAGTCAATGAGGAACAACAAGAAGAGGCAAATTGGCTAGTCAATTGACCAGGTACATACTTTGAACCATTGGATTACTCAGGTGAGGAAGGTAAGCTCGAAAAGCCATCTATTGAACAACCACCGATTCTTGAGTTGAAACAGTTTCCAAAGCAACTAAAATATGCATACTTAGGAACCGATAATACATTGCCTGTAATTATTTCTTCAAAGTTATAGCCTGAGCAGGAAAAGAAGCTGATCAAAATGTTGATGCTACACAAGAAGGCAATAGGGTGGACAATTGCCGACTTGAAGGGAATTAGCCCAGCAGTGTGCATGCACAAGATTTTGTTGGAAGATGATCACAAACCTTCAATTGAGGCCCAGATGAGACTGAATCATGCCATGAAAGAGGTTGTAATGAAGGAAATCATCAAGTGGCTTAACGCCGGCATTATATACCCTATCTCTAATAGTACATAGGTAAGTTCGGTACAATGTATACCAAAAAAGGGAGGTATAACGGTGGTAAGTAATGAAAACCATGAACTCATTCCAACCAGGACTGTGACTGGTTGGAGGGTTTGTATGGATTATCGAAAGCTAAACAAAGCCACTAGGAAAGATCACTTCCCATTACCCTTTATTGATCAAATGCTTGACCGGCTTGTAGGTAAACCCTTTTATTATTTTCTTGATGGTTATTCAAGATACAATCAAATTGCCATAGCACTAGAAGATCAAGAAAAGACAACCTTCACATGCCCATACGGTACTTATGCTTTCCGAAGGATGTCGTTCGGATTGTATAATGCCCCGGCAACCTTCCAAAGATGCATGATGGCACTCTTTTCAGACATGGTCGAAGACTTCCTTGAGATCTTCATGGATGATTTTTCTATTTTTGGTAATAACTTCGACAGTTGCCTCGACAATTTAGAGAAGGTGTTGGCAAGATGTGAAGAAACTGATTTAGCCCTCAATTGGGAGAAGTGCCATTTTATGGTAGATGAAGGAATAGTGCTCAGCCACAAGATTTCATCCAAGGGAATTGAAGTAGACAAAGCCAAGGTGGACGTGATCGAGAGATTACCCCCACCAAGTTCGGTTAAAGGAATTCGAAGCTTTCTTGGACATGCAGGTTTTTACAGGAAGTTCATTCATAATTTTTCTAAAATCACTAAACCTTTGTGCAATTTGCTTGAACAGGATAAAGTCTTCGATTTTGATGATTCTTGCGCCCAAGCATTCGAAAACCTATAGGAAAAGCTTGCCACGGCACCCATTGTCGTTCCACCAGATTGGACGCTACCTTTTGAGCTCATGTGTAATGCAAGTGATTTTACGGTAGGAGCAGTCCTAGGCCAATGCACAAGTAAGACCTTCCATGTGATATGCTACGCTAGTAAAACTCTTAATAGTGCTTAAGTGAATTACACAACAATGGAGAAAGAATTACTAGCTGTAGTTTTCGCATTTGACAAGTTTCGATCCTATTTGAATGGTATAAAGATAATTGTTCATACAGACCATTCAGCAATTAAATATCTATTTGCTAAAAAGGATGCCAAACCTCATTTGATTCATTGGATATTACTTTTACAAGAATTTGATATTGAAATTAAGGACAGGAAAGGAACAGAAAATCAAGTGGATGATCATTTATCACGTTTAGAACATAATAGGGAGGAGGATGCAGATTTAAATATATGTGATGCATTCCCGGATGAGCAACTTTTAGTTGCCTCGGCAACCATGGATACGCATGCCTCGAAAACTCTCGACAGCCCTTGACGCACACGCCTTCAGCAATTTTGGGAGCAGTCACCACGGCAGCACATGCCTCGGCAATACCCTGGTACGCGGATTTAGTTAATTTCCTTGTTTGTGGTATTTTACCTTATGGCCTTACTCACCAAGGGAAGAAGCGATTCCACCATGATGCTAAGCATTACTTTTGGGACGAGCCTCTTTTGTTTAAACAATGTGCAGATCAGGTTATACGCCGATGTGTCCCTGAAGGGGAGCAGCAGAATATACTCCGGCAGTACCATTCTTCACCCTATGGAGGACATTTTGGAGGAACTCGTACTATGGCCAAAGTTTTGCAATCCAGTTTGTGTTGGCCAACACTGTACAAAGAGGCCCAAGAGTTTTACAAGTAATGTGATCGTTGCCAGAGGACGGGCAATATCTCTAGACGACATGAGATGCCGCTCCAAAACATCATCGAGGTGAAATTGTTCGATGTATGGGGGATCGATTTTATGGGACCTTCCCCATCTTCATTCAGCAACCTCTACATTCTACTTACCGTCGACTATGTGTCTAAATGGGTTGAGGCAGATGCAGTTCCCAACCACGATTCCAAGATCGTGCAACGATTCTTGCAGAAAAACATATTTACACGGTTTGGGATGCCGAGAGCAATTATCAGTGATGAAGGCAAGCATTTCAACAACTGACTTATTGCCAAGATGTTGCAACGCTTCGGTGTATCGCACAAGATTGCCACGGCATATCACCCACAAACCAATGGGCACGCAGAAATTGCCAACCGGGAATTGAAGGGTATACTCGAGAAATTTGTAAGTCCCTCTAGGAAGGATTGGTCATTAAGACTAGATGACGCACTTTGGGCATATCGCACTGCATTCAAAACACCCTTAGGTATGTCCCCTTCTGACTTGTCTATGGCAAAACATGCCATTTACCGGTGGAAATCGAACACAAGGCATATTGGGCAATAAAGACCGTGAATATGGATTGGGAAAGTGCCGGACAAAAGCATTTGTTGGAGCTCAACGAGATAGAAGAATTCCGTGCACTCGCCTATAACAATGCACAAATCTACAAGGAGAAAACAAAGCAATGGCAATTCGTGAAAAGGCCATACTCATAAGTCCTGAAAACATCAACACCTTTTACGGGCTCTACATTGAGAAGGATGAGCATCAAGCCTTTGTTGATCAAATCACGCCCAAGCAACTCGACAAGGTGCTTCAAGAACTCACTCAACCGGGAACTCATTGGAACGACGGTAAATACAAGGGCACGGTAAATCGCCTTCGGCTTAAACCCGAGGCAAAACTATGGAATAAGTTTGTTAAAACTTCTTTAATGCCCACTACACACAATACTACCGTTGATATACCATGTCTTTTGCTCATACATTCTATTTTGCATAATCGCATCATTAACATTGGAAAATTATTTGTGATGAGATTTTTGTATGTAGCTCAAAAGATAAGGGTTTTCTTTTCTTCCTTTGCTTAATTTCTAATCTTTGCAAGGAGATACATGTCCCAAGTGAGTCCACCGATGAAAAGGCCCTACCAAAGTCAAGTTGGAATCAAGCACAAATCTGAAAGCTAATGGGAGAGGCACCGAAAAAATCCTCAAGGTCTCCAATTGTCGTGGCAACTCCTGTCGTCCCGGCAATCCCTAATGCCCAAGCATCTAACACCCGGGCAACTCGGCCATCAACCTCGGGACACTTTGAAGCACTCTTGCAACCATTGACGAGCCACCTAAGGAAAATTGAAGATCGGCAACTAATGTTCATGCGGTACATGAAGGAGCACAACAATACCATCATCCAAGTCATCCTAGAAAAGTACCCGGACAGCCGCGTGCCGTTCCCAATCTTTTCTGTCGAGATCCTTACCCTGGCAACCAATGAAGCAGTCGCCACGGCAACCGCAATAGATGATTCTGCAGCAACCTACACCGCGCCTGCCAAAGCAGATGCCACTGCAACCAACCCTGAAGATGCCACGGAAACCAAAGCTAAAGACATCCCGGCAACCACTGCAAAAGCCAAAGGTAAAGTACCTATGCCCGAATCAACTCGTACGGAATCATTATCTGATTTTTTAGATTCGGACGAGTCCTCCATTGCACCAACAAAGACTGCACCAATTGAATCCTCCAAGCGAAAAGCCAATGACATTGATGAAGAGTACGATGAGGACAACCCCGTACGAGGATCGATTCCACCATCGGCAACAAGGAAACAACCATCTCGTTCAAGCAAGAGAATCAAGACACTGACCAAAAGGAAACTAATCATCCACGACGACGGACTCTCGGAGTAAGTCCTCGTTTGCATTTTACTTTTCTTTATTTTTATTTCTCTTTAATGCATGCATTGAGGACAATGCCTCACTCGAGTTTGGGGGGGATTGTTATTAGTTAGTTACCATGTTTAGTTGCATTCATCTTAAGTATTGCATTTAGGATACATAAATTGCTTGCCATGCCTTTAGTTGGAACAAGAATTGCCTAGATTTGATGAATATCCGATGATGACTTTTCCAATGCACTTAATTGATAGAATTTTTATTCTAGGATAACCATGGAAACACTTAGAATTTTACTATGATGCTAAATTTGATGAAACACTGTTGTGGTTTGATTGATTTAAGGAATTCTAGTGAACTTAGGTTGATAGATAAAAAAATGGAGGATTAGAATAAAAATTGGATGAATTCTAGAGGTGCCCAAAATTGGCTCTAGCATGTGCTAAAAAATTGATTGCTAGAGGTGCCCAAAACCGGCTCTAGTATGTGCCAAAAATTGATCGCTAGAGGTGCCCAAAACCGGCTCTAGTTAAAACATGTTAAAAGAACCCAATAAAGTAATTTGAAAACCTCATGTTTGCATAGAATCTGAAAAATCAACATGCACACACTCACAAGCATTATAGTTTGATTCCGAGTAACTCCTAAGTTTTCTGAAAAATGAAAAGCCAATCATACTTTGTGCCCCGGTTCTGAGAATTGAAATCAAGTTCAAAGCTAAGTTTGTGAAAATTGAAGTCTTGGCGGGTAATATTAGTTTGCATTGCTTGAGGACAAGCAATAGTTTGAGTTTGGGGGTGTGATAAGTGTTCAAAAGTACTATTTTTCTTACCCTTTTTACTCATATTATTGTTAGACTTAGGCTCATATTAGTTGCATAATTAGCCATTCATGCATTAATTCATGTTTCCTTCCATCGTTGATCTTGATTACATAACTTGGTAGTTTTTGTTGGAAAATATATTGCTTTGGTGTGTTTTGTGTGTATGTGCAGAATCACTTGCCAAAGCAAGGCTACAACTAGTTGCCAGGGTAATGCATGAAGGAGATGTCGAGCTAGTTACCAGGGCAATTATCGACAAAGAAGACGCCAAGCCAATTGCCAGGGCAATTGTCGACAAAGAATAAGGTGATATGGTAGTTGAAAATGATGACTAGACAAGCCCAAGATGACGTGGAGCAAAGCTAAATCCCAAAGGAGTTTGATTTCCATGAAGAGGTTAAAGATGAATTAAATTCCAAGAAGATAGGAGAAGTTCTAGAAGGAATATAATTATAATAAAGAATTATATTCTTTAAAGATAATTTAACTCCAACTTAACTTCCTCCTCAAAGAAGGACTTTGACCTAGCCCTATAAATTAGAGGCCATGCCATCAACTCTAGGAGAGAGAGGGAGGAGAGAATTTTCGACAAGCATCAAGGTCAAGGAGGATTTCGACAAAGCTCCATCCATTCTTCATCTTTTTCTTTCTTGTTCAATTCGGTTCATGCTAGGGATTCTTTATCTTGTGTTTCTTTGGAACCTAGCCATGAACTAAATCTATTTGGCTAAGGTTATTGTGTCTTGTGGTTGTGAGAAACTATTGGATTTTGTTTAGGTAATAAGAGTTTGCACTTTTCTATTCAAGGTTTATTCATTCTTGGTTATTATTCTTGTTTGCGAGTGAATTGGAGAGGATCTCGTAACTTCATATATTTATCTAATATCGGGAGAGTTAGATTCAAGAAACTAATGAATATGGTCTTTACTCAATCTATTGATGGTGAAGATTAATCCGGCATAGGAATAAGTTAAGGATTCCAACGGCTAAGAAGAGCGCAAGATTGGTTGTTGTTCACCCTTGATTCACGCAGGGATGTATTATCAAGGCATGCACAAGTAGCTAGAGTTTCGACTTAGGGATAAGAAGAAACCATTGAAGAATGCTATGTCGAACCTTAAAGGTTGCTGCCCAGACGCCCAAGTAGTTGCCCAACTAGTCACCCAGACAACCATCGATTAGTTGCCAAGGAAACCCCGTTGTGCAAGTTGCCACGGCAACTGAGCTTCCCTTGCACTCTTTTACCAAGACGATCCAATCGGCTATCACACCTCAACTCACGATAACCTGGCCTATCTCTCTCATTTGATCTCATCTATTCTTTTACTTTATTGCTTTCTAGTTTAGTTATTAGTTAAACTCTTATAATCTTCTACTTGTGTTTTTACTTTTTACAGTGTAAGATATTAGATTCTTGAAGTGGTACCAATCCCTGTGGAGACGATATCTTTTATACTATAACTTGCGACGTGTATATTTGCACAATTGCGTAGCACTTATTACGTACAACAACAAGCAAGCTCAGACAGTTAATTCTGGTGCTGGTTCATCATTCCAATTTTGAACTCAACCGTGTGTTATTTGTGGTAAATGTCATTCAAGCACTTGCTGGATGGTGACGGGAGCATGCTTACATTGTGGAAAGATGGGTCATTTTATCAAAGACTGTCTTCAAAAATTTGGAGAGAAATCTGTACAGACAGACAGATCTGTTGCATTTCCATAGAGAGGTAGAGGCAGAGGCAGAACGGGAAGGCCATCTGAGTCTATTTCATAGCAGGAGATTCTCGTGCACCAACCCGAGTCTTTAACATCAGAACAGATAGGGATCGTGATGATCTAGAAGTTGTTACAGGTACATTCTATCTTTATGACAAGCCTATATTTGTTCTGATTGATCCTGGTTCTACGCATTTGTATATTAGTACTAAGTTGATTGAAGAGAGGAGCATACCACTAGAGTCTATCTCCAGTGATATAATAGCAACTAATCCATGGGTCAAAGTGCGAGAGTAAATAGAATATGTAGAAATTGTCTAATAAAGGTGCAAGGAATAGAGTTCCCGGCAAACCTAATAGAGTATCCAGATGTTTTCCCTGATGAGCTACCAGGATTACCTCCAGATCGGGAAGTAGAATTTAAGATAGAGGTGCTACCTGGTACTGCACCCATATCAATGGCCCCATATAGAATGGCGCCAGCTGAGCTTCGAGAGTTAAAGGCACAATTGCAAGAAATATTAGATCGGGGTTTTATAAGGCCAAGTGTGTCACCTTGGGGCGCACCAGTGTTAGTCGTGAAAAAGAAAGATGGATATATGCGATTATGCATAGATTATCGCCAGTTAAACAAAGTAACCGTGAAGAATAAGTATTCTCTTCCGAGGATTGATGATCTATTTGATCAGTTAAAAGGTGCAGATGTGTTTTCTAAAATTGATCTTTGATCTGGATATCATCAGTTGAAGATTAAGGAAGAAGACATTTCAAAGACGGCTTTCCAAACTCGGTATGGGCACTACGAGTTTGCAGTGATGCCATTCGGATTGACTAATGCTCCTGCAGCTTTTATGGATTTGATGAATCAAATATTTCAACCATATCTAGATCAATTTGTGGTAGTATTTATTGATGATATTTTGGTGTATTCAAAGACAAAGGAGGAACACGATGCTCATCTTCATGTTGTTCTTCAGATTCTTCGAGAAAAAAAAGTACATGCTAAGTTATCGAAATGTGAGTTTTGGTTATCGAAAGTTACTTTTCTCGATCATGTGGTTTCAATAGATGGAATAATAGTAGATCCCAAGAAAATACAAGCCATAGTGGAATGGAAAGCTCTAAAGAATATTTCTAAGGTTCGAAGTTTCTTGGGACTGGCTAGTTATTATCTAAGATTTGTAAAGAAATTCTCGATGATTGCCTCTCCACTAACTAAGCTGTTAAGAAAGGATGTGCCATTCGTTTGGATGAATAAGTGTCAAGAAAGCTTTGAAACATTGAAGAGGATTTTAACTGAAGCTCCGGTATTAGTGCAACCTGAATCAGGTAAGGATTTCGTAGTATACAGTGATGCTTCTCATAATGGATTGGGTTGCGTACTCATGTAGAATGGAAAGGCAGTGGCTTATGCTTTCCGATAGCTTAAAATGCACGAGAGGAATTATCCTACCCATGGTTTAGAGTTGGCAGCAGTTGTGTTTGTTTTAAAGATTTGGCGTCATTATCTCTATGGTGAACGATGCTACATCTATACAGATCATAAAAGTTTAAAGTATCTGCTGACTCAAAAGGAGTTAAACTTGAGGTAGCGAAGACGGATTGAGCTTTTAAAGAATTATGATGTGGTTATTGACTACCATCCCGGGAAATCGAATGTGGTAGCTGATGCCCTCAGTAGAAAGACTTTTGCTGCTTTAAGAACTATGAATGCAAGGGTGGCTTTACAAGAAAATGGTACTTTGATTGCTGAATTGAGTATAAGACCTACTTTGGTAGATCGGATAAAAGAGCTTCAGAAAGGGGATATGGAATGTTTGTCTAAAATCAAGCAGGTTGAAAAGAGTGAAACCAAAGATTATGAAATTAAGTCTGATGGATGCTTGTACTATCGAGGAAGAATTGTTATTCCTGATAATGAAGAATTGAAGAAAGAACTTCTCTCTGAAGCACATTATAGTCCTTTGACCATGCATCCATATGGAAATAATATGTATCAATATCTAAAGAGTCGATATTGGTGGTTAGGGATGAAAAGAACTATAACTAAGTTTGTCTCGAAATGTTTAACGTGTCAGCAAGTCAAAGCACAACATCAGGTACCTTCTAGGTTGTTGCAACCGATTTCCATTCCTCAATAGAAGTGGGAACGGATAACAATGGATTTTGTAACGGGGTTACCTTTGACTCCAAGCAAAAATGATTCCATTTGGGTAATTGTTGACAGATTGACCAAGTTAGCACGCTTCATCTCGGTGCGAACAGATTACTCTATGGACAAATATGTTGAGTTATATATCAGAGAAATAGTTCGGCTTCATGGAGTACCAGTCTCGATTGTCTCAGATAGAGATCAAGGTTTACTTCCAGATTTTGGAAATCATTTCATGAAGCTTTGGATACTCGACTTAATTTTAGCACAACTTTTCATCCTCGAACTGACGGACAATTAGAGAGAATTATTCAGATTTTGGAGGATATGTTAAGAGAACGTGTGATTGAATTCAAAGGATCTTGGGAAAAATATTTTCCATTAGCTGAATTTGCTTATAATAATAGCTATCAGGCAAGTATCAAAATGGCACCATATGAAGTCTTATATGGAAGAAAGTGCAGGACTCCTTTGAATTGGTACGAGTTAAAGGATCGAGACATAGTTGGTCATGATATTGTCAGAGAAGCTGAAGACAAAGTGAAGATTATACAAGATAATCTAAAGATAGTTGCCGATCAAAAAAATCCTATGCAGATTTAAAGAGGAAATAAATTGAGTTTCAAGTGGGAGATAAAGTGTTTCTTAAAGTATCACCTTGGAAGAAAGTGTTGCGTTTTGGACGAAAAGGAAAGTTGAGTCCGAGATTTATTGGACCATATGAGATTGTAAAAAGAGTTGGTCAGATGGCTTATCAACTTGCTCTACCCCAAGAAATGGACAAGATTCATAATGTATTTCACGTGTCGATGCTCAGAAAGTATCGATCAGATCCTTCCCATGTCATTGTTCCAGAAGAAATAGAGATTCAACCGGATTTGACATACGAGGAAGAACCGGTCAGAATCCTAGCTCGTGATGTCAAGAAGCTAAGGAACAAGATGATCTCACTTGTAAAGGTTCTTTGGAGGAATCAAAAAGTGGAGGAAGCAACGTGGGAAAGAGAAGAAGATATGGAAAAGCAGTTTCCTCATCTATTTAAATCAGGTATGTTTTAAAAAATCGAGGACGAATTTTCTTAAGGGGGAGAATTGTAATACCCCAATTTTTTGTTAGTGACTAAATTGCAAAGATTTAAAAGTTGGCGGTTTTAGTTCAGTGACTAAAACGTAAAATTTCAAAGTTTGGTGGCAAAAGTGAAAAGTTGGGAAAAGTTTGGGGACCAACATGGTAATTTTCCATATAATTATTTTTATGGCAAAAATAAATAGTTTATCCCGGTATAAGATTTTTGGTGGGAATCAGATTTTTGGTACGAGAATTGTGTAAAAAGCTATAAAGGGGATAAGTTTCGAAAATTAATTCGGATGATCATTCGAGCTCAAAAAATTATGAAAATTTTACGGGAGTCTTAGATAGACTAAAAGAAGATGGTGTTAAGTTTTAGGATCATTTTGATTCGATTTGGATTCGATTCTATATAGTATTTGAGTAAATAGGGGTTAGGCATTTTTTGAAAATACCAAGGTTCTTTAATGGCATTTTTGTCATTTTACCCTTATTTTTTAATTAAAGATGATTATGGAAAATGTATAAGGTTAGGTGTCAACACCTAATTGGTCATAATAGAGGGGTAAAATGGTAATTTTACTATTGATGGAGATTTTTAAATTAGATATTAAAGGATTAAAATGCCATTTGTAATGTAAATTAATGATAGAAAAAGCTAGAGAATTCTCTATTCTTTCTCCCTTGGCCGAATTCAACATAGCAAAGGTGAAGAAATCTTTGATTCAATTTTTAGCTTGATCTAGTTGATTTTTGGTTCAAGACATAAAATAGAAAATTTATCTCCATCAAATTCTCTTTCATTTGGTATAATTTTTGAGTAGTTTCCATGTCTATATGTTGCGTTTGGGAATTAGGGTTTATGAAGAACAAGTTGGATTTTCATGTTTTATGGATTATTTTGATCTAATATGATGTTGTGAGGTTGTTCTAAGCTTGCAAATAGTGAAAATTCCATGAATTACGATGTAGGTTGAAATTGGGAAAATTGAAAAATTAGGGGAAACTCTTGCAAAATTTTTATTTGAATTAGAAATGATGTTAGAAGCTTGAATTTATGCTTGAATCAAGTTGGAAAGTTAGGTCAAAGTGACCATTTGTATTCGGCTAAGTGAAGAAATTTGGGGGAAAATTATTGAAAATTTTCCTAAGCTTGGAAATGATGTAAGGGTGATTTTGTAAGCTTTGGAAAGTCATTTGGACTAATATGGAAGGTTGTGGAGTAATAAGGACTAAGTTGTAAATTTTGGAAAGTTTAAGGACTTAGTTGTTAAACTTGTTGTTGAAGTTTATTGTGATGGAAAATCAAGTTTAGTGATCAAAAGGTTAACTATGAAGTTTAGATAGAATTTGGGGACCAAATCATGATTTCGGTAAATTTAAGGATTAAATGTAAAATTTTAAAGTTTGGGTCCTCAAGTGTAAAGAATGAAGAATGTAAGGTTTAGAGTTGGAAATAATGGTTGGAAGCTTAAAAAGAGTCTTTAGGACTATAATGAATATTTTGCGAATTTTGAAGAATTATTAGAAATATTTTTCCTAATGTGTATTAATGTTAGTAAGATAATAACATGTATTTTGAATAGTATGTGTTGTTGTAATGTTGTGTAGATCGTAATTGTGATTAGACTCATGATTTGAATAAAGCATTTGATAAGGAAAAAGTTCAAGAATAAGGTCGAAGGTGATTGTGCAACTTGCTAAGTTACTAGTGAGGCAAAGGTGAGTGCATTTTACTTACTCTATTTATGAAATAAGAAAGACTGATGATAAGTTATTCTCGATTATTGAAAAAAAAAGATTTGAATTTTATTTAATGATTTTGAAATGCTTTATGAATGATTTTCGGGTATGAACTGCCCAATGCATATTTTTATATATTGAAGTGATTATCTTGATCCATTGATATTATCCAAAATGAATGAAATGTTCATAGTAGTAAATTAATTGAAAGCCCATTCTATAATTATTGAGAGTCTTGGTATATTGGCATGCCAAAGAGGTGGAGTATATTAATATGATATTACTGTCAAGTACAGTAATGAGACAGTGAGTTGTGTTCTACGGCTATGACCTATTGGTTAATACTGTTGTTAAGTTACGACAGTGATATAGTGAATTGTGTTCTACAACAATGACCTATTATTATTTTATGTCTTTATGTTACGGTAGTGTTTACAGTGTTACACTGACATTGATACATTGGTATTGATACATTGATATCAATATGTCGATACATTGATACATTGTTTTATTAATGGCACAACTAAATAGTTGTTGTCGAGCACATGTGCATACTCATCATTGACTCGCATGCCATGTATTCTCATCCATATTACATTGGGCTATATTGATATGGAAAGTGAAGTATAATGGATCAAATTGATATAACATGTATTGTATTATATATGAATATTGAGATTGTTACAGGTTACGAAAAAGGGAATGGTTTTGACAAGTTAGTTTTATGATTTTCAAATCCTTTTTTATATTTATAATTTTGCACTCTAATTGTTCTTATCATTATTTTACTATGGAATGTTTTAAATATTGTTACATTGTCTCACTAAGTATATACTTAGCGTGTGATTGTTTCACGCGTAGGTAAGAAGGAAAGTAAGGAGTAAGGAGCAGCTGTAGACTTCATCACATTTTGAGGATTGAGCATCAGTGATCAGTATGACATATTTAATGTTTTCTTTTGATATTTCTAGTTGGCATGTATAATATAAATGTTTTTGGCTACTCTGATATATAAATATTTAGAAACGAGTTAGATTAATCGTATTTTATTTACTA
Source organism: Hibiscus mutabilis (assembly GCA_019671005.1). Classification (NCBI taxonomy): domain Eukaryota; kingdom Viridiplantae; phylum Streptophyta; class Magnoliopsida; order Malvales; family Malvaceae; genus Hibiscus; species Hibiscus mutabilis. The sequence goes on along the minus strand of CM033750.1, from coordinate 25,310,686 downwards.
TCTAAATGATTTTTAAATTAGGCAATTTTAAGTAGTTTTATTATTTAAATAGATACTAAGTAAACTGCCTAGTTGCTGCTTGAATTTAGGTTTGAATTGAACTTAGAAAAATTAAGTTTTTAAGTTTATGCCTAAATGGCTAGTTTTAAAAGGTTATATTTATGTGATAAACAAGTTTATAATTGATTCCATGTATATGTTCAATTGTAAATTCCTAGTGGCATCTCTGACCTGTATTCAGCAATGGATACAGAAAGGGGGTGTTACACATCTCATTTCTTCAGGATATTGACCCTATACTCTGACAACGGTCACAGCATTGGGCAAACTCATGAGCATCTTTGAATAATGTTGGTCAGTAAAATCTAGATTAAAAGACTTTTACAGTTGTTCTCAAGCCACCAAAATGCACTCCTTATGGAGCATTGTGACAATACTGTAATGTCGATGTCATTTCATCCTTAGGGACCTCAACGTCAAATTATATTGTCATTGCAAACCTTGAACAAGTAAGGTTCATTCCAATGATATTTCGTCCCATCTCTAAGAAATCTTGCCTTCTTGTGCCCAGTTACACCCAAAGGGATCTTTTTAAAAACCAAGTAATTCACAAAATTAGCATAGCACGGTGTTGCATCCATAACGAAAAGCTTTTCATCAGGGAATGCGTTGACAATTTGCAACTTATTTCCATCTTTGATGCCAGCTTCCAACCTCGAAAGGTGATCAGCAACTTGATTTTTCTGACCTTTTACGATATTTTATCTCAATATCAAACTCTTGCAGCAATAAAATCCAACGGATCAATCTAGGTTTTGCTTTTTTTTGCAAAACGGTATCGCAATACAGAATTATCAGTAAAAACTATAATTTTTGCACCCACAAGATAAGAACGAAACTTATCAAAAGCAAAAATTACTACTAATAACTCTTTCTCAATAGTAGTATAATTGATTCGAGCTTCAATTAGAGTCTTACTAGCATATTAGATCGCATGAAATACCTTGTCACTGTGTTATCCTAAAACTGCTCCCACAGCGAAATCACTGGCATCGCACATTAGTTCAAACGATTTCTCCCAGTTGGGTGCAACAAAGATCGATGCATTCATAAGCTGTGTTTTAATTTTATTGAATACATCCATACATGCATCATCAAAAACAAATTTTCTACTTTGCTCTAGCAATAGGCATAGAGGTTTTGTGATCTTCGAAAAATCCTGAATAAATCTTCTATAGAATCCAGTATGTCCCAGAAAACTTTGGATTCCCTTCACATTCGTTGGTGGTGGCAATTTTTCAATTACATCCACTTTGGCTCTATCAACCTCAATTCTAGCTTTAGATATTCTATGGCCCAACACAATACCTACTGTAACCATGAAGTGACATTTTTTCCAATTTAGAACCGGATTAGTGTCTTCACATCGCTGCAATACTTTTTCCAGATCATCGTTGCAATGGTCAAAATTATTCCTATACACTGAAAAATCATCCATAAAGATTTCAAGGGAATTACCAATCATATATGAAAATATTGCCATCATGCACCTTTGAAATATGGCTGGTGCATTACAAATACCAAAAGGCATGCGACGAAAGGCAAAAGTCCCGAATATGCATGTGAAAGTAGTCTTCTCTTGTCCTCAGGTGCAATAGAATTTTGATTGTAGCCAGAATACCCATCTAAAAAGTAGTAATACTCTTTGTCCATAAGCTGATCGAGTATTTTATCAATGAAAGAAAGAGGGAAATTATATTTCCTTGTTGCTACAATTAGTCGCCTGTAGTCCATACAATTACACCAATATGTAGGAATACGAGTAGGAATCAATTCATCAGTATCATTACGGACGACAGTGATGTCATTTTTCTTAGGAACATAGTGTACTGGACTAATCTAGGCACTATCAGAAATTGCATAAATAATACTTACGTCCTACCACTTGAGGATTTCCTTCTCGACTACTTCATTCATCTTTTCATTCAGTCTATGTTGTGGCTCAATAGATTGATTGTTCTCATCATCCAACTTGATCATATGCATGCACAAAGATGGACTAATGCCCTTAATATCTGCAATGGTCCAGGTAATAGCACATTTGTGCTGCTTTAGAATATTTATCAACTTAGCTTCTTGTATTGCGTCTATAGTTGTAGAGACAATTACTGGGAGTGTTTCCGCATCTCCAAGGAATACATATTTGAGATTAGTTTGGCAATGGCTTTAGTTCCAAAGTAGGAGCTTCTTCAATATATGGTTTGAAAGTAAAAATTGTCTAGTGGGCAAGATCTAAAGATTCAACTTGCCATATATAGTGAACTACCGTAGTGAGTAATTCAACAATATGGTCACAATTTAGGAGATTTTCTTCTACCGTTGCCAACGTAGTATCCTCGGCAATGAGTATACTACAATAATTTAGGTCTTCTAGAATGATATTATCAAGAATATCAGTATGATGACATTCTTCAGTCATTCTTCTAATATATGCATTGAACATCCCAAAAGTAACTTGGTTATTATCGACCCGCATTGTAAGTTCTCCTCTTGATACATCAAAACTGCCTTCCCAGTAGCTAAGAATGGGTGGCCAAGAATGATAGAAACATCATTTTCTGCCTCACAGTCAAGAATAATAAAGTTTGCTAGAAAAAAATAAACTTGTATACACGAACAAGCTCATCTTTTATTTGTTCATTCGGATGAGTTAGAGATCTGTCTGCCAATTGCAATGCGATTACAATGGGTTTCATTTCTTCAATGCCTAACTTTTGAAAAGTTGACAGTGGTATTAAATTGATGCTAGCCTCCAAATCACAAGGAGCTTTACTAAAGTAGTGATTACCAATAGAGCAAGAAATGATAAAGTTACTCAGATCTTTTATTTTTCTCGGTAGAAGGGTAGATATTAACCACTGCAATCCTTTATGAGCACAATGGTTTCTATTACACTAAGCTTCTTCTTCTCGGACAATATTTCCTTCATGAATTTTACATAATTATGAATCTGTGTAAGAGCATCAATCAAAGGGATTTGAACTGTAAATTGTTGCAAAGTATTATGAAAGAATTGAAATTGATTATCAGACTCAATTTTCTTAAATCTCTGAGGAAAAGATGGAAAAGGATTATTTGCTGGTTGCACCGACATTGGGCATTGTAGCGACAACTCAGATTGTAGAATAGATAGAACAGAGTAATAACTAGAGGAACATCACCTATCTTGCCATCATTCATTCCATCTTCCATTAGATGATCAGGTTCAGAGGACTCTCTTCATTCTTGAGTAGATATAGGAACTAGTTGCGTTGAGTCAACAGTTTGTTTAACAATACGAAGAGTAGCATTGCAATGTTTCTTACCCTTGTTCACTGGACTCTCAGTATTACTAGAAAGTGTGCCTGACTTTCGAAAATTCATGGCAATAGCTAACTGTCCCAATCGAGCTTCTAAAGTACGTATCGATGAAGAGTGACCTTAGACTATAGCCTTTGTGCGAGAAAAATAGTCATGCATCATTTCCTCAAAAAGAGCAAATGGGTCGGATATAGTTGATAAAGCATAATGACTAATCTGAGATGGTGCTCTATATTGTGATTGCGCACCATACTATGATTGTTGAGATCGTGAAGTAGGATGTTGTGGTTGCATCCTACTCTGTTGTGGCTACAATATAGCCTATGGTGTAAACTGTAACACCCTCAACCCGGTTTAGAAGAAAACCAAAATCAAAGGTGTTAGAGAGACACAAACAGAAATCCTTGACAATGGTCTGATTAATTCCAATGGTTTTTACAATTTTTTTCCAACATGACAATTCAATCACAATATAACAAGGTATAGATTCAGAATCTGGTTCTAAAGTAACCCTATTACAAATTTTGAGACTCGTTAGTTACCTAATATACCATATAAAGATACTACCAAACTTTAATGATCAATTGATGCAAGGATAATCATCGTCCCATGTATTAACATCAAGATTTCATATTAGATCAGTCTTTATCACACTTTACATGCACTTAAACAAAGTACATACTCCCAATCACATCGACATCACCAAGATTCTCATTTTTAATCATAATAAAACTCTCAACAAACATAGCATACAAGTGTCTAACCCAAAATTCAAATAAACAATTTCACGCATACATGAAATTCATGCCTTCTACTTAAACGTCATATTCATGTCAAGATCTTGATTCATTAATTGGAAACATGTTACTCCAAATTAGACTAAATGTATATTCCATTTGAAAGTATGCCATAATGTATTTTAATCAACCAACAATCCAATGAACTTTGATATCAAACTAGGCCCCAAATCGGATGTGAACTATATTAGTTCATTACCTTTTAATCACATGCCAAACTGATCCGATCAATAAAGGGTATCTATTGCTTACTATGTATACTCACAATAATACATTAATTTAGTTTATAACCTTTTCTAGTTTCATTACCATACAATTTCGATACATAAATATCTGACACACAAGACATCTAACTTGACATATCATAATATGAGTTCCTTGCCAAAAAAATATCAACTTAACATTTCATCATACAAATCGCTTGCTAAATAATGCATTCCTATAAATCGAACCAACCATGCGTATATACAGCATCAATCGAACATACATATTCCAGAGTATTAACATAAATATCTTTTTCTAAAGGATTCTCAAGAAACTCATTAGATATATATTGCTAGTTATGCAAATTATTACACGGAAAATATATAAACATTGTTTTTAGTTAACACATTAATGCGTAGCAGCCCCATTTTATTACCTTAGCTCGAGCACACATACTATCATGATATTTACTAATTAATGAATCAGAGTGATTAACCAACAATAAATATTTAAACAATTTCAAAGAGTAGATAAGCCATTCAACTTTACAATGATTGATGCAATGCTACAAAAGTAATTATTGATATGCTTCTATACGTTCACTATGCCACCATCTAAGGAGTTTAACTAAGGAAGTCTAAAATAAACTTTAGATCTTTAAGAACTGACTTGCAACCTTCAACCACGATCGAACAACAAAAAAACTCTTTAAGTCCTGAAAATGCATGAAAATGAATGCATTAGGCTTATATAGCCTAAGTGAGGTAGTAACCTTAAATGATAAAGCATATTGACAATGATATCCAATGGAAATCTAAAAGATGACATGCATAAGTTAACACTAGGTTTTTATATATTATTTTTAGTTTAAGCATGGCCTTTTTATTTAGAAGCTTTATCCGAGATCATATCCTTTCAAGTATTAGTCAAAATTCTTTCAGAGTTAACCAAGTTCTTTTGAATTTCTTATCGAACTTATAACTTATCTTATTGTAGCCTTAATAAGGCTTATCAAAGTACTTATCAGAGCTTTTGGAATTCTTATTAAGGCTTATCAGAAAATATGACAGAGAGTTCATAACATTTCTTATCAAAGTTTTCTTTGAAAATTTAGTATCTGAGTTCATCTCTTTTAAATCATTTACCTTGAATCACATTTAGACATAGATAATATTGGTCCGTGTTTGACCGTATTGGTCCGTGTTATACATAGCCCAAAGCACATAGCAATGGCTAGTATAGAAAACATAACAATCCTAACTTCTCAACTATCCAACCAAACTGTCGCTAATCTCCGTATCATCTCCCATGTTACCTCCTACTGTCACGAAAATATCACATATAAATGGGGCATCTCTCGAGACGTAGCTCATGGACCGTAGTCCCTGAAATATATACCTTTGTACCATGCCAAATAGTCCAAGGTCTTTCATTACTCAGGCAACTTACGTATCTTACGCTTAAGATTAGGAGGGTATCTTATGTTACAAGCAGTCTTACTTGGTTCTTTACTTAGTGTCTTATTGCAAGATAGCTTTTAGCTCCTTGGAGCATGAATTCTTATAATCTTTAAGCTTAATGTTGTTTCTTGTATTTTATGTTTCCAAGGATTAAGGGTTTAATATCAATTCAAGGCAAGGCTCATATAGATAAATACTTCAATTCTACCATCATTCCACATCATAAATGAGCATAAAATGTATTCATGTTGCATATGTAATGCAAACCTTAATCATGAAACTTCAATGCCATGCATGTATTCCAAACCCAAATGCTCTATGTGAGCCTCATGCAAGAATGATCATGTATGATCCATACTTTAACAATTAACACAACAATCCAATAGAAACAAATATCAGAATGACTCCATGTCACCCGAAACAAATGCAACTACACTCACATCCTATCCCGAAGTTACGGGATACCTGAGTCCTTAATTATATTTAGCTTCCAACTAACTCTACTTTTCTAATCTTCTTTAATAAGATACGTACCTCAAACAGAAAATACCAAATCATTATAATCAACTCAATTTCTTATATATATATATAATTAAATTCATTCAAAACAACTATCATTATTTGTATTGATGCAAAATAGTCCCTAGCTTGTAAATATATTCACATGTGTATACGTACATATCTTCACAGGACAGCCCCCTAACATGATTTTATACATACAATAGTTCACATACATCCTTATACAATCAAAACAGTCCATATAACTATCAACATAGCCCTTTCACGTGTATAAATGTTCAAAACAATCCAACATGTTACTAATTTACTCAAAACAATCCAACATGTTACCAATTTACTCAAAACAATCCACTTTTATACAAGCTCAAAGATAACATTCAAAACAGTCCAACATGTTACCAATTTACTCAAAACAGTCCACTTTATGCATGCTCAAAGATAACATTCAAAACAGTCCAACATGTTACCAATTTACTCAAAACAGTCAACTTTTATACATGCTCAAAGATAACATTCAAAACAGTCCAACAAGTTACCAATTTACTCAAAACAGTCCACTTTATACATGCTCAAAGATAACATTCAAAACAGTCCAACATGTTACCAATTTACTCAAAACAGTCCACTTTTATACATGCTCAAAGATAACATTCAAAACAGTCCAACCACCAATTTACTCAAAACAGTCCACTTTTATACATGCTCAAAGATAACATTCAAAACAGTCCAACATGTTACCAATTTACTCAAAACAGTCCACTTTTATACATGCTCAAAGATAACATTCAAAACAGTCCAATAAGTTACCAATTTACTCAAAACAGTCCACTTTATACATGCTCAAAGATAACATTCAAAACAGTCCAACATGTTACCAATTTACTCAAAGCGGTCCACTTTTATACATGCTCAAAGATAACATTCAAAACAGTCCAAGTTTTTATCTATGCAAAACAGTCTTGATTACATGTATGCATACAGAACAGTCCTTACAATACTTGTATATAGATTTATGTTTTCACAAACAGCCCCTAATATTTTTTTCATGTTCAAGACAGTCCAATTAAGTTCATATGTACTCAAATATGGGCAGTTTACACATGCATACACCTACTTATTCTCTTCAATTCCGAATTCACAAAACATAATCAAACTTCCAGCTTGAAACACATACACATATTACTCATAGAAACACTAAACAAAACACAATAAAAGCCCATCCTCTCCTAAACCGAAGCATCAAAATGTTAAGAGCTAAGTTAAAATAATTTAAGCTCAAGTAGTTGCCCACCCATTTGAGAATTTGTCTTGAAGTTATGCTGAAATCGTCCCCTTGTTCTCAAATTATCAACTAAACCCAGCCCTAGTTCCCCCATTTCTCTCGGTGTATAAGCAAAGAGATAAAGATGACTTTTGTTCTCTCGTTCCTTCAATCCACTCTCCCCAATCTTCCTATTACCCCTCTTTCTTTCTTTTTTTAATTCATTAAATTTAGATTATTCATCACTCTCTTTCACTTAGGCAAGACACTTGTCTTCCACTAGTACTACTTGTTATATTAGCCATGCAATTCACTAAGCTTTCTTTTTTATTCAAAATGATCCCCACCATAAGTTTATAACTTTGTAATTTAATCCTTATCATATTCAAATGATCTAAGTCTTTAGCAATTAACAACCCCTAAATCCATTACTCTACCTCAAAATAAGATTTAAACATTCATTTAAGGATTTCAAAAAGAGTACTTAATACTATAAGATTTTTATTATTATTTAAAATACTAAACCCATTCTAGGGGTGTTACATAAACTGTTGTTGCAGATAACTAAAGTTCTCTTGGCGTGCACTAGAATTCCTTTGTAAAGAATTATTTCCAGGGCAAAATACTTCTGAATTATGCCCATGATTAGAGTTACCCCATGATTGTCGATTAGTTGCGTTGTAAGATGTACCCATGATATTGCCTCGCATGTTGCTGACATAACTAGCATTTTTAGCATGTTGTGGGCACTCTTCATGGCTATGGTTCTCGCCACAAATCTCACAAGAAAATACAAGAGTAGTAGTCTGTTGAGCTAGCTGGATAGGAGCAACTTCATTTGTACCCTCCATATTCTTGATTCTGTTCTCCAAAGAAGAAATATGAGCCTTTAGAGAAGAAAGATCATCAAGCTCGAACACTCATGGTGTAGCTTTGCTAGAAGCAACTCTTGAAATAGGATATTGAGAATAGTTTTAAGCAAATTGCTCTAACACACCAACAACAGCAATGTAAATGCAATCAAGTAACGGTCCATTAGATGACATGTCAACAAGATGTCTTGTGACTGCATTTAACCCATTATAGAAAATTTCAATTTGACTTTCTTGTTGAATGCCGTGGTTGGGACATCATCGCAACAAAGACTTATATATTTCCCATATAGTGTGAAGAGTCTCATCATCCAACTGATAGTAGGCTGTAATATCATTCCTTAGGCGCGAGTTCATTGTCAATGGACTAAAACGCAAAACAAGTTGCATTGCAAGATCATTCCAATATGTAATGGATCTGGCAGGGAGTCCACGAAACCTTGTGCGAGCTCTACCCTGCAAAGAATATGGAAACAATTGCATTCGCATGCATCATCGAGGATGCCTTGTAGGCTAAATGAAGCACAAATTAAAAGGAAAAGATTGAAGATGCTCTCTAGCGTCTCAAGTGGTAACCCTGCATACTGCCCATTAGAATTGAGCAGTTGAAACATAACCGGTTTCAACTCGAAATTCCCAGCATGAATAGGTGGTCTAACAACTCCCTATTGCAAATCGTCCAACTAGGAACAACAACCTCATGGATTGTTCTATTTTGGGCTGGTGGGTGCAGTGGTGGGTGTTCAAGATCTTGAGGGATACCCTCATTGTTTTTGGGTTGTCTTGCCATCCCACTATGTTCTCGAATTGTTCGTCGAGAAGTTCTCTCAATTTCTATATCTAGTATAAAGAGTGGTGTGGCAGCACTTTTGTTCATACAACACCTATAAAACTTAATAAAAAGAAAAGGAAATAAAAAAAGAAAGATATTAGAAACAACTACAAACTAAATAAATAAAATGGAATTGCAAGCAAAAACATAGAAACCAAATAATGCCATACCCAACAATGGCGCCAAAACTTGATAGGTGTAAAAACGCCACACTCTAAGTGCAAGCAAGCACCGTCGATGCAAGAACAGAAACATGAGAATCCTATTTGAATATCGATCCCACGAGAAGAATGTATTCAACTTAAGTATTATGTGACCACAAACAATTATGTAAATGGGATTATTGTGAGTGTAATGGTAGTTGCAATAAAAAAAATAAAAGTAACGAGTAATAGATCAATTGTGGTAGCAAACAACAAGCAATAAAGAGTATAGAAATAATGAAATAAAGTTTGGATCTCCCCAATTTAACTTGGCAGAAAGATCAAGCACACTCATGGAAATACGATGGTTCAATTGGCAAGTAAGAAGCAAGCTCGCTGCTAGCTTCCATTCATTCTTCATCTGTTGACGCAAAGACGTAGATCGGCTACAACTCTCATTATAAGTCAAAGCTATAATCCTTAGAACAAGTGCATCAACTCTCTTTGTATCCTCATTCAACTCTCGTTGTAATGGCTTGTTAACCTGACCTGTTACTACATTCATCAATGGCAGTACTATGTTTAACATTCTCATGCAAAAAATAATCAGATCCAACAATCAAAGTATGAGAAAAAGCTAATAAAAATATATTGAACTGAAAGATAAGATTGCATTGAATTTATACAGAGCTTAAAAGAGTTAAACCATCATCATTAAAGAACAAAATATAATAGAAATCTTCAACTAACATCTAATTAAAGAAAAGTTTAAGAAGATAACAAAATATTCTCCTTGATCTAGCACTTGGATCCTCTTCTCCTTAGATATCTATGCCTCGTTTCACCTTGGATCTCCAAAAATGAGCTTAAGCCGCCATGGAATGATAGAGAAAGCTTGGAGGTTGAAGATGATATGAAAATAGAAATCGTGCGACCTTCTCTCTCTTCTTGGATTCGTCCTTTTATAAGCTGCCTAAGAAAAAACACATATCATTCAGGTATTTCGCGTGACCCAGAGTCGTACCAAATCTGTTATAACAAATAATACAATTGGTAGGGTCGTCTTTATCTTTTAGCAAACTAGATAGCTGGCCGCTACAGTGTCGAGCTGGTTGCAGTGGCGAAACCTACTCTGCAGGGACATTAGAAATACAATGACAACAAGGCAAAATAAGCAGAAATATGTGAAATAAGAGCAACTGAGACTAAGTTAGATAAAGTGCAGGAAATAGATATGAAAATGCATAAATGGATGCAATAAACACATATGTGGGGACAATTACATCAATAAATCTAGAGGAAATACATGCTCTTTGAAGAGCTATCAGGCTGAAAGGGGATCATTTTTCTAAATAATTTAGCTTGGAGGCATTTTTCTAGTTAATTATTTAAAACAAAATATTTGTGTGAAAATGCCCCGTTTAATGCTTATATTTTTAACTATAATTCTATTGTAAAACTATCCCTTTAATTTTTGATTTTTTTCCGTTTTTTATTAGAAATTTTAAATCTTTTCTTTTTGACTTGCTAGACATAAAATTTTGATTATTTTATACAAAATATATCATTATTCACAATGATTCAATATATGTATTTTTATTGTATTTTGAAAATTTTCATTTTAATTGAAATTGAAAGGAAATTAAAAATTCGATAACCAAAATAAAAATTTTCAAAATGCAGTTAAATTACACGTATCAAATAGTTATGAATAATGATATATATATGCATATGTACAAAAATAAATAAATTTTTTAGGACCGTCGGGTTTTAAAAAAACAAAGTTAGATTTAAAATTTCTGATAAAAAAAATTCAAAATTGGAGGTCAAAACGATTTTTTGGATGAAAATGACGATACTGCAATTATGTTGCCTTACCGGCATGTATATCTCAAAAAGTTATGTGGGTTAAAAAAATCTCCTCGATTGAATACCTAAACAAAAAGTTCTGACCTTTCAAAGATTTACAGTAGAATTATAGTTCAAAAAAGCATTAAACGACACGTTTCACTTAAAAGGGAAGTTTTTGAATTTTTTATTTTAGTCCTTATAATTTGAATTTTTTATTTTAGTCTCAAAATAAAAAATGACCCGAAGTCACCAACACCACCCATACACAGTTGATCACTAACTTTTGGCAAATTTAGAGGAATATTGTTCTTGAAATAAATGAATAGGAAAATATGGTTGGAAAAATATTTAGGGATCTATTGTTGATTTTATAGTGTTAGAAGAAATCATCACGTGTTTTAAACGAGATTGGAGAAGTCGCCATACCTTCGAGATGACTTCCATAGCTTTTATTTTATTTTTCTTAAAAGCACATTAAAGTTGTCAAGAAAACACGACTACTTTTCTTTGATTTTAGGACTAAAATGAAAAGCAGGCGAACTTCGGAGCATGAAGTGAGAAACTAAAGAAGCTGGGTCTTGAATTAAATAAAAAGAATTTTTCTTTTAAGAAAAGTTTGTTTGAAATTTTATTTAAATTGTCCCCAGCTTCTCTAATTTCTCAAGTTTGCCTTACTTTCATTTTCTCCTCAGAATTAAAAATTAAGTTCTCAACTCTAGTTCTCACTCCAGCTTCCTAAATTTTCTTTCCTTTCATTTTCGTTAAAAAATGAAAGTAAGTTGTGATCCCTTTTTTGACAACTTCAGTGTAAATTTTGGGGGAAAAATAAAAGCCATATATATCATTATGAAGGTTTGATTACTTCTCCTAAACGGTAGAATCAATAACAAATCTCTAAAGAACCCAACAAGTGTCTCAGTGAAAAAGCGGATGATGTTCATCTTAGGAGACACGGTCTCAAATCGCTATGTCTACAAGGTGTATATCCAGTGTCAAAAGTTTAAGAATATGTATAAACAGATACTACCTTATAATTACCTTTAAACTATTCAAAAATAATAATAAATCTCTAAATAAATTTTGAACTACTATATTTCTTTATTTTTTTTTGAACTACATTATTTCACTAACTTAACCCTTTCACACCGCCATTTTTGTTGGAATAAATTTTTGGGAAAACTATATGAGTGGTCACCAAACTATATTTGTTGTCTTGTTTCGGTCACCTAATTGAATTTTTCATCAAAAACATCCTTAACATTATGTTCTTTTTCTATTTTGGTCACCAGCCGTTAATTTTTTTAATATTTTTCTAATATTATTTTTTAAAAGTTTTTATTGAGAGCAATATGGTGGAAACATATGTCATTACCTCAATGAAGAAAATATACTAGATTAGGGGAAGAGCTAGGAATCAAACCTGTATCCACATGAAACCATGCGGAAACCACTAGGGATGGACCAAGAGGGGTCTGGAGGGGGCAGTCGCCCCCTAAAAAATTGAAATTCTTATATGATTAAAAAAATTAGAAAATTTTTTATGCATTTCTTATTAAAAATCTATTTTCGCCCCTCCTAGAATTTTATAAGTTCGCCCCTCTAGAATTTTATAGGTTCGCCCCTCCTAACATAAAGTTATGCGTCCATCCCTAGTAACCACTAGACTAGACAACATATATGGTAATATTCTACCACAAATTACTTTTAAACTATAGAATCGAAACCTAAAATACCAAAAAATTGTGGTAAAATTCCCATGCCTTTTGGAACATTTTCATGGACCTGGGTTCAATTCTCATGCCTTCCAATTTTAAATTTTCTTTTGTTTTTTTTTGGTTATTTTCTATAATGTAAAATTATTTGCGATAGAATTTGTTCATATATGTGGTTTAACCCAGCGACTAATACCGAGAGGATGCAAGTTTGATTCATAGTCCTCCCTAATCTAATTTATTTTCTTTGTTGAGGTGATGATACATTGGTCTGAATAAAATTTTTTAAAAAATATATGGACAGAGAAAGTAATATAATAATATGAAAAAATCTACGTGAGCAGCTGTGTTATATTTTAATGGTTGATGGCTAAAACAAAAATATAATGTTAGGGACATTCGTAACAGAAAAATTAATTTGGTTACCAAAATAGGAAAATTAATATAGTTTGATGACCACCCAATGTAGTTTCCCCTAAATTTTTAGTGAAAATAACAAAAGAAAGTAGAAGAGAGAGAATATGCAGTAGTAAAAAAGACAATCTTTCTAGTTTTTCTCGTCATCAACTGTCAGATTGTAACGAAAACAAACATAGCGCCGCGTGCACCATGCTAAAATAATAATAATAATAATAATAATAATCGTTGTCTTGAAACGTGGGTCCCTCATCTCTGCTACTGCATTTACCATTGTTACCTGCCGTGTGGTGTATAGTATCTCAACCCCACACACTCTCACCTCGCTGTTTCCCTGTCTTTGTATTTGTCTGAACTGAACTACTCTAATTTCTCACTTTTATTTTCTTTCTTCTTCTACCCTTTTCAGCATTATTGCTTCATTTCCTTTGCTTGGGTGGTGATGGAAGATGGAGAGTGGGTTTTGGTGCGGAAACCTGCGGAGAAGGACTTTTGGAACCCCACCTCTATGGACCTTGCCGACACTTCCAGGCCGTTGAAAGTTACTTTCACCGGCCCTGCCATGCACTGGACCGATGCAATTCCCATCGGAAATGGTCGCCTCGGCTCTATGGTGTGGGGCGGCATTGCAACGGAAACTCTTCAGCACAATGGTAATTAGATTCCAAGAGCACCCCTTAGCCCTTACGTACTTTATTTAGGGTAAAAAGAGGATTTTTTTTATTATACATTTAAGGATATTTTATCTTTGATTTCCTATGATTTATTTACTTGTTTACTTTTATCATCGTCTTTGGCGACTATGAGAAGCAGTTGAAGATTTGATATGCAGTGATGTGAATTAGGTGCTGTTTCGTAATGTGTATAAAGGCAAACTTAATTAGCTAATACTGTTTGGGTTACTTTGTAGAGGACACTTTGTGGACTGGGGTTCCAGCGGATTACACGAATCCGGATGCCCCGGCCGCCCTATCGGAGGTTAGGAAGCTTGTTGACAATGGTGATTATGCCGAGGCTACAAAAGCAGCGGTCAAGTTGTCAGGTCAACCCTCTGATGTATGCTATCTGTTTCTTCACTTGCATAACTTTTCTTTTCATCACGTATAGGGGTGAGCGAGCAAAACTTTTTTTATTTTGAATTATTTGAGTTGAGTTATTCGAGTCAAATTAAATAGCTTGAAAAAATTTCAATTTTGAGTCGAGTTCAGTTTTTCAAAGTTCGAGTTATTCGATTTTTCGAATAACTCAAAAATATCCCTTTAAATTTCTAGGATTAATTGCATATTTAACCACTGTAATTTTACTTTTAGTTTTATTTTAGTTTTGTCTTCTCTTTTTTCTCCTTTTTTTATTTTTGCCTTTTAATTTTTTTTTTTTACAATATGGTCACTTTCCAGATTCATTTTTTTATTTAATGCAATTTTTATTTGTATCTTTTATATTATGCTATTTATTTTATATTTTTAATTTTCGTATTTAATTTATCGTATTTAATTTATCACTTTTAATTTTCCACACTTTTAATTTTTATAATTTAATTTACGTATTTTATTTTGTCCGTCCCGATCCGCTTCCGAAATTTTAATTTATGCATTTTATTTCCGTTAATCCGGTCCTTTCGAAATATTTTAATTTACGTATTTATTTTTCTTAAACATTTTTAAAATGTATTTGAAACAAAAAATCCCGCCATAAAAAAAACCATTATACCTTAAAATTTTAGTTATTACAACGGTGCGTTTTAAATTTATCAAATATTTCCCTAAACCCTAAACTAAAAAATATATTTTGGGACACCCTTTTCTTCCTTCCGCTAATATTTGGTCTTGCCTTGGCCTTACCTAGATAAGAAGGAAGTTTTTAACGAGGCCCGTAATTTAATGAAATGACTCGAACTTATATGTATGTAGATCTTATATTATTAGAGAAAGTCATTTAAATTTTAACCAAAATTTACTATAATATTATAAATAGTTACAATTAAGATTTGTAGATAAACTTGAAAAATCGACTCGAACTCGCTAAATTCGACTCGAATCGAAAAAATTTCAAATTAAGTTCAAGTTGTAAAACTATGCTTGTCAACTCGAATAAATTAAAATTTTTTGACTCGACTCGCGCGAACGCTCACCCCTAATCACGTATGCAAATGCAAGCGAGTTCTGGTTTTTAAATCTTATTTGCATTTGAAAACCATATTCTCAGGTCACATTTGAAGTTTAGTTACTAGAAAGCTGTTCTTTCAAACTATTGCATTTGTTTTATGACCTGAACATGGAGCTTGAACGTATTATTACCACAATATCCTTATGCCGAGGAGATATGATGGGAGAGGGACTACAAAAATATTTGTTGCATAATTTATGCATGTTTTAGCTGTGCTCAATTTTGCTATTGTTGGTTAATAAAGCAGTGAATGATCTAATTTAATTGCACCTTTGCGTGATCTGTGTTCAGTTTGTCACTGATGTTTAATTACTTTCTGTATTATTCTTTCCTAATAGCTTCAACTTATAGGAAACTTTTGAGCTTTGACTTCAATTCCAATGAATTCTTACCTTGTGTAAGTCATCAAGTTCTGGTTCAAGCTCTATATTCTAGTGATCTTTTTGTAATGATGAAGGTTTACCAGCTGCTGGGGAATTTAAAGCTAGAGTTTGATGCTTCACATATGAAGTATACGGAAGGCTCATATAGCAGAGAACTTGACTTGGAAACTGCAACAGCAAGGGTGAAATATTCTGTTGGCGATGTTGAATTTACAAGGGAACATTTTGCTTCAAATCCTGATCAGGTTATAGTAACAAAGATTTCTGGAAGCAAACCGGGGTCTCTTTCATTTACAGTTTCTCTAGACAGCAAGTTACACCATCATTCACAAGCAAATGGGCCGAATCAGCTTCTAATGCAAGGAAGTTGTCCTGGTAAAAGAGTCCAACCAAAAGCTAGTGCAAATGATAATCCAAAGGGAATCCAGTTTGTTGCTGTTCTTGATTTACAAATTAGTGAAGGAGGTGTTGTGCATGTTTTAGATGATAAGAAGTTGAAGGTTCAAGGTTCAGATTGGGCTGTTTTGCTTCTGGTAGCTTCTTCTTCATTTGATGGTCCACTCACCAAGCCCTCAGATTCTAGAAAGAATCCCACTTCAGAATCTTTCAATGCGTTTAAATCTATAAAATCCTTGTCATATTCTGATCTTTATGCCCGCCACTTGGATGATTATCAGAATCTTTTTCATCGTGTCTCTCTGCAACTTTCAAAAAGTTCAAAGAGCACCTTACAAGATGGCTCTTTGGAGATGAATAAAGTTAAATCTTCTACAAAAAATTCAGATTTCAGTAGAAGCCAAGATGTTGCAGTTTCAACTGCTGAGCGGGTGAAATCTTTTCGAACAGATGAAGATCCTTCTTTTGTGGAGCTCTTGTTTCAATATGGTCGGTATTTGCTTATTTCTTCTTCACGGCCAGGAACTCAGGTGTCAAACCTGCAGGGCATTTGGAACAAGGATATTGAGCCAGCATGGGAGTATGTTTTCAACTCTCTTAAGCACGCCTTCTTGGTTCTTCCCCTTGTACTTTCAGTAAATTCAAATTTTCTTTTTCTGCTTTGCAATTTCTCCCTACCTGTTTAAATGTGTTAGACAAGCAATTTCTCTCCCCCTTGCTATATTTTGTATATGAGTGGAACAAATCTGCCACAGCTATTGCTTATGCCATTATGATATATTAAAAACAGTTTTTGCTAACTAAAAACTTACATTTCACGGTGATAAGCCTATATCTTGATTCGATGATGTTTTCTTTTTTTATTTTTCAGTTGTGCTCCTCATCTCAATATTAATCTGCAAATGAACTATTGGCCATCCCTTCCTTGCAACCTTAAAGAGTGCCAGGAACCTTTGTTCGATTATATTTCCAGTCTGTCAATCAATGGGAGTAAAACTGCAAAAGTAAGTTCCTTTTGTTATTTTTCTCTTCTACAGGTTGATGTGTTGCATCTAAAATATAGTTTCAGGGATGCTTTTTAGATACAGGATTCTCTTTTAAGTTTGTTGGTGATAACTTCTGAAGAAAATTATCTTGTTATTTCTTCGCCTTAGTTTTACATAAAATTCCATGTCTGCTCACCTTGACATCTTCAAAAAATGGCCCAAAGCTACCACAATAACTGTCAAGCCTGCCATCCATACTATCAGTTTGTTGTCCATAGTGGCAGATCTAGAAATATTTTTGAGGTGGACACAACTATAAAGGTTGAAAAAATTTAAGGACTAATTTATAAAAATTAAAAAAATTAAAGTCAAATGTGTGGATTTTCTTTTTATTTTTTTTGGTTTTATTCATCTTATGTCTTTCCTGTATTGTCCAAGTGTAAACTTCCTTATTTGGTCATGGAATGTTGCAGGTGAATTATGAAGCAAGTGGTTGGGTTGCTCATCAGGTGACTGACGTATGGGCGAAAACATCACCGGATCGAGGTGAGGCTGTATGGGCTCTATGGCCAATGGGGGGAGCATGGCTCTGCACTCATTTATGGGAGCATTTCACCTATACAATGGATAAAGTAAGATCCTGTGTTTTTAATTGTTTTGCCTTCTAATTTTTTGTTTTACACCCGAGTTTCTTTTTTTCGACTTCGCTGCAAACTCTTCTTTAAAGACGTCATGCAAAAATAGTTCGTTGAAGTGCCTCATAATAGCTTTCATATACATTTTTCTCTTGTCAGCTAAAACAATTTCCAATTTTTCTTGCCTAATTAGGATTTTCTAAAAAGGGTATACCCTTTGTTAGAAGGATGTACATCATTTCTTCTGGACTGGTTGATTAAAGGCCCTGGAGAATATCTCGAAACCAACCCATCAACTTCTCCTGAGCATATGTTTGTTGCTCCGGACGGCAAGCCTGCTAGTGTAAGCTACTCATCGACCATGGACATTGCAATCATAGGAGAAGTGTTCTCTGAAATTATTTCTGCAGCGGAGGTGAAGTTTTTATCTTCTTCTACTTAAAACAGGCCAAGTGTTCTGCGTAATATTCTCAACTTCTTTATATGCTAATTAGTTTCTTAAAAGGCAGATTCTGGGAAGAAAGGATGATACTCTCATTGGAAAAGTCCGTGATGCGCAGACAAAGTTGCCACCAACAAAAATTGCTAGGGATGGTTCCATTATGGAATGGGTAATGTCAACATCTGGATTCTGATCTTTGTACCTTGTTAAAGTTCTTTTGTTTGTGTTCAACAAGGTAGATGAAAATATTCCTTGCTTTTCGAGCAGGCATTAGATTTTCAGGACCCAGATGTGCATCACCGACATGTATCACACCTTTTTGGCCTGTTTCCTGGGCACATGATTACTGCCGAAAAGACTCCAGACCTTTTTAAAGCTGCTGATTATACCCTCTTTAAAAGAGGTATGTCTGTAAGAATGACTTCACGGTGAATATGTATATCTTTACAAAGAAATAAGTAACATAAATTTGACATTTGAACAGTATAATTTTAGAATTTTACTAGAACTTTGAAATGCAAAAACATTTTAGTCAATACTTGAATCGGTAGGCTGTGTGCAAATCGCATATTGCCTGAAGCTTCCTACAGTACATTTGTTTAAAGCACATAGTCTTCAGAACTTCAATAACATCGGATTGATGGATTCTAGAACCATTAATTTATGCAAGCTGTTGCATAGGTATAATAAGAGCCTTGATGATTGATGCAGAAGTTAGTGCCAGTGACTAGACGAGACTTATATTGTTTTCAACTTTACTATTAATATATTTTAAGAAATATGCTTACGATAGTATGAAACAGGGGAGGAAGGTCCAGGGTGGTCAACAACATGGAAAACTGCTTTGTGGGCTCGTCTTCACAATAGTGAGCATGCTTATCACATGGTTAAGCATTTAATAAGTTTGGTGGATCCTACACATGAAGCAGACTTTGAGGGAGGACTCTACAGCAACTTGTTCACTGCACATCCTCCTTTCCAAATTGATGCCAATTTTGGGTAAGCAGTATTTTTCCGTATGTTTCTGAGATTGTGTTAATTGTTATTTCAACTTGCCTTGAATTAGTTCATGTTTCAAAAGTAAAATTTGCGATGGAATGGGTTGTGTCCTTTCCGGGAAGTTGTTCTTGAAGTGAAATTAACTGACATAGAGAGGGAATAAGTTAATGTAATTAGATGCAACTTTTAAGACACCGGGAATTTGGCTATTTAAAGCTGTTGAGAGCTATGTTACTCGAATTTGGTGGTGTTAGTTTCGTTTGACAGGGTATGTTCCTTTTCTTTTTTCAAGATTGGCATATGCTTTAAGGGTCATTCGAGGACCATATCCTCCTACTCATGTCCAGATATACGTTGGACACAAGTATTGCAAAGACATAAAGAAAATGAAGAGTTAAAAGAAACATAGGTTGAGAGTTAATTGCAAACTTGGCGAGCCTTTCAGAATTTAGAATCCATTTGAGTTATAAATCCTTTTCAAAACTAAATTAAAACTTAATTGAAATTTGTGACTGTTGGTGTTTTGGAAATAACAGAAGTTTAGTACTTGGCCAGTATCTAATTTACAACTTTACACCAGTTTTTCAGCAGCAGTTGCAGAAATGCTTGTTCAAAGCACCATGAAAGATCTTTACTTACTCCCCGCCCTACCCCGGGATAAATGGGAGAACGGTGTTGTGAAAGGGTTGAAAGCACGTGGTGGCATGACAGTCAACATAGGCTGGCAAAAAGGAGATCTCGAGGAGTTTGGGCTTTGGTCGATGGAACAAAATTCTGTCAAAAGAATACATTACAGAGGAACTACAATAACAGCAAAGATATCAGCTGGAAAAGTTTACACCTTCAATAGACAGCTAAAATGTGTGAAGACATACTCGTTGTAGGGAATGGTTTTTTCTTGAACATCACGATCAAAGCTATCTCCATTTTGAGCAGTGCATTTGTTTTGCTTCCTCAAATAAATTTTGCAGAGGATCATGGGTTCTTTTGCAGTACTTTGTTCCATTATTTCTTCGTATCTCTCTACATTTTCCCTCTAGTTCTGAGACATTACATTTTCTCTATAGGATTGTAGCTTTTGGCGTTCAATTATGATTGTTAAGTTGGAGATATTAGTGATTGCCATTGGTTTTCCTTTATATGTAGCTTTCTCTAACTCTATAAAACTGGATGCAATTGCGGAAGTGTTGAAGCAACCAGTGAAACCTTTAATAAATTGTTTTATGTCCTTCCTATTAAATGTTTGTAGGTTCAACCAATTAAATGTTTCACATTTTCAATTAAAGAAAAAACTCCCAAATCGCTAACTTATTTAACTCGTAGACAATATCAATTAAGAACTCAATAATGAGAGGTGGCAAACGGTCATTCGGTTTGGGTCATTTCGGTTCGAGTCATTTCGGGTCTGATATTATTTAGTTCAAATTCGGTTTCGGTTTTAGTTCGGCTCGGTTTTAGTTCGGGTCTATTATGATTCAGATTATTTCGGGTTGATTTCGGTTCGGGTCAATGGGAGATCGGCCGGTTTTAATCAAGTTTTTAGGTCGGTCAATTTTTTACACCCTATATATAGATTTATAAAGTCAATATATTTGACTTTTTGGTGAGTTGTGCAGTTGTTCATATCTTATCTTTATTTATTTCTATTAATATCTTTTCTATATTTCGGGTTGTCTTTGGTTCGGGTCTATTCGGTTCTGGTCCATTCGGTTTGGGTCTATTTGATTTGGTTGAAAATTGGTTCGGGTCCATTTTGGTTCAACTAAAATTCGGATCGGTTTCGGTTCGGTTTGTTTCGTTTCGGATCAAATTTCGGGTCATCATGTTCGGGTCGATTTCGTGTCTCGGTTCGAGTAAATCGGTTCGGTTTTTAAGTCTCGAGTCAAGTTTGCCAGGTCTAATGATGCCAAGCAGATACAGTGTTCATTTAAAATCTACCATTATGAAATGTAGTGCTTGTTTTGATCAAATCCCATCACATCTCCATGATAAAGTTCGACTTGTGGAGTATGTCTCTGCAATTCATTTTTCTCCCTTGAAACCTATCCTTTGAAGTAATTCTGATGTGATTCGTATCTATTTTGTCTGCAACTAGGTAAGTGTTGGAAAAAATAGGATAAAAGTTAAAACCTTGAGGCATATTTTCTATAAGTAAATGTAAAGATTCGAATAATAAAATTACGTTTTCTTATTATACTTCATGAGACTTTACAACTATATTTTATACGCTCAAAACGGATGAGTGATGAATGAGAAATTGATGTTCAAAGTAGACTAACTGTGAATTGAGTTAAGAAAAAAGAAAAAGCTCCCATATTGATGGGTTACCAAGCATGAAATACGTTTATATAGAAGACTCTACTTGAAATTTATTGAATAAGTTAAGCTAATATGATATGGGTGATGTGCATATTTGAATAGATTAGGCTCTTTTTGGGCTTGTGAATATTTTAACCATTATGAGATAATTATCCTTAAATTTTGATATTATTTTTTTGATTATTCTAGAATTAAAAGGATAAATATATGATAAGATATTATTTTTTTAATTCAGATATTATTGTGATAATGTTATTTGATAAATAAATTTTATTTTAAATAAAATTCAGATAATTTACAAGTTTTATTTTCAATGAAACGTCTACCCTTATAAATAGCATGCAAACCTACTAGGTTTAATGACAAACAAAAACACAGAATTTTCAATTGCTTTTACTTTGTGATTTTTAAATTGTTTTTTTAGTAATAGAGGAAGACGAGGTTACGATTCGCTGATCACTGCAGACGTGCTACTGCTGTGCTCATTATGTTGTATCTTGGGAGATAGATGTCCAACGTTACTCAAGCACTATAGGAACGGACGAATCCGTCTTAAGAAAACTGTGTGTTATACAGTCCTCAACACAAGTAAACGGTTTCAATTTACTGTTTTAATAGTTTATTTATATTTCTAATATTCTTCTATATGATTTTATGATATGTTCAATTTAATAATAAATTAGTATTTATTTTATTTTTATTGTTTTTATTTTATTTTTTGAATTATCAACGTCCTATTTCTAACAGTAAGATCATACATAAGTTTTCAAACAGCTACTTAATGAGAAATGTAGTCTGCATACTTCTGATAAAAATCAGTTTGCAAACTTTGCTTATCCGTTGTCGCTCTCGTCAAGCAAATTAATTGATGCATGAATCATAAGGCAATTCCAAGGACGAGATGAGGACAAGATGAAGTCAACTGTCCAAGGATTCATAAGTAAAGGATTGCAAGCTGCAATGAAGAATGTTACATGCATAGGAGGGGTGAAACTAATCTTGGACAAAAAGTTGAAGCTGTTTGTGAAGTTTGAAAAGTCATTCGGACATTTATGGGTTGAATTGTCATCTTGAAATACATCAATCGAACATCGGGAACTCGAGATATGTTCATTTTAACAAGGACCGTGCATGCAGAAAACTAGATACGAGTTCAATACGAAAATTTTAAATTATTTCAAATTTTCAATTATTTTATTGATTATTTATAATTCAATTTAAGCCTAAAATATGATATTAGTTATTAGGCCTTAAAAATCCAACTTGTAATTAACCCAAAAGTCTATAGTTGCCACCAATTACTCTCCACCATATAGATTAGAATACAAATCCAACGGTTGGTAGGAATTCTACTCATACTTGGTAAACATACTCCTATTTTCATTTCAACCCTATTCAAACTCCTTAAATTCATCTATACCAACATATTGAAGATCATCCAAGGGTTCTGAAGGCTTCCCCAAATTACAAGATTTCTACCAGTTGATTTTTTTATTAATTTTATTTATTAGGGGAGACTTGTTTTAGTAGGAGTTAGATTCTTTTGGTCATCCTTCACCTATAAATGGATGATGCCTTCATCATTATTATTCAAAATTTTCTTGAAAAATAAAATACTTAGTTCAATACGTTTTTGCAAGTGTTGATAACTTAAGCCTTCGAAGCCTTCTTCAACATAAGTTCTCCAAGTTTTTATGAAGGAGATCATCTTCACACTCGTGCTTGCTTAGGTAATTGCATCTAGGAGGGTGAGTTAGAGTCACTTGAAGTTATTTGCCTATTCAATTGCGTTTAGGAGAGTGTCCGAGGACAAATTATCCTTCAACGTCATTATGCCATCTCTATTCAAGCTTAACCGCATCATTCATCCACCATCTATCCAAGGAGTTTTCATATTCAGATTAACTTTTTTGTTTCAATTTCGTTTTCATTGATTTATTTTTTATTGTTTTTATTTTTATGTTATATAACTGAATTGATTAATTTCTTGTCGAATTTACAGGTTTGGAGAAATTCAAATTTTGACACTTAGTCAATTTTCCTTGATTGAGTTTAGAACACTTAGTTTTTACAACAACTTAATTTTTCTTGATTGAATCTAGAATACTTAGTTTTTACAACAACTTGATAGAAGGCTTCTAAATCCATGATTGTGCTAACCTATCATTAATGTTATTAGTTTTTTTTATTCCTTTTAGAAGTCAAATAGAATATAAGATTCAACATTTATTCTTATTAAAATATTAATGAATACTCAATTGATTATCGAGGTTCGTGTTCATAATTATTAGGTGCAAGTAGAAAAGAGTTTTTTTGCAACTTTTATATTCCTACCAACACAAAGAATAGAAAGTGTTAGGTGATGTAAAAGGAACAAGAAAAATGTGAAAAGAAACGAAATCTTAAACGTAAGAGTGAAAGAAAAATTAGAAAACTTCCCCAAAACTAGAATCGAAAGACACAACCTGAAAGTGCACCGTTCACTGAAAGAAGATATGTGTCCAATGTAGTCTTCTTAATGCTAGACTTTGTGCTTCTTCAAACCTTCTTTTCTTTCCTTTCTCTCTTGCAATCCTTTTGTCTTTTTGTTTCTTTTTTTCTTTTTTTTGTATATTCTACAAAAAACAATAAATAGAATGAGAGAAAACAATGCAAACTAAGGCTAAAATTGAAGATAAAATGCGAAAATATTAAAACAACCCCATATTCGCATGAAATTGCATCAAACATGAAGAAACACCTAAAACACATTGAAATCGCGTATGGAGGCACCAAAAATATCTATGTTCTGATACCAAATGATATGAGAACATTGTAGATTGATAACACCTTTCAAGTTGCTGGACATGGGATTTAACTACTTAAGGCTCTATACTTGATCTAAAAATCAAATATGAAATCTCATGCTGTATGTAGATGATTTTGGTATTTAGAATCTGAAAAATTGAGAAGAATATGATAATGATGATTAATAAGGAGAGAAGGAAAGCAATTTAAAAGAAGACATAATCAAAATAGAAGAAAGAGTAGAGTGAATCAAACGATAAATCTGGAATTTTCTAGAACCAAAAAATGGCGTGTTGAAGATGACTTGAAGGTGATGATGGCGTGATGTTGATGTTAGTTTTTTCCTAGGAACCCTCTTGAACGTAATTATTCAAGCAATCTCCATTATAAGCTCTAACTGACCCTTAAATACGCGTTTGTCTTGGAAACTCGAAGTGTGAAGATCTAATTCACCACTAAAACTAAGAAGAGAATGTGTTGAAGAACAACTTCGAAGGCACAAGTATAAACACTTACAAAAATATACTTTAAAAATCATATATATTCAAGAAGAAAATGATTCAAGTTGTGATTACAAGAAGAAAAAGCTATTTAATCCCTAAAAATCTACACAGGAATAGCTAATTAAAAGGAATCAACAAATGTTTAGGAAAATCTAAATTTCAGCACATGGAAAGCTTATTAAGATGACACTTCTAAAACCATCACATGGAGCTTATTATTCTAGCTTTGAATTATTCTAATATAAAGTCTATTTGAGCCTCAAATATGTTTTAGATATGTGGGATATTTTAACCATCAATTTGGCTCTTTTTGACCCAAGTGTTATTGGATAATAAGAAATGTGGGGTTGCTTCATAAAACTCTTGGTTCTTCAAGTTGGCTTGTAAGAAGACATGTCAACCTAAAGATGCCTGGATCCCATTTAAAATGACGATGCAATTCGACTAACGTTCCAAATATGAAAAAAACTTCAATTTCTTATCCATGATGACAAGTTTGACACCTCTCATCCTCGTATCATGTGGTTTCATAAATGTCTTTAACTTGTTTTCTTGTTTGTTTGATTCTCGGTAAGAGCTAATTAAAATGGGTCTATATTTCCATTTCATGATTCAAGTAACTTACGAATCAGCTTTTATTGCATCAAGTTTAGTAAGAAATGATTTTTGTATGTTTTACTTTGGTGGGAATAAATCAATGTCATGCACAAACTTCAAGTAGAAAATTTTATTATTTGAACATGATAATTTTATGATTAATTTTGATATAACATAATAAATCATGAAAAAATGTTCAAGGACTTTAAAACAATTCTTCAAAGTATTTTCATGTAAAAAATAATACTAAGTTATTTTGGATTCATTTTTACACTTAAAACATCTTCAAAAAAGTCAAAACCACTTCAATTTAGAAAATCTTGGAGCAAAGTTTCAAAACTTTTAGTAAATTTTCGAAATTACTTGTAAAGTTTCGAAACTCATTAAAATGGAATACTTTCGGGTTTCAAAATTGTTTCAGTAGTTTCGATACCTACACAAGAGTTTCGAAATTCTTGTGTAAGTTTTGAAACTCCTAGACTGTAACGGTCAAATTTTTACACAAAACTCTATTCATGGTCTGTAATAATTGAATTTTTAATCCCGCTCAAAGAGTTTCGATACTCTTTGAGAAGTTTCAAAACTACTATGTAGGTAAGCATTAAATGCACGATTTTATGACTTCCAACGGCTCCAAACCTCCTCCAATTGATCTAAATGGCTAGAAATCGATTAAAGCACAAAAAATGGACCTCCAAGTGATGGTAGAAAATCAAGAAAGTCAATATCAACATTCATGCAAAAAGAGGAAGTTATCTTTTAAAAGTATGGATGCGGAAAAGTCAATTGATTTCAACCTTCCAATTAAACTATTTCACAAGGAGGCAAACACATGAGACAAATGAGGAAGTTATCTTTTAAAATAAAGTTAATATTTGTTACATTATAAAATCTGGTCCATGCACTAGTCCACAACGCTAGCTAGATTCATTTTTAGTTTATTATTTTTATTCCTTAATTTAGGAACTTAATTAAGGGAATTTCTCCTTAATTTAGGGACTTAATTTAGGAAATTAATTATCTGTATTCAGTCTACTTTAGACTAAAAAAAGAGGCAGTCTCTTCTTTTGTAAACACACAACATGGAGATTTGAAATAAAAATTGTTGGCCATGAGCAATTTTCTTTTCAAGGTTGATTGATTCACCTTGTTAGTTTTTTGAATCTTTCTCCAACACGATTCTTCTCATTTTCATGATGGAGGTCATCTTCACACTTCGGGTTGCCAAGATAATCGCATCTTAGAGGGTCAATTAGAGCCATATTATGGAGGTTGCTTAATCAGTTGCGGTTGAGAAGGTTCCATAGGACACCACATCTATCTTTTTGTTTTCTACATCAAAGTCATGCTTTCTTGTCTATTTGCTGAACTTGAAGTTTTGGGTTTTTTTTTTCCAGATCTTTGATGGAGATTGCTAGATTAATTGCGATATAGAGGGTTCCTAGATTTTAAGATTATTCTCAGATCCTGGGTTCCGTACCTCCCTTGTTTGTACCTCTACATGTGACCACAAATATAAAATTGACATGTGAATTAGACAGTTTGACATTAATAAAAAGTTTGGCATTAAAGTTAGATATTGTTTAGTTAACTTAGCATCTTCGTTGTTTTCTTAAAAATAGTGACGTAATTTTTTGCATATGCTGGTGTGATTACATGGTAGTATTTGTTCAGTTTATGATAGAGTAGTGCAATTATGGATTTGGAGGTCTTCAATCAAGTTGTTGCAAAAACTAGGTGTTATAGACTCAATCATGGAAAATTGGCTAACTGTCAAAACTTGAATTTTTTTAAACCTGAAATTTTGACAAAAAGATGATCAATATAGTTAAATAACACGAAAATAAGGATAATGGAAAAAGAATTAATGAAAATAGAGTTGAAACGAAGAATTTATTCGAATATGAGAATTTTATGGGGTAGTATAAACAAAACCCCCTGGTGGATGGTAGATGAATGAGGCGACTAGGGTTGTATGGTGATGGCGTGATGATTGTTAAAGGATAATTGTCCTCAGGCACCCTCCTAATCACAATTAACTAGGAAAACACCTAGAAATAGCTCTAACCCACCCTCCTAGACACGATTACCTAGGCAAACAGAAGTGTGAAGATGATCTCCCTCACAAGAACTTGAAGAACTTATGTTGAAGAAGACTTCAAACGCTCAAGTTATCAACACTCGCAAACACGTACTCAACTAAGTATCTTATATCTCAAGAAAGGTCTGAATAACAATGGTGGAGGCGTCATCCTTTTATATGTGAACGATGGCCAAAAGAATCTAACTTCTAATAAAATAAAGAACTACTAATGAAAAAAATAACAAAGAAAATCAACACATAAACTCCTTGTAGTTGGTGTGAATAATGGAGGCCCTTGGATGAACTTTAATCCAAAGGTTGAGCTTGATTTAAGGTGAGTAGATAACATGGCAGATCTAGTCCATTGATTTGGGGTGATCAACGGCTTGGATGAAGTCTTGTTGAAGTATGGGCAGCAAATAGGAGTAGGTTTTCCAAATAGGAGTAGAAAGCCTTCCAATCGTTGGATTTGGATATTAATCTAATGGTGAATAAAACTTGGCAGCATGGAGAGGTCTTGGACAGTCTTGGGCGGCAAGTATAGGACTTTTTTGGCTGATTACATGTACTTAATTGTGTAAATAAAGCCTAAAATTAAATATGTCATAATTGGGCTTAAAATAAAAATTGACCCAAACTTTTATAACACTAAGTATTGGGTCTAAATACAATAAAAATCTAATTTAATGGATATCTATGGGCTCATAGACGTCCATCTTACAAGGGGTAGCAAGTTGGGTTTTGTGATCCAACAATTCCTGATGGATGTTAAGTGTGGACTTCCTTCAAGAAATTCTTCATTCTTTGAGGTAGCTTGCAATTCTTTGGTTATGAATCATTGGACGGTAACATTAAAGGACATACTCACATTATACCCACTGGGTAGATTAATTTAATATGCATTGTTGTTGATTCTTTCCAGGACTTGGAATGGTCTATCTCCTCTTGGATTTTCTATGGTTTGGAAAGCTCTCTTTTCTCATATGCAACAAAACCCAATCCCCTGGTTCAAAGACAACTTGGTTTTGGCCCTTGTTGACTTTGGCAACAACATTTTCATATGTCTTCTCCATCCTTTGCTTTGCCTTGGTGTGTATGGTGTAACACCCCCTTCCTGGTCTGTTAGGGAACCGGGTCGGAGTATGCTACCGATGTTCAATTTGATGATCGGTGTATTGTTTTTAATCAATAATTTTAGTATTTCAAAATCATAACAATGTTTATCGATGTTACAATTCAATAGTATAATAGTACCGTGAGGGTGGTTAATCAATACAGAGCTATGGTTATCAATTTAGGACCAATTTTAAACTTTTACAAGTTTTAGAGACTAATATGCAATTTTAGTAAATTAGAGGCCCTTTTCTAAAATTTAGCTCACCAATGTGAAATTTAGTTTATAACAATGTACATATAAATTTTCATTCCGATCTGAGATCATTTACCTCTCTGATTAATCCATTTATTAAATAGTGACCATTCTATAATTTCTCAGAATTACTCCAATGGTTTTTAATAGAATTACTTGTATCGGTACTGGTACTCGAGAGGATATATCGACACACGAAGCATGATTCAAACATTATCAATTCTAGTGACCAATATGTGTACCGATACACTTGGACCAGTATTGATACGCCCTTATTATTATATTATTATTTCTTTCGAACTCAATATTGGTATCGATATAGGTTGAGCCATACCTATACGCGTGCCCTAATTTTCAAATTGAATTATATAGGGTATCGGTACCTACATGACCGTATCGATACCCAACTATAGTAATTTTCCAGTGCTAAAAATCTATACCGATACGCCTAAGGTAGTATCGATACGCCTTGTTGACTAGCATTGACCTGGTCCAAAATTGCTTGCTCGTACCAAATGACGTCACTCGTATCGATATGGTAGGGTTTGTAATTACAGATTTGGTCTGGTTTTTATCCATTTTAATCTATCCCATATCCATTACTAGTTAGAGTGTCACATAATGAATTGCTAACATTTCATATTAGTTATTTATTATAAAATTTTAATTAATCCATTTTACCATTTATTGCATAGTATCAGTTTTCAAAATTTTAATCAACCGAATTAATTCCAATTTCAGGCAACAATTTAGCAGTCCATATCTATGATCTACAAGGAATATAACTGCTTAAAAACCGCCTAAATTAAAAATCTAATTTAATACTCTATTTATTCTTTTCTATGAATTAACTGATTTTATACTAGTAATCCATTTAACTCTATTAACTTAAAATAACTACTCACCATTCATTATAAACATAAACTAGTTTATAAGCTATTACAAACTTTATCTAAAATAGTTTAATACCAACTAATTTTAACATGTACATGCTATCTAGTAATATCAAAATACATCAAAAGATGTCTTTACTGATACCGTTATTATACTCCTGACTAGTAAGATGCCAGCTGCTCCTTATTCTGATTTCTACTTTCTACCTTCGCGTGAAAACCATCACACGCTAAGTGTACACTTAGTGAGGCAATAATAATAATATCCAATGCAATACAACATGACTATAATTAATATCATGTAACAATATTAATGCATCATGATCACTAGATATGTATCACCATCATGTTAATCATATATTAACATAATATTAATCAGATATAAATTTCTTACCAATATACTTGCCGTTTACTTTGAGAGTTCATAAACTCTTTCACCTGTTTATAAATTATTTACCAATAAACCATAGCCCAAATATAAACCTATGAGAACCCTGGGTAGTCAAGTCAAATATGCACCGAAGTGCTAATACACA
Source organism: Hibiscus mutabilis (assembly GCA_019671005.1). Lineage (NCBI taxonomy): Eukaryota > Viridiplantae > Streptophyta > Magnoliopsida > Malvales > Malvaceae > Hibiscus > Hibiscus mutabilis. The sequence goes on along the minus strand of CM033750.1, from coordinate 25,280,164 downwards.
TAAGGTCGTGCCCACCATATACACTAAGTGTCCTTTATATACACTATAATGCTAAACTGAGTATGCAGCGTGCTGCTAGACTCTATGGCATGCCAACTATACCTTGTCCCTCAATGACATTGTAACGCCCCAGTTTTAAGGCTTAGCGGTTAGGTGGTTTATTAGACGGTTCGGTGGATCGGAGTAGAGATTCGAGTCGATTTTGGGATCATATATTTTTGGTTTTGGAAAAATTATGGAAAAATGCTTAAAAATCGTTATTAATTATGTATTTAATAATGGTGGAATCTATTTTAAAAAATGGGTTTATAAAGATGGACATTTTGGTTAGGGACCAAAATGAAAGTTTTAAAAAATGTGATTTTCTAGTGACTAAAATGAGAAGGGTCAAATACTTAGAATCTTTAAGGAGCTATTTTACCAATTGGTTTTTGATGATTTATCCCTTGATTTGACTTATTTTAACATGTGGTTTAATTAATAATTAAATAGGATTTTGTTAAAAAGTTACTTATCTTTTTCAAAACAAAAATCACGTCATTTTCTCTCAACTTTTTCTCTCCATTCTCTCCTCAGCCAAACACTCAGTTTTTCATCAAATTTCTAGAGGTGAGGTGGATTCTAACTTGATTTTATTGTTTCAAATTGTTTTATAAAGATTGTTAATACAAAATCTTACAATAATCTTGTGTTTTCTTAGCTTTTCACAAATCAATTGAGGGAGAAACTTCACAATAGGGGTAAGGTCCAAGATCTCCTCTATTGTATGGTTCTTTATTGAAATTCCCAAGCATTTGATCCTTGTTTTTGTGTTTCTAATCTGATTTTGATGAATTTCTAATGTTTAATCGAGTTATTTGGGGAAAATGAGTTGATTCACGAATTGGATCTGATTTCCAGCAAGTAAGGTTGCTTTGATTCGTATTTTGGATGTTTAATAATTTTGATTAGTGATTTTTATCAATGTAATCCCGAAACTTAGGAATCTCTGCTTGTTTAGGTTGTTAGTTTTGAGGTTTTGTGGTGTTTATTTGGTTGTAAGGTTGCTGGAGGTGGAAGGTTGTTTTGAATCTTTTTTTAGACGTGTTTTAGTGTTAAAAGTGATGTTAGTTTGATAGATGTTGGTTGGGTTGTGAATCGAAGTGTTTAGGTTATGTTTTCGGTTGTTGTGTAGGGTTTGTGAGAATCCGAGAAGGATTGTGGTTGCTATGTTTAGAATGCATTATGATGCATTAATCCTCTGTTGTTTTGTGGTAAAAACAGGGGAGGTTGATCCGGAAGTGATTGGAGAAGCGTTAGAGGCTTCAGATACTTGATTTCGTGTTGGCGAATCGAGGTTTTGCGTATCAGTGAGTGAAAACATGGTTTAAAGTGTTTTGATGTTTTGGGAACAGAGTTTGAGAGTTATGGTAGAGCTTGAAATGTTTACCTAGACTTGGAAGTAAGTATAAAGTGGTTTTCTCTCTCGGTGTGCTAGTTTGAAATGGTTTTATGCACTTGTTTTGATTTACATGTTACCTACTGTTTAAGCGTGTTTTAAAGTATTTGATATACTGGTTTTAAGCATGAAATGTTGAAGGATGCACATGGTAAGTGATCCTTGTAAGTATGCGGTTTATACTTGTGGTTTAAAGCATGGTTGTTACTTTGGAAAAGTGTTTTGGTTAATGCTTGTTTAAAATAGTAAGGTAAATGTTAAAATGGTTAATTATATTGACAAGTGATGTGGTTTTAAAATTGTTATCGGATATAGTTGGCCGGCCATAGGATTGAATGCATTGTAAATAAGTCACCTTGGATGTCGAGGGGTTTATACGGCGTATCGAATACTCCATCCAAGTACCCTAACAGTAGAGGGGTTAAACAGTATCGAATACTCCCATTAGTGGATTAAGCGTCTAACCGATGATTGGGGTGGATGTCCCCGTGGTTTGTTATTGTACCCGGTTGTTATTGTACCCGATTGTTAATGTACCGTGATTGTGATTGTATCACTATTCCGGTTGAGATGGCTTGAAGTGTTGGATTAACACTTTTTGAATTTGTGTATCCGATGAACTCTTTTGTTATTGAACTTGTTAATGATCACTTGGAATCCAATATAATTGTTAATGTATCATTGATATGTTTAAGTTGTATAATGTGGTTTATACATGTTTCTCCTTAAGCTTTGCATTTGGTAGTAATGCATGGGAAGGCTTATGTGGAGGGTTAGCAATGTGATTTGCTGTTGTTTAATGATACATGTAGCATATGGTTTAATATGCTGGTTTTGAATGAGGTGAAGCGCATGCTTTAAAAGGGGCATGATGATGATGTTTTTAAGGATGATGTTATGTAAATGGTTTTAAATGCATTGATGGTGTTTTTTTTAGCACTCCTCACTAAGCCTTGTGTGCTTACGCTCTCTTTTTCCATCAATGCAGATAATTGAGGTCTTGGAAGTCAGCAAGAAGCTAGGGGATCTTGGCAAGACTTGCTACAAACGTATGTTAAAGACTAGACTATAATGAATAAGGGCAATGAGGTACTTGTTGTGTTTTGGGAGATATGTTATGTTGAACTACCTGTTTGAGCATGTTTCTTTAGTTGCTCTTGGGTTGTAAATGGCCTTTAAGGTTTGATTTTGGAGCTGGTTTATCTTTTGGGTATGTTTCTTGGATTCAAGTTAGGAAGCATGCCTATAAATTTCCTTTTGAAGCATGAAGCCTTGTGGTGTTGTTAAAGTTGTTTTGTTAGTTGGCTTGTGATATGTCTTGCATGTTGGTATTGTGTTTAAAGCATGTTGGATTGATTAGAGTATACTATTGGGATGAAAAGCCAGCAAAATGTGGCATTACAGGCCCAAGCGTATCGATACGCGGGGGACCGTATTGATACGTCTAGGCAAATTCAGGCTTGAGGGTTCGGTACAGGTACTGTGTGTTTCGATACGCCTAGGCAAATTTGGCCAGGTGTACCGATACGGGTATGGGTGTTTCGGTACGAGGTTTAGCCTCTGGAATTCACTTTTTCAATCCGAGTCCGTGTATCGAAACACCTAAGGAGCCGTATCGGCACGATTTGTAATATTTCAAAAGTTAGGTAATACCGTTAGGCATATCGATATGACAAGGTGGTGTACGAAAAAAGGTGTTTTAAACCGTATCGATACGGGCTTACCTGTATTGGTACAAAAAGCTAATTTTCTGTAAATGACTTTCGACTAGTTTGGGCATTCTTACAATTTAGTCCCTGAATCTTGCCACTGCAAATGTATGTGGTAGAATGATCGGATTGAGCTAAAATTTGAGATGAAGGTTTGGAACCTGACTAGTTAAAGACGGGTAACCTAAAAATGAGTTTTAATCCAAAAATTTTTTGTATTTGCAATTTGGTCCCTATTTTGCAAATTCAATCAATTGGATGTCAAATTGATGCCCGATTGAGTTGGGGTTGCACCTGTTGTCTGTATGAACATGTAGGGTTAATAATTGGCATCTAGATAAGATAAAAGAAAAAATGGACCGGGTTTGGTTGAATCTCTTCGGTTTGCTACGGCAAACCTAATGTAGCCTCTTTGGTTCGGTTGGGCATCTAGGCCGGGTCAAGGGGGTTACATTTAGTGGTATCAGAGCCAGGTTTGGTTTATTTGGGAGGTTGTTGTGTTGTTTCCATGTTTGATTTGCACGGTGATTATTATGTGTTCGCTGATTGTTATGCACGGTGATTGATATACGAATGTTAGTGGTCGTATGCTATGTTGGGATGTTTTGGGGTTCCCATTGCCTTATTATTATAGTCTAGAAAGTTTTGATTTTTAAAATGAAAGTCTTGGATCATTGCTGGCGGCTGGCCTAACTATTTTTGTTTTGAAATGATTATCATGCCCTAGATATATTTTAGCATGATGGGACCGAGGAGAGAGTTGTGATCTAGTGCGATTACTGCTGCCACTGGGCAGGATGATGAAAGAGAAGTTGTACCTCCTAGAGGGTTGCCACCGCCCTCACCTAATCCACCTAAGGGAGTGGAGCAAGTACCAACTGTGCCAGCTGGGCCAGGGATGAGTGATATGGCACCATTGATACAGGCCATGACTGGTGTGTTTCAGGAAGCAATTGCGAGTGTTCGTGTGCCAGCACCATCGGTTGAGGGGCAAGGTTTGCCGCTTGAGCGTCTTTGTAGTTTGGGCAAAGTTGAGTTTCGAGGGTTGTCGCCCGAGGCTTCTAAGGGCTGGTTGGCCAGTATTGAGAGGATATTAGGCCAGATGGGGTGTACCGATGCTCGTAAGCTAGGCTATGTTGTTTCTCTGCTGCAGGGTGATGCTTATGCATGGTGGACTACCATAATATTCGATATGGCGATGGATGATGTGACTTGGGAGTTCTTTTGTGAAGCTTTCCAGAAGAAGTTTTTGGGAGTCTGATATCAGAATGAGAAGAAGCGTGAGTTTATGGCTTTGGTGCAGCGCAGTATGTCTGTAGCAAAGTATGAGGTGCAGTTCGTGAGGTTGAGTCGGTATGCACCTGAGTTAGTTCCTGACGAGCGTACTCGATGTGATCGTTTTTGATATGGGCTTGTGTAGGATGTTAAGACATACATGCTTGCTGCTGATTATACTGACTTTGATGTGTTGGTTTCGCGAGCTAAGGATGTAGAGCAGAATTTGGGTTTGGCTTCTGGATTGTGAGGTTCTAGCTCGGGTAAGAGAGTTGTTGATTCGGGTTATAGTGGTGGTCAGGCCAAGAGACACCGTGACAGGAGGTTTCGCCTAGAGTCGAGGCATGGTGGAGGTGTTGTGGGACGTGGAGTCTAGGGGCAGGGTGCCCAGGTTAGAGCCTCGTTTAGCACTTGTTGGGTTTGTGGATCCCGAGATCATTTGAGGCAAGATTGCCCATGTTTGGCAAGGGAGGGTCAGACACCTGCGCCTGCGGTGGCTAATGCTTGTTGAAGTTGTGGGTCAGGCGACCATCAGAGGCGTGATTGTCCGTTGTTGGCTCGAGGTGGGCAGGGTGCTGCACCTGTTATTGCTCCATAGCGTGGTCGTGGTCGTGAACTGTTTTAGCTTCGAGATAGTGGACAAAGGACTGTAGCTCATACTGTTACTATCCAGCCTGAGAGAGGTGGACCGAGTAGGGTGTATGCGCACCTTGAGGGTCGCAATGACACCGATGTGATTGCAGGTACTTTTACCCTACAGTCTTTGTCATTATATTCGTTGGTTGATTCTAGTTCTACTCATTCAGACATTTTGAGCATGCTGAGCTGCTTGATATATTTTTTGAAATTCTTAATGTGGGTGTTAGGGTGACTAGTTCTCTTGGGGAGTCAGTCATGGTTAGGAGGTTGTATCGTAGGTGTCTACTGACGGTCCAGAGACATGTGTTTGCCGTGGACTTGATGGAGTTACCATTCTGTGGTTTTGATGTGATTTTGGGTATGGATTGGTTGACTGAACATTGGGATATGGTGGATTTTGAGACCAAACGAATATCTTTGAGGTTGTCAGATGATTATGAGGTGGTGGTAGTTACCGAGAATGCCAAGTTTTTGTCTAGTGTTGTTTCAGCTTTGGAAGCAAGACGAATGTTAGATTCAGGATGTCAGGCTTATTTGGCCTATGTTATGAATCCTGGATCAAAGGAGTTCAGGGTGGAGGATGTTCGCACCGTATGTGAGTATCCGGGTGTTTTTCTGGGGGAATTACCAGGGTTGCCACCTGACCATGAGGTAGAGTTTGGCATCGAGGTCTTTACGGGTACAGTACCGGTATCAATTGCTCCGTACTGCATGGCTTGATCGTGGGCTCATTAGACCTAGTATTTCACCATGGGGAGCACCGGTACTGTTTGTTAAGAAGAAATATGGTACGTTGTGGATGTGTATAGATTACTAGTAGCTAAATAAGTTGACAATAAAGAACAAGTATCCCTTACCGCGGATAGATGACCTGTTTGATCAGTTTAGGGGAGCTTTGGTGTTTTCCAAAATAGATTTGAGGTCAGGGTACTACCAGTTAAAGGTGAAGGAGGTGGGTGTACCCAAAATAGCCTTCCGTATGAGGTACGAGCATTACGAGTTTCTTGTGATACCGTTTGGATTGACCAATGCACTAGCTGCTTTTATGGACATGATGAACTGTGTGTTTCATGAGTTTTTGGATTAGTTTGTGGTTGTGTTCATCTATGATATTCTTTTGTACTCTCGTACCGAGGAGGATCATGATAGACATTTGAGAATTGTGCTTCAGACGCTATTGGCTAATCAACTTTATGCTAAGATAAGCAAATGTGAGTTATGGCTCCAGGAAGTTGTGTTTCTCGGACATGTTGTGTCAGCCGAAGGAATCCATATTGATCCGCATAAGGTTGAGAATGTGATGAGTTGGAAGGAGCCTAATTCTGTGACGGAGGTCAGGAGTTTCCTTGGTTTGGTGGGTTACTACCGAAGGTTTGTGGAAGGGTTCTCCAGTTTGGGCCTCGTTAACAAGGTTGCTGCAGAAGAATGTTCGGTTTGAGTGGATGGATGATAGACAATGAGCTTTTAAGAAGTTGAAGGAAGCTTTGATGCGAGCTCTGGTTTTGGTTCAACCAGAATCGAGAAAGAAGTTTGTTGTTTATAGTGATGTGTTGTATGTTGGGCTTGATTGTGTGTTGATGCAAGAGGGTAAGGTAGTGGCGTATGCATCTAGGCAATTGAAGGTGCATGAACGTAACTACCCTACTCACGATCTTGAGCTGGCCGCTGTTGTGTTTGCCTTGAAGATTTGGAGGCATTATCTTTATGGTGAGAAATGTGTGGTTTATACGGATCATAAGAGTTTGAAATATCTGATGTCACAGAAGGAGCTGAATCTTAGGCAACATAGATGTTAGAGTTGCTTAAGGATTATGATCTGACCATTGAGTATCATCTGGGGAAAGCCAATGTTGTAGCGGATGCTTTGAGCAGGAAAGCGGCTTTAGAGTTGAGAGCCATGTTTGCTAGGTTGAGTGTGATGAATGACAGAGGTTTGTTGGCTGAGTTGTAAGTGAAGCCGTCCTTGTTGAAGATGATTAAGTTGAAGCAACCGTATGATGGGAGTTTGGTATCTCACGTGGAAGATATCAGGGATGGAAATCCTACGGATTTTCATTTCAACGATGATGGGGTGTTGTGTTGCAAAGGTCAAATAGTGGTGCCGAGGACGAAGAGTTGAGGCATACTATTTTGACTGAGGCATATGCTAGTCCTTTTTGCTATGCATCCCAGTAGTACTAAGATGTATCGAGGGTTGAAGGAGGAGTACTATTGGGTTGGACTGAAGAGGGATATGGCTGATTTCGTTGCACGATGTATGGTTTATCAGCGGGTAAAGGCTGAGCATCAGTTTCCTTTCGGGTTGTTGCAACCGTTGAGGATACTGGAATGGAAGTGAGAAAAAATCACCATGGATTTTGTGTATGGGCTGCCTTTGACGCAACCAAAAAGGATTCCATTTGGGTGATTGTGGATCGGCTTACGAAGTATGCACATTTTGTGCCTGTGCATACTACGTATACCTTGGACATGTTGGCTGAGTTGTACATCTCTGAAATAATGCATTTGCACGGAGTGCCCAAATTTATAGCTTCAGATAGGGATCCGCAGTTCACTGCAAGGTTTTAGGTGAGTTTGCATCGTGCTTTGGGAACCCAGTTGAGTTTCAGTACCTCATACCATTCTCAGTCGGATGGCCAGTCGGAGCGCGTGATTCAGGTTCTCGAGGCTATGCTAAGGTGTTGTGTTATTGAGTATCAAGGAACGTGGGAGAAGGAGTTGTTGTTGTTGCAGTTTGCCTACAATAATAGTTATCATGCTAGCATACAGATGGCACCTTATGAGGCGTTGTATGACAGGAAGTGTCGTACGCCCGTGTGTTGGGCAGAAGCGGGGGAAAAGTTTGTGTCTATGCCCAATGTTTTGAAAGGCGCGACCGAAAAGGTAAGTTAATATGTGAGCGCTTAAAAGCAGTTGCAGATCGCTAGAAATCCTATACGGATTTGAAGCGTATGTATATAGAGTACGCTGTGGGTGATAAAGTGTTTTTGAAAGTGTCGCCTTGGAAAAAGTTGTTGCGTTTTGGGAGAAAAGGGAAGCTTAGCTCGAGGTTCATTGGACCATACGAGGTTGTCAAGCGTGTGGGTCCAGTTACGTACCATTTGAATTTACCTTCGGAGTTGGGAAAGATTCATGATGTGTTCCACATTTCGGTGTTGCGGATGTATAGGTCGGATCCATCGCATGTCATGTGGAAGAGATCGAGTTGAGACCAGACCTATCTTATGATGAAGAACCAGTAGTAAGGTGCTACGTGGCAAAACAGTCGAGCTGGTTAAGGTGTTGTGGAAGCACCGCGGTGTTGAGGATGCCCCGTAGGAACGTAAGTCAGATATGGTGAAACAGTTTCCACACCTGTTTCCTCCAGGTAAATTTCGAGGATGAAATTTCTTAAGTGGGGGAGAGTTGTAACGCCCTGGTTTTAGGGCTTAGTAGTTAGACGGTTTATTAGATGGCTCGGTGGACTAGAGTAGAGATTCGAGTCAATTTTGGGATCGTATATTTTTGGTGTTGGAAAAATTATGGAAAATGCTTAAAAATCATTATTAATTATGTATTTAATAATGGTGGAATCAATTTTGAAAAATGGGTTTTTGAAGCTGGACATTTTGGTTAGGGACCAAAATGAAAGTTTTAAAAATTGTGATTTTCTAGTTACTAAAATGAAAATGGTCAAATACTTAGAATCTTTAAGGATCTATTTTACCAATTGGTTTCTGATGATTTCTCCCTTGATTTGACTTATTTTAACATGTGGTTTAATTAATAATTAAAGAGGATTTTGTTAAAAAGTTAGTTATCTTCTTCAAAACAAAAACCACGTCATTTTCTCTGTACTTTTTCTCTTCATTCTCTCCTCATCCAAACACTCAGTTTTTCATCAAATTTCCAGAGGTGAGGTGGATTCTAACTTGATTTTATTTTTTCAAATTGTTTTATAAAGATTTTTAAAACAAAATCTTACAATAATCTTGTGTTTTCTTAGTTTTTCACCAATCAATTGAGGGAGAAACTTCACAATAGGGGTAAGGTCCGAGATCTCCTCTATTGTATGGTTCTTTATTGAAATTCCCAAGCATTTGATCCTTGTTTTTGTGTTTCTAATCTATTTTTTATGATTTTCCAAAGTTTAATTGAGTTATTTGGGAAAAATGAGTTGATTCGGGAATTGGATTTGATTTCCAGTAAGTAAGGTTGCTTTGATTCATATTTTGGATGTTTAATAATGTTGATAAGTGATTTTTATCAATGGAATCCCGAAACTTAAGAATCTCTACTTGTTTAGGTTGTTAGTTTTGAGGTTTTGTGGTGTTTATTTGGTTGTAAGGTTGCAAGAGGTGGTAGGTTGTTTTGAATATGTCTTTAGAAGTGTTTTGGTGTTAAAAGTGATGTTAGTTTGATAGATGTTGGCTGGGTTGTGAATCAAAGTGTTTTGATTATGTTTTCTGTTGTTGTTGAGGGTTAATTGTGGAGGTTTTGTGAGAATCCGAGAAGGATTGTGGTTGCTGTGTTTAGAATTCATTATGATGCATTAATCCTCTGTTGTTTTTGTGTTAAAAACAGAGGAGGTTGATCCGGAAGTGATTAGAGAAGCGTTGGAGGCTTCAGATACTTGATTTCGCATAGGTGAATCAAGGTTTCGCGTATCGGTGGTGAAAACGTGGTTTAAAGCATTTTGATGTTTTGGGAACAGAGTTTGGGAGTTATGGTAGAGCTTGAAACATTTACCTAGACTTGGAAGTCAGTATAAAGTGGTTTTCTCTCTCCGCGTGCTAGTTTGAAATGGTTTTATGCACTTGTTTTAATTTATATCTTACCTACTATTTAAACGTGTTTTAAAGTATTTGATATACTGGTTTTAAGCATGAAATGCTGAAGGATGCACATGGTAAGTGATCATTGTAAGTATGTGGTTTATACTTGTGGTTTAAAGCATGGTTGTTGCTTTGGAGAAGTGTTTTGGTTAATGCTTGTTTAAAACAGTGAGGTAAATGTTAAAATGGTTAATTATATTGGCAAGTGATGTGGTTTTAAAATTGTTATCGGATATAGTTGGCTGGCCATAGGATTGAGTGCACTGTAAATAAGTCGCCTTGGATGTCAAGGGGTTTATACGACGTACCAAATACTCCATCCAAGTACCCTAACGGTAGAGAGTTAAACAGTACCGAATACTCCCATTAGTGGATTAAGCATCTAACCGATGATTGGGGTGGATGTCCCCGTGGGTTGTTATTGTACCCGATTGTTAATGTATCGCGATTGTGATTGTATATCTATTTCAGTTGAGATGGCTTGAAGTGTTGGGTTAACACTTGTTGAATCTGTGTATCCGATGAACTCTTTTGTTATTGAACTTGTTAATGATCACTTGGAAGCCAATATAATTGTTAATGTATCATTGATATGTTTAAGTTTTATAATGTGGTTTATACATGTTTCTCCTTAAGCTTTGCATTTGGTAGTAATGCATGAGAAGGCTTATGTGGAGGGTTAGAAATGTGATTTGCTGTTGTTTAATGATACATGTAGCATATGGTTTAATATGCTGGTTTTAAATGAGGTGAAGTGCATGTTTTAAAAGGGGCATGATGATGATGTTTTTAACGATGATGTTATGTAAATGGTTTTAAATGCATTTATTGTGTTTGTTTTGAGCACTCCTCACTAAGCCTTGTGTGCTTACGCTCTCGTTGTCCATCAATGCAGATAATTGAGGTCTTGGAAGGCAGCAAGAAGCAAGGGGATCTTGGCAAGACTTGTTACAAGCGTATGTTAAAGACTAGACTATAATGAATAAGGGCGATGGGGTACTTGTTGTGTTTTGGGAGATATGTTATGTTGAAATATCTGTTTGAGCATGTTTCTTTAGTTGATCTTGGGTTGTAAATGGCCTTTAAGGTTTGATTTTGGTGCTGGTTTATCTTTTGGGTATGTTGCTTGGATGCAAGTTAGGAAGCATGCCTATAGATTTCCTTTTGAAGCATGAAGCCTTGTGGTGTTGTTAAAGTTGTGTTGTTAGTTGACTTGTGATATGTCTTTCATGTTGGTATTGTGTTTAAAGCATGTTGGATTGATTAGATTATACTATTGGGATGAAAAACCAGCAAAATGTGGCATTACAGGCCCAAGCGTATCGATACGCGGGGGACTGTATCGATACGTCTAGGCAAATTCAGGCTTGAGGGATCGGTACAGGTACTGTGTGTTTCGATACGCCTAGGAAAATTTGGCCAGGCGTATCGATATGGGTATGGGTGTTTCGGTACGAGTTTTAGCCTCTGGAGTTCACTTTTTCAATCCGAACCCGTGTATCGGAACACCTAAGGAGCAATATCGGTATGGTTTGTAACATTTCAAAAGTTAGGTAATACCATTAGGCGTATCGATACGACAAGGTGGTGTAAGAAAATGATGTGTTTTAAACTGTATCGATACGGGCTTACCTGTATCGGTACCGAAAGCTGATTTTCTGTAAATGACTTTCGAGTAGTTTGGGCGTTCTTGCAATTTAGTCCCTGAATCTTGCCAATGCAAATGTATGTGGTAGAATGATCAGATTATGCTAAAATTTGAGATGAAGGTTTGGAACCTGACTAATGAAAGACGAGTAACCTAAAAATGAGTTTTTAATCCTTAAATTTTTTGTATTTGCAATTTGGTCCCTATTTTGCCAATGCGATCAATTGGATGTCAAATTAATGCCCGATTGAGTTAGGGTTGCACCTGTTGTCTGTATGAACATGTAGGGTTAATAGTTGGCATCTAGATAAGATAAAAGAAAAAAATGGACCGGGTTTGGTTGAATCTTTTCGGTTTTCTACGGCAAACCTAATGTAGCCTCTTTGGTTCGGTTGGGCATCTAGGCCGGGTCAAGGGGGTTACAGACATACTTGGGCATATATTCCATATTTATTTCATCCATCGCAATGATTATTAACATAATTTAAATTGGGCAGTTCATACCTGAAATAACATTCATAATATAACATCATATATAACTAGTGATCCATGCATTTATAATCAACTTTTGACATATTTAAAATATGTCAATCATATGCTCCATGACATAAATATAATGACAATAAAATTTGGGTAGGCTCATCGCAAGCCATCCCAATGATGTATAAAACATCCATGTATCTTGTTATGTATGCATTGCACTCACCTGGTGCCTCACTAGTAAACCTTACTATCGATTTTAGATTTACTCTTGAACTTTTTCCTTGTCTTTAAGCTTGCTAGTATTACGATCTCGATCATGATCACGATCCTTAAAAAATCAATTACCAACACATACGATTCAAAGCATATGTTAGTATCATTCTAACATAGGTGCATATTAGGAATAAAATTCCTAAAAATCCTTTCGATACTAATTCCATTTCACAACATCAATGCTAACCTTAATACTTCAAAATAACATTTCAAACCCTTTACTATTCATATCCATCAATAATTCACAAGACATTTTCAAATCTCACAATTTAACCATGAAATGAATTATTTTAAAATTCATCTCAATCTTTCCAATTTATTCAAAATGGTCCCTTGCCATTGAACTTCAAATTCAACCACTTAATAACATATTCAAGTATTCCAACAATACATTCAAGCTGAACACACTAACTTCTAGTCAATTTCCATTTCAATCCCATATTTCCCTTAATATGCTATTTGGTCCTCAACACTTTGTAAACTTCCAAACTGATCCAATTAACACTCTAAATCTTGTAGAATCATTCCTACATCATTACTAGCCTTAGGAAAAATTTTCATAATTTTCCCTTAAAAGCCGATATGAAGGGTCACCATACTCAAAACTCCCAACTTGATTCAAACATGAATTCAACTTCTAAACATCATTTTCAAGCTTCTACAATCATTTCTACATCAAAATAAATCCAAATTCAACTTCATATCAAAACCCTAACTTTAACCAAATTGGGATTTAGCTATTTTCAAGTGTTTTCAATCACCATACAAACTTGGACATGATTCTACAACATCAACTTCATCAAAATCTAATCTTTAATCATCAAAATTAAACACCTCCTTCATCCATCCTACTCATGAAACTAAGGTTTCAAGCAAGGAAATCATGAATAATTGGTACCAAATGATAGAGAATTTCAAGGAGATCAATTTCTATTTCATGCTTTCATCCAAAAATCCAATTAAATAGCTTGAAAATCAAAAATAAAACTTTTCTTTACCTTGGATGAGGGTTTCGGCCAAGAAGAGAATTTTGAAGAAAATTCTTGAATTTTCAATTGTTTTTAATTTAGGCCATTTGTCATCTATTATAAAAATCCAAATAAAAAATCTGTTTTATGACAAAATGACCATTTTGTCCTTTTAATCCAATGCCTCTTATCTTGCCACATGACAATCCACTTATCCAAGGGTCAAAAATAAACCAAGAAGTTAGTGATTACCAACTTTGCCCTTGTAATTTTCTAAAATTACAATCTTGCCATTTTTCATTCATATTTAACATGGAAAATCTACTTTAATCCAATGGTCCATGTTAAATCCTTCTAAAATAAAGCATGGAAAACAAAATATTAACCTTGCCTGTTATTTTGACAAAATATCTCAATTCTTCGATTCGATTATCTAGATTTTTCTCGAATTTAACTCTTTATAGCTTTTAACACAAATTCCATACGAAAAATCTGGGTAAAACGAAAACATCATTTTTGGCTGTAAACTATTCATTTATAGGACTAAATACATAACTTTTGAATTTTACAATTTAGTCCCTAAACTTTTCCTAAGTTTATACTTTAGTCATCAAACTTTCATTTTATTCACTTTGGTCACTACCCAAAATTTTGAGGTATTACACATACAGTGTCCAAATCCTATGAAATTTTACTGGCAAGTTTGATTAACCATATTCTGCTATCATGCCAAATTCCATAGCTATGTGAATCCATTTACTAGGACTTTACCTTTTTAGGCCCAAATATGCAATTTTACCACTTTTAGCCAATCTTAAAAGTGTCATCTAGGCACTTAAGCTTGCACAACCACACACAACATATATATACAACAAAATGGCTAAAAGTGACTTAACAAACTATCATGCCACCATACTAGGAGTTTGAAGGGACCGATAAACATTACTCTAGGTACCGTTGTGACTTGCCAAAAACCTTTAACTTCCCGATCTCTTGCAAAAATCTTCCTTAACCTAAAATGCATGAGACGAAATGCATTAAGCATACTTTGCCTAGTGAGGTAGTCATAAACAATGATAATAACAATGGTATGAAATTCAAATCATGCTATAACAATGTCAATGCTATGACAATATCAATGTTATAACAATATCAATGCTATGGTAATATCAATGCTATGGCAATATCAATGCTATGACAATATCAATGCTATGGCAATATCAATGCTATGACAATATCAATGCTATGACAATATCAATAACATATTTGACATATGTCAATAGTGTTCCCTTTGATTGAAATAAGATAGTGGATACACGAATTCCTACGCCTCACCAAATTAATGAATGGTCTAGTCCTTCCGCCTCGCCACAATAAAGGCTGTAGCCCAAAGACTGTAGTCCACTTGTACCAATGAGCTCATGAATTCTATGGCATGTCAATTGTATCTAAAGTATTTTTGAATCCAAGGTTAAATAACAATAACGATGTCAATGGCAATACAATGACAATGACCATATCGATGACAATAATGGTGACAATATCAATGTCGATAACAATGGCAATATCGATGTTAATGTCAATATTTCAATAGCAATAACAATATCAATGTCGATGTTCAATGACAATGGCAATATCTATGGCAATGTTTTGATGATAATGGCAATATCAATATCCAATGTTTATGACAATGATAACATCGCTATAAATGGCTATGGCAATGACAATATCGGTGTCTGATGATCGATTTTTCTATATTTCAATGCTTCAATGATGTCAATGACGATAGCAATGTTTCTATGAACAATATTTCAATGCAATAGCTTACCTGCTTACCAATATAATCTCCAAAGAGATTCGATGCGATATTCATAGACAAAATGTTAGCTATGCAATATTCAATAACAATGGAACCAGGAAAGGCACCTAGCCTATTATCGAGGCTCTGACTACACACACCTTGCTTTTCGAAACTCCTAAAGCTCTTGGATGACCACTCCCTTGTTCTTAGCTTTTGATGGAGATGATGGAACTTTTATCTCCAACTCTTGAACTAGGTAAAGATAAGAGGAAGTGTTACAATTGATA
The DNA here is from genome assembly GCA_019671005.1 of Hibiscus mutabilis. Lineage (NCBI taxonomy): Eukaryota > Viridiplantae > Streptophyta > Magnoliopsida > Malvales > Malvaceae > Hibiscus > Hibiscus mutabilis. Next base: position 25,264,829 of record CM033750.1, on the reverse strand, counting down.
CAACGATATCGAAGTTAATAGTTAAACTTTAAAGAGCTATTAGCTATTAGATATCCAGTTGGATTAAAGCCTTGATGATCATGGGTTTAGCTTAGGTGCTCAATAGTTTCAACTCAAAATTAAACCTCAATGATCTATGGAATCAATCAATCATTTGGGTTTTTAGCTTACCAAATTGATGACTACATGATGGAATCAATGGATCACAGCAAAGTTGAACTTTGAGAAGCTCAACAATGGAGGTACTAGCTTAAAGGTGGGGAAGTGCTTGCTTGAAGGAAAAAGATGACGAAGATTGGTGATGATGGTGAGTTTGGTGGATTACTAAAGGATTGAAAAATATCATTTTGAAGCTTTTAATCCTTTAAGATAAGGTATAGCTGGTTGGCTATCCTCTCCCAAAGGGTAAGCTATATTTTATTACTTATTTCTTTTTCTTTCTTTTTATCAATTCAAGACAACTAATTAAATTGTTATCTTTTCTTAACAAAAGAAAACCAACATCACATGGGGGTGGCAATCTAGGAGGTGATTCATCCCAAAATGGGATAATTACAATAGTAGACCCTTAACTTTTTCAATATTTACACTTTTGCCCCTAAACTTTCAATTTTTACAATTTAGTCACTAAATAACTTTAAATAAATTCAATAATGTACTTAATCAATAAATTGAATCAATTAGAATCCAATATCAATGTAATTAACCCTACAATCAAAGTCAACACAATATTTGGACCTTTTCGGTGTAGGGTTTTCGATCGTCGAAACCCAATTCTGACTAGACCAGTTTTTAGGGTGTTACAATTCTCCCCCTAAGAAAAATCATCCTTGAATTTTTACCTGAACCAAAAAGCTGAGGGTATTGCTTCTTCATTGTCTCCTTTGGTTCCCAAGTTGCTTCCTCAACAGTGTAGCTCCTTCAGAGCACTTTGACCAATATGAAAGATTTGCTACGAAGTCTCTTAACTTCTTTTGCAAGAATCTGAACTAATTCCTCCTCATAGGTTAAATTAGGTTGAAACTCTATAGACTTTGGCTCGATAATATGTGAAGGATCAAAGTGGTATTTACAAAGCATCGATACATGGAACACATCATGGATCTTGTTCAGTTTTGAGGGCAATGATAGTCAGTATGCCATAGTGCCAACTTTCTTGATAACCTCAAAGGGCCTAATGAAACGGGAACCTAACTTCTCCTTTTTGCCAAATCTCAGAACTTTCTTCCATGGTGAAACCTTGAGGAAGGCTCTTTCACCAACTTTATACCATATATCCCTTCACTTAAGATCGACATAGGCCTTCGATCGATCAAAGGCAACTTTTGGATGGTCATGGATGATGGTAACATGTTCTTTGATTTTTTGAAGTAGGCCAGGATCCAACATCTTGCCTTCACCAAGTTTAGACCAAAACAAAGTTGTGATGCAACATCTTTCATACAATGACTCATACGGTGCCATTTTAATGGAAGTTTGATAACCATTGTTGTAGGCAAACTCGATAAAAGGTAGGGATTTCTCCCAAGATCCCCTGAAAATCAATAATGTATGCACGTAGCATGTCTTCCAAAATCTGTATGAAAGAGTTCAATAACAATACATGATTTTCAATGATTCAATGGGAGGAGTTTTTGATGATTACCCGAATTACCCTTTTTGATTGGCTGTCAGACTGAGGCAGAAAAGTAGTACTCAGATTAAATCTGGTACCCAGAGCTCCTTGCAATGATTTGCAAAATCGAAATGTAAACTGTGGATCTCGATAGATTTTAATATTCTGTGGAGTTGGATAACTTTCTTGATGTACAAGTCAGCTAATTTAGGAAGACCGTAGTTTATTCTAATTGGTAGAAAGTGTGCTGACTTGGTAAAATGGTCTACAATGACCCATATAGCATCATGTTTAGCCTAGTTAGAGGTAAAACCACTAACAAAGTCCATAGTGATTATCTCCCACTTCCACTGTGGTAGATCAATAGGTTGCAGTGAACCAGTAGGAACACGATGCTCAGCTTTAACACACTAGCACGTAAGGCACTTGGACACGAAATCAACTATGACTTGTTTCATGCCTGACCACCAATAAAGTTCATGGAGATCCTTGTACATATTTATAGAACCTGAGAAAACAAAAAATGAACTCGAATAAGCTTTCTTGAGAATATCGATACGGAGGGATTCATCATTGGGTACACAGACCCGATCACAAAAACATAGCAATCATTCAGAATTAATTCGGGAGTCTGGATCATCATTATCTTGCAATTTAGGAAGATGGAATAAAGTTTAGGGTCTTGACTTTATAATTCTCTGATTCTCGATACAATTGTAGACTGAACCTGGAGTTTAGCTACGAGACAATGGTGCTTCTGAAGTCGAATGTGAGCATTAATAGCTTGGGGAGCAGGCAGAGGTCTGCGGTTGAGTGCATCAGCAACAACATTAGCCTTGCCCGTATGATAATCAATGACAAGATCATAGTCTGTGAGGAGTTCCATCTATCACTATTTTCGAATATTCAACTCCTTCTGTGAAAATAGATATTTGAGGTTTTTATGATTGATGAGGAGATAACATTTCTCTCCGTAGAGATATTGCCTCCAAAGTTTCAATGCAAAGACAATTGCAGCCAACTCCAAGTCATGAGTGGGGTAATTCATTTCATGGGGCTTTAGCTGTCTCGAAGCATAAGCAATGACTTTGCCTTCTTGCATTAATGCACATCCTAACCTGAGGCATGATGCATCACTATAAATGTACAGTCCTTTTCAAACTCGAATTGGGTCAGAACCGGTGTATGGGTCAAAACTTGTTTCAATTGGTCGAATCTTCTTTGTTGTTCCTCGATCCAAACGAATAGAGTTTCTTCCTAAATAGCTTAGTCAAAGGGGCTGCTATCATAGAAAATCCCTTAACGAATCTTCAATAATAACCAGCTAGACCAAGGAAACTTCTCACCTCACCAATGTTCTTCGATGTGTGCCAATCAAGGATGGCCTAGATTTTCTTCGTGTATACTTGGACGCCTGAAGCTGATACAATGTGCCTAAAAAAGGCAACTTCGGTGAGCCAAAACTCACACTTGGAGAATTTAGCAAATAATTGCTTTTCCCAAAAAATTTGAAGAACAATGCAAAGATGGTTTCGGTGTTTGACAACATTATTAGAAGAGATCAGATGTCATCAATAAATACTACCACGAACTTGTCTAAATAGGGTCTGAAAACATGATTCATCAAATCCATAAAGGCTGCCAGTGCATTAGTTAGCCCAAAGGGCATCACTAAGAATTCATAATGCCCTTGTCTTATATGGGAAGTAGTTTTGGGCACATCACATTCTTTAACTCTCATATGGTAACATTCAGACCTTAAATCAGTCTTGAAAAACATAGTGGCATCATTAAGCTAATCAAATAGGTCATCAATTCTTGGCAATGGATACTTGTTATTGATGGTCACTTTGTTTAACTATCGATAATTGATACACAACCTCATGGAACCATCTTTTTCTTTACGAAAAGTAACGAAGCTCCCCAAGGTGAAAAACTCGATCGAATAAAGCCTTTGTCAAGCCATTATTGAATTTGAGCTTTTAGCTCCTTAAGCTCAACTGATGCCATACAGTAGGGTGCAATGGAAACTAGGGTTGTTCCATGTTGCACTTTGATGCCAAATTCTACTTCGCGGGTTATAGGTAAGCCTAGAAGTTCATCAGGAAAAAACATTAGGGAATTCACACACGGTGTTAATGTCTTGCATTTGAGGCTCATTCTTGGCTTCCAGAGTCAGTGCATACATCAAAAGACTCCCCGAGTTCATAAGGGTGATGCTCTCCTTGCCAAGGCCTTAGAGAAATAGCCTTTTCTTCCTACAATCCACCCAAGCTTGATGTTCACTGACCCAATCCAAACCCAGTATAACATCGAACTCGTGAATTGAAAGTGCTAATAGATTGGCTAAAAATGGAATCCCTTGAATCATTAAGGGACAATTCTTGCATACGAGACTTATGGTGACACAATCACCTAATGGATTGGTTACGGTGATCAAAACAATATTATTAGAGGAATGATTATCTTGATTCATCAATGCATAATCAAGATAAAAGTGTAATTTAATGGTACTTGCGATATTGTTTGAATCGCCCTCCTATGGCAAAAGGTAAAAACGGGTATTATAATTCCTGACCCGAACCCTCGGTACTATAATCCGTTCTAAAAATGGTCTAAGATATAGCTGGTAGCCTTGCAATGTTGTAGAAGGGAGAAGACTGTGAATACACCTTTTGTTTAAGACTATATTGCTCCCTTTTTGATACGGTAGCAGAAGACGAGAGTTATCTCGGGGCATTTTTCAAGTTGTGAGGGTCTTTTAACCCTTATAACTCTTCCATGTAACTGTAATCACGTAAATTCATCCGATGCTCTTTTTTGTTTTAAAATTTCTTTCGATTTCATTTCATTTGTTTGGAAAACCCCGCCCTAATTTTAAAATTTAAAAAATATGGAGTCGCCACCGATCATTTTTAAAAGGGGTAGATCGAACACTGAAAAAATAAAACGAGAGAAAAAACTTAGGTTCGGGAGTCGGTTACGGATAGGGAAGGATTAACACCCTCACACCGCCCAAAAATTGGTACCTAGCCGATTATTTAATGTCTTATTATTGGAAATTGCAAATTCGAATACAATTTAAAGTATGATTCTTAAATGCATGAAAATGTTCTAAATATTTAAAGAAATGTTCTATTATTTAGAATAATCGAGAAATTCACATCCCTATACGTCCGGGAAATGGTTTCTAGAGTTTCTAAATAAAAGAAAATTACCTTAAATATTATAGCCTAAAATGCTAAAGGATATTTGTTTATTTAGGGATATCGAGAAAATAACATCCCTATACGCTTGGGACACGAGTTTTTGAATTCCCTAAATAAAGGAATATTACCTTAATTCTAAGCATACTTAATTACTAGCATGATGCAAAAATTATAGGATAACATGTAAATATATATACTTAAAAATATAATACTTAAGGTAAAATATATTTAACATTATTATTTATTAAAAATACACCTATATATATTAAACTAGTAGTTTTATGTTTTTTTACAAAAATAAGTATTTATTATTATTTTTTATATATGGTAATTAAACAAAATACTATACATTGTTTTACAAATATACATAAAACTTTATGTTTATATATATATTATATAAAAATATAGAAAATATAAAAATTCATTATACATAAAGAATATGAGTCAAAGATATAAAAATATATATCTTATATATGGTATTAATATATAATATATAAAATAAACTACTTCATATAATAATAGTATATTATATACACATAATAATAATAATAACAATAATAACAACAACAACAACAACAACAACAACAATGCATGGATTGAACTAATAAAAACAAAACAACATGAAGATAAATATTAAGGGCTAAAATGCATTAATATTAAATTACATGGCAAGAATAACATAAAAAGGACTAAAATGAAACAAAATGTAGAATGCATGGGCTAAAACATAAACAATATGAAATAAAAGTTCTAGAGTTAAATCCAATATAAAAGTAGTAACTAAATTGAACTAAAACATAAATCAAAAGCCTCAAAAACATAAAAAGACGATATTAAACACACATAAAAAATAGAAGGACCAAAAGCATGATTATCCCATGGATGGAAATTAAAACGGGTTAAAAGGCTAGGGACCCATACGGTAATTATACAATCGACCCAAAAGCGCGGATCCTCCTCAGGTTACCGAGTCACTACACGGGTCAAGCACCTAAAACGGTGCCTTTTCATTGATGGCCGGTTGAATAGTTAAAGTTTTTTTGTTAAAACAATTTTAATTAAACAAAAAACCCTAACTCATTTCTCTCACCTCTTCTCCTCTCAACTCGACGGCATCACCTTTCCTCTTTCACGCCGATCACTGACAACAATACCTCACGGTGAAGATCGGTGTTCACGGTGGCATGGCCGTGTAAAAGGCCTCAATGTCCTTACCGATCAGAGGTAAATATTCGAAACTCTCCCCTTTTATTTTTAAAAAATTTGATTTTACATTTAAACAAGCAAAACGAAGTTAATTTAAAAAAACTGAAGAACCTCTTTTTTGATTTTGATCTGATTCTTGATGTTCAATTTGAAGAAAAAAAGAAACAAAATTTTGGATCTAAAAACCACTTTGTATTTGAATCCTCTTTTTTTACAATCGAAAACCCCCCTTTCCTTTTTTTTATCCGGATGCCCCCTTTACATCTGATTTTTCAAGGGTTATATAACCCGAAATTACCAAATAAAAAACTAACAACTCTCTTCTTTTTTATTTGATGCAGATCTGAGAGCCGAATTTTATGGGATACTACCGAGTTGGTAAGGGGTTGAGGTAAGGTATGGGGTTAGCGGATAGGGTATGGGGCTTGGGTTAGATTGGGTTTTGATTAGGTTTAATTGGGGATTGGTTTAGGTAGATTGGGGTTGGTTTAATTTGGGGTTGACGGTTGGTTATCGGTAATGGTGAACGACGACAAATGTATAGCGATGGTAGAAGTTAGTGGTTGGACTAGGAGATGCGGCGGCTAGCTTGAGAGGTAGAGGCTAGCTTTGTTACTAGGGATTTAGGTTTTTTTTATTAGGGTTAGGATAATATGGGTCTGGTTTGCGAGTTTGAATCCAGGTTTGGGTATTGTAACGGGTTGTATGGGTATTTAGGTTAATGGGTAATTGGATCATAATTGTAATGGGTTGGGGTTAAGGTCATGTAAATGGGTTTGAGTTTGAGATCCGGGTTATCTGGACCAAAACTGGTTATGTTAGTTGCCCCCTTTTGCTCATTGTTGTATAACAGCAATAGAGCAAAGACTAAAATAACTCGTTTTGTCTGGTCTGGCTCATCATCTTCCCTTTTAACATACGTCTTCTTTCTTCGGTAGATCATTTTTTGTCTCGACGCAAGTCTTCTTTCTTGATTAATCCACCTTGTCACTCTTGGGGAAGCAAAATCTTCAACATGGGGCTGGGGAAGCAAAATGAGTACAACTTCATCTTCTCTTCTTGGTGTAGCTTCGTCTTCTGTTAAATGGGTGACCCGCTCTATTGGGAGTTCAAGAAGATAGGGTCTGCTGTTGTAGTTTTATCTTCTATTGGATGGGTGACCCACTCCATTGGAAGTTCAAGGAGATAGGGTTAGTTGTTGTAGTTTTGTCTGTTCCACTACAACTTCATGAAGACAGACTTGCTGAATTTGTTCCACTGTAGCTTTAGGGAGACGAGATTGTTGTTGTGTCCATTCCACTACAGCTTTAGGGAGATGAGATAGTGTAGCTTCAATTTTTCCACTGTAACTTCATGGAGATAAAATTGATGCTGGATTCGTTTCACTGCAACTTCAGGGAGACGAGGTTGATGTTATGTCCCTTCCACTGCAACTTTAGGGAGATGTGACTGGGGTAGCTTCAATTTTTCCACTGCAACTTTAGGGAGATAAAATTGATGCTGGATTCGTTCCACTGCAACTTTAGGGAGATTAACTTGTGTTAGTACTCATTCTGCTGCCACTCCAGGGAGATGATCTTTATTTCCTTCGTTTTGAATGACTAAGGCCTCCTTATAGGTTCGTGCCTTGGAGATGTTTGAAAAAGATCTTTCAAGGTGCCTGTTTGGATTTTCACCTTGATTTTCATTTTTCTCTTTCTTTTTTTGATTTTTTGATTTTTCTTCATTCTTTTGTTAAATTCTTTTGTTCATTTTTTCATTTTTCTTTATTTTTTATTTTCTTTCCTTTTTCTTCTTTTGTTTTTTTTTCAACTACAAAATTGATAAAAAGGTAAAATTAAAGTAAATTTTGACCAAGCTACCCTACCGCCAAGGAGACAAGGTCTTAAGTTTGTAAGGTTGATCCAGCTACAACATCGACGAAGAGGCGGGATCTAAAGTTTGTATATGACCATGCTACCATACCGCCGAGGAGACAAGGTCTAAAGTTTGTAAGGTTGATCCAGCTACAACACTGACGAAGAGGCAGGATCTAAAGTTGAAAGTTTTGTTTTGATTTGATTTTTTTACTTTTTCGTGTCAAGGAGGCTGGACTCTGTCGAATATTATCCGTTTCTTCTTCTTGAGGATGCCAAACAATCTTCTTCTTTCTCTTGGGTTCCACTCTTTCATGTCAAGGACGTTGAAACTTGATAGAAGTGATCTTCTTTTTCTTTGTTTCTAAGGCCTCATTTTGGATTCGTGCCTAAGGCATCTTCAAAAAGGTTTTTTTAAGGTGCCCTTTCAGGTTTTCACCTTGTTGTTGAATTTTTCTTTTTCTCTTTTCTTTTCCTCTTTTTTTTGAATTTTTTTGAATTTTTCTTTTTTTTTGATTTTTGATTTTCCTTTTTGATTTTTTTATTTTTCCTTATGTAATAAAGGATTTTTTTTTGAAAAATATTTCCTTTTGGAATGATTAAATTCTAAAAAAATGTCCTTATGAAAGGACTGAGTTATGAAACTCGTTTTTTTTAAAATACCCTTTTGGAAGGATTGAGTTATGAAACTCAATTTTGGACATCATCCTTTTGGAAGGATTGAGTTTTGGAAAATATCCTTATGGAAGGATTGAGTTATGAACTCAGTTTTGAAAATTATCCTTTTGAAAGGATTGAATTTTGGAAAATATCCTTATGGAAGGATTGAGTTATAGAACTCAGTTTTGAAAATTATCTTTTTGGAAGGATGGAGTTTTGAAAGTATATCCCTATGAAAGGATGGAGTTTTGGAAAACATCCTTATGGAAGGATTGAATTTGGAAAATATCCTTTTGGAAGAATGAAGTGTAACACCCTTAACGTATACTCGTAAACCGAATATACATTAAAGATGTTACTAAATCCATAGAAAAAAATCTTGACTTGTAATTTTTTTTAATTTTTTTATTATTCAAAATTCAGTTTGTAGTTTAACCCTTTCTCTGTTTTAAAATTAAAAACTATGTCGGCTAGATGCAGCTATTTTTGACCCTGAATTGGTTTACAAAAATTATAATTAAGTTATTGAAATAAAAATATAACTCAGGGTGAAAAATATGTACACTGCCTAGACCCTTTCTTGATTATAAAATTTTTACGTGATTTGGGTTAAACTATATTTTAACAGTACCAATGTTCATTGTTACGATTAGCAAACTATATTACTAAACTTTTTCATCATAAAAGCATATGTTTAAGTTGCAGACTTATACTTGAAAACAATTCAACTTTAAAATATTTACATGCCCACTAGATATCAAATTACTATAAGGATGCACATACTGTGGTAACTTGATTTTCCAAAGGTTCAGCTCCTCCTCGCTAGCCAAATTCGGAGAACCTACGTGTGACATAAGACACAAGCTAAGTACAAACTTAGTGAGGCATTCAAAATAGTTTATCAAAACATGAAGTAATATAATTTAGTATGTCATGTATAAAGTACAATACATTTTTTCCTATAAATGGCAATCATGTCACAATATCAATGTTTCATGTATCATCACTATCATGTGAATCATGTAAATCATAAATCGTCATTATCATGTATATCATGAATCATCTCTATCATGTACCATGTAACATCTGTATTATGTATCATGTAACATCTGTATCATGTATCATGTAACATCTCTATCATGTATCATGTAACATCTCTGTCATGTATCGTGTTCTTTCATGTAATCATCTTGTTATATTATCATCGTGTCTGGCTAGAGGCCCATGGAAACCCCGTAGCCTATCTGCACCGTAGTGCCATGACTCGAGAGGACGTTTTTTTCTCCTCATATAAGGATGCTCTTTGCTCCTTATATAAACACCTCGTTTGCATTTTGCACTATGGGTTTGGATCCCTAGGGTGTATTTTGTTTCATTTTAATCTTGTCATTTTCTTATGTGAACATGATTCATCATTATTTATGCAAACAGTAGTACGTACCTTGTACTCCATCAAGCTTGCCATGTTGAATCATGCATCATATCACGTATTATGAAGAAATGCAATGTAATTTTAAATTAGGGTCGACTTATCTCAAGTCTTCCCTTTTTCAACATAATGCAAACATATAGTAATGCACTCACCTTGGCCATTTATTAATATGCCTCACTAAGCTCTATTGATCTTTTCCTTTATAGTACCTTGAACCTTCTTTTGTTTCAGATCCAACTTCATCTATCACATGAACATAAATAAACATTTATTAGATTCATTTCTAACAATATTTCACTTAAGCTATTTAATCATTCAACATAAAAAAAATTCCATAAATTTCTTTTCTTCCTTATACTGTTCACAAACTCATTTTTGGTCCCTAATGACCATTTTGATCTTCAAATAATTCCTCCAAGCTTGCTAACCAACATTAGACACAAATTGTCTCAATTTCCATTTTCTGTCAACTTGCACTACCATCAAAGATTTACTTCTACATGGCAGAATACATACTGAATCTTAATCTCCTTTATATCATAGAAACTAGATTCGATAGCGATTCTAATGGTATAGGCTACATATATTAATAAAATCTAAAAAAAATTATGAAAATTCATCAAACTCCTGTTTACAAGGGCTGTCCTGACAGATACTGTTATGTAATTTTTCTAACCTTCATTCGATTAAAAATTAATATCTTTTAACTCGGAACTCGAAATCAGTTTTCGTTTGCTGGAAACGAAATTAGATTCGATAATATTTTCAACCATCTAAACTAATAACCCATATTCAATTTGTACAATTTATGGAAAATTTTCAAAGACGAATTTCAGTATTGAATTTTGGAACAGACTGCTATTCTGTTTTCTGACCTTTCATCACTTAAAAATTCATATATTTTGATATATGAATCGAAATCAATCATCGTTTGTTTTAAACGAAACTAAACAAATAAATATTTACATCGATATAAAATTCATTATCTAACCATTTTTTTAGAATTTATGGTGAATTTTCAAACTTACTGCCAAATCTAGTTTTCCTACACAACTTCCATAAATAACTTCAAACTTTATACTAATTTCTCCTTACTTTGCTGTTTGTCAATTTGGTCCTCTTACTTGATTCAAACCACTAATGTATCACTTTCTTCATCAAATAATTATTCAAAAATAATTCCCTCTAATTTTTCGTTCTTTCTGAAATAGTCACTAAAAATGCAAAGATAAGGATTCATGCTTCTTAACTTTGCAAATTAGTCTTGAAATCAACATTACTACTTGAATTCTATTATTTCAACTAAAATCAGATTTAGTCCTTCTCTAAAACCTCATTTTCGAATTTGTCACTTAACTTTGACAATTTGTCAAAATGGTCACTAACTCGATTTAACATCGGTTTTGCATTCTACAATTTCACATCTCCAACATCAATAATAACATAAATACACTTTAAAAATAATAAAAAATCAGATTCGCTCATCTAACTTTTAAGATTTCTGAAATGACCCCTATCTAATAAATTTAGGGTTTTGCTTCCAAATAACAATTCACTCTTACTAAATCATTAATCTAACATCACAAACCCCAAATTAAACTTGAATCCATAAACTATAATTATCTTCATAATAATAAAGACATGTAGAGTTTAAATCCCAACTCAATAACATGATTTTAACATCACAAAAGCTTGATTTCAACTTGAATTTCAGCATGGAATCATAAAATCTCAAGACCCCCAATTGAGTCCATAAACCCTAATTTATTCTCATAAAAAATTCTCATCAATCAATCATGTTTTCCATGAATTAATTATATCAAAAGATAGAGCTTGAAGAGTAGAACAACTTTGCAGTTCGAAAGATTACCTGAAAATTGAGTTTCGGGGCTTGAATCGAGCTTGAAAAATTTTCTCCCTTTTTTCTCCCCTTAGTTCAAAATATTTCAAGAAATATGAACAATTTGGTTCATCTTTTACTTATTTAAATCCACATGTTAAAATTAAATTAATTTAAAATTCATTTAATTAGTGAAATTACTAATTTGCCCTTTTAAATCAATGACCAAGACTTAATCTTATCAAAAATCAATGGCCATGATTTGATCCAAGTGTAATTAACTTTAAAAAATTGCCCTTAATATTTCAAAATTGCCATCCTTGTCAAATGACCAATTTGCCCTCCAATTAGTCTTTATTTACTAGTTTGCCATTCTTGTAAAAATTCAACCAAGTCCAGTTGGAATCCAACCAACTACAATAAAATATTCATAAAATAATATTTTATGAATTTCCATAACTTTTGGATCAGTCTCTAAAACTTTTCATTTGATCTAATATACCGATAATTTAACCCTGTACTCAGAATTAAATTATAGGATTCATCTTGAATCAAACTAAAAATATTCTCAACACCTGTAATGGACTTTTATAGCCTTCCTTTATCATCGGTAAAATCTCAAAAATTTTTGGATTAATTCGAGTATCCGAATTCCATTTAAACTTTGACTATAATTTTCTAATAATAGAAACATCAGATCAATCCATAATCTTCACATTCGATCCACACCCTTAATTGATCTATTTATTTATAAAATAAAAGCCCCTAACTTTTGGGAAATTACAACTTTAGTCCTTTAACTTTTCAGATTTAGTCTTATACCACACAAGTTTTGTCTGTTTATCATTTTGGTCACTAAACTTGAATCTTAAATTCCCATTCCAATTTTCCTCGGATTCTAATAAAACTTTGGAAGTACCCAATTCATCTCACTATCCATCCCATGATACTTTTAAACCTTAGAAATTTTCTTTCCAAAACCCATAATTAAAGAAATCCCAACTTTTTTCAAAGTTTATACTTTAGCCCCCAAACTTTCAAAATTTACATTTTGGTCACTGGTCAAAAATTAGGTTATTACATGAAATTTGGAAAATATCCTTATAGAATGATTGAGTTATGGAACTCAATTTTGGAAATTATCCTGATGTTTGGAAAAATATCCTTATGAAAGGATTAAGTTTTAAAAAATCCTTATGGAAGGATAGAGTTATGGAACTCATTTTTGGAAAATATCCTTTTGGAAGGATGAAGTTTGTAAAATATCCTTATGGAAGTTTGAGTTTTGAAAAATATCTTTATGGAAGGAGGGAGTTTAGAAAAATATCTTTATGGAAGGATTGAGTTATGGAACTCAGTTTTGGAAATTATCCTGAAGTTTGGAAAAATATCCTTATGGAATGATTGAGTTTTGAAAAATCCTTATAGAAGGATTGAGCTATGGATCTCAGTTTTGGAAAATATCCTTTTGGAAGGATGAAGTTTGGAAAATATCCTTATAGAAGGATTGAATTCGAAAAATATCCTTTTGGAAGGATGAAGTTTGCTTTTGAAAATTATTTCCTGTATTTATTCAAATGGGATGCATGTGCATGCTTTTGCGATGATGCAATGATGCAATGTTATGTATGTCATGATGTATGGTCATGATTAAGAGATGCAATGATGCACATGCCTCCAAGTATGCTTTCATGATGCATGGACACAATTTGGTGATGCAATGATACAATGTTATGTATGTCATGATGCATGGAGATGCATAAAATATTCGTAGGGGGTCTTCTTCCATTGGTTCAATTTGATCTTCTAATTTTCTCGAGCAAAAGCTTGCCCCCCCAAATCTTATTTATTCTTATTTTTCATTTTCTTAATTCAAAGTTTTGAGCTGAATAACCTTTGCATGATCGTCTTGTAATACCCAAAATTCTACTAAGTTGAATAAGGGTCATTTAGTACTAAGATAATAGCTTAAAAGCTTACTTAGTGACTAAAATGACAAAAATGCAAAATTTAGGATTTCTCTAATTATGGGTTTTGAAAAGGAAATTTCTAAGGTTTAAAGGTCTCACGTGATAGATAGTGAATTGAATAAGGTATTCTTAAAGTTTGGTTGGATTCCAAGGAAAATTGGAATGGAAATTGAAGTTTAAAAGTTTAGTGACCAAAATGTAAATTTTGGAAATTTCATGACTAAAATATAAACTTTGAAAAAATTTGGGGACTAAAGTTGTAATTCCCCAAAAGTTAAGGGTTTTTATTTCATAAATAAACAGATCACCTAAAGGTGTGAATCGAATGTGAAGATTCTAGTTTGATCAGATGTTTCTATTATTGGGAAATTACAGTCAAAGTTTAAATGGAATTCGGATACCCAGATTAGGTCAAATTATTTTGAGATTTTACCATACGATAGATGAAGGTTATAAAAGTCCATTATAAGTGCTTGGAATATTTTTAGTTCGATTCAAGATGAATCCTAAAATTTAATCCCGAGTAAAGAGGTTAATTATTGGTATGTCGAATCGAATGGAAAAATTGAGAGACTGATCCAAGAGTGATGGAAAAGTCATAAAATGCTATTTTAAGAATATTTTATTATGGTTGGTTGAATTCTAACAAGATTTAGTTAGATAGTAATGGATGGAAATTTTGGAACAAACTAGTAAATAAAGACTAATTGGAGGGCAAATTGGTCATTTGACCACAATGGCAATTTTGAAACATTGGAAAGTTACAAGGGGCAATTTTGGAAGAAGGAAGTTGAAGATTTAATCTTGGCCCTTGATTGATAGTAAGATCAATTTCAACCGTTGGATTAAAAGGGTAATTTAGTAATTTTCCTATTTGAATGAATTTAAAATTTATTTTAAATTACAAGTGGCATAATAGAATGAATTGAAAACAAAGAAGCAAAAAGATGAAGACTCTTCATCTTAGTATTTTCGAAAATGAGGGACAAAAGGGAAAAAAATTCCAAGCTCGATTCAAGCCCCGAAACTCAATTTTCAGGTAATCTTTCGAACTACAAAGTTGTTATTGTCTTCAAGCTCTATCTTTTGATGTAAATATTTCATGTAATACATGCTTGATTGATGAGAAATTTCATGAGAAATAAATAAGGTTTTATGAACCAAATTGGGGGTTTTGAGATTTTATGATTTCATGATTGAATTCAAGTTGGAATTAAGCTTGTATGATGTTAAAATCATGTTATTAAGTTGGGATTTAAACCTTACATATTTTAGTTTATATGGAGAAGATTAGGGTTTATGGATTTAAGTTTAATTTAGGGTTTCTAAAAGCAAAACCCTAAGTTAAATTGTGTAAGGACCATTTTCGCAAATTGAAAAGTTGAAGGACCAAATCTGAATTTTTATAAATTGGAGTGTAATTATGTTATTAATGATGTTAGAGATAAGAAAATGATGTTAGAATGCCAAATTGACGTTGAATTAAATTAGTGACCATTTTGACAATTTGTCAAAATTAAGTGATCAAATCAAAATTGAAGTTTTATATGGGGGTTAAATCTGACTTTTAGTTATAATGATGGATTTAAGGTAATAATATTGAATTGAGGACTAATTGTCAAAGTTGAGAAGTTTGAATCCTTACCTTTGCATTTTAGTAACTATTTTGAAAAGAAGGAAAATTAGAGGGAATTATTGTGAATAATTATTTGATGAAGAAGGTCATAAGATGGTGGTTTAAAGCAAGTAATTGGACTAAATTGAAAAGTAGAGAAGTAAGCAGAAGTTAGTATAAAAGTTGAAGTTGTTTATGGAAGCTGTGTAGAAAAACTGGTTTGTGGCAGTAACTTTGAAAATTCACCATAAAGTCTACAAAAATGGTTAGATGGTGAATTTTATACCGATGTAAAGATTTGTTTGTCTAATTTCGTTTCCAACAAATGAAAACTGATTTCGAGTTCTGAGTCAAAAGATATGAATTTTTTAGTGACGAAAGGTCAGAATATAGAACACCAGTCTGTTCCGAATTTAAATAAGGACTATTTGGAGGGCAAATTGGTCATTTGGCCACAATGGCAATTTTGAAATATTTGAAAGTTACAAGGGAAAATTTTGGAAGAAGGAAATTCAAGATTTAATCTAGGCCCTTGATTGATGATAAGATCAATTTTAACCATTGGATCAAAAGGGTAGTTTAGTAATTATCCTATTTGAATGAATTTAAAATTTATTTTAAATTACAAGTGGCATAATAGAATGAATTGAAAACAAAGGAGCAAAAAGATGAAGACTCTTCATCTTAGTATTTTCGAAAATGAGGGAGAAAAAAGAAAAGAAATTCCAAGCTCGATTCAAGCCCCGAAACTCGATTTTCAGGTAATCTTTCCAACTACAAAGTTGTTCTTCTCTTCAAGCTCTATCTTTTGATGTAAATATTTCATGGAATACATGCTTGATTGAATTCAAGTTGGAATTAAGCTTGTATGATGTTAAAATCATGTTATTAAGTTGGGATTTAAACCCTACATATTTTAGTTTATATGGAGAAGATTACGGTTTATGGATTCAAGTTTAATTTAGGGTTTGTGATGTTGGATTAATGATCTACTAAGCTTGATTTGTTGTTTGGAAGCAAAACCCTAAGTTAAATTGTGTAGGGACCATTTTGGCAAATTGAAAAGTTGAAGGAACAAATCTGAATTTTTAGAAATTTGAGTGTAATTATGTTATTAATGATGTTAGAGATAAGAAAATGAAGTTAGAATGCCAAATCGATGTTGAATTGAATTAGTGACCATTTTGACAATTTGTCAAAATTAAGTGATCAAATCGAAATTGAAGTTTTGTATGGGGGTTAAATCTGATTTTTAGTTATAATGATGGAGTTAAGGTAATAATGTTGATTGAGGACTAATTTGCAAAGTTGAGAAGTTTGAATCCTTACCTTTGCATTTTAGTGACTATTTTGGAAAGAAGGAAAATTAGAGGGAATTATTGTGAATATTTATTTGATGAAGAAGGTCATAAGATGGCGGTTTAAAGCAAATAATTGGACTAAATTGAAAAGTAGAGAAGTAAGGAGAAGTTAGTATAAAAGTTGAAGTTGTTTATGGAAGCTGTGTAGAAAAGGTGGTTTATGGCAGTAACTTTGAAAATTCACCATAAATTATACAAAAATGGTTAGATGGTGAATTTTATATCGATGTAAATATTTGTTCATCTAATTTTATTTCCAACAAACGAAAACTGATTTCGAGTTCCGAGTCAAAAGATATGAATTTTTAAGTGACGAAAGGACAGAAAATAGAACACCAGTCTGTTCCGAATTTCAGGACTGTAACTGACTTTGAAAATTCGCCACAAATAGTACAAGATGAATTTGGAATATTAATTTATATGGGTGAAAATCTTATCGAATTTAGTTTCTTTCAGAATAAACATTGTCGAATTCTGAGTTGTAGATTATTTTATAGAAATATTTCTTTGAAGGTACTGCAAACTGCTAGAAAATGAGAATTGATACACTTTGTATCTAAGGTTGATTAGTAAGCTTGAAAGGGGTTAATGGAAGTTCAAATTGGTCACTAAGGACCATAATGAGTTTTTGAACAATACAAGGAAGAAAGGAAAACATTTGGAAATTTTTATATTTGAATGATTATATTGGACAATATGTCTAAGATATTGTTAGATTGGGATCTAACAAATATTTCATTTATTTGATTTATGAAGTTCAAGTTTGAATCAAGAGAGGTTCGAGTTGTAACAAAGAAAAAGATTAAAGAGGACTTAGTGAGGCATACAAATAAATGGCCCAGGTGAGTGCAATTGTATACATATCACAATAAATTGATATTTATGTCATTGAATATATGATTGATATAATATGAACATGTCAAGATTTGAGAAATAAAATGCATTGATCATTTGATTACTTACATTGATGAAATTGGAATGTTATTTCGGGTATGAACTGCCCAATGTTGATATATATATATATATATATATATATATATATATTGATATATGTCACCATTGATGAAATAGATTGATGATATAAAGCCCAATGTATGATATAGAGATTCGAAGGTATAGTTGGATATCCATAGAGTCATAAATAGCTGTATAAATATTCTAAGCACTTTAGATAAAGTGCAAATTTATTCTAAGCACTTCAGGTAAAGTGCAAATTTCATTAATGGTATACTCCGGTAAGTATACCGAAGCACTTCGGTGCTAAGCACTCTCGGTAGAGTGCAATAATACACTATACTCAAGTAAGTATAAGGGGGTGACTCGTGTACATAGAATCTCTTAATTCGATACCTTGGGCTAAATAAATTGAAAATAATCAAAAATAAATAGGAAGATAAGCTTGAAAGCTTGCAGATAGAAATGGAAAAAGGTATTGGTAAGAATTGAAAGCTTACAGATGGAAATGGCAATGATATTGGTAAGATCTAATCTTATCACTTTGATATACATATATGTTGTTTCATATTTATTTATGTTAACGAGAATGTAATGGTAAGGTGATCAAATGAATTGTTAATCATTAATATTGATATTAAAACAAATTACACTTGAATTTGAATTATTGCCTCACTAAGTAAATACTTAGCGTGTGACTGTTTCACACATAGGAAAAGACGAGCGTTTGGAGTAAGGAGCACTAATGAACATCATCTATCAAGAATAGGTACATCAGTATCAGTAATATAATGTTTGAGGTTGTTTGATATTCACTAGTTGGCATGTTTGTTAAAAGGTTATGCATGCTCTGATATAAATCATATTTTATTTGGCATCTGAATGAATTTTTAAATCAGGCAATTTTTAGGCAGTTTCACTATTTATATAATAAAATATTAAACTGCTAGGTTGCTGCCTGAAACTAGACTCAATTTAAATACAATAATAATACTTTTAAATTTTACGTGATTAACCAGTTTTGAAAATAAAAGCTAAATAAAAATATATACTGATTTCAAAATGTAAATTGTTTCAAAAATGCCTCATGACATCTCTGACTCGTATTTAGTGTGAATATGGGGAAAAAGGGTGTTACATGTCTTTTTTCATCTTCTCGAGGAACGACAGCTTTGTCCGATCGAATGTTGCCCCATTTATCTTTCAGATATCATTTTCACTAAATAACTTTGAAGGCTTTCTTTCTTGTTTTGAATAGACATGTGCCTTAGGTCTTTGCACCTTATATTTCTAAGAAAAGTGATGCAAGAAATCTTTTTGTTTCAAAAAGTATTTTCAAAATGAGAAAATTTTTCATGAAGTGGAAGGATTAAATGCCTCCAGACCGTTTGGAATCAATTGTCGGGTTAGAACCGATGTAGTTCTTTGAAAATATGGACAAAAGATTTGCAAAGGTATGAACAAATTAAATTTTGAAAATTTTGTTTTTTGTTTGTTTTTTTAAAATGAAACATGAAGGAATGCATTAAATAATCACATGCCCTTACAAAAGATTCTTTTTTTATCTTCGGGCCTAGGTAAAAGGTTGATTTTATGCATTACTAAAAAATATTTAGGCTACAAAGATTCCCCAAACAAAAAGAATTAAGCCTCTGAAGGTCATTTGTTCTTCTTCAATCCTCAATTAGCTCGTCTGAGGGACCATGTTATTGAACTTCATAGTTCTATTCTCGATCAAGCTCTGCACTTTATTTCTTAATATCCCACAATTCTCTGTGGTGTGGCCCGAGCTTTCTATATGATACTCGCAAACAACGTCAACATCATATCCTTTGGGGTAAGGAGGTTCTTTCAGTTTAAATTAGACCAGGGCTATCAAGTTCTTTTCGACAAGCATCATGAGTAGCTATGTATATGTCATTAGAATTGAATGGATGATTTTCTGAGAAGTTTTTGGTTGACGTGAGGATGAGTAGCTTGAATGGCATGATGACCGAGGTTAGTTGGTCGGATAAGATTCCACTATATGAATTTCTGCTTCATCTCTTTCTTGGCTAGGGTCGGTAATCTTCCCTTCCCTTATAGCTTCTTCAATGAGTTTGCCAGATATCATGAGGTCTTCCAAACTCTTGGTTGCATTACCCAACATGTATTTCAAGAATAGATCTTTTAGAGCCCTTACAAATGTAGGCGTTATTTCTTTCTCAAGCAATGGTGGTTGTACATGCACATCAACATCTCTCCACCTTTGCATATACTGCCGAAAGCTCTCATCGGGCCTTTTTTTTCCATGATCTACAGTGTTAGACGATCTGGATCGATGTCCGTTATATGTTTGTACTGGTCGGTGAAGGCTTTGGCCAGATCCTTCCATCATTGAATCTGGTATTGGCTTAGTTGGTTATATCACCTGACAGCAGACCCTTTTAAGCTTTCTTGGATGCAATGGATTAAGAGTTTCTCGTTGCTAACATGTCCTATCATCCTTCGGTGGAACATGGTAAGGTGAGCGGAGGGATAGATTTTTCCGTTGAACTTTTCAAATTCTGGCATTTTAAACTTCGAAGGTATTACCAGAACAAGGAGGACTAGACCTAATTTTCTTGCATCTACCTCACAAGATGCACTTGTCCCTTCTGCACCTTTGGATTTCTCTTCAACCCGTTTGCAAAAATCTTTAATCCGCTTGATCGCCTCTATCCCTGCTTGACTCATCTTGTTGATGATGCTCGAATCAGGAATAACATGCTTACTAGGGTTGTTTTCGACGTTAGTTCCCCCATGTGATGAATACCCGGCTTGAGGACCTTGTTGTATTTCAACTGAAATCGACACTAGCAGATGTGTCTTGTCGTATATATTTTCTACCTTTTCTAATGCACTGGGGTCTATGACCAATCCCTTTCTTCTCTTAGGATCTTCGCCGGCCACAATACCAGCTATCTGAGTTAGCAGATCCACGTGTGATTGCGCGATACGATCATGAGTTGCTTGTTGTGCCTTTTCGAGTTTCTCATTTATGTTACTCTTCATGTCTTCGCATGCTTGCTCTACTCTTGCTAGACGACTCTCTATTTCTTGAGCTTTGCATTGAGTGAAAGACATATACAAATACGACTGACTTGGGTGCCCCAGAGTGACTACGATCAGATTTTTCGAAATCAGACCCCTTGATTGGGAAATGATGATGCATTATGATAAATATGAAAATGCATGCAAAAAAGAGATGTCAATGCAATGCACAAAATAAATTGGTTAGTACCTATAAAAAGACCAATAATTTTCATAAAACAAATGGTATAAAACCTACCGGTAGACATGCTTTATTTGAAAAAGTAATCATACTCGTCATGCTTTCTTCCTGGATATTGTATTTGCAAAAAGATCTTACCCGGTATGATATCTACCCAGCATGCTTTTATTCTCATGATTTCTATCCGACATATTATTATTTTGAAAAAAAACCACTTGACATGATTTCTAACCGACGTATTATTATTTACAAATAGAAAGATCCTACCCGACATGGTATCTACGCGGTACATTATTATTCATAGAAAGAAAGATCCTACCCGGCATGATTTCTACCCGACATATTATTCATGAAATAAATCTTTAAAGTATACAAAGGTTAGAAGCGTTTCTCCTTTGAACTTTTAACGAGTTTCGTTTCTAAAACAAAGCTCCTATGGTCCCTTACATGTGGTTTGGTTCTAGGGAAGGATAACCGAATTGTCCTCCCTGTCCCTTACTAAAGGTAGCAAGGCCCCTGATCCTCACCTATTATTGGATTTAAATGGACCATGTTCAATTCAGGGGGATACATCCCTTATGCCTATACAGAGGTAACCCACACGAAAGCATAAGAAATATATCCCGAAAGCGATTCACTAACCTAAACCGTGGTAACCCACACGAAAGCATAAGAAATATATCTCGAATGCAATTCACTAACCTATACGGTGGTAACCCACACGAAGGCAGTATCACACTTCCACTTAAAAAAGGGACGAAGCTCGGGTAGAAAGCTCATAAAATGTAATGCAAGTGCAAGGTGTGTGAGGAGAAACTCTCAAACCTTTTGACACCCAATTTCTATGTTCACTTATACTAAACAAAAAAGTAAAGGCAATTATTTATATAAAATAAAATGCATGTCCTATTAACTAAAGACAAAAATATATTTTAAATTAAAATCGAATTCATAAATTTCCAATCAACCAAGACTAAAATACAATCAACTCGTGGCTTGGCCCTCTTTTTTATTTCAAAAAAAAAGTTCCCAGTGGAGTCGCCAGTTGTAATCACGTAAATCAGTCCGACGCTCTTTTTTGTTTTAAAATTTATTTATATTTCATTTAATTTGTTTGGAAAACCCCACCTTGATTTTAAAATTTAAAAAATATGGAGTCGCCACCGATCATTTTTAAAAGAGGTAGACTAGACACCGAAAAAATAAAACCAGAGAAAAACTCAGGTTCGGGAGTCGGTTATGGATGGTGAAGGATTAGCACCCCTACACTGCCCAAAAATTGGTGCCTAGTCGATTATTTAATGTCTTAGTATTGGAAATTGCAAATTCGAATAAAATTTAAAGTATCATTCTTAAATGCAAGAAAATGTTCTAGATATTTAAAGAAACGTTCTATTATTTAGAATAATCGAGAAATTCACATCCCTATACGCCCGGGAAATGGTTTCTAGAGTTTCTAAATAAAAGAAAATTACCTTAAATATCATGGCCTAAAATGCTAAAGGATATTCGTTTATTTAAGGATATCGAGAAAGTCACATCCCTATACGCCCGAGACACGAGTTCTTGAATTCCCTAAATAAAGGAATATTACCTTAATTATAAGCATACTTAATTACTAGCATGATGCAAAAATATTAGGATAACATGTAAATATATATACTTAAAAATATAATACTTAAGGTAAAACATATTTAATATTATTATTTATTAAAAATACACTTGTGTATATATATATATATTAAACTTGTAGTTTATATATTTTCTTTACAAAAATAAGTATTTATTATTATTTTTTATATATGGTAATTAAACAAAATACTATACAATGTTTTACAAATATACATAAAATTTATATATATTATATAAAAATATAGAGAATGAAAAAAATCATTATACATAAAGAATATGAGTCAAAGATATAAAAAACACATATATATCTTATATATGGTATTAATATATAATATAAAATAAACTACTTTATATAATAATAATAGTATATTATATAGACATAATAACAACAACAACAACAATGAATGGATTGAACTAATAAACATAAACATCATGAAGATAAATATTAAGGGCTAAAATGCATTAATATTAATTTGCATGGCAAGAATAACATAAAAATGAATAAAATGAAACGAAATGTAATGTAGAATGCATGGGCTGAAACATAAACAACATGAAATAAAAGTGCTAGAGTTAAATCCAATATAAAAGCAGTGACTAAATTGAAGTAAAACTTAAATCAAAAGCCACAAAACATAAAAAGACGATATTAAACACACATAAAAAACAGAAGGACCAAAAGCATGGTTATCCCATGGATGGAAATGAAAACGGGTTAAAAGGCTAGGGATTGGTATGGTATCGGCCCAAAAGTGCAGATCCTCCCCGGGTTACCGAGTCACTACGCGGGTTGAGCACCTGAAACGGCTCTGTTTCATTGATGTCCAGTTGAATAATTAAAGTTTTTTTGTTAAAACAATTTTAATTAAACAAAAAACCCTAACTCATTTCTCTCATCTCTTCTCCTCTCAACTCGATGGCGCCACCCTTCATACTTCGCCCCGATCACCGGCAATAATACCTTACGGTGAAGATCAGTGCCGACGGTGGCATGGCCGTGTAAAAGGCCTCAACCTCCTTATCAATCAAAGGTAAATATTTGAAACCCTGCCCTTTTATTTTTAAAAATTTCAATTTTAGATTTAAATAGCAAAACGAAGTTAATTTAAAAAAAACTGAAAAACCTCTTTTTGATTTTGATCTGATTCTTGATGTTCGATTTGAAGAAAAAAAGAAATAAAATTTTGGATTTGAAAATCCCTTTGTATTCGATTCCTCTATTTCTTTTTTTTTACAATTGAAAAACCCCATTTCCTCATATTTTTTATCCAGATGCCCCCTTTACATCTAATTTTTCATGGGTTATATAACCCAAAATTACCAAATAAAAAACTATCTTCTTTTGTATTTGATGCAGATCTGAGAGAAAGATTTTGTGGGATGCTTCGACTTGGTGAGGTAGGGTATGGGCTTTGGGTTAGATTGGGTTTTTATTAGGTTTAATTAGGGATTGGTTTGGGTAGATTGGGGTTAATTTAATTTGGGGTTGAGGGTTGGTTGCCGGTAATGGTGAACGGTGACAAATGGATGACGACGACAGAAGGCGATGGTTGGAATAGGAGCGGCAACGGCTAGCATAGTTACTAGGGGTTTAGGGTTTTTAGGTTTTTATTATGGTTAGGATGATATGGGTCTGGTTTGCAGGTTTGGGTATTGTAACGGGTTGTATGGATATGTGTTTATGGATATTTAGGTTAATGGGTAATTGGATCATAATTGTAATGGGTTGGGGTTAAGGTCATGTAAATGGGTTCGAGTTTGAGATCTGGGTCATTTGGACCAAAACAAGTTATGATAGTAACTTCTGTAGCATGGTCAATAACGATGTCTGAATAATCCAATATCGATGCTCGAATAGCCTTGCGATGATTCGATGGTAGCAATATCAATACAATGATTTAATAACCGATACCTAACAAGTTCAGGGTTATCATTTACCCTGTCGGTGAGTGTGTAAGTCCATCACTGGGAACACTAGGCAATAAGGGTTTAAAATGTTGAAATTATAGCCACATAGGGCTTTACAGCCTACTTAGGCTTCGATGAAGTCAAAGATTGTTCGAATATTTTAGACGTGTCTTTAGTAATTCTTTAAGTTTAGTAATATACCTTAATAATTCAAGCTTTAATGCTTCTTATCAAGAGTCTTATTGTAACCCCCTTAAACCGGGCTACACGCCAGACTGAACCATGGAGCTAGATTAGGTTTACCGAGACAAACCCGAACAAAGTACTTAAACCAAGGTCCATTTTTTTCTTTTATCATGTCTAAATGCATAATTAATCCTTAAGGTGAGCATGCTGTAAGAAGGTGAAATATCAAATAAAATAGATGCCGGTTAGACATCTAATTAAACATACTTGCTATTTAGGAACCAAAATGCGATTCTAGAAAACTGAGGGGACCTACTTAAATCTAAAGTTACCAAACCTTAATTAATCAGGTTACATGCATGTCAGTTAAGTTTCAACATAAAACAACCATCCAAGCTAGGTTAATTGCATATACAAGAAACATGGACTAAACTGCAAAGATTCAAACTTCAGCAAAGCAATTACCAGAAATAACAGACTTTGTACCAATACACCACATGCCAGTATGGATACAGTTTTTTTTTGAAAAAGATATTGGTACGGTCCTCTTGCGTACTAATATCAACGGTTCTATATCAAAATAGGGGATTCCAGTAGCTAAAAGGTATACCGATATGGTTGCCCTGTACCAAAATCTTTTTACTTCTTCAAATCCTTCTTCAAACCAACCCCTCTTCTTTTGGCACAACCATTTGACTCTTGAAGCATAAAACACCCTCATCATTAAAACAAAAAGCTGTCAGATTACTGTCTATAATATCCTTAACATGTGGTACAAACGAATCATCATATGGTTGTTTCTCATTGATCAATTGTAACAATGACAGTTTCACTTGCAACTGAGCCAATATACCATCGTCATGTGTCACACTTAACCGAGCAAACATTGCCCTCAACTCCACTGCAACTTTCCTACTCGGGGCATCGGCTACCATATTAGCCTTACCCGAATGATACTCAATCATCAAATAATAATCCTTGAGCAACTCCAACCATCTACGTTGCCTAAGATTCAACTGCCTAGATGCATAAGCCACAACTTTTCCCCTTGCATCAGAACACACCCCAAACCAACGTAGGATACATCACTATAAACTACAAACTCTTTCCCCGACTCAGGTCGAATCAAGATCAAAGCTTACGTCAAAGCTTCCTTCAATTTCTTAAAAGCTTGTTGACTCAGAATGTACATTCTTTTGTAACAGCTTAGTCAAAGGAGCAGCAACCTTCGAGAAACCATCTACAAAACGACAATAATACCCTACTAACCCTAAGAAACTATGAACCTCCGTTACAGACTTAGGTTGCTTCCAATTCACAACCACCTCAATCTTTTGCGAATCTACACGGATACCTTCCACCGAAACGACATGAACAAGAAAGACCACTTCTTTAATCCAAAACTCACACTTGCTCAACTTAGTATATAGCTTATTACTCAACTAGGTTTGCAACACAATCTGCAAGTGTCAATTATTATCCTTCTCGGTATGAGAGTACACGAGAATGTCATCATTGAACACTACCACGAATCAATCTAAAAATTCATAGAATACTTGATTCATCATATCCATGAAAGCTACGAGTGCATTAGTCAACCCAAACAGTATCACTAAGAACTCATAATGCCCATAACGTGTGCAAAAAGCTATTTTCGGCACATCTTTATCCTTTACCTTTAATTGATAATACCCAGACCTCAGATCGATCTTAGAAAACACTGTAGCACCCCAAAATTGATCGAACAAATTGTCAATTCGTGGCAAGGGATACTTATTCTTAATCGACAACTTGTTTAGTTGCCGATAATCAATGCACATTCTTATAGTGCCATCCTTGTTTTTCACTAACAACACTGGTGCTCCCCACGTCGACACACTAGGTCAGATGAAACCAAGATCCAACAACTTTTAAAGTTGCATCTTCAACTCCTTCAACTCTTTCAGTGTCATGCAATATGGAGCAATCGACACAGTGCTGTATCCACATATGTCTCGGTACAAAACTCTACTTCTCTATCTGGTGGTAACCCAGGCAACTCATGTGGAAACACTCCTGGAAAATCTGAAATAGTACGTATATCCTGAACACACACCTCCTTCATATATGGGTTCATAACGTAAGCCGTATATGCTTGACCCTCAAGCTCTAACAACTTCTATGCCTCCAAGGCCAAAACCACATTGGACAAGAATTTAACATTCTCACCCATAACCACCACTTCATAATCATCAGCGAGTTTCAACGAAACTCACTTGGTTTTGAAATCGACCACATCCCTATGCTCGGTCAACCAATCTATCCCCAAGATTACATCAAAACCATGAAATGGCAACTTCATGAAATCAACCTTGAACACATGACCTTGAACCATCAAATGACATCTCCTAAACAACCTCCTAGCAACTATTGTCTCTCCAAAAGAACTAGTTACTCGCATTCCCACATCTAACACTTATATAGGTATATTAAGCAAACGTACATGCTAGCACAAAATGTATAGATATGAAGAACTATAATCTATCAAAGAAGGTAATGATATGGACTGCAAAGTAAAAATACCTACAATCACATATATTTCATTCATTCCCTCGTGATATGCATAGATCCTTGCAGGTCCACTACCTTCAGGTTGAACCGCCACTGTATACGCAATAGTCCTTTGGCCTTCCTCTCTAAGCTAAAAATTACCTCGATTGCACTCACGGCCTCTCTGCGGCACAACTACTGGCGCATGAGTATGTCCATTCTTAGCCAACTACGGATAATCATGCCTTACGTGATCTCGCAAACCATAGCTCCATCATGTACCAATAGTTCCCCAACACTCTCTTGAATGTCGCCTACCACACCTCCCACACTTGGGTGCTTGAACATATGAGTTTTGACCGAACTGACCACGCCTAGCACTACCTTTACCACATTTCTGGTTAGGGGAATACCACCTATCCCGGTGCTTCTTATACCAATCTCTACTAGCATCTGACTCGGTGACTGTCTTCCCAACACTAGAAATTCCTGAACGAGAGGATAATCCTAGGTTTTGCTCTATATACTTAACTCGAGTAACCAAGACATCAAAATCAATATAATCTGAAGCCAAAATATAAGTCTTTATCTCTTTGATCAGCCTATAATGGAAATGCTCACATCGCTGACGATCATTGGGAACCAGTTCAAGTGCATACTGGCTCAACCAAACAAACTTGACCTCGTATTTTGATACGATCATGTTACCCTAAACCAACGCCATGAACTACCGCTTATTTTCATCATGATATTGGAAAACCATATATTTCTTCTAGAAAGCAGCACAAAAGAACTCCCACGTCACATTTACAGACACCATACTCGTGATAGTAGTCAACCACCAACTATAGGCATCTCCCTGAAGCAAGGACATCGTACAACCCAACTTACGAGCATTCTTATATTCCATTTGACCAAAATTCCTCTCTGTACTTGCAAACCACTCTTTAGCTACCTCATAAGCTAAACCCCTAAACTCAATACCACCCAAACTAAGTAGACGTTCCAACAGAAGTCCCGTATTAATAGCTACTGCAGGTGCTGGTGCAGCTGCATGCACTCCAGCCAGAGCTTCCTAAAACGCTCCAGTCATAGCCTAAATCAATGATGTCATGTCTTCTAAAACTGGCCCTTGCAGTGCTTGAGGTATACCACCCTCTATTCTAGCACCAACATGAGGGATCGATGGAGAATGAGGTAACTCATTGTTATGTCCATCCACAACACTACCCATGTTAGCTCGCATCTCTCGTCTCTCTCCCATTCTCCAAAATATTATTCTAAAGCATGATGATGCAACAACAAAACAAAACAATTAGGCTAGCTCAAAGCAAGAATCCAGAATGCTCATGTTTTAAAACAAAAATCATTTTGTACTCGTAGTAATAAGGCAATGTGTCCCCAAGCTTTTACCCCAACATAACACATTTCAATCATAGGAACACAAAATCTAACACTGTGTATGTTATTCCACAGTATAATTCATCAACAATATCTCAAACTATCATAACCTACCTCCTAACAATCATAACTTGGCTCTGATACCACCAAATATAACCCCCCAAACTCGGCCTAGATGCCAGATCGAACCGAGCGATCTACATTGAGTTTGCCAAGATAAACCAAGGTCTATTTTTCTTTTATCTTGTCTAAGTGCATAATTAATCCCTAATGTGAACATGCTGTCAACGGGTGAAATATCGAATGAAACAGACATCAGTTAAATATCTAATTAAACGCACATTCTATTTAGGGACCAAAATGCGATTCTAGAAAATTGAGGGGACTTACTTAAATCCAAAGTTACCAAACCTTAATTAATCAGGCCACATGCATGTCGGTTAAATTTCAACATAAAGCAACCATCCAAGCTTAGTTAATTGCATATACAAGAAACACGGACTAAACTGCAAAGATTCAAGCTTCAGCAAAGCAATTACCAGAAATAACAGACCTGGTACCGATACACCCTATGCCAGTATCGATGTAGGTTTATTTTGAAAAGGGTATCGGTAGGGTCCTATTGCGTACTGATATTAGTGGTACGATATCAAAATAGGGGATTCTAGTAGCTAAAAGGCGTACCGATACGGTTGCCTATGTATCAACACCTAATGTATTTTTTGAGGGGCGTACCGATTCGGAGCAAGGTATACCGATACCCCTGTGTAATTTTGCATACCTTTGAGCCGTAATTGACCCCGCTTATCGATCCTTGAGGACCCGTACCAGTAGGAATGGGCCTGTAGTGACCTCTTGGTCAAACATATGACACTTAGGCTCAATCGAATATGCTCCAAACAATATGTAAGCATCATACCAACTAATAAACTACAAAACATCATAGAAACATTGAAACATAGGCATCATGGAAGCATAAGCAAACATCAAAGTAAACCTATAGGCATGACTTCTACCCCATACGATTAAATCTTCTCAAAGCCCCTAATTCAAAGCATGTGTCAATTTACAAGTCCAAAACACCTAATAGAACATATCCAAAATAAGGAGTAACCAAAACAACCCTCTCAATTACAACTTGGTCACATTTCCATTTATTACTACGTAGTATTTATAAAACTGTACTTGAATTAGCATCCTTGGATTGCTTCTTGCTTGCTCGTTGTTTGAATGCTTACTTTTTTGCGTTGAAGAGAAAAGAAAGTGTAAGCACACAAAGCTTAGTGAGGGATGCTCAAAAACACTCACCAATGCATTTAAAACATTTTGCTTTCAAAACATGTTTTCATTCTCATACCAAAACATCTCATACTCCTTTTGTCTTTCCAAAACATGCACATTAAAACCTTTGATCACACATGTATCATGGATTTCTAGCAGAACATCAAGCAAACCTTAATTTTAGCATGTGATCCTTCACATGCTAAATTATCCATTAGCAAAGCTTAAAGAGCACCACATGTTTAAATCCCATTATACAAACATAATCCATTTATAATGATACATCAATCCCTATATTGGCATTAAAGTGACCCAAAACCAAATCATTCCATTTTGTAAAGCACAACAGATACATGAATTTCCAAAGTGGTTCCTTTGACCACTTCATATACATCATCGAACTGGAGCAAATGATACTACTACCCCTAAATGTTTATAATTTATAAATCCACCAACGGGAGAATTTGGCACACTCTTGACCCCTTGACCGCTGCGATTCTCATGGTGGAGATATGGCATACTCTTGACCCCTCGACACACATGAGGTGACTTATTATAATGCACTTTAAACCCTATGGCATGCCAACTATATCTAATAACATTTAATCATTGCCACTAGCCAATATATTCTATTAAAACATATTACCTTACTGTTTTACATATACATCAAACAAAATAATCTTCAATGTAATAAACCATGCATTACTCATCCTCAAAATCCTTTTTATAAGTCATTTTCCACACTCATATATAATCAATATATGATTATTTGAATCATATTTCTATTCAAAAATATGCATATAACAGTAGGTATTCTAAATCATAAACATGTGCATGATAATGTATTTTGCAAAACTGAAAATGAGAGTGGGAACGTCCAACATTTACTTCCAAGATTAGACAAGCATTTTAAGCTTAATCTAAACTCCCAAAATCAATTTCAAACCTTTATTAAGCAATAAACCTTGTTTCCACTCACCGAAAACACAAAGCTCCACTTGCCGATGCAAAATCAAGCGTCCGAAGATACCGAAACTTCACCACTCATAGCAGGATCAATCTCCCCTATTTTAACCATACAATAACAGAGGATCAATGCATCATTGTGCTTCCATAATCCCAATAACACCAATTCCCAACATTGCCTCACCAAAAACCATAAAACGTCTCCTTAAAACAACCGAAAACATCACCAAACACACCTAAACAAAGCCCAACCATAAACCAACGATTTGAACATATAATCAACATCAATTAACATCTCAAAACACTTTCAACTTCAGCTTATACCTCTAGCAACCTTCTAAGACCCTATCACCTAAAAATCTAACTATTCACAACCTAGAAAATTAGTAATTCAATTAGTTTCGGGATTTCTTTTACCAAAATCTTCTCATAACATTAAAAAATGTCTTAAATGTGATCCACACCAATTAAAACCACCACAAACCAGATCTATCACAAAGATCCACCAATTCTTTATTAAAATTAACTTTAAACGGTTAAAGTATAAAATTTGGAAAAGTTTGGGGACTAAAGTGTAAATTTC
Source organism: Hibiscus mutabilis (assembly GCA_019671005.1). Classification (NCBI taxonomy): domain Eukaryota; kingdom Viridiplantae; phylum Streptophyta; class Magnoliopsida; order Malvales; family Malvaceae; genus Hibiscus; species Hibiscus mutabilis. The sequence continues at coordinate 25,233,372 of CM033750.1, read as the reverse complement.
CCCAACAAGTAATTTTATTCAGTATAAGAGTGAATCAGATCGAAACAGGTACCTTGATATCGATTTTAAGAATTAAGATGCAGAAAAAGGTACCGATTTTGAATCGAATGAAATAGTTAAGCGTGCTCAGGCCAGAGAAATACAAGGATGGGTGACCTTCGGGAAGGTCCCATAAAAGTGTTTTTGATCGATAATTTGGACTCAGTAAAAGTAAAGAATATTCTAATGGATTATCGATAAAGGATTTCTAAGAGAAATTTATTCTTTGGAGATTTTCGATAATTATCGGAATAGTAGACTGAGTTAGGAAAATTCAGTCTAAGTTCAGGGAAAGGAAGTTTTATGAGATAATAGAGTTTATTTACCGAATATGGAAATATGGAATTTTTGGAATAAATCTGATAGTTTGAAAAAGGTAAAATCGTAGTAGAAGTATTTTACGAATATCAAGAGATTGAATCGAATCAAAATTTCAGAGGTTGTTCCATAAGCCATGGAAAAGTTATAAAATAATATTTAAGGAATAGTGAGCGGTTGGGAATGAACTATTTTAGTTGGATTGTAATGGAATGGCATTTTTGAAGTAAACTAGTAAATAAAAACTAGTTGGAGGGCAAATTGGTCATTTTGCCCCAATGGCATTTTTGAAATATTTTAAAAGTTGCAAGGACAATTTTGGAAGAAGGAAATGGAAGATTAAATCTTGGCCCTTAATTAATAATAAGATCAATCACAACTGTTGGATTAAAAGGGTATTTTTGTAATTTCACTATCTAAGTGAATTTTAAATTCATTTATATTTACAAGTGGCATAATTGTAGAGATTGAAAGTTAAAGAAACAAATTCATTTTGAAAATAAAGGGGAAAAGGAGAGATATTTTCCAAGTTTCATTCGAGCCCCGAAACTCGATTTTCAGGTAATATTTTCAACTGCAAAGTTGTTCTACTCTTCAAGCTCTGTCATTTGGTGTAAATAATTAATGGAAAACATGCTTGATTGATGAGAATTTTGCATGAGAATAAATTAGGGTTTATGGAAAAAGTTTGGGGCTTTTGGAATTTTATGATTTCATGATGAAATTCAAGTTGAAATCAAGCTAGTATAATGTTAATATCATGTTATTGAGTTGAGATTTAAACCCTACATATTTTAGTTTGTATGAATATGATTAGGGTTTATGGATTCAAGTTTGATTTAGGGTCTGTGATGTTGGATAAATGATCTAGTAAGCTTGAATTTGTGATTTGGAAGCAAAACCCTAAATTTAAGGTATAAGAACCATTTCAGAAATTCTGAACGTTAGAGGACTAATCTGATTTTTTTATGATTTGAAGTGTATTTATGTTATTATTAACCTTGGGTATGTGAAATTGAAGTTAGAATGCAAAACTGATGTTAAATCGAGTTTGTGACCATTTTGACAAATTGTCAAAGTTAAGTGACCAATATGGAAATGAGGTTTTAGAGAAGGAATAAATCTGATTTTAGTTGAAATAATAGAATTCAAGCAGTAATGTTGATTTGAGGACTAATTTGCAAAGTTAAGAAGCTTGAATCCTTATCTTTGCTTTTTTAGTGACTATTTCAGAAAGAACGAAAAATTTGACAGAATTATTTTTAAATAATTATTTGATGAAGAAAGTGATACATTAGTGGTTTGAATCAAGTAAGGGGACCAAATTGACAAATAGCAAAGTAAGGAGAAATTAGTATAAAGTTTGAAGTTATTTATGGAAGTTGTGTAGGAAAACTGGATTTGATAGTAAGTTTAAAAATTCACCATAAATTCTACAAAAATGGTTAGATGGTGAATTTTATATCGATGCAAAGATTTATTTGTCTAGTTTCATTTAAAAGAAGCGGTGATTGATTTCGATTCATATATCAAAAGATATGAATTTTTAAGTGCTGAAAGGGCAGAAAATATAATAGCAGTTTGTTCCGAAATTCAATACTGGAATTCGACTTTGAAAATTTACCATAAATCGTACAAATTGAATCTGGGTTATTAGTTTATATGGTTGAAAAGCTTATCGAATCTAGTTTCTTTTCCAACAAACGGAAACTAATTTTGAGTTTTGAGTTAAAATATAGGAATTTTTAATCGAATGAAGGTCAGAAAAATTACAGAACAGTTTCTGTCAGGACAGCCCTGTAAACTGGAGTTTGATGAATTTTCATAATTTTTGTAGATTTTATTAAATTATTTGGCTTATACCGTTAGAACCTTTATCGAGTCTAGTTTCTAAAGTATAAAGGATATTAAGATTCAGTATGTATTCTGCCCTGTAGAAGTAAATCTTTGATAGTAGTGCAAGTTGACAGAAAATGGAAATTGAGACAATTTGTGTCTAAAGTTGGTTAGCAAGCTTGGAGGAATTATTTGAAGATTAAAATGGTCATTAGGGACCAAAAATGAGTTTGTGAACAGTATAAGGAAGGAAAGAAATTTATGGAAAATTTTTATGTTGAATGATTAAATAGCTTAATTGAAATATTGTTAGAAGTGAATCTAACAAATGTTTATTTGTATTCATGTAATAAATGAAGTTGGATTCGAATCAAAAGAAGGTCCGAGGTACTATAAAGGAAAGGATCAATAGAGCTTAGTGAGGCATAATAATAAATGGCTAAAGTGAGTGCATTTATATGTTTTGAAATGCAATTAGGAAGACTTGCAAATAGTCGGCCTTCATTTAAAATAGTATTGCATTATCTATATATGTTGAGTTAATGTATGTTGGAATAAAGGTAAATTAAATAGAATATGAAGTATGAATAGTCAATCAGAAAAATGATGATGATCTATGTTTACCCTGAATATTTATGATGAAGCATGAAATATGAAATGTCTCTATGTATTATTGATTATGATGTTGAGATGATGATGAAAGAAATGCCCAAGTATTGTGTATGAGAGTCCATGGTATAGTTGGTATGCCATAGAGTCTTTAGCAGTTGCACCCTCATGTTCATGTTATCAAACATATATTGTGATAAAATGATTATGTCACATGTACCCTGGGGATATACGCCCACTGTGCCCGAGTGCACTGTCGAGGTGCTTCATGTTTACGGGAAGCGAAGAACGTCCCTGAGTACGTACTCATCTTCACGTTCACGTTAGACACTACGGTGTCATTTCAAAATTACTCGCGTAGCTCGATCTCATATAGCGTTCTTTGGGCAATGATAAAAGAATCATGTCACGTAAATAAATCATGTCATGTAAACGAATCATGTTACGTATATGAACCATGTCATGAATATGAACCATGCCATGTATATGTAATATGTCATGTATATGAATCATGCCATGAATACGGAACATGCCATGTATATGAATTAAATCACGTATATGAACCATGTGAGGTAAAAAAATCATGTCATGTAAATGAATCAAATTATGTATATGAATCATGTCACGTATATGAATCATGATATGTGTGCAAATTATGTTACGTATATGAATTATGCCATGTACATGAATTATGCTATGTACATGTATCATGTTATGTATATGAATTAAGTCATGTATATGAATGATTTCACGTATATGAATCATGACACGTATATAGATTCTGCCATGTATATAATTCATGCCATATATATATGAATTATGCCATGTATATGAAGTATGTCATGTATGTGAATTATGTCATATATATATATATATATATATATATATATATATATATATATAAATCATGACACGCATGTGAATTATGCCATGTGTATGAAATATGCCATGTATGTGAACTATGCCATGTATATGATTTACTTGGTAATGATGGAGTATTGGAAACTAGACTAAGTTAGAAAAATTATGACTTGCACATGAATATTGACTGACTATGGAAACCTTGTTAGTACGATAGTACCTTAGACAGAAACTATGCTAGGTTAATGTTTAACATGTATTGCTTTATTTTATGTTTTGATAAATAAGATCATTGCCTCACTAAGTTCGTACTTAGCGTATGTTTTATTTCACACGTAGGTTCTTCGAAAATAGATTAGCAAGGAGGAGCTGTTAATGGGGAAGATCAAGTTACTATCTGTAAGTACAGTACGTACATCTTTAACGTAATTTGATAGACTAGTAGGCATATAATATTTTAAGTGGGTAAACTATTTTGTAAGTCTAAGTTTATAACGTATTTATACATTTTCATGGAAGTATGGACTTAAAGAAATGGTTTTCTATTAATAACTATGAATTTTGACGTAGTTAAATGTTGATTAACCCTAATCGCGTAAAAATTTGAAAATCAAGAAAGGGTCTAGGCAGTGTACATAGTTTTCACCCTAAATTATATTTTTAATTCAACAACTCAATTATGAATTTTATAAATCAATTCAGGGTCAAAACTAGCTGCAATAGACTGACATAGTTTTTAAATTAAAACCGAGAAAGGGTTAAACTGCAAGATGAATTTTGGTATAAATTTTTTTTACAAGTCAAGATTTCTTTCAATGACTCTGTAACATCTTTAATGTATATTCAGCTTACGAGTATACGTTAAGGGTGTTACATTTATTGGTATTAGAGCTACAAATTTAGCCAATTCTGGAGGTTAAACCGAGTTAAATATGATTTGATGTTAAGTACATGCCCCTAGGATGTCATGTTACTAATATACTATCTGTGTAACTTGGTTATGCTCCTCATTTACATGAATAAGTTTTATTGGAAATAGATGATGTTAAGTACTAATGGACTGCATTAAATATTTAATTATGGGGATCAAGAGAAGGTTTAAGTGGAAGTAAAGAGATATAGAATGTTCCACCTCTAGCTCCTACCCCAGCTGAGCCACCTACGCAGTAGGGAGCTCCAGCATAAGAATATGAAACCTTAGTATGAGCCCTAAAAAGCTATGGTTAAAAAAATCAAACCCTAATGCATGTATCAATCTAGCACCTACACCAGTAAAGGCATCGACTGTTAAGGAGCTTAAGAAGTTAGGAGCTCCTGAATTTCATGGAGAAGGTGGTTTGATGGCTGCCAACTTATGGCTCCACGATGTTAAAGTCACGCTAGAGGAATTGAATTGTACAGATGCTGAAAAGTTAGAACAGATGCATCCTTATTAAGGGAACATGCTTGTATTTGATGGTTCGAAGCCACAGAACTATACCTGTTGAGAAAGTGACTTGGACATTCTAAAAAGTGTTTAGCGTCAAGTATGTTGGCGACCAGTTTAAGAAAGAGATGTTACAGTAGTTTCAAAGTTTGAAATAAAGTACTCGTACTGTCTACGAGTATGAGTTGGATTTTAATGGATTAAGTTGGTATACAGCTTATTTGATATCGACTGAGAAGTCCCTATGAGAATGGTTTATCTAGAGTCTTGACCTAAGGCCTAAAGAGTAATTCTCAAGTATGAGTTTGTCAATTTACTAGGATGCTATAATGAGAGCAAAGGCTGTGGAGGAAGCCTGTAATTACTTTAATTGATCCGGGTTCGACTCACTCGTATATTGGTACTAAGATAGTAGTACAAAGAAAGATTCTAAGGAAAACTATATTTTTAGTAATGTGATTCCTAGTAACCCACTTGGACATAGTGCATGGGTGAATAGAATATGTAAGAAATGTTTGTTAGTGCTTTAAGGAATTGAGTTCCTGGCAAGCTTATTGGAGTTTTTATTTCGCAAACTTGAGATTATTTTTGGAATGAACTGGTTTTATGCATATGATGCAGAGGTGAAATGATACTAAAATAAGGAAAGTAAAATGATAATGGATTTCGTCAGTTGACGAATCTTAGAGGTCAAGAAAGGACCCATAGTGGATATGATACAGTAAAATAAGCATGTAAGTTAGTTATTGTTTAAAATAAGTTATCTTCATAGTAAAGAGATGATACAGTAATTATAAGAATACACGTTTAAATTTTTAAAAAGGAATTAGTTCCTTAATGAAGTCAAAGGAAGAGTGTTTAGTTGAGGATTGTTTCGGCTAATTGAAATTTCCATAGAAATGTTTCTAGACAATAACAAGAGTCTCGGATCACAAGGGTTATAAAGATACTCAAAGCAGTAACAATAAAATCAAGTATGAACTTTTTTCTGATTTTTACCTAGATTAAGCTATTGGTGCAATAGAGGGCTCAAGTACAAGAACAAGAAGTACTTAAGAGGTTGTAACCTACGACAACTGTATATAATAAAGCATTGGTTGTTTAAATGTTTAAGTTGTTGAGAGCCTTAAATGTCAGAGCAAAAGAGAAGTTATGATTGTTTATTTGAAAATAAAGGATGATTTGTATATGTCAAAAGGGGAAAACTTAGTTTCAGAACTGTTATACCTCAAGGAATCGTGAAAGAGTTGGACCAAGAGTATAGTAATGGGTCAACACTCATGAATAAATTGAGATGCAATTAGATTTGATACATGAAGAGGAGTTAGTAGAAATATTATTTTATGGAATTAAAGAATTAAGGAATAAGAAATTTCATTGACTGAAGTTTTGAAGAAAAATCACAAGGTCGAAGAAGCCACTTGGGAGGATAAGAAAAAAAATAAGGAAGTGATATCCGTAAATTTTTGGAATAGATACGCATTGAAAATTCGAGGACAAATTTTCTTAAGGGGGAGGAATTGTAATATCCCAATTTTTTATTAGTGACTAAAATGTAATTTTTGAAAGTTTAGGGGGTTAAAGTATAAACTTTAGAAAAGTTTGGGGACTAAAGTGTAAATTTCCCCAACAAGTAATTTTATTCAGTATAAGAGTGAATCGGATCGAAGCAGGTACCTTGATATCGGTTTTAAGAATTAAGATGCAGAAAAAGGTACCGAATTTGGATCGAATAAAATAGTTAAGCGTGCTCAGGCTAGAGAAATACAAGGATGGGTGACCTTCGAGAAGGTCCCATAAAACTGTTTCTGATCGATAATTTGGACTCAGTAAAAGTAAACAATATTCGAATGGATTATCGATAAAGGATTTCTAAGAGAAATTTTATTCTATAGAGATTTTCGATAATTATCAGAATAGTAAAGAACCAAAAGATGAAGACTACTCTTCATCTTCTTCAATTCATGGAAAACATGCTTGATTGATGATAATTTTGCATGAGAGGAAATTAAGGTTTATGGAAAAAGTTTGGGGCTTTTGGAATTTTATGATTTCATGATGAAATTCAAGTTGAAATCAAGCTAGTATAATGTTAAAATCATGTTATTGAGTTGAGATTTAAACCCTACATGTTTTAGTTTGTATGAAGATAATTAGGGTTTATGGATTCAAGTTTGATTTAGGGTTTGTGATGTTGGATAAATGATCGAGTAAGCTTGAATTTGTTATTTGGAAGCAAAACCCTAAATTTAAGGTATAATGACCATTTCGAAAATTCTGAAAGTTAGAGGACTAATCTGATTTTTTTTATGATTTGAAGTGTATTTATGTTATTATTAATGTTGGAGATGTGAAATTGAAGTTAGAATGCAAAACCGATGTTAAACCGAGTTAGTGACCATTTTGACAAATTGTCAAAGTTAAGTGACCAATTCGGAAATGAGGTTTTAGAGAAGGACTAAATCTGATTTTAGTTGAAATAATAGAATTCAAGCAGTAATGTTGATTTGACGACTAATTTGCAAAGTTAAAAGGCTTGAATCCTTATCTTTTCATTTTTAGTAACTATTTCGGAAAGAATGAAAAATTTGAGAGAATTATTTTTGAAGAATTAATTGATGAAGAAAGTGATACATTAGTGGTTTGAATCAAGTAAGGGGACCGAATTGATAGATAGCAAAGTAAGGAGAAATTAGTATAAAGTTTGAAGTTATTTATGGAAGTTGTGTAAGGAAACTGGATTTGGCAGTAAGTTTGAAAATTCACCATAAATTCTAAAAAAATGGTTAGATTTGAATTTTGTATCAATTTAAAGATTTATTCATCTAGTTTCATTTAAAACAAGCGATGATTGATTTCGATTCATATATCAAAAGATATGAATTTTTAAGTGATGAAAGGTCAGAAAACAGAAAAGCAGTCTGTTCTGAAATTCAATACTGGAATTCGACTTTGAAATTTCCCATAAATCGTACAAATTGAATCTGGGTTATTAGTTTATATGGTTGAAAAGCTTATCGAATCTATTTTCGTTTCCAACAAACAGAAACTGATTTTGAGTTCTGAGTTAAAAGATATTAATTTTTAATCCAATGAAGGTCAGAAAAATTACAGAACAGTTTCTGTCAGGGCAACCCTATAAACGAGAGTTTGATGAATTTTCATAATTTTTGTAGATTTTATTAAATTATGTGGATTATATAGTTAGAACTGTTATCGAATCTAGTTTCTACGGTATAAAAGAGATTAAGATCCAGTATGTATTCTGCCCTGTAGAAGTAAATCTTTGATGGTAGTGCAAATTGACAGAAAATGGAAATTAAGACAATTTGTGTCTAAATTTGGTTAGCAAGCTTGGAGGAATTATTTGAAGATCAAAATGGTCATTAAGGACCAAAAAAGAGTTTGTGAACAATATAAGGAAGGAAAGAAATTTATGGAAAATTTTTATGTTGAATGATTAAATAGCTTAATTGAAATATTGTTAGAAGTGAATCTAACAAATGTTTATTTGTAATTCATGTGATAAATGAAGTTGGATCCGAATCAAAAGAAGGTTCGAGGTACTATAAAGGAAAGGATCAATAGAGCTTAGTGAGGCATAATAATAAATGGCTAAGGTGAATGCATTTATATGTTTTAAAATGCAATTAGGAAGACTTGTGAATAGTCGACCTTCATTTAAAATAGTATTGCATTATCTATATATGTTGAGTTAATGTATGTTGCAATAAAGGTAAATTAAATAGAATATGAAGTATGAATGGCCAATCTGAAAAATGATGATGATCTATGTTTACCATGAATATTTATGATGAAGCATGAAATATGAAATGTCTATATGTATGATTGATTTTGATGTTGAGTTGATGATCAAAGAAATGCCCAAGTATTGTGTATGAGAGTCCATGGTATAGTTGGCATGCCATAGAGTCTTTAGCCGCTGCACCCTCATGTTCATGTTATCAAACAGATATTGTGACGTAATGATTGTGCCACATGCACCCTGGGGATCCACGCCCACTGTGCCCAAGTGCACTGTCGAGGTGCTTCATGTTTATGGAGAGCAAAGAGCATCCCTGAGTACATACTCATCTTCACGTTCACGTTAGACACTACGGTGTCATTTCAAAATGACTCACGTACTTGGATCTCATATAGAGTACTTTGGGCAATGATAAAAGAATCATGTCACGTAAATGAATCATGTCATGTAAACGAATCATGTTACGTGTATGAACAATGTCATGAATATGAACCATGCCATGTATATGGTTTACTTGGTAATGATGGAGTGTTGGAAACTAGACTAAGTTAGAAAAAATATGACTTGCACATGAATATTGACCGACTATGGAAACCTTATTAGTACGATACTACCTTAGAAAGAAACTATGCTAGGTTAATGTATAACATGTATTGCTTTATTTTATATTTTGATAAATAAGATCATTGCCTCACTAAGTTCGTACTTAGCGTGTGTTTTATTTCACACGTAAGTTCTCCGAAAATAGACTAGCAAGGAAGAGCTATTAATTGGGAAGATCAAGTTACTATATGTAAGTACAATACGTACATCTTTGACGTAATTTGATAGACTAGTGGGCATGTAATATTTTAAGTGGGCAAAACTGTTTTGTAAGTCTAAGCTTATAACGTATTTATACATTGTCATGGATGTATGGACTTAAAGAAATTGTTTGCTATTAGTAACTATGAATTGGACGTAGTTAAATGTTGATTAACCTTGATCGAGTAAAAATTTAAAAATCAAGAAAGGGTCTAGGCAGTGTTGTAACCCCCTTGACCCGACCTAGATGCCCAACCAAACCAAGAAGCCTACATTTGGTCTAGATGCCAATTATTAACCCTACATGTTCATACAGACATTAGGTGCAATCCCAACTCAATCGGGCATCAATTTGGCATCCAATTGATCACATTTACAAATTAGGGACCAAAATGCAGATATAGAAAATTTCTGGAAAAAACTCATTTTTAGGTTACCAATCTTTATTTAGTCAGATTCCAAACTTTCATCTAAAATTTCAGCTTAAACCGATCATTCTACCATATATAATTACATCGGCAAGACTCGGGGACTAAATTGCAAAGAAGGTAAAACTGCCCAAAATGACATTAACAGGAAAACGTTCATTCGTACCGATACGGGTGAGCCCGTATCGATACGGTTAAAAATACCCCGTTTCAATACACTACCAAGTCGCTCCGATATGTCCAACCAACTTACCGAACTTTTGAATCTTTGACAACCGTACCGATACTGCCTCTTATGCGTTTCGGTATGCAGGCTCGCGCTGAAAAAGTGGAATCCAGTGACTAAAAAACGTACCGAAACACCCCTTGTTGTATTGATACACTAAGGCCAAAATAGCCTTGGCGTATCGAAACACCCTTGAACTGTACCGATCCCTCAACCCAGAAAAGCCTAGTCGTACCGATACGATCCCCCGCGTATCGGTACGTCTGGGCCTGTAATGTCACATTTGGGTAATTTTTCATCCCGAAAACATACTTAAACCACTCCAACATGCTTTAAACACAATACTAACATGTCAAACATATCTCAAGCTAACTAGCATCGCAATCCTAACAACACAACAAGGACTTATGCATCAAAGAGGAAACCTATAGGCATGCTTCCTAATATGCATCCAACCAACATATCAAAAGGTAAACTAGCATCAAAAACAATCCTTAAAGGCCATTTACAACCCAAGAGCAACTAAAGAAACATGCTCAGACATGGAGTTCCACAAAACACCTCCCAAAACACAACAAGTACCCCATTGCCCTTATTCATTATAGTCTAGTCTCTAACATACTTTGGAAACAAGTCTTGCCAAGATCCCCTTGCCTCTTGCTGCCTTCCAAGACCTCAATTATCTGTATTTATGGACAACGAGAACGTAAGCACATGAGGCTTAGTGAGGAGTGCTCAAAAACAAACACCATCAATGCATTTAAAACCATTTTCATAACATCATCCTGTAAAACATCATCATGCCTCTTTTAAAACATGCACTTCAGATCATTTAAAACTAGCATATTAAACCATATGCAACATGTATCATTAAGCAACAGCAAATCATATTGCTAACCCTCCACTTAAGCTTTCCCATGCATTACTACCAAATGCAAATCTTAAGGAGAAACATGTATAAATCACATTATACAATAAAAACATTTCAATGATACAATAACAATTATATTGGTTTTCAAGTGATCATTACAAGTTCAATAACAAAAGAGTTCATCGGATACACGGATTCAACAAGTGTTAACCCAACACTTCAAGCCATCTCAACCGGAATAACGATACAATTACAATCGCGGCACATTAACAACTTGGTACAATAACAACCCACGGGGACATCCACCTCAATCATCAGTTAGACGCTTAATCCACTAACGGGAGTATTCGGTATTGTTGAACCCCTCTACTGTTAGGGTAATGTGATGGAGTATTCGGTACACCGTATAAACCCCTCGACATCAAAGGCGACTTATTTACAGTGCACTCAATCCTATGGCCGGCCAACTATATCTGATAACAATTTTAAAACCACATCACTTGCCAATATAATTAACCATTTTAACATTTACCTCACTGTTTTAAACAAGCATTAACCAAAACACTTTTCCAAAGCAACAACCATGCTTTAAACCACAAAAATAAACCACATACTTACAAGGGTCACTTACCATGTTCATCCTTCAACATTTCATGCTTAAAACCAGTATATCAAATACTTTAAAACATGCTTAAACAGTAGCTAACATGTAAATTAAAACAAGTGCATAAAACCATTTCAAACTAGCACGACTAAGAGAGAAATCCACTTTATACTTACTTCTGAGTCTAGGTAAACGTTTTAAGCTCTACCATAACTCCCAAAACTCTATTCTCAAAACATCAAAATGCTTTAAACCACGTTTTCACTCACCGATACGCGAAACCTCGATTCACCGACGCAAAATCAAGTATCTGAAGCCTCCAACGCTTATCCAATCACTTTCGGATCAACCTCTCTTGTTTTTACCACAAAACAGTAGAGGATTAATGCATCATAATGCATTCTAAACACAACAACTACAATCCTTCTCGGATTTCCACAACACCTTCACAATTAACCCTCCACAACAACCGAAAACACAACCAAAACACTTCGATTCACAAACCAGCCAACTTCTATCAACCTAGCATCACTTCCATCATCAAAACACATCTAAAAACAAATCCAAAACAAGCTACTACCTCCAGCAACCTTACAACCACAAAACACCATAAAACCTCAAAACTAACAACCTAAACAAATAGAGATTCTTAAGTTTTGGGATTCCATTGATAAAAAATCACTTATCAACATTATTAAACATCTAAAATATGAATCAAAGCAACCTTACTTACTGGAAATCAGATCCAATTCGCGAATCAATTCATTTTCCCCAAATAACTCAATTAAACATTGGAAAATCATCAAAATCAGATTAGAAACACAAAAAAAAGGATCAAATGCTTGGGAATTTCAATAAAGAACCATACAATAGAGGAGATCTCGGACCTTACCCTTATTGTGAAGTTTCTCCCTCAATTGATTTGTGAAAAACTAAGAAAATACAAGATTATTGGGAGATTTTGTATAAACAATCTTTATAAAACAAATTGAAACAATAAAATCAAGTTAGAATCCACCTTACCTCTGGAAATTTGATGAAAAACTGAGTGTTAGGCTGAGGGGAGAATGGAGAGAAAAAGTTGAGAGAAAATGACATGATTTTGTTTTGGAAAAAATAACTAACTTTTTAACAAAATCATCTTTAATTATTAATTAAACCACATGTTAAAATAAGTCAAGTCAAGGGAGAAATCATCAGAAACCAATTGGTAAAATAGCTCCTTAAATATTCTAAGTATTTGACCCTTTTCATTTTAGTCACTAGAAAATCACAGTTTTCAAAACTTTCATTTTGGTCACTAACCAAAATGTCCATCTTCCAAAACCCATTTTTTAAAAATTGATTCTGCCATTATTAAATATATAATTAATAATGATTTTAAGCATTTTTCCATAATTTTTCCAACACCAAAAATATACGATCCTGAAATTGACTCGAATTTCTACTCCGGTCCACCGGACCGTCTAATAAACCACCAAACTACTAAGCCCTAAAACCGGGGCATTACAAGTGTACATAGTTTTCACCCTTAATTATATTTTTAATTCAACAACTCAATTATGAATTTTATAAATCAATTCAGGGTCAAAACTAGCAGCAATAGACTGACATAGTTTTTAAATTAAAACTGAGAAAGGGTTAAACTGCAAGATGAATTTTGGTATACAAAATTACAAGTCAAGATTTCTTTCAATGACTCCGTAACATCTTTAATGTATATTCGGCTTACGAGTATACGTTAAGGGTGTTACAATGCCTAATGGGTACCGATACTCTATCCCGCGTACCGATACGCCATAACACCAACACTGGTATCAATATAGGTCGACCTGTATCGGTACAGAATTTGCTCTTTGGAATCCCAAGGGCCAGAGGGTACCAATACTACCTCACGCGTGTCGGTAGCAATTTTGGTCACTAACAACCCAATAACTTAAGGGCGTTGGGAAGGAACCGATATCAGAAGACCCATACCGGTACACCTTTGAATCTCGTACCAGTACAGATTTAAGCCTGTACCAGTATGCCCTTCATAAAACCCAAGTGTTCATTGTTGTTTACAAAGGGTACCGATACGTGTTCATCCCGTACCAATACTCGAGCCTAAACCTTCGAGTCTACAGCTCAAAAATCATATCAAGGATACCAAAATGACCCTTAAACACCTCCAAATAAATCCTACATATTATGAAAGTGATTTTAGGTGATTTTCTACCGATTTTACACTTTTTTAACATCAAATCCAGATTTTGCCATAGGCAAGACTTGAGAAACCAAGAACACCAAAATCATCAAATATCATACAAGACATCATTTTTATGATGTCCATGAAGACAAAAGAGTTGGAGGTGTACTAACCTTACTCCTACAGCTGAGAAAGAAGCTCCTTGTCTAACCTCAAGCCTTTCTCTTCTCTTGAACCTTGGAAGCTTCCCTGACCTCTTTCACTATAAGTAGATATTGCAAAACAAGTTACAACATTGCTAAATGGTTAAGGAACATAAAAGGAAAAGCTTAATAGCAAGGAATAAAGCTAAATCTTCAATTCCCATTATTCCTTTTCAACCCCCACCAAAACCCATTTTCTCCAAGCTCCAACACTTTCATTCATTTTCTACCTTGATAGATAGATCCTTGGATGATGAGAAACTTCCCCTCTATCACAAATACGAGATTCACACAATAGAAGGTAAAGATTACACCTTTTTATTGGTTTGTTGGGGAGGAGATGAGGAAGAGGATGAATGGGTGCAAAAAAGGGGCAAGGTGAGATCACGTCCCTCAAAATTCTACAGAGAGAATTAAGAGGGAGCAACCTTCCACCTTTTAAAAGTAGAAAATTACTCTTTTGCCCCTCTATACCTCCTCCAACACATAACCCAATAAGACCTAAATGTTACAACATTACATTAGAGTCATACGAATACAAAGCCCAATAAGACCTAAGTGTTGCACTCTGAGTAAACGATGTGCTAAAACCTACGTCAATAGTGCTCCTCTGATGCACGTGCCAACCTAGAAACTTGCAAATAGAAACATCAATTCTGAACACTGGGCTAATGAAGCTCAGTAGGTACACTACCACTCTACCATGCTTCATGCAAATCATAAATATAAGCATGTATTTAGAAATGATGTTAGGGTATAAGGATCACACAAGCATCCAACATCCAATAAGCAATATTAGCAATCAATACACAAACCTGTAGTGAAGCCCAGGGGCACAAAGCATCGTGAAGCAATCACTCAAAGGGTTGCCCGGGGACACAAAGTATCGAGACTCCATACCTCATACTTGGAATTACCCCTCGAATATCTTCAAACGAGGCCCGTGGACACAAAGCATCAAGAATCCTTTGTTCGGCTCTTACCATTGTGTTGCAATAATTTACTTGGGTATCCGAATCCCACCAAACAAGTGCCCTCGTGGCATGCAATAGCATCCACAAAACAATACAACCCTATGGTTGCTATATCATCCAAGCACTCAAGCAATTTACTAAGTTTATTACACATTATGGTTGCATAAGAGGTTGATTTCTAAGTTTCTCAATTTTATAATTCATTTTACCACCTTAGAAACCCATTGGGCTATAGTCCTCGAATTATTAACCCCTCGAACTCAGAATCAAAATTTTTAGGTAGAATGCCCAGTGGGTACTGATACCCTATCCCGCGTACAGATATATAAGAACACCAACATCGGGTACCGATACAGGTTGACCCGTACTAATATAGAATTTTCTCTTTTGAATCCCAAGGGCCAAAAGGTACCGATACGACCTAACTTATATCAGAACCAATTTTGGTCACTGACATCTTAATAACCTAAGGGCGGTTGGGAGGTATTGATATAGGATGACCCATACCGGTACACCTTTGAATCCCATACCGGTAAAGATTAAAGTCTATACCGGTACACCCTTCATAAAACCCAAGTGTTCATCGTTGTTTACAAATGGTGCCGATAAGTGTTTATCTCATACTGGTACTCGAGCCCAGAACTTTTGTAGCTCGAAAATCATATCAAGGGTCCCAAAACAACCCTTAAACACCTCCAAATAAATCTTACATATTATGATAGTGATTTTAGGTGGTTTCCTACAGGTTTTACACATTTTTAACATAAAATCTAGAACACCAAAATCATCAAATAGCATACAAGGCATCATTTTTATGATGTCCATGAAGATAAAGGAGTTAGAGGTGTATTAATCTTACTCCTACAGCTGAGAAAGAAGCTCTTAGCCCAAACTCAAGCCTTCCTCTTCTCTTGAGTCTCAAAAGCTTCCCCAACCTCTTTCAATACAAGGAGATGTTGGAAAACAAGTTACAATATTGATGGAAGGTAAAGAAACATAAAAGGAAAAGCTTAACAACAAGGAATGAAACTAAATCTTCAGCTCATGTTCTTCCTCTTAAACCACTAACAAAACCCATTTTCTCCAAACTCCACCATTTTCATTCATTTTTACCTTGATAAATAGATACTTGGATGATGAGAAACTTCCCCTCTACCACAAATCCGATATTCACACAATAGAAGGTAAAGATTACACCTTTTGTTGGTTTCTTAGGGATGAAACGAGGAAGGGGATGAAAGGCTGCATAAAGCGGACAATGTGAGATCATCTCCCTCAAAATTCTACTGAGAGAATTAAGAATGAGCAGCCTTCCACCCTTCAAAAGTGAAAAATACTCTTTCTCCCTCTATCCCTCCTCTAACACATAACCAAGCCCAAACTGAAGCACAACAACAAGAAAAGGGCCCAAAGATGCCCCTTTGATCCACTCACGGCCTAACAACTTGGCCCACCCAACGATACTCGATGCTCGGGTATATCTGACCCACAAATTCTAAAATCTAGGTCGTTACAACTCTCCCCTCCTTAAAGAAAATTTAATCCTCAAAATTTACCTTTCAGAAGCAAATACGGGTACAACAATTCCATGTATTCCTCAATTTCCCATGTGACTTCCTCAACACCATGGTTACTCCACAACATTTTCACTAGGTGTATGCACTTGTTATAGAGCTCTTTAACCCCCTTGTCAATGACTCTTATTGTCTTTTATTCATAGGTCAAATCATCATTTATTTCAATCTCCTCAAGCGAGATAACATGCGAAGGGTCAGAATGGTAACATCTCAACATGGAAACATGAAAAACATTATGGAAGTGTACCATCTCCTAAGGCAGAGCTAAATGGTAAGCCACGGGTCCAACCCTCTCTAAGATCTCATATGGTCCAATAAAACTCAGGCACAACTTGCCCTTCCGTCCAAAACGGATTACTCTTTTCCATGAGGACACCTTGAGGAACACATTATCACCCACCTCATACCCAATGTGTTTACGCTTCATATTTGCGCAAGCTTTTTGTTGATCGAAGGTGGCTTACAGTTTTTTCTTAATAATCTAAACTTTTTCTTTAGTTTGCTTGATCAAATTGGATACTATGATCCTTCTATCATTGAGTTCCGTCCAATACAAAGGTGTCCTACATTTGCGCCCATACAAGACTTCAAAATGAGTCATTTTAATTCTCGATTGGTAACTATTATTGTAAGTGAACTCAACTAGCAGAAAGTGTTCTTCCCAGCTTTGCTCTAAATCAATGATGCAACAACGCAACATGTCCTCCAAAATTTGGATAACCCGCTCAGACTGACCATCGGTCTGAGGGTGAAAGGCAGTACTAAAATGCAATCTAGTATCCAACGCCTCATAAATCTTTTTCCAATGCCTGGCTATAAATCGAGGATCTCTATCAAAGATGATCGAAGATGGTACCCCATGCAACCTCACAATCTCTTGAATATACAAACAGGCCAACCTCTCAAGAGTAAAATCCATACACATAGGCAAGAAATGTGCGGTCTTGGTCAAGCGATCAACAATCACACAAATAGTGTCGTGCTTTCTTTGGTTCAAAGGCAAACCCATCATGAAATTCATGGTTACCCGATCCCATTTCCATTGAGGAATCTAAATGGGTTAAAGCAGAACTTAAGGAACCTGATGCTCAACCTTAACTTGCTGATAAGCATGCATTTTTGTCACAAATTTTGACACATCTCTCTTCATGCAAGGCCACCAATAAAAGGGACGAAGGTCTTGGTACATCTTGTTACTACATGGATGCATATCAAATGGGCTACGATAAGCCTCTCAAAGAATTTGATCTCGCAAATCCACCAAGGCGGGAACACATAATCGGCCTTTGAAATACAAAACCCCACCATACTGCACCTTAAAACTAGACATCTCGCCTCGTTTGACCATCTCTATCTTTGCCACTAATTCTTCATCTAACAATTTTGTCCTTTAGATATCTTGTACCAAGGTAGGCTCCACACAAAGCTCGGCCAGCAAATCACCATCTTTGATCATCCTCAAACCATCAAACATTGTTCTCAAGTCTCTCATGGACTTCCTACTCAATGCGTCAGCCACCATATTAGCTTTATCGAATGATACTCGATGATACAATCATAATCCTTGAGAAACGTGATACACCTCCTTTCTCTTAAGTTCAACTTTTTTTGGTAAGTAGATATTTTTAACTCTTATGGTTGGTGTAGATGTAACACTTTTCCCCATACAGATAGTGCCTCCAATTCTTCAATTCGAAGATAACTGCTGTTAGCTCCAAATCATGGGTAGGATAGTTTCGCTCATGAGATTTGAGTTGTCTCAAGGCGTAATTCATCACCTTACCATCTTGCATGAGAACGCAACCAAGCCCATTCAACAAAGCATTGCTAAACACCACGTAATCCTTACCCGGTTCAGGTTGCGTTAAAACTAGGGCTTCTGTCAAGAAGGCTTTCAACTGATCAAAACTTTATTGTCTTCTTTCATTCCACTCAAATAGAACTCCCTTTTGCAATAACTTAGTCAAATAGACTGCAATGATCGAGAACACTTTAACAAAATGATGGTAATAAATGGCAAGCCTAAGAAAACTTTGGTGTTTCAAAATATTTCTACGTGGTTTTTATTCTACCATTGCCTAAATCTTCTGTGGGTCGACATGGATTCTATTCGTCACAACAACGTGGCCCAAAATTGCCACCTCATAGAGGAAAAACTTGCACTTACTGAACTTGGCATAAAGTTATCAAACTCTCAAGATTTGAAGGACAACACGAAGGTAATAGTCATGCTCGTCCTTTGAACTTGAGTAAACGAAGATATCATTTACAAATACCACAACAAACTGACTGAGATAGGGCTGAAAAATCTATTTCATCAAATCCACGAAAGCTGCAGGTGCATTGGTAAGCCCAAATGGCATAACCAAAAACTCATAGTGGCCATATTGCGTCCAAAAAGTGGTCTTTTGAACATCTTCTTCCTTGACTTTCAACTGATAATATCATGACCTCAAGTCGATCTTTGAAAACACGCGGGTACCTTTCAACTGATCAAACATGTCATCTATCATGGGTAGAAGATAACGGTTCTTTACTGTCATCTTATTTTGTTGGTGGTAATCAATGCACATCCTTATTGATTCATCATTTTTCTTGACAAACAAGACCAAAGCACCCCAAGGGGAGATGCTTGGTCAGATGAATCCTCTCTCTAACAACTCCTGAATCTAATTCTTTAACTCTCTCAATTTTGTTAGCATCATACGATAAGGGGCAATGAACACTGGTGCTATGCTCGGAATTACCTCAATCTGAAAATCTAACTCACGATCTGGGGTTGACCTAGAAATGCTTCTAGAAATACATCAGTAAACTATCATATAGTCTAAAAGTTCTCTAACATTAGACTCTCAACCCTCGTGTCAACAACGTGAACCAAAAAGGCCTCACAACCTTGTCGAATCATCTTCTGTGCCACCATAGCCGACACGACGTTGGGTAGGCAATGATTTTTTTCACCCTTTATGACCAATCTAGTCCAATCCAAACCTCGAAGCTTAAGGCACTTTGCCCTAAATCTTAAACTCGCATCGTGCTCAAACAACCAATCCATCCCTAAGATAGCGTCAAACACTTGGAACAACAATACCATAAGATCGGCCAGGAAAATCGAGCCTTGAACTTTAATCGGGCACTTCCTAAACACCTTATCCACAAAAACATAATACCCCAAAGGACTACTCATCCAAAATCCAACCTCAAGGTCCTAGACATGAATACCCTACTAATGGGAAATCCCACTACGAATATAGAAATGGGTAAACCCCGAGTCTACTAACGCAATAATAAGAATAGAGAATAAGATAAAGGTACCTGAGATGACGTCGGTAGCCTCGTACTCCTCATGAGCCTTAACAGCATTCTACCTTGCTGATGCCCTAACTGTGGACTAAAATGTGCCTCCACTCTAATGTCCGAACGAATAACTCGCTCTTCCTTTAGCAATACCTCGACCTCTATGGATTATATAGGGAGCTCTCTGAGTCTGAACCTGGGCGGTGTCAACAGTGGTAAGGCAATCCCTTAGAAAGTGGTCTGGTGAACCACAATTATAGCATAACATGACGTACCCATAACACTTTCCATGATGCTTCCGCCCACACTGATCACACATGGGTGCATCAAAACCCCTTGATAAACCTACAGAACTCATCATAGATAAAGATGATGGTGTACTATGACCAATAAACTCTGATATACGATCTGCTCTCGCTCTCTAACTCAATACTCCTATATTCTGATTCCAATGGCCTCTATTTCCCCGAGAACGAGACGATGTATGGTTAAAGTGGGTATGATTCCCTTCACTCGAGCTTTCTTTCCCACCAGCTCAGCTATATGTCATGCCTTGAACTTGCTCGAGAGATTTGGAACTAGTGGCCAAATCTGAAAACACTTTTGGTGGGTCAGCAGTCAAATATGCTTAAATTTTCTTTCTCAACCCTTTTAGAAACCTCTTGCACCTCATCTTTTTCGTAGCCACCAACTCAGGGGCATACTGACTCAGCTGCAGAAACTCATGGTCATATTCAAAAATAGATTGGTTCCCTTGGACTAGGTGAGTGAACCTATCTTTCAAATTATTGATATGATATGGGCTTCACCCACATACTTCCTCTCAAACTCATCTAAGAAATCATCTCATGTGGGTCGGTTAAGGTACCACCCCAACTCTACGGTTTCCCACCACTCCCTAGCATTCTTCTTTAACAGAGAAAAAATACATGTTAACTTGTCTTCAGGTTCCGAATACATCTTTCACATGATCTAGCGAGTGTCATTCAACCACTAATTCACTTTAACTGGATTATCTTGACCCGAACCAAAGAAATTATAGAACCATGATGGTAAACTCTCTCAATCGGGACCTCTTGAGGTGTAGCTAAAGGCCTAGGAATGGCTCTCACAACACGGTGAGGGGCCCAATGTAGGTAGGAGAAGTAGTTGGCCCCTCAACCCCTCTCGTCCTTCGAAATCTCTTTAGCATCGGGGAAGTAATCTTCATCATAACTCCCTTCACGAGATCACCAACTCTCTTCTTGGTTGCGTGCCCTCTTAGGCATGATAGATTTTGCATATAAAAGGAAACAAGGTTACACCATCAAATTTCAACTTAACCAAGCATGGCTTTGACTTATGGGGATGTATTCATTAGGCACCTATTTACGACTCTACTAATACCACGAGGCTTCTTAGAATTGACTAAACTTAGGCTCTGAACCACTAAATATAACATTTAGGCAATAAGCCTAAACTGTTACTTCAAAATTTCAACCTAGTTTAGTCCAAAAAGAGATTCATACCATAAAACTTTCAAATCCAAGTGTTAAAACATTGTTAAACAGTTTAAAACATTTACATAAGGAGCTTTAATTAATTAAAATAATAAAACATTTGCTTCCTTAATAAAATCCTAACATAAGAGTTACAACTTTACATTAGATTCATATGAATACATATCTCAATAAGACCTAAGTGTTGTACTCTGAGCAAACAATGTGTTAAAACCTATGTCGATGGTGCTCCTCCGATGCACGTGCCAACCTAGAAACTTGTGAATGGAAACATCGATTCTGAATGCTGAGCTAACAAAGCTCAGTGGGTACACTACTACTCTACTATGCTTCATGCAAATCATAAATATAAGCATGTATTTAGAAATGATGACAAGGCATAAGGATCACACAAGCATCCAACATCCAATTAGAAATATTTAGCAATCAATACATAAACCTGGAGTAAAGCCTGGGACACAAAACATCCGGATGCAATCACTCAGAGGGTGTCCTGGGGACACAAAGCATCGAGACTCCACACCTCATACTCAGAATTACTCCTCGAGTATCTTCGAACAAGGCCTAGGGACACAAAGCATCAAGAATCCTTCATTCGGCTCTTACCATTGTGTTGCAACACGTTACCTGGGTATCCAAATCCCACCAAACAAGTGCCCTCATGGCATGCAATAACATCCACAAAAAAATACAACCCTATGGTTGCTATATCATCCAAGCACTCAAGCAATTTACCAAGTTTATTACACATTATGGTTGCATAAGAGGTTTTTTTCTCGGTTTCTCAGTTTTACAATTCATTTTACCACCTTAGAAACCCATTGGGCTATAGTCCTTAAATTATCGGCCTCTCAAACTCAAAATCAAAGTTTTCAGGCAGAATGCCTAGTGGGCACCGATACCTATCCCGTGTATCGATACGCCAGAACACCAACACTGGGTATCGATACGGGTTGACCCGTACCAGTATAGAATTTGCTCTCTAGAATCTTAAGGGCTAGAGGGTACCAATACGACCTCACATATGTCGGTACCAATTTTGGTCACTGACATCCCAATAACCTAAGGGCGTTGGGAGAAACCGATATAGGACGGCTCGTACCGGTACACCTTTGAATCTCATACCAATACAAATTAAAGCATGTACCGATACGCCCTTCATAAAACCCAGGTGTTCATTGTTGTTTACAAAGGGTACCGATACATGTTCATCTTGTACCGATACTCGAGCCTAGAACTTTGAGTCTGCAGCTCGAAAAATCATATCAAGGGTCTCAAAATGACCCTTAAACACCTCCAAATAAATCATACATATTATGAGAGTGGTTTTAGGTGGTTTCCTACAGGTTTTACACATCTTTAACATCAAATCCAGATTTTACCATATGCAAGGCTTGGACAACCAAGAACACCAAAATCATCAAATAGCATACAAGACATCATTTTTATGATGTCCATGAAGACAAAGGAGTTAGAGGTGTTCTAACCTTACTCCTACAGCTGAGAAAGAAGCTCCTAGCCCAACCTCAAGCCTTCCTCTTCTCTTGAGCCTTGGAAGCTTCCCCAACCTCTTTCACTACAAGGAGGTATTGCAAAACAAGTTACAACATTGATAGAAAGTTAAGGAACAAAAAAGGAAAAGCTTAACAGCAATGAACGAAGCTAAATCTTCAATTCCCATTCTTCCTCTTCAAGCCCCACCAAAACCCATTTTCTCCAAACTTCGCCATTTTCATTCTTTTTTTACCTTGATAGATAGATCCGTGGATAACGAGAAACTTCCCCTCTATCACAAATCCGAGATTCACACAATAGAAGGTAAAGATTACACATTTTGTTGGTTTCTTGGGGAGGAGATGAGGAAGGGGATAAGGGGGTGCAAAAGGGGGCAAGGTGAGATCATCTCCCTCAAAACTCTACGGAGAGAATTAAGAGGGAGCAACCTTCCACCTTTCAAAAGTAGAAAATTACTCTTTTGCTCCTCTATCCCTCCTCCAACACATAACCAAGCCCAAACTCAAGCCCAACAACAAGAAAATGGCCCAAAGATGCCTATTTGAGCCACTCACGGCCCAACATCATGGCCCACTCAACGAGACTCAAGCTCTGTGTATCCGAACCACAGATTCTGAAATCTGGGTCATTACACTTTTGTACCCAATTAAACCCTAGTACTCCAAAATTTCATCAATTTACTCCTTTTAGCAAAGTTGACTGTTAAATCTAACAGTTTTTTTGGACCAGTTGATGCAATGTGTCGTGTTACAGTGTTGTCGCTTGACATTTTTAGATTTTTTATTTCTTTAATGGTTCTAAAAATAAAAATAAAAACTTATAAAAATTATAAAAAATAATTTTCTAAAAAATCTATAAATGTAACGTGATAGAAATGTAGTGTCATGTGACGGCAATACCTTGAGAAAAAATCGTCAAAGATAAATGGTCAAAATTTGTCAAAATATTTAATTGATTCAATTTATTGGTTCGAGAGCTTAATTAAGTGGAAAAAAATCAAAGGCTTAATTATTTGTTTTCAAAAATTTAAGAGCTTCAAGCATCCTAAAGCCCATTTTCAAAAACAAAATTGAAAGCATGCCAAGTAAGGAGATAGATAATGGAACCAAATGCATTAATCAAAATCATTTGAATTTTTATGTAAAAAAATTATAGATGGAGTTAATATTTTAGATAATATTTACAAACCCAATTCTTCTTAATTCAAAGGAATTGCTAAAAAAAACCTTCTTGTAGCCAAAATTAATAGGCTTAAATGAAAAATAGGTGCCCAAAGTATACCATTTTTAAACTTTAAGTGCCTAAAGTATTTTTTTGTAAAAATAGGTGCCTAAAGTTTCAAAAGTTATAATTTTAGGTGCCCCAGGTTAACTTTTCATTATTTTTTTAAATGTATTTTTTACTTTATTTTATTTTTAATTTATGTTATTTTTTAAACTTATTTAAAAAATCCCTAAATTTCTAAAATTCACGAAATTGCCCCTAAATTCGAAATCCCTAACTCACCAAAACTCAAATCATGATTTGAGTGGATTTCGCCGCCGACCACATCCTTCGCCGGACCACCACGGTCGTTTACCCTATCATCCCATCACTAGAAAATGGACCGAAGTCGTGCAAAACGCCGAACGAAGGCTGAAACATTCAAAATTTCATTCGAACGATTTGCGACAAGCGGCGGCTGTACGACGACAATTGGTGCATGGGTGTTTGGGAGAGGGGGGACGCTCTGTCGCCAGAATCGTGGCCAATGGTGGCGGGAGTGGCCGGATTGAGGGATTTAGGTATTTCGGGATTTAGGTATTTGGGGCTTTTTTGGAATTTTAGAAATTTGGGGGCTTTTTTGAAAATTTCAGTTTTTTTATTTTTTTTAAAAAATAATTAAAAAAAAAAAACAAAACTTGCCACGTGTCACATTATAATTGGCTACCAAGATTTTTTAACGGCAGTTAACCCCGATGCATCTAAAATTATAACTTTGAAAATTTTAGGCACCTATTTTTACAAAAAAATACTTTAGGCACCTAAAGTTCAAAAATAGTATACTTTGGGCACGTATTTTTGATTTAAGCCAAATTAATAATAAGTCCTTTTTTTACATTACCACCAATTGTATATGGCTTTTTGTTTTTATTCATTGTTAATAAACGGAATAATAAAAAATTCTATTAATCAGTTTTTTGCTCTTCTTTACTCCATAGTTTTATTGAATAGAAAGAGCTACACTTTTGCCACTATATTTTTGAAAATAAATGTTTAAATGTCCTTCAAAAGTGCATCCAATATATCAGTAAGTGAAGAAAATTTCAATTCATATCATCAAGTTGTTCATTAACATGTACACTCCTGTTTTTTAGGAAGAAAAACTCAGAGAAGGCTATATTACGGCATATCATCAAGCCAACTATATGATCAAAACTGTTACATAATAATATGACATCTAAACGTAATATATCCTGATTAAATCATTTCATGATTATCTCACGTATACATGACTGGAATATGTTGCTGAGAACACGTTATACTTCGCCTGCGCTATGCTCACTCCGGACAAGATCTACCAACAGTTGAAACAAATTCGATATGTATTTCCCAAAGGATTCCCTCCCCAAACCACTCAATGCCTTCAGTTCTGACACAAGTAATGGACTTCTAGCTGCCAATTCTTCCTTCTTGGCAAAACCTAATGGAAGAATCCAATGGGTCACCCGCGCACTGTGGTTCTCAGTGGTACAGTTAAGGTATATTTGCAATATCTTTTCACACACTGCTACAAGTAGTGATTCTAGATTCATCTCTTTGGAAATGCATGGATTATTTTCGACTAAATCTTGGACGAAATTCAGGTAATTTTGATATGCCTCGTTCTCAAAGTCAAGCAGGGGAGGTTCAGCCAGCTCCAAGATTGAGCACGCTATCGGTATTTTCTGCTGCATTGTTGTCTCAGAGTTGAGTTGCAGAGCATGTGATGAAATGGAAGAAAATATCTCAACAACGATATTGATATTTGCAGCTGACAAGATTTGCATGTGTGTTTTGTACATATCAGTTACAACCTGAAATGACGAAAACCCAAACAAATATGATTACATGTCACGTGTTTCTACAGAATTTTAAGGAATCATTATTAGCATGCAAGAAAATAGCGTGTAGCGGGAGAACCTGTAAAATGAGTTGCTGGATGGAAATATGACTTCATTCTCGAAACCACATAAGCCACAACTTGGAGGTTATCATCCTCAAGATCATCATTGGTTAGTCCATGATCAGAACTTAGTTTCAGAATTCGAATAGGATTGAGAATTGTGAGGCACCTTGATGTCATCCATTGTTCTCAAAAGCTTCCTAAACCCAGGCAAAGTTGAAGTGGCTGCTTCTTTTAAAGATATAAATATTTCTCGCCACTCATCTTCTGAAAATCTGCTACCCAACTCTCCCCTCAAACGACATGTCGCGGAAGCCCCAATGCTTGCAGAACCCTGTATTGAACTTCCTAAGTATCCTGTCAGTATGTATACCACATCTGATAGTTGGGGCCTTGATACGTCATAAAAACTAATAAATAAAGCTACTAGACACTGAGATGCCACGGTAGAAGTTTCAGTATCCCATGTACTTCCATCACGATGAGGAGATTCAGCAGTTGCTGAATCCTGCTCAGTTTTTACAGCCTTATCTCTCTTTTCACACACACCATCAAATATGGGGAGAACAACAGAACTAAAAACACCAAGCCAGAATGTTTGTGAGAAAAGATGACCATGATCATTCAGGATGTTGAAAAGCACTTCCAACCAATTCTTTCGGATGGCTAATCTTGAATCAGATGTTAGTTTTGATAAACCTGAAACATAACAAAATTCTCTTAACTTCAAAATCAAAGACACTTATTTTCTGCAATGTCAAAAAGTAAGGTTGATAGGCAATCATGTTTGCTTTCAGAGAGAACGGTTTAGACAAAGCAGGTAGTGAATTGTCTTTGGCATTTAACATGGTAAACAAGAGTCTAACCTGAACTCGGAGTAGTTTAATGAATTTAACAATTGGAAAATAGATCCTGGTCAATGATTTAAACAACAAAAATGGGTATCTCTATTCTCTGACATTGGACTTAAAGAGTGTGCCAACATGTTGAACTACTAGCTATAAGGGTAAGCTACCCATCAATCAAAAAATGATGTGAACCATATAATCAGCTTAGTTTTGATTGCTAAGGATTTGATCATACAAACAGCCTATAATGCACTTTCATATTACATAACAATGTAACAAGGTTAGAGGATTTGCAAGGGAACTAAATTAACCGGTTACCTGTTAGCAGAGGGCCCCAATACGATCCAGGATCATCAACATCAGTGAAACTTTGCACATCTGAGTCATCCTTTTTTACAATAGAAACAGATGAACCATCATCCAACCTCTTACCAGTGCAAACAAGTCCTCCCTCAGCAAGTTTGAAAGCACAGAACCGGAGAAATGCAATAGCATTAAGGCTAACATCGCTGTTAAACCTGCTATTTGTGAACTTGATTAGGCATCTTACACAATCAGTAAATGTAGCGCCCTCTGTCTCAGTTATATGAGGAAAGTATTCTCGCACTATTTTTTCCATCGTCTCAAAAGCAAGCAAGACAATATTCGTATGCTCATCCGCTGCAGCTGCTGTGAACACCTACAAAAACAGAATTCTGAGAAAAAGAAAATATCGGAGCTGCATGATAATAGAAATCTTACCTGAGCCAGTAACATACCATAAAAACACTTTTCCATCCAGATTTCACATTACTGACACGGCTGAGGACCATTTGAGAAATGCACCGAACTATTAATTCCCTTATTTCTGCAGAGTTGCTTTTCTGCATAACAATCACAAATGGCCTCAAAATTTCATTCTGGAAATTGTAATTTGTGAGCTCCTCACGTTCTAAGAATTTCATAGCAAGTTGCCGCAATGAATCCATCACAAAACTTGCTACAGATAAATTTTCAGACAATCCAACCGAAACGAAGAAATCGGAGAGAACATTCCACATGCGACTCCAAACTAATCTGATGCGATTCATATTGTAACGCCTGCAATAGGACATTGCAGAATAAGGAATCTTCATAGGTAGACAACAGAGGGAGGTAGATGTTCCAGAGAGAGCAAGGGCAATTTTATCTTAAGGTAAACAATTGAGATTCTGATGGAACTAGCATTATACGAAATTTTCTATAAGAAATAGGCAAGAATCTTACGCAATTTCAACTAGCTTAGTGAGGCCAAAAACCCTAGGATCTGTTGGAGACTGCAACTCTGATATAGAAACTTTGCAAAGGGCTTTCACAAATGCCACTATTGCTTCACTGTTTAACCTCTGGCTATTTGCAAAAACATGGTTCAACTAGAAATTCCCAATCTGGTGCTCAAGTTAACTCTTAAGTTCTTTTTGGCTGATAATTAATTCCTATATTGATCTGTTTGCTGCAAATTTTGCAAAAGGCTTCAAAAGTGCAATATAATTAATTTAAAAAATGAGAAATCAAAATGAAAATAATGAGATAAAAAGCTAAAGGATGCTCTGAGAACATTGACCAATAACAGATTCTTGAGTTACTTTTTAGGTTGACCAACTTCAGTTTTGCAGAACTTGAGAAACGTGCATCAAATTCATACAGGATTTCACATATGATATAGTTGGACCCTTCTATATAAAACTTGACACGGTGCTCAAACTTTAGGACATGGAATTGGCACTGACTTCTAATATTTGTACAAACAATTATTAGTAAAAATATACCTTTCAGATATGCTTGCTGAAAATTGACAAGATAAACAAACTTGAGGACATAGAACCGGCATTCATTTCAAACACTAGTACAAACAATTATTAGGGGAAAAAATACCTTTCAAATATGTTTGATGAATCCACATCGCAGTCATAGTTCACAAATATATCAATGATAATCTGTGGATCGCCAACAATCTTTTCCAACAGATTAAGGACTGTCGTTTTCTGTACAAAACTTGGCTGGAGAACATTCTCGAGAACTCGGAGAATTAGCATGGGAAAGAATATTCCAATTTCAGCTTTCAACCCCGATCTGTATTTTGTTAACAGGCTCATAAAGATGGAACACAAGAGCTGGAAAATTGACATCACTGACAGCACTGTTTTTTAACAATGATAAGCAGTGATACTGCTTAATTGCGTTAAGAAACCTGTATGACGTATCAAGCATATAAGAACACTAGGATAAATGTAAAATAAGACCATACAAGAAAGCAAGCACATTATATATCAGTAGTAGTACTAGTACATAACATGCAAAACTTGCAAGATAAACAATAAATAGTACACACACATATATATAAAGAACTGATAATGGTTTTAGATCATTTTTCATTTTTTGTGTGTGCATATATATGTGTGTGTGTGCATGTATAAAGGACCTAACTAACAGACAATTCTTCGATAATTCATGAAAATTGCACTACCCAGTATAAGCCCTTGAGAAGAAAGGGCTCATTTGGTGTCGTGTGACACAGAATAGGTAGAGGGTAAATGAGTCTTGGAAATAGCTGTGTGACACAAATTCACTAGATTTTTCTTATGTTTATATTTGGAGGATGAAGACCCCATATAATGTCCATGTTGAATTGTTGGATGTGTCCCGCCAGAGTTTAGGAATGATAAACCTAAATATATTCTCATTTACTATTAATATGATATCCACGTCTTAATAAGATTAGCAAACATAAAGCTAAATGTTCACTGCCATTTTTGAGTTCTCAACACAACAATCATAGTATTATGCCAACAACCATCAGAAAAGTTCTGATAACTATCAAAGATAAAGCCCAAACTAAATGCAGCAACCATAACAACTAATTATATAAGATAATATGTCGATTTTTCAAGGAAATAAAAGATCAGAATCCTACGTGAACATAGTATGATGACTTGCCTCTCATTTGTGCGCCAAATTAAACCCCCATTATCCATAATAACCTTGAGGAGTTCCAAAGACACTATTTTCCCTCTTAAAAGGATCCCATCGTCAGGATTTCCCTGTGAAGAAAACTTCATGGATAACTTGCACAAATTTTTAAAAACATGAAACTCATCCTCCCTAATTTTACTAATATCTCCACTGGAACTCAATTCCACCCCTTCCTTCATCTCTTCCTCACCAACTCCGTCCTTCTCCCCATTGGACACCTTAGACTCGTCATTTCGCAACTCTGGAACCGTACTAGGTTGTGAAAACTTCAAATCTGGTACCCCTTCACTAGCAGTCACAGCCTCGGTAATAAGATCCTGACAATAAAAAATTGAACCCCTTCATTCAAATTCTTATCAGCGAACTCTAAAAGCTCACTAACCGAAACTGTTTTAATAGAAACATCCATGGAATCCTCTTCTGCTCGGGCGAACACAATGAGCATAATCTGAGCTAGAACGGACTTAGCACAGATCTGATTGGTTCCGTTTAAACCATTTAAATATAAATTATAGCAAGTTCTAATAACTATAAGCAAGCAATCACCACGGACCAAAACACAAGGGCATCGAACGGCGGAGAGTAAAACCCGAAGCACGGCAAGCTCTACCGATTCCTCGCCAATGCCACCGACTTTGCAAACACTTTCGACAATTTTGTAGAGGACCGAATTGGGGAGGTTGCTGTCAATCTCGCCGCGAACGACGCCGAGAGAGAATAACTTGAAGACGGATTCAAGGGCGGACTCGGCGAGTTTGGCGTAATTGGAGTCGAGAGCGAGGAAGATGGGATTGAGGACAAAGTCGGCGTCGGAATCGGAGAGACCGAGTAGTGGAGAAGAGGGATCGGATAAGGCGGTATCGGAGAGGGTCTCGAGCTTTTCGAGGGCGGATTTGCATGAGGAAACAATGTGAGAGTGTTTCCGCCAAGCAGCGTTTTTGATGATCTTGTCGAGAGATGGGCCCAGCACGCGGCCGCACAGCGAAGGACCACCGAGCGTCTGAGGAGCTGACATCAGTGGCGATCGGTTTTCACTTCCAGATCTGTGGAATCTGACCGGAATGTTGGTTGAAATGGGAAGGTTTTAGAAATTGAAATGCGTGAGACAGAAGCAATAGGATTAAAGGCCTTTGTTCGTTATTGTTGGACAAAATGACGGAGTTGGGCGGGTTTATCCTTCGTGCCCTTTTTGTGTTATAATATATTTAGGGTAAACTATATAATTAGTCCTTAAAAAATAAGGCATTTTATTAGTCCCGATTATTATAAAAATTTACAGAAACAATTAGACCACTTTAAAAAACAATAAATTAGTATGTATCCCTTCAAAATGTGGCAGTTAATAAAATTGAAATAATAATAATAAATTTAATCTTCAATTTTTATATTTGTTTTAATTTGACTCTAATTCAAAATAAAAAGTTATTTTTTCTCCTTATCTTGGATCATTGTCCAATACCCTTTACAATTGTCTCTTCTAGTTCTAACTTGGTCAGCATGAGTTTTAATTGAAAGGATTTGGCGACGAGAAGCAACTGTGGTGGATCTTGAAATTGATGGAGGAAATATATCTAGTGGTGGATGTTAGATGTCCGGTAATGGTCATTGGAGAGTCGACATGAGTTTGGGTGTTAAAGAATTTGTTTAGTAGGGATTTGTTGCGGAAGGTTACGGGTGGTTACCGTCATCCATGATTGTGTTTCGACTAATCGATCGTCTCTTCCTTCTTTTCCAATTTTTTTTTGTTTAATTTTTCAAAAAGCTTCTCAAGTAAAAAAAATAACTTATAAAATTCTAATTTTTTTTTACAAAACAACTAAACCAAAATAAAATTATTGTTTCACACAATCAATTGTTCACATTTAATGATAGAAACAAGAAACCAAAGGATGCATTAATTTGACCATAACTCTAAAAATTCATCATAGACATTTATTTTAATTTGGTCCTAACTCTAAAAAATTCACCATCGATATTTCAATATTCTAATCTCTAATTCCCTATTTTCTTCACTTTGTCTTCCTATCATCATCTTCTTCGTCAATCCAAGCTTCATTGAACTTACCTTAGCAACACAACTATAAAAATATAACTTCTCGATTTCAAACACAAAAAAGCTTATAAAACCCAGAAAATATCCTTACAAATCAACTAAACCAAAACAAAATCGTTGCTTCACGCAATCAATTGTTCACATTTAATGATAGAAACACGAAATCAAACGATGCATTAATTGAATTGTTTTGTCAGCTAGTATAAACTCATACAACACATCAAAATGGATGGTCCAAATATGTCATATTTTTATTCAGAATAAAATTTTATTATTGACTTTAAAATTTTGTTTTTTTTAATCATATTTTATTTTTATATTTATAATAATGTTTTCTAATAATTATATTTAATTTTATTTTTGAGTAATTATTTGTTCGCTTCTATTTTGAAAAAACTATATATCAAACACATTCTATTTTTGAAAACAAGTTTTTATTTCTATTAACCACACGTAATTTCTGGCTTTGAAAAGCTGAAAATAAAAATGGTTTTTTAAAATGAAAATAAAAAAATATTTTCTAGAATCAACGGACCTTAGGTTTTCTTTTTATTCTCTGAATTTTTATTTTTTATTCTTATTAGTTTTGATATAAATTGTTTGGGTGATTTAGTTGAGTTTGAGGTTTATTATGTTTGGGTCAGGTTGGATTAAGTTTTAAGAGATAGTTGGGGTCGAATTTAGAATAAAAAATTTGACCCGACCCGTATGTTTTTACTATTATATGTGTTATTCAAT
Organism: Hibiscus mutabilis; assembly: GCA_019671005.1. Lineage (NCBI taxonomy): Eukaryota > Viridiplantae > Streptophyta > Magnoliopsida > Malvales > Malvaceae > Hibiscus > Hibiscus mutabilis. The sequence goes on along the minus strand of CM033750.1, from coordinate 25,200,556 downwards.
ATATTTATAAAATACCACCATATATCATTTAAGTTAAAAAATTTAACCATTTCTCATTGATTTGATGTCGCCTCCTCCAGCCCTCCTAAGTCCTAGCCTTTCATTTCTTTTTTTCTTTTGTTCTTTATTTTCTTCTCTTCTATTCTTTTGTTCTTCATTCTTAACAATTACATGTTATATTCTCTAGTTGTATCCGATATATTTATGCCATTTTCATTTTTTTTATTTTTATGTTATTTTTTTGTTTTTGTTATTGTTTATTTGTGCAAAAAATCAAACCATAATCCTTGCTTTATTTGTTTTTTTTTTTTATAGTTTTATTGGTGTTCTATTGTTCATATAAGCTACGAATGTGAATTGTTTTGGGCATTTTTATTCAAATTTTTAACTTTTGATTTTTGCTTCGGTTCAAGATCAGTTTTTTTTATAAAATTTTGGAGTCGGAATAGAGACAGATTTTTTTATAAAGTTTCGAGTAGGTCGATGAAATTGATCGCATCATTCCCTTCAAGCCTCTAATCAAGCACCCATAGACCTTACAAACTTGACCCGAGACTCAAACCGATTAACCCAACCTGAGACCCAATATCAACCCAAACACCATGACCCGAATTTGATCTGAAATCCAAAATAAATCGAACCGAATTTTAGTTGAACTCAAATGGCCCCGAACCGATTTTCAATCGAATTGAATGGATTCGAACTAATTTTACCCGAACCGAAAGCAACCCGAAGTAAAAAAAAAAGATAATAAAAGAAAAAAAGAAAGATGTGATGTGAACTGTCGTACAAATCACCGAATAGTCAAATATATTTGCTTTATAAAGCCATACAGGGGTGTGAAAAATGACCCAACCTGAAACCTCGACTGAAAATGACTGGTCTTCTATTGACCCGATCTAAAGTCAACTGAACCAACCTGATACAGAATTGAATCACCAAAAACACGGACTAAAATTAAACTAAATCTGAAACTGAACCGAATCAAAATTGAACTGAAAGTGGTCAGACTCAAAATGACTTGAATCGAAACAGACCTTAATGACCTATTTTCCACATCTATGCACCTCTCCAACGTCGTTTCCCTTCAACTGCTATCTCATTGGGCACTCAATTTTGAGCGCTCTAACGTGCCTAAGCACAACCTAACACATCCCCACTTCAACACACTCATCAATGATTGCCTAATCGCAACTTACATCTCAATCCCTAAACTTTTTAAATTATCATGTTTTCTTATTTTATCATTTATACATATTAAAATTCAATATTTTTAATTATTACAGCAAAAAAGGTCGTTAGCGACGTTTTTAGCCCTATAGCGGCATTTTTAAGCGGTGCTAGAAAAAATGCCTCAAGAAGCACCGCTAAATTAAATGCCACAACAATTAGCGGTATTTGTGAATAAAAAGCCGCAAAAGGTCGAGTTATATACTGATGTTTGTTCCTCCAAATGCCGCTAAATACCTTGTCTTTAGTGGCATTTATTCCACCAAATGCCGTTAAATACCTTGTCTTTAGTGGCGTTTGTAAGACCAAACGCCGTTGTATGCCTTGTCTTTAGTGGCGTTTGTTCCTCTAAACGCCGCTATTGACTATGTATCATGTCCTTCACTTCATTACTTAGCTCAACGATCTATACTTGTAATTCACTTCTTTATAAAGTTTCAGTAAGATATAAATAGAGTTGATATGAGATTTAAACATTTAAATCCTATTGTGGTGTTTGTCTAACAAATGCCACAAAAGTACGTATTTGTAGCAGTGTTTGTCTAATAAACGCCACTAAAGTACGTGTCTTTGAGTACAAGCCCCTTTAACCCTGGTACTTGGGTTGGCAACGTTCTTGTTTGGGCCCCCAACACCTCATCATCGGGGTCATCTCGGACTTGTGCCTGTCGATACAATATAGTAATCAGGCTCAGAAAAATTAAAGGACCATGCACACCTTTAGAGGTTGCCCTCCCGATGATCGCTTTGTGGGTCATCTTCCCGATATCAATGTGACGACCGATCATGACGAAGTGTAGCAGCAACATTCTCTTCCCAAAGATCGTTGAATGGTGTTTCGTTGGCATTAAACATGTGTTCATGAAGTGAATCCAAAATTTTGGGTGTAACTTCAACTACAAACTCTTTACCATCTTGGAATTGAGTGACTTCATCGTCCATCGTATTCCAAGAACACAAAGGTCTCAGAGTATCTCATCATATGTTGCAGCGGTGGCAAAACTGTTGTGCTCATCCGCCATGGGTTCAAACCCAAAGTGGGCATTAATGGCTGTGGCCAAGAAGTCCACCACCCTTTCTCGAACGAACGTCGTGTTGTCCTAAGGGTGAATTACATGGGTGTAGAACTGTCTGTCCCTCGAGACATTAATGGAACCCAGGTGTTGAACAAAACCCTCCCAATCATGTGCAGCTATGATGGCAAGGGTGTCGGTGTCGAACTATAGGTGGTTTTTGTCAGAGAAATCTAACCCTTCTTCCAGCGTAAGTTGCCAATATTGGAAAAGAGTGTAGCGCTAATTGGTTTCCTTGTTGTAAAGCATCTAAATGGGTTGAGTTCTTTCGGTGATTAAGTAGGGAATGAACAAGAGGAAGAGGCATGTGCTGTAGACCGGAATGATGATAGAGTTAGTGATGACGACTATGATAGATGGGTTAGAATGGAAGAAATGCGTGAAGAAACACAAGTTATAGGAAGACGATGAGCACAAAGAAGCTTAGGGTTTTGGAAGAAGACGAAAATAGCACAATGTGGTTTTAGAATTTTTTCTCTTTTTTACTTAGGGTTTAATAAGGGCGGATGAGTTATAGGAAGAGAAAAAAGATAGAAATGTTTTTTTGTTAAAAGGTGAAAGGTCAAAAGGTTTTGAAGGGAAAAATAAAATTAATGTAAGGTTTATGGAGATATGGGAAAGTGAAGTTAATGAAGATTAATGGCGTGTGAAAGGGGAAATACATGTGGTGGTTTAGGGTGTTTGAGGAAGCGAAAAAGTAAGAGAAAGAAGGTAAGGTTTTAATGATTAGGGAAAAGGGAATATATTATAATAAATCACACAAATATTCTTTCCCTTTTTTGTCTTTAGCTGCCAAAACCCTTAGATGTTGATATTAAGTCACAGTTCATTAATTAATTGCTTCTTGATGCTTGTCAAATAGTGATGCACTTTAGAGCAAGTATACTCGTCGAATCAAGTAATAATGTGATAAGTAGTGTCGAACCCACGATGATTGGATCAATAACTACGAAATTATTGAACTTAAGAATGCGTTTGCAAGTATTGGATGGTGGCGGTTTATCAAAACTAAAAACAATTAAAGTAAAGATAGCTATGATTAAGACGAACATATGATGTAGCAAATAACGGATTATTATGGAAGTTGGGATTATTGCTAAGGATATATATTTGATTACTTATTTCAATGCTATAACAACTGACAATACATGTCTGCGTAAACCATTAAAAGCTTTATCTACTTGATAAGATTTTCTAAAGAACTTCTGACTCTCTCGATGCCTAGAAGTTAATAATAGTGAAGCTTAGGCAATACATGTTTGCAACCCTAACAACCATACTATTTGTGTAATACCCTTAACGTATATCCGTAGTTCGAATGAACATTAAAGATGTTACAGAGTTATTAAGAAAACTTGGCTTAAAAATATTTTTATACCAAAATTTCCAACCATTTTTCTAAGTCCATGCTTCAATGACAATGCAAAAATACTTTGTAAAATTAAACTTATAAAACAATTCACCTTTAGAAATACTACATGCCTACTAGTCTATCAAATTACGGTAAAGATGTACTTACTGAACTTACTGTAGTAACTTGATCTTTCCCAAGTTTCTGCTCCTCCTCGTTAGACAATTCCATAGAACCTACGTGTGACATAAGACACACGCTAAGTACGAACTTAGTGAGGCAGTTAAACTTATTTATTTTAAACATGAAGTGATGCAGTACAATATGTCATATTTTCTCTATAACATGGCAAGTAGGTTATAATGTTATCGTATCATGTATCGTCTCTATCATGGAAACCATGTACCATATGTCATATGAATCATGTATCATCATTTTCATTTATCATCATTTTCATACAAACCATGTAACATACTGTCATATGAATCATGTATCCAATTGCATAAAATGTTCTCTATCATGGACATATTTTCCTTATGCAATCATTTGCATAGCATATAATCTATCATGATTATGCTTTTATCATGTAATAATCCGCATAACACATGCTCTTTTATGGTTATGCTTTTATCATGCAGTCATTTGCATAATCATAACTTTTTCATTTCATCTTGTTACGATACCGAAGTATCTATTTCATTGCGGCATGACCAGTGCCTGATACAAGATAAGTCTGTTAGGACTCTATAGCCTCTAATTCAATACTGTAGTATCTAAAATTGAGTACGTACTCGAGGATGCTCTTTGCTCCTCATAAAGGACGCTCTTTGCTCCTTATATTCGTACACTTTAGTGCTATCGACACCAAGGTGTCTACTTGTTTCATTTTTAATATTATCACTATTCATGTAATCATAATGCATCATCATTTATGCAAACGATAGTTCGTACCTTGTACTCCGTCGCACTTGCCATGTTGAGTCATGCATCATATCATTTAATAAAATGCAAATGTCTTTCTTAAATTTGGGTCGACTTATCACAAGTCTTCCCTTTTTTAACATAACATGCATATGGTAATGCACTCACCTGGGCCATGTAACAGTTTGCCTCACTAAGTCTTACTCGATCCTTCCCCTCGTGACACCTCAAATCCTCTTTGATTCGTATTCGACTTCATCAATCACATGAATATAAATTCCATTTGTTAGATTCATTTCTAACGATATTTTAATCAAAGTATATAATCATTCAACATAAAATTTCTATACATTTCCTTCCATCCTTATACTGTCCAAAAACTCATTTTGGTCCTTAATAACCTTTTTGAATTTCAAACAATTCTTCCAAGCTTGCTAACTAACATTAGATAAAAAAATGTCTCAATTTTCCAACATTATCTCTTCATTTTGGACTAATATCCTTTTAGTCCTTAAACTTTATAAAAGTGACAATTTAGTCACTACATCACTTTTGTACATTAATTCATGTACAATTTAACTTTCCTACTCATTTCCAACATTTCTAAAATTTTCCTTTAACCTTCAACTTTGTCCAACTTAGTCCTTCAAAATTCTTTTATTTTGAATAGGTCCCTAAATTTTCTTTTCTTGTTATTTTAATCCTTTAACTTTCATAACATGCTTGAAACAACAATTTTATCAAATAATTACTAATTCCAAATCAATCCCCTATTTTTCTTAAATTGCCGAATTGATCCCTAATTTCCAAAATTTTCATTTTGTCCATAACCATCAATTCAGGCTAAATTCACCATAATTCATCAATTCCATTTGCTAGGATAAAATTTTCAATAATTTCCCCTAATTTCTCATCCAATTCGAAATGATCCCTAAAATTCAACTTGGGGAAATTATTTAGCATAACATGAAAATTAAACTTCCAACATCAATTTCACATATCCATTATCATTAATAACATAAATTCACATCAATTTCATAAAATTCAGGTCTTGCCCTCAACTTTAAAACTTTTCGAATTGGTCCTTAAACTTTTAACATAGGGTTTTGCATCCAATCAACAATTCAAACTTACTAAATCATTAATTCATCATCACAAACCCTAAATTAGACTTGAATCCATAAAACCTAATCTTCTCCACAATAACTGAAATGTGTAGGGTTTAAATCCCAACTCAATAACATGATTTTAACTTCATACAAACTTTATTTCAACTTGAATTCAATCATAGAATCATAAAATTTCAAAACCCCCAATTTGATTCATAAACACTAACTTCTTCTCATCTAAAATTCTCATAAATCAAGCATGAAATCCATGAATTATTTACACCAAAAGATAGAGATTGATGAGTATAACAACTTTGTAGTTGAGGAGATTACCTGAAAATCGAGTTTCAGGGCTTGAATCGAGCTTAGAAATTTTCTCCCTCTTTTCCCCAATATTTTCAAAAATTGCAAGATGAAGAAGGCTTCATCTTTTGGCCTTTAATTTTTAATTCCTCCAATTATGCCACTTGTAAATATAAATGAATTTTAAATTCATTTAAATAGTGAAATTACTAAAATGCCCTTTTAATCCAATGGCCAAGATTCAATCTTATCAAAATTCAATGGCTATGATCTAATCCATGTGTAAAAATTCTTCCAAAATTGCCCTTAAATTTTCAAAGTATTTCAAAAATGCCATCCATAGTAAATGTCCAATTTGCCCTTCAACTAGTCTTTATTTACAACAAGTCCTGAAAATTGTCATCCTATTAAAATTGAACCAAATCGGTTCCCATCTAACCGGCCTTGTCCTAAAATATCTTATATTTTTATTTATGGAATTTATTCGATCCAAATATTCAAATTTCACTCAATACGATTTCCAAATTTTCTTCTTTTGAACTTTAAAACTTTATAGCCACTAACATAAGCCTCGTATGAAAAATCTGGGTAACACGAAAGTGTCTCTCTTGAGGGTGAACTATTCATTTATAGGGTTAAAATATACAACTTTTAAAAAATTACACTTTGGTCCCTAAACTTTTCCAAAGTTTATACTTTAGCTATAAAAATTTCAAAATTTCTGTTTTGGTCACAAACTTCAATTCCCATTTAAATTTTCCTCAGATTTTTACCAAACTTTGAAAGTACCCAATCCAGCTCACTTATTCCTTAAATATTATTTTATAACTTTTCCTTGTCTTATGGAACAGACTGAAATTTTAATTCGATCCAATCTCCCGATATTCGTAAAATAGTTCTAGTGTGATTTTACCTTTTCCAAACTATCGAATTTATTCAAAAAATTCCATATTTCCATATTCAGGAAAATGAACACTATCATCTTATAAAGATTTAATTTCCTAAAGTCTTAGACTAAATTTTCCTAACTCGGTCTACTATTTCGATAATTATCTAAAATCTCCATAAAATTTCTCTTAGAATTCCTTTATCGGTAATCCATTCGAATATTCTTTACCTTTACTGAGTTTAAAATATCGATTAGAAACACTTTTATAGGACCTTTCCGAAGGTTACCCATCCTTGTATTTCTCTAGCCTGAGCACGCTTAACAATTTCATTCGATCCAAATTTGGTACCTTTTTCTACATCTTAATTCTTAAAACTGATATCAAGGTACCTATTTCAATCCGATTCACTCTTATACTGAATAAAATTACTTATTTGCGAAATTTACACTTTAGTCTCCAAACTTTTCCAAGTTCACACTTCCACCCCCTAAACTTTCAAAAATTACATTTTAGTCACTAGCCCAAAAATTGGGACATTACAATTTGTTAAGAATTCCCTTTTGGTCATTGAAATCCTAAACTTATGTCTAAGCCGGATTAAGACTAAGTTAACAACTTAGCCCCACTATTCACGTGTGTATAACCTAACTCTCTCGATATTAAGCCACAGATCAATAGTTAAAAGGCCTCTCTCGATAGCTCTTACAATAACTACACATGAAGAACAATGAATAAAATAGATAAAGGGAAAACAACTATAACATTAAAATACAAGTAATCAAAACATAAAATCATGTGAAACAATAATCCTAACTAAAGTATTTAGCTAATGTCTGAGCCTAAAACATCTATAACAAAAGTATGAAGGTACAATTTATCAAGCAAGGAAAAGAGAAAAGCCGAGCGTCCTCAACAAGCTCCCTTCGTGTCGTCCAACTATTGCAGCAGGTCTCCCACTCTGTCGGCCTCTCTCTATGGCGTTTGTCGTGGGGAGATTTATTTAGCTTTCACTCTGATGGTTCTCTGCAAGCTTTAGACTAGGATTGTTATCTATAATCGCCCTCCCCTTAAACTAGCATCCAAGTATCACTTATATAGGCAATGAAACTAGGGTTTAAGAACCTTGAAGTGCGCGAGGCTTCATTAAAGAAGGCCATTGATTTCCTGCTATATTAAATATTTCGTATTAGGAAGAAAGTCCACGTGGGAAAAAATTCATCTCCAACTCTTTTTACCTCGCCAGCTCCAGCCATGCAATCTGCTACTCAGCCACTCTAGCATCCTTCAGTATCCTGTACATGTACAATAATACACCACCTTTCCCATAAAAAGCACCAATATATATAACAATTAAGCTCAGGTGGTGTAACTCCCTATCTACATGTAAACTGTATGAAATCTATCCTAAATGTAACTATATGAGCTTAAAAACATGGAAAAGAGAAGTAAAAAAGGCATACAAAATAGGATAAATATGCACTCATCAAATACCCCAAACTTGAATTATTGCTTGTCCTCAAGCAATTCAAAATGGAAGCAAGAAAAAATAAAAGCAATAAACATCCCATAGTTCCCATGGTTCCACTAAGCTTTGATTACCGGGATTCCAAGTTATGCTGCAGTAGTAGTTCATTCCTCAACTATGTTAATAAGATGCAATGCATTAGAGCTTACAGTTCTGTTCCAAGGATTAATTCTGTTGTAGGTGCAGTGTGTGCTAAGTTACATGCATTTAACACTTAATAGCCTTAGAAAAGCTAAAGAATCGCTCTCTTTTATTACATCTGTATATTCTTTTCTTTTTTTAGCACATTGTTCTACTCTCTTTTTCTTTTTAAGTTCAAAAACTGTATCCTTAGGGCTTTAGCTTGTCACACTTACTCTTCAGGCCTGAAGATAGAGTAGAGCAAATAGCCCATCCTCGAGCCCTATGAGCAGTGTCATCCCGTGAAGAATTTTATTCACTCTTTGCCAGTATTGTCATTTCTACCAGGGAAAGTTAAATAGAGCAAACACAACTCACCTAGTGTACTAAGATAGCAAGATGCATAAAAGAGTGTCCCTCAACAGTTTTGTTTATATTATCAAGTTTTTGATTAATTTTTCAGGGAGTTTTTAAGCCTCTATTTTGCTACATTGAGCATTAAGTTCAATCATTGATTCATTCTTTGGCATTAGAGAGTTGACCTAGAATTTTGTTAAGGTTTCTTAAGTTTTTAGAGTGCATGCAACATGTGTTTTAAGGGCCACAACAGATTCAACACCAAGTTCAAAACACGACAGCTCTTAACACATTGCAAAACATCATCATAGATTAATCATAGGAAATCATGATCAACACTGCAGCAAATTCAGAATCAATGGAATCATAGCAAAGAGAATCTATCAAACATATTAGGCTTTTATGAACTATTTTTCCCTAAATTTAAACCTAATTTATACATAAGATAATACTCCCCCAAACTTGAAAAAGAATTATCCCCAATGCAAAAAGAAAATAAAAATAAATAAATCAAGGAAAAGCAAATATGCAGATGCAATAGGGAAAATTAAACTAAAAAAGAAAAACTAACCCATCGAGTCACTAGAGAGGTGGTTCCTAGATAACAATGTCCTTGCCTTTGTCCTAGGTGGATGTTGGTTTCTTGGAATGGCGGGATAAGGCATTAAAATCAGTATTTGGTCACTGTCTTCGGTAGAAGGTTGGTGCAGAAGTAGGGGTCTCTTCTTGGGTTTCTAGTAAAAGCTTATGGAAGAGGGAATTCTCGACAGTCGTCGTTGTTTGGACAAATTGAAAATATGGTTCCATAAAGCTGATGACAACATCTTGAACGATCTAATGGAGGTCATTGACAAATGTAGCTACAAGTTCAGTAGGCATTCCATAGCCTTTTTTCTTGGACCTGAGAGGGCAGCCAATCGGTATGACGTTCAATGATATCATCTTCCCCTATATATCAACCTTGACATAGGGCGGTGATGAGATTAGGAAAGGGTAAATCATTGTTCTTCCGTGTCGAGGCTACCCTAGCAATTATGGTTTCTAGATGAACTCATACGAATTTATGCCTTAGTTATACAGAATAGAGTGTAAGAGCAGCAGCCGGCAGTAAGAAAAGGTAGATTAATTTATGGTAGAGAGGATATAGTTGTTGATAAAGTACATCCAAAACTTTGACGTCGAGTTAAGTTGTGCTCATCTTACCGTTCTAACAAAATGATCATCGTAGACCTATGTAGTCCCAGGTATGTAGAGGTCTGTTAACAGTAGGTCATATTTTTCAGCTGTTGTGGCGGCGACAAAGACCCTATATGCACTACCAATTGTTGAAAGGTTGTAGCGGCTAGCGATTACCAGGGCTAAGAATGGTAAGCTCTTTCCACCGACATAGCCCATCCCGTTTGGCATGTACCCAATATGAGTATAAAACTTGTGTACCAAATTAACATTAACTTGTCCTGGTTGGCAGACAGAGTCTTCCATCCTTGCGTGGTGATGACCGTTTGGATATCAGTCTCAAACTTGTAACAAATGTTGGGAGTGAAGCCCAGACCCTCCTCCAATATAAGCTCCTATTGTATTATGTGTCTATATCACCGTGTAAGGACATTGTCTAGTCTATATAGGAAGAGATCAAAATCTTCTAACTCCACGAATGTTGTGTCCCTAAAAGATTCTCTACTGGGTTCAAGAGACATCGTGGAAGAAAAGGAAGAAGAAAGACTAGTGTCTCTCTTCATTTGAGGAGGCTATTAATTTTGACGGGTAACCTTGAGTTGTCTAACCATGATGAACATGAAGGCAATAGTGAACTGGTTGGGAGACTAGGCTTTCAGAGGCGTGGATATCTAGGAAATAAAAAGTCTAATAGAGAGCAATGTGTTATTCTTTATGGAGACTGTAGAAGGGTAAAATAGGGAAGGGTGCTTTTGGTAATCATGAAGGGTCACACCAGCCATTGATGCAGAGATATCACTAGATGGTGAAGTCAAGTGATGAGCGGCGTGATGAATAAAGAAAGAACGTATGGCGAGTTATGGGGAATAGGAAGAGGTTCAAGTGATAAATATAGGACAATGAGGGGGATAATCTCTTATGGAGACCTAATATTCTAGCCTATGTTCCACTTGTTTATCAGAGATTTCGTAATTGACTCAACCTCTATTGTCAAATAATAAATCATGAAACCTGATCTCATGTAAGCTCGCCCAAGTTTAGCCAGGTGCTTGATATTTGCCAAAAGAAATATAGTCTTTTAAAGGAAATCCAATTCTATAAAGAAAGAAAATAAAAATTACAAAAAAGAAAATACAAAAAATAGAATTGCCAGAAAGTAAATACAGGAAAATAAAAAGGGATAAAATTTGGATGTATTAAGCATCCAATAATGGAACGGAGTGTTTATCACGATGGACTGATGCTCCTTTGTAAATCTTCAGCCTTTGCAACACCTTGTTGAGATTGGCTAAGCATTGATCCAAAAAGGGCAATGGGTAATGTTCCCATAAAACATCCGAGATTAAGTAAAAGAGTTCATCACGCCATTTGATGATCTCCTTAATGTATATAGTCTTTGAAATTGGATTAAGTCTCCGTTGTGGATCCATTGCACTGCTACCATCATCTGCAAGCGAACTCGCATACATACGCCAATTAGGGAGATACCCTGCAAGTCAGCGGTATTCCAACCATTGCCTTTCTTATGTGAAGATAAGACATGTAAAAGTTCAGTTTCTTGGTTAGATGATAAACTAGCAGATAGAATAGTAGGTAGAGTATTATACTCCCTAAATAATGCATATTTTAGTTTTGGGGGAAGATGTTTAAGATCAAGTACCGGTGGATGCTTAAGTGATGGCTTGGGAGATTTAAACTCAGTATAATCCAATGGTTCAAAAGTCATACTTGGTTGGGTGAGCACAACAATGGACTGTTCAATCTCAACCTTACCTTATTCTTCAGCTTCATGCATGGCCTCATCCAAGTTAGCTTGCTCAGCAGCGCTAAGAATATTGTTGCAACATATCTCGTGCAAACTTCTTTTAATTAGGGATTCTTCAGTGTCCACAAGCTGGCATTCTTCATATTCATTCGTGTACTTGAGTGTGTTGAAGAAGTTAAATATGATCTTTTGGTTGTTCATCTTCATGGTGAATTCACTTTTACAATACTCCTGGTGGCTAAGAATGGTCTTCCCAGGATGATGGGAGCATTCTCATCAACTTCATAATCGAGGATGATAAAGTCTGCCAAGAAAATAAACCTATCCACCTTAACCAAGACATCTTTAACTCTGTCGTCGGGTCAGATTTGAGATCGATCAACCAATTGAAGGTCATCGATGTAGATTTTGCTTTTCCCATCTTTAATCTTTTAAATATAGATTTCAGCATCAATTTACACTTGCACCGAGATCAAATAAAGCACGGCCAGAATAGTTGTGACCTATCGAACATGGAATGGTAAAACTGTTAGGGTCCTTCATCTCATGTGGTAAATCACCCAGCACAACCATACATTCACCTGCAATAGTGACAGTTTCAACTTCACCTACCATTCTCTTCTTTGTTACAATTTCTTTAAGGAACTTAGCATAGATCGACATATGATTAATGGCCTCCAAAAGTGGGACGTTAATGTGCAACTATTTGAGCATATCTAGGAACATTTGTTACTGGGCATCTTGTTTATAAGCTTTTAATTGCTATGGGAATAGAGGTGGTGGTCTGGGCTCATCTTGAGGTTTACTGGATGTAGAAGCATCTTTTGCTTTATCTTCCTTGCCATCAGTAGCAAGGTTACTCACTGTATTAGGCATAATAGGTGGTTCCTTTGGTGTAGGAGCATCGGTGGATAGCTCATTTAGAGTGGAATCTACATGAGAGTCTCCCACAAACTTGTCTTCTGTCGTCAATTGCATGCCACTATAGAGTGTGATGACATAATATTTTGTTGCATTAAAGTCTTTAGTGAATACAATATCACTGGGTAATCCTCATGGTGGTCACACCTTCAATATCTGGGCAATCTGCCCAACTTGTGTTTCCAAACACTGTATGGAGGAAGTGTTGTTTTGCATGATCGATTACTGGTTTTGAAATATCACAACTTGCATTGTGAGCAAATCACTATGGTTCTTCAAATGTGTTGTTTGATCCTACATAATAACTCAAGCAGTTTCCATGAAATTTTAATAAGTATTATCAAAAGAATTAGAATTGGAGTTAGAATCTCCCTGGTTCTACCTTCGAGTCTCTTGTTGGAATCTAGGAGGTTCAATTGTTGCATTTTGTTGTGCACCTGAATTACCCTTGTTATATCCCCAACCAAAATTTGGATGTTGTCGCCACCCTAGGTTGTAGGTGTTGGAGTATGGATTATTGTTATGATTAGTGCTCCCTATGTAGCATCCAGATTCTTATTGCTGAGAACATTCACCTGACTGATGTTCCCCATCATAGTGCTCACATGTGTATTGTACTACCTTGGCCTCATAGACGTTGGAAGTCGGCTGCATGTTCTTGAGCAAGTTCGTGATGGTGAAGAGCTGAGCTATAACGGTCTGAGAGTCATCTAGCTGGAGTGTTCCACTGGCTTTAGGTCTGGGCTTCAATCTCCCCTTGAGAACTGGTAGTCGATGTTGGCTATTTGATCTAATATATCGAAGGCCTCATTAGGTTCTCTGTCTAGCGAAGTCCCATTGGCCGACAAGTCAATCATCATTCTAGTAGGTGCATTAACGCCATTATAGAACGTCAAGATCTATAGCCAATCATGGAATCCAAGGATCAAGCACTTGCGTAGCATGCTTTATATCTATGCCAAGCTTCATACATCAACTCATCATCGTATTGTTGGATTGAGATGATGTCGATCTACTTTTGATTATGCATGTTCGATGGATCATATATGTGCAGAAACTTTTTGCACAAGTCATCCCAAGATGTAATAGATCCTGAGGAGCAAGTCTTGAACCATGCCTTGGCCTGATCTCGTAAGGAATAGGGAAATAATTTGAGTTTCAAAGCGTAATCTGAAATCCCTAGTTGACAAAAGCAATAAAAGAACTTCTAGGAAAACTTGAATGTGTTCTCGAGCATCCTCTCTTGCTGATCCTCCAAATTGTCAAATGTTTTTGAACATAACGGGCTTTAGCTCAAAGTGATGTGTCCCTCGCTCAGGAACAACAATTGGTGGATAAAGATTGTTGATAACCGGCTCAATGTTCATTCTAATGGGCCTTCTAGGTCTGGCAGGTAGTGGATCCTCTAGTCAAATTCGGCCATTATTCAAGGTTGTATCATCAACACCTTGCCCATCAATTGGTGGTATGCCTCAGTTACACTCGTTCTTATGGTCGTCTACTAGATTCTCGTTCACCATATTCTTTTTCTCCTTGTGTAAATTCCTCAAAGTTCTTTTGATATCAGTATTTAACGAAATAATAGGTTCTGAGGTAGACCTTTTGGTCATGCATTGGAAGGTACCTGAGAAACAAAAATTAAATGCAAATAAAAGAAAATCTTAAGTGCAATTACAACGTAATTATCAATTGTCAATCCCCGACAGTGGTGCCAAAAACTTGATACTTGTCGAATAGTGAAGCACTTTAGAGTAAGTATACTCGTCAAATCAAGTAATAAAGTGCTGAGTAGAGTGTCGAACCCATGAGGATTGGATCAATACTACGAAATTATTGAACTTAAGAATGTGTTTGCAAGTATTGGAAGGTGGTAGTTTATCAAAACTAAAAACAATTAAAGTAAAGATAGCTATGATTAAGATGAATAGATGCTACAACAAATAACAAATAATTATGAAAGTTGGGATTATTGCTAATGATATATATTTGATTACTTATTTCAATGCTATACAACTAGCAATACATGTCTGCGTAAACCATTAGAATTTTTATATACTCGATAGGATTTTCTAAAGAACTTCTAACTCTCTCGATGCATAGAAGTTAATAATAGTGAAGCTTAGGTAATACATGTCTACGTGAACCCTAACAACCCTACTATTTGTTAAGAACTCCCTTTTAGTCGTTGAAATCCTAAACTTATGTCTAAGCCGGATTAAGAATAAGTTAACAGCTTATCCCCACTATTCACATGTGTATAACCTAACTCTCTCGATATTAAGCCATAGATCAATAGTTAAAAGGCCTCTCTGGATAGCTCTTACAATAACTATGCATGAAGAACACATAACAAAATAGATAAAGGGAAAATAACTATAACATTAAAATAAAAGAAATCAAAACATAAAATCATGGGAAACAATAATCCCAGCTAAAGTATTTAGCTCATGTATAAGCCTAAAACATCCATAACAAAAGTATTAAGGTATGCCAGTTTATCAACCAAGGAAAAGAAAAGAGCCGAGCATCCTCGACAAGCTCCCTCCGTGCCATCCAACTGTTGCTGCAGGTCTCCCATTCTGTCGGCCTCTCTCGATGGCGTCTGTCCTGAGGAGATTTCTCTGGCTTTTCACTCTGATTGTTTTCCGCAAGCTTTAGACTAGGACTATTGTCCATAATTGCACTCTCCCCTTGAAGTAACATCCATGTCTCCCTTATATAGGCGGTGAAACTAGGGTTTAAGAGCCTTAAAGAACGTGCGGCTTCATTAAAGAAGGCCATTGATTTCTCGCTATATTAAATGTTTTGTATTAGGGAGAAATTCCATGTGGGAAAAGTAAATTCATCTCGAACTCTTTTTGCCTCGTCAACTCCAGCCATGCAATCTGCTACTCAGCCACTCCCGCGTTCCTCCAACATCCTTTAGTATCCTGCACATGCACCACAACGCACAACCTTTCCCATAAAATGCACCAATATATATATAACAATTAAGCTCAAGTGGTGTAACTCCCTATCTACATGCAAACTATATGCAATCTATCCTAAATGCGACTACGTGAGCTTGAAAAACACAAAAGACAAGTAAAAAGGGCATACAAAATAGGATAAATATGCACTCGTCACTTCTCTGATAGTTCTTACAATAACTAAACATTAAGAACAATGAATAGAATAGATAAGAAACAAGTTCTATAACATTAAACGATAATTAAAAAATAGTATCTTGAAAATAATAAACCCAACAAAGAGTATTTAGCTCTTTTTTTGAGCAAATAACATCCAAATAATAAAAGAGTATGTCATGGTAGTTTATCAACTAAGAGACAAAGAGAATTCAAGCATCCTCGAAATCTTTCTTCAAGCCCTCAAATTAGTGCTGCAATGCTCCAACTCCTCAAGCCTCTCTCGGTAGCTTTTTGTCGTTGGAGACTTCTCAAGACCTTCAGCAACTATGGTTCTCCGATTGATGAAGACAAGGGGGTTGTTCGTAGAATCAAGCTTGGGTAAATTGTTGCCTAAGTTGTCTTTATATAGGTGGCAAAGCTAGGGTTGGGAAACCTTAAAGCACATATAATCCTTTAATGAGGGTCTTTCTTTTCCCACTTTTTATTAAGTCCATAAAAGGGAGGGGTCCACACGTGAACGGTCATCAAAGGCCAAAGATTTATCTCCCACATCCACAACAAAGCTACGATGTCGAGTCCATCATGAGAGGTGCTACTCCAATGCTACTTCACTCCACTGCTTTTTGCTTCCTGCATACACACCACTAAAAACATCTACATTCCCCATTAATAGCACCAATATATATATACACTAAGCTCTAGCACCTTAATTTCATAACTACATGCAAACTACTCCTAAATGCAACTATATGTTCTGGAACACATGCAATATGCCAAGAAAAAATGGTCTAAAATATAGGTTTTCTACATATACATCAGTAAAACTCTATTTTTAAGTTCTCGCACTGAAGAAGAGAAAAGATTGATTGTGATGGAACGAGATGATATATAACTAAAGTTATGCTAAAGTAAATAAGAGCTAAATAAACTCAATTAACAAGATAATAAACCAAATATTGATGAGGAGGCAGGGTTATTGGGTATTGCGATGTTGTTGCCGTTCGACTTGCCATTGCAACTTCACTTATTTAGATGCTCGATAGAGTTTTCCTTTATATCTTCTAGTTATGTCTAATAGAAGACCTAGCAGCCAACATGCCATGACAACACATGTCTGCGTGAGCCTTGGGATGTGTTTCACCGATTATACATACTCTTTTTAGTCACCTAAAATTCTTCCTTTTGTCGAAGGAGAATTAGCCTCCATTAACTCTCGAATGATGAAAACTTGTACCCAATAAAGATATTTTTTGAACCTAACTCTCTCGAGTCTAAGTAAAATGGATGAATATCAAGCATTTATGTCTAAACTACTTGAATAGTCAATGAAGAAGATTATATTGGATAAACATCTAAATAAATTAAAGCCAAAGAAAAATCATTTGTTCATGACATCAAAATCCAATAACTCAAGCCAATTTAATTAGTTCATGGTTGGGTGTATAACAACCGACATAACAAACCCAGTCATTGAATCAATTAAAAAAAGAAGATAAAGTAAGACCAAATCAGATCTCCTATGTTGTCTTCTTGCCAAAATTGAGTGGTGCTCTTAGGCCAGGCTTCCATCGATAGCCTAGTGTGATGGGTGCTCAACCTCAATTCTAACAATGGCGGTTGCTCCTCAATAGAGAAGATGAAGCTAGGGTTTCTTCCCCCTTTGGGCCTAAGTTCAAGCAATAATATTCATAAAGGGATACAAATTTCACTACTTTTTTTTCACGTATCATTCATGCACGGGTACTGTTCATGATTAGTGTCAGTACCGATACAAGCATTCTGGTATCGATACTTGGCTACCAAAAATTCAATTTTAAGCCTACAAAGGCTATATTTTGAAGGGTTATCGATACTTATACCCTAGTATTGAATATCACCGAGTGCAGGAGACTAAAAAGCCACGAAAATTCATCTCTAGTTGACTATAATTCATATCCAATGGCTAAACACTCATTTATTGGTATATATACTCATCAAAGACACTTCAAGAAATATGACATAAACATCCAGGAAACCAAGAATCGAGTTTAAATCTTCATTTTTATCTTTATGTTGTATATATTTCTTATTTATGCTTCATTGTATATCTTCCATCCATTCTTTTGTGATCTTACAAATTTGTAACACCTACCTAGAAAATTAAAAGAGAAGTATTCTTTATTTACACAAATTCAATCTTGTAAAAGAGAGTAATTCTAGTGTAGCCTTGAAAAAACTAGAGTGGTTCTATCTTAGCCATTTAAGAGATGGTGTTGTAAAGGTTAAACTTTTTCTTTGAAATATTCAATTCAAGATAGTAAATTGAGAAATCCTTAATGTTGGAAAGCTAAGCTAGTGGATGCAGATTTTGATTGAGAAAGTCAAACCACTCTAAATCGATTGTGCCAAATTGTCTTAATTTTTTTATCAAGCTTCCATAAAATCTCTTAAATCCAATTCTCCCCCTCTTGGTGGTTTTCAGTTGATCTATCGACTCAACACTGAGCATGTTCAAATAATTAAAATAATATATTAGTTGTTACAAAATGGTTATTATACTTTGTCAATGTTATAGAATGGCCATTGAACTATTTAAATGTTACAAAATGGTAAATTCATCATTTAATTGCTAGAAAATGTTCTTTTAACTATTTACTTGTTATGAAATAGTCATTGAACTATTTAATTTTTACAAAATTCTTGGTTATTACATTCTATACTATAAGTTTTTTGTAGTTGATTTCAAGATACTTTGTTTTTTAGAAATATTTCAAACGAAGGAATGAAAGAGTTTTTTTGAAAATGTTTCAAATGAAAGGAATTAAATTTTTTACGTTTACAAGAAACATTTCTCGAAACCCAAAAGTCATTCATTCCTTCATCTGAAATATTTATGGAAACAAACCTCTTGAAATGAACGAAAAAATATACAATATAACATGCAATAATCAATCATTCTGTAATGATTAAATAGTTCAATGGTCATTTTATAATAATTAAATAGTTTAATGATAATTTTATAACGATTAAATAGTGAATTTATCATTATATAACAATTAAATAGTTCGATGACCATTTTGTAACATTTACAAAGTTTAATGATCATTTTGTAACAGTAAACTCGTCCATTAGTTCGTTAACAACATCTTATGACTCAATGTTCATTTTGTAACAAAATCTAAAGTTTAATACATATTTGTAACGTTTGAAAGTCCAGTGATCAAAATGATCATTTTAAAATAATTTAGTTACCATTTGTGAACTTTAACCCATTGGTTAATTAGTAGGGATAGAGTCGGGATCGAATATTAAGATGGGCCAAAATATTGAATTTAAAAACTATAAGGCCTAATTAAGTATTTAATATCAAAATTCAGTGGGCAATGCATAATTTGTCTAATATTTTGTAACACCCTGAAAACCAGCCTAGTCGGAATTAGGTTCCTGTGATCGAAAAATATATATATAAAAAAATTTATATCAAAAAGGTCCAAATATTGTATCGACCCTAACTGGGTCATCAATTTTATCGCATTGGACTCTAATTGAATCAAATTATTGAACTCGGGCCTAATTGAATTCCTAGAAACCTTTTTAGTGACTAAATTGTGAAAATTGAAAGTTTGGGGGAAATAATGTGAAGATTAGAAAGCTGAGGGACCACTCTTGTAATTATCCCAATTTCTTGGGTGATTCACCTCCTTGTTTAGGCAACCCCATGTAATACCCCAATATTTGAGTAGTGGCAAAATTGCAAAGTTTTAAAAGTTGGTGGTTTTAGTTCAATGAATAAATGTAAAAATTCAAAGTTTGGTGACAAAAGTGAAAAGTTGGGAAAAGTATAGGGACCAACAGGGTAATTTTCCCAATAAATATTTTCATGGTAAAATTGAATAGTTTATCCAGTACAAGAATTTTGGTGGGAATCGGATTTTTGGCACGAGAATTGTGTTAAAAGCTATAAAGGGGATAAGTTTCGAAAATTAATTCAGATGATCATTCGAGCTCAGAAAATTATGAAAATTTGATGGGAGTCTTAGACAGACTAAAGAAAGATGGTGTTAAGTTTTGGAATCGTTTTGATTCGATTTGGATTTGATTCTATGCAGTATTGAATCAAATAGGGGATAATTTGAAAATATCAAGGTTCATTAAGGGCATTTTAGTCCTTTTGCCCTTATTTTTTATTTTAAAGTGATTATTATGGATAAAATAATACAAGTGGCTTGACCCTATTGGTTATATCTAATGGGCAATTTGGTCCTTACACTAGTAAGAAAGATTTTTATATTAGAATTAAGCCTTAAAAATGCCATTTGTACACAAATTAAATGAAGAAAAAGTTACCATATTATCTCTTCTTCCTTGTCCAAGCCGAGAGTTCAAGAAAAGGTAAGAGACAATTTTTTTGATTCAATTTTTATTAAGATTGAGTTGGTTTTTGGATTATGATGTGAAATAGAGAATTGATCACCATCAAATTCTCTTTCATTTGGTATAATTTTTGTGGAATTTTCATGTTTATATGTTGAGTTTGGGAGTTAGGGTTTATGAAGGACAAGTTGATATATTGAGTTTTATGGATTGTTTTGATTAAATATGGTTTTGTGATGTTGTTTCAAGCATGAAAATAATGAAATTTCTATGTTTGGTTGTTAGTTGATTTTTGGGAAAATTGAAAAATTAGGAGAAACTCTTGCAAAATTTTTATTTGAAGAGGAAATAATGTTTGAAGATTGAATATGTTGTTTAAAAGTTAAAAACATGATTGAATCAAGTTGGAAAGTTAGGTCAAAGTGACCATTTGTATTCTGCTAAGTGAAGAAATTTGTAGGAAAATTATGGAAAATTTTCCTAAGCTTGGAAATGATGTAAGGATGATTTGTAAGCTTTGGAAAGTCATTTGGACTAATATGGAAGGTTTTGAAGTAATAAGGACTAAGTTGTAAATTTTGGAAAGTTTAAGGACTTAGTTATTAAACTTGTTGTTGAAGTGTATTGTGATGGAAAATCAAGCTTAGTGATTAAAAGGTTGACTATGAGGTTTAGATAGAATTTGTGGACCAAATTGTGATTTCGGCAAATTTAAGGATTAAATGTAAATTTTTAAAGTTTGGGTCCTCAAGTGTAAAGAATGAAGAATGTGAGTTTTAAAGTTAGAAATAATGGTTGGAAGCTTAAAAAGAGTCTTTAGGACTGAAATGAATATTTTGGGAATTTTGAAGAATTATTAGAAATATTCTTCCTAATGTGTATTAATGTTAGTAAGATACTAACATGTATTTTGAATGGTATGTGTTGTTGTAATGTTGTGTAGATTGTAATCGTGATCAGACTCGTGATTTGAATAAAGCAGTTGATAAGGAAAAAGTTCAAGAATAAGGTCAAAGGTGATTGTACAGCTTGCTAAGTTACTAGTGAGGCAAAGGTGAGTGCATTCTACTTACTCTATTTATGAAATGAGAAAGACTGTTGATAAGTCATTCTCGATTATTGAAAGAAAAGGATTTGAATTTTATTAAATGATTTTGAAATGCTTTATGAATGATTTTCGGATATGAACTGCCTAATGCATATTTTTACATATTGAAGTGATTAGCTTGATCTATTGATATTATCGAAAATGAATGAAATGTTCATAGTAGGAAATTATTTGAAAGCCCATTGTATAATTATTGAGAGTCTTGGTATATTGGCATGCCAAAGAGGTGGAGTATATTAATATGATATTACTGTCAAGTACAATAATGAGACAGTGAGCTATGTTCTACGGCTATGACCTATTGGTTAATACCACTGTTAAGTTACGGCAGTGATATAGTGAGTTGTGTTCTACAACAATGACCTATTATTATTATTGATGCCGTTAAGTTACGATAGTGTTTACAGTGTTACATTGACATTAATACATTGGTATTGATACATTGATATCAATACATCGATACATTGTTTTATTAATGGCACAACTAAATAGTTGTTGTCGGGCACATGTGCATACACATCATTGACTCGCATACCATGTATTCTCATCCATATTACATTGGGCTATATTGATATGGAAGGTGAAGTATAATGGATCAAACTGATATAACTTGTATTGTATTATATATGAATATTGAGATTGTTATAGGTTACAAAAAAGGGAATGGTTTTGACAAGTTAGTTTTATGATTTTCAAATCCTTTTTTTATATTTATAATTTTGCACTCTAATTGTTCTTATCATTATTTTACTGTGGATTGTTTTAAATATTTTTACATTGCCTCACTAAGTATATACTTAGCGTGTAATTGTTTCACGCGCAGGTAAAAAGGAAAGTAAGGAGTAAGGAGAAGTTGCAGACTTCATCACATTTTGAGGACTGAGCATCAGTGATCAATATGACATCTTTAATGTTGTCTTTTGATATTTCTAGTTGGCATGTATAATATAAATGTTTTTGGCTGTTTTGATATATATATATATATATAGAAACGAGTTAGATTAATCGTATTTTATTTACTATCTAAATGATTTTTAAATTAGGCAATTTTTAAGCAATTTCATTATTTTAATAGCTACTAAGTAAACTGCCTAGTTGCTGCTTGAATTTAGATTTGAATTGAACTTAGAAAAATCAAGTTTTTAGATTTTACACGATTAGCTAAATGACTAGTTTTAAAAGGTTATGTTTATGTAAAAAACAAGTTTACATTGATTTCATGTATATGGTCAATTGTAAATGCTTAGTGACATCTCTGACCTGTATTCAGCAATAGATACAGGAAGGGAGAGTTACATTTATTGGTATCAGAGCTATAGGTTTAGTCGGTTCTCGGCTGGAATGAAAGTTATTTTTGTTGAAAAATGTGTACATGCCACTAGGATGTCAAAATTAATGATATGATGTTTATATTATTGATGAATGCCGCTCCTTACTAATGTAGTAGTTATGTGATTATAGATTTCTGAATTAAGAGGTTCTAGACGAACGATGGATCAGGAGGTTCCGGAAGAAGCCGATAGTGGCAATAACGAGGTTAATAATAACCCTCTGGCTCAACCGAAACAAGGAAGAGCACCAGCAGAACAGGGAATGCCTGTGCAAGATCAAGGGACTTTTCTTCAGGCTTTGGAAACGGTTTTGACACGTTTTCAGCCACAAGCTCCCCTTGCTCCTCGAATGACAATTGCTAAAGAATTTAAAAGTTTGGGAGTGCCTGAATTTAAAGGAGAAGTAGATGAAGGTCCCGTGGATGCCGACATGTGGCTAAATGATCTAAAGATCATTTTAGAAGGATTTCACTACTCAGAGACGGATAAGTTGGACGGCGTTGCCTCGTTACTTCGAGGTCAAGCCAGATTCTGGTGGACTAATGATATTATGCATGTTCCTCCCGAGCGGGTTACCTGGTAATCAAATATATTGGAGATCAGTTTATCCGGGAGATAAAACAACAATTCCTTGGCCTGAAGCAAGGAAACCAGACCATCTATGAGTACGAGTGTGAGTTTAACAAGTTGAGCTGGTTTGCAGCAGAATTGATCCCTACCGAAAATGATCGATGTGATTATTTTATTGAAGGCCTGAATATGAGACCAAAGGAAATGTTAGTGGCATTGAACCTACCTACTTTTCAAGAGGTGGTGAATCGAGCTAAAGCAATGGAACGTGTCTATTCGGAGGACATGATAGAGCTGACTTCACAATCTAATAAAAGACCAGGAACATCTTTAGCTCCTTTCTCATCAAAGAGGAATAAAGGTGGTTCTTGGTATAAGAATAAATCTGGATCTTCTCGGAAAGGAGGCAATACTGGAGGAACAAGCAGGCTCAGACAGTTAATTCTGGTACTGGTTCATCATTCCAATTCAGAACTCAACCTGTGATGTTTGTGGTAAACGTCATTCAAGCACATGCTGATGGTGACGAGAGCATGATTACATTGTGGAAAGATGGGTCATTTTATTAGAGACTGTCCTCAGAAATTTGGAGAGAAATCTGTACAGACAAAGAGATCTTCTGTAGTTCCACAGAGAGGTAGAGGCAGAGGCAGAACGGGAAGGCCATCCGAGTCTGTTTCACAGTAGGAGATCCGTGCACCAGCCTGAGTCTTTAACATCAGAACAGATAGGGATCGTGATGATCCAGAAGTTGTTACAGGTACATTCTATCTTTATGATAAGCCTATATTTGTTCTGATTAATCATGGTTCTAGGCATTCGTATATTAGTACTAAGTTGATTGAAGAGATGAGCGTACCACTAGAGTCTATCTCCAGTGATATAATAGCAACTAATCCATTAGGTCAGAGTGTAAAAGTGAATCGCATATGCATAAACTGTCCGATAAAGGTGCATGGAATAGAATTTCCAGCAAATTTAATGGAGCTACCTTTCGAAGAATTTGAAATAATTCTGGGAATGGATTGGTTATTTTTTTATCATGCAATGGTATATTGTCATTTGAAACGATTAATATTAAGAGATTCGAAAGGTAATGAATTAATGGTAGTGGGAGAAAGAATAAATCCACTATCTAATGTAATCTCAGTTGTTTCTGCAAAGAAGCTGCTATTAGAGGGTTGTTAAGCCTTCTTAGCTAATGTGGTGGATACTCAAACTTCTGGAACTAAGTTGGAAGATATTTCTACAGTTCGAGAATATCCAGATGTATTTCTGGATAAGTTACCAGGATTACCTCCAGATTGAGAGGTAGAGTTTAAAATAGAGGTATTACCGGGTACTACACCTATATCGATGACTTCGTATAGGATGGCTTCGAGAGAGCTTCGAGAGTTAAAAGCTCAGTTGCAAGAATTGTTGGATCGAAGGTTCATAAGGCCAAGCGTGTCACATTGGGGCACACCAGTGTTATTTGTGAAAAAGAAAGACAGATCGATGCGATTATGCATAGATTACCGTCAGTTGAATAAGGTGACCGTGAAAAATATGTATCCTCTTCCGAGGATTGATGATCTTTTTGATCAGCTAAAAGGTGCAACTGTGTTTTCCAAAATTGATCTTCGATCGGGATATCATCACTTAAAGATTCAGAAAGAATATATTCCAAAGACGGCTTTTCGAACTCGGTATGGACACTATGAGTTTGTAGTGATTCCATTCGGATTGACCAATGCACCAGCAACATTTATGGATCTAGTGAACCATATATTTTAGCCATATTTAGATCAATTTGTGGTAGCATTTATTGATGATATTTTGGTGTATTCAAAGACAAAGGAGGAACATGATGGTCATCTTCGAGTTGTTCTTCAGATCCTCTGAGAAAAGAAACTTTATGCCATGTTATCAAAATGCAAATTTTGGTTATCAAAAGTTACTTTTCTTAGTCATGTAGTTTCAGCAGAGGGGATAAGAGTGGATCCCAAGAAAGTACAAGCTATAGTTGATTGGAAAGCTCTGAAGAATATTTCAGAGGTTCGAAGTTTCCTGGGATTGGCTGGTTATTATCGAATATTTGTAAAGAATTTCTCAATGATAGCCTCTCCGCTAACCAAGTTATTAAGGAAGGGTGTGCCATTTGTGTGGACGGATAAATGCCAAGAATGTTTTGAAACATTGAATAGGATTTTAACTGAAGCTCTGGTATTAGTGCAGCCTGAATTAGGTAAGGATTTCATAGTGTACAATGATGCTTCTCATAATGGATTGGGTTGCGTACTCATGCAGAATGGAAAGGTGTGGCTTATGCTTCTCGACAGCTTAAAACACATGAGAGGAATTATCATACCCATGATTTAGAGTTGGCAGCAGTTGTGTTTGCTTTAAAGATTTGGCATCATTATCTCTATGATGAACGATGCTACATCTATAAAGATCATAAAAGTTTAAAGTAACTGGTGACTCAAAAGGAGTTAAACTTGAGGTAGCAAAGATGGATTGAGCTTTTAAAGGATTATGATGTGGTTATTGACTACCATACAGGGAAAACAAATGTGGTAGCTGATGCCCTCAGTAGAAAGACTTTTGCTGCTTTAAAAGCTATGAATACAAGGCCAGCTTTACAAGAAAATGGTACTTTGATTGCTGAATTGAATATAAGACCTACTTTGGTAGATCGGATAAAAGAGCTTCAGAAAAGAGATATGGAATGTTTTTCTAAAATCAAGCAGGTTGAAAAGAGTGAAACCAAAGATTATGAAATTAAATCTGATGGATGCTTGTACTATCGAGGAAGAATTGTTATTCTTGATAATGAAGAATTGAAGAAAGAACTTCTCTCCGAAGCACATTATAGTCCTTTGACCATGCATCCAGGTAGAAATAAGATGTATCAAGATCTAAAGAGTCGATATTGGTGGTTAGGGATGAAAAGGACTATAACTAAGTTTGTCTCGAAATGTTTAACGTGTCAGCAAGTAAAAGCAGAACATAAGGTACCTTCTGGGTTGTTGCAACCGATTTCCATTCCTCAATGGAAGTGGGAACGGATAACCATGGATTTTGTAAAGGGGTTACCTTTGACTCCAAGCAAAAAGGATTCCATTTGGGTAATTGTTGACAGATTGACCAAGTCCGCACACTTTATCCTGGTGCGAACAGATTACTCTATGGACAAATATGCTGAGTTATATATCAGAGAAATAGTTCGGCTCCATGGAGTACCAGTTTTGATTGTCTCAGATAGAGATCCAAAGTTTACTTCCAGATTTTGGAAATCATTTCATGAAGCTTTGGATACTCGACTTAATTTTAGCACAACTTTTCATCCTCAAACCAACGGTCAATCAGAGAGAATTATTCAGATTTTGGAGGATATGTTAAGAGCATGTGTGATTGAATTCAAAGGATCTTGGGATTTTTTTTTGCCATTAGCTGAATTTGCTTATAATAACAGCTATCAGGCAAGTATCAGAATGGCACCATATGAAACCTTATATGGAAGAAAGTGCAAGACTCATTTGAATTGGTACGAGTTAAAGATCGAGACATAGTTGGTCCTCATATTGTTAGTGAAGCTGAAGGCAAAGTGAAGATTATACAAGATAATCTAAAGATAGCTGCCGATCGACAAAAATCCTATGCAGATCTAAACAGGAAAGAAATTGAGTTTCAAGTGGGAGATAAAATGTTTCTTAAAGTATCACCATATGAGATATTGAAAAGAGTTGGTCATGTGTCTTATCGACTTGTTTTACCTCCAGAAATGGACAAGATTCATAATGTATTTCACGTGTCGATGCTCAGAAAGTATCGATCAGATCTTTCCCATGTCATTGTTCCAGAAGAAACAGAGATTCAACCGAATTTGACATATGAGGAAGAACCGGTCAGAATCTTAGCTCGTGATGTCAAGAAGCTAAGGAACAAGACGATCCCACTTGTAAAGGTTTTTTTGGAGGAATCACAAAGTGGAGGAAGCAACGTGGGAAAGAGAAGAAGTTATGGAAAAGTAGTTTCCTCATCTATTTAAATCAGGTATGTTTTGAAAATTCGAGGACAAATTTTCTTAAGGGGAGAATTGTAATGCCCCAATATTTGAGTAGTGGCTAAATTGCAAAGTTTTAAAAGTTGGTGGTTTTAGTTTAGTGACTAAAATGTAAAAATTCAAAGTTTGGTGACAAAAGTGAAAAGTTGGGAAAAGTATAGGGACCAACAGGGTAATTTTCCCAATAAATATTTTCATGGTAAAAATGAATAGTTTATCCTGGTACAAGAATTTTGGTGGGAATCAGATTTTTGGTACAAGAATTGTGTAAAAAGCTATAAAGGGGATAAGTTTCGGAAATTAATTCGGATGATCACTCGAGCTCAGAAAATTATGAAAATTTGATGGGAGTCTTAGACAGACTAAAAAAAGATGTTGTTAAGTTTTGGAATCGTTTTGATTCGATTTGGATTTGATTCTATGTAGTATTGGATTAAATAGGGGATAATTTGAAAATATCAAGGTTCATTAATGGCATTTTAGTCCTTTTGCCCTTGCTTTTTATTTTAAAGTGATTATTATGGATAAAATAATACAAGTGGCTTGACCCTATTGTTTATATCTAATGGGCAATTTGGTCTTTACACTAGTAAGAAAGATTTTTATATTAGAATTAAGCCTTAAAAATGCCATTTGTACACAAATTAAATGAAGAAAAAGTTATCATTTATCTCTTCTTCCTTGTCCAAGCCGAGAGTTCAAGCAAAGGTAAGAGATAATTTTTTTGATTCAATTTTTATTAAGATTGAGTTGGTTTTTGGATTATGATGTCAAATAGAGAATTGATCACCATCAAATTCTCTTTCATTTGGTATAATTTTTGTGGAAATTTCATGTTTATATGTTGAGTTTGGGAGTTAGGGTTTATGAAGGACAAGTTGATATATTGAGTTTTATGGATTGTTTTGATTAAATATGGTGTTGTGATGTTGTTTCAAGCATGAAAATAGTGAAATTTCTATGTTTTGGTTGTTATGTGATTTTTGGGAAAATTGAAAAATTAGGAGAAACTATTGCAAAATTTTTATTTGAAGAGGAAATAATGTTAGAAGCTTGAATATGTTTTTAGAAGTTAAAAACATGCTTGAATCAAGTTGGAAAGTTAGGTCAAAGTGACCATTTGTATTCAGCTAAGTGAAGAAATTTGGGGGAAAATTATGGAAAATTTTCCTAAGCTTGGAAATGATGTAAGGATGATTTTGTAAGCTTTGGAAAGTCATTTGGACTAATATGGAAGGTTGTGAAGTAATAAGGACTAAGTTGTAAATTTTGGAAAGTTTAAGGACTTAGTTGTTATACTTGTTGTTGAAGTGTATTATGATGGAAAATCAAGCTTAGTGATTAAAAGATTGACTATGAAGTTTAGATAGAATTTGGGGACCAAATTGTGATTTCGGCAAATTTAAGGATTAAATGTAAATTTTTAAAGTTTGGGTCCTCAAGTGTAAAGAATGAAGAATGTGAGGTTTAGAGTTGGAAATAATGGTTGGAAGCTTAAAAAGAGTCTTTAGGACTAAAATGAATATTTTGGGAATTTTGAAGAATTATTAGAAATATTCTTCCTAATGTGTATTAATGTTAGTAAGATACTAACATGTATTTTGAATGGTATGTGTTGTTGTAATGTTGTGTAGATCGTAATCGTGATCAGACTCGTGATTTGAATAAAGCAGTTGATAAGGAAAAAGTTCAAGAATAAGGTCGAAGGTGATTGTACAGCTTGCTAAATTACTAGTGAGGCAAAGGTGAGTGCATTCTACTCACTCTATTTATGAAATGAGAAAGACTATTGATAAGTCATTCTCGATTATTGAAAAAATGGATTTGAATTTTATTAAATGATTTTGAAATGCTTTATGAATTATTTTTGGGTATGAATTGCAGAATGCATATTTTTACATATTGAAGTGATTAGCTTGATCCATTGATATTATCGAAAATGAATGAAATGTTCATAGTAGTAAATTACTTGAAAGCCCATTGTATAATTATTGAGAGTCTTGGTATATTGGCATGCCAAAGAGGTAGAGTATATTAATATGATATTACTGTCATGTACAGTAATGAGACAATGAGTTGTGTTCTACGGCTATGACCTATTGGTTAATACTGCTGTTAAGTTACGAAATTGATATAGTGAGTTGTGTTTTACAATAATGACCTATTATTATTGATGTCGTTAAGTTACAATAGTGTTTACAATGTTACACTAACATTGATACATTGGTATTGATACATTGATATCAATACACCGATACATTGATACATTGTTTTATTAATGGCACAACTAAATAGTTGTTGTCGGGCACATGTGCATACTCATCATTGACTCGCATACCATGTATTCTCATCCATATTACATTGTGCTATATTGATATGGAAAGTGAAATATAAAGGATCAAATTGATATAACATGTATTGTATTATATATGAATATTGAGATTGTTACAAGTTACGAAAAAGGGAATGGTTTTGACAAGTTAGTTTTATGATTTTCAAATCCTTTTTTATATTTATAATTTTGCACTCTAATTGTTCTTATCATTATTTTACTATGGAATGTTTTAAATATTTTTACATTGCCTCATTAAGTATATACTTAGCGTGTAATTGTTTCACACGTAGGTAAGAAGGAAAGTAAGGAGTAAGGAGCAGCTGCAGACTTCATCTCATTTTGAGGACTGAGCATCAGTGATCAGTATGACATCTTTAATGTTTTCTTTTGATATTTCTAGTTGGCATGTATAATAAAAATGTTTTTGGCTGCTTTGGTATATATATATTTAGAAACGAGTTAGATTAATCGTATTTTATTTACTATCTGAATGATTTTTAAATTAGGCAGTTTTAAGCAGTTTTATTATTTTAATAGCTACTAAATAAACTGCCTAGTTGCTACTTGAATTTAGATTTGAATTGAACTTAGAAAAGTTAAGTTTTTAAAATTTACGCGATTAGCTAAATGACTAGTTTTAAAAGGTTATATTTATGTGAAAAAAACAAGTTTACATTGATTTCAGGTATATGGTCAATTGTAAATGCTTAGTGACATCTCTGACTTGTATTCAGCAATGGATACAGGAAGGGGGTGTTACACCCTTCGTGAATTCCTTGTGAAATTGAAAAAAAAGATGATAGTTATTATTACTATCCAATATTGGAAAATGGATATTGTTTTATATAGTTACCTAACCTTGGAGGAAAGCCTATCATTGTTTGAGTGTGTGGTGGATAAAGTAATTAAATAAGATTAGCTTTGGCTAAGGGAAATCTTTGGATAGAAATAAGCATACTTGGAGAGTTTGGAAACATTTACGTAGCAATCACCGAAACCTTCTTGCTGTCTATCCTTTACTTTTCTTAAGAACAAGCAAACACCTCCATTGTTGTCTACAACCTAAACTCAAGCAAGCACCTCCCTTGAATCCTCAAGCTTTCCTTGATTTCTAAACATCGTTTGATAGCTCTTGTCTTGTTGAGTAAAAGCCCCCAAACAATTTAAAGAGCCCATGGAAGATTGAAGTTTGATTTTGAATTGAAGTTAAGGAGCTTAAGGCTAAATCTTTGTTCTTCAATCTTAAAATCCATGTGAAGCTTTTGTAATCAGCTATTGTAAGTATGAATATTGATTTCAAACTATAGCTTTGATCCTAAGATCTTTCCTTTTGTTCACCTAGCTTGGGAGTTGGAGGAGGAAGGTTCGTCATCCCCTTCAAAAGATAGGAATAAAGGAATAGTAATCTGAGAGCTGTAGAAGCTTCAGAGTTCAAGGTGAGTGTCGTCAGAGTCTCGGGATTAGGCTAGGTGCCTATCCGGAATCATTTTTTATTGCTTATTGTATTATTAACCATTGCATTTAAGATGTTGCATAAACCCAATTGAGAGCCCTATCGGTAAGTATGGGTAAGTATTGCATTGAATCTGTTTCCGTAGCATCATTATTGTTGTCATCGAAACCATTGAAGCATTGTCATATTGAATTATTGAGCATTGGATATTGACTATTGCATATTGCTATTAGAACTTTGAAATATGCTTATTGTTATTGAAGCATTGAATATTGCATTGAAATATTGATACGCTCTACCGTCATTGAAATATTGATATTGAACATGGCTATTGATCCATTACCTTGGAGCTATTGTTATTGAACTACCATATTGAACTATTGATTATTGGACCTTGGATTTGAGAATATTGGATACAATTGGCATGCCATAGAATTCATGAGCTTATTGGTACGGGATGGGCTACGACCTTTATATTGGTGAGGCAGAGGGTATATGACTAGACCACTATTGATTTTGGTGCAGAGGAGGAATTTGTGTATCCATATACCAGAAATCGATCCAAGGAAACTTATTGAACATATTGCTATTAAATGTTGTTATTGGCTACGGTTGTCGATTATGATTATTGCTGTTTAATCATGGCTAAATTGCCATTGAATTATATGTTATTGATTTATTGCCATTGTTATCATTGAAGTATGCTAGATTGCATACCATGTTTATTTATTATTAATGACCAACTCAGTAGGCAAAGTATGCCTAATGCATTCATCTTCCATGCATTTCAGGTTAAGAAGTTTAGAGATCGAGATCGGAGCCGGATAAGGTTTTTGGCAAGTCACTACGTTGGTAAAGTAAAGTATATCAACCATCTGAACCCCTAGAATGGTGGCAAAGTAGTTAGCTTAGTCGCTTTTAGTCCTTTTGTTATGTATATATTGCTTGTGGCTTGTATAAGCCTTAAGGGTCCTATATGATTTTTAATGTTTGGATAAAAGGGACTAAATATGCATATTTGGCTTAAAAAGGTGAAATCATAGTAAATGGACTCATATGATCATGACATTTCACATGCTAGTAGATTATGTTGATACTAATTTGCTGGTAAAATCTCATTGCATTTGGACATTGTTTGATAGGCTAAATTGGATTAAAACTAGAACAAATCTGTCATTTTAGTGTAGGGCATATCGATACGGGTGATGGCGTATCAATACGGGTATGCATATTTGGACATAGTCAACATCGGTCAACATAGCATATCGATACGTCAAAGGGCATATCGATACGAAAATTCAACACTAGAATCTGTAATATTAAATGTATCAATACAGTCTTTAGGGCGTATCGAAACGGGTCAACCCGTACCGGTACAGTTCCCTAACCGTACCGATATGAGTATTGTTCATTGGATTCTGATAATTATAAAATATGCACGGCGTATCAATACAGGTAGGTACTGTATCGATACGGGCTCATTGACTCTAAACTATTTTAACGGCCATAACACAGACGTATCGGTACGGCCTCTCAAGTACGGATACCGAGGTAGGTAAATCTATTAAAAGTTAATTGGAACAAGGTTAAAACATTGCATATTGGTCACTGAACATTGTACGGTGTAATTGAAGAGGTAATTGAACTCCGATTAACATGAAAATTTGTATGATCATTGCATATAGGTTAAATTTCATTATAGTAAGATTGATTTCAGAAAAGGGCCTCTAAAATACTGGAATTACAGTTTAGCAAGTAGTTTAAAATTGGTCCTAAATGGATAATCACAGTTTCTTATTGGATTAATTGAACTTGTGGTATCGTTTTGTATTGTTTGTTAAGCATGACAACATTATATTATCGAATATTGATTAAAAATTATTACATTGATCATCGTTGTTGCTCCGGTAATGCCTTCTGACCCGGTTCTCTACCAGGCCGGGAAGGGGGTGTTACATATTTAAACTTATCGGGACCTAAATTATTATTAGACAAAAAAATTCAGACATAGACCCATCTTTCTTTAAATAAACTCTTATTTGATTAAATATTTGTTAAACTTTTATACTTTTCAATTTACATATTTTTTTTTACAAAAACTAAATAATTATTATACCAAAATTTATTAAACATTTAAAATTGGTGACAGGGCCTAGGCCCCTTGCCGTTCAACGAGCTCCATCACTGTTGGTTGGTAGATCTATTTCTCATCAGCCGACCACTTTCAAAGTTATACGTTTTGATTAAAAAAGCAGAGGCAGAAATTGCGTAATTCAAGCTAGAATAATAGTCATCTCCCAGTCACATGGTGTTAAACCAATATTTTAATTTGATATAACAAGGACTATTTTGCAAATTTTTAAGGTATTTGAAATTACTCACTAAAGGACAATCATTCGAACAAACTTAACTTCTTTTGAAGAAAATATTTTGTACAAGTCATATCTTTTAAAGAAAAATATTTTCTAAGTGTTTTGGTACTCAAATAGACTAGTTTGGTCAGTGAGTACTGGTACGACACTATGCATATCGATACGAGCCTTCCTATACTAGAATTCATATAATTCATGTTGGTCTTTAAGTACTAGTACGGGTGTATGTGTGTCGGTACGAGCCCTTCATCACTAGAAAACAAAATTGGAACAGAGTACCAGTACGGGGTTTAAAACATTTGAATGTTTGTCAAATTTTTGGAGCAAAAATTAAATTTAAAAGAACCTAGTATCGGTACGATGATATGCGTACCGATACGCAAGCTTTACAAAATTTCCAAAAATTCCAGTGAGTAACTTAGAGTACCGGTATGATACAGCATGCTAATACCCCTTGTAAAATCGTCACTTCGTACTGATACATAAACACATATATCGATACCTCTTTCTTGTAACGACTATTTCTTCTTTAAGCAAGTACTGATACAGAGATCTTAGTATCGATACCTACACTTGTTAGACAACATTTATTGCGAGAAAATAGAAGCCCAACTGCTCTATTTAATTTCTCAACATCCCAAATGGCTAAAAATTAATGAAGGGGTATAAAGTCAAGTCTCTAAAGCTTCTTAAACAACAAAACAATTATTCTAAAGCATCCAAGCACATATCCAACCATTTGAGAGTTTTTCATTGAAAAATCTTGTACACATGTGAGAGTTTTATTGTAATTCATTTTTCATCGAGTGTTTGGGTTTACTGAGCTGCAAATTGTTCAAACAACCTCCTCTAGAGGATTTTCATAGTTTGCTTCTTTGTATTCAATTTTTAGGAAAAGTGATTACTAGACTTTGGAGTATGAGTCAAGGATTTGTGAGGTTATCTCCTTTAGCCTAAAAGGAAAGACAAATTAGTGAACTTATGAAATCTTTAGTGTGGTAGCTAAGATAGTAGATGTAGACCTTGTTTATAAGGTTTAACCACTATAAATCACTTGTGCAAATTTTCTTTCTTTTTGCAATTTGCTCCCACCAAATTTTTAATTGCCAATTCACCCCCTCTTGGCTATTTCTATCGATTGAATTTGTGAAAAGTGATTTTCTAAATGGTTTTATAAATGAGGAAGTGTATGTTGAACAACCTCTTGGTTTTGAAGATCCAAAATATCCAAACCATGTTTTTAAATTTTCAAAAGCTTTATATGGTTTGAAACAAGCTCCTAGAGCTTGACATGAAAGATTTTGAAATTTTTTTAATCAAAAAAGGTTTTAACAAAGGGAAGTTTGATACTACACCTTTTATTAAAAGAAAAGAAAAAAATATTTGATATTATTTTTGGTTGTACTAATGAATCTCTTGGCCAAAACTTTGCTAAGTTAATGCAAGGTGAATTTTAAATGAGCATGATGGGGGGCTCTCATTTTTCTTGCGACTCCAAGTCAAACAAAAAAAACATGAAATCTTCATCAATCTAGCAAAGTACATTAAAGATATGCTCAAGCCACACCAATGAGCTCTTCTACAAAGCTTGACAAAGATGAATGAGGTAAATGTGTCGATCTTAAGCTTTATAGATCTATGATATGTTCTTTTCTTTATCTTATCGCAAGTAGACCGGTTATTATGTTTAGTGTTTTCTTGTGTGCTATATTTCAATCTAGTCTTAGAGAATCACATTAACAAGCCATTAAGAGAATCTTTAGATACCTTAGAGATACACCTAGTTTAGGTGTTTGGTATCCTAATAACTCATCTTTTAGTTTGCATGCTTATTCGGGTGCATATTATGGGGGTTGTAAGATAGATAAAAGAGTACCTCCAGTACTTTTTAATTCCTAGGAAGCATGCTTATCTCATGGTTCTTTAAGAAAAAATAGCTTTGCGCTATCTACAACCTAGATAGAATATATTTCAAACAGTGGTTGTTGTGCTCAAGTCCTATGGATGAAACAACAACTCTTAGATTATGGAATTGATGTAGGTACCATTCTCATTAAGTGTGACAATACAAGTGCTATTAGTCTCACTAAAAATCGCATCCAACATTCTAACTAAACATATAGAAAT
This sequence comes from Hibiscus mutabilis, assembly GCA_019671005.1. Classification (NCBI taxonomy): domain Eukaryota; kingdom Viridiplantae; phylum Streptophyta; class Magnoliopsida; order Malvales; family Malvaceae; genus Hibiscus; species Hibiscus mutabilis. The sequence goes on along the minus strand of CM033750.1, from coordinate 25,164,990 downwards.
AAGACATCATTTCAATAGAGATCATATCTTAAAAGATGATATAGTTCTAGAATATGTATATACCTTGCATCAAGTAGTTGATATATTTACCAAACCTTTAGATAAAGAACTTTTTTGGACTCTTAGGAGAGAGCTAGGGCTTACAAGCCTTTCTTGAACCTTAGAGCCTTTGGTTGTTCTTAAATCTTGCTTGAATTTGTTTGAAATACATGTTTATGTGATTTAATCCTTGAATGCATCTATTCAAATAGTTAGAGGGAGTATATATCTTTGATTTCCTATTTATGTATGCTCATAACATCATAAACATGCATTTCAATTCAATTAATGTCGAATTTTTGGGTCCTTTATTGCTAAAATTGTCAATTTTGTGCAAAGGGTACCGATACGGGATACCCTGTACTGGTACAAGTTCTTTAGGATGAATCGGTACCGAACAATTAGTATAGGTATGCGGGTTCAGGGATCGGTACAACCCAATCCGTAATGGTACACAGTGTTTCGGTGCGCGATTCTCCATACCGGTATGCATGGTTCAGAGGCTATGTATAAGGCTTTTTTTCTCTTTAGATTTTTCATCCTCTTCAAAACCCCAACCGCAAATAAAATATTTTTTCTTTAAAAAATCTTCAATGTTCCACCGTTTTCACTCAAATTTGTTGGGGTTCAATCACAACATCAAACCCATCATCAAGCTAGTGCAAATCATCTCCATATTCATCCATTCTTCAAGGTAAAAACCCTATTTTTATACTTACTTTGAATTTCCATATATTTGAATATTTTTTAGGTTTGAATTTAATATATTTTGGTTGTATAATTACATAATTTCAAAATTTTTACAAAATCATTTTCAAAACTGAAAATTTTTCATTCGAATATATATATACTCGTATATAAAATTTTACAGATTTAATCTTTTACACTTATATAAATTTTTCCTTGTACATGTATATGATTTTAAACTATAAATTATATATTTTTACATAACCTTGATCATTGGTTGGTAAAATTGGATTGATTTTGATGAATTGCGTACATATTGTTTTGTGATTAAATCTTGCAGGTTTTATTTTTCCTATCCTATTCACCATACCTCCCTGAGCTAAATGTCCTAGAACCGAACCCTCTAGTTCTTCTGGTAATGGTGCTAAACCCAACCTTAGCTCTATGTATGCCAAAAATTTTAAAGATATCGGTGTTCTAAACTAATTTGAAAATTATCAAATGTTTCAAAACTTTATGTCCGTCGTGAGTGAATTGTTGATTTTACCTATATGTGCTCCGATGAGTTTAAGTTCAAATATCTTGATTTAATGAGGCTTTGGAAAATTGTATTTTCTTCAAGTTCCCGACATTATTTACAAAAACTTGTGTGAATCTTTTATGCCAATGCTAGGTGTGCTTTAAACCAACAAAGAACTGAAACCATTGGTCTTGAGTCCTATGTCATGGGAAAGGTTACTTATCTTGATTCTAGGACCTTAGCCAATCACTTAGGTTTAAAGAATGATGGAATAGCTGATGAAACCTCTTTTACCTCCTCTTATAACCCGAGTATCTCTGTTAAAATTTTTGAAGCCTATGAGCATTTCCTTCACCTTCTTATCACGTGGTGGTTTCAACCATCCAGTGGTAAATGGTCTTCCATTCGAGCCGTCAATGATTTTTGGCTCTATTGCTTTCGTGAGGGTTACGTCCTAACCTAGCCTAAATCATCTTTACCAATGAGTTCTATATAGTTAACCATCGTTGCACAAACATCATCAAATCTTTCACATATAGAACTATCTTGAGCCACATCTTTCATAAGCTAGAGGTAGATAGTTCTGATGATCTCGCTTGTACCCTTAAGGAACCATAGATGCTAGATCCCTTCGCAAAGACAAATTCCACTTCATCAATGGTGAATGGGTTCGGGATCCCAATGCTCAAGATAGAGATGATGTGGATGTTGCTCCGGTCGAGGCTCATCTCGCGACTCCAATTGCTCAACCTTCCCTCGATGCTTTCATGACATACCTTGATAGGAAGTTTGAAGCCCTTGACACGAGCTTGGTTATGAGGTTCAATTCTTTGGATACGAGGATGACTACCATAGATAAAAATGTTTCTTCGATCGAGATCTCTCTTGTCGCTTTTCATCATGAATGGCGTACGCAAGTTCATGGTGATGATGAGGATGATGATGATGCATCAACTTAATTGTTTCTTTCATGCATATCATATCATATAGACTTATTTGGTTTTATACACCTTAGTTGATTTTTATTATTTCCTATGACCTTGGATTTTATGTTTATGTTGGTTTTTATGTTTATTTGGACATTGTTGGATTTTTCATATGCTTTGGATTTTATAATATTATGAATATTATATTATATTTTAGAGCTATTTTTGGATCATATATTGTTATTTTTTATTTTTATTTACCTATTGATTTTGATCCAACAAAATGGGGGAGAAGTGTGGTGTGGTGTTAAAATTTTCAAAACCTACGGCCTTTTAGTCCTAAAGATAGGGGAGCGACTTAAAAATCTATTAAAATTTTATTTGGTTTTGTTATATCAAAAAAGGGAGATTATTAAACCAATATTTTGATTTTGATATAACAGAGATTATTTTGCAAATTTTTAAGGTATTTGAAATTACTCACTAAAGGATAATCATTCGACAAACTTAACTTCTTTTGAAGAAAATATTTTGTACAAGTCATATATTTCAAAGAAAAATATTTTCTAAGTGTTTTGTTACTCAAACGTCCAGTTTGGTTAGTGAGTATCGGTACGACACTATGCGTACCAGTACGAGCCTTCCTACACTGGAATTCATATAATTCATGTTGGTCTTCGAGTACTGGTATGGGTGTATGCGTACCGGTACGAGCCTTTCATCACTAGAAAACTAAATTGGAACAGAGTATTGGTACGAGGTTTAAAACATTTGAATGTTTGTCAGATTTTTGGAGTGAAAATATAAATTTGAAAGAACCAAGTACCTATACGATGATACGCGTACTGATATGCAAGCTTTACAAAATTTCCAGAAATTACAATGAGTAACTTTGAGTACCGGTATGTATGTAGCATACCTATACCCCTTATAAAATCATCACTCTGTACCGATACGCAAACCCGCGTATCGGTACACCCTTCATGTAACAACTATATCCTCTTTGAGCAGGTACCAATACGGAGATCCGCGTACCGATACCCACACTTGCCAGACAACATTTATTGCGTGAAAAAAACAACCCAAACGGCTAGAAATCAATGAAGGGGTATAAAATTAAGTCTCCAAAGTTTCTTCAACAACAAGACAACTATTCTAAAGCATCCAAGCAGATATCCAACCTTTTGAGAGGTTTTCATTAAAAAAATCTTGTACACACTTGAGAGTTTTATTTTAATTCATTTTTCATCGAGTGTTGGGGTTTAGTGAGCTGTAAATTGTGCAAACAACTTTCTTTGGAGGATTTTCATAGTTTGCTTCTTTGTATTCAATTTTTAGGAAAAATGATTACTAGACTTTGGGGTATAAGTCTAGGATTTGAGAAAGCCTTTAAGTTGAGGCAGTTGGTTTTGTGAATGTTATTAGTAAGTGTGAACAGTTGAACATGCACAATGCATAAACACTTATATGTATATATTTAAATATGTCAGTACATGCATACATCTGAGCACGATATTGTAGGTTTTGCATACATATACATAGACATTTATAAGGTCATATAAGTAATCATGCATACATATGTTCACACTTACGGATGACTTTTTGGAGGTCGATGAGGTAATGATGTAAGTTAGCTCTAGCGAGGAGGTTCTCCGGGGTCTCAAGGATAGTAGAAGGTATTAAAGATTGATTCTAGGAAGTTGGAGTTATGTTAGATTTGAAGCAACCATGGTTGGTGTCAGAAGTACGTGATTTTCTTTGGGTCCAATTGTTTGTTATCGAAGTTTGTAGAGGAGTCTTTTGGGGATGTTCCACCGTTAGCAAAGTTGCGGCAAGAGATATTATGTTGAATTGGACGTTTGATGGTTTCCGTTGAGTTTAGTTCATTAATTAATTCCGGGTTAATAATCGAATGTGTTTTAAAATGAATTTGGTAAATTGGACATGGCTAATGTTTGGAAGGTTATTTAATTGGTTTATCAAATAACAAGAATTATGCTTTTTGATGACTTTTAAAAAAACGAGAGAAACAAAATGGTTTTAAAAGTGGATTTTGTGAATTAAATAGAAATGGGACACGAGCTAAAAATCTTTAGGGAGCAGTTTCACCTTTTTTATTTTAATAACTAAATTTACTTTTCTTTTAAAAAAACTACCGATGGTTAACATTTTCTCTAAAGCGGAGGTTTTCCAAATTTTTATCTCAATATCCCCTTTTAATTCTTTTCGTTCTTTCTTTTTATTTACCACCAACAGGCCACATGAATAGGATGGGCAGCAGTAACGTCCTTGCTCTGTTTGCGACCTTGCCCCATTCGGCCATTCGATTCCCTTTTTTCTACTTTAAAACATCTCACAAGAAATTCATCAAACATATATGATGCATTCTAATACATAATCCACTAATTCAATCGTCCATTCTACCAATCACCCCAATCAAGAATCTAAATCTAAATTAACCAATTCAATTAATTCTGTTACCAATTTTTTAAAATTGAGTTTAGATTTCACCAAACCCATAAGATTAATTATCAATCCAATTAACACATCTTGATTTTACCTACCAAATCACAATCAATCCTTTATTTTTCAAGAAACCAAATAAATCAAATTACATTCATTTTAATTCATAAACTACAATAGAAATGAAATGATAATCGATTAAAAACAATTAGAGAACCTTTAAAAATCAAAAGCTTACCCAATTGAAAGGAAAAATGAAAGTTGAAAACATCCTTATCCATTTGAATGTGAATTCCAAGAAGATTTGATGAAGATTACTAGCTCTTGCTAGATTGTTGATTCCAAATCATTTAGGATATAAATGAGATGAAAATCAAGAAGGAAAATCAATGTTCTTTAAATTGTGTTTGGCAAATTCAAGAGAGAAAATGAGAGAAAAACTTTGATGTGTTTTTCTCATCTTGGGAGAAAATAATAACCATCATCTTCTTTTGTTAAAAATAAGAGGGAAATGATATAATAATAATTAGTTTAATAATCCTAATAAAATATCACTTTGATTAGGATTGAAGAATTAATGGAAAACCCTAACACAGTCTTGAACCATAACGTATCTCTAAACCTATCGTTGTGGACACATTTGCCAAAGATGACTTTGTGTTGTTCAGCCATGGGGGACGGTTTCCAGACAGTGTTGTTCTTGGTGATATCCTAGTGTCCCTTGAATGGCCAAGCTCTCCGATGCCTGTGAAGATCCAACTGGAAAATAAAAAAGGGCACAACTGTAATGTGGCAATAAAAGATGCTTCTCGTCTGTCAGAGGTGGCAGTTGGAACGAAGGATGAAGCTAGTTGCATGGACCAGAGCAGGATGGTAGAGGATTTCGAGGATAGTAAGACAGTTCAACCCTTGTTTTGGGATACTTTAATCAGAGGCACGGGGAAGAACATGACTTTGCAGTCAATCTGTGAGTTAGATGTGGAAGCCCGGGATAAAGATGTTCGTATAGGGGGCGAAGTGAGTTGCTAGAAATCCAGTTCTTGGATATAGTTCATGATGCTATAGACGCAAAGCTAGCCATATCAGTTGTCATCCATTTGCTAGGGAAAAAATTGGATACAGATCTCTTCTTAACAGAATTATGGCCATGTGGAATCCATTTGGGGAAATTAGATTGACTGACCTAGACAATGAATACTATTTAGTGAGGCTTATGTGTAACACCCTTACCAGTATTTATTAACCAATACTAGGATAGAGTGTCACATAAGGTTTAACCGTATTTTTATACTAATCAAACTACGTCAAAACAACATTTATCGCATAAAATCAATTACTAATTTTTAACCAGTCAAATAGCTTCTGCTTTCAGGCAGCAACTTGACAGTTTGTAACTACACATTTTAATTAAGTAAACTACCTAAAACTGCCTAAATTAAAAACGATCTTAATTACTATAAAAATTAAATTTATAACTTTACCCGATTACCATTACTAGTAATTTCTTTAAACTAGTATTGTCCATATTATAAAGTAACCACTCGTCTAGATATTAATATTACAAATCATACCTAGACCAGTTAAAGTGAGCTACTATTATTTTATACATGCCAACTAGAGATATTCAAAATATATCAAAGATGTAAATTACCGATACGACTATTATCTCCCTGGACGATGATGCTGATACTCCTTATTCCTTCCCGGGATTACTACCTACGCGTGAAAATCATCACAAGCTAAGTATATACTTAGTGAGGCATTATAATTATTTAACATAAATCAACATGCCTGAATTATAACAATAATAAAATAAACATGCAGTTTGATCACTATTCCTTTATTTCCCATATGTTAATGAAATATTAACATAATATAATCCAGATTCATAAATCCTATTAATATCCTTGTCATTATCTGAGAGTTCACCTACTCTCTAATTTATCAACCATTTATTATCAAATAAATTATTGCCCAACATAGTTTGAGGAATAAGGAGAGAATTCTTGATTTTTCTCTTGATTTAATTTAGGCCATTTGACCTCTTTAATAATCATTTTTTAATTAAAAATTCTTTTTATGGAAAAATGACCATCTTGCCCTCAAATCAAAGGTTCCATAATTTGCCACTTGTCATTTTAATCATCCAATGGCCCAAATTAATCCAAGGAGTTAATGATTACCAGCTTTGCCCTTTCCATCTTCAAAAATTACCTTCTTGCCATTTTCATCCAATGGCTAAGATTAAACATGGAAAAGTAACCTTTGATCCAATGGTCCATATTAATTTCCATTAAAATAAGACATGGAAATGAAAATTTTACCCTTGTCTTATTTTAATAAAATATCTCCTAAAATATCTCATAAAATATTTCTCATTTATTCGATTAAATCTGATTATCCAGATTTTTCCCGAACTTTAAAGCTTTATAGCTCTTAATACAAACTCTGCATCAAAAATCTAGGTAACACGAAAATGCCACTCTTGGGGGTGAACTATTCATTTACGGGACTAACTTACATACTTTTGAAAATTACAACTTAGTCTTTGAACTTTTCAAAATTTACACTTTGGCACCAAACTTTTTAAATTTTACATTTTGGCCACCAAACTTTTCATTTTTTTTATTTTGGTCACTAACCAAAATTTTGAGGTATTACAATTCTCCCCTTAAGAAAATTCGTCCTCGAATTTTCCTAAGTACTAGATTGAAAAAGTTGCGGATACTGCTTTTTCATTGATTCCTTAGGTTCCCAAGTAGCTTCCTCTACTTTATGATTTCTCCATAAAACTTTAACTAGAGGAATCTTTTTATTTCTTAGTTATTTTTCTCCATGAGCTAATATCTTCACAGGTTCTTCCTCGTATGTCAGATCTTGTTGAATCTCGATTTCTTTCGGTGTAATAACATGCGAAGGATCTGATCGATACTTCCTCGGCATAGATACATGAAAAACATCATGGATCTTACTCATCTCGGGTGGCAATGCTAGCTAATATGCCACTGGACCAACCCTTTTTAGAATCTCATAAGGGCTGATGAATCTTGGACTAAGTTTGCCTTTTCGTCCAAAGTGTAATACATTTTTCCAGGGTGATACTTTCAAAAATACCTTATCTCTGACTTCAAACTCAATGTCTTTTCTTTTCTTTTACAATCTGAGTAAGATTTTTGTCTATCAGAGGCGGCTTTGAGATTGTCTTGAATGATTCTTACCTTGTCTTCCACCTCTTGAACAAGATCCGGCCCAATAACCTTTCGATCCTCAAGCTCAAACCAATTTAATGGCGTTCTGCATTCCATCCCATATAATGCTTCATAAGGAACAATCTTTATGCTTGATTGATAACTATTGTTATATGTGAATCCTGCCAATGGAAGATGCTTTTTGATAAGTGTTCAAAAGTACTATTTTTCTTACCCTTTTTACTCATATTATTGTTAGACTTAGGCTCATATTAGTTGCATAGTTAGCCATTCATGCATTAATCCATGTTTTCTTCCATCGTTGAGCTTGATTACATAAATTGGTAGTTTTTGTGGAAAAGATGCTGCTTTGGTGTGCTTTGTGTGTGTATGTGCAGGATCACTTGCCAAAGCAATGCCGAGCTAGTTGCCAGGGCAATGCATGAAGGATATGCCGAGCTAGTTGCCAGGGCAATGCATGAAGGAAATGCCGAGCTAGATGCCAGGGCAATGCATGAAGGAGACGCCGAGCCAGTTGCCATGGCATTTGTCGACAAAAACTAAATGCAATAGGGATGTCGAAATTCATGATTTTACAAGCCCAAGATGACATGGAGCAAGGCCCAAACCCAAAGGAATTTGATTGCCATGCAGAGATTAAAGAAGAATTAAATTCCAAGAAGATAGGAGAAGTTCTAATAGGAATAAAATTATAATAAAGAATTATATTCTTTAAAGATAATTTCAACTCAAACTCCTCCTCAAAGAAAGACTTTGGCCTAGCCCTATAAATATCAAGGGAATTTCGACAAGACCAATAGAGAGAGCAAGAGGGAAATTTCGACAAGTCCAAGTAGGGCAAGAGGAGAGAATTTTCGACAAGCATCAAGGGCAAGGAGGATTTCGACAAGCCTCTTCCTTCATCTTTGTTCGATTGGGTTCATGCTAGGGATTGTTTATCTTGTGTTTCTTTGGAACCTAGCCATGAACTAAATTTACTTGGCTATGGTTATTGTGTTTTGTGGTTGTGAGAAACTATTGGTTTTTGTTTAGGTAATAAGAGTTTGCACTTTTCTATTTCAAGGTTTATTCATTCTTGATTCTTATTATTGTTTGCGAGTGAATTGGGAGAGGATCTCGTGATTTCATCCATTTATATAATATCGGGAGAGTTAGATTCAAGAAACGAATGACTATGATCTTTATTCAATCCAATGATGGTGAAGATTAATCTGGCTTAGGAATAAGTTAAGGATTTCAACGGCTAAGAGGAGCGCAAGATTGGTTGTTGTTCACCCTTAATTCACGCAGGGATGTATTATCAAGGCATGCACAAGTAGCTAGAGTTTTGACTTAGGGATAAGAAGAAACCATTGAAGAACGCTCCGCCGAACCTTGAAGTTGCTGCCCAGTCGCCCAAGTAGTTGCCCAACTAGTCGCCCAAGTAGTTGCCCAACTAGTCGCCCAGGCAACCATCAATTAGTTGCCAAGGCAACCCCGTCGTGCAAGTTGCCACGGCAACTGAGTTGCCCGTGCACTCTTTTACCAAAACGATCCAATCGGCTATCACACCTCAACTCACGATAACCTGGCCTATCTCTCTCTCATTTGAACTCATCTTTTCTTTTACTTTATTGCTTTCTAGATTAGTCATTAGTTAAACTCCGATAATCCTTTACTTGTGTTTTTACTTTTTACAGTGCAAGAGATTAGATCCTTGAAGTGGCACCAATCCCTGTGGAGACGATATCTTTTATACTATAACTTGCGACATGTATACTTGCACAATTGCGTAGCACTTATTACGCGCAACAAGTTTTTGGCGCCGTTGCCGGGGATTGGCAATAGCGACTTTGTTTTTACTTTCTTGCACTTTCTTTTTATTTTTCTTGTTTAAAATTCAAAAGGCTAACAAACTTTGGTTTTGCATTGGTATATGACGGCGAGACCGACTTCACAGAATATCCCTTTGATCCGTAAATCGAACGAACCTTACAAAGACTTAGACGAAGGATAAGAGAAGCAATGGCAAATCAAGACGGGAATATGAATCAAGATGTTCGAGCAGGAGGAGGAGTGATTCTTGCACAAAATGTAACTATTCGAGACTATCTTGAAGAAGATCTTGATGGACTTAACCCGGGAGTTATCGTTTTGAAATTGAAGCCGACCACTTTGAGTTGAAACCGGTAATGTTTAATATGATCAACACAATAGGTCAATTTGGCGGCTCAAAGAATCAAGACGACGACAACATCTGAAATCTTTCCTCGAGATTTGCAACTCGTTCAAGATACACGGAGTCACCCCGATGTCCTACGATTAAGATTATTCCCCTATTCTTTGAGGATAGGGCGAAAGCATGGCTGAATAGCATTCTGCGGATCCATAGCATCTTGGACTGATCTTTGTCGTGATTTCCTTGCTAGATTTAATCCTACAAATTTGGTGATAAGCTTCGTAATGACATTACTTCTTTTCGGCAGGCGGATGATGAATCCATGTACGAGGCTTGGGAGCGATATAGAGAACTTCTACACAAATGCCCTTTACACGGATTTCGGTGTGGACTCAAGTAACAATGTTTTACAACGCCGTGAATACACCAACAAGGATGATGCTAGATGCCTCGGCAAACGGCATACTCCTAGATAAGTCGCCGGAAGAAGCAATGCAAATTTTAAACAGGCTGGCCAAGAATGATTATCAATTCCCATCTACTAGAAGAGGAGGAGTTAGACGCTAAGCCACAATACATGAACTAGGATCATCGATTCAATTTCGGCACAATTGGCGCTCTAACCAAGATGGTCCGAACATGCAAAAACCAAACAACACACATGAAGTCAAGGTAATGGATTCTTTTTGTGAGTTATGTGGCGATAACCATAATTCTTACGAATGTATGCGCAGAATCCGAATCTAGCTTCTATGTGGGGAATTACAATCGGAGCAACAACATGATGTCAAATATATACAATCCAACTTGGAAGAAGCACCCGAATTTTTCATGGAGTAATCCCAACAATGCTCTAACCCAGAATAATCAGAATGCACAAGCATCGGGATTCCAGCAGAATATGCCACGGCAACAGATGTCGCAGCAACAACCGACGACATCTAGTTCTTTGGAAAATTCTCTAAATGCTTTTATGATGAAAACTGAATCTTATATGGCTGAGAATAGTAATTTCATAAAAAGAACTAATGCTTTTATTAACAGGACCGAGATGAGATTGCAAAACCAAGAGGCGGCAATCAAATCATAGGAAAATCAAGTCGGACAGTTTGCTCAAAATCTGAACACTAGACCACAAGGAGGTTTTCCTAGCGATACTGAAGTCGCAAGAGGAACTGGCCATGAGCAATGTAAGGCAATCACCACCAGAAGTGGCCAACAACTTAGAGAGGTTCAAACCCGCCCGTCAAACAAAACTCCACAAAAAGATCAAGACGAACCTAGCAGCAAAGCCTCAGATGCTGAACCAGGAATTACTGCGGCAACCGACAATAATCATGCCTCGGCAACCGATGACGCCTCGACTTCTTATGATAAGCATGCCTCGGCAACCCCAGATGATAACGCATCGGCAACTCCAGATGTCCCGGCAATGCCGTCAATCAGGTTTCAAACCAACGAAAGGATCGAAGATATCCGACTTCCACCACCATTCCCACAAAGGTTGAAGCGACAAAAGCAAGAATACCAATTCAAGAAGTTTCTAGATATCCTAAAGCAAGTCCACATCAACTTGCCACTGGTGGAAGCAATTGAACAAATGCCCAACTATGCTAAGTTCCTTAAAGACATTGTGTCCAAAAGAACAAGGCTAGGAGAGTTTGAAAGCAGTTGCCGCTGACGAGAGGGATGCATGGCAATGTTACAATCGTATGCCACCTAAGTTGAAGGATCCCGAAAGTTTCACAATACCTGTTCTATTGGAAATCACTATGTCGGGAAAGCACTATGCGACCTAGGGCGAGCATAAACTTGATGCCTAAATCGGTTTTCCAAAAACTAGGAATCGGGAAGGCAAGACCTACAACAATCATGCTTTGGTGGGTGGTCGACAGATCCTATGTGCATCCAGAGGGAAAAATCTAGGACATACTGGTAAAAGTTGATAAATTTATTTTTCCTGCTGACTTTATTGTTTTGGATTGTGAAGCAGATGAGCATGCACCTATCATTCTCGGGAGACCATTCCTAGCGACAGGGAGAACCTTGATCGACGTTGAAAAGGGAGAACTCACAATGAGGGTGAATGACCAGCAGGTAAAACTAAATGTGTTCCAAACACTAAGGCATGTCGATGATCCAGAAGAATGCCAACTACTTCATGCCACGGCAGAGTTTAACTTCGATAAGGAATTTAGTTGCCTCGACAACTACATTGCCGACCAAGAGGAACATGAGGAGTATGAAGAACCGGTCGATGAGGAACAACAAGAAGAGTCAAATTGGCTAGTCAACCGACCAGGTACATACTTTGAACCACTGGACTACTCAGGTAAGGAAGGTAAGCTCGAAAAACCCTCTATCAAAAATCCACCAATTCTTGAGTTGAAACAATTGCCAGAGCAACTGAAATATGTATACTTAGGGACCGATAATACATTACCTGTAATTATTTCTTCTAAGTTATAGCCTGAGCAGGAAAGAAGCTGATCAACATGTTGAAGCTACATAAAAAGGCAATAGGGTGGACAATTGCCGACTTGAAGGGAATTAGCCCGGCGATGTGCATGCACAAGATCTTGTTGGAAGATGATCACAAACCTTCAATTGAGGCCCAGAGGAGATTGAATCATGCCATGAAAGGGGTTGTAATGAAAGAAATCATCAAGTGGCTTGACGCCGGCATTATATACCCTATCTCCGATAGTACGTGGGTAAGTCCGGTACAATGTGTGCCGAAAAAGGGAGGTATAACAGTGGTAAGCAATGAAAATAATGAACTTATACCAACCAGGACTGTGACCGGTTGGAGGGTTTGTATGGACTATAGAAAGCTAAACAAAGCCACTAGGAAAGATCACTTCCCATTACCCTTTATTGATCAAATGCTTGACCGTCTTGCAGGTAAACCCTTTTATTGTTTTCTTGATGGTTATTCAGGTTACAATCAGATTGCCATAGCACCAAAAGATCAAGAAAAGACAACCTTCACATGCCCATACGGTACTTATGCCTTCCGAAGGATGCCGTTCGGATTGTGTAACGCCCCGGCAACCTTCCAAAGATGCATGATGGCGCTCTTTTCAGACATGGTCGAAGACTTCCTTGAGATCTTCATGGATGATTTTTCAATTTTTGGTAATGACTTCGACGGCTGTCTCGGCAATTTAGAGAGGGTGTTAGCAAGATACGAAGAAACGGACTTAGTCCTCAATTGGGAGAAATGCCACTTTATGGTAGATGAAGGAATAGTGCTCGGCCACAAGATTTCATCCAAGGGAATTGAAGTAGACAAAGCCAAGGTGGACGAGATCGAGAGATTACCCCCACCAAATTCGGTTAAAGGAATTCGAAGTTTTCTCGGACATGCAGGTTTTTACAGGAGGTTCATTCATAATTTTTCTAAAATCACTAAACCTTTGTGTAATCTACTTGAACAGGATAAAGTCTTCGATTTTGATGATTCTTGCATTCAAGCATTCGAAACCCTAAAGAAAAAGCTTGCCTCGGCACCCATTGTCGTTCCACCAGATTGGACGCTACCTTTTGAGCTAATGTGTGATGCAAGTGATTTGCGGTAGGAGCGATCCTAGGCCAACGCATGAGTAAGACCTTCCATGTGATATACTACGCTAGTAAAACTCTTAATGGTGCTCAAGTGAATTACACAACAACGGAGAAAAAGTTACTAGTCTGTAGTTTTTCGCATTTGACAAGTTCGATCCTATTTAATTGGTACAAAGGTAATTGTTCATATGGACCATTCGGCAATCAAATACTTATTTGCTAAAAAGGATGCTAAACCTCGTTTGATTCGTTGGATATTACTTTTACAAGAATTTGATATTGAAATTAAGGACAGGAAAGGAACAGAAAATCAAGTGGCCGATCACTTATCACGTTTGGAACGCAATAGGGAGGAGGACACGGATCTAGAGATATGCGATGCATTCCCGGATGAACAAATTTTAATTGCATCGGCAACCCTTGACGCCTCAGAAACCCTAGACGCCTCGGCAACCATGGATGCACACGCCTCGGCAACTCTCGACGCCGCCTGGCGGTCTTTGACGACACGCCGCGGCAGTGCGGGGAGCAGACACTACGGCAAAGACATGCCTCGGCAATACCACGTACGCAGATTTAGATAACTTCCTTGTTTGTGGTATTTTTCTGTATGGCATTACTCACCAAGGGAAGAAGCGGTTCCGCCATGATGCTAAGCATTACTTTTGGGACGAGCCTCTTTTGTTTAAACAATGTGCAGATCAGGTTATACGTCGATGTGTCCTCAAGAAGAGCAACAGAATGTACTCCGGCAATGCCATTCTTCACCCTATGGAGGACATTTTGGAGGAACTCGTACCGCGGCCAAAGTCTTGCAATCCGGTTTGTATTGGCCACCATTGTACAAAGATGCCCAGGACTTTTACAAGCAATGTGATCGTTGCCAGAGGACGGGCAATATCTCTAGACGACATGAGATGCCACTCCAGAACATCATCGAGGTGGAACTGTTCGATGTATAGGGGATCGATTTTATGGGACCTTTCCCATCTTCATTCGGCAACCTCTACATCTTACTCGTCGTCGACTATGTGTCTAAATGGATAGAGGCAGCTGCAGTTCCCAACGACGATTCCAAGACCGTGCAACGATTCCTGCAGAAAAACATATTTACACGGTTTGGGATGCCGAGAGCAATTATCAGCGACGGGGGCAAGCATTTTGACAGCAGACTAATTGCCAAGATGTTGCAACGCTTCGGCATATCACACAAGATCGCCACGGCATATCACCCACAAACCAACGGGCAAGCAGAAATTTCCAACCGTGAGTTGAAGGGAATACTCGAGAAAGTTGTAAATCCCTCAAGGAAGGATTGGTCATTAAGACTAGATGACGCACTTTGGGCATATCGCACTGCAATCAAAACACCCTTAGGTATGTCCCCCTTTCGACTTGTCTATGGCAAAACATGCCATCTACCGGTGGAAATCGAGCACAAGGCGTACTGGGCAATCAAGACCGTGAATATGGATTGGGAAAGTGCCGGACAAAAGCGCTTGATGGATCTTAATGAGATAGAAGAATTTCGTGCACTCGCCTATAACAATGCACGAATCTACAAGGAGAAAACAAAGCGATGGCACGACAAGAAACTATTGCCACGGCAATTCACGCCAGGGCAACTAGTTCTCCTATTCAATTCTCAGCTAAAATTTTTCCCGGGAAAGTTGAAATCAAGATGGTCGGGACCATTTGAAGTCGTCAAACCATTCTCCCATGGCGCCGTGATAATCAAGTCCATCTCTGACAACCATGAATTCAAAGTTAATGGACAAAGATTGAAGCACTACAATGGTGCCCATGTGGAACGTAACAAGGAAGTGGTCAATTTAGGAGATGCATGAGCATGCTCTCCCTTTTTATATTTTTATTTTTCTATTTTTATTTTTATTTTTATTTTTTCGACTATTTCATTATTTTTTTCTGATTTTTTTTAATTTTTTTTATTTTATTTTTTTATTTTGCCGATTATTAGTAGTTTTAGGATAGATTTTTTTTATTCAAGTCTAAGAATCCTATTACACATCTTTATTTATTTTCTTTAATTTTAATCATTATTTGATTTGTTTTTGAATTGTAGGAAAGGAAGTTCAAGAGAAAGAAGGAATTCTAAACCAAGTAGGAAAACATCTTCAACAAGGAAACTAATGGGCTGAATCTAAGGCTTATATAAAGCCTCCAATTCATCCAAACCAAAAACCCTTTGTCGAAAATCCCTACCAAACCCTAAACCCTTTTTCGATTTCCCCCAATCCCAACCACCTATCTTTTCTATAAAACCCATCACCCTTAACCTATTCCTACTTTCTATCTTGCAACTTTTTAGTTTCTTTTCTTTTCTTTTCTTTGTTTTTACTCACAACCAAGATCATACATGGCATCCAAGATTAAACTTTTAGTTCATCCAAGTTCCTCCAAAGAACCAAGATACAAGAAGTTTGCTACACCGGCGGTTCAAGAAAGATTTCAATCCAAGTTTGAAAGCCGGAAGATTCATGAAGAACAAGGCTTTGAATACTCCAACTCTCATCAAGATTTCGGCCTTGAACCATTCATCTTCAAGAGGATTGCACATCAAAAGTGGCAAATCTTTTGCCATCAACCAGAACCGGGTAATATCTCATGGGTAAGAGAATTCTATGCTCACTCACCTAACCCGAATAATCCTTATGTTTTTGTTCGTGACAAGGCCATACTTATAAGTCCCGAAAGCATCAACACCTTTTACGGACTTTACATTGAGAAGGACGAGCATCAAGCCATCGTTGACCAAATCAATCCCAAGCAACTCAACAAGGTGCTTCAAGAACTCACTCAACCGGGAACTCATTGGAACGACGGTAAATACAAGGGCACGGTAAATCGCCTTCGTCTTAAACCCGAGGCAAAACTATGGAATAAGTTTGTTAAAACTTCTTTAATGCCCTCCACACACAATACTACCGTTGATATACCACGTCTTTTGCTCATACATTCTATTTTGCATAATCGCATCATTAACATTGGAAAAATTATTTGTGATGAGATTTTTGTATGCAGCTCAAAAGATAAGGGTCATCTTTTCTTCCCTTGCTTAATTTCTAATCTTTGCAAGGAGATGCATGTCCCGAGTGAGTCCACCGATGAAAAGGCCCTACCCAAGTCTTGTTGGAATCAAGCATTAATCCGGAAGCTAATGGGAGAGGCACCGGAAGATTCTTCAAGGCCTCCAATTACCACGGCAACTCCTGCCGCCGCGGCAATCCATAATGCCCAAGCACCTAACGCCAGGGCAACTCGGCCATTAATCCTGGGACACTTTGAAGCACTTTTGAACCCATTGACAAGCCGCCTAAGGCAAATTGAAGATCGGCAACTAATGTTCATGCGGTACATGAAGGAGCACAACAATGCCATCACCCAAGTCATCCTAGAAAAGTACCCGGACAATCGCATGCCGTTCCCAATCTTTCCCGCCGATATCCTTGCCACGGCAACCAAGGAAGCTGATGCCATGGCAACCAAAGCTAAAGACATCCCGGCAACCACTGCAAAAGCCAAAGGTAAAGCACCTATGCCCGAATCAACTCCTACGGAATCATTTTCTGATTTTTCAGATTCGGACGAGTCCTCCATTGAACCAATAAAGACCGCACCAATTGAATCCTCCAAGCGAAAAGCCATTGATATTGATGAAGAGGACGATGAGGAAAACCCCGTACGAGGATCGATTCCACCACCGGCAACAAGAAAACAACCATCGCGTTCAAGCAAGAAAATCAAGACGCCAAGTAGAAGGAAACTAATCATCTACGATGACGAACTCTCGGAGTAAGTCCTCGTATGCATTTTTATTTTTATTTTTCGTTATTTTTATGCATGCATTGAGGACAATGCCTCACTCGAGTTTGGGGGGGGATTGTTATTAGTAGTTACCATGTTTAATTACATTCATTTAAAGTATTACATTTAGGATACATAAATTGCTTGCCATGCCTTTAATTGAAACAAGAATTGCTTAGATTTGATGAATATTCAATGATGACTTTGCCAATGCACTTAATTGATAGAATTTTTATTCTAGGATAACCATGGAAAAACTTAGAATTTTACTATGATGCTAAATTTGATGAAACACTGTTGTGGTTTGATTGATTTAAGGAGTTCTAGTAAACTTAGGTTGATAATTAACTAATTGGGGGATTAGAATAAAAATTGGATGAATGCTAGAGGTTCCCGAAATTGGCTCTAGCATATGCTAAAAAAATTGATCACTAGAGGTGCCCGAAACTGGCTCTAGGAGGCGTAAAAAAAATTTAACTAGAGGTGCCCGAAACCGGCTCTAGTGGATTAAATTAACTTAAGAAAACTAAAAATAAAACACTAGAGGTGCCCGAAATTGGCTCTAGTTAAAACATGTTAAAAAGAACCCAATGAAGTAATTTGAAAACCTATTGTTTGCATAGAATCCGAAAAATCAACTTGCACACAACTCCGCACACACTCACAAGCATTATAGTTTAATTCCGAGTAACTCCTCAGTTTTCCAAAAAAATAAAAAGCCAATCATACTTTGTGCCCCGGTTCAGAGAATTGAAATCAAGTTCAAAGCTGAGTTTGTGAAAATTGAAGTCTTGGCAGGTAATTATGAGTTTCCATTGCTTGAGGACAAGCAATAGTTCGAGTTTGGGGGTGTGATAAGTGTTCAAAAGTACTATTTTTCTTACCCTTTTTACTCATATTATTGTTAGACTTAGGCTCATATTAGTTGCATAGTTAGCCATTCATGCATTAATCCATGTTTCCTTCCATCGTTGAGCTTGATTACATAAATTGGTAGTTTTTGTGGAAAAGATGCTGCTTTGGTGTGCTTTGTGTGTGTATGTGCAGGATCACTTGCCAAAGCAATGCCGAGCTAGTTGCCAGGGCAATGCATGAAGGATATGCCGAGCTAGTATGCCGAGCTAGATGCCAGGGCAATGCATGAAGGAGACGCCGAGCCAGTTGCCATGGCATTTGTCGACAAAAACTAAATGCTATAGGGATGTCGAAATTCATGATTTTACAAGCCCAAGATGACATGGAGCAAGGCCCAAGCCCAAAGGAATTTGATTGCCATGCAGAGATTAAAGAAGAATTAAATTCCAAGAAGATATGAGAAGTTCTAATAGGAATAAAATTATAATAAAGAATTATATTCTTTAAAGATAATTCCAACTCAAACTCCTCCTCAAAGAAGGACTTTAGCCTAGCCCTATAAATATCAAGGGAATTTCAACAAGACCAATAGAGAGAGCAAGAAGGAAATTTCGACAAGTCCAAGTAGGGCAAGAGGAGAGAATTTTCGACAAGCATCAAGGGCAAGGAGGATTTCGACAAGCCTCTTCCTTCATCTTTGTTCGATTGGGTTCATGCTAGGGATTGTTTATCTTGTGTTTCTTTGGAACCTAGCCATGAACTAAATTTACTTGGCTATGGTTATTGTGTTTTGTGGTTGTGAGAAACTATTGGTTTTTGTTTAGGTAATAAGAGTTTGCACTTTTCTATTTCAAGGTTTATTCATTCTTGATTCTTATTATTGTTTGCGAGTGAATTGGGAGAGGATCTCGTGATTTCATCCATTTATCTAATATCGGGAGAGTTAGATTCAAGAAACGAATGAATATGATCTTTATTCAATCCAATGATGGTGAAGATTAATCCGGCTTAGGAATAAGTTAAGGATTTCAACGGCTAAGAGGAGCGCAAGATTGGTTGTTGTTCACCCTTGATTCACGCAGGGATGTATTATCAAGGCATGCACAAGTAGCTAGAGTTTTGACTTAGGGATAAGAAGAAACCATTGAAGAACGCTCCGCCGAACCTTGAAGTTGCTGCCCAGTCGCCCAAGTAGTTGCCCAACTAGTCGCCCAGGCAACCATCAATTAGTTGCCAAGGCAACCCCGTCGTGCAAGTTGCCACGGCAACTGAGTTGCCTGTGCACTCTTTTACCAAAACAATCCAATCGGCTATCACACCTCAACTCACGATAACCTGGCCTATCTCTCTCTCATTTGAACTCATCTTTTCTTTTACTTTATTGCTTTCTAGATTAGTCATTAGTTAAACTCCGATAATCCTTTACTTGTGTTTTTACTTTTTACAGTGCAAGAGATTAGATCCTTGAAGTGGCACCAATCCCTGTGGAGACGATATCTTTTATACTATAACTTGCGACGTGTATACTTGCACAATTGCGTAGCACTTATTACGCGCAACACTTTTCCCAGGAACCTGCAAAATTTATTACACACGCTTTAAGCATGTCCTCCAATACTTGAATAGTTCTCTCTGACTGCCCGTCCGTCTGAGGATGAAAAGCAGTACTAAAATGTAATTTAGTTCCCAATGCCTCGTGTAAAGCACTCCAAAATCTTGAAGTGAACCTGGGATCCCTGTCCGATATAATAGACATGGGAACACCATGCAATCTAACAATCTCCTTGATATATAATTTTGCCAGCTTGTTCAAGGAATAATCTGTGCGAACTGGTATGAAGTGTGCCGATTTAGTCAATCAATCTACGATCACCCAGATTGCATCCTTCTTACTTGGTGTCAATGGCAAGCCCGTTACAAAATCTATAGTAACTCTTTCCCATTTCCACTGTGGAATGGAAATTGATTGAAGTAATCCGGATGGTACCTGATGTTCTACTTTTATTTGTTGACAAGTCAAACACTTGGTAAAAAATTCTGTGATGGTTCACTTCATGCCAGGCCACCAAAAACAACTTTTCACATCTTGATACATTTTGTTACCACCTGGATGCATTGTTAAAGGGCTGTAATAGGCTTCAGAAAGTATTTCTTTCTTCATCTCATCATCCTCAAGAACGTATAAATGTCCTTTATAATATAAGCACCCATTAGACTTTACTTCAAAGTCCTTAGATTCACCGCTTTCTATTTGTTTCATCCTCTCCAAGCACCCTTCATCCTTGGCTTGTAACTTTTTAATTCTCTCTATCAAAGTGGGCTTGATTTGAAATTCTGCCACTAATGCACCATCTTCCTACATTTTCAACTAGGCATTCAAGGCTCTCAAGGCAGAAAATGTTTTCCGTCTAAGTGTATCTGCTACCACATTAGCCCTTCCTTGATGATAATCAATAATTACATCATAATCCTTGATTAATTCTATCCATCTTCTCTGCCTCAAATTGAGCTCCTTTTGGGATAACAAGTACATCGGACATTTATGATCAGTGAAAATATAGCATTTTTCACCATACAAGTAGTGTCGCCAAATTTTTAGAGCAAACACCACTACAGCCAACTCTAAATCATGAGTGGGATAGTTCCTCCCATGAGTTTTGAGTTGCCGGGAAGCATAAGATACCATCTTTCCTTCTTGCATCAGAACACATCCCAAACCATTATGGGAGGCATCGCTATATATTACAAATTCTTTTCCAGTTTCTGGTTGCACTAAAACATGAGCTTCTGTCAGAACCTTCTTTAATTTATCAAAGCTTTCTTGACATTTTTCCGTCCAAATGAATGGTACATCTTTCCTTAACAGCTTGGTTATCGGAGATGCAATCATTGAAAAATCTTTCACAAACCGTCGATAATAACCAGCTAATCCCAAAAAGCTTCTTACTTTAGAAATATTCTTAGGAACTTTCCATTCAAGGATTGCTTGAACCTTCTTAGGATCAACTCGAATTCCTTCGACCGAAACTATATGCCCAAGGATATTTACTTTTGATAACCAGAATTCACACTTTGACAACTTTGCATACAACTTCTTTTCTCGTAAAATCTGGAGAACAACTTGAAGATGAGCATCATGCTCCTCCTTGGTTTTAGAATAAACCAATATGTCATCAATAAATACTACCACGAATCGATCCAAATATGGATGGAAGATTTGATTCATTAAATCCATAAACGACGTTGGTGCATTTGTAAGCCTGAATGGCATTACTACAAACTCGTAATGCCCATATCTGGTTCTAAAAGCTGTCTTCGGTATATCTGCTTCCTTGATTTTTAATTGATGGTACCCCGATCGAAGATCAATCTTAGAGAACACCATTTCTCCCTTAAGTTGATCAAAAAGATCATCAACCCTCGGTAAAGGATATTTATTCTTTATCGTCACTTTATTAAGTTGACGATAATCCACACATAGTCTCATTGATCCGTCTTTCTTCTTTACAAACAAGACTGGAGCTCCCCAAGGTGATATACTAGGCCGTATAAAACCTCGGTCTGATAATTCTTTCAACTAAGCTTTTAACTCTCTAAGCTCGGTAGGATCTATCCTATAAGGTGCTATTGATATCGGTGCTATTCCAGGAAGCACATCAATACCAAACTCTTCTTCTCAATCAATGGTAGACCTGGTAATTCATCCAGAAAAACATCTAGAAATTCTCGCACCGTGGGTATATTTTCCATATCTATCTTTGTTTCCGGAGCCCCTATCATATGAGCTAAATAAGCTTTATAATCACATAATAACAACTTTCCAGCAGCTACAGCCGCAATCTCATGGTTTAAATAATTTTGTCTTTCTCCTTCAAATACTATTTATAAACCCTCTGGTCCTTTTAAGACTACTCTTTTTAATCAGCATTCAACTGTAGCATCATATGCCGATAGCCAATCCATTCCAATAATAATTTCAAATTCTTGGAAAGGCAATACCATAAGATCAATAGGAAATTCTACTACTTGAATTTTTAAAGGACATTTCTTGCATATTCTACTCATTCTAGCACTTTGTCCTATTGGGTTGACAACAACTATCTCACTCGAAATTAGTTCTACTGGGATGTTCCTTTCAAGTATTACTTTAGAACTAATGTATGAATGAGTAGAGCATGGATCAATCAAGGTAAAAATAGGTCTGCCAAGGAGTTCGATCATACCTGCATAGATCTCTGCATTATCTCGATCATCAACAGTTTTGATGTTGTGTACCTGAGCTGTGTCTCTACTTTCTTGATTGGGCGTTGATGCAGATGCTCTCGGTTTTCCACCTTTGTTTCCCTTTCCCCTTTGAGGCACTGCAGCAAACTGATGCGGATGAAGCTCCAGACAATTTTTCTTGAAATGCCCCGCTTGTCCACAATGGAAACATGCTCTGATCAATCAACATTGACCAGGATGCCTCTTGCCATAATGCTCACATTCTATAATTGGGCAAACTCCAGAACCTCGAGTACCCGCAGTATTCATCTGAGACTGCTTTGATTCTCCTCATGCATACCCCTTTTTAACTGAAGAGTCAGATGATGCAGGATACTGCTATGGCATTCCTTTGCTGTGTTTAAATGACGATGCAGCAAATGAACCTCCAAACTTTTTCCCTGTCTGAATCTGCTTTTCTGCCTTCTCCTCGAGGTCCATTTTTTCTATCGATTTGGCCCAGTTCACCATTTCTTGAAAAGTAGTGAAATTACGGGAAACCAATATCCTCTTATATTGTGAATCCAATTTGTCAATTCTAGACCTTTCGGTTGTGAGAAATTTCGTCACAAATCGGCTCAATCTATTGAATTCGCATTCTTATTCATAAGCCGATATGCCATGTTGTTTAAGCTGTAGAAATTGTTGTCTCATATCTTCAACAAATACGTCTCCAATATACCTTTCTTTGAATTCTTGAAGAAAGAATCTCCATGTAACCCGCTCTGGAGGTACTTGAGCAGTTATCACATTCCACCATATACTATCTTGTCCCATCAGCAGGGATACTACTCCTTCCAGTTTTCCTTGATCATCACAAGGAATTTTGCTTAACATGATCTTGACATTGTTTAACCAGTAATCATCATCCATTGGATTTGCATCAGTATCACCTCGGAATTCTGGTGCTCCAATTTTCCTTAGCTCCTTAGGGACTGATACTGGTGCTCGCCGATTTATAATCGCACCCAAGGATTGTAAAAATAAACCTTGATCCTGCACCGACATATTCCTTTGTTCCCGAGCCTGTC
This sequence comes from Hibiscus mutabilis, assembly GCA_019671005.1. Lineage (NCBI taxonomy): Eukaryota > Viridiplantae > Streptophyta > Magnoliopsida > Malvales > Malvaceae > Hibiscus > Hibiscus mutabilis. The sequence continues at coordinate 25,141,447 of CM033750.1, read as the reverse complement.
GCTCTACATTATGCTGAGCCGGTTGCCCCACATTTTGCTGAACCTGAGGTGGATTCTTATTCACCTCATTACTTCCACTTTGAGCAGGCACATCCTGCTCAATAGCCTGTCGCGATTCTCGATAATCTAACATCTGTTCATGTCACGATTATCTTAAATAAGTAAGGAGTAATCTATCCAATATCAGGCATCATCATGATCCTATACGATATCAGTAATTTTTAGATATCCTAGTGGCATGTATATAACTCTTACTTTTTTCAGAGACTCATTTACCATCCAGAACCGGCTAAATTTGTAGCTCTGATACCAATAAATGTAACACCCTTACCAATATTTACTAACCAATACTAGGATAGAGTGTCACATAAGATTTAACATTATTTTTATACTAATCAAACTACGTCAAAACAACAATTTTTTTGAAAATTTTTATTTATCGCATAAAACCAATTACTAATTTTTAACCAGTCAAATAGCTTCTGCTTTCAGGCAACAACTTGACAGTTTGTTACTACACATTTTATTTAAGTAAACTGCCTAAATTAAAAATGATCTTAGTTACTATAAAAATTAAATTTATAACTTTACCTGATTACCATTACTAGTAATTTCTTTAAACTAGTATAGTCCACATTATAAAGTAACCACTCATCTAGATATTAATATTACAAACATACCTAGACCAGTTAAAGTGAGCTACTATTATTTTATTCATGCCAACTAGAGATAATCAAAATACATCAAAGATGTCAATTACCGATACGACTATTATCTCCCTGGACGATGATGTTGATACTCCATATTCCTACTCGGAATTACTACCTACGCGTGAAAATCATCACACGCTAGGTATATACTTAGTGAGGCATTAAAATTATTTAACATAAATCAGCATGCCTGAATTATAAAAATATTAAAATAAACATGCAGTTTGATCACTATTCCTTTATTTCCCTTATGTTAATGAAATATTAACATAATATAATATGGATTCATAAATCCTATTAATATCCTTGTCATTATCCGAGAGTTCACCTACTCTCTAATTTATCAACCATTTATTATCAAATAAATTATTGCCCAACATAGTTTGAGGACTTGAGTCAAAAACTGCACCAAAGTGATAATAAACCGCACCGAAGTGCTAAGAGACCGCACATAAGTGCTAAAGAACCACACCTAAGTGTTAATAAACCGCACCGAAGTGCTAAACCGCTGGACTCTATGGCATGCCAACCATACTCTATACCTCATTAACTTACTTGGGCATACTTTCCAATTCCATATTCGATTCATCCATGACAATATAATTAAATATTGGGTAGTTCATACCCTAAATATAACATAAACATACATACCTGATATATCTAGTGATCAAATGCATCATAGTTCTACCTTTGAAAATTCTCAATATGTCAAATATCAAAATAAATATAATCTTCAAGCATATAATTATACCAGACTTATCACAAGTCTTTTAAATCAAACATAATATTTTTCATGCATAAAAATGCACTCACCTTGACACTTTATACTTGATCAATATTCAACTAGCCTCACTAAGTTCAACTTTGATCCCGTTCCTTTCCTTGATTGCTAACTCGATCTTGATTTTGTTCACAGTCTTGAAGAAGGTTTTCGACACTTTGGAGAAATAAAGAGAGAATTCTTGATTTTTCTTTTGATTTAATTTAGGGTATTTGACCTCTTTAATAATCATTTTTGAATTAAAAATTCTTTTTATGGCAAAATGACCATCTTGCCCTCAAATCAAGGTTCCATAATTTGCCACTTGTCATTTTAATCATCCAATGGCCCAAATTAATCCAAGGAGTTAGTGATTACCAGCTTTCCCTTGCCATCTTCAAAATTACCATCTTGCCATTTTTCATCCAATGGCTAAGATTAAACATGCAAAAGTAACCTTTGATCCAATGGTCCATATTAATTTCCATTAAAATAAGATATGGAAATGACCATTTTACCCTTGTCTTATTTTAATAAAATATCTCCTAAAATATCTCATAAAAGATTTCTCATTTATTCGATTAAATTCGATTATCCGAATTTTTCCTGAACTTTAAAGCTTTATAGCTCTTAATACAAACTCCGTATCAAAAATCCGGGTAACACTAAAATGCCACTCTTGGGGGGTAAACTATTCATTTATGGGACTAACTTACATACTTTTGAAAATTACAACTTAGTCCCAGAACTTTTCAAAATTTACACTTTGGCACCAAACTTTTTAAATTTTACATTTTGGTCACCAAACTTTTCAACTTTTTCATTTTGGTCACTAACTAAAATTTTGAGGTATTACATTATGAATGATGAGGACTTTCACAAGGTTCCTGTGGGAGGACCATGGGTGATATATGGGAGTTACCTCATTGTTCAACCATAGAACCGATACTTTTCCACGATGGAGGAGCATCCTTCGCAAATTATGGTGTGGGTAAGATTACCTAAACTTCCTTACTATACTAAGAGTTTGTTACATTATATAGTTGTAGCCATTGGCAAGGTGGTGCAGGTGGATTATAATACAACTAAGGGGAAAAGGGGTAGATTTGCCCGACTTGCCATTATGGTTGATTTAAAGAAGTCATTAGTCTCTGGTATTGTGATTGATGGTCAACTTTAGGACATTGAATATGAGGGCTTGCCTTCGATATGTTTCAAGTGTTGAAAATATTGGCATCTACAAGAAGTATGTGGTATCCAATAGAGCAATGCGGACGCTGGGGAAGAGGTGACAGATCATAGGGATCCAGGTGAATTGTATGGTCCTTTGAACACGATGTTTAAGAGGTTTAGGATCAGGGTGATGCAAACTCGAATTGTAAAAGGATATGAGATAGTCAAGATTTGACGAGAACCATCCCACCTACGCAGCGTGCAACTTCTACACGAAAGAAGAGAGACTTGTACAAAGGTTCTAAGGAGAGTGGATGGTCTAATATCGAGGGTGGAGTAACTGTGGTCAAGGAACCAACAACTATGGGATGTAAAAATGGGAGGAGGGGTTCAACTGGTTCACAACAGGGTGTTTTGCAACCTGTAGTAGCTCAAGGAAAGGTGGCGGCAGCTAAAATGGGTCTAGGATCGGACAAGCATACTACGGTGCATGTGGTGGAGATAGAGTCTAATCAGTAAAACATCGAGGGGTAAAAGGTCAGGCTTTGCCAAGTTCAATCCAGGGTTTTGTTAGTAAGGGTGCTGAAAAAAATCAATTGGGGGTACAAGGTGTGAAAAAACCAGGATTATTCCAAAAAAAAGAAGGATGATAAGGGACCATCAAAACCGGTCATAACGTCGTGACTCTCTAATCTTATGGTGGATGTTGACCAGGCTACATCTGCTAAGAAAGTGCGACAGGCCGCAGCATAGTCCAGTACACAAGAAGATAGATTGCAGGTATAATGGCAAATAAACTTAGTTTTTTAGCAGTCGGGATCGACGAACATGCAGGTTTAACTTGTCACTTTTTCTTTATCTTTTTAATGGTTAAAGTTATTTTTTGGAATATTCAGGGTGTTCTTAACCTTGGGTTTAATTGTTCTTTTAAGTTATTGGTTAAAAAGCAAAAACTTGATGTTGTTGTTATCATGGAGTCGCGCATAAGCGAAGTAGATACTGATAACTTCATCTTTCGTTATAGCTTTGATTATTCTTATAGAGTGTAAGATCAGGGATTCTCTAGTGGTATTTAGATTATATAGAAGGAGTCAATTCATTTAGATGTGCTTGAGGTTTCAAATCAATTTGTGCACGGTTTGTGTTCCATGACCAATGGCAATTCTTATTTCTTTATAACTTTCGTGTGTACGAGCTCGGATGCTCGGACAAGGCGATTATTGTGAGAGTAGCTGAAAGCTTTAGATCTAGGTTCGAATATGACTTGGACTATAGGAGGTGATCTTAACGTTATTGGTAGTTTGTCGGAGCGGCGAGGGGTTCTCAGAAGCGTTCAAGGGTTTGTAATTGGTTTTGTGATTTTATGTTCGAGACCGACTTAGTTGACATGGGTTATAATAGGTTGTACTTGTAATACCCCAAAATTTACTAAGTTGATTAAGGGTCATTTAGTACTAAGATAATAGCTTAAAAGCTAACTTAGTGACTAAAATGACAAAAATGCAAAAGTTAGGATTTTTTAATTATGAGTTTTGGAAAGGAAATTTCTAAGGTTTAAAGGATCATGTGATAGATAGTGAATTGAATAAGGCATTCTTAAAGTTTGGTTGAATACCAAGGAAAATTGGAATGGAAATTGAAGTTTAAAAGTTTAGTGACCAAAATGTAAATTTTGAAAATTTTATGGATAAAGTATAAACTTTGGAAAAGTTTAGGGACTAAAGTTGTAATTTCCTAAAGGTTAAGGGTATTTATTTCATAAATAAATAGATCACCTATCGAATGCGGAATTTTTGGTTCGATCTGATACTTCGATTATTAGGAAAATCATAGTTAAAGTTTAAGTGGAATTCAGATACCTGGATCAAACTGAAAAATTTTGAAGTTTTTCCATATGATAGAGAAATGTTATAAAAGTCATTTCCAAGTGTTGGAAATATTTTTAGTTTGATTCAAGATGAATCCTACAGTTTATTTCTAAGTAAAGGATTATTTATCGGTATATTGGATCGAATGGAAATTTTGGAGACTGGTCCATAAGATATGGAAAAATTCATAAAATATTACTTTATGAATATTTTATTATAGTTGGTTGGATTCCAACTAGATTTAGTTGAATTTTTACAAGAATGGCAAACTAGTAAATAAAAACTAGTTGGAGGGCAAATTGGTTATTTGGCCCCAATGGTAATTTTGAAATATTTAAAAAGTTATAAAGGAAATTTTGGAAAGAGGGAATGGAATATTAAATCTTGGCCCTTGATTGATGATAAAATAAATCTCAACCATTGGATAAAAAGGGCAAAATTGTAATTTCACTTTTAAATGAATTTAATATTCATTTAATAGATATATGTGTAAAATAATGGTAAAAAGATGAACCAAGCCAAAAACGTGAGGGCTAGGGAAAGAAAGAGAACAAATTTTCCAAGCTCAATTCAAGCCCCGGAACTCAGTTTTCAGTTCGAATCAAGGGAGGTTCGAGGTACAATGAAGGAAAGGATCAAAGAGGACTTAGTGAGGCATATTAATACATGGCCCAAGTGAGTGCAATGCATACATAACATGATACATGGATGTTTTATACATCGCCGGTAGGACTTGCGATGAGTCTACCCGGTCTATATATTGTCATGATATTTATGTCATTGATCATATATTTGACATATTTTAAATATGTCAAAGGTTGAAATAAATGTATTGATCACTAGTTATTGATGATGGTATACTATGAATGTTATTTCGGGTATGAACTGGTTAATGTTAATATAAATTGATATACGTTGCCATTAGTGATATAAATGATGAAATAAAGCCCATTGTATGATAAAGAGGTTCGATGGTATAGTTGGATATCCATAGGGTCATAAACAACTGTATAAATATTCTAAGCACTTCGGTGCAATATTCATAAATACTCATTGAGGGTATACTCATGCAAGGTTTGGGTACACGGAAACACTTAGGGTGTTAAGCACTACGGTGAAAATTTTATTAATACTTGATGAGGGTATACTCATGCATGGTTTGGGTATACGGAAGCACTTAGGGTGCTAAGCACTACGGTGCAAATAATATACATACTCAAGAAAGGTTGGGTATGGGGGGATGACTCGTGTACATAGAATCTCATAATTTGATACCTTGAGCTAAGTAAACTGAATTGAAATAAAAAAATAGAATGATAAGCTTGAACTTGAATGAGCACCGATATTGAAAGATTACGGATGGAAATGGCACCGATATTGGTAAGATCTAATCTTATCACTTTGATATACATATATGCTATTACATTTTTAATTATGTTAATGAGCATGTAATGGTACGGTGATCATATGCATAATTAATAATTAATAATTAATATTGAGATTGATATTATGACAATTGCACTTAGATTTGAATTACTGCCTCACTAAGTAAATACTTAGCGTGTAACTGTTTTACACGTAGGAAAGAAGAAATGTTTGGAGTAAGGAGCATGTACGGACATCATCAATCAATAATAGGTATATCAGTATCAGTAAGATATCTTTTGATATTTACTAGTTGGCATGTATATTAAAAGGGTATGTCTGCTCTGATAGAATTTGTATTTTATTTGGTATCTGGATGAATTTTAAATCAGGCAGTTTTATTAATTATATCAAGACAAATTAAGTTGATAAGTTGCTGCCTGAAAATAAAATCGATTTGAAGATGAAAATATTATTTTTAAACTTTACCCAAATAACTAGATTTGTAAATAAAAACTATATACATTGGTAATATTTTTAAAGAAACAAAATTTTGCCGAGTTACAAATGTAGAGGGTTTTACAATTGTTTTGTGATATATCTTACTCGTATTCATCTATGAATACGAGAAAGGGGTATTACATTTATTGGTATCAGAGCTGCAGGTTTAGCCGATTCTTGGCCTAAATGGAAGTGGTTTTATGTTAAAAAGAGTATACATGCCACTAGGATATCAATATTATTGATATGATGTTTTTATGATCTGATTGATGTTGCTCCCTACTAATGTAAATTGGGAGGAATTATAAGAAATATTTGAGTCAAGAAAGCGTGATGAACTGATAAATTGGAAGCTTTGGAAGGAATTAAGAGTAGTAATAATAAGGTTAATGATAACCCTTCGGATAAATCAGAACAAGAAAGGGGCACTAGTACAACAAGGAGTGCCTGTGCCAGATTAAGGAAATGAAAAGTTCGGGAACACCTGAATTGAAAGGAAAAATAGATTAAGGTCTAGTGATTGTTGATTTATAACTGAATAATCTAAGGATTACATTGGATGGATTCCACTGTTTGGATACCGAGAAATTGGATGGAGTTGTTTTGTTGCTCCGAGATTTAAGCTAGATTAGAAAACCATCTGAATTTGCTTTATAGCTAGGATTGCACATATCAGTCGAAGTTTATAACATCAGGACTGATAAAGATTGGGAGGATTTGAAAATCATAGAAGGTACATCTCATCTTTTTGGATAAACCTGTACTGATGTTGATGGGTCCTAGCTTTACACATTCGTATATAAGTACGAAGTTGAATGGTGAATGAGATATCCTTTTAGAACTCATTTCAAGTAATATAGTGGTTACAAATTTGTTGAGTTGTAATGTAAGGGCAAGCTGAACATGTGGAATTACTCGATAAAAATATAAGAAATAGAGTTCCTGATAAACTTAATGGAATTATCTTTCGAGGAGTTTAAGATGATGGTGGGCATAAATTGGTTACCTTCCTATCAGGTCATGATGAATTGTCACATAAAGTGATTAGTATTGAAAAAACACGGAAGGTACAAAAATAGTAGTAGTTGATAAAAGGGTAAATCCATTTTCCAATGTAATTTCAGTTGTTTTATTAAAGAAATGGTTGTTATGAGGTTGCTAAGTTTTCTTAGCAAATGTAGTAGATGCTCGGGTTGTTAAACTTAAATTGAAAAATAACTCGACTATCTAAAAATATCCAGATGTATTCCCAGATGAATTACTCAGAATTACATCTAGACTGAGAGGTGAAATTCAAACTAAAGATGATACCAGGCATTGCGCCTAAATTAATGGCCCCGTATAAAATGGCTTCGGCCGAATTTCAGGATTTAAAGGTACAATTATAAGGAATGTTAGGTTGAGGTTTTATAAAGCCAAGTGTGCCACCTTGGGGTGCACCGGTGCATTTGTGAAAAAAGAAAGATTGATCTATGTGATTAAGTATAGATTTTTGTCAGCTAAATAAGGTAACAATAAAGAATAAATATCTTCTTCCGGGGACTGATGATCTTTTGATCGGTTAAAAAAGATCAAGGAAGAAGAAATTTTAAAGATAGCTTTTCGGACTCGGTATGAATACTATGAGTTCGTGATGATGCCCGCGACATTTATAAGCCTAATGAACCAAGTATTCTAATTTTGCTTGGACCAATTTTTGGTAAAGTTCATTGAGTATATTTTGGTTTATTTGAAGGAAAAAGGAAGAATAAGATGCCTATTTTTGCATTGTTCTTCAGGCCTTTCGAGAAAAGAAGCTATTTGCTAATTTGTTAAAGTGTGAGTTTGGTAGTCAAAAGTTGTTTTATTAGTTATGTGGATTTAGCAGTGGGAATAAGAGTAGACCCCAAGAAAGTACGAATTATAGTTGAATGGAAACCTCTGAAGAATGTTTTAGAGGTTCAGAATTTTTTTTTTGATGATTGCCTCCTCATTGACCAAGCTATTGAGGAAAGAAATGTCATTCAGTTGAACAGATCAATGCTAAGAAATCTTTAAGACATTAAAAGAGATCTTAATAGAAGCCACGGTACCAGTACAACCAGAATTGGGTAAAGATTATATGGTGTATAGCGATGCTTCTCATAACGGTTTGGGATGTGTACTTATGCAAGAAGTAAAAGTAATGCTCTATGCTTTAGACAACTTAAAAAATATGAGAGAAATTATCTTACGTAGGGTTTGGAGCTAGCAATTGTTGTATTTGCTTTAAAAGATATAGCATCATTATTTATACAGTGAACAATGATATATTTATATAGGTTATAAAAGTTTAAAGTATATGCTTACTAAAGAAGAGTTGAACTTGACGCAAAGAAGTTGGATCGAGCTTATTAAGAATTATGATATGGTCATTGACTATCATCCAGAAAAAGTTAATGTGGTAGCTGACACTCTCAGTAGAAAGACACTTACTGTCTTAAGAGCTATGAATGCAAGATTGGCATTAAAAGAAGATGGTGTTTTGATTGTCAAGTTAAGAATAAAATTTACCATATTGGATTAAATAAGATATCTTTAAAGAAAGGATGAGAAATGTTGTCAATGTTCAAACAAGTGGAAAAGAGTGAAGCTAAAAACTTGGAAGTTAGGTTTGATAGATATTTGTATTATCAGGGAAGAATTTCTATCTCAATGATGGAAACTATATGTTGACCCTAAAAGAAAAGATATTTAATATGAAGTTAAGGATAAAGTATTCCTTAAAAGTTTCACCTTGGAAGAAGGTGTTATGGTTTAGACAAAGAGAATGTTAAGTTCAAAATTTATTGGGCTATAAGAAATTGTGAAAGGAGTTAGTCTGATAGTTAAGCTTAATAGTTAGCTTTATCTTTGGAAATGAACAAGATTCATAATGTATCGATGCTCTGGAAATATTGATTAGACCCCTCACATGTTGTTACTCCGGAGAAAATAGAGATTCAACCGGATTTAAGCTATGAAAAAGAACTGGTAAAGATCCTAGAACTTGGGGTCAAAGAACTAAGAAAACAAGACAATCCTATTTGTAAAAGTTCTTTGACAAAAAAATCACAAGGTTAAAGAAAAGATTTGAGAGAAATAAGAAGAAAATATAAGAAAATAGTTTCCTCACCTTTTGAATCAGGTGCATGTTGAAAATTCGAGGATGAATTTTCTTAAGGGGGAGAGAACTGTAATACCCCAAAATTTACTAAGTTGATTAAGGTTCATTTAGTACTAAGATAATAGCTTAAAAGCTAACTTAGTGACTAAAATGACAAAAATGCAAAAGTTAGGATTTCTTTAATTGTGGGTTTTGGAAAGGAAATTTCTAAGGTTTAAAGGATCATGTGATAGATAGTGAATTGAATATTTAATTCTTAAAGTTTGGTTGAATACCAAGGAAAATTGGAATGGAAATTGAAGTTTAAAAGTTTAGTGAGCAAAATGTAAATTTTGAAAATTTTATGGCTAAAGTATAAACTTTGGAAAAGTTTAGGGACTAAAGTTGTAATTTCCTAAAATTTAAGGGTTTTTATTTCATAAATAAATAGATCACCTAAGGGTGTGAATCGAATGCGGAATTTTTGCTTCGATCTGATACTTCGATTATTGGGAAAATAACAGTTAAAGTTTAAGTGGAATTCGGATACCCAGATCGAACTGAAAAATTTTGAAGTTTTGCCATAAGATAGTGAAAGGTTATAAAAGTCATTTCCAAGTGTTGTAAAAATTTTTAGCTTGATTCAAGATGAATCCTACAATTTATTTCTAAGTAAATGATTATTTATCGGTATATTGGATCGAATGGAAATTTTGGAGACTAATCCAAAAGATATGGAAAAATTCATAAAATATTACTTTATGAATATTTTATTATAGTTGGTTGGATTCCAACTAGATTTAGTTGAATTTTTACAAGAATGGTAAACTAGTAAATAAAAACTAGTTGGAGGGCAAATTGGTTATTTGGCCCCAATGGCAATTTTGAAATATTTAAAAAGTTATAAGGGCAATTTTGGAAAGAGGAAATGGAATATTAAATCTTGGCCCTTGATTGATGATAAAATCAATCTCAACCATTGGATAAAAGGCGCAAAATTGTAATTTCACTATTAAATGAATTTAATATTCATTTAATAGATATATGTGTAAAATAATGGTAAAAAGATAAACCAAGTGTTCATCTTTTCCAGCCAAAAACGTGAGGGCTAGGGAAAGAAAGAGAAAAAATTTTCCAAGCTCGATTCAAGCCCCGAAACTCGGTTTTTATTTCGAATCAAGGGAGGTTCGAGGTACAATGACGGAAATGATCAAAGAGGACTTAGTGAGGCATATTAATACATGGCCCAGGTGAGGGCAATGCATACATAACATGATACATGGATGTTTTATACATCACCGGTAGGACTTGCGATGAGTCTACCTGGTCTATATATTGTCATGATATTTATGTCATTGATCATATATTTGACATATTTTAAATATGTCAAAGGTTGAAAATAAATGCATTGATCACTAGTTATTGATGATGGTATACTATGAATGTTATTTCGGGTATGAACTGCTTAATGTTAATGTAAATTGATATACGTTGCCATTGATGATATAAATGATGAAATAAAGCCCAATTTATAATATAGAGGTTCGATGGTATAGTTGGATATCCATAGGGTCATAAACGGTTGTATAAATATTCTAAGCACTTCGGTGCAATATTCATAAATACTCATTGAGGGTATACTCATGCAAGGTTTGGGTATATGGAAACACTTAGGGTGTTAAGCACTACGGTGCAAATTTTATTAATACTCAATGAGGGTATACTCTTGCAAGGTTTGGGTATCCAGAAGCACTTAGGGAGCTAATCACTACGGTGCAAATAATATGCATACTCAAGAAAGGTTGGGTAGGGGAATGACTCGTGTACATAGAATCTCTTAATTCGATACCTTGGGCTAAGTAAACTGAATTGAAATAAAAAAAATTAGAATGATAAGCGTGAAAGCTTGCAGACAGAGTTGGAAAAAGGTTTTTGTAAGCATTAAAGCTTACGGATGGAAATGGCACCGATATTGGTAAGATCTAATCATATCACTTTGATATACATATATGCTATTACATATTTAATTATGTTAATGAGCATGTAATGGTAAGGTGATCATATGCATTATTAATAATTAATATTGAGATTGATATTATGACAATTGCACTTAAATTTGAATTACTGCCTCACAAAGTAAATACTTAGCGTGTAACTGTTTTACACATAGGAAAGAAGAAATGGTTGGAGTAAGGAGCATGTACTTACATCATCAATCAATAACAGGTATATCAGTATCAGTAAGATATCTTTTGATACTGTTTGATATTTACTAGTTGGCATGTATATTAAAAGGGTATGCCTACTCTAATAGAATTTGTATTTTATTTGGTATCTGGATGAATTTTAAATCAGGCAGTTTTATTAATTATATCAAGAAAAATTAAATTGATAAGTTGCTGCCTGAAAATAAAATCGAATTGAAGATGAAAATATTTTTTTTAAACTTTACGCGAATAACTAGATTTGTAAATAAAAACTAAATACCTTGTAATATTTTTAAAGAAACAAAATTTTACCGAGTTACAAATGTAGAGGGTTTTACAAATGTTTTGTGATATCGCTGACTCGTATTCAACAATGAAATCGGGAAATGGGTATTACAGCACTTTACATGGAAATGCGGTAATTATTTTAGAGGCTTGACCGATGAATTTGTAACACGATTTGGTATGAATCTTATCCCAGGCTAAAGTCTTTCATTTGTTGAAACTAAGGTCTGATCACTGACCTATCTTGCTTGATGCTGATGGTGGCGCTCGTAGTTCTGTTCATCGGCCCTTTAGGTATATTGCTGCGTGGAATGAACATCCTGATTTTTTGAATCTTTTAAGGGAAATGTGGGCTAATGAGCAGCCTCTTTTGGAGAAGGAGAGTTATTTTCAGGAGAGTACCCAAAATGGAGTATGGATATGTTTGGGCAAATCGAGCATCACAAGGATTCGTTACTGGCCCATCTTAAAGGTATTGAGCGATCATTGGAAAATAATTATAGTTCATCTCTAGAAAAGCTTGAATATAATCTAAAACGTGAACTCAATGTTGTTTTGGCATAAGAAGAGAGTCTCTGGTTCCAAAAGTCCCGAAGTACCTAGTTAATCAAGGGGATAGAAACATAAAATTCTTTCATACGGCCTCGGCGAAAACAAAACATGATCCGTATACTGCGTTTGGACAATGGAATTTAGTACGATGATCAGTCATTGGTTTGGGACCATGCCACATAGTTTTTTCATGAGTTATTTACCAGTGCGTGTGTGCAGCTGCAAGTCATAGATGTAACAGGATCTTTTTATCATTTCAGTGTAGAAGAGTTGAGGCCTTTGCTTGTCGACGTCACCATAGAAAAGGTACATAGTGTTGTTTTCTATATAGCGTCGTTAAAAGCACCAGGTGTTGATGGGCTTTATGTCGCTTTTTATCAGAAGAATTGGGACATGGTCAGTTTATCGGTTGTTCACTTTGTGTAACTTTTTTTGCTGATGGGTTCTTGGAGGATTAGGTCAACCAAACTCTTGTGGTCTTCATACCAAAAGTGGAAGCGCAATAATATTTAGCCAATTTTAACCAATAAGTCTTTGTAACGTCCTATATAAGATCATCACGAAGATTTTGGTTTATCATCTGAAACCCTTTTTACTTGAGTGGGTGGATAATATGTAGGCTAGTTTTGTTCCTGTTCGGCACATTCAGGATAATATCATCATTCCATAGAAGGTAATGCATTCTATGGTTGTTAAATCTGGGAAAAAAGCTTGGATGGCTATCAAGGTGGATCAAGAAATGGCATATAATCGACTTGAATGGGATTACATTGAGGAGACTATGTGGTAGGTATTCCGAAAAGGGTTATTAATCTTATTATGTGTTGCGTTCGTTCCGTTTCTACATAGATTCTTTGGAATAGTGAGTTATCCAAATCATTTAGACCCACGTGGGGTATTCGGCAATGTGATCATTTATCACCGTATCTCTTTGTTTTATGTATGGATAGACTTTCATAGGCCATTGTTGAGAGGGTCAGTTCTGGGGATATAAACCTATTCGGCTTGCTCGGCGAGGTCTGGGTTTATCCCATCTTTTCTTCACTGATGACATGGTGCTATTTGCAAAAGTGAATTTGGATCAGGTAATAGTTATTAAGGATGTTATGGATCATTTTTGTGAGGCTTCTGGACACAAGGTTAGTATGGAAAAAACCCAAAATTTATTTTTCTAAAAATTGCCAATGCTTGGTTAGATCGGATATTGCCGACAAATTTGGGTTCGAAGAGGTTGCGGACCTTGGTCGCTGCCTAGGTGTATCTTTACTTAATCAGCGGGTTACCCAGGATACGTATGCTTACCTTCTTGAAAGGATGAGGGCAAGATTACCAGTGTGTGACGCTAGATCTCTATCTTTGGCCGAGAAAATAACCTTATCTAAGGTTGTTCTTCAGGCGATTCCTGTATATGTTACGCAGTCAACTTGGATTCTGAAGGGCACTTGTGATGAGATGGAAAAGCTTATACGTAGATTTGTTCGGGGACGACCAGGGTGCCATGAAAGGTCTTCCAACAACCTATTGAACAGGTTGGCTTGGGTTTCAAGGACTTCCATCAGCAAAATAGAGTGTTTTTATTGAAACTGGGTCATTGGTTATTAACTACACTAGATAACCTATGGGTTCAAATCCTACGAATAAAGTATCATTGGGAGGGGGAGGTACCTTTATCTTTGTTCCGTAGTAATAGCTCTCGATTATGGAAAGGCTTGAGTAGTGTATGGGATAAGGTTAAGGAAAGCGTTTGTTGGAATATCCGAGATGGACTAAAAATTGATTTTTTTGTTTGATCATTGACTTGGTCGAGAAAATAGGTTAGTTTTCTCATGCATGTTGGATGTAACACTTAGGTTGATGATGGTTGCGGACAAGGTCACCACGGAAGGTGACTGGGATTGGGAGCGGATTGGACAGTTACTGTCGTAACATGTCTTAGACAAAATCATAGCTACCCCTCCCCCTCGTGCTTGTCTAGGACCGGACAAACCATACAGGCGATGGGAAGATAAGCAGGTGTTTTCTACAAAATTTGCGTATGCATTTTTAAAGAATGATGGTGTGGCGCAATGTGATAGTAAATGGAGGGTGATCTAGGGTCTTAAAGTTCCGCAATGGCTTAAGGTGTTCTTATGGTTATTGGTCCAAGGTCAGCTACTTACGAACATTGAATAGGTACGTCATCATCTAATGGTATCACAAATATGTGAAATCTGTCATAATATAGTTGAGGATGTAGACTGTGTTATGCATACTTATGTTATGGATCAAGGGGTCTGGTCTAAACTCTTGCTCCCAGACCGAGTAGCCATGTTCTTCAGTTTACCGTTCCAAGACTAGCTGCGGTAGAATCTATTTGATTCTAGAAGTATTATGCCGAGTGATGATCTAGTCGTTTCTTGATTTTTTTTTTGTTGGCTAATATGGAAGAATCAATGTAGCATGGTGTTGTATACAAATTTTGTCCAACGAGAGGAGACGTGGCTAGGGGAACTCGTTTGATGGACGAGTGCCTTGGTGTCTGTCTCGTGCCACGAATGGGTGGGGCGAGTGCTTCTAATCCAGTCTCCAGGTGGTTTAGACCTCTTAATGGATGGGTTAAGTTGAATTTGGATGCCGACGTGAACACAGTGGATGGAAGGGCAGCTATTGGGGGAGCATGCCAAGATAGTGAAAGAAATTTGTTATTTGGCTACTCACAGTTTGTTGGACGTTGTGCATTGATGTTGGCTGAATTGTGGGCGATACGCAAGGGTCTTGAGCATGCATGGTCTAAGGGTTTTAGACTTATCGAACTGGAATCGGACTATCTTGAGGCAATTAGAATAATTATGCATGACTCGCTCGCTCTTGATGGGAATGCTCTTGTATCAGTGATCGAGGAGCTAATGCAGCGAGCCTGGACGGTGAAGGTGCACTACATTCCACGGGAATAGAATATGATAGCGGATAGGCTTGCATCAATGTGTAGGTCTGGCTCACCAGCTGGCTTAAGTTTCTTGGAACCACCTGCAAGCTTATTGATGAGGGTGCAAGAGGACTAGTTGTTTAGCAGGGTGCGAGTGATACAGCTACACAGGGTCCAGGGAGTGTTAATCCTAGGGGTTAACTAGTTGTTTATTAGATCCAGTTCAGGTTATTTTATTTTATTTCCATTTTACTATGACCAAGTCCTATTCGAGTGATTTATTTCTGTAAGTATTCTTATGGGTACTCTTTTCCCCCATTTAGGTTTAGGGGGTTTTAATGAGGCCTATAGGAATGCCCCCTTTTATTTGTCAAAAATATCACTTTAATTCTTTTTTACAAAATTGCCATTAATAAAATTTTGCAATTCTTGTAATATAGTCACAATTTGATTTAATTTAATATTAAATCAACCCATTTAAAATTACCCAAGTTCAATTTCGTCCTTTGACCAACTCATTAAAATATTAGCCACAATAAATTTATCAAAATCAATTTAATCAATCCAGATTATTTTTTAGAATTAATTAATTAGCTGAAGCCTAACCCAAAACTCCAACCCAATTCTAATAATTCACCTGAACCTTCAAGCTCATTTTCTGGGATGTTACAACTATTAAATCAACCCATTTAAAATTACCCAAGTTCATTTTCGTCCTTTGAAAAACTCAATAAAATATTTTCAAAAATATTAGCCACAATAAATCTATCAAAAATCAATTTAATCAATCCAAATTATTTTTTGGAATTAATTAATTAGCTAAAGTCTAACCCAAAACTCCAACCCAATTCTGATAATTCATCCGAACCTTCAAGCCTGTTTTTCAGGATGTTACAGTGCTAAAGCAACTGGCTGAGGAGCCGCTCAAGCTATTGGAGTTGCTTGTGGTACGCAAGGAACCCATTCACCGTTGATGAGATCGAAATGAGCCTTCCGAAGAGATTTAGCATCAATCTTAGGAACAAGCGGGAAGGGAATGTCGATAGAGCAATCTATGCATTCCTTAAGAAAAATGTGACTAAGGATGCAACTATAGATGAAGGAGTTGACCAAAGAGGTGTGACGGTGGTTGATAGTGTGAACGAGGCTGACAAAGATAATATGAGCAAGGTTAATGCGACGAACAGTATGGAATCACTGAATTCACCATGCATCAACACCTCGAATGGTAGAGTACTTACCATCGGATGGTCAAAACCACCAAGTGATAATGAAATGAAGAAAACGATCATGGGCATTTAAAACAGTGACAGAGTCGGGGGCTAAAGAATCGGGAATGACTTGATCCACATCATCAAGACCCGTGTTCTCTAGACCTAAATGAAAGACAATAATCTCGGTGTCTAGAACAAAAGTTTTTCCCATCAGGTATGACTCAATAGAAATAGTATGTTTACACTCATTATCAAGAAGGCAACAGGCATTTGAAAAAAAAATATGAACCAAAGTAGGAAAATACTCAGATTTTAGCTTAAGCATATGAACAAATTTCCATTGCCTCATGAGATTAAGGTAAGGAAATTTAAACTCGGGAGACGGCATGAACTCAAAATCTACGAGTCACTCATCCCTAATGGGAAAATTTTTGAAAAATTCAAAGTTTTCCCGTTCGTTTTGTTTTCTGGGTTCATTAAAACAAGTGCCAAAAGAAGTAGGTAAAATGGGTTGAGGTTTAGAAGGGCCTGGCTCGCAGAAGCCAAACCCGTGCGACGACGTTTAGTCGTAAGCTTGGTTGTCACTTGAAAAGATTTTAGTTTAAGAAACCTAAGGCTCTAGACCCTAAAAGATGTTAAATCTTCTGCAAAAAGCAAAACATTGTATGTATATATCATCAATTTCAGTCCAAATTTTAAGGTGTAAACCTATATATATTTGATGCTAATATACGATATATATATATATATATATATATATATATATATATTAAAAGAAATGTATAAATCAAAAAAATTATATATTAGTAGATAAAGAGTAACAAACCAGTTTATATATATATATATATATATATATATATATATATATATATTGACAGTAAGGAATCTATATATATACTAATATAACAGTAAATGTATACATATTTAAAGAAAATATATATAGATGTACAAACATATATGAATACATAGTAAAAACAGTATATTGATGTATAAAAACAAAACAAAAAATATGAATGTATACATAAAGAAAATCATTAAAGAAAAAATTCATATAAATATATATTCAAAAATATATATGTATGTATTTTTTGAGGGAAAAGCTATATCATTAAAAAATCAGTTTAGACAAAAAAATATAATATATATAATCAGTAAAAATAATAAAAGAAAAGAAACACTAGATACAAAATCCATAGCTCAAAGTATTATATACGAAAAAAATTAATAAAAAACATCTTCAAATCTCGAAAATCAGACGAGAATGGTGATGGATATGCACGATTAATGATAAGGAGATGAATCCCTTGATCTTTTCGCAAAAAACCCTTGAAGATAGGGTGTTTTTGAGTGAAAATCGAGAGATTTTGGGAGAAAATCACCTAAGAACGATGTTCTTAGGGTTAGGGTTTTGAAAATTTTGGGAAAACTGATTTAAGGTCGTATTTATAGCCTTCATCCCACGTGTGCTGGTACGCGGTTTAATAAGTATCGGTACTAGCGTACCAATATGGATTATTTTGTACCGATACTCTGTTTGAATGCGATACTGGTACTAGATAGACTGTATCGGTACTGTCTACACAAAATTGCTCATTTTATAGCCGAGTACCTCAAAACTTTCACCGGGAAGCTTCTAAATGCATGGTAGTGATGCATGAGCATAGAAATCATGGAAAACAAGAACAAACATACCCCTAACTAATTGAACAAAAGCATCAAGAAATTACAAGAACATGATTTTCAAGCAAGTTTAAACACATAAAAGGTTCTATGCTTCAAGAAAGGCTTGTATGACCTAGATCTCTCCTAAGAGTCCAAAAACTCTCCTTATCTAAAGGCTTTGTAAAAATATCCGCTACTTGATGCAAGGTATCTACAAATTCTAGAACTACATCTTTTTTAAGACATGATCACTAATGAAATGATGCCTTATTTCTATGTGTTTGGTTCTATAACTTTGGATGAGATTTTTGGTGAGACAAATAGAACTTGTATTGTCACACTTAATGGGAATGGTACCTACATCAATTCCAGAACCTAAGAGTTGTTGTTTCATCCATATTATTTGGGCACAACAACTACCGGCCAAAACATATTCCACCTCGGTGGTAGATAGCGCAACGCTATTTTGTTTCTTAGAGAACCATGAGATAAGCATGTTTCCTAGGAATTGACAAGCACCAGAGGTACTCCTTCTATATATCTTACAACCTTCATAATCTGTATCCGAATAAGCATGCAAACTAAAGGATGAGTCTAAAATACCAAAGACCTAAACTAGGTGTATCTCTAAGGTATATAAAAATTCTCTTAATGGCATGTAAATGTGATTATTTAGGAATACCTTGAAATCTAGCACACAAGCAAACACTAAACATGATATTCGGTCTACTTGCAGTAAGATAAAGCAAAGAACCAATCATTGATCTATAAAGTTTAAGATCGACACATTTACCTCCTTCATCTTTGTCAAGCTTTGTAGAAGATCCCATAGGAGTGGCTTGAGGCTTTGCATTCTACAAGCCAAACTTTTTGTGCATGTCTTTGATGTATTTAGCTTGATTGATGAAGATGCCATCCTTCCTCTGTTTGATTTGGAGTCCCAAGAAGAATGAGAGCTCCCCAATCATTCTCATTTCAAACTCACCTTGCATAAGCTTAGCAAACTCTTGACAAAGAATTTCATTAGTAGAACCGAAAATGATATCATCAACATAGATTTGTACTAATAAAATATCTTTGCCTTTTTATATATAAAAAGTGTTGTATCAACCTTCTCTTTGTTAAAACCTTTTTCAATAAGAAAGTTAGACAATCTTTCATACCAAGTTCTAGGAGCTTGTTTCAAACCATATAAAGCTTTTGAAAGTCTAAAACATGGTTCGGATATTTTGGATCTCCAAAACTGAGAGGTTTTTCAACATATACTTCTTCATTTATAAAGACATTTAGAAAAATACTTTTTACATCCATTTGAAAAAACTTGAATTCATGAAAACATGCAAATGCAAGTAACATCTTAATAGCATCCATTCTAGCTACGGGTGCATAGGTTTCATCAAAATCAATTCCTTCCTCTTCAATGTAACCTTGAGCAACAAGTCTAGACTTGTTTCTCACTATGTTACCACTCTCATCTAGTTTATTTCTAAAAAATTATTTAGTACCTATAGTAGATTTATTACTAGACCTATCAACTAATGTCCAAACATTACTCCTCTCAAATTGATTTAACTCTTCTTGCATATTCATTATCTAATAATAATCATTTAATGCTTCTTTGATATTTTAGGCTCTATGCATAAGATAAATGCAATATAATTACAAGTATTTCTAAGAGAAGATCTAGCGGTTACCCTTTTGGATGGATCACCCAAAATCTCACCACCTCTGACATAGTTGAACTCCCTTGGATATGTGATCTCTCTTTCCTCAATAGATAGCTTCTTCAAGGCATCTAGAGGTGGATCTTGTGGTTCTACCTTTGAAGAGACTTCATCTACCTTTGAGGATTGTCCTTCACCATCATTGGCATCTAAAATCACTACATCACCATAACAAGAATCTTCCTTGGAAGGGGGTTATCACCGAAAACAACATGAATGGACTCTTCAACCACTAAAATTCTTTTGTTAAATACACGATAAGCTTTAGAGTTTAAAGAATATCCAAGAAAAATTTCTTCATCACTTTTAGCATCAAATTTACCAAGATTTTCTTTTCCATTGTTCAAAATAAAACACTTGCATTTAAAAGGATGAAAATAGCTAATGTTAGGCTTTTTACTTTTAAAAATTTTATAAGGGGTTTTCTTTAAAATAGACCTAATCATTACCGATTTATGATTTAACAAGCGGTGTTTGTGGCTTTTGCCCAAAAATATTTTGGCAAATTGTTTTCACAAAGCATGGTCCTAGCCATTTCTTCTAAAGTTCCATTTTTCCTCTCAAAAACCCCATTTTGTTGAAGAGTGCGAGGTGCCAAAAAATTATGGCTAATTCCACTAAAGTTACAAAACTCTTCAAAACCTAGATTTTGAAATTCGATTCCATGGTCACTCCTAACATGTGAAATAGAGTAACTAACATCATTTTTACTCGCTTTTGAAAACGTGATGAATTTTTCTAAAGCTTCATCTTTAATACTTAAAAATAGAACCCAAGTGAATCTAGAGTAACCATCAACTAAACAAATGCATGTTGTTTTCCACCCAAGCTCATAGTCTTAATAGGGCCAAAAAGATCTATATGGATCAATTGTAATATTATACTAGTTGATACATCATTAACGGATTTAAAAGAAACTATTTTATGTTTTTCTTTAGCACATGCATCACAAATTTTATCTAGGAAAAATTTATCTTAGGCAAACCTCTTACTAGAATATTAAAAATTATTTTTTATAAAACACTCATGCTAGCATGTCCTAGTTTTCTATGCCATAACCAAGCGTCATGTTCATCTTTAGCAACTAAGCACATATTAGAAACATTAATCTAGATGCATCATGTAAATGTTTCCTATTCTATGACTTACAAGCATAATCATGCTAGATGCAATGTCAACAATTTTACAACCATTTGATTCAAATATGACATTGTATCCTTTATCACACAATTGGTTTATACTTAACAAATTATGTTTTAGACCGTTAACATATAAAACATTTTCAATGAGTATAGAAGAGTGGTTACCAATAGAACTAATTCCTTCAATGTGGCCTTTAGAGTTGTCACCAAATGTCACGACTCCTTCACTCTTTGGCTTTATTTCTATGAACTGACTCTTGTCACTGGTCATGTGTCTCAAGCATCCACTATCAAGGTACCATGAATTTAAGCTTTCATCTTTGGCCTTGTAGCAATGTTCCTCCTACAAACATAGATTTAAGTCTTGATTTTTGGTACCTAAATTTTTTGGATCTATGAGTATTATCTCCCAAAATCTTGGTTTCCTTGGAATCTAATAAGCAATAAGATCAACATTATTAGAAGCTAAAAGTTCCTTAGAAACCCAAATGCTCATAACATTCTTACCATTTGGGGGCCTTTGGAAGCCTCTATGTTTGTAACCATTAAAGTTCTTTCTCACATAGCTAGGTTTTAAATGATTTTTCATTTTCAAAACAGTTTGTCCCAACTTTGTTTAAGGAAGCTTTAAGATCACCCACTTCCTTTTGGTGATCATCACAGACTCTTGAAAGTAAACCATGAAAGTCTTGATTTTTCTTTTCAAGATCATTTATTTTTGCTTGCATTTTTTTTACTTTACTTTCAAGATCCAAGATAGTTTTAGATAAAGAGTTATTTTCATTTTTCAATTTTAAAACAACCTTTTTGTTTTTCAAAATTGACTCTTTTTTCAAAGCTAATTCATCATACTTCTTACGTAATTCATCAAATGAAATATTGAATGAAGTAGATGAATTAGAGGATACCTTGGGATCCTCCTCAAGTGCCATGAGACAAAGATTTGCTACTTTTTGCTCTTCCTCGTCGAATAAGCCATCATCCCTCCAAGTAGCCATTTGAGCTTTGTGCTTCTTCTTCCCAAAGCTCTTTTCTTTAATTGGGGACAATCAAACTTGATATGCCTCAGCTTCTTACACTCATAGCAAATAATTTGATCTTTTTCCTTCTCCTTAGGTTCACTTTTGAAGCCTTTTCTTCTTTGGAATCTTCTTCCTTGGTTTGACTTTACGAACCTCTCGAATCTCTTGGAAAACATAACTATCTCTTCGTCTTCATCTTCTTCATTAAAATAGCTCTCTAATCACTCTCTAAAGTGGATTTGAGATCAATTCCAACTTTCTTCTCAGCCTCTTTCTGTTCTTCCTTCTTCTTCTTCTCCACTTTTTTCTTTCCTTGCCTCATAAGATCATGAGTGAGCAAGGATCCGATAAGCTCATCTTGCTTGAGGACCTTGAGATTTTTGTCTTTGATGATGGTCATCTTCTTCGATTACCATGATTCGAGAAGAGAGTGGATAAGTTTTCTTGCAAACTTCTCTTTCGAAATCACTTCTCCATGGCTTTTCAATCCATTGACAATAATAGAGAATCGATCGGACATGGACTTTATGTCTTCATCATGATCCATCTTCGTAGCTAAGATTGAGGATCTTATCAATGGGTTGTAAGAACTTCAATTAAGCATCGCTCTAATACCAATTGTTGAGTTGATCGAACAATCAAAATTGGCCAAGAGGGGGTGAATTGGAAATTTAAAAATATTGGATGATAGGTGCAAGAAAATAAAAGTACAAGAGAGATTTATAGTGGTTTAACTCCCTCAATGGAGTCTACATCCACTACCTTAGCTGCCACACTAAGGATTTCACAAATTGACTCAATTTGTCTTTCCTTTGAGGACAAAGAGTAACCTTACAACACTCACCAAGATTTATACCCCAAAATCTTGTGAGACCTTTCCCAAAGATACAACGAATAAGAAAACTTAAGAAACCTCACTAGGTAGGTGTTTGAAACAAATTAAGCTCTCTCTCTCAAACTCCAAACACATGAAATAAATGAATATAATGAAATCACTCAAGTGTTTACAAGAAAAACAGGCAAATACGCTCTAGTAGACTTTTGATTTTTGCTTGAATGTTTTTGGATTGTTGTCTTGTTGTTGAAGAAGCTTTGGAGACTTGCTTTTATACCCTTTCATTGATTTCTAACAGTTTGGGTTGTTGGAGACCAAATATTTAAATAGTTGTTCGGGACCGCTATCGTGGCTGTTATTTAAAGGTTTTAGCAATGTTCGAAACTGCGATGCCTACAACTGTTATGTTCGCAATAGCATATGTTCTTTGAAAAACTTACGACCGCGATAGCCGCAATGACCGCAATAGCATTCATTATGTTCGTAACCGCAATAAACGCAATGCGACCAAAAAGACGGCCGCAACCGCAATTTAAATCCTTGTTGGAGACTTGATTATAGCCGTTGGAAGGGGTTTTCCCGAATTAAATACAGTTTGGTAACTGTCGGTATCGGTACTTGAAAACCCGTACCGATACATGTTCAAAAATAGAAATAGGCGTTGTCTAATATAGGGCGTACTCATACTCGAATTGGGCATATCGGTACGAAACATAGCGTACCGATACTAGAGTCGTACTGGTACTTAAATAGCTCGTTGGAAAAAATTTACAAAGGGCGTACCGGCACTCAAAGTTACCATACCAATACTAAGTTGAATCCGTAACACTACGGAGGACGTACCGGTACAGAAAGAGCTTACTATAAAATTGAAATTAAAGTCGTACCAGTACTCAGAGGCCAGAAAGGCTTTTTGAGTACTTTTAAACTTGTAAAATCATTTTTGAAACAATTTCAAATGACTTGGATGAAATTTTGATCTTTAAAATATGCCATTTGAACACTTAGCTCTTTTAACTTAGAATTTGTGAGTTATTTTAATAGTTTAAAATTTTATTTAAAGTATCTCAAATATAAATCTTTGTTATATCAAAATCAATATTAGTTTAACAATCTTTCCTTTTTTTGATATAATAAAAGCAAAATAAATTTTTAATAAAGGGGGACTGGTGTTATACCTCCGCCAAACACCTCCGAAGATAATATCATCGTCTTCATGCCACGCTTGAAGCACCACAGAGCTCGGAGATCCTCCTCCGAACCCATAAGCTCCGGAGACCATTACGCTAAGATAAGACAGGCATCAAGTTTGACTGAGCTCATAGCCTGACAGTCGAGATACCACCTGCCAGCGCATCAGTAGCCATCACTAGGCCTGGCACAATCTCATCGAGCATCACTTTATCTACATCTCCAAGGGGATATAAATACTCCTAAGACCAAAGACAAAGAGGATGACTCTTCCACGTTGACCACTTTCCCTCTCTCTCCATTCACATACGACTCCAACCACCCATTCTACACTGTCTGCGGCTTTCGGCGCCAAGTCAACCAGGGGTGAACCGCCTGATTCTATAGTCAACCATCGTCTACTGTGGCTCTCCGCCCGTCCCACGACGAGTGAACCACCAAGCTTCATCCCCAAACCTTCCTTTGATTATCGTCTTGTGAGAATTCAGGCATAGTACTGGAATAAATGAACGGCGGTGAACTTAGAGGAGGAGGAGAGTAGATCATGGTAGTTGGGTTCGAGATTTGAGAAATACTCAAGATGCGGATAAATGGATTACTATAATATTGAGTAAAAAGGGTATCTTACTCAAATACATGAAATGGGCTTTTATAGCCCAAATCTAACAACCCATAACTAACAGTAGAAACTAATTCAGTTACAAAATCAAATATTAAAATCAAATGCTAACAATTATTGTTTGCTAACAATTATTGTTTGCATATCGACTTCTCGAGCAAAATATGCAGACCACAACGAGCTAAAATTGTTTCCGAGTTGCTGGTATCACGAACAAATGTTCCTACAAAACTTTTCTTTCTTCTTCATTAATACTTGTCTTCATTCATTCACTTTCTTTTCTCCTTCTTCAACACATATTCTTCATTGTTTTTTTTTCTTCACTTATTTGGACTGTCTTTTTGTTGGAAACAAGACTGTTAGGCGTCGAGCTTCCCGGTGCAATCTGAAGCCTCTCTAGGTGCAAGAAGGCACCCTCTTATGTCTGGTTAAGGAGGGCAAGGTTATTAAACACTTAACTCTCCCCAAAGATTTTCTTCTATGTACACTTGGTTGTTAAGCCTCAAGTTCCATGTGTACCTTGTGAGAAGAAGCATCAATCAATGAAGAAATGCAAAACCAGATTGGTATTGAACAAAATCTAAGAATTCAGCAGCTTTCAGCAGCAACCAATACAACAAGTTCAACAGTAACCAACATAAGACAAGGAGTAACTAGTTTAGGCATGTCAATGTGAACCAAATAGTTTGTCTTGTGTCCCACTCGAGAAAGGCCTTAAAAACTTAGTGCATGACAAGAGAAAGCAGTAGCAGTCGATACTCAAGCGGAACTGAGATGATATTCCAATCCTCAATCGAATGCTAACAAACGCACACAACAACAATATGGGAAGAACTACTGGACTACAAAGTAAAATGAACCGAAACAATATAACACTCCATTGTGCATCAGCAACCTTTGTGATACAAGACATCTTACTCATGTACATGAATCATCAATAGATCAGCAATTACCAAATCAATGCATCGATTTTCAGAAATTGGATCACCATAATCACCGACTAATGTAGGCCATAAGAGAAGCAATGAATCAAATCAACAGCTCAAACAACCAGCAACAGTATTGAGCAACAGAACTGACACTCTCGTAATCCACAAATAGAAGCCAATCACATGTAGCAACAGAAATAAGCAAGAAATTCACTAGTGAATAGACAAGATCACGTTCAACTTCACACAAGTACAAGCTAATCAGATTGCTCAAACAAGGTTAGACTTCACCAAAGAGGTGTGATGTGAGAAGTAGTGGAAAATATTGAGCATCAACTCTTCACGGTACACGACAACGTCGAAAGAGAAGGCGATCCAGCAAACCACCAATAAGCTAGAATTGAAGAAGCCAATTCAACATATCTTCAAAAGCACCAGCTCTAACCTCGTTCATAAACTCGTCAAGATCTTCTGCTGTTTTTTTAATATCTCCACTCCGTGTGTTTTGGATTTCTTTTGCCAATATAGAGTGTTATATTGTTTTGGTTCGTTTTACTTTATAGTCTAGTAGTTCTTCCCATATTGTTGTTGTGTGCGTTTGTTAACATTCGATTGAGCATTGGAATATCATCTCAGTTCTGCTTGCGTATCGACTGCTAATGCTTTCTCCGGTCACGCACTAAGTTTTTTAAGGCCTTTCTCGAGTGGGACACAAGACAAACTGTTTGGTTCACATTGACATTCCTAAACTAGTTGCTGCTTGTCTTATGTTGGTTACTGTTGAACTTGTTGTATTGGTTGCTGCTGAAAGCTGCTGAATTCTTAGATTTTGTTCAATACCAATTTTTTTTTTCCATTTCTTCATTGATTGATGCTTCTTCTCACAAGGTACACATGGAACTTGAGGCTTAACAGCCAAGTGTCCATAGAAGAAAATCTTGGGGAGAGTTAAGTGTTTAACAGCCTTGCCCTCCTTAACCAGACATAAGAGGGTGCCTTCTTAGCTTCTTCTTCATCTTCTGTACCCTCTTTCTCTACCATACTGTTGTACATTTCTACCTCTTTCTTGACAAGTCTCAAGAACTCTTCACGCTCCCAGCTGATTAAAGATGCAGATGCTAAAACAGCTAATGCCCGGCTAAGCTCACATAGCTGCTCATGTTTCTCTAAAGTTTTTGCTTTTGCTAATTCTTGTGTGTCTTTTGCTATGGAAACAGCCATCTTTTCCAGAGCCACATCCGTTTGCTTGTTAACA
The DNA here is from genome assembly GCA_019671005.1 of Hibiscus mutabilis. Taxonomy (NCBI): domain Eukaryota; kingdom Viridiplantae; phylum Streptophyta; class Magnoliopsida; order Malvales; family Malvaceae; genus Hibiscus; species Hibiscus mutabilis. Next base: position 25,114,425 of record CM033750.1, on the reverse strand, counting down.
GATTCTTTCAACTTGGCTTGTTCCTCTTCCTCCTCATCTTCTTCCTCCTTGATAAGTTCTTGCATTTCAAGGAATTTCAAGTTTCCCCTGCTTTCTGAAACATAATCTTCAGATGGTAAAGCTGTAACCCCAACAGTATCCACGACCTCATCCAGAAGAGAGGAGAGTGTAGCTTGAACAGCTTCCTCTCGTCTGACTTTTCCAGATACAGTGAATGCTCTAGACAGAATCAATAGAGACGAGGGCAGGGAGTGATTGAGAAATAAATCCAGCCAATCACGCAAATGTTGCCTCATCTCCTCAACTGAAAGTGATCCAATTAAGCCCGCTCTCTGCGAGCTTGTTGAAGCTCTGCTTCTGAAAGGGACTCCACACCCTCAACTTGAATCATCTTATCGTCATTCTTGATTTCTTGCAGTCTTCACCGAAGCATATATCGTAAATATGCATCTGTACCATATGGACTGATACCCATATATTTGCACATATTCACCAAACGAGGCCTGCTAATATTGTCTAAAGTAAGTTCATCATTGTTTAACTTGGCAAAGCCTAAAATTTCATCATTGGATACACCTGCACCAGTTCTAACCTTGTTCATAAACTCGTCAAGATCTTCTGTTGATTTTTTAATATCTCCACTCCGTGTGTTTTGGATTTCTTTTGCCATTTCTTTCACTGTATCTTGAAGAAACTTTGCATATTCTATCCTAGCATTTAGCCGTCTTTTCAATGTTTCCTGTTCTTTCATCTTGTCCTGGAAGGTTGAAGGTAACATGTTGGGAAATAATTTCAAAAATACTGGTAGCAAGAACTCCAGAAATGGAACTATGATAAAGACGGCGAAAGGAACTAGCCTAAAAATATCAGCTGTCGTTCTATTGAGCTGTTGCCTTTCTCTTCTAGAAAGACCCTTCCCATTAGCAAGTTTTACCAACAACCTTGAGCTTATCCTAACATCAGCCCAAAGTAACTTTGTACCCAACCAATAGTGTTGCATTGTAGATTTAAATTCATCCTTCCACTGGCGAAGCTTCTTTGCCCAGTCTTCTCTGCTCATCAAGGACGGACCTAAAGGGTGATGGGACAGTCGCACCATTTAAAAATTTTAATTTCTTTATATTTTATATATTTTTTTTGTATTTTCTATTAATAATCTAATTTCACACCCCTAAACTCTTGTAATTTTGTACCCTTACATTTTAATATAAGATCCTAATAATTTGCACCTCTTACATAAAATCATAAGTCTGTCCCTGCTGCTCATAGAAGCAACAGCTCTCAGGGCAGGTCCAATGCCAAGAATCATAGCCCATAGTTTCTTGATTAATGGCTGTGCACTTTTGCTTGTGTCCGGTACCTGCTTAGCTTTTGCTTTGGCTTTCACTGTACTCAGGCCTTCAACTGCTTGATCACATTCCTCAGGCGAAGCCTCCTTCACCTTTTTAGAAGCCTGTTCTTCATTCCCATCATTACCGCCATCCAATTTAGGTTTACCAACAGTGGCAGTCGAAACCGAGCGCACAGATTGCGAAAACCATCGGACTCCTAATGGAGACTCAAATTCTAAATTTCTAGCTTGATACCCCGATTTTGAGATTCCGGAGTTACTCCTATAATGTTGTGCTGCTAGAAAATTTGATAGCTCATTTTTGAGAACTGTAGGTAATATAGCTTTCTTAGAATCAGAATTTCGATAAGGATGGCTCGAACCCAGCATGAATCCTTGGATGTAAACGATTGTCTGTGCTCAAAATTAGAAAAGCCCCGAATTCAGGGAAGTAAGTCGAGTCGGGGAATTGTAAATGTAGCACCTCTTCCGCAAGATCACTCTTGAAGCCATTATCGAATAATTCCAGCCTTATCAATGGATTAAAAAAGCGACCCTAGCAATGTGACTTAGCCAGTCCTTTAATGAGAGTGTAACAAGGGCTTTACCCTCCTTTGAAAATAATAAAGTAAAAGATGTGTTTTTTTTTTACGGTATCAATGAAGACGTCACTCGGAGATTGAGATGATGCTCCTAGAAGAACACCGTAAATTTTAAAGAAACTTTGGTAGGCCGGACACTAAAAAAATAACCAAAGATTTTAAAAAAATTTTGGTTCGGGAGTCGGTTACGTTTGGGGAAGGATTAGCACCCACAACGCCCAAAATTGGTACCGCGTCGATTACGTGTTGTCTTTGCAATAAAACAAAACTTTGATTTTTAATTTAAATTTAATCCCTAAAAAGCGGTCTAAGGAGAATATTTCCTTATTTATCAAAACCGAGGAAGATGACACATGAATGAGTCAGGATGTCACTTCCTAACCGTTATCCGAAATAAAATGGAAAATATTCCCTTAAATTGAACGGGTTTAGAAAAAAATACATTCCAAATAAATAAACAAAAATATATATGGGTATAATGATATAATATATATAAGATATAATGCATATATATTATATAGTAAAAATAATAATAAGAAGAAAAACGTCATATATTTTATAATATGCTAAGTAATATACATATTATAGTAATTATAACATAATATATATTAATAATAAAATAATTATAAAAAATAATAATAACCATATAATACAAATACAAATAAAATACTAACACAAATATAATACTATGTTATACATAATATATACTAAATATATTATATACAAATATAATACTAATACAAATAAAATATTATATATTTTACATATAATAATAATATATTATACCTAATATTATATACATATTTATATTAAATAGAATAATAATATACTATATAATATATAAATGTACTATACATATATATATTACTATATGATATACATATACTAAATATATATACTTATATAGTGAAAATGTAATACCCCAAAATTTACTAAGTTGATTAAGGGTCATTTAGTACTAAGATAATAGCTTAAAAGTTAACTTACTGACAAAAATGCAAAAGTTAGGATTTCTTTAATTATGAGTTTTGGAAAGGAAATTTCTAAGGTTTAAAGGTATCATGTGATAGATAGTGAATTGAATAAGGTATTCTTAAAGTTTGGTTGAATTCCAAGGAAAATTGGAATAGGAATTGAAGTTTAAAAAGGTAGTGACCAAAATGTAAATTTTGAAAATTTTATGGCTAAAGTATAAACTTTGGAAAAATTTGGGGACTAAAGTTGTAATTCCCCAAAAGTTAAGGGTTTTTATTTCATAAATAAATAGATCACCTAAGGGTGTGGATCGAATGTGAAGATTCTGGTTTGATCCGATGTTTCTATTATTGGGAATTTACAGTCAAAGTTTAAATGGAATTCGGATATTCGAATTGAATCGAATAATTATGAGATTTCATCATAAGATAAAGGAAGGTTATAAAAGTCTATTACAAGTGATGAGAATATTTTTAGTTCGATTCAAGATGAATCCTACAATTTAATCCTGCGTAAGGAGATTAATTATCGGTATATCAGATCGAATGGAAAAATTGAGAGACTGGTCCAAAAGCTATGGAAAATTTATAAAATGCTATTTTAAGAATATTTTATTATGGTTGGTTGAATTCTAACTAGATTTAGTTAGATAGTAATGGAATGACAATTTTGGAACAAACTAGTAAATAAAGACTAGTTGGAGGGCAAATTAGTCATTTGGCCATAATGGAAATTTTGAAATATTTGAAAGTTACAAGGGACAATTTTGGAAAGAGGAAATGGAAGATTAAATCTTGGCCCTTGATTGATGATAAAATCAATCTCAACCATTGGATAAAAAGGGCAAAATTGTAATTTCACTATTAAATGAATTTAATATTCATTTAATAGATATGTGTAACATAATTGTGAAAAGATGAACATTTGTTCATCTTTTCTAGCCAAAAACGTGAGGGCTAGGGAAAGAAAGAGAAAAAAATTTCCAAACTCGATTTTCAGGTAATCTCTTCAACTACAAAGTTGTTCTACTCTTCAAGCTTTATCTTTTGATATCAATAATTCATGGAATCCATGCTTGATTGATGATAATTTACATGAGAAAGAAATTAGGGTTTATGGATCAAATTGAGGCTTTTGAGATTTTATGATTCCATGATTGAATTCAAGTTGAAATCAAGCTAGTATGATGTTAAAATCATGATATTGAGTTTGGATTTAAGTTTTACATGTTTTGATTATTATGAAGATGTTTAGGGTTTATGGATTCAAGTTTAATTTAGGGTTTGTGATGTTGAAATAATGATCTAGTAAGCTTGAATTGTTGTTTGGAAGCAAAACCCTAAGTTAAATTGTGTAGGGACCATTTTGGAAAATTTAAAAGTTGAAGGACCAAATCTAAATTTTTAGAATTTGGAGTGTATTTATGTTATTAATGATGTTAGAGACAAGAAAATGAAGTTAGAATGCTAAATTGATGTTGAATTGAATTAGTGACCATTTTGATAAACTGTCAAAGTTAAGTTAGCAAATCAAAATTGAAGTTTGTATGGGGGATAAATCTGATTTTTAGTTGTAATGATGGAATTAAGGTAGCAATGTTGAATCGAGGACTAATTTGCAAAGTTAAGAAGCTTGAATCCTTATCTTTGTATTTTAGTGACTATTTCGGTAAAGAAGGAAAATTAAGGATAATTATTGTGAATAATTATTTGATGAAGAAGGTCATAATATGGTGGTTTAAAGAAAGTAATTGGACTAAATTGAAAAGTACAGAAGTAAGGAGAAGTTAGTATAAAGTTTGAAGTTATTTTATGGAAGCAGTGTAGAAAACTGGATTTGGCAGTAAGTTTGAAAATTCACTATAAATTCTACAAAAATGGTTAGAAGGTGAATTTATACCAATGTAAAGATTTGTTCGTCTAGTTTCATGTCCAACAAATGGAAACTGATTTCAAGTTCCGAGTAAAAAGAAATGAATTTTTAAGTGGTGAAAGGTCAGTAAACAGTATGACAGTCTGTTCCGAAATCAACACTGGAAATTGACTTTAAAAATTCGCCATAAATCATACAAGTTGAATTTGGGCTATTAATTTATATGGTTGAAAAGATTATTGAATCTAGATTCTTTTAGAACAAATGGAATCGAATTTAGAGTTGTAGATTATTTTATAGAAATATTTCTTTGAAGGTAGTGCAAGCTGCCAGAAAATGAGAAATATTTCTTTGAAGGTAGTGCAAGCTTGAAAGGGGTTAATGGAAGTTCAAATTGGTCACTAAGGACCATAATGAGTTTTTGAACAATACAAGGAAGAAAGGAAAACATTTGGAAATTTTGTATTCAAATGATTATATTGGACAATATGTCTAAGATATTGTTAGATTGAGATCTAACAAATATTTCACTTATTTGATTTATGAAGTTCAAGTTTGAATCAAGGGAAGTTCGAGGTACAATGAAAGAAAATATCAAAAAGGACTAGTGAGCCATACAAATAAATGGCCCAAGTGAATGCAATTGCATGCATATCATAATACATTGATATTTATGTCATTGAATATATGATTGATATAATATGAATATGTCAAGATTTGAGAAATAAAATGCATTGATCATTTGATTACTTACATTGATGAAATTGAAAAGTTATTTCAGGTATGAACTGCCCAATGTTGATATATATATATATTGATATATGTTGCGATTGATGAAATAGATTGATGATATAAAGCCCAATGTATGATATAGAGATTCGAAGGTATAGTTGGATATCCGTAGAGTTATAAACAGCTATATAAATATTCTAAGCACTTCAAGTAAAGTGCAAATTTATTCTAAGCATTTCAGGTAAAGTGAAAATTTCATTAATGGTATACCCCGGTAAGTATACCGAAGCACTTCGGTGCTAAGCACTCCCGGTAGAGTGCAATAATACACTATACTCAAGTAAGTATAAGAGGGATGACTCGTGTACATAGAATCTCTTAATTTGATACCTTGGGCTAAGTAAATTGAAATGAATCAATGAAATAGAATGATAAGCTTGAAAGCTTGCAGATAGAAATGAAATGGTATTGATAAGCATTGAAAGCTTATGGATGGAAATGGCAACGATAATTAGTAAGATCTAATCTTATCACTTTGATATTCATATATGTTGTTACATATTTATTTATGTTAACGAGCATGACATGGTACAATGATCATATGCATTATTATTTATTTACATTGATATTTATGTCATCTTGCATTTGACTATGAATTATTGCATCACTAAGTAATTACTCAGCGTGTGACTGTTTCACACGTAGGAAAGAAGAAAGGGTTGGAGTAAGGAGCATAAACGGACATCATCAATCAATAACAGGTACATCAGTATCAGTAAGATATCTTTTGACTCTGTTTGATATTTACTAGTTGGCATGTATATTAAAATGATATGCCTGCTCTGATAGAATTTGTATTTTATTTGGTATCTAGATGAATTTTAAATCAAGCAGTTTTTAGGCAATTTCACTAATTATAAAAAGTCAAATTAAATTGATAAGTTGCTACCTGAAATTAAACTTGATTTGAAGATGAAAATATTATGTTTAAACTTTACGTGATTAACTAGATTTGTAAATAAAAACTAAATATATTGTAATATTTTTTAAGAAACAAAATTTTACCGAGTTATAAATGTAGATGGTTTTACAAATGTTTTGTGATATCTCTGACTCGTATTCAGTGATGGATATGGGAAATGTGTGTTACAGAAAATACTAATAATATACATAATACGTAATAGGAAAAGGAAATATATATATACATATATAATAAGATATAAAAAAATCAAAAAATGACTAAAATAAAAAAAAAGAAACTTAAAAACTAAAAACAAGGGACGAAAGTGCAACATATTTAAAAGTTTCAGGGACTGCACAGGTAATTAAACCATACGGTAGACCCAATTTAAAAAAATAGGGCGAAAGGACTGTCCATGTAATTTTCCCATTAAAAATTGGATAAAATTTAATTTAGGGACCAAATTAAAAACAAATAAAAACTTATAGGGCCTAAGGGTAAAATGACGTCGTTTTGGGCCTGGACTCATACGCCCAAAACGACGTCGTTTTGGGTGGGCTATATATGTCCTCCCCCCCCCAAAAAAAAATCATTTCCCCTTTCTTAAAAAAAACTTTACAAAATGCTCTGAAAAGCTCTCCAGCTCAGATGAACACCGGCAGCCGCTTCTGCTGTGGACCACCACCGGTTGGCGGCGGAGCGCCGCTACCCACGGCGGTCGGAATCGCCCAAAATTGGTCTCTGAGGTATATTTTTATCCCGAACTTGAATTTTTAGTTATTTTTTGCTGAATCAAAACAAAAGTTACTAGATCTAAGGAAAAAAACCGAAAGAAAATTTTTTTACCTTTTTTTAGATTCGGCTTCCCTTTTGATTTTAGACTCGAACACCCTTTTTTTAAATCGAATTATTCTCTTATATATATATAAAATTTGTGACCATTACAAGTGATTTTATTGGGTTTATATAACCCGAAAAAATATATAAAAAATTACAAGTTGTTCTCTCACTTGCTTGATTTTTAGATTTGAAATGACATTGCTTTTTTTGCAGATCTGGGCGGTGGTAAGAATGGTGGCAGGTGCGCGTTGCCAATGGTGCCGCACGTGGCGACCACGCGCGCGGGAAGGGGAAGAGTCAAGGGCGGCTGCTGAGCTAGTGGGTAGGGTTCTAGGGTTTGGTTATTAGGGTTAGGTTATTTTAGGAGTATTTTTGTAACTGGGGTATTGTAATATTGGGTTTAATAATAATAATAATAATAAATGAGACTGATGGGTTTTGGGTAATTGGGTTGGTGGTTGTAATGGTCCCGGTTTATGGATTTAGGTCTGGCCCGGACTAAAAATAGGTACTACAGCTGCCTCTCTTTGCGTATTGATGTGTAACAAGAATAGAGCAAAGAAAAAAAGAGTAACCGTTTTTGTCCGGCCAGTCAGGGTTCCTTCTATGGCCACCGCTTCTTATTTGGGCTTCTCTTGATTTTCTTTGCTTCAACATGGATGATTCATTGTGGAAGACAAAAATTCGTGGCAATCCATTGGAGGAGACAAAATGAGCTTGGCTTGCTACGACACTAACGACGACGCAATGCCTGGAGCAAATTTGACCTAGCTGCAACACTGACGAAGAGGCAAGGTCTACAAAACATGATCCCGCTACAACACTAACGAAGACACATGATCGAATGATGAAGGTTTGGCCCAGCTAAAACATTGACGAGGAGGCAGGACCGAGAGTTGGTAAATTTTGATACAGTGCTTCTTTTGTATTTTTCCCAAATGCACAGGGATCAACGGTTTTGAGTTGCCCTTATTGGTAGCGGTTTGCTCCAGGCTAGTTATACTATTCCCCTGGGTACAATCAGTTTATACCAATCATGATATCGAATTTTTTCAAAGGATTTATTTTCCTTCGACCATTCGTGAAATGGATTTTTCGATGGACATTTGAATTATCCATTTTCTTAAACTTTACCGTGTTTAAGCACGTTGTGCTAACATTTCTGTTGGACTTGTCGAAATAGTTTTGATCCAACTGCAACAGTAACGAAGAGGCAGGATCGAAAGATGGAGGTTCTGATGTCTGATCTAGCTACAACTCTAACAAAGAGACAGGATCTGAAAGAGTAGATTTGGCCCAGCTACAACACTTGACGAAGAGGCAAGACCGAAGTATAATATGGTTTGACCAAGCTACAACACCTAACAAAGTGGCAAGGTCTAAAGTCAATGGGGTTGATCCAGCTACAACACCAACGAAGAGGCAAGGCCTGAAGTCAGTAAAGGTTTGACCCAGCTACAGCACCGACGAAGAGGCAGGGTCTGAAGTCAGTAAGGTTGATCCAGCTACAGCACCGACGAAGAGGCAGGATCGGAAGTCAGTAAGTTTGGTCCAGCTACGACATTGACGAAGAGGCAAGACTTGAATTTGACTGAGCTACAACACTAACGAAGAGGCACGGTCTAAAGGTGAAAATTTTGATCCAGCTGGGACACCGAAGAAGAGGCAGGATCGGAGAGTGACGCTTTGATTTTTTATTTTCCCTTATTTTGATTTTTTAAATTTTTATTTTTTAAATTTTTTGAATTTTTTGATTTTTTCTTTTTTCTTTTTGAGCTACAGCTACAAAAAAGATATAATATCCAAGGAAGAAGTTTGGTCTAGCTGCAACACCGATGAAGAAGCAAGACCTGGATAGGGTTTGATATGCTACACCACTGACGGAGAGACAGGATCTGAACTAAGTTGGTTTACCACCACTGACGAAGACATAACCCACAAAATGCTTGATCTGCTACGCCACCGACGGAGAGGCAAGATCTGAACTAAGTTAGACTAACACAACTGATGGGGGCATGACCTATGAAATGGTTAATCCGCTATACCACCGACGAAGAGGCAAGATCTAGTACGAGTTTGATCCACTACACCACTAACGGAGAAATAGGATCTTTAAAAATTTGATCTACCACACCACCGACGAAGAGGCAAGATCGGGGAAATATAGGATCCACTACACCACTGACGTAGAGATGAGATCTGAAGGAAAATTTGATTTTGCAACACCACTGATGAAGAAGCAAGACTAGAAAAAGTAAGATTTGCTACATCACTAGCGAAGAGACGAGATCTAGAGAAAACTTTAATCTGTTGCACCATCAACGGTAGCGCGAAATCTGAAAATGAAGAAGAACATTAATTAGTAAATGTTCAAACTTTTGCCATTGAGCTGGATGTTTGAGCTTTTCTGCATATTCAGCCTTTTTCAGGGCTAGAAGTTGATCATCATGTTGTTTCCCCTGTGAATGAGGTTCTTTGGTCTCCTTCTTGGACCTGTTTGGAAGTTCACGCCAAAAATAAATGTATCATGAATGCCCCTATCTTTATGCCTAATGCATGTTTAATGCATGATTACTTGTATGAATGTATGATGTATGCACCTGATGCCAAATGATTTTAATGGATGTGTAAGTGATTTTTTTGCCCCTCAAAAGGATGCCCCTGACTTCATGATTGGTCGATATCGAGTTCTCGGTCTTGTTTTGTGAGGATGCCCCCAATCTTCCTTGGCTTTGATTATCTTTCTGTGAAGTTATCTTTTCAGGTGTATACTCATTTCGTAAAATGCTTTGTAGTAAATTTGAGCTTTGAAATTCATGATGCCTTATCTCATGGTCATACATAAATTTTGATTCACATTACGCACAGGTACGATCAAATTAAGGTAAACAAACTACATTTTCCATTGAACCTTGTAGTTTTGGCCCTTACAAAAAGATCCCACTATCATTGGGCTTAGACAAATGAGACACACAAAAGAACATCACTTTAAGAAAGAAGAAAACTGCAAAGGGACCTACTATGGTCACAACATTGTAACATTTGGGCATGTTAGACATGGGCGTCTTTCTTACACAAAAAGGCATCGTTGATATATTTAGACATTTTCATGCTTCAGTAGGGGATCCTTGCTTATGGTTGGCCCAACTGTGTCTTCAAAACTTATTACCCCGAGCTTGATAAATTTTTCCACCAGTTTTTTGAAACCTTGGCAGTTCTCGATCGAGTGGCCTGCCTGCCCTGCGTGATAGTCACATCTAGAATTGGCGTTGTACTATCCTGGGAAAGGATGTTGTACTGGAGCTTGGTCGAAAGGTGCTACCAAATGGTTGTCATACAATTGTTTGTATAGTTCTCTATAGGAAATTGGTAGCAGAGTAAACTCTTACTTTTCGGTGTTCTTCCTTTGAGCATAGTCTTGGCTTGAAGAACCTTGGGCACCTACAACTTTGGGTTGTATCACTGTCATCGACTTTGCATAATTAACATTATAGACACCTAAAGTGTTCACTTCGTTATCCTTCTTCCCATATGATGTCTTCTTGTGGGATGAACTTCCACGGACGTTAATCTTGCCATTCGTAACAACATTCTCGATAAGCTCACCAGATAAGACTAGATTGGCAAAATTGGTAGTTGCATTTCCTATAAGGCGATCCATAATTCGGCCTTCCAATGTTTGGATAAATATAATCGTTGTCTCTTTCTCACTGAGTGGGGGTTGAACTTGGGCAGCTACATCTCTCAAGCATTGTACGTATTGCCTAAAGCTCTCATTAGGCTTCTGATTCATGTGTTGCAGAGTCTAACAGTCTGACACCAACCACTAACGTGCCGATATTGCTCTAGAAAAGCTTTGGCCAAGTCTTTCCACGATTTTATCTGGTGACGACTTAGTTGATTATACCACCTGGTGGCAGATCCAGTTAGGTTGTCTTGAAAGCAATGGATTAACAACTTGTCGTCTTTACCGTATTCGGTCATCCTTCAGCAAAGCATAGTAAGGTAAGCACAGGGACAACTCGTCTCATCCTATTTTTTGAATTCTGGGGCCTTGAACTTAGGGGGCAGCACCAAGTCTGGGACGAGGCTGAGTTCTTTAGCATCAAATCCAATAAAGGTGTGTACTACCCCCATGGCTTCCATCTTTTCCTCGAGTCGCTTGCAACGGTCCTCGATCTCCTTTGACGTCTCTATTTTTGGTTTCTCAATATCAACCAACTGATCCTTTTCTGAGATGAAGTTTTCAACTGGATTTCCCCCGGGTTTAGCTCATGACGCGGTAGGTATGTTCATAGGAGAAGAGGTACCAGCCTGATAGAACGATGACTTCCCTCGAGAAAGCCTTATCTAAGGTTTAATTCGAACATCAGCACGCGAGAGAGTAAACCCCAGAGGATACATAGGGCCCTCATTCACTTCGGTAAGGTTTTTTATAGGGTTTGCAGCAAAAGTCTCTTCTTGCTCAGGAAGCTTATGTCCGAGCATTTAGGCAATTTGACCTAGCATGTCTTGTTGGTATTTCTTAATTTGTTCCCCCATGTCTTGCTGGGCCTTAGCCAGCTGGTCTTCCAACTTCTTATCCAAATCTGCTTGCATGTCCTTTTGAATTTGTTCAAGGAGATCCAATCTATCTTCGTTGGCCATTTTGGTCTTGAGTCGAGTTTTGTATGGGTGCTGAATTAGTTGACCTTTCAATTTATCCAGTATCACTATCATGGGGCATCCCAAGGATTAGTCCTAAACCTTTAACAATGAAGGCATGTAAATGCAACGTGCATGTCCTAAATATGGAGGTACTGATTCAAAAATGGTTCCTGTGGCTCAACTTCATAATTTACGGGATTTACTCACAACTTTGAACATTGTATTTGATATCTAGGGTACTAGATTTTCTCCCAATAGTGAATTTTTCAAATTTGGAACCATTCGTGAATCAGTACTTCATGTTGATGAAATGCAAAAATTAAAATAATAGTGTCATGCAATTAATGCAAAAATGAGTGAATTTAATATGATGCGATCTAAACAAGAAAATGGGGTCAGTCAGGATAAAAAATCAAATGAAATAATTATTAGAGTAAAAAAATAAATAGATAAAAAACTGTACATAAAAAATAAATAAAGGCACCAAAGCCCTAAAAGGTTGACCGCTAAACGGCAGAGTTTCGCACGGCTTTAAAAGGGTGGCTTCTAGGCTCACTATATACGGCTCAGATCTAAAGGAAAAGGTACCCGAACTGTCGCGAGGACATCGATTTGGGGGAATACGATTTTTATACCATACGGGGGTAAAAACCTCACGAAATATAAGGACCGGTACTCCAGGAGTACATTACAACACTACACGGGGGGTGAAAACCCCACAGAGCGAAGTAATCTCTCCCACTTAAGGGTTGAGGAGCTCGGGTAGAGAGCTCATGCATGAATGTCGGGGAATTAAAAATTAAATCAAATTTTCGAATTTTTGCAAGACAACACAAAATCAACATTGGCCCGATTCTATTTAAAAAAATGTCCCCAGCGGAGTCGCCAAGCTGTAACAAGGGCTTTACCATGCTTCGAAAATAATAATGTAAAAATGTGTTTTTTTACGATATCAAAGAAGACGTCAGCCGAAGACCGTGATGACGCTCCCATCAGAACACCGTAAATTTTAAAAAAATGGAAGGTGGAGTCGCCACCGGCCACTTTGGTAGGCCGGACAGGGAAAAAATAACCAGAGATTCTAAAAAAATTGGGTTCGGGAGTCAGTTACGCTTGAGGAAGGATTAGCACCCCCCACAACGCCCAAAATTGGTACCGCGTCGATTACGTGTTGTCTTTGCAATAAAACAAAATTTTGATTTTTAATTTAAAATTTTAATCTCTAAAAAGCGGTTTAAGGAGAACATTTCCTTATTTACGAAAATCGAGGAGGATGACACCTGAATGAGTCAGGATGCCACTTCCTAACAGATATCCGAAATAAAGTGGAAAATATTCCCTTAAATTGACCGGGTTTAAAAAAATACATTCGAAATAAATAAGCAAAAATATATATATGGGTATAATGATATAATATATATAAGATATAATGCACATATATTATATAGTAAAAAATAATAATAAGAAGAAGAAGAAAAATGTACATATATTTTATAATATGTTAAGTAATATACATATTATAGTAATTATAATATATTATATATTAATAAAAAATAATAATAACCATATAATAATAATAAACTATATACATACACTACACATTATAATATACGTAACTATATAATATACATATGTATAATATTATGATAATAATAAGGAACAAAAAGGAAAACTAAATAAAAAATACTATGTTATACATAATATATACTAAATATATTATATACAAATATAATACTAATACAAATAATATATTATATATGTTAAATATAATACTAATACAAATAAAATATTATATATTTTATATATAATAATAATATATTATACCTAATATTATATACATATTTATATTAAATAGAATAATAATAAACTATATAATATATAAATGTACTATACGTATATATAATATTATACGATATACATATACTAAATATATATACTTATATAGTGAAAATACTAATAATATACATGATACGTAATAGGAAAAGGAAATATGTATATATACATGTATAATAATAATATTATATAAAAAATCAAAATATGACTAAAATAAAAAAAAGAAACTTAAAAACTATAAACAAGGGACAAAAGTGCAACATATTTAAAAGTTTCAGGGACTGCGCAGGTAATTAAATCATGCGGAGGACCCATTTAAAAAAAATGGGGCGGAAGGATTGTCTATGTAATTTTCCCATTAAAAATTGGATAAAGTTTAATTTAGGGACCAAATTAAAAACAAATAAAAACTTACAAGGGCCTAAAGAGTAATTTTACGATGCGGAAGGACCAAAAATGCAATTTATCCATTAAAAAAAGCGCAGATCTTCCGGCCGAATCGGGTCGATTCGCAAGTCAAAGGGTAAAACGACGTCGTTTTGGGTGGGCTATATATGTCCTTTTTCACCCAAAAAATCATTTTTACCCGTTCTTAAAATTTTTTTTACAAAATACTCTGAAAAGGTTTTCCGGCTCGGATGAACGTCGGCAGTTGCTTTCGTCGTGGACCGCCCAAAATTGGTCTCCGAGGTATATTTTTATCCCGAACTTGAATTTTTAGTTATTTTTTGCTGAATCAAAACAAAAGTTGCTAGATCTAAAGAAAAAACCCGAAAGAAAATTTGTTTTACCTTTTTTTTTCAGATTCGGCTTCCCTTTTGATTTTATAGTCGAACACCCTTTTTTAATCGAATTCTTCTCTTTTTTATATATAAAAATCATGACCATTACAAGTGATTTTCTTGGGTTTATATAACTCAAAAAAATACATAAAAAATTACAAATTATTCTCTCACTTGCTTGCTTTTTAGATTTGAAATGACATTGGTTTTTTTTTTACAGATATGGGCGGCGGCCACTTGAGCAGTGCGACGGCGGCAGGAATGGTGGCCAACGCGCGTGGCCAATGGTGCCGCGCGTGGCAGCCACGCGCGCGGGAAGGGGAAGAGTCAAGGGCGGCGGCTGAGCAAGTGGGTAGGGTTCTAGGGTTTGGTTATTAGGGTTAAGATATTTTAAGGGTATTTTTGTAATTGGGGTATTGTAATATTGGATTTAATAATAATAAAAAAATGAGTCTGATTTGGGCTTTGGGTTTTGGGTAATTAGGTTGGTGGTTGTAATGGACCCGGTTTATGGATTTGGGTCTAGCCCGAATTAAAAATAGGTACTACAGACATAGCCATGAAAATCGTTGAACAAATGGAAAATCTGTCAAGAGTTTAGTCGTACAGAGAAAGCGGTAGCCGACTCAGAGAGAGAAGGAGAAGGGTAGATCACGATAGTTGGGGTTTGGGATTTGAGAAATATTCAAGATGCAGATAAATGGATTACTATAATATTGAGTAAAATAGGTATCTTACCCAAATACATGAAATAGGCTTTTACAGCCCAAATCTAACAACCCATAACTAACAGTAGAAACTAATTCAGTTACAAAATCAAATACTATTAAAATCAAATGCTAACAATTATTGTTTGTTAACAATTATTTTTTTTAATATCGCCTTCTCGAGCAAAAGATGCAGAACACAACGAACTGAAATTGTTTCTGAGTTGTTGATATCCCGAACAAAATATTCTTACAAAACTTTTATTTTTTCTTTACGTTTCCACTCTATGTCTGGTGTCGCCCAAAATCAGTATTAACAATTCTTCTAGACCGTCGAATATTATGACATATTCCTAGAGCTCAAAATATTGAAGTAGATTGTCTGGATAAAGAGGGTATTGGTAGGGCTGCAGATTTAATTAGAATTTGGTAGTTTTGATGTCAGGCTGAGTAACTTGTGGTGAACAACCTGCACTTTAAGAGAAATCGTGGTTGGCCTGTATGATGGTTATGGGTGGTTCTATGGTCTTGATATTCTCAAAATTCTCATGTGACGTACTGGTGGGTGGGTGGAGTTGGTTTGATCCAGTGCATTTTCTTCTGTTACATGAGGAAATGGTTTTTTTTTTTTTTAGATGCAATGGTTGCTAATTAAGCTGGGTTGATGTTGTATTTATTTATGGTTTTTTACTTGCTTTTTTGGTTGTGGCTTGGACTTTTATGTATTGGAAGTTACTTTTATTTAATAGTAATTTTGACACTTTTTTACTCCTTGATGTTATATTGGCTGCCACACAAACGCATAAGAAGACCTCAAAACCAGCTGACTTTTGATGAATCAGATACATCAATCCGGAGGATCTATCCACCACGGGTCAGGCATCGTCAATACATTCTCGATTTTGATATCAAACAAGTTTGCAAAACTAGTAATCGAAAAAAAAATAGTGTAATTACATTTATTAATTAAAATGTTTGGGATTTGTACCTCGTTAATTTCGATTGTTCAAATTAATCGATAGTCTTTTCCGAGATCTTTCATCGATAACTGAATGAATTGATTTGATTAATAATGAAAATCATGAAAATCGTGAGGGTCTTATGTCATAATAAGTCCTAATTGTAATGTCCCAAAAATCCAATATCCAATTCTATTAATTTTATTTTCGAACGGGCCCACACCCTCGACGACGATAGTTGTTCAGGTGACCGCCCTCAACGTCAAACTTAGCTGCAATGCGTAGTGCCTTGTTCGACCAACCCTTTCATCTGCGAAACCAAAGAAATGACAAATTTAAAAAACTAAAATAAAAGCGAGGGACATTCAGATCGAGATGGAGAATATTTGTTAAGTGAGTTCTTTGGACACCTTATAGAGATTTGATTCTAATCTCAGCTGACTACATCGAAAACTCTATAACAAAATGGTCTAGTTTAGAAAGAAAAAAAAATTGAACCTTGTTAGACATAGTTAGGCCGATGCTAAGTTATTCAAAATTGTCTCTAAGCAATTGAGGTTATGCGCTATATATAGCTTGCTAGTCTCTTAATGATATACCAAATAAAGTTACATCTAGAACTCCATTTAGGATATGACATGACAAGAAACTTAACCCAAGTCTTCTTAAGATATGAGGATGCCCAAGTCACATAATAGATAAAGATGCAAAAAAGTTAAATTTATGGTCAAACGTGTGCATGTTTGTAGATATCAAGGAACAAAAGATTATTTTATAATCCGAGACCAAACTATACAAGTATAAAATATGCAACATTCTTCGAAAAAAGATTCTATGAAAGTTTTATAGCCTTCAACATTTATATATATTTTTTTCAATTTGGCCCTCAATATTTTTAGTCAAATTACTTTGTCCTTTAAAAAGATGATTGACGTAGAAACACATATAACTGTCCACATATACTTTATTATTGATTGACGCATTGTTACATCAAAAAATAGTTTTTAAAAAATTTAAAATATATTTTATAAAAAAATAAATTTATTATAAAACAGTACACGTGACGTAGGGTGTGATAAAATGAAATAGCATTACGTAAGTAATAAAGTACATGTGATTTGTCATATCATTCTATAAAAAATTTTATAGTCTAGTCATCATTTTTATTAGGTTAAATGGATAATTTTACCCTCGAATTGGTCTCACATAAACAATTTAGCTCCTAAAAAAACACAGTCGATTAGAGTTTTTAGTTCGCGAATTAAATCAAATTAACCCCTTAATTAATATTGACGGATTAAATGATCAACTTCTGTTTACTTAACTGTTAACTTTTTCCAAGTCAACCGTTTTCTCCAACTGACATGCTATGCCATGCATGATGTGTGAAAAATAATGACGTAACATACAAAATGACATGGAAAAAATAAATTAAATAATTATTTTTCTTTCTTCTTTATATATAAAACCCCCTTTCTCATTTAACCCATTATTTCTTCCTCTTCGATTACCATCTTCGTCACCATATAACCCTAATACCTCCTTCTAAATTTTATTTTTTTCTCGATATTTCAAAATTTTAAAGCCATGTGTCAAAAATGTTTTACCGCCGCTACATCCTCTTCTTCCGCCACAATCGTCGTTAGTGAAGCTAGTGCCGCTGGTCGATCCGTTGAGTTAACCAGATTCAGGTGTCGATGTAGGAAGCTTTTATGTTCGGATAAGAGGTACTCGGATCTAAACGATTGTAGTTATGGCAACAAGGCAGCGGGTCACGAGGCCATAGCTAGAAAAAACGAAATCTAAATTTGTGTTTCGACCTGTAATCTAAAGCATGTTGTGAAGATCAACTATAGATCTCAAAAAACGAAGAAAAAAGTTTCACGATCTGTCGAAATCTTGACAAGGATGAAGAAGATAAATTCTCTCCCTTGATTCTTTATGTTGAATCAACTATATAGTGTTTAATATTCCATCGTTGCTTTTTTAATCTCAATTTTAATTGTTCATCTAGAGTTAGAAAAAAGGTGCGGTAGCTTATGATTTACTCCCTCCGTTCCAGTTATCATGTCACATGTTGACTTTTCATAGAATTTTAAGAAAAAAGTTGTATGGTGTTGTAGCGGTCTTTGGGTCCGAGTTTTTTCGGGAGGCCCTTTTTATGGAGGCTCGTGTTTTTAATTATGAAAAAAAATAGTCTTCATCGGCCACTTGGATAAGATAGACCGGACAACGAAAAGATAACTAGAGATGAGTTCGAGAGTTGATTACGAGTGAGAAAATTTTTGCACCCCATCACGCCCAAAATTGGTACATAAAGGGTTCACATTATTTTTATTAAGGAAAACAAAATTTTGATTTAATTGAATAATTAATTTCCAAAATGCATATATGCATGACAATTCAAAATCTGCCTTGGTATTCACGACGTTTAAAGGAGATGATACCCGAAGATCGGGATGACACTCCCAATAGAAACACCAGAACAATAAGGCCTAAAACTACATGCATGAGCAAATATAAATATATGAAAATAATTGGATAATATTAATATTAAGTAAATATATACGAGTACAAAAAATCAAAATTTGCCTCCATATGCACGGCATTAAGAGGAGATGACACCCGAAGACCAAAATGACACTCCCAATAAAAAAACCGAAACATTAAGGCCAAATACTATATACGATATTTATAAAGTTTATAAAAAAATATAAGGGTATGGTGATCAAATATAAATGAATGGAAATACTATATAATATACAATATATATTAATATATACATGTAAATATTATACATATTATAAATATACACTATATAAATAATACTATATACATATCTTATATATATAAATATACATTTAGCATTATATAATATAAATATTATATACATATTATAAATATATTATACATAGATTATACACATTACATAAATATATACATATACATTATACATATTATAATATACAATATATACATTATATATACATATACTATATACACATATTATATGTTAAATATATTAATATAATAAATAAATAAATAGATATAAAAATATATAAAAACATATCGAATATAATGAATATACATAAATAAAGGACTAAAACAAAAGAAAATAAAAAATAGTGCAAAAATGAACTAAAATAAAATTTAGGGCCGAAATTAAAGTATTTACAAAAGTCAGGGACTAATGCAGAATTATACCCTCAGATTAGGATTAAATTAAAAGCTGCCAAAAGTTTGAGGGACCAAAAGTGTAAATATTTCGTTTAATATCGATTTAATCTGATTTTAGGACCGAATTGCAAAGCATTTAAAACTAACAAGGACTACAAAAGTAATTTAACCATGCAGAAGACCCAAAGTGTAAATTATTTTAGGGCAGAAGGACTTAAGTGGTAATTTACCCGTTTAAAATCTAATTTAATTAAGATTAGTGACTAAATTGAAAATAGATTCAAACTTACAAGGACCTCTGGAAGAATTAACATACGCGAAAGAACCTAAAACTAATTTCCCCATTCTTCCGAAACAAGCGGACCCTCCCCGGGTCGGTCTTGAACTGGTTATAGTGTGAAACGACATCGTTTTGGGCTGAACTCGGACGCCCAAAAACGACGTCGTTTTGGTTAGCTCATATATTCGTTTTAATCCACCAAAAATCATTTTATCCAGTTTATATAAAATAAAACACCCCCAAATGCTCTCAATTCATCCTCGGCCGGCCTAGGCATCGGCTAATCGTCCCTGCAGGCCGCCGTAGATCGGCAGCGGAACACTGCCGCCCATGACGGCCGAAATTGCGAAAATATACTCCAAGGTTCGTCTCATTCCTCCGAAATCGAATGCAAAGTTGTTTTTTAAATCTATTTGTAGGTTAATAGATCTAAAAGAAACTGAAACGTTTTTATAAGAAAGGTTACATTTTTCTTATTTTTGCTCTTAGGATCTGAATATTGGACTGGCTATGTTTCCGTGATAACACTCGTATATTTTTTGTTTGAACTATTTCCCTTTTTTTGCTTTTTCTGTTCTAAATGTGTTTTTATTTCTCCCCAAAATTCGTAAACATTACAAATGGTTTTCTGGATTTTAAATACCCAAAGAGCTACACAACTTGTTTATTGATTTTTTAGGTTTAATAATGCCTCTATTTTCTTTATTTTTGAAGGTCTGCAAGTGCGGCACGGGGTAGTGAAGCATGCAAGTGGGGCGCGTGGAGAGTGCGGCAGAGGCACGCGTGGAGAGTGCGGCAGAGGCACGCGTGCATCGTACAACAGGATAACCAGCGCGTGTGTTGCACGCGCGGGAAGTTGAAGAGTCACGAGGGGTGGCGGTGGCAGAGGTATAATAGGGTTAGGGTTTTTTATTACTTGTTTTAATTGGGTTAGGGTTGTAATAAATGGGCCGGTTAGGTATTGTAATTAGGTTTGAGTATTTAGGTTTGTAATGGGTATGTAAATGGATCTAGTTTAATTGTAATGGGTTGGTTAATAATAAAGGTTGGGCAGATACCAAAATAAGTTACAACAGCTACCCCTCTTTGCTCATTACTGTATAACAGGGATAGAGCAAAGATAAAAGAGTGACCATTTTGGTTCGGGTAGGATAAGGATTCTTCTCTAACCACCGCCTGCTCTTTGGTCTTCAGTTTACTTGTTTGACCGTTTTTGGAGGAAAAATCTTCAAAATTGAGTACTCTTCTAAGAAGGCAAAATCTTTGAATCGGGAGATTGAGGTCACAAGCTCTTCCTATATAGAATTGTTTACTCTTTCTCCGTTTGAAATCCTACAAGTTCTTGGAGACATCTTTAGGCTGCAAGTCATTCCTATATAGAACTCTTTACCTTCGAGTCTTGAGCCAATAATTCTTAAGGCTGAGAGTCATTCCTTCATAAAACTCCCATCATGAGCTAGGGACTTTGTAGGGCTGAGAGTCCTTCCTCTACAAAACTGCCATTAGAGCCAGGGATTCTATAGGGTTGAGAGTTCTTCCTTTATAGAACTCTCATCAGAGCCAAGGATTTGTAGGGCTGGGAGTCATTCCTCTATAGAACTCCCATAAGAGCCAGGGATTTTGTAGGGCTGAGAGTCATTCCTCTATAGAATTCCCATCAAATCCAGGGATTTATAGGGATGAGAATCATTCTTTTATAGAAATCCCATCAGAGCCAGGGATTTGTAGGGATGGGAGTCTTTCCTCTATAGAACTCCCATCAAAGCCAGAGACTTGTAGGGATGAGAGTCATTTCTCTATAGAACTCCCATCAAAGCTAGAGATTTGTAGGGGTGAGAGTCTTTCCTTTGTAGAACTCCCATCAAAGCCAAGGATTTGTAGGGCTGAGATATCTTCCTCTATAGAACTCCCATCAGAGCCAGGGATATGTAGCGTTGAGAGTTCTTTCTCTATAGAACTCTCATCAACGCCAAGGATTTGTAGGGCTGAGATTCCTTCCTCTATAGAACTCCTATCAGAGATAGAGATTTGTAGGGCTGAGAGTCCTTCCTCTATAGAACTCCCATCAGAGCCAGGGATTTGTAGGATAAGAGTTCTTCCTCTATAGAACTCCTATCAATGGCAGAGGTTTGTAAGGTTGAGAGTCTTTCCTCTATAGAACTACCATCAAAGCCAGGGGTTTGTAGGGCTGAGAGTCCTTCCTCTATAGTACTCCCATCAAAGACATGGGTTTGTAGGGATGAGAGTCCTTCCTATATAAAACTCTTTATTTTGAAGTCCCAAAAAAGGTTGGCACTTTATTCTCAGGTAGTGCCAGTACCAGCAACCTTCTTAGCTTCCCAATAGGTTAAGGATGAAAATCTTCAAGATGATGCCCTAATTTTTGATTTTGTCGACATCAAATGGTATTTCATTTTGAAACTACAAGAAGAAATTTTCTTGTTGGGATGATCAATCGACACAGAAATCCCAAGAGGGGGTGAATTGGCAATTTAAAAATGAAGGGAAGCAAATGGAAGATTAAAAATTGAAGAAACAAGGATTTATAGTGGTTCAAGATTCTAACAAGCTCTACATCCACTAACTTAGCTCCCACTAAGGATTTTAACCAATTTATTATTGAATTCTTCCCTTTTTTTTAGCTAAGGAGGTAACCGTTACAATCAATCAAAGCTTTCTACCCAATGCTTGATCAAGACTCACTCTTTTGCAAGAAAGAAAATGGGAAATGGATAAAATCCTCACAAGGTAAATATTTTCCCAATTTATAAGAACACTCAACCCCAAACTTGAAATAAAAGATTATAATAAAATACTCAAGTTGGGTACAAAGATTTGACTCTAAGAGTTCAAATGGTTGGATTTTGCTTGAATGCTTGAATTTTGTTCAATGAATGTTCAATAGTTGTTGTAGTAGCTTTGGAGACTTGTATTTATACCTTCTCATTGATTTTTAGCCGTTTGGGTAGTTGGAGTATTGAATATAGTTGTTGAAGAGCTAATTTTCTGCAATAAATACTGTCTTCCAACATCCGTATCGGTACACGAAGTCCTGTATTGATACCTGTTACAAGAAGAATATAGCCGTTGTGCAGTAGCGTATCGATACGCGGGAGGGCATATCAAAATGGTCATAGTGTAAAATTGGGGGCGTATCAAAACAGAATAGCCATATCGATACGAATTTTTCTCACTAGAGTCTGAGATGAAAAATGGTATCTGCACGCTTATCGGTATGTGTAACTAAAAATTAAAAGTTTAGGATTCCAATAACTGACAAGGCAACGGTCAAAAAATTTAATGTGAATATCTTGAAGATCTCAACACACTGTATCGATACGGTGGTGATCGTATCGGTATGCTTAAGCATATCCTTAAACCTAGATGAAGGTCGTATTGAAAATGACAAGGTCATATCGAAACGTCTAAGTTAAAACATGTACCCAAATGAAGGCCGTATCGAAATGGGCAAGACCGTATCGAAATGCCTGGCTTAAAACACTTGCCCAGATGAAGGCTGTATCCAAACATGCAAGGTCGTATCGGTACGGTTTGCAAAACCAAATTCCAGTGACAAAAATCTGTATCGAAACAACAATGGGTGTATCGATACGCCTGGGCGTATTTGTGTATTTTGGCTTGAAAACACTTAGAAGAACTTTGGGTTTAAGGTTTGGACTTAAAAGAAAATTTCCTTGTCATTATGTGAGACTTTTGAGTACTTAAAAATTTATTTTCTTTTACAATTTAGTCCTTAAACAATTTGTTATATCAAAATCGAATATAGGTTTTATAATCTCCCACTTTTTGATATAACAAAACCAAAGTGAAAATTTTTAAGTATCTTTTGAAAACTGAAAATTACTCCCCCCTTAATTTAAGACTGAAAAATTTTGAAAATTTTTGGCTCAAAAACTTCTCCCCCTTTTTGTTAGATCAAAATCAATGGGATATAAACTTAAGGTAATCAAATAACTCCAAGCAATATAAATCAAACAACTTATTCATTTAAATATAAAACATAATTCAAAGCATAATCAAATCCAACTCAAATCCTAAAAAACGCATAAACCAAACGAAATCAAAGCATAAGAGTCCATAAAACATAAAACAAAGGTGCATAAACTAGTCCTAATATGATATAAGATGATGTGCAATATGCCTAAGGGTCGTTTCCATCGTCTCATTCTTCTTCATCATTGACATGGGTGCCAAGGGAATGTTGCCACTTGCCATTAAAAGCCATAAGAGTGATGTCCATTGAGTTTTGACGATTCTTAATAGCCGCCACCCTTTCCTCCAAGGATTGGAATCGAGTATCAATTGCGGCAAACCCAGAATTTATTGTAGTGTGCAAAGATGAGAATTGCTCGTTGAGATAGGCCATAAGAGCATCATGAGTAGGTTGGCCCATAGGAGCGTGTGGAGGTTGGGGAGCAGAACCTCTTAAGGAGCCTCCTCTTATTCGGGTTGAACACCTCTGGGAAGATCGATATTCCGAATCCATTCTCCACCATAGTATGTGAACTTGGTGTGGCAAAGGGAGTGTTCATCAATAGGATCGGTGAGCTGTTCGGGAAGATCATGAGAACAATCGATTCCCATCTTGTGAAAGAGAGCACTCAAGGAGGTACCGTATGTGAAGGATGAGACAAGGGTCGTGTGGTGATGTTGCACAAGGAAAACAATCTCTGCGAACATGATCTGAGCAAGGTTAGGGCGCTTACCCTCACGAAAACAACAGATCCAAAAGTCGTCGACTTACCGGATCGTGGAGAACTTTCCACCGGATGGACGGAACCACAAAGTGATCATGAGGTGTAGAATGAGCTCATGGGCATCTAGCACCGTTACGGTACCACTAAGGACATGGCCCATCGAATTCTCATTGTCAATACTTGTATCCTCAAGACCCAAATTTTTTTCCAAAACCGATGAATCATTTGTAAACTTTTTGCCCATTAAATAGGATTCAATGGCAATAACTTCGGTTTTATTTTCATTGTAAATACACCAGGCATTTAAATAGAAAATCAAAACAAGATTGCGGTATAAAATCCCGGGTAGACTAAAAAATTGCATGAATTTCCATTGTTGCATGAATTCAAGATATTTAAAAGGAAAGCATTCGAAAGATAGAAAAGGTATTGAGACAGTATGCTCTCAGCGAATTTTATAATTTTGGTATTTTTTAAAATGATCCATTGCATCCAAAAATCTTGGTTCATTAAAACAGTTTTGATAAACATGGGCAAGATCGGGTCGATTACCATTAGGTTCAGGTTATTGAGGAAGAGCACGTGAGCTAGAGGCTATATCTTTTCGTGAACGTTTCTTAGGTTCCATAATATGAAATCAAAATCAAACCAAAAACAATGTATGCATAAATCAACACATTCAATCCAATGATCAAGGTATTGTTAAAAATCGATATAATATAGTTTAAAAAATCTATACGAATATAAAGAGAATTTTTGATAAAATAAAACTTGAAAAACTGTTTTGAAAAATATATGGTATAATTGTATATTTGAACCAAAAAATTTCAATTTTGAATTTTTTTTACAAAAACTTTGAAAACAACTATATATACATTCTAAATATAAATTTTTGATTCAAAAACAGTGTATAAATATGTACGAAAATTAAAAAATAAAAAGGTTAGGGTTTATACCTTGAATAGGGATTAAGGATGAATGAAGAGATATTGATGCATTAACTTCATGATTTTTGCTTGGGTTTGATGTAAAAACCAAAAGCCCTCAAAGATTTTGGTTGTGTGAAAATTGTGAGGGATTTGGAGGATTTTATAGCAAATTTTTGGGTCTAGGGTTTTTGAAAAAGAAGATATATTTTAATTAAAGTCGTGAACCTCTTTTAATGCTTGAATAGCTGCCCAGCGGCTGCGCGTAACAATACGCCATGTGGCGTATCTAAACAAAGTACCGAAACGCTTAGAGGACGTTTCGATACGTGACCCCGTACCAGTATAGGTGGAACTGTACCAAAACTTGCTCAAGAACTCGTATCGATACGCGGAACACCGTATCGATACGCATGTGCTAGAAATGTTATTTTTAGCTGCAGGTTTCTCAAAAAATTGAACTTAATCGAATCGAAATGCATGTGTATGATATATGAACAATATGAATGAGCATAAATAGATGCATACTCCCCCTAGCAATAAGCATAGATGCTTATATGAGCAAAAACACATAAGCAATGTAATCAATCAAATTCAAGCAAAATTTTGAGACCAAAGAGGGCTCTAAGGCTCAAGAAAGGTTGGTTAAACCTAACTCTCTCCTAAGAGACCAAAAACATTCTTTATCTAATGGTTTGGTGAAAATGTCCTCTAATTGGTTTGAGGTGTCTACATATTCTAGAACTACATCATTTTTCAAGACACGATCTCTAATGAAATGATGCCTTATTTCTATGTGCTTGGTTCTAGAATGTTGGATGGGATTTTTAGTGAAACAAATAGCACTAGTATTGTCACACCTAATGGGGATGGCACCTACATCAATTCCATAATCTAAGAGTTGTTGCTTCATCCAAAGGACTTGATCACAACAACTTCCTACCGAAATGTACTCTGCCTTGGTGGTAGTTAATGCTACACTATTTTGCTTATTGGAAAACCATGATATGAGCATACTACCTAGGAATTGACATGTACCGGAGGTGCTCTTTCTATCTATTTTACAACCCCCATAATTCGCATCCGAGAAAGTATGTAAACTAAAGGAAGAGTCTTTAGGATACTAAAGACCTAAACAAGGTGTGCCTCTAAGGTATCTAAAGATTCGCTTAACGGCTATAAGGTGTGATTCTCTAGGACTAGCTTGAAATCTAGCACACAAGCAAACACTAAACATTATATCCGATCTACTTACGGTAAGATAAAGCAAAGATCCTATCATTGATCTATAAAGCTTTAAATCCACACACTTACCTCATTCATCTTTGTCAAGCTTTGTAGAAGAACTCATTGGTGTGGTTTGAGGTTTCACATTCTCTAAGCCAAACTTCTTGAGCATGTCCTTGATGTACTTAGCTTGATTGATGAAGATGCCGTCCTTCCTTTGTTTAATTTGGAGCCCCAAGAAAAATGAGAGCTCCCCCATCATGCTTATCTCAAACTCACCTTGCATCATCTTAGCAAAATCCCTTTGGATGGATCACCCAAAATCTCACCACCTTTGACATAGTTGAACTCTCTTGGGTAGCTCACTTCCTTTTCCTCAAGGTTCATGTCCTTCAAGTCTTCTAGAAGTGGATCTTGTGCTTCTTTTTCTTTGGTTGGAACTTCATCCACCTTTGATGTTTGTCCCCCATCAATGGCATAAAAAATTCCTACATCATCATCATCACAAGAATCATTTCTCGGAAGGAGGTTATCATCGAAAATTACATGAATAGACTCTTCAACAACCAAAGTTCTTTTATTAAATACACGATAGGCTTTATAGTTTAAAGAATATCCTAAGAAAATGGCTTCATCACTTTTAGCATCAAATTTGCCTAAATTATCCTTTTTGTTGTTTAAAACAAAACATTTACAACCAAATTGATGAAAATAGCTAATGTTAGGTTTTTTGTTTTTAAGAAGTTCATAAGGACTTTTCTTTAAAATAGGCCTAATCATTACTCTATTTATAATATAGCAAGCTGTATTAGTGGCTTCCGCCCAAAAATACTTAGGCAAATTATTTTTGCAAAGCATGATTCTAGTCATTTCTTCTAAAGTACGATTTTTCCTCTCAACAACCCTATTTTGTTGAGGTGTTCGAGGGGCTGAAAAATTGTGGCTTATACCATTAGAGTTACAAAAATGCTCAAAACCTAAATTTTGAAACTCGGTACTATGGTCACTTCTAATATGAGAAATAAGTTGACCAATATCATTTTGAGTAATTTTTGAAAATGTGATGAATTTTTCTAAAGCCTCATCTTTAGTACTTAAGAATAGAACCCAAGTATATCTAGAGTAATCATCAACTAAAACAAAATCATATGATTTTCCACCCAAGCTAGTTGTTCTAATAGGACCAAAAAGATCCATGTGGATCAATTGTAAAACTCTACTAGTTGAAACATCATTAATAGGTTTGAAAGAAACTCTTTTATGTTTGCCTTTTGCACAAGCATCACAAAATTTATCATTTGAAACTTTATTTTAGGCAAACCTCTTACAAGATTGTTTGAAATCAATTTTTCCAAAACACTCATGCTAGCATGCCCTAATTTTCTATGCCACAACCATGGATCATGTTCATCATTAGCAACAAAACATGCATTAGAAATATGAATGTCATCTAAATGCACCATATATATGTTTCCTATGCGATGACCAAAAAGCACAATTTTGCGGGTTTCGACATTTATAATTTTGCAACCATATATATAAAAAATAACTACGAAACCTTTATCACAAAGTTGGCTTATGCTTAACAAGTTATGTTTAAGACCATTGACATATAAAACATTTTCAATAAGTATGGAAGATTGATTACCAATGAAACCCATTCCTTCAATTTGACCTTTGGAGTTGTCACCAAATGTCACTAATCTTCTCTCTTTTGATCTAGTTCCAAGAATATACTCTTGTATTCGGTCATATGTCTTGAGCATCCACTATCAAGAAACCATGAATTTGCACTTGAAGCATTGGCCTTGTAGCAATGCTCCCCCTACAAACATGGAATTAATTTTTGATTTTTAGTACCCAAATCTTTTTGGGTCCATGAATATTAGTTTTCAAAATCTTGGTTCCCTTGGGAATCCAAGAACCAATTGCATTAAGATTATTACAAGCAATAACATCTTTTGGAATCCATACACTTCTAACTCTTTTACCATAATTAGGTCTTGAGAACCCTCCATGTTTGTACCCACCAAAGTTCCTTTTCACATAGTTGGGTTTTGAAGATTGCCTTTTTTCAAAACTTGGTTTCCCAACCTTGTTCAAAGAAGCTTTGATATCATTTACCTCCTTGTGGTAATGATCATTCAACTCGGAAAGAAGGTTATTTAAATCAACATTTTCTTTTTCAAAATACTTTTGATTTCTTGTAAATCACTAACCTTCTTTTGAAGTTTCGAATTGGTTTTAGATAAGGAATCATTTTGGTTTTTCAAATCAAGGATAATTTTCTTATTTTTCAAAATAGATTCCTTATATTTTTAACCAATTCGTCATACACCTCTTGCAACTCATCATAAGCTTCTTGAAGCTCATCAAATGTGAAATCGAAAGTGGATGAGTTAGAGGTTACCTTTGGATCTTCTCCAAGAGCCATGAGACAAAGATTGGACACTTCTTGCTCATCTTCATCAGATAATTCCTCATCTCTCCAAGTAGCAATGTGAGCCTTGAGCTTCTTCTTCACGAAGCTCTTCTTTTTGAGTTGAGGACAATCGGTCCTTATATGCCCAACTTCTTGTACTCAAAACAAATAAGTTGATCCTTCTCTTCCTCCTTGTTCTTATTCTTGAAGTATCCTTTTTGGTGGAACTTTCTTCCTCTATTGGACTTCATGAATCTTGTGAACCTTTTGGCTAGCATATCAATTTCTTCATCATCATCATCATCCTCACTCGAATCACTCTCCTCAAGAGAAGCATTAAGAGAAATTCTGAGTTTCTTCTTCTCTACTTCTTTCTTCTCAACCTTCTTTTCTTCTCTTCTTCTTTTCCTTGCTTTATGATCTCATGAGTTAGAAGAGAACCTACAAGAGCATCGAGCTTTAAGGTCTTCAAGTCCTTTGCCTCAATGATGGCGGTCCTCTTCCCATCCTATGACTCAGGAAGAGAATATAATAGCTTCTAAACAAGCTTATCTTGAGGGATTACTTCTTTGAAGCCCTTAAGACCATTTACGATGATGAAGAAATGATCAAACATCTTGGAGACGCTCTCATCGGGCTCTATCTTGAAATTTTAGTAGCTTAGATTGAGAAGTCCAATCTCGGTCTCCTTAACATCGGTGGTGCCTTCGCAGGTGGTCTCTAGCTTGTCTCACACCTCATTTACACTTGTACATGAGGACATCTTCGCGTATTCGTCGGGTCCAAGTGCAAAAAAGAGCATGTGCAAGGCCTTATCATTTATTTGCAACTTTTTTCTTTCTTCATCGGTCATTTATGCTTGGCCTTGGGAACTTGTCCTTCTCCTTCTTGCTTCATCGAAATAGATGGTTCGTCTTCGATTACATCCTAAAGGAGATAATCATTGGATTTGATGAATAGCCTCTTCCGGTTCTTCCAATATGGATAGTTTTCTCCATTGAAGAAGGGCGGTCTAGTGATGGATTGAGACTCATACATGTTGTTACCGGAAGTAGACACCATAGCTTGTGTGTCGATTGTGTAATCACTAATTTTATCCGGGGTTCTAACCTGTTTTTTATTTTTTTGTAAATAAATAAAATAATGGGCTTAAGTTTTATATTACTTAATATAATTGTTATTTAAACCAAAAATATTATTAGTATTACTATAATATATTTCATGATATTTCAAAAACCAAAAAATATTATTATTATCGTCATTTATGAAAACCCAAAATATTACTATTATTAGTATTTGTTATTAGTTTGTTTCAGTTATATGTTACTTTAATTTGAATAAAAAAATAAAAGAAAAAGAAAATATGTTAGTATTACTATTATAACTATATATTTATATTATGTTTCTTTTATCTTACTATTGCTTATTATTACTTATTATATTATTAAACCAAAAACAAAAACAAAACAAAAAATAAATAAATGCCCATTAAGTAAATAAAGCCCGAATGTTTATTTAAAAGTCCAATTTACATTACAAAGAAAATCCAAAATTAATACAAGGCCCATTAAAAGGCTCAATAATTGAAACCCTAGAATTCTAATCTGCCCTAATATCTTTCTTATGCGCAGCTCATTCTCAACCGTCAGATCTGCTTTAGATCTGACGGTCTAGATCTTTGCACCAGAAGAAACCCTAGGATCACATCATCTCCCTTGGTGCCGCATCAATTGTGGCCATCAGATCAAGTGGTGGATCAATGGTCCAGATCTGATAGAGGAAGCCTCCAGAAGCTTCACGCGCCCACGCGCGACTCATCCACTCCTTCACGCGAGCGTGCGTTGCATGCATGGCTCTTCAGACCTCACGCGACTGCCAAACTCCCTCTGTCTGCTCGTCTGCCGTAGCCAGCAGCTTTCACCAGTGGTCCTCTCCTCCTCTCATGCAGCCACATCGATATCCAAGCCAAAAATGCAAACATTGGTGAATGAAAACATAAAAAATCACAAAGGGTTTAGGCAGAAATAGCAAAGATCAAGCAAAAGCGGTGGATTTCAGAATATGTAGTTTTATTTCATTTTAACATGTAAACAATTTTTGGCTTTATAAACCGAAGCAAAAAAACATTGTAACACAGTTTTTGGAATCAAAAGAAATACAAAAAAGACTCAAGAAACCCTTTCAGAGGTATCTTCATTTCTCATTTCAATTTGGCATGCATGTTTGCAAAAGCCTTAGATCTAAAGTTTGAGAGTCTTACCCTTCTCATCTTTTGACCGCTCACGTATTTCGGTAATAACCCATGGCCCTTGTGCCACGAAGGGTGAGCCGGAAATGTCAGGTCACAGTCTCGGCCGTCGTCGTCTTTTTAGAACATAAACAAAACAAATTTCGAAATGTTTTTCTTAGATCTAGGTGAAAGGGGGTTTCTTGTTACTATTTTCTCGAAAAAGAAAGGGGCTTTGTGTTTTCATGGGTGTTTGGACATCGGATCTGGTTTTTAAACAGGGAAATAAGCTTTTTGTTGATGACCTTTGGGTTTTTTTGGCACCGGTTAATGGCTACCGGAGTTTGTTTATGGCGGATTGTATGGCGGTAGTTTGCCAGAGTTTGGATTTTGTGGTGGCCAGGATGAACACCACGACGGTGTTCATCCCAAACCTAGAGAGAAGGTAGAGGTTTTGGGAGTTCTGAAATTTCAAAAAATGATAAAAGGTTTCGAAATGGCCAAAACTTTACCGTTTTAAGCAAAAGTATCTTATATAGTATTTTAAAATAAAAGCTTTTAGGTTATTTGCTTTTTTAGGTCCTCAGCGCGTTTTTGACTTTATTTTTCAGGGCTTCCCCCCTTTTTAAATCACTACTTCGATCTCTGAAAGGTTTTTGAATCTTTTAATTTCATCCTAAAATTGAACTGGATCAGTTTTAAATGGGATTTTTTACACTCCAGTCCTTCTAGTTTTAACCCGCGTCTATCCAAGTCCTTTTTTTTAATTTTAATTCGTCTAAAAAGGGGGTTTAATACCTGTTTTAGTCCTTGACCTTTTAAAACTTGTTTAATTTAACCTTGTTCGAGTTTATAAAATCCTATTTTAGTCCCTGCTATTTTAAAAGTTTTTGAATTTCTCCTTTTCCAGTGTTTATGATTTTAATTTGGTCCCCATTTGTTTGTTAAAATCACCTTTTAAGCCCCTAGTTTTAAATTTGGGTCCTGTAGTTTTTTTGTTCTTTTTTTGCATTCCATGTTTATTTAATGCCTTTAATGTTATGTTAGCTATGTATTTATTTATGTATTTTAATTATATGTTATCGTTTGCAAGTTTGATTATCCGTGCCTATTAGGGTAGGTTTTGTTCTTTTGGTTAGGCCCTTTAGGATTAGTTTTAGATTTATAAATTTAATTAATTTAAACTATGTGCTCGTTTTATTGGGGCATAAACTTTAAATTAATTAAATTAAATTTATGTTAGATTTAGAGCCTTAGTTAGACTCTAGATTCGAATCAATTTAGTTTATTTAAATTCTAACTTGGCTCATTGGGGTAAATGTTAAATGTATTAAATTGTTTGAATAACTCTTAATTATTTTAGGGATAAAATTGGAATTTCATTAGATCACTTAATTTAAAAATCATGATGAATTAATTCGATTAATTTTAGATAGTTTCCTTGGCTTATTGGGATTCTAGTCTAAATTAATCTAATTAATTATTATGATTCAAGATAACCAAATAAAATGATAGGTTTTTTATTTTTTTAGGATTTAATTAATTTAGGGCTAATACTAGACTATCCTAGTTAATAATTAGATCACTAATTTTATTTTCAATAATTTGGGCCTTTTTAGGTTAGGACTTTAGTGGGCCTGAGGCTTTAATTTTATGTCTTTCTATGTCATATATTTAGAATGTCATTCATAGGACCTTAATATATCGGACATGCTTTTAATTAATCAACTTTAATTATAAAACGGAGGTATTTATTAACTCTGATATTCGTGTCATAACAGTCCTGGCTCACTGGATGTTGACCGAATATTCGAATTAATTCTTATCGTCTAAAGGTAATCTTAAAACGAATTAAAATTTTGATAAGTCATCACATCATACTTAACTACTTGCATCATGCATAAAGGTGATGAACGGAGTTCGAACCATAAATTAACACGGAAGTCAGGCTTATTCGATGTCGGTTTAATCTATGGTCCGAAGTTTTGTCACCCTTATTAATTAAATGATTAATTGATTCGAATCCACCAATTCGACCAAGCCCGTTTAATTAAAGTCTGTATTCAACCACGAACACTTTGATTAAATTCAAGTTAAATTTTGATAATTTCCATCAATTAAAAGCAACATAGATTTTGGTATCGATTTTCGGGCGTGATGGGGTGCTAATTCTTCCCCACACGTAACCAACTCTTGAACCCTTTTTCGAGCGAATCTATGGTTTTATGGTGTCCGGCCTACCTTAGTGGCCGGTGGCGACTCCAAGTCTTTTTATTTTCAAAAATACGAATTTTTAAAGGACTTCCCCACTTTTTTCAAATATTTCAAAAAGACGAAAGGAAACCTATTGCTCATTTTCAGCGATCTCGTTCGAAACCCTTTTAATTTTTTTGAATTTCAGAACCAAAAAGGTCGCTACAGCTGGCGATTCCACTGGGGAAAATTTTTGTTTTTACAAAAAAGAGAGTTAAGCCAAGAAAATCTATGTTGCTTTTAACGATGGAAATTTTGAAATTTAAATTGAATTCAATCAATTTATTCGTTCTTGAAAATATGACTTTGATCGCACGAGCTTTGATAATTGGTGGTTTCGAATTAATTGCTCAATTAATTTCTAAGAAATCACCGACATGTGTTGCATCATGATCATCAAGCTCTATGCCCGAGCTTTGTCCCTTGAGTGGGAGCGAAACGCCACATACCCAAGTGAGTAGCCCTCCAGGGGTCGATAATTCACTTCCGGAGTCTATGCCTTTTGACAAGTGAGTAGCCCTCCACGTCACTACGTCGTGCATTTTCTTGAACCGAATCCAATTCGCAAGCCTGTAATGGGCCAGAATTAGGGCTATTGTTGTCTTAGTAGGCGGCAAGATAGGTTTGAGTACCCTTTCTAGATCCGAACCCATGTGTGAGAACCTAGAGGCCCACCCCAATTAGAGCCATGCGGACAACCATAGTATTTTAGAATTCATGGATAGGGTTTTCTTTTCCGTATCTCCTTGCCTGTTGCTCCTTAATTTGTGTTTTTATTTTTGCAATTTTGAATTTGTTTATTTCGTTACTAACATATTTCATTTGTTTTTTATTCTTTCCCATGTTATGATTTGTTTTGCATATATTGTCATGTCACGAAGAAAACACTAATTCGGAAATAGTCTAAACTTAAAGACTTGATCAAGGGGGACCTAGTTTGTAGCACTGATGAGAAGAACTCTGAGGTACAAGTATGGTCCGAAAGCGAGCAGCTTCATCACAGAGACAATGTTTCTACCGGATATAGTCATTGATGTCAGCTGAAACCTTTATGAGCACCGAATACTATGATGTGTCAGGGTTGAAGTCAGTATGGTACAGTTGGGACTATAAAACTAGAGCCGCTTTTAGAAGCAAGTATGGGGACATAGCACACATGTTTGATGTCATAGTTGATCAGCCACTCCTCCAAGCCTTGGTGAGATATTGGAACCCGACTTATAGTTGCTTCACAATTGGCAACATCGATTTAACACCGTCGATCGGGGAGTATCTATCCCTCTTAAATTGCAAAAAGATTGATGAAAACCGGATCTACTCTAAGCCCCCCCCAAGAACAAGCCTTTCCGAGACAAGTTAGGTAGATTTTCAGGAACTTTATCGTCTTGGGTTGAAGGTCAAGTCATTACTTGGAACAAAAAAGAGTACCTCAAATCAGAAGGGATCATGGCTTTAACATCAGTACATCCGGTTGGCCGAGTTCAACAAGACTTATTAGCGTTGTTGATTTATGGGTTGGTCATCTTTTCCGAAGGCACTAGGGCTCATTCATCCATCGGTGCTAGATTTGTTTGATTGCTTGGAAGGGAAGTCCAATCCGGTACACGTTATTTTGTCGAAACTTTCCAGTCCCTCAGATTTTGTAAAATATATGGTAGTGGTCATTTTTTAGGCTGCCCTCAGCTTTTGACGGTATGGTTTTACAGTCACTTGTGGTCTGACGTTCACTTCTCGAGGCATCTCTTCAATGGAAAATTTTCCCCGTTAGAAGAATTCTTGCAAAAGGAAGATTAGTCAACCGGAAGATCCGAAGAGGTGTGGCTAGATGTCTTACAAAATTTAAGAGATGAAGACATAGTTTGGAAGGCTCCATGGCTACGCACGAGGAATATTCTTTACCGATGTGGGGAACATTCTTGGGTACCATTACTTGGACTTTGGGGGCAT
This sequence comes from Hibiscus mutabilis, assembly GCA_019671005.1. Lineage (NCBI taxonomy): Eukaryota > Viridiplantae > Streptophyta > Magnoliopsida > Malvales > Malvaceae > Hibiscus > Hibiscus mutabilis. The sequence goes on along the minus strand of CM033750.1, from coordinate 25,079,008 downwards.
ACAGCTTATGCGCCCCTATTGGTCTTAAGACAATATGGTTCCAAGTAGTTTATACCGGCCACAAATGGACTTAATTATTCAACATGGATTATGCGACCGAGAAATGCTATAAGAGGAAAGTACACGATGCTTCTTCTACATGGAATAACCCTAGGCGGGTCAAAATTTTGAGTGCTCCATATACAGTGACCCCATAATATGAAGTATGGCGTTTCAACCGTGTCAATGACAACGTCCTCAGTTGAATCCTGATGGTACGAGATCCGCCCAAGAAAGGTTGGCTACACTTCCTACTGAAATTGACTTGATGAGAAGACAGCTCGAAGAGGAACAAGAGAAGTACAATCAGCTAGAAGTAAAAGTCGGCCAAGAGAGATTCAACTTCGACTTGGACAAGACAAAGCTCGAGGGAGAAATCAAAGGTCTGCGAAAGAGGAGTGGGATGTTGGAATGCAAACTCAAGCTAGAAAAAGAAGAAATTCAGAAGCTACAGGGTTGAACAAGAGCAAGAGAGTTGCAAACGAAAGTCCGAATGAAGGGTTAGAGCTTAGGCTCAAGGAGGAAAAGGTGAGAACTGAGGCTTATAAGAAGAAGTATTATGAGCACAAAGATCAAGTACTTGCCTTGACCCAACAGATGGAGAACTTGAAGACTTCTCATTCGACGAGGCTTGAGAGTGAAAGGCACCGGAACGAGGCATTAAAGGCTCAAATGAAGTAGTTAGAAAGACCCTCCTCAAGCATAAAAGTTCTGCCCAAGAACTAGAAGCCAGTACTTTCGAAAACTGAGCTTTGAAAAATCGAATTGAGGGTTTAGAGGCCAAAGTTCAGCAACTCAAGGACCAAATTACAAGCTTTAGGGGAGTAATCCAATTGCACCGGATGCCCACGATGGAACAAGTCTAGTTTTCCGCCCGCACCATTTGGAGGCAAGAGTGGGATTTGGCATGCTTTATGACCCGGATGCAAGAAGTCGCCTGGAAGGTACAGTTCTTAGTGGAAGACGCTACCGAGCTTCAAGAATGTGTAGATGACAAGTCCGAGGAAGGAGAGAGGATCGTTTGGATTTTAAGAGAGATTATCGATTTGGCCGTTAGTTTTGGACCATATGCGTATCGATTTTCTTTGAATTATTGTAATGGAACAACATTCGTATTGATGACAGTTGTTTAATGAAGATATTTGCCAAAATTAGTGTCTTTCTTTTGCTTTCATGCATTGCACATTTATTTGCATATTTTATTAAATTATCTGAACTAATTAAAAGATTTTTCATTTCACAGCATTTTCATTATGTTATTTGTAAACATTCCACATCAATACCGCACACGTTTTCAAGTCAGAAAAATGGAAGAGAGCTTCGCTAAGCTAGAGGCTGATCTTAGGAGCCAGTTAGAGCGAACACAGCAAGAGTTGAGAGAAACCATCATTAAATCTCAACAAGATATGATGGCAGAAATATCTGAGATGTTACAAATACGTCGTGCGGATATGAGAGGAAAAAACATTGTTGTGAATCCGACTCAAAGCTCAGGAGACCCTGTATATTCTCTAGTCTTTGGAAACCCTCTCTTTATTAATCCTACACCAAACCCCTCGCAAGGGGTATCTTCGTTACATCAAGCCGGTGCATCTGCTCCACCACAGTCGGCTGTCACATTTGCAAATGTCGAGCATGTTGGGGATAGTATTCCAAACTTCGACGAATTGGAAAAATTAAACAAAGTAAAGGTAGAATTCTCCAAACAGTTGGAGGAAAATAAGAAAGACCTCGAAGAGAAGTTTCGACTGAGAGAAGATGAAGAAGGTTTTTATGGCCTAAATGCCAATGATCTCAGTTTGGTACATAATGTGGAGATCCCCCTACAAGTTCAAAACTCTAGAGTTCGAGAAGTTTGATGGAACAACCTGTCCAACTGCTCACATTACAATGTTTTGCCGTAAGATGGCCAGTTACACTAGTAATGAGAAGCTCTTGATACATTGTTTTCAAGACAGCTTAGTAGGATCTACCACCCGATGGTACAATCAGCTCATGCGAGCTTAAATCAAATCATGGAAAGACCTAGCTAAAGCTTTTACTGATCAACACAAGCATGTGACAGATATAGTCCCCAGTAGACTTCTTTTGTAGGGGATAGAACAAAAGAAGAATGAAAGTCTTCGGTAATACACTCAAAGATGGCGCGATGTAGCTGCTCAAGACTAGCCCCCTCTCTGAGAAAATAAGATAGTCCCTATGTTCATTGATACATTAAAGGGAACACTCTATGACTGTTTGATCAACAATCCTATTAGCAACTTCTTTGATATGGTAATGACGGGAGAGCGTATTGAAGCCGAAATCAAAAGCGAAAGAATAGATGGAGGAGAGCAATCGCGCAAGCAGTTCAAGAGAAAAGATCATGAAGTGAGTACCACATACGAGGCTGTTAAGAACTTCACTATAGCACAGCCCCAAGCTCCAGTTGGAAATCCCCGAAATTTTAGGAGGGAAGAGCGGGGACCCAAAAAGGAAAATCCTTTCACTCCGCTACCAATCACTTATAAAGAACTCTACTCACAGCTCTATAAGACGAATCTGGTTCGACCTCAACATGTTCTTCCCTTCAATCCCCCTTATCTGGCATGGTATGATCCTAAGGCCCATTGCGAATACCATGACAATGTCACAGGCCATACCATCGAGAATTGTATAGCATTCAAAAAGTTTGTCCAAAATTTGACTAAGACTGGAGTGCTGCAGGTAGGAGAGCCGAGTACCGCCAGTAACCCTTTACCAAATCATGGCGGGCAAGGGGTGAATGCCATTGAAGAAAGAGGTACAAGAAAGTCTAAGACGACCGTGTCAGAGGTTACGTCCCCCATGAGATGGGTCTTTCAACAACTATGTGTGGCTCGTCTCATCGACTGCGGAATGGTAATTGTGAAAAAGGGTTGTGGCCCTTATTGCGAATATCATTAGTCGGGGGAACATCAAATTCAAGACTGCGGCGAGTTTCGCCAAGTTGTTCAGAAATTGATGGATGATAAGGTGATTGAGTTTTTTGATGAAGAAGAGAGGAGTAATGACTAAGAAATTTTCACATTAGACGCTCCAGAATCCAAATATAGCGCGAAGAAGCCATTTGTCAGTGGCCTCAAGACAAATCAAGAAGATGCACCGCGAGAAGAAAATCCCACGACAACCCCTAAAATTATAATTTCAGCCCCGACATCCTTTCCTTTTAAGGTTACCCGGATTGTACCTTGGAACTACACAGCTAGTGTCTCAGTACAAGGAGGTTCTAGTTTGCATGGGGAGAAGAAACCAGTTGATGAGATGAAACCCGCCGAAGGAGAGCAAATGAAGCCGAGCACTGAAGAAGTGAATGATGTAGGTCATTTCACGCGGAGCGGTCGATGCTAAGCCCCCAAAGCCCCTAAGGTGATAGAAGAGGTAAAAGAGAAGGGTAAGGCAACCGAACCTGAACCTATGGAGATATTTGTGGAGGAGCTACCCCTGAAACTCAATGAGCCAATAACCGATGCTTCAGCTCAGGAGTTTTTGAGGTTCTTAAAACACGGTGAATACAATGTTGTTGACTAGCTCAAGAAGCAATCGGCCCGGATCTCAGTACTTAATCTATTTTTGAGTTCAGAAAAGCATCGGGGGGCCCTTTGAAAGTTTTGAATCAAACCTTTGTTGAGAGTACTATTTCCGTTGGAAAGCTTGACCAAATCATCGGATACATCACTGATTGCAATCATATCACTTTCAGTGATGATGAGATACCAGAAGAGGGGACGAGATCCAACAAGGCCCTCAATATTACTACTCATTGCAAAGGTCACATACTATCGGGGGTGCTTATTGATAATGGCTCTGCTTTGAATGTTATGCCCTTAGCTACCCTACAACGCTTGTCGATTGATAGCTCGCATATGAAACCTTGCCAAAATACTGTGCGGGAATTCGACGGGACCCAAAGAGAAGTGGTTGGGAAGATTGAAGTACCCCTGCTCATAGGTCCGACAAAGTATGTTGTAGATTTTGTAGTCATGGATATCCGGCCATCCTACAATTGCTTATTAGGAAGGCCATGGATATATTCCGCCTGAGCCGTCCCCTCTTTTTTGCACCAGAAATTAAAATTTATCATTGAAGGAAAGTTAGTGATTGTTCATGCCGAGCAAGATGTTGTGGCCTCGGTAACCTCAGATGCTCCGTATATTCCTACTAATGAGGAGGCCTTGGAATGTGCCTTTAGGTCATTGGAGTTCGTCAATGCCACCTTCGTCTCTCAGGGGTATAGGATCCTATGCCCAAGATTGTCAAACTGTACTAAAATGGTGGTGATGGAAACACTAGGGAAAAGAGCGAGAAAAGAAAGAGGTCTGGGAAGAAGCCTCCAAGGACGTCTACGACCTATAAGCATCATCCATAAGAATGACCATTTCGGGCTTGGACATAAGTCTAATTTCACGCAAAAGAAGCAAGAGTGGAAGAAGAAAGAGGAATAGTGGAAAGCCAGACTCCGAGGAGAGGATATCCCATGGGCTCCTATCACCTATATGGATATGAAGAAGATTTTTGTGTCCGGCGGAGTTGTGAATCCAGGGCTCAAGGTTCAAGAAGCTAATCAGAAAAGTGAGAGGATCTTCATTGAGGAAATGACTAGTTAAGCTATGGAAGTAATGGATGTCTTTGTGATCTCTGAAGGTGGCAACATCGCACGGCCTTTGGACGAGACCCGCCCATGCCTCCCAGGCGAAGTGCTTGACAATTGGACCAATAAGGAGCTGCCCGTAGCTTTTAGGACTCAATCAAAGTAATGCCCGGAATCATCCTATTACTTTTGGCCCAAGAGTAATAGGAGTCTTTTGTAAGAGGGCCACTATGTCAAACTGTTTTACTTTCAATGAAAGGATGTTTCCAATGTTTCTCAAATGGCAAACACAACTCTCATTTCATTCATTTTTTATTATTCATTCATTACTCATTGGTTACTTATTTATTTATTCATATAAGCTATCTTTGTTCCCAATACATACTCTTAAACTTGTGTAGATCTTCGAACATTAATTGTATGAATGATTCGGGGTCTGAGCCCAGGGTAGATTTTGAACCACCCTCGTGCTCAGCTGAAATAGATAAAGAGGATGATAAAGAGGAATATGAGGTCCCAGATGAATTGTTAAGGCTGATGGCTAGTGAAGAGAAACATATTTTGCCTCACCAAGAAGAATTAGATATTTTGAATTTGGGGACTGAAGAAGAAAAAAGGGAAATGAAGATTGGTACTACCCTATCGCCAAAGGTGAGACAAGAGTTGGTGGAATTGCTGTCAGAATTCAAAGATGTGTTTGCATGGACATATCAAGACATGCCAGGTTTAGATACGGATATAATGGTGCACAAAATCCCAATAAAGCCAGAGTGCAAGCCAGTTCAGCAAAAGCTTCGAAGAATACGACCGGATATACTGTTAAAGGTTAGGGAGGAAGTAAAGAAACAATTTGAAGCCAGATTTCTGAAGGTTGCCAAATACCCAGAGTGGGTGGCCAACATAGTCCAGTGTTTAAGAAATATGGAAAAGTACGGATGTGCGTAGACTATAGGGACCTCAATAGGCGAGTCCTAAGGATAACTTTCCCCTGCCTCACATTGATACCCTAGTTGATAACATTGCGAGGCATTCATGGTTTTCTTTCATGGATGGCTTCTCGGGGCATAATCAAATTAAAATAGACCACGAGGACATGGAAAAGACTACCTTTGTGACTATGTGGGGCATCTTTTGCTATGAAGTCATGCCATTCAGTTTGAAGAATGTCGGGGCAACTTACCAAAGGGCCATGGTTACTTTGTTCCATGACATGATGCACAAAGAGATTGAGGTGTATGTGGACGACATGATAGCCAAGTCCCGAACTGGAGAAGAACACATTGAGAATTTGTAGAAGCTGTTCCAAAGGCTAAGAAAGAATCAGTTGAAGCTTAACCCGTCCATGTGTACCTTTGCAGTCACATTCGGAAAGCTCTTAGGATTTGTGGTTAGTCGGAAAAGGATTGAAATTGACCCTGACAAGGTGAAAGCAATTCAGGATCTGCCACCACCTCAAACTTAGAAGGAAGTCCGAGGTTTTTTAGGAAGACTCAATTACATTTCTCAGTTCATCTCCCAATTGACCGACAAATGTGACCCTGTTTTCAGATTACTCCGAAAGAATAACCCGGGAAGATGGGATGAAAATTGCCAATAGGCCCTAGAAAAGATCAAGAAGTATTTAACTAATGCCCCGATCCTAGTATCACTGGTACCAGATAGGCCGTTAATTCTGTATTTGACGGTGTTTGACAGCTCGATGGGATGTGTGCTAGGGCAACATGATGAGACAAGCAAGAAGGAAATGACTATTTATTACTTGAGTAAGAAGTTCACCGAATGTGAGTCGCAGTACCCTTTGATTCAAAAGCTGTGTTGTGGCCTAGTATGGGCTACTAAGCGACTCATGCAGTACATGATGTATCATACTACTTGCTTGATATCCCGGATGGATCCGCTAAAATTTCTGATGGAGGCACCAGCACTAACCGGAAGAATGGCCCATTGGTAAATGTTGTTATCTGAGCTTGACATTGTCTATGTGAGCCATAAAGCAATAAAAGGAAGTGTGGTAGCGAATCATTTGGCAAGCCGCGCCTCGGATGACTACGAGCCTTTGGACTTTAGTTTTTCGGATGAAGACTTGATTGGTACTATAGTGGAAGAAAGGCCTACCAATGAATCTTGGAAGTTTTATTTTGATGGGGCGACCAACGCCCTAGGTAGTGGGATAGGAGCAGTACTAATTTCTCCTGAAGAGGTCTACTGTCCCTTTACCAGTAGGTTGGAGTTTTTTTGCACAAACAACAGGCCGAGTATGAGGCTTGCATCATGGGACTCCGGGCAGCCATAGAAAGAAAGATCAAGGTGCTTCAGGTTTTCAGATATTCGTCCTTGGTAATCTACCAGCTCCAAACAGAATGGGAAACGAGGGATCAAAAGTTAGTCTAATACTATGATTTGATCCAAGAGTTGGTTACAAATTTTGAAGAAATCAGCTTTGCGTATTTACCAAGAGAAGATAATCAGATGGTTGATGCTTTGGCAACTCTAGCCGCCATGTTTGAGGCAAGCACGACTGCCGAAATAAAGCCGATTGAGATGCAGATTTTTGAGGTACCTGCTCACTGTTATAATTTGGAAGAGGAGGAGGATGGTAACCCGTGGTACTATGACATCCTCCAGTACATCAAGTCCTAGGTTTACCCAAAGAATGCCAACGATAATGATAAGAGAACTATTAGGAGGTTGGCCTCGGGCTATGTCCTTCACGGAGAAGTCTTGTACAAGAGAAGTAAAGACCAGGTTTTGTTGAGATGCGTCAATGCTCGGGAGGCTAAAACCATCTTAGCCGAGGTACATGATGGCTTGTGCGGGACCCACGCTAATGGTTTTTCAATGGCTAGAAAGATCATGAGGTACGGGTATTTTTGGTCTACCATGAAGGGAGATTGTATCAAATATGCAAAGAAATGCTACAAGTTCCAAATTTATGCCGATAAGATACACGTCCCACCGGTACCACTTCATACTATGAATTCACCATGGCCTTTTGCCACTTGAGGCATGGACGTCATCAGTCAGATACACCCAAAAACTTCTAATGGCACCGCTTCATCTTGGTAGCCATCGACTACTTTACCAAATGGGTGGAAGCTACCTCTTATGCTAGCATCACAAGGGCAACTGTATGTAAATTCTTAAAGAAGGAAATTATCTGACGTTACGGTTTGCTAAAAAGAATCATCACCGATAATGCTTCCAATTTAAACAACAAGATGATGACTGAAGTATGGGAACAGTTCAAAATTGTGCACCACAGTTCCACTACTTATCGTCCCAAGATGAATGGGGCAGTCGAAGCAGTAAAAAAGAATATCAAGAAGGTTATAGCCAAGACTACTGATACTTTCAAGGATTCGCATGAAAAGCTACCGTTTGCACTTTTTGCTTACCGGACGTCTGTAAAGACCTCGACAGGGGCAACTCCGTATTTGTTGGTCTATGGCACGAAAGTGGTACTCCCTATCGAAGTAGAAATTCCATCGTTGAGAATTTTGAATGAAAAAATTAGAAGATGCCGAATGGATGCAAGCTAGGCTTGATCAGTTAAACTTCATTGATGAGAAGAGGTTAAGGGCCATCTGTCATGGCCAAATGTATCAGAAGAGGATGATGCGTGCCTACAACAAGAAGGTTCGCCCAAAAGAGTTCTAAGAAGGAGATTTGGTGCTCAAGAAGATCCTATCAATTCAAAAGGACTTCTAAGGAAAACGAATGCCTAATTGAGAAGGGCCTTATGTTGTTAAGAAGGTTTTCTCATTTGGAGCGTTGATTCTGGCAAATATGGATAGGAAGGAGTTGAGCAATCCAGTGAATTCAGACTCCGTCAATAAGTATTACGCTTGAGAAAGGAGAAGAAAAAGAAAAAAAGAAAAAGTGGAGTGAAAACCCGAAAGGGCGCTTCACAAAATGAAATACATGTGGTGAAAACCTGAAAGGGCGCCCCATGTAAAAGAAAAAGGAAAAAAAGAGAAAAAGAAAAAGGAGGGTTCAAGATGGAAACTCAGGAACGAGCGTCTTGAAACCAAAAGAGGATCTGAATTGAAAATTTGAAAAGGATGGTTCAGATGAATTTTGAGGATTAGGCATCTGATACGAGCTCCATTACAGTTCAAGTGCTCCACTTCGAGTTATAAGGGAACTTCTTTTGGTTTGTTGGGAATTTCAGTTTGGCACAGGCAGTGAGAAGTTTACCACGGTCGAGGTTCTCGCATCATTCATACAGTTGGTGTTCGGGAATGTTGCACTTTATATTACTTATATATTTTTTTGTTCCTCATGTTTACCATGACTTTCAAAATTATTCTCATATCTTTTATGTTAATAAATAATATTTTATTTCCTCCCTTTATTTCACGAGCATCATTCAAATAGGTTGACATAGATCATTGAAATGCAAAGGATTTTTTGGTGTTACTATGACTTGACCCTTTAAGTGTAGGTTGTTCCAAGACAGGAATCGATTCCGTTAGAAGGAAACCTGCCAAAGCCAAGATTGAAGGACATAGTATGCAAAGTAGACAGGATCTACCCAGAAGACGACAAATTTCCTTCACATTAAAGTTCAATAGAGAAGCTGATGGCAAAAACCCGTAAGGGTGCCCCCAAAAAAGGGAAAGACAAAGAAAGAAAAAAAGAAAAGAAAGAAAAGAAAAGAAAAGAAAAAGAAGAAGATAAAGAAAATAAAAGAAAAAAAGGAAAAAGAAACATTTGTCAAGGTGAAAACTCGAAAGGGCGATTTGAAAAAGAAAATTCCCTAAAGTGAAAACTCGAAAGAGTGCTTTAGAACGAAGTTTTGGAGAATATAAGGGTCAAACGGGGACTGAGCGAGGACACAAGGAGTGACAACAAATGTTCCAAGACAAGAAGAAGGAAGGCATCCGAGCATTAATCATGCATCATGAATAGTTAGGCATCCTTAAGATATGAGCATACTATTTAGCATCAAAATCATTGTGTTGTTTCTTTCAGGTATTTAAATATTTAGAGTAGACTCAAAGCCAAGTGTCTGATGTCAAGACGACCAGGAAGCAAGGCATCAGTTTTTGGGGTACTCAAGATGAGGTATTACCCCAAGCCAAGACGATGAAGATCGAAGGCATGAAACTCAAAGCGAGATGATTGATGTCAGGACGGCCAGCAATCAAGGCATCATCAAATGGGGTCCTCAAGATGAGGTATTACCCTAGGCCAAGACGATGAAGATCGAAGGCATGAAGACTCAAAGCGGGATATTTGGTGTCAAGACGACCAGCAATCGAGACATCAGCAGGTGGGATCCTCAAGACGAGAGATCACCCCAGGCCAAAGCGATGAAGATCGAGGGCATGCTAGAAGACTCAAAGTGAGACGTCATTTGGGGCGAGACGGTTGAGGATCGAGGCATCACTTTAGGGTCTTCACTTCTTCAGGCCTGACATGGGAAGAATTTTTAGCTCTTGGATGTCTGGAAGAGGAAGAGTGAACGTTTCCTTTTTGGAGGGACTTGCAGCTCGGAATCTCCATACAGGGAAGTCGGATAAAATCAGTGCTTATGGTCTTTGCTTTATTCTTGTTCCACAAGGATAAGCAAAGAGGGGCAACTGTAATCACTAATTTTATTCGGGGTTCTAACCCGTTTTTATTTTTTTGTAAATAAATAAAATAATGGGCTTAAGTTTTATATTACTTAATATAATTGTTATTTAAACCAAAAATATTATTAGTATTAATATAATATATTTCATGATATTTCAAAAACCAAAAAATATTATTATTATCTTCATTTATGAAAACCCAAAATATTACTATTATTAGTATTTGTTTATTTCGGTTATATGTTACTTTAATTTGAAAAAAAAGAAAAGAAAAAAATTTAGTATCACTATTATAACTATATATTTATATTGCGTTACTTTTATCTTACTATTGCTTATTATTACTTATTATACTATTAAACCAAAAACAAAACAAAAAAATAAATAAATACCTATTAAGTAAATAAAGCCTGAATGTTTGTTTAAAAGTCCAATTTACATTACAAAGAAAATCCAAAATTAATACAATGCCCGTTAAAAGGCCCAATAGTTGAAACCCTAGAATTCTAATATGCCCTAATATCTTTCTTATGCGCAGCTCATTCTCAACCGTCAGATCTGCTTTAGATCTGACGGTCCGGATCTTTGCACCAGAAGAAACCCTAGGATTACATCATCTCCCTTGGCGCCACATCAATTTTGGCTGTCAGATCAAGTGGTGGATCAACGGACCAGATCTGATAGAGGAAGCCTCCGGAAGCTTCACGCGCCCACGCGCGGCTCGTCCACTCCTTCAAGCGAGCGTGCGTTGCACGTAAGGCTCTTCAGATCTCACGCGACTACCAAACTCCCTTTGTCTGCTCGTCTGCCGTAGCCAGTAGCTTTCACCAGTGGTCCTCTCCTCCTCTCATGCAGCCACATCGATATCCAAGACAAAAAAAACGCAAACATTAGTGGTTGAAAATAGAAAAAATCACAAAGGATTTAGGCAGAAATAGCAAAGATCAAGCAAGAGCGGCGGATTTCAGAATATGTAGTTTTATTTCATTTTAACATGTAAACAATTTTTGACTTTATAAACCGAAGCAAAAAACATTGTAACACAGTTTTTGGAATCAAAAGAAATAAAAAAAGACTCAAGAAACCTTTTCAGAGGTATCTTCATTTCTCATTTCAATTTGGCATGCATGCATGCTTGCAAAAGCCTTAGATCTAAAGTTTGAGAGTCTTACCCTTCTCATCTTTTGACCGTTCACGTATTTTGGTAATAAACCCATGGCCCTTGTGCCACGAAGGGTGAGCCAAAAATGTCAGGTCACAGTCTCGGCCGTCGTCGTCTTTTTAGAACAGAAACAAAAGTTTTTTCGAAATATTTTTCTTAGATCTGGGAGAAAAGGGGTTTCTCGTTACTGTTTTCTCAAAAAAAATGGGCTTTGTGGTTTCATGGGTGTTTGGACATTGGATCTAGGTTTTAAACGGGGAAAGAAGCTTTTTGTTGGTGACCTTTGGGTTTTTTTAAACTGGTTAATGGCTACCGGAGTTTGTTTATGGCGGTAGCTTGCTGAAGTTTGGATTTTGTGGTGGCCGAGATGAACACCACGACGGTGTTCATCCCAAACCTAGAGAGAAGGCAGAGGTTTTGGGAGTTCTGAAATTTCAAAAAATGATAAAGGGTTTCGAAATGGCCAAAACTTTATCGTTTTAGGCAAAAAGTATCTTATATAGTATTTTAAAAATAAAAGCTTTTGGGTTATTTGCTTTTTTAGGTCCTCGATGCGTTTTTGACTTTATTTTTCAGGGTTTCCCCCTTTTTAAATCACAACTTCGGTCTCTGAAAGGTTTTTGAATCTTTTAATTTCATCCTAAAATTGAACTGTATCAGTTTTAAATGGGATTTTTTTTACACTCCAGTCCTTCTAGTTTTAACCCGCGTCTATCCAAGTCTTGTTTTTTTAATTTTAATTCGTCTAAAAAAGGGTATAATACCTGTTTTAGTCATTGACCTTTTAAAACTTAATTAATTTAACCTTGTTCCAGTTTCTAAAATCCTATTTTAGTCCCTACTTTTTAAATGTTTTTGAATTTCTCCTTTTCCAGTGTTTATGATTTTAATTTGGTCCCCATTTGTTTGTTAAAATTACCTTTTAAGCCCCTAGTTTTGAATTTGGGTCTTGTAGTTTTTTTGTTCTTTTTTTGCATTCTATGTTTATTTAATGCCTTTAATATTATGTTAGCTATGTATTTATTTATGTATTTTAATTTTATGTTATCGTTTGCAAGTTTTGATTATCCGTGGCTATTACGGTAGGCTTTGTTCTTTTGGTTAGGCCCTTTAGGATTAGTTTTAGTTTTATAAATTTAATTTAATTAATTTAAACAATGTGCTCGTTTTATTAGGGCATAGGCTTTAAATTAATTAAATTAAATTTATGTTAGGTTTAGAGCCTTAGTTAGACTTTAGATTCGAATCAATTTAGTTCATTTAAATTCGCCCTTGGCTCATTGGGGTAAATGTTAAATGTATTAAATTGGTTGAATAACTCATAATTATTTTAGGGATAAAATTGGAATTTCATTAGATCACCTAATTTAAAATCATGATGAATTAATTCGATTAATTTTAGATAGTTTCCTTGGCTTATTGGGATTCTAGTCTAAATTAATCTAATTAATTATTATGGTTCAAGATAACCAAATAAAATGATAGGTTTTTAGTTTTTAGGGAATTAATTAATTTAGGGCTAATATTAGATTAACCTAGTTAATAAGTTGATTATTAATTTCATTTTCAATAATTTGGGCCTTTTTTAGGTTAGGGCTTTAGTTTTGTGCCTTTCTATGTCATGCATTATAGTTGTCATTCATGAGGCCTCTAATATTTTAAAGGATATGCATGAAATTAATCAATTTAAATTGTAGAACGGAGATATTTATTAATTCTGGTATTTATGTCGTAACAGTCCTGGCTTATTGGATGTTGACCAAATATTCGAATTAATCCTTATCGTCTAAAGGTAATTTAAAATGGATTAAAATTTTGACAAGTCATTTCATCATCCTTAACTGCTTACATCATGCATAAAGGTGATGAACGGAGTTCGATCCATAAATTAACACGGCAGTCAGGCTTATTCGATGTCGGTTTAATCTATGGTCTGAAGTTTCGTCACCCTTATTAATTAAATGTTCAGTTGATTCGAATTCACCAATTTGACCAAGCCCGTCTAATTAAAGTCTAAATTCAATTGCAAACAATTTAATTAAATTCAATTTAAATTTCAACAATTTACATCAATTAAAAGCAACATAAATTTTGGTACCGATTTCCGGGCGCGATGGGGGTGCTAATCCTTCCCCACGCGTAACCAACTCCCGAACCCGCTCTTTTAATGAATCTCTAGTTTTATGGTGTCTGGCCTACCTTAGTGGCCGGTGGCGACTCCAAGTCTTTTTATTTTCAAAAATATGAATTTTTAAAGAACTCCCCACATTTTCAAATATTTTCCAAAAGGACCAAAGGAAATCAAATTATGAACCTTTTTAGCGACTTGAAAAATTTTAAAAGGTCATACAGGTTGATTGAATCACCTTCTAGGATCGCCTCAACGGTGGTTAGACCTTCGATTAAGTGTGGCTCCGTTACCAATTGTTGGGATGATCAATTGACACTGAAAGGCCAAGAGGGGGTGAATTGGCGATTTAAAAAATGAAGGGAGGCAAATGGAAGATTAAAAATTGAAGACACATGGATTTATAATGGTTCAAGCTTCTAACAAGCTGTACATCTACTACCTTAGCTCCCACTAAGGATTTTAACCAATTCACTATTGAATTTTTCTCCGTTTCTAGGCTAAGGAGGCAACCGTTAAAATAGATCAAAGCTTTCTACTCAAAGCTTGATCAAGGCTCACTCTTTTGCAAGAAAGAAAATGGGAAATTGATAAAATCCTCACAAGGTAAATATTTGCCCAATTTACAAGAACACTCGACCCTAAACTTAAAATAAAAGATTACAATGAAATACACAAGTTGGGTACAAGGATTTGACTCTAAGAGCTCAAAGGGTTGGATTTTGCTTGAATGCTTGAATGTTGTTCAAAGAATGTTCAATAGTTGTTGTAGTAGCTTTGGAGACTTGTATTTATACCCTCTCATTGATTTTCTAGCCGTTTGAGTGGTTGGAGTATTGAATATAGCCGTTGAAGGCCGATTTCCCACAATAAATGTTGTCTGCCAACCATCCATATTAATACATGAAGTCCCGCGTCGATACCTATTACAAGAAGAATATAGTTGTTGTGTAGTAACGTATCAATACGTAGGAGGGCGTATCGAAACGTTCATAGTGTAAAATTAGGGGCGTATCGAAACGGAATAGCTGTATCGATACAAATTTTGCTCACTAGAATCTGAGATGAAAAATGGTATCGGTACGCCTAGGGGGTATCGGTACGAGTAACTAAAAATTAAAAGTTTAAGATTCCAATAACTGACAAGGCAACGGTCGAAAAATTTAATGCGAAGATCTTGAAGATCTCAACACACCGTATCGATACGATGGTGACCGTATCGGTACGCTTAAGCATATCTTTAAACCCAGATGAAGGTCGTATCAAAACGCCTAAGTTAAAATATGTGCCCAAATACAGGCCGTATCGAAATGGGCTAGGACATATCGAAATGTCGGGCTTAAAACACTTGCCCAGATAAAGGCCGTACCAAAAGGTGCAAGGCCGTATCGGTACGGTTTGCAAAACCAAATTCCAGTGACGAAAATCTGTATCGAAACACCAAGGGGTGTATCGATATGTCTGGGCGTATTTGTGTATTTTGGCTTGAAAACACTTAGAAGAACTTTGGGTTTAAGGCTTGGACTTAAAATAAATTTTCCTTGTCATTATGTGAGACTTTTGAGTACTTAAAAATTATTTTCTTTTATAATTTGGTCTTTAAACAATTTGTTATATCAAAATCGAATATAGGTTTTACATAACTGCTTCCCAAAAGGCTGAAGGCAAAAACTTTGAAATGATGCCCCAATTTCTAATCATCTGACACCAAATCATGAATAGGTGAGTTATGGAAAACTCTCGATTCTTTGTTGAGAGTTGCTTCTTCCGCTGTGAAGTAGAAAAATCTGATCTTTCTCTAATTCTTGAGTACCTATCAAGAAAACCGTCAAGGTACTTGAATAATGTAAGTTAGCATGATCCTAATATTAGGGGTTCTTATCTACATGATGCATGAGTAATGGTGTCTTGATGTTACTCAGGCTTCTGCTTTGACTGAGCGATCTTGATTCTCTGGTTGGTTTTTTCTTTTTCTCTCTTCTCACGGTGGCGGTACTCTATCTCACATACATGTTCAATCACCTTTTTTTGCTATTTCGAATCTGGGAGTCTGTCTTAAAGTGTCTTTATCACTTTGGATCCATGTTTCCTCATCATTCTTTTTTTACAAGCTCAAGCTTATATGTCATTTGTTGTCTTTCATCAGTGCATCCTGAAAGACTTGGTGCCCGAAGTCTATTTTTGTGTGAATCTTTATCAAGGTCAATTCTTCCCTTGAATCACATGTACTTCAAAAGCTAGATTATAGTAATGCTAGAAAATCTTTTTCTTATCATGAATCCATGTTAAACCCCTTGCAAAATGCTCATGAAAACAATAAAATGCAAAAAGATGTAGTTTAAAAAGTCATGGCAAACATAAAGAAAAACAAAATACAAGGTCCTAGGTATCCACTATATGAATGGTGCGTGAATCCATCGACCGAGGTAGAACCTTTTGCCTGAAGCTTTTCTACATAATACTTGAATCCCCGAGAGGGTTTGTTCACCGAATGCTCAATCTCAAAATTCATTTGATTCGCCTTTTGCGGGTTTTCAACTCAAATCTTTTCGTTGGTTACAAGATGCCCTTTTTGGGTTTTCATTTTGAACCTCTCATTTTCTCTTTTTCTTTCTTTCTCTCTTTCTTTCTTTCTTTCTCTTCTTTTTTTTTCTTTTCTTTTTTTCTTTTTTTTTCTTTTTCTTTTTTTCTTTTTTTCTTCAGGCGTAGTACTTTTTAACCTAGTCTGAGTTTACTAGATTACTTAGCTCTTTCCCATCCATCTTCATTAAGATTAACGCCCCCTATAAAAAGGCCTTTTTGACGATATATGGTCCTTCCCAATTTGGCATCCACTTCCCACAAAAGTCTTTTTGAATTGACAAAATATTTTTGAGCACTAGATCCCCCTCTCAGAATTCTCTTGGGCGAACCTTTTTTCATAAGCACGTATCATCCTCTTTTGATATATTTTTCATGGCAGATGGCTCTCAACCTTTTCTTTTCAATAAGATTCAGCTAATCAAAACCTGGCCTGTATCAATTCAGCTTCATCTAACTTTACTTTAATCAAAATCTAAAGTAATGGAATTTCTACTTCGATGGGTAGCACGACCTTCGTACCATAGACCAAAGAATGCAGTGTTGCCTCTGTCGATGTGCACATAGACGTTCAATAGGTGAAGAAAGGAAACAGTAGTCTCTCATGCCAGTCTTTAAAAGTGTCTGTTATTTTTCCTATGATCTTCTTGATGTTCTTGCTTGCTGCTTCTACTGCCCCATTCATTTTATGGCGATATGTGGTGGAATTATGGTGTATTATCTTAAACTGCTCACAAACCTTGGTCATCATTCGATTGTTCAAATTGGTGGCATTGTTAGAGATGATCCTTTTTGGCAAATCTTATTGGCAAATAATCTTCTTCCTTATAAACTTGCAAATTATTACCCTCGTGATACTAGCATAGGAGGCTACTTTTGCCCACTTAGTGAAATAGTCGATGGCCACCAGGATAAAATGATACCTGTTGGAGGCCTTTGGGTAAATCTATCCAATAACATTCATTCCCCATATTGCGAAAGGCCATGGTAAGTTTATGGTATATAATGGTAGCGGCGGAGAGTGAATCTTGTCGGCATATATCTGGCATTTCTTGGCATAGTCAATGCAATCTTCTTCCATGTTTGACCAGTAATAGCCATACCTCATGATCTTTCAGGCCATTGAAAAGTTGCTAGCGCATGTCCCACACAACCCATCATGCACTTCTATGAGAATATTCTTAGATTCCCGCTCGTCAACGCATCTCAGCAGTACTTGGTCTTTGCCCCTCTTGTATAAAACCTCACCGTCTAGGACGTATCCTGCTGCCATTCTTCTAATAGTCCTTTTGTCATTCTCGCATGCTTCTTTCGGATAGGCTTGGAATTTGATATATTGTAAAACATCATGGTACCATGGGTTGCCATCCACTTCTTCTTCTAGGCTGTAATAGTGAGCGGGAATTTTAAAAGTTTGCATTTGAATATGCTTCATTTCTACCTTCGTACTTGCTTTGAACATCGCAGCTAAAGTTGCCAATGAGTCCTCCATCTGGTTGTCTTCTCTTGGAATGTAAGTAAAACTAACCTTTTTGAATTCTTTAATTAGCTCATGGATCATATTGTAGTATTTAACTAGCTTTGGATCCCTCATTTCTCATTATCCACGAAGTTGATAAATTACGAGAGACGAATCTCTAAAATCTCAAAGTGTCTTGATCATTTTTTCGATGGCCGCACGTAATCCCATAACATAGGCCTCATACTCAGCCATCTTATTTGTGCAAAAGAATTATAGTCTGCTTGTGAAAAGGTGGTAGACATCGTCTAGGGAAATCAATACTGCCCCTATTCCATGTCCTAGGGTGTTAGAGGCCCCGTCAAAATAGAGCTTTCATGACCTTTCTTCTAAAATAATCTCTTCTTTAGTTGTGATACACATCAGGTCCTCATAGGGAAAGTCAAAGCTTAGAGACTCGTAATCATCTAAGGCACAACTTGCTAGAAAATTAGCTATAGCCTTCCTTTTACTGCTTTCTGGCTCACGTAGATAATGTCGAACTCGGACAACAACATTTGCCAACGGGCCATCTTCCCAATTAGCGTGGGTGCCTCCATGAAGAACTTTAATGGGTCTAACTTGGATATCAACCAAGTGGTATGATACATCATGTACTTCCAGAGTCTTTTGGCAGCCCACACTAGAGCGCAACATAACTTTTGAATTGGCGGATACAGTGTTTCACAATCGATGAACTTTTTGCTTAAATAGTAGATGGCTCTTTCTTTCTTTTTAGACTCATCGTGTTGTCCTAGTATGCACCCCATTGAATTATCGAGAATGGTCAGGTACAAGATCAACTGTCTACCCGATACTGGTGCCATCAAGATCGGAGGACCCATCAAATAGGTCTTGATCTTTTCCAGAGCCTTTTGACATTCTTCATTCTATTCTCTAGTGTTATTTTTTTGAAGTAGTCTAAAGATGGGTTTGCATTTTTTGGTCAGCTGAAAGACAAATCGAGATATATAATTTAGTCTCCTCAAAAGCCTCAAACTTCTTTTTGTGTTTGTGGTGGGAGGAGATTTTGTATAACTTTCACTTTGTCAGGGTCGATCTTGATTCCTCTTCAGCTGACCCCAAAACCTAAGAGCTTGCCAGACGACATGGCAAAGGTACATTTGGCTAGATTAAGATTCAGTTGATATTTTCTTAATTTTTGGAAAAGCTTTCTCAAGTTCAGAATATGTTCCCCCTCAATTCGAGATTTGGCGATCATATCATCCACGTATACCTGGATCTTTTTATGCATCATGTCGTGGAAGAGGTCACCATCGCTCTTTGGTAAGTTGCCCCAGCATTTTTAAGTCCAAACGACATCGCTTTGTAATAGTATGTGCCCCCACATGGTCACAAATATGGTTTTCTCCCTATCTTTTAGATTCATTTTTATCTGATTGTATCCCGAGAAACCATCCATAAAGGAAAACCATGAATGTCCTGTTGTACCGTCAAATAGAGTATCAATATGAGGCAAAGGGAAATTATCTTTAGGGCTTGCCTTATTAAGATCTCTATAATCGACACACATTCGAACCTTCTTATCTTTTTTCGGTACTGAGACTATATTCGCGACCCACTAGGGGTACTTATCAAGTTTTAAGAAGCCAACATAAAATTGTTTCTTTACTTCTTCTCTGATTTTTAGCAGCATATTTGCCCTTATCCTTCTGAGCTTCTGTTGTACTGGTTTGCATTTTGGTTTTATCGGCAGCTTGTGTACCATTATTTTAATGTTTAACCCTGGCATGTTTTGGTAGGTCCAAGCAAACACATCTTTGAACTCCTGAAGTAGAGCTATTAAATCATGTCTGGTTTTTTGAGAAATGATGGCTCCAATTTTTACTTCCTTTTTCTCCTTATCGACCCCCAAAATTCAAGGTCTCCACTTCTTCCTGGTTTTGTAAGATTTGCTTTTCTTCGCTTGCCATTAACCTTGCTAGCTCCTTTGGGACTTCATGCTCTATTTGCTCCCCGTCTTTATCTATTTCTGCCAAACACATAGGCTATTTGAAATCTATCTCAGGGTCGGATTTGAGATCATTCATACAATTAATAGTAGGGTTCGTGCATGAAGAAAGGCAAATAATGTTTGGACAAAGAATTAATGCTTGTATGAAATGGAGAAAAACAAATGTATGAAATTTTGCCATTTAATAAAACATAGAAAACATCATTTTCATTGCATCCGCAAGTAGGTTAACATAGTAGCCCTTTTACAAAAGATCCCTAATGCTCGCGGGCAAAAGGGTTGGTTCAAAGCATTACTCTGATTTCGCCCAAGAAACTTCCAGTAGATCAAAACTGCTCCAATTATTGAGTGTCTCCCTGGAAGACAAGGGCGAGTTTCGACCAGAAGCCTATTGTTCTCTTCATTTTCAGTTATCATATTAACCATCATCCCCCAAGTGACTCACTGAACTTCTCTCCCTCTTTGAACTTGTCACTTTCTTAGAGTGCCTCTTGTATCTTCTGTTCGGGGTTGATAATCCCCCCAAACACAAAAATATCCTTTAAGTGGGGAAAGTACATCGGCCTCCATGGGATATCCTCTCCCTTGAGTCTGGCCATTCTTTGTTCTCCTTTTCTTCTGTACTCCTCTCTCTTTTGCAACATGTTGGGCTTGTAACCGAGCCCAAATCAGCCCTTCTTGACAATGACTAATTTGGCATGTAAGTTCCCCTGCAAATTTCTTCCAAGGCTCTTCTCCCGAACAATCATCTTAGTGCAATTAGACAGCCTGGGATATGGGATCTCGCTTTCTTCTACAACAAATGTGGCGTTCACAAATTCTAGAGCCCAGAAGGAACACTCTACAATATCCTCATTATTTTGGATATAAGGGGCGTCGATCGTGACTAAAGTGATAATTTCTTGCTCATCCCTTACACTGATCAACTTTCTTTCGCTCACGAACTTCAACTTCTGGTGTAGTGACAAGGGGACAGCACCGGCGGAGTGGATCCGTGGATTCTCTAGCAAGCAATTGTAAGTTGGCCTAGTGTCCATCACCACGAATTCAACGGCTAATCTATCATTCCAATCAACAAGGGTATCTCAATCTTCCCGACCACTTCCCTTTGAGTACCATCAAAGGCTCTCACCAAGTATTTGGGTTAATTGGGTTAGAGTTGTAATAAATGGGCCAGTTGGGTATTGTAATTGAGTTTGAGTATTTGGGTTTGTAAATGGGCTTGGTTTAATTATAATGGGTTGGTTGATAATAAAGGTTGGGTCCAAACCAAAATGGGTTACAACAGGTGTAAAATAATTTAAATGACAAGTTTACCCTTAGAAAGTTAACTTTTGTTTTTGTTGAAAAACTAAAAAAGGATAGAAAAGTAAATTTGTGTTTAAAAAGTTGGTTGAGTTTTTTAAATTTAATCTGGACAATTTTAAAACACAAAAGTGACAATTTTATTGGGACAGAGGAAGTAGTTGAGATGATGAGCCAGCAACAACGATTTCGAGTTTTGTGTTTGGTTTGAATGGAGATTAGGGAGAGAGAAAATTAGGGGAGAGAAAATTCTATGTTTGGTTTTTATTTATAAAGAAGAAAAATAATTAATTATTTTTAAAAAAATTTGTCACATCAGCTCGTATGCCACGTCAGCATTTTTTACAAATCATGCGTGACATAGTATGCCAGCCGGTAAAAATGGTGGACTTAACAAAAATTAACGTTCAAGTAAGCAGAAGCTGACCGTTTCGTCCGTCAACATCGTGTAAATTTGAGGGAAAAATAATACTTCATAGAATTTATTAAGTTACAAGATTCATCATGTTTATATACAAGGGTCAATGCTAATCTAATTGCTTCTCAACGTAACTGCCTACTAACAGACTTGTAACAGATATAACTATTCAACTAACTTTCTATAACTTTCTACACTCCCCCAGTTTGGTAGTCTAAAAATATTTTTAGCTCCCAACTTGGAAATTAGATTGTCGTGTTGATGTCAGCTTAAAGCCTTTGTCATCACATTTGCTAGCTGCTTTGTCGTGGAAATATGTTTAGTCTGCAGAAACCCTTGCTGTATCTTCTCTCGTACAAAATGACAATCAATCTCTATGTGTTTGGTTTGCTCATGAAACACTGGATTGACTGCAATCTGTAGGGCTGCCTTGCTGTCACAATAAAGTTTCACAGCTCCCTTCATTTCAATTCCAAGATCTTTGATACTCTGCCTAAGCCGAAGACCTTGCTATAGTACTTTGTTTCTTTGATTTCCAAAATATCAAAGATTCTCTAAGTTTCACACAAAAACATGTGACTGACTTTCTGGTCATAGGGAAAGAAGTCCAATCTGAATCACAATAAGCCACTAGCTGACATTGATTTTCTGTTGTCAACAAGATCCTTTGTCCTAGTTCATTCTTCACATATCTAACCACCCTGAGTGCTGCTTCTATATTTGACTACTTCAAATTTTGCATAAACTGACTGGATGATTACAACAAAGACAATATCAGGTCGTATGGGTGTTAAATCGGCCTACCACTTAATCTTTGATAAATTGACTTACCCTCTAACAAACAATCATCAGCATGTTGCTTTGTAATCTCATCAAGTTCTATATTAGTTAATTTCATGTTTTGTTCCAGTGGTGACAAAACAGATTTTGCTCCCCCTAAATCAGTGTCCTTGATAAGCTCCAAAGCATACTTTTGCTGATTCAACAAGATTCTTTCCTTAGATCGTAAAACTTCAACCCCAAGGAAGTACCTTAGTTCACCCAAGTCCTTCATTCTAAAATTCTGATCCAATATTTTTTTGAGATCATCAATTATTACCACACTATTTCCAGTGATGAGAAGATCATCGACATATACCAACAAGACCACAATCTCATACCTTATTTTTTTTAGTAAACAATGAATAATCACAACTGCTTTGTTCATAACGAGCAGATAACAATGCCTCTGTAAGCCTAACATTCTACTGCCTAGATGCCTTCTTTAATCCATATAAGAATTTTTGCAGCCTACAAACATTCCCTCCCCTAGCTACAAAATCCTTGAGGAAGGTCCATATATATTTCTTCATTGAGAGTACCTTGTAAAAAGGCATTGTGTACATCTATTTGACACAGACCAGTAAAAGATGGCAACAAGAGCAAGAATGGTCCTAACAGTGACCATTTTGACAACATGAGATAATTTATCCATGTTATCAACTCCTTCATTTTGGCTATAACCTTTGATAACAAAGCGAGCTTTGTACCTTTCAACCTTACATGATGCTCGATATTTAACCATATATACCCACTTACAACTAATTGGGACATTCCCTGGAGGTAAGGGTACAACTGCCCAAGTTAATTCAAGGCCTTGATTTCTTCCAGCATTGCTTGAATCCAACAAAATTCTTAAATGGCATCAGAATAGGAAACAGGTTCAACAATATTGGAAATAGAAGACATAAACTTGAATATGAGAAGGTAAATGCTCATATGAAAAAAATGGAGATGAACTGTATGAAGCTGGTAATGTAGAAGAATGATAAGTACGAACAAAATCTTTAAGCCAAGAAAGAGATTTAGTGATACGAGTGGACTTGTGAGAAGGAACAGGATCAACCAAGGGAAGAGAAGTTGTACTTATTGAATCTAGAAAAATCAAGTTCTTTATGATATAAAAGCTCAAAAGGGGATTTTCAAGAAAGAACAGAGGAATGCAGCCTGTTGATAATAAAGCAGGCTGCCAAGACTCACTAACCCAAGAACTTAAGAGGTACATTTGACTGAAACCTCAAAGCTCGAGCAACTTCTAATAATGTTTGTGTTTGCGCTCAACAACTCCATTTTGCTGTGGAGTGTGTACACATGAAGTCTGATTGATAATACCTAAGGAGTAAAAAAATGGCTGCAATAAGAGTTAAAAAACTCAAACCCATTGTCACTACAAATGAATTTATTATCAGTAGAAAACTGATTTTTGACCAAAGCAAAGAATTTTTTTAGACAAAGAACTGCATCAGATTTGAGTTGGCATAAAACAAAAAAATGTCCTTAATGTTTGACTGAATAATCATTTTGGCCATATTCTTCTTTTGAAGCAATTTAACCTTTAACATTTTATTTTGAGTCAAAATAGCCCCTATGTGGATTAAACTGATAGTCATCTAATATAAACAACTTGAAATTACTTGACATAATGACACGTCAGAAGAAAAAAATATTTTATATTTTATACAATGCTTTAAAGTTATTTTTTGACTCATGTATCATTCTGTAAAGTCAGCATATTTGTCCATATGACACAACCATCGCAGTGTGCACTGTCAGAAGAAATAAATATTTTATATTTTATACAATGTTTTAAAATTATTTTTTGACTCATGTGGCATTCTGTAAAGTCAATATATTTGTCCATATGACACTGCTATCACGATGTGTACTGCCTATACTCGTCACTTGACTAACAAATTTCATCCGCTGAGAGGCCATTTTGACTCAAAACAAAACGTTTAAGGTTAAATTGCTTCAAAAATGAATAAGGGATAAAATGATTATTTAGTCAAACGTTAAGGCATTTTTTGACATTATGCCATTTGAGTTTCAATAAGTACAACCAAGTCATCCTTGTATGATTATCTACAATTGTGAGAAAAAACCTGTGGCCACTATGGGTAGAAATCCAATAAGGTCCCCAAAGACCTATGCGGATAAGATGAAAAAGTGTAGCAGATCGAGATTCACTGAGGGGAAAAGATAATCTGGATTGTCTTGCCAAAGAACATACAATACATTGAATATCGCAATTCGAAGGAATGTGAGCATCAGAAAAAGAATGCATTTTACTCATTTTATTGACATGAACATGCCCTAAACGAGCATGCCAAAGATGTATTTTATTGGAAAACAATGACGTACAAGAAAAATCAACAGAAGGAATAGCAGAAGCATCAACAGTACATGAATGAGAAAAAGAGCTAACAAAGATTGGAGAAGGCTATAACAAATATAAGCCTCTAGACTCTTCACCAATCCTCATCATCTTTCCACTGTAAAAATCCTGCAGAATGCAGAAATTAGGATAAAAGACCACAACACAATGAAGATCTTGAGTTAACTTTGAAATAGACAACAAATTATGTGTAAAACTAGGAACAAACAACACATTTTTTTTAGCAAAATACTATCAGAAAATTGAAAAGAATCAATATGAGTTATAGAAGTTGTTTTAACATCAGGCAGTTGGACACAATGAGAAAGATCACAAGCAACAGGATCAATTAAGTTCTTGAAACTAGACAATATATGGTCAGTAGCCCACGTATCCATAATCCAATTAGAAGAGCTATTAGCAAAGGAACACCAAGAAGCCATTCCTACTAAATTAGCAGCAGATTCAACAGGAGGTGGCTTGTGTAAAAGGCTCAAAAACTTATTATATTGCACATGGGTAAGCACTGATGTAGAAGGAATCACATGAGACACATAGGAATCTGATGCAACAACAGTAGAAGAGCTATTCTGCTTATCCACGCTAATAGACATAGCTCCATGCGCCCCCTTTCTCTTGTTGAATTTGAAATCAGGAGGTCCTAGAAGTCAATAACAGGACTCTCATTTGTGGCCGTTCAACTTGCAATAATCACAAGTACTAGTGAATTTTCTTCAAGAACTAGATGCATTAGAGTACATAATCACAGATTTAAAAGCAGGAGAGACGCCAGACAAATGAGTGCGTTGCGCTTTTTCTTGAATAATCATCGAATAAGCACTATTTACTAATGGCAGAGGTTGCATGAGAAGGATTTGATTCTTGAGGGTAGTGTAAGTCTTGTTTAAGCCCATCAAGAACTGGAACAAACGTTGCTGAAGGATATGAGACATGTTTGTTTGGTCAACCTCACAATTGCAATTGAAAATTGGTACAAGAGAAGTGTATTCATCCTAAAGTAATTTTAGGCAAGTAAAATAGCTCGAAACAGACGATTCACCTTGCACCAAGAAGTCAATCTCATGATGGAAGAAGAAAATCCTCGAGCCATCAACTTTACTTAAACGTTCCTTGAGATCCTTCAACACTACCTCAACACTGGATGGGAACACAATTCCAGCAGGGAGATCGCGACTAATAGTGTTGAGAAGCCAAGAAAGCACAATGACGTTGCACCAGTCACATTAAGCATGAAGAGACTCATCGTAATTAGTTCGACGACAATCACCATCGATGAACCCTAGCTTGTTTTTGGCAAGCAAGGCAATACACGTTGGCCGACTCCAGATGTTGTATTTCTAATTTTTGGTCAATTGATGAGATACCAAAACCGTTCCCGGTGTATTCGAGGGATGCAAGTACAAAGGATGATTAAAATCAAGTGTATCCATCAATGGCGGATGTAAGCAAAAGAGGAGAAAATAGGAGAAAACAAAAGAAACTGATTCAGAGAAGAAATAGGCCAACTAGCAAAACGAAGGAAAAACGGGCTTTACACAAAACCCAAAGAAAATGAAGTATTAGAATAGGCTGAAAAAGAAACCTAGCTCATCTAATACGATGTAAATAAATTTGAGGGAAAAAATCATACTTCATCGAATGAATTAAGTTACAAGATTCATCATATTTATATACAAGGGTCAATGCTAATCTAATTGCTTCTCAACGTAACTGCCTACTAACAGACTTGTAACAGATCTAACAATTCAACTAACTTTCTATAATTTTCTACACGTTGGTCAAAAGATCAATTTGATCTAATTCGCGAACTGAAAGACTTAATTGACTGTATTTTTTTAGGACTAAATTGCTTATTTGGGTAGAACTTGGGGGCAAAAATACCCCTTTAGCCTTTCCATTATAATTATAGCAATTTAGACCAAATTTAACTCAACAAAATAATGAGCTAAATTGACAAATATATATATATATATATGTATAAATTCCGTTCCTTAAAGAGGTAAAACAGAGATTTATATGTTTTTTTTTTCAAGCGAAATTGTGAGCCATATTTATTAACTCAAGAGTATGGGCAATCAATTTTGACAATACAAGGAACCATGGGGAAAATATTAACTGAAGATACAATAAAAACAAGTTCAGTCTTTGAACCCATGTGTTGAGGTCAGAGTTGTTCACTTGTTCTTGGTGGGATAAGAAGCCATTTTATTCATACCACAAAGACCTTCAGGTTTTCCGGTGTTCCTCTTCATCCTTATGTACCCTTTCTCTCCCCATGTTTGCCCCCACGAATTCTTTACGATGATGTAATCTGAACCTTTCGATGTTCCATACCCGACTGCTGCTACTCCATGATCTAAGTCAGTTCCACATTCCCCGTCGAATACTCCCTGTAAACTCGATTTAAATCACGGTCATGTACGTGTCTCTTTTCTAGTTATAAACGTAACAAATGTTATCGCAATCAATTACGTAAATCAATCTTACTTACCCCACTGTAGAATTGGAAATCTCTGCCAGAAGCCTCAATGGCTACACTGACTGGTTGATGAGCCAATGCTTTCAAAAGACTTTGCTCATCATTTTCGGGCACATCGCCGTAACCACTAATCGTCACCACATCCATTTCCTCCTGAACGTAAAACAATCAAAGACAAGATTAATCAAGCAAGCCTTGCTTACAAAATAATTTACGCAGCTTTCATGAAAATGTTTATGTATGAATGTGGACCTTCTTTTCCTCGCAGGTCCCTTGCTCCATGAGGTAGGGGTAGTCTTCATCTTTGTAAAGTCCATCGTTGTCGACGATGAACTCGAACGCATAATCCATCAGACCTCCATTGCAGCCACTGTTGAAACTTGTATCGCAATCAATCAGCTCTTGTTCGGACAAGGAAGTTAAGTTCCCTGTTACAATCTTGTTTATGCCCTCCACAGCCGCCACTGCTGAAAAAGCCCAACAGCTACCTGCATGTTTGTTTTTTTTTTTTTTTACCAACGTTGCCATGAAAATTGCTATGCATTGATCGCCATAACACCATTTCGGAGATCGATATGCTTTAACAGCTTACCGCAATTACGTTGATTCTTGACTTGTGTGACAGCTCCTTTCTTTCTCCAGTCCACAGACTTGGGCAAATCAACAACATCTCTGTAAGTGAAATCTGCAGGGGATTGCCTGTTTTCGAAAACCTCTGGTTTGAGTCCTAAATACTTGTTCTTGAACTCATCATGGGTCAAACCAGCAAACTCGTTCAACCCAAGCCAGTAGCTGCTGATTTCCTTGTTCCTCTTGTCGATATGCTTCAAGTTATCCATAAAAACCTCGAACCTCAACAGCTTCTCTTCAATGGATTCATAAAATTTGGCATGCTTAGACACCCATGATTCAAAGAGCTCAACAAGTTTATCCCTGCAACTCAAATGCTCTGGTGAATACCCCACTATGGAGAAATCATGAGCCACAGCTGAAACTATGAAAACTGAAGCCATTAATGTTAGAATGGGGAGTCTGGAAGCCATATATTCTTTGGTGTTCTAACACAGAAAAGTGAGTGAATTTGAGGGTGGGATTGGTGTGAGCTTTGTTTATAGGTTTATAGATTTTTGATTTGTTGCTTTCAAGTGCAGAATTGGAAAAAATTGAGCCTTTACGATTGAGTCTTTTCACAGGCTTTTGTTTCAAGCGTTGCTCATTAGGTTTTTAAGGATGGTACATGCTTTCATTAAAGTAAACTAAATCGATTTACGTAAGGAGATGCTTGAATTTTATTTATTTTTAATTATATACATAAAATTCTATTTTAATTCAATTACATGCATTTATTTTTTTGAATAAATAGTTAGGTATTATATTCTAATGCTGGGATTTGAACTCATACAAGATGAGCATCCCGAGTCACTAGGCCAATTAGTGAATCTTTACATACATTTATTTTGATTTAGTTTAATTATACATGCTTTTTAACCAGTGATCGAGGACATGATCCTTGATCTCGACATATTCATGCTTTAAAACTTCTAGTTAGAATCTATTCCAATATAAATCAACAGAACGCAAAGAATTAATTATTAAACTCATTTTGGTGGACACTTTAAAAAATAAAAAATATCTTAATTATTTTTACAAAACGCACATAACAATATCATGTTAAAAATGTTGTTAGCGATTTGCATAAAGTGATTCAAAATAAAAAAAAATTATATGTGCAATTAAACTATATAAGTCAATATTTTGGGGACAATGATTGAATGCCTTATTAACACTTCAAAGACATGATTTGTGGCCAAATTCATATCGACTTGTAAATTAAATCAAACCTAATATTTATTTGAAAGATTTATCCTTAAATTAATTGTTGTAAAAAGATGTGATGTACTTATAGAGAAATTGTTTAATCGTTATTTACAGTAAAATTTTAGATTTAATCCCAAACAATCTTTTTTACTCTGAAATAAATAAATAAATAAAATGTTGCTAAGAAGCATTGTTGCGTAGATAGACCAACAAAGACAAATTAAAGTGATGCTTGAAATCCTTATAGTTGTAGCTTTTAAGTCTTAGTTTGCTTCACCAAATAAAAATAAGGGTAAACTACTTGGCTGACCACTCAATTATTGCGTCCGTTCTATTTTGACTATTTAATTAAAAAATTAAAAACTTGATCATCGAACTATTTAATTGGTCATAATTAAACCACCAGCCGTTAAAAATCTAACGGAAGAGTGACATGGCAGTTAGTGAAAATTTGTATAACTATACAATTGGTCCCTATTAATTACCTATTATATCAATTTGGACCTAATTTAAATTTAAAATTAATCACTCAATTAAGTTTAGAGGATGAAAATAAAAGCAAGACTGATATTACATTGGTTGGAATTCAATCCCAAGACCTCCTAGTTGCCTTGGGCGTGATATTACCACTAAACCAACAACCCATTCACAATATAAAAATACTAGTATTTGTCTTAGCTTGTTGTTAATGTCAGAAAAAAAATATAAATTAAAGAGACTCGAACATGATAAACTTATAACGCATAAAACATTTACACCACTATAGAAATATAATAATTAAACTAAATTGACAACATTTTATATATATTAAATAATAGTTAATGCATGATTTAAAATAAAAATTTAAAATTATATTAAAAATTTATTTAACGAATTCAAACTCACGAATAACTCTAATCATAAGATAAGTTTGGTTTCGTTAAATTATTTTTTAATATAATTTTTTTATTTTTTATTAAATTTAAATTTAAATTTTTAAAAAATAAGAAATATAATAATTAAATTAAAGTTAATGACTTGAAAAACGAAATAAATAAGATTAACATCAAAATTAAAGTTGACTAGAATATAATTTTTTATTTTTAATATAATTTAATATATATAAAATATTGTCAACTTTAATTTAATTATTATATTTCTATTTTGAGTCCCTTCGATCTATATTTTTTTTTCTGGCATTACCAGCAAGCCATGAGGTTCCGGGATCTAATCCCAGCCAAGACAATATCGATTTTGCTTTTATTTTCCTCATTTAATTAGGTGACACGTGTCGTCACCTGATTGGAGAAGGAAAATAAAATTATTAAATAGAAATAAATAATTAAAT
The DNA here is from genome assembly GCA_019671005.1 of Hibiscus mutabilis. Lineage (NCBI taxonomy): Eukaryota > Viridiplantae > Streptophyta > Magnoliopsida > Malvales > Malvaceae > Hibiscus > Hibiscus mutabilis. The sequence continues at coordinate 25,048,877 of CM033750.1, read as the reverse complement.
TCATCCAATAAGGTGATGACATGTGTCGGCACTTAATCGAGTGATTAATTTATTTAATTAAATAATTAAATTCCTTATCAATTCGATTCGATGCCTTCGCAACGGCACTGGGTTATATATATTCTATTCTGGTATACCGATGTTGGCTCATAAGCATTTAGCGCTTATTATATTTCACCTGCGATTTAGGCATTCTGCGACTAGCCTTCGTATCAGGCATTCTGTGACTAGCCTTCCAAGGACGGAGTCGAGATTTGGGATTGAGGGCAAAACATAAATATTTGAAAGTGGGGGCAAATTCATAAATAAACAAATTTTTTTAAAAAATTATATAGGGGCAAAGGTGAAAAATATTTTTTCGGGAGTGGGGGCTGTTGTCCCTCCCATTAGGGGTGTTAAAAAATATCTGATCCGATGAATCCGATCCGATTATCTATCGGTCTAATCCGAAAATGCGGATATCCGATCTGATTTTTATTTTCGGATCGGATATCCGATCTAATTTTTATTTTTCGGATCGGATACAGATCACAATATATAAAGTTTCGGATTATCCCAAAATCCGAAATATCTGAAAATTTAAATTTTTATAGATATAAATCTTGTAATATTTAGTAATTTAATTCTTGTTATATCCGTCAATTCGAAAAATAAAATTTTTCATAGATGTTAATCTTGTTATATTTGACAACTTGTTAATTTTTATATTCGAAAATCTAAAATTTTTATAGATACGACCGTCAAATTCGAAAAATACTTAAATCAAATTATATATTCGGATAACCGGTTATCTCAATATCCGATCTGAGTATCCAATATCTGAATATTCGAATATCTGATTTTTTCCGGATCAGATATGGATCGCTATTTTACCGATCCAAAATTTCGAATATCCGAAATTTTCGGATCGAATCCGATATCCGGTAATGAACACCCCTACCTCCCATCCTACATAGTTTTGTCCTTGTAGCCTTCGTATCAGGCATTCTACTACTAGCCTTCGTATCAGGCATACTGCGATTATATCTGTGATTCAGGTATGTGTTACATTTTGGTATTCTGTATGTTTGGGATTTTTAAGTCGAGGGAATCGAGTTTGGTTCTACCCTTTTTGTTCCGGTTAATTTAATTATTCTGCACATTAAATTATGCTTCGCTTATTTTATATTAATTATACTGACCTGCTTTATAATTATTTATTTTGGTATTTCTGTATTACTGGGCTCCCAAACTCATTAAAATTATTAATCTTCGCAGGTCAGTAGGTTGAATTTTGTTCGAGATATTGACATCGGTTCGGAGTTCCAACAACTTTAATTATGAAGTACGATATCTGTATATCTAGGCGGGCATGTAGGTCACTATACCTTGTTTGTATGTTAGTTTGAGTCTGAGTTCTATTTCGGTTTCTAAATTCGATTTTAAATTATGTTGGTTTATTTGGAAATTTATTTGTAATTCTATTTGTGGGTCGCCCCTGTGACCCGAATGTGGCACCTTAGGTCGAGCCGCATTATCCGTACCGGTTTAGGGTGTTAAACTAAATTTCTCTCCTTGAACCATTTATTCAGCCACCAGCAACCACCCTTCCTTCGTCGATCCCCAAAATCGATAACTCCAACCTTACATCATCATAAATTGATGAACGAGCGGCCAAACGAACTACGAATGTCAAACATGAAATCTTCAATCGAACAACGGATGGACGAACGAATAAATGGGCTTTTCGACTCGTGCAATGAGAGGAGAGGACTTCATTGCTCGGCTACAATGTGATGTTTGACAACGGTAGAGGTGAATTTTAGGGATTTGTTTTAAAAAACATTAAAATTTTGGGATTTTTTTGAAAAATTTTTTAAATGAAAAATTAAGAAATAGACCGGTGTCATGCAATCATTGGATGACAGAAATTTTAACGGTCGTTGATAGAAAAATATTGAAATGGTTACAGAATGAAACGTTAGGCACCTATTTCGCCAAAAAATATTTTAGGCACCTATCTCGAAAATGATATAGTCTGGACACTTATTTTATAGCTAAGCATTTTTAAAATCAATAAATAATAAAGGTGAAATTATGAATAAAGCTTGAAGTCCTTAAAATATTCGACCTTTTTTAAAAATAATTTCTAACTAGGGGAGAATGAGGGGGAGTTGCTCCTAATAAGTTTTGAACCCACAACTTAAGAGAAGGAAAAGATGTCAACCAAGAGCTTTAACCACTTGCTTTAGAGATTGTTAACAATAATCAACTTTTATTAGATTTAAGTTACGACTTTGTCCCTAAATATCAATACACTAACTAGTCGATGGTTGTCATAAATATAATATTTAATAAATAAAACAGTTTAACCTTTATAATTAAAATTAAGGTTGATTAATCCATATTAATATAATACGTAAAAAATGAAAGTTTTATCTAGTTTTAGATCAAACGATTTTATTATTTTACACATGTTTTCTACCATTTCATTTTTTCACAATATACTAAGAACGTTTAGAATTTTTAAAATATATTCTTTTCTCGATATTTTTAAAATTAAGCTTCTTTATCTGGCGTTTTTTGATAAATTCTAATTCTAATCTTAATCCTACTTGTAAGGGAGGATAAGAGAATATTTTAAGGGGAAGGAATGAGATGTTCCTAATGAATTTAGAACCCATGACCTAATGAACATGAGGGAATAAAGATGAGCAGCTTGACCAACCGACCAAATGTGCTTATTTATGATGTTACTAGGGAATGAGGTGTTCCTAGGGGTATTTCTTTAACTGACGCTTATTTATTTTTAAGTTGTATTGCAAAGTTGAATAGAAATGTCCACCCCTTTTTGTGCCCTTATTTATCCTCCATACTTAAAAATAGGTTTATGGTTTATGGTTTAAAGTTAAAGTTTAATATTAGGGTTTAGAGAATTTAAGGTAGGGTGTAGGGTTTAAGATTTAAAATTTAAGATTAGAGCTTAAATTTTAATTTTTTTAATATTTTTTAGCATAAGACATAAAAAACGACACTGAAAAGTAAAGTAGATTTTTATCCCCGCAAAGTTTCTTACGCTGGGATTCATCCGTTTTATAAAGGTTTCCCCATTTTTTTCTGAAGTACTTATAGTATATTCAAAACCATTATTAAAGTTGAAGAATAAACAAGGTTGGAAAACATTATTAGGGGGTTGTACAATATGTAATGGTTGGCATTGTCCTCACTTTGTACATTATTATCATGTTGTACACCATATTTAATTTCTAACTTCCTCTAGTAATTTAAATTAATTAATTTTATTTTAAAAAAATACATAACAAAAATTACAATTACTAGTGAAAAATTAACTGAATTGTTCAACAAACAAATTAAAATGCATATAAATATCTTTAATATGCTGGACTTAGTTTGAATCATTGGTCACAATTTTTTTATTGAAAAGGGAATATCACCACGTGTCTCGTTAAAAATTCCTCTAATCCTAAATGAAAGAAAATAATGCACATGACGATATGTACAAAGATATCAACTAAAAGATACGTGCGCTATCGCACAACACATAAACAGATGACCACAAAAATCATGTCCGATCAAAAGCCAATAATGTCTCCACCTCAAGGGGAGGAGTCGGGTAAAGAATTTCACCCAAAGGGAGACCTCGAGCCAAGCCCGTCAATTTGTCCGCAATCATATTCGCCTGACGAGAGACATGTGTTACCGTTATATTCTAATTCTGAGCCATGCAATTCTTTATTCTTTGATCCAACGCACTATCTGTAGGGATAATTTAGTTGAGAGAACATCAGATTGAAGATTTGAAGGTCGCGTATTTGTTCCACGCTTATTGCAAAACTAATTTCACTAGTCACAAATTTAAATGTTAAATAATATTAAAAGATTGAAAAATTAAATTTATAAAACAAGAAAATCCTATCATTTTATAAAAATTGAACCATAATGTGTAGTAAATGAATAAGACTTTAGATCTACCATGATTAATGATTAAAAGACACCTAAATATTCCGAATCTTAATAATGACATCTCATTCAACCAAGAACAATGTAAAGAGCCAAAAGGAAAGAAGTGAAACTACGTCGTTTCACAAGAGTCAATTATGCTTTAATTTCAGTTTATTTTTTTTGTTTAATGAAACGATACGCTTTGGAGTATGTAATTAGAATATAGAACGGTGTCGTTCTCATCTTCTGTAGGGTAAAAGTAAATGATGATTTCTCCCTCGATTTTGGTTTGGCAAATGGGTTTTGAAGCACTTGTTTTGATGATTTGTTTCTCACTGTTATATGCATGATTTTAGCATAGTTTAATGCTGGAAAGTGGTTATAAAATGGTGATGATGCATTTGGAAGTAATGCATGTTTTCATAATGTTTTTGAACATTGGTTAATGCATGGTTAATGCATTGGATAAATGGCTTTAACTGATGAATATGAAAACAGTGAGTTAATGTTAATAGAATGAATTATATTGGCAAGTGATATGGTTTGTAAATGTTATCGGATATGGTTAGCCGACCATAGGATTGATAGTGCACTATAAAAAGTCGCATTGGATGTTGAGGGGTTTATGTGTACAGAAAACTCCATCCAAGTAACCTAACGGTCAAAGGGTCATATGGTACCAAAAACTCCCGTTAGTGAATTATACATCTAGCCGATGAGTGGTGTTGAGGGGTTTATGTGTACCAAAAACTCTACCATGGGTACCACAACGGTGGAGGGGTTTATGTGTACCAAAAACTCCTATTGGTGGCCTTTGGGTGATTCCGGCTGAGATTGTATGAATTGTTAAGAGGACACTTGTTGAATCCGTGCATCCGATGCAATATTTTGTAAAGTGGAACTTGGTTGATGATCACTTGTAAGCCAATATAATTGATAATGCATCATGTTGATGGATTTTGGTCGTATAATGTTGGTGTATACATGTTTTACTCTTTAAGCCTTGCATTTGGTAGTTATGCATGAGAAAGCTTAAATTGAGTGTAGCAAATGTGATTTTGTTGTTGGACCCATGATACACATTGCATATGGCTTAATATGCATGTTTTGTAAATGTAAGTGCATGGTTTTACAAGGCATGATAATGTTGATGATGTTTTGAAAGTTGATTTTAAAGTGGTTTGCAAGAGTGGACTGTTAAATGGTTTAAAATGCATTGATGGTGGTTTGTTTTAGAGCACTCCTCACTAATCCTAGTCTGCTTACGCTCTCTTTTTCCATCAATGCATAAAATTAAAGGTTTGGAGGCAGCAAGTAAGCAAGGTGGAATCCAAGGACTTGACCTTTGAAAGTATGGTTTCAATTTGGACTTGTAGTAATAAAGGCAATGTGTTTAATTATCATTTGAGAGGGTTGTTGTGTTAAACTCCCTGTTTGTGCAAGTTTTGAATGATGAATTGGATTTGTTTGAAGTTTAATATGCTTGTGAATGGTTGAGAACTATGTTTTGGATGTTGAATAGGAAACATGCCTATAGACGTTGTGAAGAATGTGATCATGCTTGATTGAGTAGCTTAAATTGCTTGAATAAATTTGTTAAGTATGCCTTTGATGATTTATGATGTTTTGGTATGGTTTAGTATTGATTAGAGTGAGCCAAAGTGTCATATTTTGGACTTAGAGGTCATTACAAGCCTTCGTGTATTGGTACAAGTCCCCTAGTTTCGGTACGCAGGGTCTAGGAAGGCTCAGACAATCGAAAATTAACAAAGCGTATCAGTACGTGTAGCCACCGTATCTGTATGCCTAAAGGAAAATTTACAATGGTGTCGGTAGACGAGATCCTTTACTGGTATGCTCTTTAGCTATTGGAATATGATTTTCAAAAATAATCCTTAAGGGATCAGTACGGGGGTAAATCGTATCGGTACGTGTCAGCATGGCACACCATTTAGATACACGGTTATCAATATCAGTAAGCATAGCTACTAAGTTATTTGAACCGTATCAATACGTCTTTGTTCATATCGGGACGCAATGTATCTTTTTTGGTTTTTGTTTGTTGAAGTTTGAAAATTAAGCGGTTTGGTGATTAGTGTTCAAAAGTACTATTTTTATTACCCTTTTTACTCATATTATTGTTAGACTTAAGCTCATATTAGTTGCATAATTAGTCATTCATGCATTAATTCATGTTTTTTTCCACCGTTGAGCTTGATTACATAACTTGGTGATTTTTGTGGAAAAAAGATGCTGCTTTGGTGTGTTTTTGTGTGTGTGCAGATCACTTGCCTAAACAAGGCTAGAACCAGTTGCCAGGGCAATGCATGAAGGAGATGCCGAGCTAGTTGCCAGGGCAATTATCGACAAAGAATAAGGTGATATGGTAGTCGAAATTGATGACTAGACAATCCCAAGATGACGTGGAGCAAAGCTAAATCCCAAAGGAGTTTGATTTCCATGAAGAGGTTAAAGAAGAATTAAATTCCAAGAAGATAGGAGAAGTTCTAGAAGGAATATAATTATAATAAAGAATTATATTCTTTAAATATAATTTAATTCCAACTTAACTTCCTCCTCAAAGAAGGACTTTGACCTAGCCCTATAAATAGATCACCAAGCCGTCAACTCCAAGAGAGCAAGAGGAGGGAAAATTTTGACAACCCCATAGGGCAAGAAGAGAGAAATTTCGACAAGAGAGCAAGGGGGAGGGAGTTCGATTTCTTCTTCTTCTTCTTTGCTTCCATTAGATTCATGGTTTGGGGATTATTCTTTGTATATCTTTTGAACCCAACCATGAACTAACTTGATTGGTTGAGGTTATTGTGTTTTGTTGTTGTGAGAAATAATTGGATTTTGTTTAGGTAATAAGAGTTTGCACTTTCTATTCAAGGTTTACTCATTCTTGGCTTTTATTCTTGTTTGCGAGAGGATCTCGTAACTTCATGTATTTATCTAATATCGGGAGAGTTAGATTCAAGAAACGAATGAGTATGGTCTTTATTCAATCTATTGATGGTGAAGATTAATCCCGCTTAGGAATAAGTTAAGGATTTCAACTGCTAAGAGGAGCGCAAGATTGGTTGTTGTTCACCCTTGATTCACGCAGGGATGTATTATCAAGGCATGCACAAGTAGCTAGAGTTTCGACTTAGGGGTAAGAAGAAACCATTGAAGAACGCTCCGTCGAACCTTGAAGTTGCTGCCCAGCCGCCCAAGTAGTTACCCAGCTAGTCGCCCAGGCAACCATCGATTAGTTGCCAAGGCAACCCCGCTGTGCAAGTTGCCACGGCAACTGAGTTGCCCTTGCACTCTTTTACCAAGATGATCCAATCTGCTATCACACCTCAACTCACGATAACCTGACCTATTCTCTATTTTTCTTTCATCTATTCTTTTAGTTTATTGCTTTTACTTTACTCGTTAAAATCAACTCCTACTATCAATTGTGTTTTTACTTTTACAGTGCGATAACTAAAGTAAAGTGGCCCAAACCAATCCCTGTGGAGACGATACTCGACACTCATATCACTTCATTACTTGCGACGTGTATACTTGCACAATTGCATAGCACTTATTACATGCAACAAGTTTTTGACACCGTTGTCGGGGATTGGCAATTGGTGTTAGTTATTATCGTTATTGCATTTTTTTCTTAGTTTTACTAACTTTTCTTTTTGTTTGTTTTATCAAAAAAAAAATTAGGTGCGCTACAAGTTAAGGGACATCAACATGTCGGGAAATAAAAGCTGATCTATTCGAGAGATGATGTTGGAAGATATGATTGAATCCAATCAAGAGTTTCTTGTACCCTTTGATGATTACCTATACCAACCGAGAAAAGCCCAAAGAACTTATACCGTGGAAAAATCTTGTGCTATGTATGGAGAACATCATGTGTTTGAAAATTGGCCTCACATTTTCGGTGCATATAACTACATGGAGGACCATAGAGGGAACCAACAACAAAATTCTTCATGGTATGGTCAAAAAGCTCAAATTTTTTTTTACCATAACAATTTTGCCACAGCAACAGATATGCCATGACAATGTAGTCCTTTTCAAGAGCATTCCAATTCCTTAAAGAAAACGTTACTAGCTTCCTTGGCTAGACTTGACGGATCAATTGAAGAGATTCGAGATCTATCAAAATCTATGGATACGAGGATAGCTCAGTGGGATGCAACCTTAGGGGATTCAGAAGATCAATTGGGGAGATCCACATATGTCATGGATAACATGCACCAACAATTCATTCCTAGGGATATTGACGTCCCAAGGCAAGGGGATAAGGAGCAATGCAATGAAAGCTCTCCGATGTGTGGGGAACAACTAGAACCTCAAAGTCAAGAGGATGCCAATAAGAGAGACTGCCCAACACATGATGAGCCTGAACAACAAATTGCCTCGACAATGATTGAGGAGCCTGAACAGAGCAATGCCGCGACAACACTCAGTGAAGCTGAGAACAACAATACTACAACAAATTCTGAGGAACCTGATGCCCATAAGGTTACAACGTTGATGTTGAAGCAGGAATCTGTAGATTGCTCTCATCTACAATTGCCACGGAAATTACACGACCACATGCAAGATCAACGAGATGATAATACTTTGCCAATGGAATATGAGCAGGTAATGGTTGAACCTTTCGAATTCTTTAAAAACTCACCTCGTCCATTGCATGTACGTCTTGAGGAACCGAGGTTGGTAGATTTGAAGCCATCGAAATCTCTACTGATGGAGATGTTTGAGAGGCCAAAAGAAAACGGTGTTTGGATTCATAAAGCTTTTCAGAAAATTGGTTCTTCCCTTGACTTACAGCAAATTTTGGCAACTGATTGCCATGGCAATTGGCTTGAGCAGCAATTGCCACAATAACAAAGGCTACATCCAACCATGATAGAAGTCGACAAGAATGAGGTAATTGAATGGTTGAGAATGGATATAATTTTTCCTATTAATATATTTGTGCCTTTAGGAATAGTAGCAAGGTGGAGAGTATACTTGGACTACAAGCGAACAAAGAAGAAAGACACCTCCACCATGGTAACGCAAAAGGGAGTAGTGGCAAGCACATTGGCCAAACTCTTTTTGGGCAATATTGTCACCCGATGGAGGGTGCGGATGGACTATAAGAAGTATCGAAAATGACCATCCTTAAGTTTTCTCAAATATGCACTAACATTAGAAGATGCATGATGGCACTCTTTTCAGACATGGTCGAAGACTTCCTTGAGATCTTCATGGATGATTTTTTCATTTTTGGTAGTGGCTTCAACAGTTGCCTCGACAATTTAGAGAATGTGTTGGCAAGATGTGAACAAACCGATTTAGTCCTTAATTGGAGAAGTGCCATCTTATGGTAGATGAAGGAATAGTACTCGACCACAAGATTTCATCCAAGGGAATTGAAGTAGACAAAGCCAAGGTGGACGTGATTGAGAGATTACCCCCACCAAGATAAAGTCTTCCATTTTGATGATTCTTGCACCCAAGCATTCGAAACCCTAAAGGAAAAGCTTACCTCGACACCCGTTGTAGATTGGACGCTACCTTTTGAGCTTATGTGTGATGCAAGTGATTTCGCGGTAGGAGCAGTCCTAGGCCAATGCACAGGAAAGGAACAGAAAATCAACTGGCCGATCACTTATCACGTTTAGAACATAATAGGGAGGAGGACGCGAATTTAGAGATATGCGATGCATTCCCGGATGAACAACTTTTAGTTGCCTCGACAACCATGGATTTGCATGCCTCAGAAACCCTTGACGCCTCGACAACCATGGATGCGCATGCCTCGGCAACCCTCAACGCCGCAGCAGCTCTTGACGCGCACGCCTCGGCAACTCCAAACGTGCACGCCTCGGCAACCATAGATGCGCATGCCTCCACAATCCTCGACGCCACAGCAGCTCTTGACGTGCACGCCTCAGCAAACTCCAGACGCGCACGCCTCGGCAACTCGCGATGCCGCAGCAACCCTTGACGCCTCGACAACCATGGATGCGCATGCCTCGGCAACTTTTGACGTCGTAGCAGCTCTTGACGCGTATGCCTCGGTAACTTCAGACACGCATGCCTCGGTAACCATGGACGCGTATGCCTCGACAACCATGGACGCGTATGCCTCGGCAACTCTAGACACACACGACTCGGCAATCTTGGGAGCAGTCGCCACGACAGCACATGCCTCAGCAATACCCTGGTACGCGGATTTAGTTAATTTCCTTGTTTGTGGCATTTTACCTTATGGCCTTACTTTTGTTTAAACAATGTGCAGATCAGGTTATACGCCGATGTGTCCCTGAAGAGGAGCAACAAAATGTACTTCGACAATGCCATTCTTCACCCTATAAAGGACATTTTGGAGGAACTCGTACCGCGACCAAAGTTTTTCAATCCGATTTGTATTGGCCAACAATGTACAAAGATGCCCAAGAGTTTTACAAGCAATCTGATCGTTGCCAGAGAACGGGCAATATCACCCACAAACCAATGGGCAAGCAAAAATTTCCAACCGGGAATTGAAGGGTATGCTCGAGAAAGTTGTAAATCCCTCTAGGAAGGATTGGTCAGTAAGACTAGATGACGCACTTTGGGCATATCGCACTGCATTCAAAACACCCTTAGGTATGTCCCCCTTCCGACTTGTCTATGGCAAAACATGCCATCTACTGGTGGAAATCGAACATAAGACATATTGGGCAATCAAGACCGTGAATATGGATTAGGAAAGTGCCAGACAAAAGCGTTTGTTGGACCTCAATGAGATAGAAGAATTTCGTGCACTCGCCTATAACAATGCACAAATCTACAAGGAGAAAACAAAGCAATGGCAAGACAAGAAACTATTGCCGCGAAAATTCATGCCCGGGCAACTAGTTCTCTTATTCAATTCTCGACTAAAACTTTTCCCGGGAAAACTAAAATCAAGATGGTCGGGACCATTCGAAGTTGTCAAACCATTCTCCCATGGTGCCACGATAATCAAGTCCATTACCGACGATCATGAATTCAAAGTTAACGGACAGAGATTGAAGCATTACAACGGTGCCCATGTAGAACGAAACAAAGAAGTTGACACCTTAGGAGATGCATGAACATGCTCTCATTTCGATATTTTCTTTTTCTTTTCTTTTTCTTTTTCTTTTTTTTCAAACTATTTTTTTCTTTCTATTATTTTCGGTTATTTTTTTCTCTCTTTATTTATTTTTGGAATTTTTAGGAGAGATTTTATTTTTCTTCATTTTTAGTTTCCAGGTTTTCTTTTCCACAACAAGACTCACAACGACCATGCTAAGGAAATTTACTCCCGACTACTTGCCACAGCAGCCACAATAGAAACTGGCGATGCCCAGGCAACAACAATGGCTTCGGCAACTACTGATGCCCATGCAAGTGAACCTGCATCGGCAAACATGGATCAAATCAAAGCAATTCTATTCACGCGGTACCAACATTCAACCACCGACTGAAAAATGAATCAAGCAAACGGCATGAAGGAAACTTATCACTCGAGGTGACGACCTCTCCGACTAACTCATTTCATTTAGTTTCTTTTAACTTTTGTTTCACTCTTACATGCATTGAGGATAATGCTTCTCTCGAGTTTGGGGGGGGGTGTTGGTTTCTAGTTTGTTTCATGTTTAGTTGCATTCATCGTTAGCAATCACATATAGGTTGCATATGTTACTTGCCATGCCTTTAATTGGATTTAATTGCTTAAGACTTGTTGAATATCCAATGATGAATTTTTGCCACTGCACTTAATTGAAAGAACCTTTAATTTTAGGATTGCATGAAAAGAACTTAGAATTTTACTATGATGCTGCTTTTTTACATGGTTGTGGCTTGTTGATTGAAAGAAACTTAGTGAACTTAGGTTGCTTAAAATTTGGGTAAATTTAAAATTGAAAATTAAAAGTTAAATTCTTGCTAGAGGTGCCCGAAACTGGCTCTAGTAGTTAATGCACATTAAAGAATCGCTAGAGGTGCCCAAAATTGGCTATAGTCGACTAAAATAAAATGAGAAATTGCTTACTTTGCTAGAGGTGCCCGGAGTTGGCTCTAGTGAAAATAAAAATAAATGCCCTGGTAATTAAATTGATAAAAGCCTATTGTTCACATAGAATCTTGAAAATCAACTTGTACACAACTACGTACACACATTGTCACGAGCATTATAGTTTGGTTCCGGGTAATTTTTGTGCTATCCGAAAAATTAAAAGGTGATCATACTTTGTGCCATGGTTCCGAGGTTTGAATTCAAGTTTGAAGCATGTCTTTGATGATTAAAGTCTTGGCAGGTAATTGTTAGTTTGCATTGCTTGAGGACAAGCAATATTTCAAGTTTGGGGGTGTGATAAGTGTTCAAAAGTACTATTTTTATTACCCTTTTTACTCATATTATTGTTAGACTTAAGCTCATATTAGTTGCATAATTAGTCATTCATGCATTAATTCATGTTTCTTTCCACCGTTGAGCTTGATTACATAACTTGGTGACTTTTGTGGAAAAAGATGCTGCTTTGGTGTGTTTTTGTGTGTGTGCAGAATCACTTGCCTAAACAAGGCTAGAACTAGTTGCCAGGGCAATGCATGAAGGAGATGCCGAGCTAGTTGCCAGGGCAATGCATGAAAGGAGATGCCTAGCCAGTTGCAGGGCAATTGTCGACAAAGAATAAGGTGATATGGTAGTCGAAATTGATGACTAGACAATCCCAAGATGACGTGGAGCAAAGCTAAATCCCAAAGGAGTTTGATTTCCATGAAGAGGTTAAAGAAGAATTAAATTCCAAGAAGATAGGAGAAGTTCTAGAAGGAATATAATTATAATAAAGAATTATATTCTTTAAAGATAATTTAATTCCAACTTAACTTCCTCCTCAAAGAAGGACTTTGACCTAGCCCTATAAATAGATCACCAAGCTGTCAACTCCAAGAGAGCAAGAGGAGGGAAAATTTCGACAACCCCATAGGGCAAGAAGAGAGAAATTTCGACAAGAGAGCAAGGGGGAGAGAGTTCGATTTCTTCTTCTTCTTCTTTGCTTCCATTAGATTCATGGTTTGGGGATTATTCTTTGTATATCTTTTGAACCCAACCATGAACTAACTTGATTGGTTGGGGTTATTGTGTTTTGTTGTTGTGAGAAATAATTGGATTTTGTTTAGGTAATAAGAGTTTGCATTTTTTTATTCAAGGTTTACTCATTCTTGGCTTTTTTTCTTCTTTGCGAGAGGATCTCGTAACTTCATCTATTTATCTAATATCGGGAGAGTTAGATTCAAGAAATGAGTGATTATGGTCTTTATTCAATCTATTGATGGTGAAGATTAATCCGGCTTAGGAATAAGTTAAGGATTTTAACGGCTAAGAGGAGCACAAGATTGGTTGTTGTTCACCCTTGATTCACGCAGGGATGTATTATCAAGGCATGCACAAGTAGCTAGAGTTTCGACTTAGGGATAAGAAGAACCAATTGAAGAACGCTCCGCCGAACCTTGAAGTTGTTGCCCAGCCGCCCAAGTAGTTGCCCAGCTAGTTGCCCAGGCAACCATCGATTAGTTGCCAAGGCAACCCCGCTGTGCAAGTTGCCACGGTAATTGAGTTGCCCTTGTACTCTTTTACCAAGATGATCCAATCGGCTATCACACCTCAACTCACGATAACCTGACATTTTCTCTTTTTTTCTTTCATCTATTCTTTTAGTTTATTGCTTTTACTTTACTCGTTAAAATCAACTCATACTATCAATTGTGTTTTTACTTTTACAGTGCGATAACTAAAGCAAAGTGGCCCAAACCAATCCTTGTGGAGACGATACTCGATACTCATATCACTTTATTACTTGCGACGTGTATAGTTGCACAATTGCGTAGCACTTAACATTTGGTCCCTGAATGTTATGTATGCAATTAAATGAGTTCGGATGATTTTTTTCAAGCTGGGATTTGAAATATGAGCATGAAATTGATCCAATGAAGGTTTGGTAACTTGATTTATAATTAAGTTCTTGTAATTTGTGGAAATTACATTTGGTCCCCAAAGTGCAGGTTTGAGCAATTGAACCCTGTTTTGCAATCTGATCGCAATATAATGTATCTGCTGATACATGTTCACCTTAAGATCTAATTTGATGCATTTAGATAAGATAAAAAGAAAAAAATGGGCCCAATTTAGGTTATTAGTTTGGGTTTGCTTGGGTAAACCTAATGTGTCCCTTTTAGCTCGGTTTTGGCTAGATCGGGTTAAGGGGCTTACATTTGTTGGTATTAGAGACATGTTTACGAAAAGTAGGATGTTTTTAGTGTATTGTCTTGAGTGGTTTACGAAAAATTTAGATGTTGTTGATGACTGTTTATTGTTGTTTGATATGTACGGTGATTGTTTATATGTATAGTGATTGATATATGCCATGTCGAGGTATTTTTGGGGACACATTGATTTGCCTTATTTCTACATTTATAAAATGATTTTGGTTTAAAATGGAAGTATTGGATCCTTGCTTGAAGCGGGCTTGATTATTTTATTTTGGTGTAATTATCATTCCTTAGATATGTTTTTATATGATGCCACCAAGGAGAAAATTATGATCGAGCATGAGTGCTGCTGTTAGAGGGCAGGGAGTTGAGGGCGAGATAGTGCATCCTGAGGGGTTGCCACCTCCTCCGCCTAATCCACTCGAGGGAGTGAAGTAAGTACCACCTGCACTGCCTAGTCCAGTGTATGGTGATATGACGCCTTTGGTACAGAGGATGACTAGAGCGTTTTATGACGCGATGGCTGGAGTACATGTACTTGCACCAGCATCGGCTGCCACTATTAATTTGGGGTTGTCATTAGAGCATCTGTGCAATCTTAGAGTAGTTGAGTTTAGAGGGTTGGCACCTAAGGCATCTAAGAAGTAGTTTTCCAGTACGGATCAGATGGGGTGCAATGATGCCCGTAAGCTAGGATGTACAATGTCCTTATTGCAGGGTGATGCATATATGTAACCCTCTTGTCCCGGTCTAGTCGCAATACCGAATCGAAGCAAGCTACATTAGGGTTTTCCGAGACAAAACCAAAAGATTTACCTAGAAAACGGTCTATTTTTTCTTTTATATTATCTAAATGAATGTTTAATCCCTAAGGTGATCATGCTGACTATGGTGAACATTACAACTTAATTTAGCGTCGAATTGACATGCAATTGTTCAAAACAACATTTCAAGGACTATAGCATAATTTTAGATGATTAAGAGAACTTCCTTGAAATTAAAGTTACCATCCTTAATTAGTCATATTTCATACAATTAGGTTAAATCTCAACTTAAAATAACCATCCAAACTCATTTAATTGCATGATCAAGAAACAAGAACTAAACTGCAAAGAATCAAACCTCAGAAGCCATCTTAACAGAAATAGCGACTGGCGTACTAGTACAGACAATTCCCGTATCACAATGGATATAAAATAAAAAGGCATATTGGTACGGTCCATAGGCGTACTGATACGGGTATGTATTTTTGAAAATATTGGATTCCCGTAGCTAAAGGGGGTATCGGTATGGTTGCCTATGTACCGACACTAGGCTTATTTCTCAGCTATGTGTACTAATACAATTACCAAGCATATTGGCATGCCTAGGAAATTTTTCCCAAATTGAGCCAAGTTAAGTCCCCGCGTACCGATCCCTGAGGACCCGTACCGGTACAGACAGACCTGTAATGACCTCTTAGTCCAACATATGACACTTTGGCTCAATATAACATACTCCAATCAACATCTAATCATCATACAACATCCCAAACATTAATTTCTCAGACATAACAGCATGGTAGAGGATCATACAGACATGCATGATTTCTACCCAAGCATGCATAATGTTTCCCAACTCGTCAAAACCAGACATTAAGCATCATACAAGTCTAAAACATCAAACATAACTTGTATCAACATAGAGTATCCAAAATAAACCTCCCAATTACAACTTGGTCACATTGCCTCTTATTACTACTATATATTTGTAAAACCATACTTGCAAATACTTCACTCCTTGGATCTTTCCTTGCCTACTCGCTGTCCGTAAGGGTTTATTTCTCTGTATTGATGAGAAAGGAGAGCCTACGAAATAAGCTTAGTGAGGGAATCTAAAAAACACTCATCAATGCATTTAAAACCAATTTTAATCATTTAGAGTATAAGTATCATGCCAAAACATCTCATGCCTCAATAATCTCTTTCAAATGCACATTTAAATCATTTGCAACACATGTATCATGGATTCTATCACAAACCTCAATTTAAGCTTCATATGCCAAAATCTCTAGGCAACAAGTTTAAAGAGCATCACATGTATAAACCACACCATACAAAACATAATCCATTTCTCATGATATATCATCTCATATATTAGCATTCAAGTGACTCAAAACAAGTTTCAATCCAACTTACAAAACACATCAGATGCACGAATTTCCCAAGAGGTTCCTTCGACCACTTAACACACATCTAACCAGAGCAAACAACATATTTAATCCCTCGACGGTTACAATGTATACTATCTACAATGGGAGCAAATGGCACATTTAACCCCTCAACCATTGTGATACTCAATCCTTGAGAGAATACGACACAATTAATGTAACCCCCTCGTATATATATATATTCATACAAGCAGCAGAAGAAAGATCATCTCAATCGGACATCGAATTGACATCCAATTGTTCGGAATAGCCACAAAAGGACCAAATTGCAAATTCTAAAAATTTCAAGGACTTGACCTATTTTTATGTTTCCAGCCTTTAGTTAGATAGATTTCATGCATACATGTCAAAAATCAACCCAAGAGGACCATCCATACTCATTCAATTACATCCACAACGTTTAGGGACTAAAATGTAAGAAAAACAAAACTAGCTTCCATGACATTAACTGAAATAACTGTCATCCGTATCAATAAGGTAGGACACGTACCGATACAGTATTGCAGTCATATTGTAGTCCTATTTTAGTATGCCTGGTATCGTACCGGTACATGTCAAAAATCAACCCAAGAGGACCATCCAAATATCCATTAAATATTGTTAAAACACCTTCAGATACAGTCAGCATGCGTTTCGATACGCGAGCTCGGACTAAAAAGAAAGATTCCAGTAAAAATAGACCATACTAAAACCCTTGCACCCGTTCCGATACACCTAGCTCAGAATTGCCTAGCCATACCGGTACGGTCCCCCGTGTATCGGTACGCCTGGGCCTGTAATGTCATTTTCAGCTGATTTGTCACTCGAATCTAGATGCATTTAGGTCCTAGCAACTCTCAGCCATGCATACAAACATCCATCTAGGCATTTTTCAACTCTAACATCAGAATTCAACAACCATAATAACTTATACATTCAAATGACCTAACCATAGGCAAGCTCCCAAAACCTTTTTGCCAAACATACCAAAAATGCACAAATAGAACATTCTCAGCATAAGCAACATATCAACGTCACGAACATAGCATGGTAAACTTGCACAGACTATCTCAACATGGATATCATTAATTAAAAGCCATGGAAAATAGAATTACAACTCTCCAAAATATGGCTAACACATTGCCTTATTAACCAGAAACATAAACCGAGTTCATACTCAAAAGTAGTTTATCACCTGGATCCTTTCAACCCTTGCCTTTGCTGCCATGAACCTTAATGCTTTGCATCATTAGGAAAAAGAGAGCGTAAGCACACATGTTTAGTGAGGATGCTCATAAAACAATGATGCAATTAAAACTGTTTTAAAACCAAGCAC
The DNA here is from genome assembly GCA_019671005.1 of Hibiscus mutabilis. Classification (NCBI taxonomy): domain Eukaryota; kingdom Viridiplantae; phylum Streptophyta; class Magnoliopsida; order Malvales; family Malvaceae; genus Hibiscus; species Hibiscus mutabilis. The sequence continues at coordinate 25,031,148 of CM033750.1, read as the reverse complement.
ATGTTTCCAAAAACATGCTTAACAACCAAAGCATTTTCCTTGTCTCCAACCGAGACATGCATAATCACCCTTATGCAACATCATATACATAATCCATGCTTATATCCCAAAGCATTAAAAACAAACCATGCTTAAATCCCAAAGCATTATAAAAGAGGTCCCATTCATAAACTTTCACATATATTGGCAGTTATAGTGACCCGGATAGACTACCCTTATCCCACACATATCGGATACACGGATCTCTCATACCATGCCTAGTTAAACCATATGATATCCCAAACCTTGCCTAGTTAAACCGCAAGATTTGACACCCTCGCCTATTTAAACCGCGAGACTTCACCCTTGCCTAGTTAAACTACAAGTGTACCAACCTTGCCTAGTTAATCCGCAAGATCACCATCAATTTGGGTTGCCTAGTCAAACCGCATGCCCCAAATGAGGTCCCCAATAGTTTGAGTGGCCTTGTTAAAGCGCCATACCTCAAGGACCCATGGCCACGATCGATTTTCTTCATATTTTATAGTGCACTTATAATCCTATGACATGCCAACTATATCCGATTGTTTTCTCATCTCGTCACATAGCCAATATATCATTTGCAAAACCATTTACTTACTGTTTTACAATGCATTAAATAAAACACCACATATGCAAATCACATTGCCCAAGTAATAACTCTATTCCCAACCAGAGTGTAATCCAATGCTCACTAGCATTTAACATACTTTTAATACCCTACGTATGTACTTAAAATCTTGTATTTCCAGTAAGTAAATCATACCATGTTTATCACCAAAACATGAAAACAACATGCTCATATCCATGCTGGTATTCAAGAGCAAAATAAGGGAAACTTACTTTCGAGCTTAGGTAAGTGTCTCACACTTACCCTAAACTCCCATCAACCTTTACAAACCTTTGTAAAACATTTAAAACCAGTTTCCACTTACCGATACACTTGCTCACCAATACGAATCGAGCTCCCGACAAGCAACAATAAATGTTGAGCTTCGTCGCCTTGATTATCCCCTGTTTTAACAACATAAAACCAGATGCCAAATGCATTAATATGCATTCAAACCATTGCCTAACAACAATCTCCCGCAACTCTCAAGCTGCCCACTCAACAACCATCCAAAACATACCGAAATCATCTCCAAACACTTCAAAAACTTAACCCAGCCATAATATAACAATTCAAACCATTAAACTTCATCAATTAACATCTAAAAACCTTTCCCCAACATCCTTTTACTTCCAACAATGATATAACTCAAATATCACTACAAAAACACAAATCTAACAACCTAACCAAATAGAAATTTAAGAGTTTCAGGATCCCATTGATAAAAACAACTTATCAACATCATAATACATCCAAAATATGTTTGGCTAAGAATGGTCTAATTGTGCATTTTGGTATGTTTGGCAAAATGGTCTAGGAAGCATGCCTCTAGAGTTGTCCTTTGGAAGTATGAGGTAGTTTTGGTTGCCTAACCTTGGTATAAATGATAGATTATGCATATTCAAGTGTTGATATGCATGTATGCAAGTTGCTAGGGGCCAATTGCATCTAGAATTATGTGAAAAACCAACTAATTTTGACATTACAGGCCCAGACGTACCGATACGCAGGGGACTGTATCAGTATAGCTAGGCAAATAAGGCCAGGGTATTTCGGTATAGGTAGGGGCATTTCGATATGCCTAATGGATTCTGGAATTTCACTTTTTGGAAGAGAGATTGCGTATCGAAACACTAGGGGACCGTATCAGTACAGTGTGAAAGGATTTTAAAACGTATTTTGTACTCGAAGTGGCGTACCAGTACAGGTCTTACCATATTGAAATGATGAGTTCACAACCGTATCGATATGGGACTTAGCCTATCGATACGAATAACGTTATTTCTGTTAATGTCTTGGAAAGGCAGTTCTGTTTTCTTTTGTTTTAGTCCATGAATCTTGCTTTGCCAATTAATTAAGCATGGAGGATCGTTTGAAGCTGATTTTTGACACATAAGCATGAAATGTATTTATTTAAAGGTTTGTAACTTAAAAATTAGAAAAAGTCCTTTTATATTGCTGAAATTATGTTTTGGTCCCTAATTCGTGTTTGTGGTCAATTTGATATCATTACGATGCCCGATTGAGATGAGTGCTCACATGTGAACAGTATGATCATGTAGGAAAGCAGATAAAAGAAAAAAATGGTTGTTTTAGGTTTAATCTTCCCGGTTTACTTTGGTAAACCTAATGTAGCTTGCTCGGTTCGGTATTGCGACTAGGCCGGGTCGAGAGGTTACATAGTGTCTCCAAATTTTCAAGGCAACAACCACCACTGCAAGATCCAGATCACGAGTTAGGTAGTTGCGCTAATGAACCTTCAACTGTCTCAATGCGTCGGCCACCACCTTACCATCTTGCATCAGCACACAACCCAACCCAACATACGATGCATAACTATAAACCACAAACTCCTTCCCAGATTCAGGTTGAATCAACACAGGAACATGTGTCAAAACCTCCTTCAACTTCTCAAAACTGAGTTGGTGCTTCTCTATCCACACATAGGGAATATTCTTTTGTAACAACTTTGTCAACGGTGCTGCAATACTCGAAAACCCTTCTACAAAGCGACAATAATAACTAGCCAACCCAAGAAAACTACGCACCTCCGAAACAAATTTAGGTTGTTTCCAATTGAGAATAGCCTAAATTTTCTATGGATCAACATGAATACCCTTCGCGGACACCACATGACCAAGGAACGCCACTTCCATAAGCCAAAACTCACACTAGCTTAGCTTGGTATACATTAGATTATCCTTCAACACTTGCAACACAATCCTCAAATGCCGATCGTGTTCTTCCTCAGTACGAGAGTACACGATAATATCATCTATGAACACCCCCACGAACTAATCGAGATAATAATGGAACACCCTATTCATCATATGCATGAATACAGTTGGGGCATTTGTCAAACCAAAAGGCATGACCAAGAACTCATAATGCCCATACCTCGTACGGAATGCGATTTTATGCACATTTTATCCTTAACCTTCAACTGGTATTACCCTGATCTCAAATCAATCTTGGAAAACACTACTGCCCCACGAAACTGATCAAACAAGTTATCAATCTGCGGCAACGGATACTTATTCTTCACCGTTAGCTTATTCAACTGCCGGTAATCAATGCACATACGCATTGTACCAACCTTCTTCACAAAGAGAACCGAAGCACCCCAAGGCGAAACACTCGGTCGAATGAACACTTGATCCAACAACTCCTGAAGCTGTGACTTCAACTCCTTTAACTCCTTTGGCGCCATCCTATGAGAACCAATGGACACCAATGCTGTACCCGCATACAACTCAATACTAAATTCCACCTTTCTATCTGGTAGTAACCCCGATAATTCCTCTAGAAAAACCTCTGGAAAATCACAAATAGCTCGAATGCCCTGTACCCAAACACCTTTATCCTCAAGGTTCATCACGATAGTCAAATAAGCTTGGCAACCCCCTTGCATAATCTTTTATGCTCGGGTGGCCGAAACAACATTGGACAAGAACTTCATATTCTCTCCAACCACCACAACCTCATAATCATCATCCAACCTCAAGGTAATCCTTTTAGATTCACAATCCACAACGCCTTGTGCTTACTCAACCAATCTATACACAAGATGACATCGAAACCATAGAACGACAACTCCATTAGATCCGCGGCAAACTCATGACCTTGCACAACCAAAGGACACCGCCTATATAACTTTCTAATTGTAACCGTGTCTCCAAAGGAACTATTTACTAACATGCCAACATCAAGGATCTCAACAGGTACACTCAACAAGATGCATGCTCACTCAAGATATAAGAATAAGTAGACCCCGAATCAATCAAATATAACAATTACAAGGATTCCAAAGTAAAAGTACATGCGATCACATTTGTGTCATTGTAGCCCTCGCGATGAGAATAGACCCGAGCCGATCCACCACCCTCCGGTCTCATCGCTACAGCATAAGCCATAACTTGATGTCCATCCTCGCGCCTCTAAAAATTACCCCTACTACGACCTCAGACTCTAATAGGTGCAACAGCATGTGCCGGTGCGTCACTCACAGCTTGAGGACAATCACGCTTCAAGTGATCAGATGACCCACAAATCCAACAAGCTTTAGTATTGCCCCAACACATACCCTTGCGGCACCTACCACAACGCTCACACTCCTGTACAACATGAGCTCCTTGATTACCCTAACTTGCACCACCACCACGTCTGTGATCTGTCCTATGTCTCTTATCTCGAAACCTCCTATTCTATCTCCCAGAATAGCTAGATTCAGCTACTCTCTTACCCTAACTAGTGCACCCAAAGACTGCTCAACATCCATAGCCTGATTGACCAACACATCAAAATCTGTGTAATCCCCAGCCAAGAGATACGTCTTAATGTCCTTAACCAACCCATAAAGGAACCTGTCACATCTCTGCTGATCATCAGGGACCAACTCAAGAGTATACTGACTCAAGCGAACAAACTTCACTTCATATTCGGCTATAGACATGCCACCCTACGTTAGTGACATAAACTTGCATTTTTTATATCCAAATATTGAGTACCCAGATACTTCCTCATGAAAACTCTCCAAAAAAACTCCCAAGTTACATCCGCCTCGGGATCACCCGTAATCATGGTCACCCACCAATGCTATGCATCACCTTGCAATAGTGACACAGTACAACCCAACCTGCGCGCTCCTTATTGCAACCCATCTGGTTCAAAATACGAATCATTTTCTCCAGCCAACCCTCGGCTACCTCAAGACTCAGACCCTAAAATTCCTCGCCTCCTAAACTTCTAAGGCATTCCAAGGGTAAACCTTGATTAGCCACCACAGTAGGTGTTGGTGCTTGCGCTTGCACCACAACCATTGCTGCATGGAAAGCCCCCATTATTGCTTGAACTAACGAAGTCAAATCACCTATACATGCACCTGGTGAACATAAGGTACATCACCTGCCTCAACATCAACTGGAGGAACCATCAGAGGAAGATGAGGTAAAACATTAGGGGGATTCTCTTCCATCTCGTTATTCTGCCCTACCTCGGCAGTATTGGCCATCGATCGCGTCTTACGTCTAGTCATGCTATCAATAGCATCAAAACACATTAAAGTTAGACTAGTATTAGGCAAAGGATCCAAAACAACCTTATAAAACATTTTAAAACCTCGATAATAGGCAATATGTTCCCAAATCATACCCTAATATGTTATTAAACAACCACCGTACATATACACAATCATCGTGCAATTCGATAAACATCAGATAATCAAATAACAACATCCCAACTTTTTGAAACCCGGCTCTGATACCAACAAATGTAAGCCTCTCGACCCGGCCTAGTCTCAAGACCGAATTGAGTAAGCTACATTAGGTTTACCGAGGTAAACCGGGAAGAAATTACTTGAAACACGTCCATTTTTTCGTTTTTATCTTGTCTAGATGCAAATTATCACCCTAATATTCATACAAGCAACAGAAGAAAGATCATCTCAATCGGGCATCGAATTGACACCCAATTGTTCGAAAAAGCCACAAAAAGACCAATTTGCAAATTTTGGAAATTCCAAGGACTTGACCCATTTTTATGTTACCAGCCTTTAGTTAGATAGATTTCATGCATACATGTCAAAAATCAACCCAAGAGGACCATCCATACTCATTCAATTGCATCCACAACATTTAGGACTAAAATGTATGAAAAACAGAACCAACTTCCATGACATCAACTAAAATAACTGCCATCCGTATCGATACGGTAGGACTTGTACCAATATGGTATTGCAGTCATATTTTGGTACGCCTAGTACCGTGTTGAAACACCACTTCGAATCCAAAAATCCATTTAATATTGTTAAAACATCATACCGATATGGTTAGCATGCGTTTCGGTATGCAGGCTCGGACTAAAAAGAAAGATTCTAGTAACAATAGACTGTACTAAAACCCTGACACCTGTTCCAATACACCTAGCTCAGAATTGCCTAGCCGTAACGATATGGTCCCCCGCGTATCGGTATGTCTGGGCCTGTAATATCATTTTTGGCTAATTTTTCACTCGAATCTAGATACATTTAGGTCCTAGCAACTCTTATCCATGCATACAATCATCCATCTAGGAATTTTTCAACTCTAACATCAGAATTCAACAATCATAACAACTTATACATTCAAATGGCCAAACCATAGGCAAGCTCCCAAAACCTTTTTGCCAAACATACCAAAATGCACAAATAGACCATTCCCAGCAAAAGCAACATATCAACAACACAAACACAGCATAGTAAACTTGCACAAACTATCTCAACATGGATATCATTAAGGCAGTTCTAGATGCATACCCAATCAACCACACATCAAAAACCATAAGCAAGGATCAACCTCAAGCTTAGCAACATCAAATCACCCTTATAATCCAGCATAGAAACATACTTAAAAGCCATGGAAAACAAAATTACAACTCCCCAAAATATGGCGAACACATTGCCTTATTAACCAGAAACATAAACCCAGTTCATACTCAAAAGTAGTTTATCACTTGGATCCTTTAACCCTTGCATTTGCTGCCCCAAACCTTAATGCTCTACATTATTAGGAAAAAAGAGAGTGTAAGCACACATGCTTAGTGAGGATGCTCATAAAACAATGATGCAGTTAAAACCTTTTTAAAACCAAGCACTTGTTTCCAAAAACATGATTAACAACCAAAGCATTTTCCTTGTCTCCAACCGAGTCATGCATAATCACCCTTATGTAACATCATATACATAATCCATGCTTAGATCCCAAAGCATTAAAAACAAACCATGAATAAATCCCAAAGCATTATAAAATAGGTTCCATTTATAAACTTTCACATATATTGGTATTTATAGTGACCCGGATAGAATACCTCTATCCCACACATATCAGATACAAGGATCTCTCATACCATGCCTAGTTAAACTGCAAGAAATTCCAAACCTTGCCTAGTTAAACCGCAAGATTTGACACCCTCGCCTAGTTAAACCGCGAGACTTCACCCTTCATAGTTAAACCGCACGTGTACCGACCTTGCCTAGTTAATCCACAAGATCACCATCAATTTGGGTTGCCTTGTTAAACCGCATGCCCCAAATGAGGTCCCCAATAGTCCGAGTGGCCTTGTTAAACTGCCATACCTCAAGGACCCATGGCCACGATCGATTTTCTTCATATTTTATAGTGCACTTATAATCTTATGGCATGTCAACTATATCCGATTGTGTTCTCATCTCGTCACATAGCCAATATATCATTTGCAAAGCCATTTACTTACTGTTTTACAATGCATTATATAAAACACCACATATGCAAATCACATTGCCCAAGAAATAACATATTTCCCAACCGAAATTAATCCAATGCTCACTAGCATTTAACATACTTTTAATCCCCTGCATATGTACTTAAAAACTTGAATTTCCAATAAGTAAATCATACCATGTTTATCACCAAAACATGAAAACAGCATGCTCATATCCAAGCCGATATTCAAGAGTAAAATAAGGGAAACTTACTTCCGAGTTTAGGTAAGTGTCTCATGCTTACCCTAAACTCCCAGAAACCTTTACAAACCTTAGAAAAGCATTTAAATCCAGTTTCCACTCACCGATACACTTGGCCTTGCTCCCCAATACGAATTGAGCTCCCCGCAAGTAACAATCAATGTCAAACTTCGTTGCCTTGATTATCCCCTATTTTAACAACATAAAATGAGAGGCCAAATGCATTAATATGCATTCAAACCATTTCCTAACAACAATCTCCCACAACTCTCAAGCTGCCCACTCAACAACCATCCGAAACATACCGAAAAAAATCCCCAAACACTTCCAAAACTTAACCCAACCATAATCTAATGATTCAAACCATTAAACTTCATCAATTAACATCTAAAACCCCTCCCCCCACATCCTTTTACTTCCAGCAATGATAAAACTCAAATATCACCACAAAACACAAATCTAACAACCTAACCAATTAGAGATTTAAGAGTTTCAGGATTCCATTGATAAAAACAATTTATCAACATCATAATACATCCAAAATATGTTTAAAATCAATCTTAAACACTGGAAAACAGATCCACTTCAAACCTTTCACTATTCCATCAATTTCACCCAATTAATTCAATTAAACATTGTAAAACATGAAGAATCAGTTTATAAATCATGAATCAAGGATCAAAAACTTTGGAATATCAATAAAGAACCATTCAATAGAGGAGGTCATGGACCTTACCCCTATTGTGAGATTTCTTCTTCAATTAGCTTGTTTAAAATTAGGAAAACACAAGATTTCAATGTGATTTTGTAAAACAAAGTTAAAGAATCAATTATGAATCAATAATCTGAGTAAAAAGATCTCTCACCTCTGGATTTGATGAAAAATTGAGTGTTTAGCCGAGAGAGAAGTGAGGAGAAAGGTTGAAAGAAAAGTCACGTCAAAATATCTTAAAAAAGTTAACTAACTTTTAATATCTAAAACCCCTTTAATTAACTTTGGAAAACATGTTAAAATAGCTTAATTGAAAGGAGAAATCACCAGCAAAAACTTGGTAAAGTAGCTCCTTAAAGATTCTAAAAATTTGATCCCTTTTCATTTTAGTCACCTTTTAAACCAGTTTTCAAATTTTACATTTTGGTCACTAGCCAAAAGTCACCCTTCCAAAATCCATTTTCCAAAATTGACTTCACCATAACCCTTAACATATTAAATAATGATTTTATCATATTTTCCCCGACCAAAAATATTTAACTCGTTTAAATCCTGAAACCAACTCGAATCTCTAATTCCAGTCCACCAAACCTTCGAACCAACCTTTGAAACGTCTAGACCTAAAATTGGGGTGTTACAATTAACCCCTCGACCATTACGGTTCTCATGGTAGAGAAAACGACACAATTAACCCCTCGACACACATGAGGCGACTTATTATAGTGCACTTTAAACCCTATGGCTAGCCAACTATATCTGATAACATTTACCTCAGCCTGTTACCAATATATTCAATAAAAACCACATTAACTTATTGTTTTACATATTCATCAATTCAAACCATTTTCCATTACATTAAACCATGTACTCTTGCATTCTCAACATGCTTTCATAAACCATTTTCTATACTCAAAGATCATCATGTATGATCATTTGCAACATCTTTCATTTCTAAAACATGCATATAACAATAAGTAATCAAATCTATAAACATGTGCCTGAGATTATATTTTGGAAAACTAAAAACGAGAGAGAGCTCAACCAATACTTACTTTCGATCTTAGATAAGTGTTTTGAACTTATTCTAAACTCCCACAACTTCTTTCAAACCTTTTTAATAGAAGTAAAACACACTTCTCACCAACAATCCAAATCTTTTCTTGCCATTGCGAGAATTAAGTTCCGAATCTTCCGCAACCTCTCCAAAAGCTATAGGATTCAACTCCCCTTCTTTACCCAATCAAAAATTGAGGATTAATGCACTTTCATGCATCTATAATTTCCAACAACCAACAGACACAACTTCTCCTCACAAGAAACCATCAAACACCTCTCTAAAACAATTGAAATCATTGTAATATCCTAAATAGTGGTCTGGGAGTATGCTATATTGGGCTGTAAGTTAAATTGTTATAAAATTATAATCTCTTAGATTTATTAAGTGGACTAGGACCAAATTGGGACAAAGAAAAATTAAATAACAAATCTAGAAGGGACTCAATTGAGTAGTATGATAACTTTAGTGATTGCATGTTTAATAAAATAAAATAAAAGGATGTAAACACTTGTAATATGATAATGGAGACATGTGTGGGGGAGGGAATTAGGTATCACGGCTTGGAGGATGGTTGAACAAAATTTTGTTCATCATGATCCTCCTCCCTTTTGAAAGAGTTGAGAGATTCTAATTAGAAAGGAGAGAGAGTGAGAGATCACCATGACTATGGAAATTTGAGCTAAATTGGTACAAGTTTGGACATTGTAAGAATAGCAAGGTGATATACTCCTTCCCTTTTCATCTTAATCTATTTGAAATTTAATAATGACTTGAGAAGTTCTTTGAATTATATGCTATTAGTTTCTAGTGAGATAATTAGTTAGAAAGTTTTCATGTGTTATGTGACTAGAATTGTTAGAAAGAAATTGAATTCATATTAGGTATTTTCTTGAAACATTCAAATGGCATGAGTAATGAATTTCATGTTCTATATAAAACTATAACTTAGTCATGAGAAATTTGTTGGAGATTATGGTAATCGAATAGATTTTTGGTTGTATAATTGATGCTTGAATTTGAGTTAGATGCATAAATATGTATATAAGAAAAATCATATTGCTATGTGTTTGTATATGAAATTGTATGGACTGTTTAAACATGTACAATAAGAATACAAGTGTTTTGGGACTGATAAGAATATATAAGAATACAATAAGGACTGTTTTGATTCAGGTATACGTGTATACAAGTACAAAGAGCTTGTAACACCCCTCACCCGTATCCATCATTGAATACGAGTTAGAGATGTCACATGACACTCTTACAATATTTCTTATTTCAAAATTGGTAAAATTTTGTTTCTTTAAAATATAATCAATGAACTCTTTAACTAAAATAATATTTAATCGCGTAAAATTTAAAACTAATAATTCTAACTAAGTTTGATCTGAACCTAGATTCAGGCAGCAACTTGGCAGTTTGATTCTCCTTTATATAAATAATAAAACTACCTAAAAACTACCTAACTTAAAAATCATTCGATTAGCTAATAAAATACGATTTCAACATAATTAATTAATAATATCCATTAAAAGTATTCATATTCATGTTTATAACATTACAACCACATCCAATATTTTCATATCAGAGTAACCAAAACATTTATAAGATACATGCCAACTAATAATATGAAAAAGGGACATCGGGGATGTCTTAATGATAATGATGTACCTCTTCCAAAATAGATAATGTCTCCTATCACAGCTCCTCACTCGTTACGATCTTTACCTACGCGTTAAACATTCACACGCTAAGAATAATCTTAGTGACGCAACTAATAATTCAATTTAAAACTTTGAAATCAAATAATTCAATAAAAACATTGAAAATAATAGTTTATGTAAATAAGACAGTTCACATCAAAAACCCATGTTCAAAAATTAATATCACTTTCATTCAATCATTTCAATTGCACTCGTCACTATTATTTAAATCACAGCCCAATGTAAGATAAATGAGAATGCATGGTATGTGAGTCACTATTGAGTATGCACATGTGCAACATCAATTAATTTGTTGTGCCAAAATAAAACACTATATCACTTTATCACTACTGTAAACTTATACAACATCACTGTATCACTAGGTCATAGCTGTAGAACACAACATCACTGTTTCACTTAGTAATTGTTGTATATTTATACAACATCACTGTATCATTATATTCCCACCTCATTGGCATGCCAATTATACCAAGAAATATCATAATGCAAACAATAGGCTTTAACATTCACTATCATATATCTTTCACTTATTTAAAAATATCAAAAGATATAAACATTTCACAGTATGATATAAAAATGCATTGGGCATTTCATACCCGAAAATCATTCATAGTTCTTCTCAAAAATCATTGAAAAGATATCATTTGTAAATCAACATTCGAGATAGACTCATCGCAAGTCTTTCTCATATCAAATAAAATAGTAAAAATGCACTCGCCTGTTGCCGCACTAGTTTGCTTTACCCTTATACATAACTTCACTTTTGCACTGTTTATTTGCCTTTAGATTTGCTCAACTCTCGGTTTGTATTACAATTATGATCTACAACAAATTCACCAACATATACAATTTAAGTATATGTTAGTATAATTCTAACATAAAACCATATTAGGAATAATAACAATTACTCCTACAAATTCTTTCATTACTAATCTTATCTTACAACAACAATGTTAACCCTTATACTTCCAAACCTTTCAAAATAATCCTTTATCACACAACAATAAATTCAAAACAACTTTCCACTTTAATCACATATTTTCCCAACTTTACACTTTAATCCTCAACACTTTACAACTTCCATATTAGTCAAAATAACATTTCAAAGCTTACAAAATTATCCTTACACCATTTCTAACCTTAGGAAAAATTTTCCATAATTTTCCCTACTAGCCGAATACCAAGGGTCACTCTCCAAAATTTATCCAACTTGATTCAAACATAATTTCAACCTCCGAGCAACATATTCAAGCTTCTCGCATCACTTCAAATTCAAATAAAATTTTTGCAATAGTTTCCCCAAATTTTTAAATTTTCCCAAATAATACCTAAAACAAGAATCATGTTGTTTTCATCAATCTAAGCATAAAAACAACCTTACAACCTCAAATCCAACTTAAACAACCCATAAAACATGAATTCTCAACTTGTTCTTCATAAACCCTAATCTTCAATATCAACATATAAGCATAGAAACTATGCAAAAATTATACCAAATGAAAGAGAATTCAATGGAGATTAATTCTCTATTTCATGTCTTTAACTAAAAACCAATCGAATCAAGCTAAAAATTGAAATAAAAAATCTTCTTACCTTGGCTATGGTGGTTTTGAAATTGGAGGAAAAAGATGAGAGAAATTCTAGTATTTTCTTCATTTAATTAACTTGACAAATGGCATTTTAATTCTTTAAATCTAATATAAAAATCTTCTTTAATAGTAAAATTACCATTTCCCTTTAATTATAACCAATTAGGCGTTGACACCTATTAAATTCACTTTTCCATAAACATATTTAATCAAAAAGTAGGGGCAAAAAGAGTAAAATACCATTAATGAATCCATGTATTCACAAAAATGCCATTTGTGCACTATTTCAAAATACTATCTTTAATTGAATCTAAATCGAATAAAAATGATACCAAAACGAAATGTCATGTCCTTCAAGTCCTCTTACAACTCCCTTCAAAATTTCATCACAATTCGAGCTCATACGACTACCTGAATTCCATTTTAAACTTTAATTGTAATTTCCCAATAATCGAAACATCATTTCGAACCAACAATTTTATTTTCGATTCACACCCTTATGTGATTTTTTTATTTAAAGAATAATGTTTTTTTGGGAAAATTACCATGTTGGTCCCTGAACTTTTCTCAACTTTTCACTTTGGTCACCAAACTTTAGCATTTTACATTTTAGTCACTGAACTAAAGCCACCAACTTTTATTCTTTGCAAAATAGTCACTAATAAAAAATTGGGGTATTAAAATTCTCCCCTTAAGAAAATTCATCCTTGAATTATTTTCCATATCTTTCTCTCTTTCCCACGTTGCTTCTTCCACTTTGTGGTTTCGCCAAAGAACTTTAACAAGTGCGATTGTCTTGTTCCTCAGTTCTTTGACCTCACGTGCTAAAATTCTGATCGGTTCCTCCTCATATGTCAAATCTGGTTGAATCTCTACTTCCTCTAGAGTAATGATGTGGGAAGGATCTGATCGATACTTCCCGAGCATCGATACATGAAATACATTATGAATCTTATACATTTCCGAAGGTAGAGCAAGTTGATAAGCCACCAGACCAACTCTCTTCACAATCTCATACGGTCCAATAAATCTCAGACTCAGCTTTCCCTTTCGTCCAAATCGAAATATCTTTTTCCAAGGTGATACTTTGAGAAACACTTTATCGCCTACATGAAATTCAATTTCTTTCCTCTTTGAATCTGCACATGACTTTTGTCGTTCGATGGCTAATTGAGGTTATCTTGTATGATCTTTACTTTGTCTTCAGCTTCTCTAATTAGATCAGGTCCCAATACGTCCCGATCCTTCAACTCGTACCAATTCAAAGGAGTCCTGCACTTTCTTCCATACAAGGCTTCATAAGGTGCCATTTTGATACTTGTCTAATTGCTGTTATTGTAAGAGAATTTCGCTAACGACAAGTACTTCTTCCATGATCCTTGGAATTCAATCACACAAGCCCTCAAAATATCCTCCAAAATCTGAATAGTTCGCTATGATTGTCCATCTGTTTGAGGATAAAAGGTTGTGCTAAAATTAAGTCGAGTACCCACAGCTTTATGTAAAGACTTCCAAAATCTGGAAGTAAATCTTGGATCTCTATCATATACTATTGAAACTGGTACTCCATATAACCGAACTATCTCCTTAATATATAATTCAACATACTTATCCATAGAGAAATCAGTTCAGACAGGAATGAAATGTGCCGACTAGTCAATCTATCAACAATCACCCAAATTGAATCTTTTTTGCTCGGAGTTAACGGTAGCCCTATTACAAAGTCCATGGTTACTCGTTCCCATTTCCACTGAGGAATGGAAATTGGCTGCAATAAATTAGAAGGCACCTGATGCTCTGCTTTTACTTGTTGACATGTCAGGCATTTTGAAACAAACTCAGTTATAGCTCTTTTCATTCCTGGCCACCGATATTGACTCTTTAAATCTTGATACATCTTGTTTCCTCCTGGATGCATAGTCAAAGGACTATAATGAGCTTCAAAGAGAAGTTCTTTCTTTAAATCTTCATCTTTAAGAATAGCAATTCTTCCTCGGTAATATAAGCATGCATCAGACTTAACTTCAAAATCCTTGGTCTCACCATTTTCAAATTGTTTGAATCTTGACAAACATTCCATATATCTTTTCTGAAGCTCCTTTATCCGATCTACTAAAGCAGGCCTTAAACTTAATTCAACAATCAAAGCACCATTTTCTTTCAAAGCTAGCCTCGCATTTATAGCTCTTAAGGCAGCAAAGGTCTTTCTACTAAGGGCATCTGCTACGACGTTCGCTTTTCCTGGATGGTAGTTAATAACTACATCATAATCTTTTAGGAGCTCAATCCACCTCCCTGCCTTAAATTTAACTCCTTTTGAGTTAACATATACTTTAAACTTTTATGATCCGTATAGATATAGCATCGTCCCCGTATAAATAATGACGACATATCTTTAAGGCAAAAACAACTGCTGCCAACTATAAATCATGGGTGGGATAGTTTTTCTCATACGTCTTAAGCTGTCTAGATGCATAAGCCACTACCTTTCCTTCTTGCATAGGTACACATCCCAATCCATTACTAGAAGCATCACTATAAAGTACATAATCTTTTCCTGACTCAGGTTGTACTAATATCGGAGCTTCCATTAAAATTTTCTTCAAGGTTTTGAAACTTTCTTGGCATTTATCTGTCTACATAAATGGTGTATCCTTTCTTAATAACTTGGTCAGTGGAGAAGCAATTATCAAAAAGTTCTTTATAAACCTTCGATAATAACCAGCCAATCCCAAGAAACTTCGAACTTTCAAAATATTCTTTGGTACTCTCCATTCAACTATAGCTTGTACTTTCTTGGGATCTACTCTTATTCCTTCTGCCAAAACCACATGACCAAGAAAAGTAACTTCCGATAGCCAAAATTCACACTTTGACAGTTTGGCATACAATTTCTTTTTCTGAAGAATCTGAAGAACAATTCAGAGATGAGCTTCATGTTCCTCTTTTGTTTTTGAATAAACCAAAATATCATCAATAAATACCACCACAAATTGATCCAAATATGGCTGGAATATTCGATTCATCAAATCCATGAATGCCGCAGGAGCATTAGTCAATCCGAATGGAATCACTACAAACTTATAGTGCCCATACCGAGTTTGAAAAGTTGTCTTTGAAATATCTTCTTCCTTAATCTTCAACTGACGATATCCAGATCGAAGATCAATTTTAGAAAACACAGCTGCACCTTTTAACTGATCAAAAAGATTATCAATCCTCGGAAGAGGATACTTATTCTTCACTGTCACCTTATTTAACTGACGATAATCTATGCATAGTCGCATAGACCCGTCTTTCTTTTTAACAAATAATACCAGCGCGCCCCATGGTGACACACTTGGTCTTATAAAACACCGATCTAACAATTCTTGTAATTGCGCCTTTAATTCTCGAAACTCATCTGGCACCATTCTATACTGGGCCATTTATATGGGTGCCGTACCAGGTAGTACCTCTATCTTAAATTCTACTTTCTGATTAGGGGGTAATCTCGATAATTCATCAAGAAATACATCTGGATATTCCCGAATTGTAGGAATATCTTCCAATTTAATTTCAGCAGTTCTAGTATCCACCACATTTGCTAAGAAAGCTTGACAACCTTGTAATAACAATTTCTTAGCAGAAACATCTGAAATCACATTAGGTAAAGGACTCATCATTTCTCCCACTACTATTATCTCTTCACCTTCCAGATTCTCCAAAATTAATCGCTTTAAGCAACAATCCATAATGGCATGGTAGAAAGATAACCAATCCATGCCTAATATCACTTCGAATTCTTGAAAAGGTATTTCCATTAGGTTTGTCAGAAACTCAATTCCTTGCACCTTTATTGGACAATTTCTACATATTCTACTTACTCTCACACTTTGACCCAATGGATTTGTTGCCACTATATTACTAGAGATAGACTCCAATAGAATATCTCTCTCTTCTATCAACTTAGTGCTAATATACGAATGCGTAGAACCATGATCAATCAAAACTAATACAGGCTTATCAAAAAGATAGAATGTACCTGCAATAATTTCTGTGTCATCCCAGTCCTCATTAGTCCGTATATTATAAACTTGAGCTGGTGCGCACCTTTCTACTTGTGAAGCCGATTCGGATGGTCTTCCTGGTCCACCTCTTCCTCTGCCTCTCGGTGGCATCATTGTAGATCTTTCTGTTTGAGTAGTTCTCTCCCCAGATATCAGTGGACAGTCTCTCACAAAATGACCCATTTCTCCACATTTGAAACAAGCTCTTGTCGTCATTCAACACTGGCCAGGGTGACGTCTGCCACAAATATCACATAGCTGGGGAGCTGAATCACTCTCATAATTTGTTGTCTGGAATTGCTTGCCTTTTCCAGCACTCGATCCTTTATGAGAATTTGCAGTTGATCCAGATCTATTATGATATCGAGAACCAGAACCCTTAACCCACTTTGATGAAAAAGAAAATGAAGATGTTCACGATCTCTTGTTTGACTGCCATTTTGGTTCTGCTGTCTTTTCTGACTGCACTCGTTCAATTACTTTAGCTCGATTCAAAACTTCTTGAAAGTTTGATAAATTCAATGCCACAAACATTTCTTTTAACTTTGTAGTTAATCCTTCAATAAACCAATCACATCGATCTTTCTCTGTAGGGATCAACTTTGTAGCAAACCGGCTCAACTTATTAAATTCACATTCATATTCGTAAATAGTCCAGTTTCCTTGCTTCAGATTAAGAAATTGCTGCTTCATTTCTCTGATATGCTTATTTTTGAATTCCTCCAAAAAGAATTGCCATGTCACTTGCTTGGGAGGAACGCACATCGTAGCATTAGTCCACCAAAACCTAGCTTGACCTCGCAGCAATGAGACAGGTCCATCCAATTTATCCATTTCAGAACAATGGAATCCATCAAGCATGATCTTTAAATCATTTAACCATACATCAGTAGCTACTGGACCTTCATCTAAATCTCCTTCAAATTCTGGCGCTCCCAAACTTTTTAATTCCTGAGCAATTGTCATACGGGGAGTAGGGGGAGCTGGAGGTTGGAAACGTGTCAGGATCGCTTCCAACGACTGAAGAAAAGTCCCCTAATCTCGCACAGTCATCCCCTGCTGTGCTTGTGCTCCTCTATGTCTCGATTGAGCCGGGAGATTATTATTAATCTCATTACTACCACTACTGGCTCCTTCTGACATTTCCCGTTCCATAACTTGTCTAGAGCTCCCTGATTCAAACATCTATAACCACATAACTTCATTAGTAAGGAGTGACATCCATCAATTTCATAAACATCATATCAGTAATATTGATATTCTAGTGGCATGTATACACATTTCAACTCAAAACAACTTTAAGTTCAAACCGAGAATCGGCTAAACCTACAGCTCTGATACCATTAAATGTAACACCCCTCACCCGTATCCACCATTGAATACGAGTTAGAGATGTCACATGACACTCTTACAATAGTTCTTATTTCAAAATTGGTAAAATTTTGTTTCTTTAAAATATAATCAATGAAATCTTTAACTAAAATAATATTTAATCACACAAAATTTAAAACTAATATTTCTAACTAAGTTTGATCTGAACCTAGATTCAGGCAGCAACTTGGCAGCGTGATTCTCCTTTATATAAATAATAAAACTGCCTAATTTAAAAATCATCCGATTAGCTAATAAAATATGATTTCAACATATTTAATTAATAAAATCCATTAAAAGTATTCATATTCATGTTTATAACATTACAACCATTTCCAATATTTTCATATCAGAGTAACCAAAAAATTTAAAGATACATGACAACTAATAATATCAAAAAGGGACATCGGGGATGTCTTACTGATAATGATGTACCTCTTCCAAAATAGATGATCTCCTATCACAGCTCCTTACTCGTTATGATCTTTACCTATGCGTGAAACATTCACACGCTAAGAATAATCTTAGTGAGGCAACTAATAATTCAATTTAAAACTTTAAAATAAAGTAATTCAATAAAAACAATGAAAATAATAGTTTATGTAAATAAGGAAGTTCACATCAAAAACCCCTGTTCAAAAATTAATATCACTTTCATTCAATCATTTCAATTGCACTCGTCACTATTATTTAAATCATAGCCCAACATAAGATAAATGAGAATGCATGGTATGCGAGTCACTATTGAGTATGCACATGTGCGGCATCAACTAATTTGTTGTGCCAAAATAAAACACTATATCACTTTATCACTTTACAATTACTGTAAACTTATACAACATCACTGAATCACTAGGTCATAACTGTAGAACACAACATCACTGTTTCACTTAGTAACTGTTGTATATTTATACAACATCACTGTATCATTATACTCCCACCTCATTGGCATGCCAATTATACCAAGAAATCTCATAATGCAAACAATGGGCTTTAACATTCACTATCATATATCATTCACTTATTTAAAATATCAAAAGATATAAACATTTCACAGTATGATATAAAAATGCATTGGGCATTTCATACCCGAAAATCATTCATAGTTCTTCTAAAAAATCATTGAAAATATATCATTTGTAAATCAACATTCGAGATAGACTCATCGCAAGTCTTTCTCATATGAAATAAAATAGTAAAAATGCACTCACCTGTTGCCTCACTAGTTTGCTTCACCCTTATACATAACTTCACTTTTGCACTGTTTCTTTGCCTTTAGAGTTGCTCGCCTCTCGGTTTGTATTATGATTATGATCTACAACAAATTCACCAACATATACAATTTAAGTATATGTTAGTATCATTCTAACATAAAACCATATTAGGAATAATAACAATTACTCCTACAAATTCTTTCATTACTAACTTATCTCACAACAACAATGTTAACCCTTATACTTCCAAACCTTTCAAAATAATCCTTTATCACACAACTTTAAATTCAAAACAACTTTCCACTTTAATCACATATTTTCCCAACATTACACTTTAGTCTTCAACACTTTACAACTTCCATATTAGTCAAAATAACATTTCAAAAGCTTACAAAATTATCCTTACACCATTTCTAACCTTAGGAAATTTTTTCCATAATTTTTCCTACTAGCCGAATACCAAGGGTCACTCTCCAAAATTTCTCCAACTTGATTCAAACATAATTTTAACCTCCTAACAACATATTCAAGCTTCTCACATCACTTCCAATTCAAATAAAATTTTTGCAATAGTTTCCCCAAATTTTTAAATTTTCCCAAATAATAACTAAAACAAGAATCATGTCGTTTTCATCAATCTAAGCATAAAAAACAACCTTACAACCTCAAATCCAACTTAAACAACCCATAAAACATGAATTCTCAACTTGTTCTTTATAAACCCTAATCTCAAATCTCGACATATAAGCATGGAAACTATGCAAAAATTATACCAAATGAAAGATAATTCAATGGAGATTAATTCTCTATTTCATGTCTTAAACCAAAAACCAATCGAATCAAGCTAAAAATTGAAATAAAAAATCTTCTTACCTTGGCTATGATGGTTTCGAAATTGGAGGAAAAAGATGAGAGAAATTCTAGTTTTTTCTTCATTTAATTAACGTGACAAATGGCATTTTAATTCTTTAAATCTAATATAAAAATCTTCTTTAATAGTAAAATTACCATTTTGCCCTTTAATTATAACCAATTTGGTGTTGACACCTATTAAATTCACTTTTCCATAATCATCTTTAATCAAAAAGTAGGGCAAAATGACTAAATTCCATTAATGAATCCATGTATTCACAAAAATGCCATTTGTGCACTATTTCAAAATAATGTCTTTAATCGAATCTAAATCGATTAAAAATGATACCAAAACGAAATGTCATGTCCTTCAAGTCTTCTTATAACTCCTTTCAAAATTTCATCACAATTTGAGCTCATACGACTACCCGAATTCCATTTTAAACTTTAATTGTAATTTCCCAATAATAGAAATATCGAATCGAACCAACAATTTTATATTCAATTCACACCCTTATGTGATCTATTTATAGAATAAAAATAATTTTTGAGAAAATTATCATGTTGGTCCCTGAACTTTTCTCAACTTTTCACTTTGGTCACCAAACTTTAACATTTTATATTTTAGTTATTAAACTAAATCCACCAACTTTTGATTCTTTGCAAAATAGTCACTAACCAAAAATTGGGGTATTACAGAGCTATTCTAGACATCCATGAGTACATTAAGGATTGTTTTAATTCATATACATGTGTATATGTGACAATTGGAACATTAGAAAATGGGCAGTTTTTATCTATGAAAATAGGGGGCTGATTTATAAAAGAATGGATACTATTTTGTAACTTAGTAATGTTTTGCAAATAAAATAAAAGAATGGGGTTGATTTGCAAATCTGGGAACAAGTGATGTTTTGAAATAAAATAAAGGCTATCTTGTATTTGGATAGGTACTATTTTGTAACTTAGTTGGGGGCTGTTAAATATAAATTAAACCTGGAAAATGTCTTACAATGAAATGTGATTGTTTTAGAATTGTTAAGGGACTTAATTGATTACATAAATATTGTTTAAAAACTATTCTGTATTGACAAAGCAAGGGCGGGGTAGTTTTGCAATTTAAATTAAAGGACTATTTTATGAAGAAATTTAATAGTTTGGGACAGTTTTGATACTTTGAAAAATGGATAGTTTTGAAGGTATAAAATGGACAATTTTGCAATTTAGATTAAGGGAGTGCTTTGTGAAATATGAAAGCATGTTAGATTGTTTTGACATATATATGTATATGTACAAGTGTATTGGAGTGCTTTGTGAAATATGAAAGCATTTTGGATTGTTTTGACATGTATATGTATATGTACAAGTGTATTGGACTGTTTTGCCTTGATGTAAAATTTAGTGGACTGTTTTGAAGTATCTAGAAGACAAATAACTATTTTGTGTAGTATATAAGGATTGTTTTAAAAGTTTAGAGAATGTTTTGAATGTATATAAACATGATAAGAGTTGTTTGATGTATATAAGTATGTATGCATATGTATGGACTATTCTACACATATATAAATGTATTAAGGATTGTTTTAAACATGTACATGTGTGTATATATGTTGGACTGATTTGTAAGTATATATATATATGTGTGTGTGTGTACACATGAAGAATTGGATTGTTGGTAAATGATTTGAATTGGCCTTAATGACTTGTTAATTTGTTTGAGGTGCATGCCATGATAAGGAATAGTAGAAGAAAAGAGTTAGTTGGAAGCTAGGGGTAATTGTGAATTCAGGTATCCCGTAACTTCGAGATAAGAGGTGAGCATAGTTGTATTTGTCTCAGGTAGCACGGTGCCCTCCTAATCTTTGTTCTATGATGTGTTATGATGAATTCATGGGCATATGCATATGGCTCACATAGAGTACAAAGTGTGAATACATTCAATGCATGGCATCTTTGATAAGTCTTTTGGTTATGTTTGCATTGCATATGCATCTTGTTCCTTGCTATGCTACGTTTGTAAAGGAAGATTATGTATACTTTGATATAAAAATTTTAAGCTAACTTCTGACTTTGTAACACCCCAGTTTTGGGCCTAGCAATTTTGGGGCTGGCATGACGGTCTAGTGGACCGAGTTAGAGATTCGAGTCAGATTCGGGAGCAAATATTTTTTGAAAGATAAAATATGAAAAAATGTTTAAAAATCACATTTTATTATATTAAAAATATTGGTGAAAGCAATTTTGGAAAACGAGCTTTGGAAGGGTGACATTTTGGCTAGTGACCAAAATGCAATTTTTGAAAACTGTTTTAAAAGGTGGCTGTTTTGTAAAGAGTCAAAACTTAGAATATTTAAGGAGCTATTTTACCATTTGGTCTAATTTGAGTATTCCATTAATTAGGATTATTTTAAAATGGTTTTAATTAAAAGAATTAAAAAGGATTTAGTTAAAAAGGTAGTTAACTTTCTTAAATACATTTTGACGTAACTTTTCTTTTCTCACATTTTCTCTCAAAAAGCTCTCAGCCAAACACTCTTTTTCCATCAGAGATTTAAGGTAATGATCTTAATTTCTTTACTCATTGATTTGCTAAATGATTTCTCAAATTGTTTTCAACAAATCTTATTGAATTTATTTGCTTTTCGAGAGGAAAAACCATCCAATTAAGGGGAAACTCACTAATTGGAGGTAAGTTTCGTTCTTCTCCTCTAATGAAAGGTTCTTTACTGAAATTCTCAAGTTCTCGGCTCTTTACATATGATTTTAATAGGTTTTGAGTAATTAATTATGGATTTTAGCTTAATTGAGGTTTTATTAAAGGATCTTGTGATTTTAGGTTTGAATTTGTTTTTCTAATATTGTGGATTGATTTTAATCTTATTTTGGATGTATTACAATGTGGATAAGTTGTTTTTAATAATGGAATCCCAAAATTGGTTGAATCTCTAATTGTTAGGTTGTTAGTTGAGGGTTTTTGGGGTGTTCAAGGTGTTTAATCATTGCTGGAAGTAAAATGATGTTAAGAATGAGTTTTTAGATATTAATTGATGAATTTTTATGTTTCGAATCGTTGTATTATTGCCGGGTTAAGATTGAGTAGTGTTTGAGGTTGATTTTGGTAAGTTTCGAATGAGTTTTTAGTGGGCATCTTGAGAGCTACGGGATTTTGGGTTGAAACAGAGTATTGGATGAATTTTAATGCATGTTTCCTCTAGTTTTGTGTGGCCAAAACATGGGATAATCAAGGCGTAGCATTTTGAGGTGGTTCTAGACTTGCTGGGAGCTTGTTTCGCGGTGGCAAACAAGGCGAAGTGAAATCGGTGAGTGAAACGGTCTTAAAAGTATTTCAAAGGTTTGAAAGTGGTTTTGGGAGTTTAGGATAAGTTTGAAACACTTACCTAAGCTCGAAAGTAAGTTTCCCCCTTTTGCTCTTTGATATCGGTTCAGATATGAGCATGTGTGATTCATGTTTTAGTCGTAAACATGGTTGGCTTTACTTACTGTTAATGCACGATTTTAAAGTACATATGCAGTGGCTTAAAGGTATATTTAATGCAAGTGAGCATTGGTTTTTATTCCGGTCGGGAATGTAATATTGCTATGGCAATGTGATTTCATATGTGGGGATTTTGTGTAATGCCTTGTAAAATAGTGAGTAAATGGTTTTGTAAATGATATATTGGAAATGTGACAAGGTGAGAAAACATTCGGATATACTTGGCATGCCATAGGATAAAGTGCACTATAATATTGTTAAAAATCGATCGTGGGTTAAGAGTTTTTGAGGTATAGCGGTCGGCTACCCAGACTATGTTTTTATTGCTTGGGTTGAGCGGTCGATTCCCCTCGTTGATAGAAAGCTTGGGGTCGGCAAGGTTGTAAATTCACGCAGTCAGCATAGGGTAGTTTTGATTATGGTCGATCATTAAGGGAGATCCGTGTATCCGATATGTAAGGTTAATGGTTGATTAAGTAAATATTAGCGGTCAGCTAATCAAGGATAGTGGTCGACTATCCAGGGTCACTATAGTTGCTAATATATGAAAATTTTAATGTTGAACTTGTATATAATGCTTGGGATTTAAGCACGGTTATGTATATAATGCTTCAGGATTAAGCACGTAGAACATGTATATATGGTTTAGCATATGGTTGATATGTATGTTTTGTTTTGATACTATTGGAACTTGCTTAGGTCGTAAGCATGGTTTGAAAACAAGAGTTAGTTTTCAAGGGTTTTAAATGCATCATTGTAACACCCCTTTCCCGTATCTGTACACCGGATACGAGTCGAAAATGTGTTGTAGTCAAACCTTGGTACATTTGTTGTTAAATGTGATGTTGGATGCTTATATGTATGTATGCAAGTTGGTAGGACTTAAATACATCTAGTATAGTGTGAAAAACCAGTCCAGGCGTATCGAAACAGGTGTCCTCGTACCGGTACAGTAGGCCATTTTAGGCAAAACATTTTGGTACGCGGGAAGGTGTTTCGATATGGTCCTGCCTTTTTAGGCTTGATGTTTCGGCACTCGAGCAAGTGTTTCGATACGGTCATAGGCATTTTTTCCAGGCGTACCGATACACAAACAAGCATTTCGGTATGGATTTTAGTTACTAGAATCTGAGTTTTTGAGAACGTAAAGGCGTATCGAAACACAAGTACGCGAACCGGTACGGGTGCCGTTAAGTTGGTTAATTTGGAATCTTAGAAGTTTATGATTCTTCCATTTTGGTCCTTGAGTTTTGGAAATGCAATTGTATGAGTTGGGATGACTAAATTGAACTGGAATTTGACAAGTTGACATGTAAATGGACTAATTGAGGATTGGTAGCTTTAAATTTAATTTTGGTTTTGTAAATTGAAATGTTTATGTTTTAGTCCCCAATTCTGTTTATGATGCAATTGGTTGTCTTTTGTGGCTCACTACGTTCGAGAACATACCTGTTGCGAGTATGAACATGTAGGAACATTAATTTGTATTTAGACAAGATAAAAGAAAAAAATGGACCGACTTT
The DNA here is from genome assembly GCA_019671005.1 of Hibiscus mutabilis. Lineage (NCBI taxonomy): Eukaryota > Viridiplantae > Streptophyta > Magnoliopsida > Malvales > Malvaceae > Hibiscus > Hibiscus mutabilis. The sequence continues at coordinate 25,005,957 of CM033750.1, read as the reverse complement.
TCGTAACCTTTCTTCAGTTTGCTTCGGCAAACCTAATATAGCACTCTAGGGCCGGTCGAGCGTCTAGGCCAGGTTGAGGGGGTTACAGACTTACAATGCCATAAGATTTTAATAAAATAATTCAATTCTAATGTTATAAGTAAGATTCTCCTCCTAACAATAAAGCATACAAAAGTTTAAGTTGCCTATACAATGGAAGTCCTTGGACACCTTGTCATGGTGCAAATGTATAATTTGGGACTACGGTCCATGAGCTACGAATCAAGGGTGACGACCCTATATATATATTGGCGACATTAGGAGGTAATAGGGGAGATGATAAGGAGATTGGCAATAGTTGGTTGGATATACGAGAAGTTAGGATTGTTATGTTTTGATATTAGCCATTGCTATGTGCTTTGAGCTATGTGTAACACGGACCAATGCTACTTATGTCCAAATGTGATCCAAGGAAAATGTTCTAAAAGATATGAACTCAGATACTAAGCTTCGAAAGGAAAATTTGATAAGCAATGTTATGAACTTAGATAAGCTCCGTTATGATCTCTGAAAGCTTGATAAGAATTTCGATATGCCTTGATAAGACTCCTGTATTATAAGTTATAAACTTTGATAAGTTTGATAAGAAATTCAAAAGAATTTAGTTAAAACTTTGAAAGATTTACGATTAAGATTTGGAAGAATATGAACCCTGATAAAGCTTCATAAGATAAGCTCTAATCTTATTGAAGTTAAAACTTGAGTATTTCATTGCTGCTAATAAAACTTGGAGTTTATTACCTTTCCTCTATATTTTGATATCATTGATTATTATTGTTTTCATGGTTCACTACCTCACTTAGGCTATATCAGCGTAATGCATTCATTTCCATTCATATGCAGGTTATATGATTTTCCTTGAGCTGATCATGTTGAAAGGTTGCAAGTCACACCGTAAAGACCTTGTAGTTTGTCTAAGTTTTACCTCAAAACTCCTAAAATGGTGGCATATTGAATTTGTACTAGTACAATTATAACTTACAAAATTATTGTTTGTTTGTGGACCTTGGCCCTTAAGTAACTAAATTTGATACATTATCTTATTGAGGATACTTCTAATGGTGTTTAAATTTGATTGTGGTCCAGTTGTGTAATGAAATGCATGATATATGACTCTTTTTGAATGGTTAATTGGTTGTTTGTAAGAATGTTAAGAATTGGATGAATTATGTATATATGTGTATGTATTGTTCGAATGACATGACTTGAATGGTTGTATGAAGTTTTAACATGATATAATGGTTATGTGTGTAATAGCAGAATATTCTAAGATAAATCATTGAATTAACGTAATAGCTTGTATAATAAGCAATGTATGTATAATTGATTTTTGAATGTGCTTAGTAAACAAATTTGTTTTGTGAGAAAGCATATATGTATGTATGCTTGATCGATTGTTGTGATGTATTCATGTCATTCAAACTACAACATGTATTCTATGCATGCGTTGGTTTAGCAAACCTTATTTTTTTAAAAGTTTTTGACTCCTTGTTCAAGCTTAGATCCATACTAGATTTCAAAGGCTATGATTAAGAGACAAGAATATTTACAAGCTGAATTCATGATTCATCTTGATAACTTGCTTGACAAGTCACATAAGTTATGTGATACTCGATTACTTCTTGTGTTTTGGGGAAAATAATACTATGTTAGAATGGTAATGTTAACTGTGTAAAATTACTTAGTGTAATTCTATAATTGAAGTCTTGAAATCTATATGTATAAGATTGCTTGGTTCTCAGACTAAGTTAAAGAGAAACAATGAAAGTTATAAGTTAAATAAGTAAACCCTTGTAATATCTTGGATAATAATTAAATGTGTCTATTTGATTCTTGAATCATCTCGTGCGTGAAGATATATGTTTTGTCAGAATGCTTATAAAGATGAAATTTGTTTGAATGCTTTTATTCACATGCCTATTCAATCCCTTATATATATGTGTGTGAGCTTAACCGAATGACTTGCTTCAAAATAAATAGTTTCTTGATCAAAATTGGAAATTTTATGAGCTTGGTTTGGATAGATTGATAAGCTTAACTACGAATCACTTAGATTATATGCAAATATGAATTAGAATCTATCATTAGTATGCTTTGGTATTGCTTGAACTGTTTGACAATGAAATGTGAAACTGAGATGTATTCTTTATGAATTATGTTTAAATTCTTAATTTGTTTGAAAATTTTTGTAAAACCCGGGAGAAACTATTAAAGTTGCATTGCTAGAATCTAAATGATTATTTTTTTACTCTTCGAATTCTATGTTATGTTTCTGATAACATCCTCGATTCTGGTTTTCGTCTAACTGGGTTAAGGGTGTTACAATCATCATCAAACATCATATAAACAAAGCCCAGTCAAAACCTATTGATTTTAACATCTTAACAACATCAATTAACATCCAAAAGCATCCTTACCACATCCTTATACCTCCAGCAACTCTACAACACCAAGATCACACCAAAATCCAATTATTTACAACCTAGAAAATTAGCAATTCACATGGTTTCAGGATTCCTTTAATTAATCACTCCTTTCAACATTAAAACACATCTTAATAAGAGTATAAATCAGTTTGATTCAACACATAACATATCCAAAACAATGTATACCAAATTTTCACATAAAAACTCAATTAAATCATCATATTCATGTTTTAATCACAATTCCATAACAAAAATCAGTTGTAAAGGATCAAGAACTTGGGAATATCAATAAAGAACCTTTAATTAGAGGAGAGAAATGAAAATCACCTTTAATTAGAGATTGATTCCTGGAAATTTTGGAAAGAGTTAGACAGTTTTCCTGCTGAGAAAGTTGAGAGAAAAATGATAGCAAAGTTAGTTACGTGAGAAAGTGATTTGTGAGATTAAAATCCTTTTTATTAATTCTATTTTCTTTTATATTAAAACTAATTAAAAATCATTTTAAAATAGCTTAAATGAAGGGAAATCTGATAGAAAAGTTTGGTCAATCAGCTCCAAAAAGATTCTAAGTTTTGATCCTTTTATGATTTAGTCACCAAAACAATATTGAAAACTTTACATTTTAGACACCGGACCAAAATGTCCCAAAATTAGATTTAATTCCTTCAAATTGAATTTATCAAAATACTTAAAATATTAATTAAGTATTTCCCAGCATTTTTCCATATTTTATTTTAGCCAAAAATGATTTATTAAGATTTAATTCTCGAAACTAACTCAAATTGCCCAACCCGGTTCTCCCAAACCGTCTAATCGATCTATCTAACATCTAGGACCAATTTTAGGGCGTTAAAACTCTCCCCCTCTTAAGAAATTTCATCCTCAAAATTTACCTGGCAGAAAAAGGTAAGGAAACTGCTTCAACATGTCCTCATTGCTTTCCCAAGTGGCTTCCTCGACACCACGATGTCGCCACAACACCTTCACCAAGTCTATCGTCTTTCCAAAAAGAACCTTGCTGCTTGAATATAGAATTCTCACTCGCTCCTCATCATAGGTCAAATCCAGATTCAACTCAATCTCCTCAACAAGCATCACATGTGAAGGATCCGATCTATACCTCCGAAGAATCGATACATGGGAAACATCATGTATCTTCTCCAACTCTGCCAACAACCTCAATCTATAAGCAACTGGACCAACATGCTCCAAAACCTCATAAATCCCAATAAATCTAGGACTTAACTTGTTCTTTCTTCCAAACATCATCACCTTCTTCCAAGGCGAAACGTTAAGGAACACACGATCACCAACCGCGACTCAATCTCCCTATGGTTCAAGTCAGGATATGATTTTTGCTGATCTGAAGCCACCTTCAACCGGTCACCCATAAGCTTCACCTTCTTATTAGTATCCTTCAACACATCAGGCAAAGAAGCATACTTCTCTCCAGCCTCCGCCCAACAAAGTGGCGCACGACTCCTTCTACCATACAAAGCCTTGTATGGTGCCATCTGGATACTAGCTTGATAACTATTGTTATAAGAAAACTCCACCAAAGGTAACTGCTTCTCCCATGATCCTTGGAAATCAATGATGCAGCACTACAACATATCATCCAACACTTGGATACCGCGTTCAGACTGATTATCCATTTGAGGATGATACGAAGTACTGAAGTTCAACTGTGTAACCAAAGCCCTATACAAACACTCCCAAACCTTGCTGTAAAATGTGAATCTCTATTCGATACAATAAACTTTCGCACCCTGTGCAACCTGACAATCTCAGCAACATACAACTTCGCTAATTTATCCAAAGTACACGTCGTATGCACAACCAAGAAATGAACATACTTCGTAAACCTATTCACAATAGCCCAAACAAAATTCTTCTTTGATGGTATCAAAGGAAAACCAGACACAAAATCCACGGTAATTGTAGCCCCCTTGACCTGGTCTAGTCGCAAGACCAAACCGAGCGAGCTACATTAGGGTTTGCCGAGACAAACCCGAAAGATTTATAATAGAAATGTTTTTTTTCTTTTTATCTTATCTAAATGCATATTTAAGACCTAAGATGTTCATGCTGGTTATAGTGAAAGTTGTATCCCAATCGGGCGTCGATTCGATATCTAATTGTTCGCAATTGCTTAATAGGGACTAAAATGTAATTTCCATTAATTATAGAGTTAATCATCTAATTGAAGTTACCAATCCTCAATTAATCATATTACATGCCTTTAGGTTAAATATCAACTTAAAATAACCATCCAAACTCATTTAATTGCATAATTAATAAACAGGGACAATTTGCAAAGAATACAACATACAAAAACATCTTAACTGAATTAACGACTGGCCTACCGGTACAATTCATTATCGTAACGGGCAAAAATAACAAAGATCTACCGGTACAGTCCTCAAGCGTATCTGTACGGGTATGCAAATTTTGAAAATTAGGATTCTAGTAGCCAAAGGGCATATAGGTATGATAACCCGTGTACGAAAACTAGGCCTATTATCCAGCTACGCCGATACGGTTACCAGGCGTATCGGTACGGTTAGGAAATTTTGCCCAAATTGAGCCGAGATAGGTCCCCGCATATCGATCCCTAAGGACCCATACCGGTACGGACAGACTTGTAATGACCTCTTGGTCCAACATATGACATTTTAACTTAATCTAGCATACACCATACGACATCTAACCATCATATAACTTCACATACATCAAATCCTCAAACATAGAAACATGGTAGAAGATCATACACATCATGGAATATTCATAGCAAACTCATGCAAAATGTTTCCCAACCCCTCAACATCAAGCATTTAGTATCAAACAAGTCCAACACATCAATCCAAACTTATACAATAGGGAGTAACCAAAATACATCTCCCAAAAACAACTTGGTCATATTGCCTCTTATTATACTTAGTACTTATAAAAACCATACTTTGAAAGTCTCAACCCTTGGATCCACCCTTGCTCACTCGCTGTTCGATATGACCTATTTCTCTGCATTGATGAGAAAAGAGATCGTAAGCTATAAGCTTAGTGAGGGAATTTCAAAAACACTCATCAATGCAATTAAAATCATTTAATTCAAACCAAGTGTAAATGTCTCATGTCAAAAACATCTCACGCTTCAATAATCTTTTCAAGCATGCACATGTAAATCATTTGCAATACATGTATCATTGATTCTATCTCTACCTCAATTTAAGCTTCATATGCCACAATCTATATAACAAGCTTAAAAAGCAATCTCATGTATAAATCACATTATACAAACATAATCCATTTCTCATGATACATTATATCATATATTGGCTTTCAAGTGACTTAAAACCAACAACATTTTATTTCATAAAATACATCGGATACACGGATTTCCCAAGTGGTTCCTACGACCACTTCACATACATCCTAAAATCGGACCAGCGAAACAATTACCCACCTCAACGGTTATGATGTATAAATCCACCAGCGGGAGAAAATAGAACAATTACCCACCTCGACCGTTGTGGTTCTCATGGTGGACTTAACGGAACAATTACCCAGCTCAAAACACATGAGGTGACTTATTATAGTTGTAACACCCTCTACCCGGTTCAGAAGAAAACCAGAATAGAAGATGTTATCAGAACATAATTCAAAAATCCAAAAGTAGATCTCACATGATCAAAAGCGAAAATTGTTTCTGGATGATGAGACTTACAAAATTTCCTCAGGCAACTTAAGAAATTAAACATGATTCATAAGTGATATATTTCACTGTTTAATGGCAATTGATTCAAACTTAAACCAATTTCTAATAGTGTTTAAATACATCATAACATATTTTTGAATTTTTTTTCAAAACAAATCCATATTGGTAATCAAATTATACCATAGCATGCCATTCATTAATCAATCAGCATAAACACTGTTAAATAACAAGATCATATCATTTCTCATTTCATAATCGAAACGTAGTTTAATTATAAATACACCAGCAAAAATCTAAGCATATTGATGTAAATAATCGTTACAAACATATGATTAGTCAAGCATTCCTTTTTAATTTAATCATTATATATAATCTATCTGGTCAACAAGAAGACATTCAAACTCTTTACTAACATGGCTTAACTAACAAGCAACCATTCAATTACCATAATTAAACAAAGTTTATCCAACAAGATTCCAAGAAGCATAATGAGCCATTACATATAAGATACTTACTTATGAAACTTGTACATACAGGAAATCAAAAGGTTATCTATGTTCATTTATGTATAATTAACAATCATATGCCACCAACTAGGAGTTCAAAAAAATAATACATGCTCGATACACAGAAAACTTGGAAAGTCAACAACAATCGAACAACAAGAATCCTCTAAGTCCTAAAAATGCATGAAATGAATGCATTAGTCTTGATTAGCCTAAGTGAAGTAATGAATTATGAAAGCATAATAATAATGATATCACCATAAAGAGGAAAAGTGAGAAATTCCAAAATTATTAGTATCACTGAAATGTTTAAGTTTTAACAAGATTAGGGATTGTCTGATGAAACTTTATCAGAGTTCACATTCTTTTATTAATCAAAAGTCTTTCAAAGTTTTAGCTGAATTCTTTCGAATTTCTTTTCGAACTTATCAAAGTTCATAACTTACAATACCAAAGTCTTATCAAGGCTTATCTAAGTTCTTATTAAGCTTTCAGAGATCATAACGGAGCTTATATGAATTTATAACTTTGTTTATCAAGGTTTCCTTTCGAAACTTAGTATCTAAGTTCATATCTTTTAGAACATTTGCCTTGGATCACATTTGGACATAAGTAGCATCGGTCCAAATTTAACCATATTGATCTGAGTTATGCATAGCTCAAAGCATATAGCAATGGCTAATGTCAGAACATAACAATCCTAACTTCTCATCCATCCAACCAACTGTCGCCAATCTTCTTATCATCTCCCCATTACCTCATACTATCGCTAATATATCACATATATAGGGTCGTCACCCTTGAGTCGTAGCTCATGGCCCGTAGTCTTAAATTTTACCTTTGCACCATGCCAAATTGTCCAAGGTGTTCCATCATTTAAGCAACTTAAACTTTTATGCTCTATTAATAGGAGTATCTTATGAAACAAGTATCTTACTTGTTTCTTTCTTAGTATCTTATAGCACAAGGTGAGTGTTGCGTGTGATAAGTGCTACGCAATTGTGCAAGTATACACGTCGCAAGTAATAAAGTGATATGAGTATCGAGTATCGTCTCCACAAGGATTGGCTTGGGCCACTTTGCTTAAGTTACTGCACTGTGAAAAGTAAAAACACAATTGATAATAGGAGTTCTAATTAACGAGTAAACTAAGAGCAATAAGCTAAAAGAATAGATGAAATCAAAAGAGAGAATAGGTCAGGTTATCATGAGTTGAGGTGTGATAGCCGATTGGATCATCTTGGTAAAAGAGTGCAAGGGAAACTCAGTTGTCGTGGCAACTTGCACAACGGAGTTGCCTTGGCAACTAATAGATGGTTGCCTGGGCGACTAGCTGGGCAACTACTTGGGCATCTGGGCAGCAACTTCAAGGTTCGGCAGAGCGTTCTTCAATGGTTTCTTCTTATCCCTAAGTCGAAACTCTAGCTACTTGTGCATGCCTTGATAATACATCCCTGCGTGAATCAAGGGTGAACAACAACCAATCTTGCGCTCCTCTTAGCCGTTGAAATCCTTGACTTATTCCTAAGCCTGATTAATCTTCACCATCAATAGATTGAATAAAGATCACACTCATTCGTTTCTTGAATCTAACTCTCCCGATATTAGATAAATAGATGAAGTTACGAGATCCTCTCCCAATTCACTCGCAAACAAGAATAAGAACCAAGAATGAGTAAACCTTGAATTGAAAGTGCAAACTCTTATTACCTAAACAAAATCCAATTGTTTCTCACAACAACAAAACACAATAACCCCAACCAATCAAGTTAGTTCATGGTTGGGTTCAAAAGATATACAAAGAATAATCCCTAAACCATGAATCTAATGGAAGCAAAGAAGAAGAAGAAGAAATCAAACTCTTTCCCCCTTGCTCTCTTGTCAAAATTTCTCTCTTCTTGCCCTATGGGGTTGTCAAAATTTTCCCTCCTCTTGCTCTCTTCCAAGTTGACAATATGGTGATCTATTTATAGGGCTAGGTCAAAGTCCTTCTTTGAGGAGGAAGTTAAGTTGGAATTAAATTATCTTTAAAGAATATAATTCTTTATTATAATTATATTCCTACTAGAACTTCTCCTATCTTCTTGGAATTTAATTCTTCTTTAATCTCTTCATGGAAATCAAATTCCTTTGGGATTTAGCTTTGCTCCACGTCATCTTGGGCTTGTCTAGTCATCAATTTCGACTACCATATCACCTTATTCTTTGTCGACAATTGCCTTGGCAACTGGCTCGGTGTCTCCTTCATGCATTGCCCTGGTAACTAGCTCGGCATCTCCTTCATGCATTGCCCTGACAACTGATTCTAGCCTTGTTTAGGCAAGTGATTCTGCACACACACAAAAACATACCAAAGCAACATCTTTTTCCACAAAAATCACCAAGTTATGTAATCAAGCTCAACGGTGGAAAGAAACATGAATTAATGCATGAATGACTAATTATGCAACTAATATGAGCTTAAGTCTAACAATAATATGAGTAAAAAGGGTAATAAAAATAGTACTTTTGAACACTTATCAGTGAGCTTTTAGCTCCTTGGAGTATGAGTTCTTATAACTTTAAAGCTTGACATTGTTTCTTGTATTTTATGTTTTCAAAGGATTAAGGCTAAATACCGATTCAAAGCAAAAGTTATACGTAAATATACTTCAATTCAACAGTCCTTAACCATCTTAATATAGCATACGGTACATTCATGATGCATATGTAATGCATACATTTTCTTATGAAACTTCAATGCCATGTATGCAACCCGATCGAAGATGATCAATATGAGACTTATGCAAAATGATCATATGTGATCTATACTTAATCATTTAAGACAATTATTCTATAAAATAAAGAACGAGGTGACTTCATGTCACCTGAAACAATTGCAATTACACTCACCTCATATTCCAAAGTTAAGAAATACCACAATCCACAATTACCCCTAGCTTCCAACTAACTCTTTCCTTCTACTCTCCCATACCATGACATGTACCTCGAACAGATTAACAAGCCATTAAGATCCATTCAATATATTTACCAGCAGTCCAAATTTTAAGGTGTACTTATATATAAAATTACAAATCAGTTCAAAATATATAAATATATATATGTGTGTGTACGTTCAAAACAATCTTTATTACATGTATTTGCGTGTATAATAATCCATACATATATATACATTCATGTATATGTCAAACAGCTCTTATCATAACTATGTACATTCAAAACAATCCTTAACTTCTGAAACAATCCTTGTGTTTACACAAAACAACCCAATTTAGACACGTATACATAATTTCATATCAAAACAGTCCACACATTCTCATGTTTACACAAAACAGTCCAATTTAGACAAGTATACATAATTTCATATCAAAACAATCCACACATTCTCATGTTTACACAAAACAGTCCAATTTAGACAAGTATACATAATTTCACATCAAAACAGTCCACACATTCTCATGTTTACACAAAACAGTCCAATTTAGACATGTATACATGATTTCATATCAAAACAGTCCACACATTCTCATGTTTACACAAAACATTCCAATTTAGACATGTATACATAATTTCATATCAAAACAGTCCACACATTCTCATTTTTACACAAAACAGTCCAATTTAGACATGTATACGTAATTTCATATCAAAACAGTCCACACATTCTCATGTTTACACAAAACAGTCCAATTTAGACATGTATACATAATTTATATTATAACAGTCCACACATTATCATGTTTGCACAAAATAGTCCAATTTTGACAGTTATACATAACTTCATATAAAAAAGTCCACACATTCTCATGTTTACACAAAACAGTCCAATTTAGACAAGTATACATAATTTCATATCAAAACAGTCCACACATTCTCATGTTTACACAAAACAATCCAATTTAGACATGTATACATGATTACATATCAAAAATAGTCCATAAACTTTCATTTATTCAAAACTGTCCGGCTAAACATATACACTCAATTACATAGCAAAAACAGTCCATAAACTTTCAATTTTATTCCAAACTGTCCAGCTAAACATATACACACAATTACATATAAAAAACAGTCCATAAACTTTTATTTTTATTCAAAACTGTCCAGCTAAACATATACACACAATTACATATAAAAAATAGTCCATAAACTTTCATTTTTATTCAAAACTGTCAAGCTAAACATATACACACAATTACATATCAACAATGGTAACATTCGAATAATCAAAGAAGAATTCATGGCATGAATTTGTTCTACATCAATATATAACATTCATAAACAATTTACACAAAATTCTTAAGTTAAATTCTAAATCAAGTGACAAAGAAAAAGAGTTTACCCTCCTCTTAAAACTTATTCGATTTAAAGCTCAAGGAATTAAGTTTCAAAGCTAAATTCTGCAAGACTCCCCGAGCAAGCTTCACTCTCTCACTCTTTTCTTTTGAATCGCTCCTCCCTTTTGGGGAAGGAGGAAGAAGATGATTCTTAGCTTACTCTAATTCCATTATCAAAATTGTCGTGATGTTTTACACATCTCCCCCCTCAGCACATGTTTTAAGCTTTGATAGACAAATGTATAGGTTCACCTTCATCTTTTAATTTACGACGCAATTCTCATGCCTTGCATACCTCTCAATTTAGTCCTTAGACAATAGCTATCCTTTCACCATTTTCTTTCAATTTAATCCTTAAAATTATTTTATAACTCTACTAGGAAAATGAACTACGTTGGCCTATGATCAATTTATTACTTACTTCTAAGCCAATGTTTGGGGTATTACAATTCTCCCTCCCCTAAAAGAAATTCATCCTCGAATTTCTCCTGAACTAAAAAGCAGAATCTAATACTCTTATTCAGAATATTCTTAAGATATTATGATATTTAAAACAAAAGAAATAGATCGTGTTTGTTGCAAGTCACAAATGTTGAACAAGAAATTGCACTCCTAGGTAGCATATGCAGAATACAAACATACAATAGACTTTAGTTTAACCCTAGAATCGGCTAAACCTAAGCTCTAATACCAAATTGTAACACCTTCTATCTGGTTCAAAAGAAAACCAGAGTAGAAGATGTTATCAGAACGGAATTCAGAAATCCAAAAGTAGATCTCACATGGTCAAAAGCGAAAACTGTTACTAGATGATGAGACTTACAAAATTTCCTCAGGTAACTTAAGAAATTAAACATAATTCTTAAGCGATATATTTTATTTCCATTTTAATGGCGATTGATTCAAACTTAAACCAATTTCTAATAGTGTATTTCTAATAGTGTTTAAATACATCATAACATATTTGTGAATTTTTTTTCAAATCAGATCCATATTGGTAATCAGATTATACCATAGCATGCCATTCATTAATCAATCAACATAAACACTGTTAAATAACAAGATTATATTATTTCTCATTTTAGAGTCGAAAGGTAGTTTAATTATAAATACATAAGCAAAAATCTAAGCATATTGCTGTAAATAATCATTACAAATATATGATTAGTCAAGCATTCCTTTTTAATTTAATCATCATATATAATATATTTGGTCAACAAGAAAACATTTGAACTCTTTACTAACATGGCTTAACTAACAAGCAACCATTCAATTACCATAATTAAACAAAATTTATCCAACAATAATCCAAGAAGCATAATGAGCCATTACATATAAGAAACTTACTTATGAAACTTGTACATACAGGAAATCAAAAGGTTATCTAAGTGCATTTATGCATAATTAACAATCATATGCCACCAACTAGGAGTTCAAAAAAATAATACATATTCGATACACAGAAAGCTTGAAAAGTGACTTGCAACCTTCAACCACGATCGAGCACCAAGAATCCTTTAAGTCCTGAAAGTGCATGAAATGAATGCATTAGGCGTGATTAGCCTAAGTGAGGTAATGAATTATGAAAGCATAATAATAATGATATCACCATAAAGAGGAAAAGTGAGAAATTCCAAATTTATTAGTATCACTGAAATGTTTAAGTTTTAACAAGATTAGGGCTTGTCTCATGAAGCTTTATCAGGGTTTATATTCTTTTATTAATCAAAAGTATTTCAAAGTTTTAGCTGAGTTCTTTCGAATTTCTTTTCGAACTTATCAAAGTTCATAACTTACAATACTAGAGTCTTATCAAGACTTATCGAAGTTCTTATTAAGCTCCAGATCAAATACTTCTAATACTCTTATTCAGAATCTAACACTTCTAATATTCTTATTTAGAATACTTTAACCATCTACGTTGCCTAAAATTCAAATCTTTCTGAGACATCAAATACTTCAAGCTCTTATGGTTTGTGAAAACAACACATTTCTCACTATAGAGATAATGTCTACAGATTCTCAAAACAAAAACCACAGCCACAAGCTCCAGGTCATGAGTTGGATAGTTGCACTCATGAACTTTCAACTGCCTCGACGCATAGGCCACCACCTTACCATCCTGCATTAGCACACAAGCCAATCCAACATACGACGCGTCGCTATAAACTAGGAACTCCTTCCTTGATTTCGGTTGAATCAACATAGGAGCATGTGTCAAAACCTCCTTCAACTTCTCAAAACTATGTTGCTACTTCTCCCTCTACACATAAGGAACATTCTTTTGCAACAGCTTTGTCAACGGTGCTGTAATACTCAAAAACCCCTCAACAAAATGGCATAATAACCAGCCAACCCAAGAAAACTACGCACCTCCGATACAGACTTAGGTTGCTTCCAATTAAGGATAGCCTCGATTTTCTGTGGCTAAACACCGATAACCTCTGCGAAAACCACAGGTCCAAGGAACATTACTTCCCTAAGCCAAAATTTTCACTTGCGCAACTTAGCATACAACTAATTATCCCTTAGCACTTGTAACACAATCCGCAAATGCTGATCATGTTCCTCCTCAGTACGCGAGTACATGAGAATATTGTCTATGAACACTACAACAAACTGGTCAAGATATTCATGGAACACCCTATTCATCATATCCATGAACATAGCTGGGGCATTTGTCAAACCAAAAGGCATGACCAGAAACTCATAATGCCCATACCTCGTACGGAATGCGGTCTTATGCACATCTTCATCTTTAACCTTCAGCTGATAATACCTCGATCTCAATTCTATTTTAGAAGACACCGCTGCTCTACGAAACTGATCGAACAAGTCATCAATCCGCGACAACGGATACTTGTTCTTCACCGTTAACTTATTCAACTGCCTGTAACCAATCCACATATGTATCGTACCATCCTTTTTTTACAAAGAGAACAAGAGCACCCCAAGGAGAAACACTCGGTCGAATGAACCTATGATCCAACAACTCCTGAAGATGTGACTTTAACTCCTTCGGTGCCATCCTATAAGGAGCAATGGACACCGACATTGTACATGCAAACAATTCGATACTAAATTCTACCTCTCTACTAGGCGATAAACTCAACAACTCTTCAAAAAAACCTCTGAAAAATCAAAAATAGCTTGAATGTCATGCACTCAAACACCCTTGGCTTTAGGATTTATCACAATAGCCAAATAAGCTTGGAAACCTCCTTGCATCATCTTTTCCGCCTGGGTAGCCGAAACAACATTGGACAAGAACTTTACATTCTCGCCAACCACCACAACTTCATAATTGTCAGCTAACCTCAAGGAAACCCTTTTGGATTCACAATCCACAACCGCCTTGTGCTCACTCAACCAATCCATGCCCAATATGATATCAAAACCATAGAATGGCAACTCTATCAGATATGCGGTGAACTCATGACCTTGTACCACCAAAGGACACCACCTATACAACTTTCTAGTAGTAACAGTCTCACCAAAAGAACTAGTTACTAACATACCAACCTCAAGGATCTCAACATGAACATTCAACAATGATGCATGTTCACTCAGATATATGAATGAGTAGACTCCAAATCAATCAAAGATAACAATGACAAGGATTGCAAAGTAAAGGTACTTGCGATCACATCCGTGTCATTACGACCCTCACGGTGAGCAAAGACTTGAGCTGGTCCACCACCCTCCGATCTCACCAATGCGGCATGAGCCATACACCTGGCCATCATCGCACCTCTAAAAATTACTCCTTCCTCAGCCATGGCACCTAGTAGGTGTAGCCGCTTGTGCTGGTGCATTCCTCACAACTCGAGGACAATCACGCTTCAGGTGATCCGACGATCTACAAATCCAACAACCTCTGGCGTTACCCCAGCACATACCCATGTGGCGCCTACCACATTGCTTACACTCTGCTACAACACGAGCTCCCTGAGCACCTTAGCCAACTCTGCCACCACGCCTATGATTTGACCTATGTCTCTTGTCCCTAAACCTTCTATTCTGCCTCCCATAATAGATAGAGTTAGCCACTCTCTTACCCAAATTCAAACCCATAGCCTGAACTGGTGCACCTAAGGACTGCTCGACATCCTTGGCCCGGTTGACCAACACATGAAAATCTGTGTAATCTGCAGCCAGGAGACACGTCTTAATGTCCTTAACAAGACGATAATGGAACCTGTCACATCTTTGCTGGTCATTAGGAACCAACTTTGAAGCATACTGGCTCAGCCGGACAAACTTAACCTCGTATTTAGCAATAGACATGCCACCCTGTGTCAGCACCATGAACTCAAGCTTCTTCATATCCAAATACAGGGTACCAAGGTACTTTCTCTTGAAAGCTCTTCGAAAGAACTCCCAAGTGACATCCGCCTCTGGAACGCCCATAATAGCAGTCACCCGCCAGTGATATGCATCACCCTGCAATAGAGACACGATGCAACCCAACTTGCACTCCTCATTGCATCCTATATGATTCATGATGCAAATCGTCTTTTGCAGCCAACCCTTGGCTTCCTCAGGACTCAAACCCTAGAATTCCTCACCTTCTAAACTCCTTAAATGCTCTAAAGGTAACCCCTAATATGCCACCACATTCAGTGCCGGTTCTTGTGCCTACACTCCAGCCACTGCTACTTGGAAAGCTCCCGTTATTGCTTGAACTAACAGAGTCAAATCATCATAAACAGGCACCTGGTGAACTTGGGGTACTTTACCTACCCCAACATTAACTGGAAGAACCATCGGAGGAGGAGTAGGTAAAACATGAGGGGGATTATCTTCTATCTCGTTATTCTACCCTACCCCAGCAATATTAGCCATCGATCGCTTCTCACGTCGAGCCATGCTATCAAAAGCATCAAAACACAATAAAGTTAGGCTAGCATCAGGCAAGGATCCAAGACAACTTTTAAACGCATTTTAAAACCTCGGTAATAGCCAATATGTTCCCAATTCATACCCCAACATGATATTAAACAATCACCGAATATATACACAATCACCGTGCAATTCATACAACAACAGCCAATCAAGCAATAATATCCCAACTTTTCGCAAACCTGGCTCCAATACCAATAAATGTAATCGCCTCGACCCGACCTAGTCGCAAGGCCGAACCGAGTAAGCTAGATTAGGTTTATCAAAGTAAACTAGAAAGGCAAAACCTAAAACGCGTCCATTTTTTTCTTTCATCTTGTCTAGATGCATTATTACATTCCTACATTTACATACTGTCCACAGGTGATAACTCAACACAATTGGGCACCGATATGATATCTAATTGAACACAATTCAATTTAGGGACTAAATTGCAAACTCAACAATGTGCAGGGGCTTTACCCAATTTTAAGTTACCAACCATTAATTAAGCATATTGCAGGCTTACGTGTCAAAAATCATCTTAATATGATCTACCATACTCATTCAATTGATAAAACAAGATTTAGGGACCAAAATGAAAAAAACCATAACTGCCTTTCCATGACATTAACAGAAATAACGATCATCGTATCGATATGCTAAGTACTATATCGATACAATATTGCAACCATCATTTCGATACGACCAACACCGTACCAGTATGCTACTTCAAATACAAAAATTCCTTTTTATTTCTTTAAAAACTGTACCGATACGGTCATGTGGTGTTTTAGTACGCGGGCTCATTCCAAAAGTGACATTCCAATATCATTAAACTGTATCAAAACACCTTCACCCATACCGGAATGCCTTGCCCAAAATTGCCTAGCCGTACCAATATGGTCCTCGCATATCGGTACGCTTGGGCCTGTAATGTTAAGTTTAGCTGGTTTTTTCACTTGAATCTACATGCATTTGGGTCCTAGCAACTTGCATACATACATACATACATACAATCAACCATATTCAACCTCTTATTTCCATGGTGACACTTTCAAGAATACACGATCACCCATCGCATATTCAAGCACCTTACGCTTCAGATCCGCGTAAGATTTCTACCGATCCGCAGCCGCTTTCAACCGATCGCATACAAGCCTAACCTTCTCATTTGTATCTTTCAATACATCCGGCAAGGTAACATGCTTTTCCTCTACCTCAGCCCAACATAAGGGCGTACGACACCTCCGGCCATATAACGCCTCATAAGGTGCCATCTTTATACTCGCCTGATAACTGTTGTTGTAGGCAAACTCAACTAAAGGCAATTGCTTCTCCCAGGTTCCTTGGAACTTAATAATGCAACATCTCAGCCTATCCTCCAAAACTTGGATAACCTGCTCACACTGCCCACCCGACTGAGGATGATACGAGTACTAAAACTCAACCTCGAACCCAAAGCCTGGTGCAAACTACTCCAAAACCTTGACGTAAACCTCAGATCCCTATCCGAAACAATGGGTTTAGGTACACCATGCAAGCGCACAATCTTAGCTATATACAAATCCGCCAGCTTGTCTAAGGTATATGTTGTTTGCGCTGGCAGAAAATGTGCACACTTTGTGAACCGGTCAACAATCACCCAAACAGAATCCCTTTTAGCCGGTGTCAACGGCAAACTTGTTACAAAATCTATGGTGATTCTCTCCCATTTCCACTCCGGAATTTTTAGCAGTTGCAACAACCCGAATGGAAATTGATGCTCAGCCTTGACCCGTTGGCACACCATGCACTTGGAAACAAATTCAACCACATCCTTTTTCAACCCAACCCAGTAGTATGCCTCCCTCAAATCACGATACATCTTAACACTACCAGGATGCATATCAAAATGACTAGAGTGTGGCTCTACCAAGATAGTGTGCCTCAACCCCGAATCATTTGGCACCACCATCTGACCCTTGAAACTCAAAAATCTATCATCATCAAAATGAAAATATGACAGATTCCATCCGCTATATCCTTAACATGCCCAACCAACGAATCATCGTATGATTGCTTAGCTTTAATCAACTGTGATAATGTAGGCTTAACTTGCAACTCGGCTAAAAAGCCCTCATCACAAGTTACACTCAACCGAGCAAACATAGCTCTCAACTCAACCACAACTTTTCTACTCAAAGCATATGCCACCACATTTGCTTTATCCGGATGATACTCAATGGTCAAATTGTAATCCTTAAGCAAATCCAACCATCTTCGCTGCCTAAGGTTCAACTCCTTCTGCGACATCAGATATTTTAGGCTCTTATGATCCGTAAAAACCACACAATTCTCACCATAGAGGTAATGTCGCCAAATTTTCAAAGCGAACACCACAGCCACAAGCTCCACATCATGAGTTGGATAATTGCGCTCATGAACTTTCAACTGCCTCGATGCATAGGCCACAACCTTCCCGCCCTGTATCAGTACACAACCCAAGCTAACATACAACGCATCACTATAAACCATAAACTCCTACCTAGATTTAGGCTCAATCAACACAGGAGCATGTGTCAAAACCTCTTTCAGCTTTCAAAACCCTGTTGTTGCTTCTCCACCCACATAAAAGGAACATTCTTTTGCAACAACTTGGTCAACGGTGATACAATGCTCGAGAACCCCTCAACAAAACGGCGATAATAACTAGCCAACCTAAGAAAACTACGCACCTCTGATACAGACTTAGGTTGATTCTAATTGAAAATAGCCTCAATTTTCTGTGGATCTACGTGAATACCCTCTGCGGAAACTACATGACCAAGGAACATCACCTTCTTAAGCCAAAACTCACACTTGCTCAACTTAGCATATAAGTGATTATCCTTCAGCACTTGCAAAACTATCTGCAAATGCCGATCATGCTCTTCCTCGGTACGAGAGTACACGAGAATATCGTATATGAACACTACCACAAACTGATCAAGGTACTCATGAAACACTCGATTCATCATGTCCATAAACGCAGCCGAGGTATTTGTCAAACCGAAAGGCATAACCAGAAACTCATAATGCCCATACCTTGTATGGAAGGCAGTCTTTGGCACATCCACATTCTTCACTTTCAACTGATAGTACCCAGACCTCAAATCTATCTTAGAGAACACCGAAGCACCCCTAAACTGATCAAACAAATTATCAATTTGTGGCATGGGATATTTATTCTTAATCGTCAACTTATTCAGTTGCCGATAATCGTGCACATCCTCATCATGCCATCCCTCTTCTTCACAAATAACACTGGTGCACCCCAGGGTGAAACACTAGGTCTAATGAAACCTCGATCAAGCAGCTCTTGTAACTACGTCTTCAACTCCTTCAATTTCTTAGGTGCCATGTGATAAGGCGCAATAGACATCGGAGTCGTATCAACATACGTCTCAATTTTAAATTCTACCTCCCTATCCGGCGGTAACCCTGACAACTCTTCAGGAAAAACTTCTAAAAAATCACAAATTGTACGAATGTCCTGCACACGTACATCCTTACATCCAGGATTCATAACTAGGCCAAATATGCCTGACATTCGAGTTTCAAAATTCTACTTTTTTCCAAAGCTGAAACAACATTGGCCAGGAACTTTGCATTCTCGCCAACCACCACAACTTCATAATCATCGGCGCCCTATGCTCGAATAACCAACCCATCCCCAAAATTACATCAAAACTATAGAATGGCAACTCTATCAAATCCACAGCAAATACATGATCTTGCACCATTAAAGGACACATTCGATATGACTTCCTAACCATAATCGTTTCACCCAAAGAACTAGTTACTCGAACACCAACATTCAAAATCTCAACAGCTATATCAAGTAACTGTGCATGCTCACTCGAAATATATTAATGGGTGGAACCAGAATCAACCAATGAAAACAAAGACAAAGATTGCAAAGTAAAGGTACATGCAATCACATTGGTATCGTTGCGTCCCTCACGATTCGCATACACCCTCGCGGGACCTCTACCCACTGGCTGGATAGCAACAGTGTGTGCCACAGTCCTACACCCACCATCTCTCGTCTGGAAATGTCCTCATCCACGCCCTCGACCTCTTGGGGTAACCACAACAGGTGTAGGAGCATGCACACCTCTAGCTAACATAGGGCAATCACGCCTCACATGATTAGTCAACCCACAACTCCAACAAGCATTAGCTGCAACCGGTGCAGGAACTGGACCAATTTGTCCTACTTGTGGACAGTCGCGTCTAACATGGTCTCGAGATCTATAAACCCAGCGAACCTTATCCGACCTCCAACAAACCCTGAAATATCTTTTCCTACGCTAAGCACATTCAGGTATTCCACCTCCAGAACTCTGCCCTAGCTGACCTCTCTACCTAAGCTCAGGTCGATGTCTCCGGTCCCGATGCCTCTTATACTGACCACCACTAATATTAGAATCAGCGGCTCTCTTACAATGACCAGATCCTCCAGCACGGGATGTCAAGCCTAAACTCCGCTCAATATCCTTGGCTCTCGAAACCAACACATCAAAATCAACATACTCAGCAACCAACATATATGTCTTAACTTCTTGAGCCAATCCATAACGGAAGCAGTCGCAACGGCTCCTCTCACCAAGCATCAGCTCAGAAGCATACTGGCTCAGCCTCACAAACTATATCTCATATTCAGATACCGACATATCCCCATGTACAAAGCCATGAACTCGTGCTTCTTCTCATCTTGGTATCTAGCTCCGAGATACTTCTTCCTAAAGGCAGATTTGAAGGTTTTCCATGTCACATTGTCAGCCTCCAAACTTGCAATCGCCGTAGTTCACCAGCTATACGCATCTCCCTCCAGTAGAGATACATCACATCCTAGCTTACGGGCATTAGAACAACCCATCTAATCCAATATACGATCTGTGCTAGAAAACCACTCCTCAGAAACCTCAGGCTTCAAACCTCTAAACTCGACCCCTCCCAGGCCACGTAAACACTCTAAAGGTAATCTCGCTTTAGCAATAGCAACCGGTGCTGGTGAAGGCATATGCACTCCAGCCATCGCGGCCTGGAACGCTCCCGTCATTGCCTGTATCAAAGGCGTAATATCACCCAACGCTGGCCTATCCGGAACAGGTGGTACTTGTTCCACACCCGCAGGTGGATTCAGCGGAGGAGGTGGCAACCCCTCAATAGGCATAACATTATCCTCACCCTCATGCCTTCCCGCATTCGCATTAAAACGTAATTCTCTCATCACTGGCATCGTAAACAAAGAATCTATGGCATGATAATACACCAAAACAAAAACGATTAGGCCATCTTCAAGCAAGGGTCTAAGACTTCCATTTCAAATCAAAAATATCTTACATTAGTAGTAATAATGTAACCCCTTTGACCCGGCCTAGACGCCCAACCGAATCAAGATGGCCATATTAGGTTTCCTGTAGCAAACCGAAGAGATTCAACCAACTCGGTCCATTTTTTTCTTTTTATCTTATCTAGATGCCAATTATTAATCCTACATGTTCATACAGATAATGGGTGTAATCCCAACTCAATCGAGCATCACTTTGACATCCAATTGATTATGTTTACCACTTAGGGACCCAATTGTAATTTGACGAAGTTACAAGTCAAAAACCCACTTTTAAACTAACAACCTTAGATTAGTTAGGTTCCATGCGTATGTCTCATATTCCAACTCAATCCAATCATTTTAACCATGTACTAATGCATTAGCAAGATTTAGGGACTAAAATGCGAAGCAAGCAAAATTGTGAGCCGATGCAACAAAAAACAGCCTTGAGTATCAGTAGTGGTGTTACCGTACCGGTACGCATATAGATGCACCGTACCGGTACACCACGGCCCGTACCGATACGCAATAACCAACTTACCTAACTTCTGATTTGTTTTAACATCTGTACTGGTACGCTTATGTGGGTATCGGTACACGGGTTTGGGTTTAAAAATGGAGATTCCAGAGGCTAGAACGTGTACCAATACTCCTTGCCTGTATCGGTATGCAAGGAAAAAATTACCTAGGCATACTGGTACGCCCTTACGCGTACCGATCCCTATAGCTAGAAAATGCCTAGCCGTAACGATACAGTTTCCCGCGTATCGGTATGCCTGGACCTGTAATTCCACAAATTGCTGATTTTCAACCCAAAAACATCTCAAACCATTCCAACATGCTTATAACACCATACCAACATGCCAAACATACCATAAGCAACCTAGCAACACAAATCTAACAGCACAACAAGGCTTCATGCATCGAATGGAAATCTATAGGCATGCTTCCTAAAGTTGCATCCATACAATATACCAAAAGACAAACCAGCACCAAAATCAATTTTTAAAGGCCATTTACAAACCAAAAGGAACCTAAGAAACATGCTCAAACAGGGAGTTCCCCAAAACATCTCCCAAATCATAACAAGTACCCCATTGCCCTTATTCATTATAGTCTAGTCTCTAACATACTTTGGAACCAAGTCTTGCCAAGATCCCCTTGCTTCTTCCTGCCTTCCGGAACTTTAATTCTCTGCATTGAAGGACAAAAAGGGCGTAAGCACACAAGGCTTAGTGAGGAAAGGTCAGAACAAAACACCATCAATCCATTTAAAACCAACATCACCTTTTAAAACATCATGCCTCTTTTAAAACATGCACTTACAACATTAAAACCAGCATATCAAACCATATGCTACATGTATCATTAACCAACAGCAAGTCACATTGCTAACCCTCTAAGCCTTCCCATGCAATACTACCAAATGCAAAGCTTAAGGAGAAAACATGTATAAATCACATTATACAACATAAACCATTTTAATGATACATTAACAATTATATTGGCTTTCAAGTGATCTTTAACAAGTCCATTAACAAAAGAGTTCATCGGATACACAAATTCAACAAGTGTTAACCCAACACTTCAAGCCATATCAACCGGAATAGCGATACAATCACAATCGCGGTACAATTCCAACTGGGTACACTCTCAACCCACAGGGATACCAATCCCTCTAATCGGTTAGATGCTTAACCCACTAACGGGAGTATTCGGTACTATTTAACCCTTCAACTGTTAGGGTACTTGGATTGAGTATTCGGTACACCGTATAAAACCCTCAACATCAAAGGAGACTTATTTTATAGTGCACCCAATCCTATGGCCGGCCAACTATATCCGATAACAATTTTAAAACCACATCACTTGCCAATATAATCAACCAAATGACATTTACCTCACTGTTTTTAACAAGCATTAAACCATGCCATTTCCACAGCAACAACCATGCTTTGAAACAGAAGTATAAACCATACTTACAAGGATCATTTACCATGTGCATCCTTCAGCAAAACATGCTTAAAAACAGTACATCAAATACTTAAAATCATGCTTAAGCTTAAACAGTAGGTACAATGTAAATCAAAACAAGTACATAAAACCATTTCAAACTAGCACGACCGAGAGAGTAAAGCCACTTTACTTACTTCCAAGCTTAGGTAAGCATTTTAAGCTCTACCTAAAATCCCAAAAACCAACTTTAAAACATTCAAACGTTGGAATCCACGTTTTCACACACCGTCACGCGAAACCTTGATTCGCCGACGCAAAAACGAGTATCCGAAGCCTCCTACGCTTCTCCACTTACTTCCCGATCAACCTTTCCTTCCTTTACCACAAAACCACAGAGCATTAATGCATCATAATGCATTCTAAAAACGAAAACCACAATCATTCTCAGATTCCCACAAAACTCTCACAATTAACCCTTCACAACAACCGAAAGCATAACCAAAACACTTCGATTCATAACCCAGCCAACATCTATCAACCTAGCACAACTTTTATCATCAAAACACATCTAAAAACAGAATCAAAACAACCTAACACCTCTAGCAACCAAACAACCACCACAACTCCACAAAAACACAAGTCTAACAACCTAAACAAATAGAGATTCAAGAGTTTCGGGGTTCCATTAACAAAAACGACTTATCAACATTATTATACATCCATAATATGTTCAAAATCAATCTACATCATTGGAAAACAGATCTAATTCGGATCTTTCACTATTTCATCAAACTTACCCAATTAAATCAATTAATTCAATATAAAAAACACAAAATCGGATTATAAACCATAAATCAAGGATCAAATACTTGGGAAAATCAATAAAGAACCATTCAATAGAGGAGATCACGAACCTTACCTCTATTGTGTGATTTCTCCCTCAATTGACTTGTTTAAAACTAGGAAAACACAAGATTTCAATAAGATTTTGTAAATCAAAGTTAAATAATCAATTGTAGATCAAGATTCTGAGTAAACTTGATCTTTCACCTATGGTTTTTGATGAAATATGAGTGTTTGGCAGAAAAGAAGTGGAGAGAAAAGTTACGTCAATTTTCATTAAAACCAAATAACTAACTTTAATATCTAAAATCCCTTTTAATTAACTTTTAAAACACATGTTAAAATGATTTATTGAAGAGAGAGATCACCAGCGAAAACTTGGTAAAATAGCTCCTTAAGGATTCTAAGAATTTGACCCTTTACATTTTAGTCACTTTAAAAATAGTTTTCAAAAGTTGCATTTTGGTCACTAGCCAAAATGTCACACCTCCCATTCTCATTTTCCAAAATTGATTCTACCAAAATTAATCATATATTAAAACATGATTTTTAACCATTTTCCATAATTTTTCCCACACCGAAAATATACGATCCTGAAACCGACTCGAATCTCTACTCTGGTCCACCGGACCGCCTAATAACCCACTAAACCGCTAAGCCCTAAAACCGAGGCGTTACAACTCTCCCCCTCTTACGATATTTCATCCTCAAAATTTACCTGGAGGAAACAGGTGCGGAAACTGATTCAACATATCCGACTTGCGCTCCCATGTGGCCTCGCCAACGCCGCGGTGCTTCCACAACACCTTAACCAGCTCGACTGTTTTGCCACGAAGCACCTTACTGCTGGTATCAAGAATCTCTATAGGTTCCTCATCGTAAGAGAGATCCGATCTCAAATCAATCTATTCCACCGGCATGACATGCGATGGGTCTGACCTATACCTCCGCAACACCGAAACATGGAACACATCATGGATCTTCCCCAACTCCGGAGGTAAATTTAATCGATATGCAACAGGACCCACACGTTCAACAACCTTGTATGGTCCAATGAACCTCGGGCTAAGCTTCCCTTTTCGCCCAAAACGCAACGCTTTTTTCTAGGGCGACACCTTCAAAAACACTTTATCACCCACAGCGTACTCTATATCCCTACACTTCAAATCCGCATAGGATTTATGACGATCAGCAGCTGCTTTCAAGCACTCACATATCAACTTAACATTTTCGGTGGTGCCTTTCAGAACATTGGGCATTGACACAAACTTTTCCCTCGCTTCTGCCCAACATACAGGGGTACGACATTTTCTGCCATACAACGCCTCATAGGGTACCATTTGTATGCTAGCATGATAACTGTTATTATAAGAAAACTACACCAACGGCAGTTCCTTCTCCCACGTTCCGTGGTACTCAATAACACAACACCTTAGCATATCCTCAAAACCTGAATTACACGCTCCGACTGGCTATCCGTCTGAGGATAATACGAGGTACTAAAACTCAACCGGGTCCCCAGGGCATGATGCAAACTCACCCAAAACCTTGCGGTGAATCACAGATCCCTACCTGAAACTATAGATTTGGGCACTACATGCAAACGCACAATCTCAGAAATGTATAGCTCGGCCAACCTATCCAAGGTATACGTAGTATGCACTGGCACAAAATGTGCACATTTCGTAAACCGATCCACAATCACCCAAATGGAATCCTTTTTGGTCGGCGTCAAAGGCAGCCCAGACACAAAATCCATAGTGATTCTTTCCCACTTCCATTCCGGTATCCTCAACGGTTGCAACAACCCATAAGGAAACTGAATCTCAGCCTTCACCCGCTGACAAACCATACACCTAGCCACGAAATCAGCCACATCTCTCTTCAGCCTAATCCAGTAGTACTCTTCTTTCAACCCTCGATACATCTTAGTGCTACCGGGATGCATAGCGAAAGGACTAGCATGTTCCTCAGTCAAAATAGTACGCCTCAACCCTTCATCTTCAGGCACCACTATTCAACCTTTGAAACACAACACCCCATCATCGTTGAAATGGAAATCCGTAGGATTTCCATCCTCGATATCTTGCACATGAGATACCAAACTCTTATCGTACGGTTGCTTCTCCTTGATCATCTGCGACAAGGACGGCTTCACTTGCAACTCAGCCAACAAACCCCCGTCATTCGTCACACTCAACCGAGCGAACATAGCTCTCAACTCCACAACAGCTTTTCTACTCAAACCATCCGCCACAACATTGGCTTTTCTCGGATGATACCCAATGGTCAAATCATAATCCTTAAGCAACTCCAACCATCTACGTTGCCTAAGATTTAGCTCCTTCTGCGACATCAAATATTTCAAGCTCTTATGATCTGTATAAACCACACATTTCTTACCATAGAGATAATGCCTCCAAATCTTCAGGGCAAACACAACCGCTGCAATCTCATGATCATGGGTAGAGTAGTTACGTTCATGCACCTTCAACTTCCTAGATGCATACGCTACTACCTTACCCTCCCGCATCAACACACAACCAAGCCCAACATACGATGCATCACTACAAACAATGAACTCATTCCCCGATTATGGTTGAACCAAGACCGGAGCTTGCGTCAAGGTTTCCTTCAACCCTTAAAAAGCTCGATGTCTATCCTATGTCCACTCAAACCAAACATTCTTCTGTAGCAGCTTCGTTAACGGAGCCAGAAAACTAGAAAACCCTTCCACAAACCTTCGGCAGTAACCTGCCAAATCAAGGAAACTCCTAACCTCCGTCACAAACTTGAGCTCCTTCTAGCTCATTACAGCCTCAACCTTTTTTGGATCGACACAAATTCCTTCTACCGACACAACATGCCCAAGAAACATAACTTCCTTAAGCCAAAACTCACATTTGCTTAACTTAGCATACAACTGATTCTCCATCAACTTCTGAAGCACGATCCACAAATGACTATCATGATCCTCCTCGGTAAGAGAGTACACAAGGATATCATCGACAAACACAACTACAAACTAATCCAAAAACTCATGAAACACTCGGTTCATCATGTCCATAAAGGCAGCTGGAGCATTGGTCAAACCGAACAGTATCACAAGAAACTCGTAATGCCTGTACCTTATACGAAAAGCTATTTTGGGCACATCCACCTCCTTCACCTTTAATTGGTAGTACCCCGACCACAAATCTACCTGGAAAACACCGAGGCTCCTCTGAACTAATCAAATAGGTCATCTATTCCTGGCAAGGGATACTTGTTCTTCACTGTCAACTTATTCAGCTACCGGTAATCTATACACATCCGCAATGTGCCATCTTTCTTTTTTACAAACAACATCGGGGCTCTCCATAGAGAGATACTGTGTCTTATAAAACCCCGATCCAACAACTCCTGCAACTATGTCTTCAACTCCTTCAATTCCTTCGGGACCATGCGATACGAAGTAATGGATACCGGTACCATACCTGTAAAGACCTTGATGCCAAACTCTACCTCACGGTCAGGTGGCAATCCTGGTAACTCTTCTGAAAAAACACCTAGAAACTAGCACACGGTGCGAACATCCTGCACCCTCAACTCCTTTGATCCAAGATTCATAACATAAGCCAAATAAGCCTAACATCCCGAATCCAACATCGGACTTGCTTCCAAAGCTGAAACAACATTGGACAGAAACTTGGCATTTTCACCAACAACCACCATCTTATAATCATCCGCCAACCCCAAAGATATCCGCTTAGTCTCAAAATCCACCACAGCTCGATGTTCAGTTAACCAATTCATACCCAAAATCACATCAAATCCATGGAATGTCAACTCCATCAAGTCCATAGCAAACACATGTCCCTGAACCATCAGCGGACACCTACGATACAACCTCCTAACCACAATCGTTTCCCCAAGAGAACTAGTCACTCTAACACCCACATCAAGAATTTCCACCGATACATCAAGCAACTCAGCATGCTCACTCAAAATGTACGAATGAGTAGATCCAGAATCAACCAACGAATACAACGACAAAGACTAAAGGGTAAAAGTACCTGCAATCACATCGGTGTCATTACGACTCTCAAGGTGCGCATACACCCTAGCCGATCCACCTCCCTTAAGCTGGATAGCAACAGTGTGAGCCACAGTCCTCTGTCCCACACCTCGACGCTAAAACGGCCCGTGGCCACGACCACAACCTCGTTGCGAAGCAACAACAGGTGCAGCACCCTGCCCACCTTGAGCCAACAACGGACAATCACGCCTCTGATGGTCGCCTGACCCATAACTCCAATAAGAATTAGCCACAACAGGCGCAGGTGCCTGACCTTCCCTGGCTAACCGCGAGCAATCTCGCCTCAAATGATCTCAGGATCCACAAACCCAGTAGGTGCTAAACGGGGCTCTAATCTGGCCACTCTGTCCCTAGGCTCCACGTCCCACAACACCTCCACCATGCCTCAGCTCTGGGCAAAACCTCATGTCACGGTGTCTCTTGGTCTGACCACCACTATAACCCGAATCAGCAGCTCTCTTCCCCAAGCTAAAACCTCATGATCAACAAGCCAAACCCAAATTCTGCTCTACATCCTTGGTTCGCGAAACCAACACATCAAAGTCGGTATAATCAGCAGCAAGCATGTATGTATTAACATCCTACACAAGCCCATAACAGAAACGATCACATCGAGTACGCTCGTCAGGAACCAACTTAGGTGCATACCGACTCAACCTCACAAACTGCACCTCATACTCTGCAACAGACATACTGCCCTGCACCAAAGCCATAAACTCACGCTTCTTCTCGTCCTGATATCGGACTCCCAAAAAATTCTTCCGAAAAACCTCATAGAAGAACTCCCTAGACACATCCTCGGTCGCCATACCAGATATCGTGGTAGTCCACCATGCATAAGCATCACCTTGCAGCAGGGAAACAACACAGCCCAACTTACAAGCATCGGTACAACCCATCTAGCTCAGTATCCTCTCAGTACTGGCCAACCAACCCTCAGAAGCCTCAGGAGACAATCCTCGAAACACAACTCTGCCCAAACTATGAAGATGCTTAAGCGGCAACCCTTGCCCCTCAATCGGTGGTGCTGGCACACGAACACCCGCAACTACTGCCTGAAACGCACCGGTTATAGCCTGAATCAACGGTGCCATGTCACTCATCCTTGGCGCATGTGGTACTTGCTCCACTCCCTCAGGTAGATTAGGTGGGGGCGGTGGCAACCCTCTAGGAGGTACAACTTCTCCTTCATCGTCCTACCCAGCAGCAGCGACAATTGCGCTAGATCGCAACTCTCTCCTAGGTCCTATCGTGCTCAAATATATCTAAGGCATGATAACCATTTCAAAACAAAAACAATCAGCCCAGCCTCAAGCAAGGATCCAAAGACTTCCATTTCAAAAATCAAAACTTTCCAAACTATAATAATAAGGAATGGGTACCCCAAAAACTTTCCCAACATAACATATGGCAATCAACATTCATATATCAATCACCGTGCATATCATCCAGCGTATATACAACAATCAACATTCATATATCAATAACCTGGCTCTGATACCACCAAATGTAACCCCCTTGACCCGGCCTAGACGCCCAACCGAATTAATATGGTCACATTAGGTTTGTCGTAGCACACCGAAGAGATTTAGCCAACACGATCCATTTTTTTCTTTTTATCTTATCTAGATGCCAATTATTAATCTTACATGTTCATACAGATAACAGGTGTAATCCCAACTCAATCGGGCATCACTTTGACATCCAATTGATTCTGTTTACCACTTAGGGACCAAATTGTAATTTGATGAAGTTATAACTCAAAAACCCACTTTTAAATTACCAACCTTAGATTAGTCATGTTCCATGTGTATATCTCATATTCCAACTCAAACCAATCATTTTAACCATGTACTAATGCATTAGCAAGATTCAGGGACTAAAATGTGAAGAAGGCAAAATTGTGAGCCGATGCAACAAAAAATAGCCTTGAGTATCGGTACTGGTGTTACCGTACTGATACGCGTAAAGATGCACTGTACCAGTACACCACGGCCCGTACCGATACGCAATAACCAACTTACCTAACTTCTGATTTGTTTTAACATCCATACAGGTACGCTTACGTGGGTATCAGTACAAGAGTTTGGGTTTAAAAAGTGAGATTCCAGAGGGTAGAACGTGTACTGATACTCCTTGCCCGTATCAGTACGCTAGGCCAAAATTATATAAACGTACCGGTACTCCCTTACGCGTACCGATCCCTCAAGCTAGAAAATGCATATCCGTACCGATACGGTTCCCCGCGTATTGGTACGCCTGGACTATAATGCCACAAATTGCTGATTTTTCAACCCAAAAACATCTCAAACCATTCCAACATGCTTATAACACCATACAAACATGCCAAACATACCATAAGCAACCTAGCAACACAAATCTAACAACACAACAAGGCTTCATGCATCGAATGGAAATCTATAGGCATGCTTCCTAAAGTTGCATCCATACAATATACCAAAAGACAAACCAGCACAAAAATCAATTTTTAAAGGCCATTTACAAACCAAAAGCAACCTAAGAAACATGCTCAAACAGGGAGTTCCCCATAACATCTCCCAAATCATAACAAGTACCCCATTGCCCCTATTCATTATAGTTAAGTCTCTAACATACTTTGGAACCAAGTCTTGCCAAGATCCCCTTGCTTCTTCTTGCCTTCTGGAACATTAATTCTCTGCATTGAATGACAAAAAGAGCGTAAGCACACAAGGCTTATTGAGGAAAGCTCAGAACAAAACACCATTAATGTATTTAAAACCATTTCTCAACATCATCTTTTAAAACATCATGCCTCTTTTAAAACATGCAGTTACAACATTAAAGCCAACATATCAAACCATATGTTACATGTATCATTAACCAACAACAAGTCACATTGCTAACCCTCTACTTAAGCATTCCCATGCATTACTACCAAATGCAAAGCTTAAGGAGAAAACATGTATATATCACATTATACAACATAAACCATTTCAATGATACATTAACAATTATATTGGCTTTTAAGTGATCTTTAACAAGTCCATTAACGAAAGAGTTCATCGGATACACAGATTCAACAAGTGTTAACCCAACACTTCAATCCATCTCAACCAGAATAGCGATATAATCACAATCGCGGTACAATAACAACCGGGTACAATTCTAACCGGGTACACTCTCAACCCACAGGGATACCAATCCCTCTCATCGGTTAGATGCTTAACCCACAAACGGGAGTATTTGGTATTGTTTAACCCCTTAACCGTTAGGGTACTTGGATGGACTATTTAGTACACTGTATAAACCCCTCAACATCCAAGGTGACTTATTTTACAGTGCACTCAATCCTATAGCCGGCCAACTATATCCGGTAACAATTTTAAAACCACATCACTTGCCAATATAATCAACCAAATAACATTTACCTCACTGTTTTTAACAAGCATTAAACCATTCCCGTTCCAAAGCAACAACCAAGCTTTAAAACACAAGTATAAACCATACTTACAAGGATCACTTATCATGTGCATCCTTCAGCAAAACATGCTTAAAAACAGTACATCAAATACTTTAAATCATGCTTGAGCTTAAAAAGTAGGTACAATGTAAATCAAAACAAGTGCATAAAACCATTTCAAACTAGCACGACCGAGAAAGTAAAACCACTTTACTTACTTTCGAGCTTAGGTAAGCGTTTCAAGCTCTACCTAAAATCCCAAAAACCATCTTTAAAACATTCCAACGCTAGAATCCACATTTTCACTCACTGTCATGCTAAACCTCAATTTGTCGATGCAAAAACGAGTATCTGAAGCCTCCTACACTTCTCCTCTTACTTCTGGATCAACCTCCCCTACTTTTACCACAAAACCACAGAGGATTAATGCATCATAATGCATTCTAAAAATAGCAACCACAATCCTTCTTAGATTCCCACAAAACTCTCACAATTAACCCTCCACAACAACCGAAAACATAACCAAAACACTTCGATTCATAACCCAACCAAAATCTATCAACCTAGCACCACTTTTATCATCAAAACACATCTAAAAATAGAATCAAAACAATCTAGCACCTCCAGTAACCAAACAACCACCACAACTCCACAAAAACACAAGTCTAACAACCTAAACAAATAGAGATTCGAGAGTTTCGGGATTCCATTAACAAAAACGACTTATCAACATTATTATACATCCATAATATGTTCAAAATCAATCTACATCACTGGAAAACAGATCCAATTTATCTTTCACTATTTCATCAATCTTACCCAATTAAATCAATTAATTCAATATAAAAACACAAAATTAGATTATAAACCATAAATCAAGGATCAAATACTTGGGAATATCAATAAAGAACCATTCAATAGAGGAGATTACGAACCTTGCCCCTATTATGCGATTTCTCCCTCAATTGGCTTGTTTAAAACTAGGAAAACATAAGATTTCAATAAGATTTTGTAAATCAAAGTTAAATAATCAATTGTAGATCAAGATTCTGAGTAAAATTGATCTCTCACCTCTGGTTTTTGATGAAATCTGAGTGTTTGGCAGAAAAGAAGTGGAGAGAAAAGTTGAGAGAAAAGTTACGTCAATTTTCATTATAACCAAATAACTAACTTTAATATCTAAAATCCCTTTTAATTGACTTTTAAAACACATGTTAAAACGATTTAATTGAAGAGATAAATCACCAACAAAGACTTGGTAAAATAGCTCCTTAAGGATTCTAAGAATTTGACCCTTTACATTTTAGTCACTTTAAAAAACAGTTTTCAAAAGTTGCATTTTGGTCACTAGCCAAAATGTCACACCTCCTATTCTTATTTTCCAAAATTTATTCCACCAAAATTAATCATATATTAAAACATGATTTTTAACCATTTTCTATAATTTTTCCCACACCAAAAATATACGATCCTGAAACCGACTCGAATCTCTACTCCGGTCCACTGGATCGCCTAATAACCCACTAAACCGCTAAGCCCTAAAATCAGGGCGTTACAACTCTCCCCCTTAAGATATTTTGTCCTCAAAATTTACCTAGAGGAAACAAGTGCGAAAACTGATTCAACATATCCGACTTGCGCTCCCATGTGGCCTCGCCAACGCCGCGGTGCTTCCACAACACCTTAACCAGCTCGACCGTTTTGCCACGGAGCACCTTACTGCTGGTATCAAGAATCTCTACAGGTTCCTCTTCATAAGAGAGATCCGATCTCAACTCAATCTATTCCACCGGCATGACATGAGATGGATCTGACCTATACCTCCGCAACACCAAAACATGGAACACATCATGGATCTTCCACAACTCTGGAGGTAACCTCAATCGATATGCAATAGGGCCTACACATTTAACAACCTCGTATGGTCTAATGAACCTCGGACTAAGCTTCCCTTTTCACCCAAAACGTAACACTTTTTTCTAGGGCGACACCTTCAAAAACACTTTATCACCCACAACGTACTCTATATCCCTACGCTTTAAATCTGCATAGGATTTCTAACGATCAGCAGCTGCTTTCAAGCTCTCACATATCAACTTAACCTTTTCGGTGGTTCCTTTCAGAACATTAGGCATTGACACAAACTTTTCCCCGCCTTCTGCCCAACATACGGGCGTACGCTATTTTTTTTCCATACAATGCCTCATAGGGTGCCATTTGTATGCTAGCATGATAACTGTTATTATAAGCAAACTCCACCAACGCCAGTTGCTTCTCCCACGTTCCCTGGTACTCGATAACACAAGACCTTAGCATATCCTCAAGAACCTGAATTACGCGCTCGGACTAGCCATCCGTCTAAGGATGATACAAGGTACTAAAACTCAACCAGGTCCCCAGGGCACGATGCAAACTCACCCAAAACCTTGCGGTGAATCACAGATCCATATCCGAAACTATAGATTTGGGCACTTCGTGCAAACGCACAATCTCAGAAATGTACAGCTCGGCCAACGTATCCAAGGTATACATAGTATGCACTGGCATGAAATGCGCACACTTCGTAAACCGATCCACAATCACCCAAATGGAATCCTTTTTGGTCGGCGTCAAAGGCAGCCCAGACACAAAAATCCATGGTGATTCTTTCCCACTTCCATTGTGGTATCCTCAACGGTTGCAACAACCCAGAAGGAAACTGATGCTCAGCCTTCACCCGCTGACAAACCATACACCGAGCCATGAAATTAGCTATATCTCTCTTCAGCCCAATCTAGTAGTACTCTTCTTTCAACCCTCGATACATCTTAGTGCTACCGAGATGCATAGCCAAAGGACTAGTATGCGCCCCAGTCAAAATAGTACGCCTCAACCCTTCATCTTCAGGCACCACTATTCGACCTTTGAAACACAACACCCCATCATCGTTGAAATGAAAATTCGTAGGATTTCCATCCCTGATATCTTCCACATGAGATGCCAAACCCTCATCGTACGGTTGCTTCTCCTTGATCATCTGCGACAAGGACATGGGTGACAGTTACAATTCATTTTATGAATTTTCCTAACTCAGTCTATTATTCCAATAATTATCAAAAATCTTCATAGAATAAAATTTCTCTTAGAACTCCTTTATCGATAATCCATACGAATTTTCTCTACTCTTATTGAGTCCAAAATATCGATCAGGAACATTTTTGTGAGACCTTCTCGGATGTCACCCATCCTAATATTTCCTTCGCCTGAGCACGCTTAACAATTTTATTTGATATAAATTAGAATAATATAAGCCTCGTATGAAAAATCCAGTAACACATAAATACCACTCTTAGGGGTGAACTATCCATTTACGGGGTTAAATTATATAACTTTTTAAAATTACACTTTGGTCTCTGAACTTTTCCAAAGTTTACACTTTAACCCCTAAACTTTCAAAAATTACATTTTAGTCACTAAGCAAAAATTGGGATATTACAATTCCTTCCCCCTTAAGAAAATTTGTCCTCGAATTTTCAACGTTTACCCGTTTCAAATAACTTTATATTTTGCTTTTTCATTTTATCTTCAGATTCCCAAATCACTTTCTCTACTTTATGATTTCTCCAGCGAGCTTAACCAGTAGAATTTTCATGTTCTTTAATTCTTTGACTCTGTATGCTAAGATTTTGACTACTTCTTCTTCATACATCAAATCTTGTCGTAGTTCAATTTCTTCAGAACTAATTACATGTGAAGAATCCGATCAATACTTCCAAAGTGTGAATACGTGAAACACGTCATGAATCTTGATCAAATCTGAAGATTAAAGCCAATTGGTAAACAATTAGTTTCACTCTTTTTAGAAATTCATATGGCCCCATAAATCTGGGACTAAGCTTTTCTTTTCGACTAAAACGTAATCACCATCTTCCAAGGTGAACCCTTTAAAAACACTTTTCTCTAACTTCATATTCAACATCCTTTTTCTTCTTATTTGCATAGGCCTTTTTTCAATCCAAGGTGACCCCAAAATTTTTCCGAATAATCTTTACTTTCTCCTCCATGTCTTGTGTTAATTCAACTCCTCCAACATTTGAGTTATTCTGCACGTTTCGATCTTGTAACTCGGATCAAATAAAAGAAGTTCAGCATTTTCTTCCATATACCATCTTGATACTTGCTTGATAACTATTTTTATAAGCAAATTTGGTTAAGGGCAATTATTTTTCTCATGATTTTTCAAACTCAATTATACAAGCTTGTAACATATCCTCCAGAATCTGTATGATTCGCTCAGATTGCCATTCAGTTTACGGATGAAAAACTATACTAAAATTTAATTTAGTACTTAGAGCTTCAAATAACGTACCCCCAATACCTTGAAGTAAAGCTTGGGTCTCTATCTGACACGATTGATGCTGAGACACCATGTATGTAACACCCCCTACCTGGGTTGGTAGGAAACCGGTTCGAGAGCGTTACCAAGTACAATACAAGTATGAACACGACAATGATAGGCTAACTCATCCCTATTAGATGAGTTACTTAACTAACAATTAACCAAACATACATTACTTAACATGTAAGCAATCTTATTTACACACATTATAGGTTACCAAAAATTTCAATTAACATTATCATACAGTCATCATCATTCGAATAGCTTAAGGAAAAACATGCTTCCATTTCATTTCATTGTTTCTTAACTTGATACATGTAACATTCAATTGTACATACCTTGTCTCCAAGCAAGAAATATGCCAACCTTACCATTCAGCATTTACCATTCAAGATTAAAAATACTTATATAAGATGTCATGATCATACAAGACTATCTTAACTCACAAGACATTCGAATAACATAATAGTCTAGGTCAATTACTATGAACATTCACTATACACATATCAATACTTATATGCGCAGCAAGATACATTTCCATTACATAGAATTAAAGTTCATTACTTAATTTACATTAACAACCAAGTCCATAATATGATAGGCCCATTCAAGACATACATACATATACAAGTTCAAGTGTTCAAAATGCATGCACTAGACATTATATACCACTATGTGCCACCAACTAGGGGAGTACAAAACAAGTATGAACCATACTTTAGCTATGCTTGTGTCTTGCTTCAAGCTCAAGAAATCAGGCTTCGGGATCAAGCAATGATCGAATCCTTTATCCTGTGGTTGGGAAGAATGAAAACAAGAGTGATAAGTACAAGATATGTACTTAGTGATGTAGCAACTAGTTCTAACCAATTAACAATACATGTATCAATTAGCTAAGTTGAAGCCTAGTCCAAGTTGGAAGCAATTCAATTCAAGCTTTGCTCAATCTTTATTTCAAGCCAATTAACATACTCAAGCAATATACACATTTCAATTCAAGTCAAGTACATATTAGTTCAAGTTTACATGTTTGTCTTTTTAAGAATACATATCACGTAATCCAAGTAGAAAGTTATTCAATACAAGGTTCAAGCATAAGCAATTATCATTTCAAGAGTTCCATGTCAAGAATCAAGCATTACATGTCAAGAAATTCGAGTAATTCAAGCTTACATATCAAGTAATTCAAGTATCAAGTAGTTCAAGAATAAAGTAGTTCATGTATCAAGTAGTTCAAGAATCAAGAAGCTCAAATATCATGTAATTCAAGTTTCAAGTAAACTTTACTCTTTAATTATTTCTCATTTGCTTTCTTTAGTTTATGCCTTTGGTATTTGTTGTCCAGGTAATCGAGTCTCCAACCAACTGTCGCCACAAGATGTGCTGTAGCATTGGTCAACCCTCCTACTGTCGCCAAAGACCACACATACTACCCTCCGTCTATCGTCAATTAGGGGCCTTCCACCATGGCACAATGAGCTCTAGACTCTAAGGCATGCCCTTCTACCTATGACCACTAACAACCAAGGCTTTGTTCAATTATGAATCACTTATTCAAGTATTACATGTTTATGACAAGCAATAGCTTATTCAAGGATCAATTCAAGTGATACATTGCAAGATCATGTTCATATACACAACCCTTAGGCCATTTGAGCCTTAGCTCTACACTTTGCAATTTAATCTTGTCATTCAAGCAAGCAATTAACATATGATATTTCTTAAGCATCAAGCAAGATCTTAAGTTCATGATTTATATCATGTTAACAAGTAATTATATCATAAAAGTACATTTAAGTACTCATTCAAAATGATCACAATCAAGGCATCAAGAATTAAGCAATTCTAATTGTACAACACTTCAAGGATGTAAACAAGTTTCATATATTATCTTATTTCATACATCCCTTATTACTTATATTCAAGTTAAATTAAGTTCATTATCATGGCATATTCATAGCAAGAAAGTAGTCATGCATATTTGGTTAGGACCTAAGTCCGAACCCTATATTAAACTACGCTCACAATACTCCAAGCTTAGCTAATCTTGAAGCCAAAGTCCTTTTTGTTTGCCACTAGCCTGGCCACTCCTTTCTTCCTCCACAAGTTTTACTCCTTGCTCTATCAATTCATACAATTAAATCAAGATCAATACAAGGTTCATTCATTTATTCAAAACAAGGCAACAATACAATTAATTCATTTATCATTCATTCCAAGACATCAAGGCTACTGCCTAGCAGCTTGTGCATTACTTACTAAAACATGCATAACTTTCATTCCGTACGTCGGCATTTCAATTGGTTTACACCGTTGGAAAGATAACTTAATTGTCTTTATAACCATATAGGCCTTACATTTTAATTATTTACCAATTCATACAGTTTTTTTACTTAAAGACAGGGAAATTACCACACTGGACAGTTTGCACTGACCCTAGTGTTTCATTTCCACAATCCATTCTACAATCCCGAATTCAATTCCGTTTACTCATAATGAATTTAGAAATGTTAAGGCACTGTCCATTAAAGTTTCAGCCTTAAATTACATTTACACAATTTATGGTAATTTTTCAAAGTTACTGCCTAGAACAAAGTATTCGGGGCAGATTGCACTAGGCTAGATTTTTAGCTTCATGTTTCCCCTAAACAAGATTCTAACATTGTAATCCAACTTATGTTCATGTTCTTACATGTCTATGTCTGTTTTAATTCACTTATCTATGTGATCATGACAGGGCATTATGTCCCACCAAGCAAGTTTACACATTTCAACTAGCAATGTGATCAAAACAGTTTCATTCTATGTGACATTTAATTCATACCAATTTAGTACCAAATTTTCCATCAATCCTAGCAATTTCCAGCAAATTTCCAGCATGAACATTCAAGTTCCCAGCAACATATATATTTCTTTCTTAGCAATTTGATCACAACATTCAAAATTTCAAAGAATCTTAGAACTAACATCACTATAACATGCATATCTTCCATCCTATTCAAATTAAGCAACAATAACATCAAAATTCAAGATTTTAAACATGAAATTGAAGTAAGAAATCAAGAATTTACCTTCCTATCAAGCTAATTTGATCAACAAACAACTCTCTCTCACTAATCTTTCTCAAGAATCGGCTAGGAAGGTTGAATGATGAAAAAGATGATTCAATTTTTGATTTTCTCTTTCTTTGATTCAAGCATAGTCGGCCAACAAGGAGAAGATGATATCTCCCTTGCCATGTGTAAATTTTGTTTACCACATGTATTCCATTATAGAATAATGGTCCAATTACCATGCGAATTTGTTGTTTCACCCTTGTTTCAATTTGGTCATCTTAATTTGGTACTCTAATTTGTTGGCTATAATATTTTAGCCCTTTTATTATGTTAGCTAATGTTCTTCCCTCAATAAATTTCTATTTCTTTTAATTTGACTAACATCTAATTCAATTAGTTAATCATTTAGACAGTGGTAACTTTCCTAGGCCCAGTTTAGGGTGTTACAATTCTCCCCCCCTTAAAATAAATTCGCCCTCGAATTTACCTGAATTGAATGGGTGAGGATATTGATCTCTCATCGTAGCCTCAGGTTCCCAAGTTGCCTCTTCCATTTTATGATTTCTCCATAACACTTTCACCAAGGGAACATTCTTGTTTCGGAGTCTTCTAACTTCCTTGTCAAGTATTCGTATTGGCTCTTCTTCACATGCTAGGTCAGGATTTAACTTTACTTCTTCAGGTTCAAGAACATGGTATGGGTCAGATCGATATCTTCGGAGCATGGAAACATGGAAGACATTGTGGATCTTATCAAATTCACTAGGAAGAGCTAATCGATAGGCCACTGGCCCTATCCTTTTAATGATTTCAAATGGACCAATGAATAAGGGTTTTCCTTTTCTTCCAAACCGAAAGACTTTATTCGAAGGGGACACTTTCAGGAAGACTTTATCTCCAACATTGTATCAGATGTCTCTCATTTTAAGTCTGCATAGGCTTTTTGTCTATCAAAGGCTTGCTTCAATCGATCAAGTATGATCTGCACTTGTTCCTCGGTTTCTCTAAGCAATTGAGGTCCCAAAACCTTGTTTTCTCCCAGTTCAGACCAGCACAAGGGAGTTCTACATTTCCTTTCGTATAGAGCTTCGAAGGGAGCCATCTGGATAGATGTCTGGTAGCTATTGTTGTAAGGAAACTCTACTTGGGGTAGAGATTTCTCCCAGTTCTTTTCGAAGTCTATAACACAAGCTCATAACATGTCTTCAAGTACTTGTATGATTCTTTCAGATTGACCATCTGATTGAGGATGAAAGGCTATACTAAGGTGCACTTTAGTTCCAAGGGCTTTTTGCAAAGAATTCTAGAATCGAGAAGCAAATCTAGGGTCTCGATCAGAGATTATAGCTGTAGGTACACCGTGTAATCGAATCACTTCACGGATGTATAGCTCGTCTAAGGTTTCCAAGCTCATGTTCATTTAAACAGGGATGAAATGAGTAGACTTTGTGAATCTATCAACAATCACCCACAACATCATTCTTTCTTGGAGTGGAATAAAGACCATTAATGAAGTCCATTGTAATCTGATCCCATTTCCACTGAGGGAATTCGATTGGTTAGAGCAGTCCAGTGGGGACTTGATGCTTAGCTTTGACCCTCTCACAAGTTAAGCACTTTGAAACAAAATTTGTGATAGCCGATTTCATGCCTGGCCACCAGTATAGTGGCTTTAGGTCCTTGTACATCTTAACCGATCCAAGGTGAATCGAGAAAGAGCTTTGGTGAGCTTCTTGTAACATCTCGTGCCTTAGTTCTTCGTTGTTAGGAACACATACTCTATCTTTGAAATAGAGGAGTCCATTTGACTTGAGGGAAAAGTCAGAATTAGACTCGGAGTCTAGCTTGGACATGATCTTCTGAAGATCTGGATCAATTTGTTGGAGTTCTTTGATTCTAGAGATTAGACTAGATTGAACTTGAAGTTCAGACAAGAATTTTCGTCCTTTGTATAAACGGAAATGAGCATTGATAGCCAAGGAAGCTATAAACGAATGGAAAAGATCATTAAGGTAGATTTTCGAATAGTTACTTGTAAGTCAAGAAAAGATCATTTCGAATGAATTATTCTAGGATTTAGATTTAAGGGTTTACCCGAGTATGATCTGTGACTAAGGGCATCAACAACCACGTTTGCTTTCCTTAGATGGTAGTTGATAACTAAATCGTAGTCTTTAAGTAACTCTAGCCATCTCCTTTGTCTCAAGTTCAAGTCTTTTTGAGTTAGGAGGTATTTAAGACTCTTGTGGTCTGTGAACAATTTGCATTTCTCCCCGTACAAGTAATGTCTCCAAACTTTGAGTGCAAACACGATAGCTGTCAATTCTAGATCGTGAGTAGGGTAGTTTAACTCGTGTGGTTTTAATTGCCTTGAAGCGTAAGCTACCACGTTTCCATCTTGCATTAGGACACATCCTAGTCCCAAATGAGATGCATCACTATAAACAGTGCACTCCTTGCCCGATACTGGTTGTATGAGAACCAGAGCGTGAGTCAGGGCTTGTTTAAGTTGATCAAAGCTTTGTTGTTGGTTCTCCGACCAAACAAAGGGTGTATCTTTGCGAGTTAACTTAGTCAAACTTGCAGCAATAGGTGTGAATCCCTTGACAAAACATCGATAATATCCCGCTAAATCGAGAAAGCTTCTGACCTCACCAACAATCCTTGGAGGTCTCCAATCCAGGATCAATTGAATCTTCCTTGGATCTACTTTAATCCCTTCTGCCGAGATAACATGTCCAAGAAACGACACTTTTGATAGCCAAAATTCACATTTAGAGAACTTTGCAAACAATTGACGTTCTCGGAGAGTTTGCAATACGATTCAAAGGTGTTCAGAATGTTTTTCCTTATTCCAGAATACACTAGAATGTCATTAATGAAGACGACCACGAACTTGTCAAGATAGGCTTGAATACACGGTTCATGAGATCCATGAAAGCAGCTAGAGCATTCGTTAACCCGAATGGCATTACAAGGAATTCAAAATGGCCATATCGAGTACGAAAGGTTGTCTTGGGTACATCTTCTTCTTTTACCCTCATTTGGTAGTATTCCAATCGTACATCGATCTTTGAGAATACTGCAGCATCTTTGAGTTGATTGAAAAGATCTTTAATCCTTGGGAGAGGATATCGATTCTTGATAGTAAGCTTGTTCAATTGTCTATAGTCAATACAGAGTCGCATAATCCCGTCTTTCTTCTTCACAATCAAGACTGGAGCACCCTAGGGATACGAGCTAGGCCTAATAAAACACTTGTATTGTAGCTCTTGGAGTTACTTCTTGAGTTCTTTCAACTCAACAGGTGCCATTCAATAAGATGTGATAGACACCAGAGTTGTTCCAGGTTGGAAATCGATCCTGAACTCTACTTCTCTAGTTGGAGGGAGACCAGGGAGTTCCTCGAAAAAAACATCGAGATATTCAGATACAATAGGCACACTAGGTAAGTCGAATTCAAGTTCATCTTGTAAGACTATAGTAGCAAAGACTGAGGTCGGTTTCTTGTCAATTAGAAGAATAGATTCCTTTCCTAAACTCTTGGGTTAAAGTCTCCTATTTAGGCAATCTACCCAGGCTTCATGCTTGCTTAACCAATCTAGTCTTAGTACTAGATCGAATTCAGAGGTTGGTAGTACATATAGATCAACAAGAAAGGGTACATTTCGAATGAATGAGGGACAATTTCTACAGATAATGCTTATGTTTGTAATTCCCCCTATAGGGTTCAAAACTACAAGGCTTTGTTTTACAATTTCAGGCTTTAAGTTCAACTTTACAATCAAGGTTGAGCTTGCGCTCTAGGTTCAGATTGTTGCTATGGAGGATTCTGCTCCATCCTCACACTATCCTCTTTATTCGAGGAGCCTACGAGACTTTCATCATCCTGAGCGAGCCTTGTTTCAGACATTCTACGTTTAAAGAGAACAATTAGGGGTTCTGTTTAGTTAAGCAAAGACACAAGCTATACAATACAAGTCTCCTAGGTGGCACAAATATCCTATAAGATGCAAGAGAGCCCAGTTTAGTCCTAGAACGGACTAAAAAGCTCTGATACCAATAAAATGTAACACCCCCAACCCGGGTTGCCAGGAAACTGCTTCATGAGCGTTACCAAGTACAATACAAGTATGAGCAAGGCAAGGATAGGCTAACTCATCCCCATTAGATGAGTTACTTAACTAACAATTAACCAAACATACAATACTTAACATGTAAGCAATCTTATTTACACACATTATAGGTTACCAAAACTTTCAATTAACATTATCATACAATCATCATCATTCGAATAGCTTGAGGACAAACATGCTTCCATTTCATTTCATTGTTTCTTAACTTGATACATGTAACATTCAATTGTACATACATTGTCTCCAAGCAAGCAATATGCCAACCTTACCATTCGGCATTTACCATTCAAGATTAAAAATACTTTGCAAGATCACTTATTCAAGTATTACGTGTTTAATTCAACCAATAGCTTATTCAAGGATCAATTCAAGTGATACATTGCAAGATCATGTTCATATACACTGCCCTTAGGCCAATTGAGCCTTAGCTCTACACTTTGCAATTTAATATGGTCATTCAAGCAAGCAATTAACATATGCCATTTCTTAGGCATCAAGCAAGCAATTAACATATGTCATTTCTTAGGCATCAAGCAAGATCTTAAGTTCATGATTTATATCACGTTAACAAGTAATTAGATCATAAAAGTACATTTAAGCGCTCATTCGAAATGATCACAATCAAGGCATCAAGAATCAAGCAATTCTAATTGTACAACACTTCAAGGATGTAAACAAGTTTCATATATTATCTTATTGCATACTTCCCTTATTACTTATATTCAAGTTAAATTAAGTTCATTATCATGTCATATTCATAGCAAGAGAGTAGTCATGCATATTTGGTTAGGACCTAAGTCCCAACCCTATATTAAACTACACTCACAATACTCCAAGCTTAGCTAATCTTGAATCCAAATTTCTTTGTGTTTGCCACTAGCTTGACCACTCCTTTCTTCTTCCACAAGTTTTACTGCTGCTCTATCAATTCATACAATTAAATCAAGATCAATACAAGGTTCATTCATTTATTCAAAACAAGGCAACAATACAATTAATTCATTTATCATTCATTCCAAGACATCAAGGCTGCTGCCTGGCAGCTTGTGCATTACTTACTAAAACATGGATAAATTTCATTTCGTACGTTGAAATTTCAATTGGTTTACACCGTTGGAAAGATAACTTAATTGTCTTTCTAACCATATAGGCCTTGCATTTTAATTATTTACCAATTAATACAGTTGGTTTACTTAAAGACAAGGTAATTACAACACTGGACAGTTTGCACTGTCCCTAGTGTTTCATTTCTACAATCCCGAATTCAATTCCATTTTCTCCTG
The DNA here is from genome assembly GCA_019671005.1 of Hibiscus mutabilis. Taxonomy (NCBI): domain Eukaryota; kingdom Viridiplantae; phylum Streptophyta; class Magnoliopsida; order Malvales; family Malvaceae; genus Hibiscus; species Hibiscus mutabilis. The sequence continues at coordinate 24,961,522 of CM033750.1, read as the reverse complement.
ATGAATTTAAACATGTTAAGGCACTTTCCATTAAATTTTCATCCTTAAATTACATTTACACAATTTGTGGTAATTTTTCAAAGTTAATGCCTAGAACAAAGCATTCTGGGCAGATTACACTAGGCTAGATTTTTAGCTTCATGTTTCCCCTAAACAAGATTCTAACATTGTAATTCGACTTATTTTCATGTTCTTACATGTCTAGGTCAGTTTTAATTCACTTATCTATGTGATCATGACAGGGCATTATGTCCAACCAAGCAAGTTTACACATTTCAACTAGCAATGTGATCAAAACAATTTCATTCTATGTGACATTTAGTTCATACCAATTTAGTACCAAATTTTCCATCAATCCTAGCAATTTCCAGCAAATTTCCAGCATTCTAGTTTCCAGCAACATATATATTTCTTTCTTAGCAATTTGATCACAACATTCAAAATTTCAAAGAATCTTAGAACTAACATCACTATAACATGCATATCTTCCACCCTATTCAAATTAAGCAACAATAACATCAAAATTCAAGATTTTAAACATGAAATTGAAGTAAGAAATCAAGCATTTACCTTCCTATCAAGCTAATTTGATCAACAAATAACTCTCTCTCACTAATCTCTCTCAAGAATCGGCTAGGAAGGTTGAAGGATGAAGAAGATGATTCAATTTTTTATTTTCTCTTTCTTTGATTCAAGCATAGTCAGCCAACAAGAAGAAGATGATATCTCCCTTGCCATGTGTAAATTTTGTTTACCACATGTATTCCATTATAGAATAAGGGTCCAATTACCATGCAAATTTGTTGTTTCACCCTTGTTTCAATTTGGTCATCTTAATTTAGTACTCTAATTTGTTGGCTATAACATTTTAGCCCTTTAATTATTTTAGCTAATGTTCTTCCCTCAATAAATTTCTAATTCTTTTAATTTGATTAAAACCTAATTAAATTAGTTAATCATTTAGATAGTGGTAACTTTCCTAGGCCTGGTTTAGGGTGTTACATTGTAGTCTTACTGTCTCTCAAACATAAAGTTCTGCATATTTATCCAGCGAATAATCCATTCAAACTGGAATAAAGTGATCAAACTTTGTCAGACAATCCATAATGCCTCATGTTGAATTATTTTTACTTGATTTAGCTAGCAATCCCGTTTTAAAATCCACTGTTACTCGTTCCCATTTCCATTAGGGAATAGAGATAGACTGAAGTAATCCAGAAGGTACCTAGTGTTCAGCTTGTCTCCTTATTTCAAGACATCTTTCATCCATAAACTGCAAATCTTTGAATTAATCTAATAAAGTTGACTTTAACTAACATTCTGCTGTTAAGGAACCATTTCGTCCTCCAGACAATTGTGCATCCATCATGCCCTAGATAGACAATGTCCTTCAGCTAAAAGTATATGTCACTATATTAACCTTTTCAGGTGATAATCAATAACCACATCATAATCCTTTAAAAATTTCAACTCGTCTTCGTTGTCACAGATTCAGATCCTTTTGCGCCATTAGATACTTTAAACTTTTATAATCCGTATAAATGTGACACTTTTCACCATATAGATAGTGTCGCCAGATTTTCAAAGCAAATCATAGCTGCCATTTCCAATTCATGTATTGAATAGTTCCTTTCATGAGTTTTGAGCTGCCTTGATGCACAGGTTACTACTCGATCTTCTTGCATCAACACGCAATTTAAACCATAAAGAGATACATCATTGTACATAGTATATTCTTTTCCTGGTTCTACTTGAATTAAAACTGGTGTTTCAATCCGAACTTTCTTTAATCTTTCGAAACTTTCCTGACAACCAGAACTCTCAATTAGAAAACTTGACATAAAGCTGCTAATCTCTTAAAGTTTTTAGTACCACACAAAGATGGTAATAATGCTCAACTTCGGTCTTTGAATAAACCAAAGTATCATCTATGAAGACCACAACAATCCAGATAGGGTTGGAATACCCTGTTCATCAAATCCATGAATACATAAGGGGTATTCGTCAATCCAAAAGGCATTACCAGAGACTCGTAGTGTCCATAAAGAGTTCTAAATGCTATTTTCAGTACATTTTCTTTTTTTGACTTTAGTTTGATAATACCCGATCAAAAATCTATCTTCGACTGCACCTTTAAGATGATCAAATAGATCTTCGATTCTTGATAGGGGATACTTGTTCTTAATGGTTACTTTACTCAACTACCGATAATCTATACATAATCATAGGGGACCATCTTTCTTCTTTACAAATAGCACCGGAGCACCCTATGGTGATACACTCGGTCGAATGTAACCCCGGTCTAGCAATTCTTGTAATTGAGCCTTCATTTCCCTTAACTCCGTTTGTGTCATCTCATATGGTGCCATTGATATCAGCTCTGTTCCAGGATAAATATCGATCCTAAACTGTATTTTCCTATTCGAGGTAACCACAGTAACTCATCCGAAATTATATCAGGAAATTCCTTTACATTTGGGATATCTTCAATCTTCTTAAGAGACTTTTGAGTATCCACCACATAAATTAAACATGCTTCTCATCCATTGCATAACAACCTTTGAGCGGTTGATGCAAAAATTACTGACTCTAAACAATCAGTTCTTTCTCCCACAAAGATTACTTCAGAACCGTTGGATCCCTGAAGTATCAACCTTTTATTATTACACTTTACATCCGCATTATATGCAGATAACCAATCCATTCCAAGAATGACTTCAAATTCATGGAATGGAAGTTCCCTTAAATTTGCCAGGAATTTAATTCCTTGAATTTCTAATGAACCTCTCTTGTATATTCTAATTACTTGTGCATTGTGTCCAAAATAATTATTGACAACCACATTACTAAATATTCTCCATAGAAGTCTTTGTTTGGACTACAATCTTATTACCAATATATATTAATCAAACCCGAATCAATTAAAACAATTACAAGTTCTTTCCATAGCCTTCGCTCTATTCATAGTCTCTTGGAAATTTGCTAAGTTCATGCCTAATAAAATTTCCTTGGGACTTGGACGAAGCTTCTTTATAAACCATTTACATTGAGTCCTTTCGATCGGCATCCATTTAACTACATACCAACTCAGTCTATTAAAATCTAACTCGTACTCATAAAAAGTAAGAGTACCTTATTCAAACTTAGGACTGCTGCAACATTTTTCTTTTAACTAGTTGCCAACATTCTTGACTTTAAACATTTTTCTTTCTTCTCTTGATTCCCATAATTAAACATTTATCACAGTCCCTCAATACTTAAACATCATCTATTTTTACTGAAACTTATTCATGTTATTGAGGAGCATAATCAAATTACATAGTAGTACATCAGTAACATGACATCCTAGGGGCATTTACTTTAACATTAAATCACTTTAAACTCAATTTAGCCTCCAGAATCGACTAAACATATAGCTCTGATATCAATTAAATGTAACACCCTTATCGTATACTCGTAAGCCAAATATACATTAAAGATGTTACAGAGTCATTGAAAGAAATCTTGACTTGTAAATATTTTTTTTATAACAAAATTCATTTTTGCAGTTTAACCCTTTCTCGATTTTGAATTAAAAACTATGTCAATTTATTGTAGCTAGTTTTGACCCTGAATTGGTTTATAAATTTCATAATTGAGTTATTGAAGTAAAAATATAATACAAGGTGAAAACTATGTACATTGCTTAGACCCTTTCTTGATTTTAAAATTTTTACACGATTAGTGTTAAACATCATTTTAACTTTATTAAAATTCATAGCTATTTCTAGAAAACCATTTCTTTATGCATTTATATTAACATATACTTTAACATTTGTACATGCCACTAGATATCATCTACTTTAAAGATGTACATACCGTAGTCACTTAATAACTTGATCTTTCCAAAATAAGCAGCTCATCTTTAAGTTCATCTCGGAGAACCTACGTGTGAAACAACATCACACGCTAAGTACAAACTTAGTGAGGCAATAATCTTATTTATCAAAATATAAAATAAAGCAATACATGCTAGACATTAACCTAGCATAGTTTATGTCTAAAGTAGTATCATACTAACAAAGTTTTCATAATCAGACAATATCCATGTGCAAGTCATATTTTCCTAACTTAGTCACATTTCTAATACCCTATCATCATCAAGTAAATCATGTACATAGCATAGTTCATATACATATCATGTTTCATATACATGGCATGATCTACATACAAGGCATAATTCATTTACATGACATACTTCATTTACATGACATGATTCATATACATGACATAATAAGTAAACATGGCATGATTCATATGCATGGAAAAATTCATATATATGTCATGATTCATATACTTAGCATGATTCATATACATGATATGATTTATATACGTGACATAATTCATATTAGTGACATGTTTCACTTACATGATATGATTTATATACATAACATGGTTTGTATACATGACATGGTTCATATACGTAACATGATTCATGTTCATGGAATAATCCATTAAATAACATGATTCTCATACGTGGCATATTTCATTTTCATGACATGATTTTCATATGTGGCATGATTCATGTACGTGATATCATTCTTATACATGACATGATTTAATTACATAACATATTTCATATACGTGACATGATTCATTTATCATTTCCCAAAGTAAATTATATGAGATCGAGGTACGCGAGTCATCTTGAAATGACACCGTAGTGTCTAACGTGAACATGAAGATGAGTACGTACTTGGGTATGCTCTTTGCTCCCCATAAATGTGAAGCACCTTGACAGTGCACTCGGGCACAGTGGGCGTGGATCCCCAGGGTGCATGTGACACATTCATTTTGTCACAATAAATATTTGATAACATGAACATGAGGGTGCAGCTGCTAAAGACTCTATGGCATGCCAACTATACCATGGACTCTCATACTCAATACTTGGGCATTTTTTTATCATCAATCCATCATCATAATCAATCATATAAATGAATATTTCATGTTTATGCTTCATCATTTCTTAGAAAAGTAATTCATACTTCATATTCCATGTAATCTACTTTTATTACAACATGCAGTAATTCCACATATATATAAGGCAATACTATTTCTAGGTGTATCTTGTTCCGTTTTAACTTATTTCATTTTAATCTTGTCATTTTCTATATCTCATGTATGCATAATGCATCATCATTTATGCAACAATCATTCTAACTGATATTCCATCAATCTTGCCATGTCGAGCGATGTATTATATCACATATTATAGAGAAATACAATGCCATTTTCAACATAATGAAATTATATAGAATTACAATATCATTTTAATTTAAGGTCGACTACTCGCAAGTCTTCCTAATTGCATTTTAAAACATATAAATGCACTCACCTGGGCCATGGATAGTATGCCTCACTAAGCTTACTCGAGGTTCTTAACTTTCTTTTTATCACTTGAATTTCTTTTGTTCTCTTTCAGAACTGTAGAAGACCAAACGAACATATACATCATTTTTCTTGTGTTAAACTTAAATCTAACATTGCTAACTTGATTCTTAAACATAATATATTCGAATATAAATTTTTTTTGAAAATTTTCCCAATATTCTTCAAAGTTGTCGAATAGGTCCTTATGTCCTTAGTGACCATTTTGAACATTAAACAATTGTTCAAAAGAATTTTTGAACAATTTCCATAATTAATTACTCATTTTGGACTATTACTCTTTTAGTCCTCAAACTTTATAAAAGTGACATTTTAGTCACTACTTCACTTTTGTACATAAATTCATGTACAATTAAACCATTTATTTATTTCAAACATCCTTAAAAATTTTCCTTCAACTTTCAACTTTATTCACTTTGGTCTTTTACACATTCTTTATTTCAAAATAAGTCCCTTATCTTTCCTTTCTTGACATTTCAATCCTTCAACTTTCATAACATGCTTAAATCTTCAATTCTATCAATTTTCCATAAATTCAAGACCAATCCCTAATTTTTCCTAAATTGCCGAATTGGTCCTTCAACTTCCAAAATTTTTCATTTTGGTCCCTAATCATTAATTCAAGCTAATTTCATCATAAATCAACAATTCCAATGCTAAAAATAAATTTTCAATAATTTCTTAAAATTTCTGAAATAGTCCCTAAAATCTCATCTTGGGAAATTATTCAATGTAACATCAAAATTAAGCTTCTTGAATCACTATTACTTCAATTTCATCACCAATTCCATAACCCTAATTAAAACCCTAAATTTCAAGATTTGGGTTTATAACTTCCAACATGGAATTAATTTGATTTCAAGCTTGTTTTCATCAAAACTAAGCTTAATTCATTATCAACTACATCAATTCTAACAAAATTCCATGAAACCCTAATTTCTCCCTCTTCAAACTCTAACTTAAAATTCATAATTCCATGCAATTTTACTATCAAAATGGAGAGAATCAAGTGTAGAATAATTTACCTAAATTAATTTTGCTTGTAACTTGTCTTGATTCTTCAATTTTGGACTTGAAAATTTGAAACTTTTCTTTCCCCTTTCTTTTCCAATGTTTCGAATAGCATATAATAGATGAGAAAGATTTTTTTTTTTCGCATCTTTTAATTGTTTTAATCCATGTGTCCTAATTAGATAAATATTGAATTATTTTAACTAGTGAAATTACCATTTTATCCTTTTCATCCAATGGCCATGATTTAATCTTATAAAAAATAAATGGCCATGATTAAATCCATGTGTTATTCATCTTCCAAAATTTCCCTCAAAGTTCCAAAATATTTCAAAAATGCCATCCATGGCAAATGTCTAATTTGCCCTCCAACTAGTCTTTCTTTACAACAAGACTTTAAAATTGCCATTCCGTAAAAATTGAACCAAATTGGTTCCATTCTAACCCGCCTCCTTCCCAAAATATCATAAATTTTAATTTATGATATTTATTCGATCCAAATATTCGAATTTCATTCAATACGATTTCCAAATTTTCTTTCATTGAGCTTTATAACCACTCCATCATATTCTAAGTAAATCTAGTTAGAATCTCATCAACATTAACAAAATATTCATAAAATAATATTTTATAAATTTTCCATAATCTTTGGAACTGTCTTTAAAATTTCAATTCGATCTAATATACTGATATCCATAAAATACTTCTACTGCGATTTTACCTTTTCCAAGCTATTGGATTTATTCCGAAAATTTTATATTTCCGAAATAAACTCCATTATCCCATAAAACTTCCTTTTTTCCAAGGACTTAGACTGAATTTTCCTAACACAGTCTATTATTCTGATAATTATCAAAAATCTTCATAGAATAAAATTTCTCTTAGAATTCCTTTATCGATAATCCATACGAATTTTCTCTACTCTTACTGAGTCCAAAATATTGATCATAAACACTTTTATGGGACCCTCCCAGAGGTCACCCATCCTAATATTTCCTTAGCTTGAGCACGCTTAACAATTTTATTTGATCCAAATTCGAATAATATAAGCCTCGTATGAAAAATCCGGTAACACATAAATACCACTCTTTGGGATGAATTATCCATTTACGTGGTTAAATTACATAACTTTTTAAAATTACACTTTGGTCCCTAAATTTTTCCAAAATTTACACTTTAATCCCTAAACTTTTAAAAATTACATTTTAGTCACTAATCAAAAATTGAGATATTACACCTTGACTATGCATCCAAGTGGAAAACAAGATGTATCAATACCTAAATTGCTATTAGTGGTCAAGCATGAAAAGATTTATAACTGAGTTTGTTTATAAATGCTTGACATGTCAGCAAGCAAAAGCATAACATCAGGTGCCTTCTAGATTGTTGCAATCGATTTTCATTCCTTAGTGGAAAGGGGAAACGAGTAACTATGGATCTTGTAACAAGGCTACTTTTGACACGATATAAGAAAGATTCTACTTGGGTAATAGTTGACAGATTGACTAAATCAGTACATTTCTTTCCTATTCAAAATAGATTATTCTATGGACAAGTATGTTGAGTTATATATTAAGGAGGTAGTTCGGATTACATAGGATACTTGTTTCAATAGTATTTGAAAGAGATCCAAAGTTTACTTCAAGATTTTGAAAATCTTTGTATAAAGTCTTGGGTACTCGATTCAATTTTAACACGGCTTCTCATCCTCAACGGATGAATAATCAGAATGAATTATTCAAATTTTAGAGGTATGTTAATGGCTTGTATAATTGAATTGGAAAGGTTGTGGAAAATGTATTTTCCTTTAGCTGAATTTGTTTATAATGATAGTTACTAGGAAAGCATCAGAATGGCACCATTTGAAGTATTATCTGGAAGAAGATGTAGGGTTTCACTTAATTGGTTTGAGCTTCAAGACCAAAATGAACAAAGTAATTTGAAGGAAAACGGAGTTGATCTAACTTTAGAAAAGGAGAACACGGTGAGAATTATTCATAATAAATTGGGATAAAGTGTTTCTAAAGGTATTAACTTAGAAAAAAGGGTTACAATTTGGATAAAAAAGAATGCTTAGCTCCAGATTTATTAGACCATATGAGATCTTGAAAAGAGCAGAACCATTGTTTTACTAGTTAGCCTTATCATTAGAGATAAGCAAACTACACGATGTATTTTATGTATCTATGATTTGAAGATATTGGTTAGATCCCTCACATGTCATCATTCTCGAGGAAATTGAGTTACAACTAGATTTAACATATGAAGAAGAACCAGTGAAAATTTTAGTTTATATAGTAAGGAACAAGAAGATCCCTATGGTTAAAATTCTTTGGAGAAACCATAAGGTTGAGGTGGCCGTTTGAGAAACTAAGAATTAGATGAAAAAGTAATATCTGAATCTTTTGACTCAAGTATATGTTGAAAATTCGAGGACAAATTTTCTTAAGGATGAGAGAATCGTGATACCCAAAAATTTACTAAGTTGATTAAGGGTCATTTAGTACTAAGATAATACTTAAAAGCTAACTTAGTGACTAAAATGACAAAAATGCAAAAGTTAGGATTTCTCTAATTATGGATTTTGAAAAGGAAATTTATAGAGTTTAAAGGTCTCGTGCGATAGATAGTGAATTGAATAAGGTGTTCTTAAAGTTTGGTTGAATTTTAAGGAAATTTGGAATTGGAATTGAAGTTTAACAAGTTAGTGACCAAAATGTAATTTCCGGAAATTTTATGATTAAGGTATAAACTTTGGAAAATTTTGGGGACTAGATTTGTAATTTCCCAAAAGTTAAGGGTTTTTATTTCATAAATAAATACATCACCTAAGGGTGTGGATCAAATGTGAAGAGTTTGGTTGGATCCGATGTTTCTATTATTGGGAAATTACAATCAAAGTTTAAATGGAATCTGGATATCTGAATTGAATCGAATAATTTTGAGATTTCATCATTAGATAGAGGAAGGTTATAAAAGTACATTAGAAATGCTTAGTGAATGATTTTCAAGAAAGATGTTACCCGATAGAGATTTCGGGTAATTATCGATATTTTTGGATCAAGTCAAATTTCTAAGTTTGACTTTATTAAAGTGGAGGATTTTGTATGAAAGTATGGATCTATTTATGGAATTAAGGAAATATGTGATTCCTGAATTAGAGTTGATAGTTCGATAAAGGAAAAATCGTATAAGGTGAAAATCGGGAAATTGGATCGAACAAAAATCATAATGATATTTTATGATTATCTAATGATAATGGCCGGTTGGATTGGAACCAACCTAGTTCAAAAGTAGTGGGATGGCATAATTTTGAACTAGTTGTAATTTTCATTTAGTTAAGGGGGCAAATTTGGAAAAGGTGAAAATGAATAAAAATTCATTTTTAAAGTAACAAGTGGAAAATTATTAGAATATAAGTTAAATTTGATGAACAAAGAGTTCATCCTCTTCCTCCCAATTTCGAATGTTGGAGAAAAATATAGGGAAAAATAAAGAAAATTTTCTAGCTCAAATTCAAGGCATTTGATCAAGAATTCAAGCAAGGTTGTTTGAGGTAAAGTGATCTACTCTTTATTCTCTACGTTTTGATAGTAAAATTGCATGGAATTATGAAGTATTGGATTGGGGTTTGAAGAGAGAGAAATTAGGGTTTCATGGAAAATTGATGGAATTCAAGTAGTAGATGATGAATTAAGCTTAGTATTGTTGAAATCATGCTTGAAATCAAGTGAATTCATGTTGAAAGTTATAAACCCTAATCTTGAAATTTAGGGATTTGTTAAGGTTTTGAGAATTAAGGATGAAAATGGTTAGATTATGATATTTGAAGCATTATATTGATGATGGAAGTTCAATTTTGATGTTTGAAGGTCAAAATCCCTTCAGGGACTAATTCAAAAATTTGAAGAAAATTTGGGACTAAATTGTCAAAATTTAATCGATGATGGAAATGAATAGAAAATGATGTTTCAAGCTTGAATTGACAATTTAGGACCAAATTATATATTTTAGAAATGTTGAGGACCATTTTGGCATTTTCAAGAAATTAAGGACTGATTTGTCAAAAAAATATTTTGGTGGTGAAATTGATGAAATTGTGATGTTAAAAGCTTATTTCAGCATTTTGGACCAAAATAAAAATTTTGAAAAGTTTAGGGACCTATTCGGCATTTTTAGAAAATTAAGAGGATGTTATTGAATTATTTTGTTAAATAAGGATTAAAGAGTAATTATTGAAAATGTGATTAAATTGGCTTGAAAGGATGAAAAAGGACCATTTTGGCAAGAATGGGAAAATAGAGGATTATTTTGGAAATTATTGTTTTGATGGTGGCTTAGATGAAAATGAGCTAGAACTGATGATTCAAGCTTATTAGGGACTAAAATGGGAGAATTTCAAACTTTCCAAAGTTTGGTGATCAATTCGGTCAAGTGGAAAATAAAAGGAAAAGTGTTGTAATTATTGGTAATAGGTGATTACTTGAATTAAGTTTAAATTCAAGTACCTTGGTAAAATTAGTGACTAAAATGTCACATTAGTAAAGTTGGAAACTTTATGGAAAATGACTCGAATGATTTTGAAATAGAAGAATTGGAACATTTAGAACATTAATAGTTGTTGAATGTTCAAATTGGTCATTAAGGACCATAATAAGTCTCGAACAGTACAAGGAAGAAAGGAAAACATTTATAAATGTTATATTTGGGTGATTATATTAACAGTACATCTAAGATATTGTTAGATTGAGATCTAACAAATATTTCTTTTATTTGATTTATGAAGTTTAAGTTCGAATCAAGAGAGGTTCGAGGGGTAATGACGAAAAAGATTAAAGAGGAATTAGTGAGGCATACAAATAAATGGCCCAGGTGAGTGCAATTGCATACATGTCATACTACATTGATATTTTATACATGATTGGGATGGCTTGTGACGGGCCTACCCTAAATTATTGTTGTCATGATATTTATGTCATTGAGCATATGATTGACATATCGTAATATGTCAAGAATTGAAATATAAAATGCATTAATCATATGACTACTTACATTGATGAAATTGAAATGTTATTTCGGGTATGAACTGCTCAATGTTGATATATATTGATATATGTTTCCATTGATGAAATAAATTGATGATATAAAGTCCAATGTATGATATAGGGGTTCAAAGGTATCGTTGGCTAGCCATAGAGTCATAAACAACTGTATAAAGATTCTAAGCACTTCAGGTAAAGTGCAAATTTTATAAATACTCATTAAGGAGTATACTCATGCATGGTTTGAGTATACAGACTTATTACGGGTGCTAAGCACTTCCGTGTAATTTCATAAAAACTCAATGAGGGATATATTGTATACTCCGGTAAGTATACATAAGCTCTTCGTTGCTAAGCACTTCGGTAGAGTGCAAATAATATACATACTCAAGAAAGGTTGGCTATGGGGGGATGACTTGTGTACATAGAATCTCTTAATTTGATACCTTGGGCTAAATAAATTGAAAAGAATAAAAAAGAAACAGGAAAATAAGCTTGAAAGCTTGTAGATAAAAATGAATAAAGGCATTGGTAAGCATTGAAAGCTTACAGATGGAAATGGCAATGGTATTGGTAAGATCTAATCTTCTCACTTTGATATACATATATGCTATTACATATTTATTTATGTTAACGAGCATGAAATGGTAAGGTGATTATATGCATTGTTAATCATTAATATTGATACTAATATTATGACAATTGCACTTGAATTCGAATTATTTCCTCACTAAGTGAATACTTAGCGGGTGACTGTTTCACGCGTAGGAAAAGATGAGCGTTTGGAGTAAGGAGCACTAGTGGACATCATCTATCAAGAACAGGTACAGTAGTATCAGTAATATAATGTTTGAGGTTGTTTGATATTCACTAGTTGGCATGTTTATTAAAAATTTATGCATGCTCTAATATAAATCGTATTTTATTTGGAGTCTGTATGAATTTTAAATTAGGCAGTTTTTAGACAGTTTCGCTAATTATATAAAGTCAAATTAAACTTATAAGTTGCTGCCTGAAATTAAACGTGAATTGAAGACGAAAATATAAAGTTTAAACTTTACACGACTAATTAGATTTGTAAATAAAAACTAAACTGTAATATTTTTATAAAAAAATGTTTTACCAAATTATAGACATTTTATGGTTTTACAAATGTTTTGTGACATCTCTGTCTCATATTCAATGATGGATATGGGAAAAAGGGTGTTACAAATGCGATACAAGCTCCCGACAAGCAACAAAACAACGTCAAGCTTCTTCGCATTGATTATCCCTATATTAAACACATAAAACCAAAGGATAAATGCATCATTATGCATTCAAACCACTACCTCAAAGCAAAACCCTGCAACTCTCAAGTTGCCCACTTAGAAACCATCTGAAACAAACCGAAATCATCATCAAACGTTTCAGAAACTTAACCCAGCCATAAAACAGAGATTCAACTCATCAATCAACATCAATTATCATCCAAAATTCTTTCCAAACACTCTTTTACTTCCAGCAAAGATTAAACTCGAATATCATCCAAAAACCTTTCCAAACATCCTTTTACTTCCAGCAAAGATTAAACTCGAATATCATCACAAAAACTCAAATCTAACAACCTAAACAATTAGAGATCCAAGAGTTTCGGGATTCTCTTGAAAAAAACAACTTATCAACATCATAATACATCCAAAATATGTATTAAATCAAACTTAAACACTGGAAGAATAGATCCACCTCGAAAATTACCTTGTTACATCAAATTTACCCAATTTACTCAATCAAACATTGATAAATCATTAAAATCAGTTTACAATCAATAAATCAAGGATCAAATACTTGAGAATTTTAGTAAAGAACGATACAATAGAGGAGATTACCCCTATTGTGAGATTTCTACATCAATTGGTTTGATAAAAGCTAAGAAAACACAAGATTTAAATGAGATTTTGCAAAAGCAATGTTAATTAATCAATTACAAATCATAAAACAAGTTAAAAGACACCTCACCTCTGGATTTTGATAAAAACTTGAGTGTTTGGCTGAGGAGAGAGTGGAGAGAAAAGTTGGGAGAAAAGTCACGTGAATTTTCTTTAAAGAGCTTAAATAACTTTTTAACTAAAATCCCTTTTTAATTATCTTTAAAACGCATGTTAAAATATCTTTAATTAAGGGAGAAATCATAAAAAAAACTTGGTAAAATAGATCCTTAAAGATTCAAAGAATTTGACCCTTTTTATTTTAGTCACCTTTAAAAACAGTTTTCAAAACTTGTATTTTGGTTACCAGCCCAAAATGTCCGATTTCCAAATTCAATTTTCCAAAATTGATTTCACCAATATCCTGAATATATTTAATAATGATTTTAGAACATTTTCCCAAATTTTATCACCTTCAAAAATATTTAAATCAATTAAATCCCGAAACCGACACGAAACTCTAAACCGGTCCACCGGACCTTCGAACCAACCTTAAAACATCTAAGCCCAAAACTGAGGTGTTGTAGAGGTTTTGTAAATCAAAGTTAAAGAATCAATTGCAAATCAATAATCTGAGTAAAATGATCTCTCACCTATGTTTTTTAATGAAAACATGAGTGTTTGGCAGAAGAGAAGTGGAGAGAAAAGTTATGTCAATTTTCTTGAAAACGATAACTAACTTTTTAATAATCAAATCCCGTTTTAATTAAGTTTTAAAACGCATGTTAAAAAGGTTTAATTGATAGGAGAAATCACCAGAAAATACTTGGTAAAATAGCTCCTTAAGGATTCTAAGAGTTTGATCTGTTTCATTTTAGTCACCTTTAAAAACTAATTTTCAAAAATTGCATTTTGGTCACTAACCAAAATGTCACACTTACAAAACCCATTTTCCAAAATTGCATTCACCAATATTAATCATATATTAAAATATGATTTTTAACCATTTTTCCACTTTTTTATCTTACCGAAAAATATTTACTCCCGAATCCTACTCGAATCCCTAACCCGATCCACTAGACCGTCTAACAAGCCACAAAACCGCTAGGCCCAAAATCGGGGCGTTACATCTTTCCCCCACTTAAGAAATTTCGTCCTTGAAGTTTTACCTAGAGGAAATAGGTGCGGAAACTATTCCAACATATCCGACTAGCGTTCCCACGTGGCCTTCTCAACACCGTGGTGCCTCTACAACACCATAACAAGCTCAACTATCTTTCCACGTAAAACCTTACTTTTGGAATAAAGAACCTCTACCAGTTTCTCATCATAAGATAGATTCGACATCAACTCAATATCCCTACTGGAATAACATGCGAGGGATTCGACTGATACCTCCACAACATCAAAACATGAAACACATCAGGAATCCTCTCCAACTCAAAAGGTACCCTCAAACGGTACGCAACAGGACTCACACACTCAACAACCTCGTATGGTACAATAAACCTCGGGCTAAGCTTCCCTTTCCGCCTGAAATGCATCCCTTCTTCCAAGGCGATACATTAAAAAACACTCGATCACCAACATCCTTACGCTTCAAATCCGCGTAGGATTTCTGACGATTCTAAGCTGTTTTTAAGAGCTCACATATCAACTTCACTTTCTCGTTCGTGCCTCTTAAAACATCAGCAAGGAAAGATGCTTTTCCCCAACTTTAGCCCAACATACGAGCGTACGACACCTCCTACCATATAACGCCTCGTACGGTGCCATCTGTATACTAGCCTGATAACTGTTATTAAAAGCAAACTCCACCAATGGCAATTGCTTCTCCCACATTCCTTAGAACTCAATAATACAACATCTAAACATATCCTCGAGAACCTGAATCACGCGCTTCGACTGACCATCCGTCTGTGGATGATATGAAGTATTGAAATTTAGTCGAGTTCCAGAGCTCGATGCAAGCTGTAACCTCCTCGGCCTAGCCTAATCGCAAGATCGATCCGAGCAAGCTACATTAGGTTTATCGAAGTAAACCGGAAAGATTAAACCTAAGACACATCCATTTTTTTATCTTATCTAGATGCATTTATGCTTTCCTACATGGTCATACAGATCATAGGTGAGCACTCATCTCAATCGGGCATCATAACGACATTCAATTGGCCACAACCATGAATTAGGGACCAAAAAGTAATTTTAGCCATCTGGAAGGAATTGTCTAATTTTAAAGTTACCAGCCTTTAATTAATTATATTTCAAGCTTACATGTCAAAAATCAGCTCAAATAGACCCTCCCAACTCACAAAATTGAGCCCACATCAATCAAGGACGAAAATGAAAGAAAATAGAACTTCACTAAAGCCATTAACCAACTTAATTGCCTCGGGTATAGGTACGCACACTTGAGTATCGGTACGCCCTTTCCATTTCAAATCCTAAAAATTCCAATAGCCAACTTCCGTATTAGTACGACCATGCGTACCGATACGTCTTACCAAAACCAAAGTCTTGTACCGATCCTCAAACCCGTGTACCGAAAACCCATGCCAAATTCAGCCTTCCCGTACCAATATGCAAACCTTAGTATTGGTACGCTAATCTTAAAAAGCATTTCTGTACCGATACACCTAACCTGCGTACTGAAACCACAAGCCCGAGATGACTTCCTGTACTGATATGTGAATACGCGCACCGATACGCTTGGAGCTGAAAAGTTACTATTGGCTGGTTTAACACTCTTATTTCAAAACTAGACTATTCCATCATGCCACAAACTCTCATACAACACTACCAAGATGCATCAGCAACCTAACATCATAAGATCAGCAACCAATTAGCATCCAAACATCCCATGGTATTCCAGAGGCATGCTTCCTAAAACCACATTGTCAATCACCAAAAAATACACAAATAAGCTAATCTCTTCATATGCATTAAACAACACAACCCACACAGCATAATAAACTTGCTCAAACCATCACAACAAAGCAATCATCAAGGAAGCTCTAGATGCATACCTAAGCAACCATTCACCCACAACTACAAGCAAGTAATAACATCAAGCTTAGCAACATCAAACCATCCTCAAAGCCCAGCATAGAAACATAGTTAAAATCCGTAAGAAAATAGGATTACAACTCCAAAAAACCATGGCGAACACATTGCCTTACTAACCGAAAACGTAAACTGAGTTCATACTCAAAAGTAGTTTATCTTTTGGATCCTTGCCAACCTTGCCTTCACTGCCTCGAACTTTAATGATCTGCATCATTAGGAAAAAGAGAGCGTAAGCATACATGCTTAGTGAGTATGCTCATAAACAATGATGCAATATAAACCATTTAAAAACCACATGCTTGCTTTTGCCTAAACATGCTTACAAATGAAGCATTTTCCCATGATTCCAACCGAATCAAAACATAACAACCTTTATATAACATCATATGAAATCCTTGCTTAAATCCCAAAACATTTAAACAAACCATGCTTAAATCCCAAAGCATTACAAACAAGGTTCAACACATGAACTTTCTCATATATTGGCATTTATAGTGACCCGGATAGACTACCTCTATCCTGTACACATATTGGATACACGGTTCTCTCATACCATGCCTAGTTAGAGAGCATGATATCCCAAACCTTGCCTAGTTAAACTACAAGATTTGACACCCTCGCCTAGTTAAACCGCGAGATCTCAACCTTGCCTAGTTAAACCGCAAGTATACCGACCTTGCCTAGTTAATCCGCAAGATCACCATCAATTCGGGTTTCCTAGTTAAGCGACAAAATCCTCAAATGAGGTTCCCAACAGTCTGAGTGGCCTCGTTACACCGGCATACCCCAAGGACCCATGGCCACGATCGATTTTGTTTATATTTTATAGTACACTTTTAATCCTATGGCATGCCAACTATATCCAATTGTTTTCTCATCTTGTCACATATCCAATATATCATTTACAAACCATTTATAACCATTTACTTACTGTTGTACAATGCATTAAACAAAACATCACATATGCAATCTCATTGCCAATGCAATATTACCATTCCCTACCGAAATGAAAACCAATGCTCAATAGCATTTAACATTCTTTCGATCCCCTGCATATGTGCTTAAAACATGTATTTCCAGCAAGTAAATCATATCATGTTTATCACCAAAACATGTAAACAATATGCTCATATCCAAGCCAATATTCAAGAGCAAAATAAGGGAAACTTACTTCTGAGCTTAGGTAAGCGTCTCACGCTTACTCTAAAATCCCAACAACCTTTACAAGCCTTTGTAAAGCATTTAAAAACCAGTTTCCACTCACCGATACGCCTCGTCTTCATTGCCAACACGAAACAAGCTCCCGGCAAGCAACAAAACAACTTCAAGCTTCGTCACCTTGACTATCCCCTGTTTCCAACACATAAAACCAGAGGATAAATGCATTAAATGGCATTCAAACCATTGCCTAACAGCAATCCCCCGCAACTCCCAAGTTGCCCACTCAAAAACCATCCGAAGCATACCGAAAACACCATCAAACGTCTCCGAAACTTGACCCAGCCATAGAAAAAACAATTCAAGCCTTCAACCAACATCTATTAAGATCCAAAAACCCTTTCCTAACATCCTTTTACCTCCAGCAAAGATTAAACCCGATTATCTCCACAACAACTCAAAACTAGCAACCTAAATAATTAGAGATTCAAGAGTTTTGGGACTATTGATAAAAACAAGTTATCAACATCAAAGCACATCCAAAACCTATATTAAATCAATCTCGATTACTAGAAATCAAATCCACTTCAAAAATCACCATGTTTCATCAATATTTCCAAAATAACTCAATTAAACATGGATAAAACATTAAAACCACATTACAACTTATAAATAAAGGATCAAATACTTGGGAATATCAATAAAGAGCCATTTAAAAGAGGAGATCACGGACCTTACCCATGTTATGTGATTTTTCCCTTAATTGGCTTGTTTAAAGCTAAGAAAATGCAAGATTTCAATGAGATTTTGCAAAACAAGGTTAAAGGAAAAATTAAAATCAATAATCTGAGTGAAAAGAGTTCCTTAGCTCTGGATTTTTGGTGAAATTCTGAGTGTTTGGAAGAAAAGAAGTTGAGAGAAAAAGGTTTAGGAAAAAGTTACGTGAATTTCTTTTAAAAGCTAATAACTAACTTTAGATAGTTAATCCTTACTAAAACTCTTTTAAAACACATGCTTAAAATAATTTAATTGAAGGGAGAAACCACCAGCAAACACTTGGTAGATTAGATCCTTAAGGAGTCTAAGGATTTGACCCTTTTGATTTTAGTCACTTAAAAACAGTTTTCCAAAAATCGCATTTTGGTCACTAACCCAAAATGTCATATTTCCAAATTACTTTTCCTAAAATCGATTTCACCAAAAATCAATATATATTAAAAGATGATTTCAACTATTTTTCATATTTTTATCTTACCGAAAAATATACGGTCCCGAATCTGACTCGAATCTCTAACCCGACCCACTAGATCGTCTAATAAACCTCAAAACCGCTAAGCCCAAAACTGGGTGTTACAACTCTCCCCCACTTAAGGAATTCTTCCTCAAAATTACCTGGAGGAAACAGATGCGGAGATTGCTTCTTCATATCTGCCTTGTTTTCCCAAGTAGCTTTCTCAACACCTCGGTGTCGCCACAAGACTTTCACGAGCTCTATCGTCTTACCACGTAGAACTTTCTCACTGGTGTCGAGGATCTCTACAAGTTTCTCATCAAAGGATAGATCTGGCCTCAACTCCATATCCTACATCGGCATAACATGCGATGGATCTAATCGATATCTCCTCAACATCGAAACATGGAACACATTATGAATTTTCTCCAACTCGGGAGGCAACCTTAACTGATATGCCACAAGACCCATACACTCAATAATCTCGTATGGTCTAATGAACCTTGGACTAAGCTTACCCTTTCGTCCGAATCTTATAACCTTTTTCCATGGTGACACTTTCAAGAATACGCGATCGCCCACCGCATATTCCACCTCCTTACACTTCAAATCTATGTAAGATTTCTGCCGATCCGCAGTTGCTTTCAACCGGTCGCATACAAGCTTAACCTTCTCGTCTGTGTCTTTCAACACATCTGGTAGGGTAGCATACTTTTCCCCCACCTCAGTCTAACATAAGGACGTACGACATCTTCCGCCATATAACGCCTTATAAGGAGCCATCTGTATACTTTCCTAATAACTGTTGTTGTAAGAAAACTTAACCAAAGGAAAATGCATCTCCCAGGTTCCTTGGAACTCTATAATACAACATCTCAGCATATCCTCCAAAACCTGGATAACCCACTCAGACTGCCCATCCGACTATGGATGATACACAGTGCTAAAACTCAACCTCAAACCCACTGCCTGGTGCAAACTCTGCCAAAACCTTGATGTAAACCTCGGATCCCTATCTGAAACGATGGATTTAGGTACACCATGCAAGCGCACAATCTCTGCTATATACAAATCTGCAAACTTGTCAAAGGTGTACGTTGTGTGCACTGGCATGAAATGTGCACACTTTGTGAACCAGTAAATAATCACCCAAACAGAATCCTTCTTAGCTGGTGTCAACGGCAAACCTGTTACAAAATCCATGGTGATTTTCTCCCATTTCCACTTCGGAATTTTCAGCGGTTGTAACAACTCGAATGAAAATTGATGTTCAACCTTAACCCGCTGACATACCATGCACTTGGAAACAAACTTAGCCACATCCCTTTTCAACCCAACCCAGTAGTATGTCTCCTACAAATCACGATACATCTTAACACTACCAGGATGTATAGCAAAAGGACTAGAGTGTGCCTCCGGATCATCCAGTATCACTTTTCGACCCTTGAAACACAAAAAACTCCATCATCATCAAAATGAATCTGTCAGATTACCCTATGCTATGTCCTTAACAAGACCATAACGAAACCTGTCACATCTCTGCTGGTCATCTGGAACCAATTTCGTAGCATACTGACTCAGCCGGACAAACTTCACCTCATATTCATCAACATGCATGCCTCTTGAAATAGCGACATAAACTCACGCTTCTTCATATCCAAGTACTAGGTACCAAGGTACTTCCTCTTGAAAGCTCTCTAGAAGAACTCCCAAGTAACGTCCGCCTCAGGAATGCCAACAATTATGGTCACCCACCAATGATATGCATCCCCCTGCAGCAGAGATACAGTGCAACCTAACTTGCGCTCCTCATTAAATCACATATGATTCATGATGCAAACCGTCTTTTCCAGCCAACCCTCGATTGCCTCAAGGCTCAGTCCTTGAAACTCCTCACATCCCAAACTCCTAAAATGCTCCAAGGGTAAACCTTGATTTGCCACCATAGTGGGTGCTAGTGTCTGGGCTTGTACTTCTGCCATCGCTGCCTGAAAAACTCCCGTTATTGCCTGAACTAATGGAGTCAAATCACCATACACAGGCACTTCGTGAACCTAGGGTGCTTCACCCGCCCCACCGTTAATTGGAGGAACCACTGGAGGGGGAGGAGGTAAAACATGAGGGAGATTCTCTTCTATCTCATTGTTCTGCCCAATCCCTATAGTATTAGCCATAGATCGTGTCTCACGTCGACCCATGCTAACAAAAGCACCAAAACACATTAGATTTAGGCTAGCCTCAGGCAAAAGATCCAAGTTAACTTTAAAATGCATTTCAAATCCTCGGTAATAGGCAACGTGTTCCCAATTCATACCCCAATAGAACATTAAACAATCACCGAACATATACACAATCACTGTGCAATTCAAACAAAATCGGCTAGTCGAACAACAACCTCCCAAACTTTACAAACCTGGCTCTGATACCAACAAATGTAACCCCCTCAACCCAAACTAGTAGTAAGACCGGACCGAGCAAGCTACATTAGGTTTACCGAAGTAAACGGAAAAGAATAAACCTAAGACACATCCATTTTTGTATCTTATCTAGATACATTTATGTTTTCCTACATGGTCATACAGATTATAAGTGAGCACTCATCTCAATCGGGCATCATAACGACATCTAATTGGCCACAACTACGAATTAGGGACCAAAACATAATTTTAGTCATCTGGAAGGACTTTTCTAATACCAGCCTTTAATTAAGTATATTTCAAGCTTACATGTCAAAAATCAGTTGAAATAGACCCTCCCAACTCACAAAATTGAGCCCACATCAATCAAGGACCAAAATGAAAGAAAACAAAACTTCACTAAAGCCATTAACTAACTTAACTGCCTTGGGTATCGGTATGCACACTTGAGTATCGGTACGCCCTTTCCATTTCGAATCCTAAAAACTCTAGTAGCCAACTTCTGTACCGCTACGACCCTGCGTACCGATATGCCTTACCAAAACCAAAGGCTCGTATCGATCCTTAAACCCGTGTACCGAAACCCCATGCCAAACTCAGGCTTCTCGTATCGATACGTAAACCCGGAGTATTGGTACACTACTCTTAAAAAGCATTTCTATACTGATATGCCTAACCCGCATACCAGAACCAGAAGCCCGAAATGGCTTCCCGTACCGATACGTGAACACGCATACCCATACACCTGGACCTGAATGGTCACAATTAGCTAGTTTAACACGCTTATTTCAAAACTAAACCATTCCATCATGCCACAAACTCTCATACGACACTATCGAGATGCATCAGCAACCTAACATCATAAGATTAGCAACCAATTAGCATTCAAACATCCCATGGTATTCTAGAGGCATGCTTCCTAAAACCACTTTCTCAATCACCCCAAAATACACAAATAGGCTAATCTCAGCATATGCATCAAACAACACAACCCACACAACATAATAAACTTGCTCAAACCATCACAACAAGGCAATCATCAAGGAAGCTCTAGATGCATACCTAAGCAATCATTCACCCACAACTACAAGCAAGTAATAACATCAAGCTTAGCAACATCAAACCATCCTCAAAGCCCAGTATAGAAACATACTTAAAATCTGTAAAAAAAAAAAAAAACAGGACTACAACTCCCAAAAACCATGGCGAACACATTGCCTTATTAACCAAAAATGTAATCCGAGTTCATACTCAAAAGTAGTTTATCTTTTGGATCCTTGCCAACCTTGCCTTCGCTGCCTCGAACTTTAATGCTCTGTATCATTAGGAAAAAGAGAGCAAAGCACACATGCTTAGCGAGTCATCTTGAAATGGCACCGTAGTGTCTAAGGTGAACGTGAAGATAAGTACGTACTCGGGGATGCTCTTTGCTCCTCACAAACATGAAGCACCTCGACAATGCACTCAGGCACAGTGGGCGTGGATCCCCAGGGTGCATGTGACACAATCATTTTGTCACAATATCTGTTTGATAACATGAATATAAGGGTGCAGCTGCTAAAGACTCTATGGCATGCCAACTATACCATGGACTCTCATACACAATACTTGGGCATTTCTTTCATCATCAACTCAACATCATAATTAATCATATAAATAGACATTTCATGTTTCATGCTTCATCATAAATAGTCATGGCAAATATAGATCATCATCATTTCCCAGAATAATAATTCATACTTCATATTCCATTTAATCTACCTTTATTGAAACATGTTGTAGCTCAACACACACACACACACACACATATATATATATAAGGCAATATTATTTTTAAATTAAGGTCGACTATTCGCTAGTCTTCCTAATTACAATTTAAAACATATAAATGCACTCACCTGGGCCACATAATAGTATGCCCCACTAAGATTACATGAGTTTCCTTTTCTTTCTTTTTTTATCATTTGTTTCTCCTTCAATCTCTTTTGGAACTGTATAAGACCAATCGAACATATACATTACCATTCTCGCATTCGACTTAAATTTAACATTGCTAACTTGATTCTTAAACTTAACTATTAAAATATAAATTTTCTAAAAATTTCCCCAATATTCTTCAAAGTTGCCGAATTGGTCCTAGGTCCTTAGTGACCATTTTGAACATTAAATAATTGATCAAGCCTAATTTGAACAATTTCCATAATCATTTACTAATTTTGGACTATTACCTTTTAGTCCTTAAACTTTATAAAAGTGACATTTTAGTCACTACTTCACTTTTGTACATAAATTCATATACAATTAAACCATTTATTTATTTCTAACATCCTTAGTATTTTTTCTTCAACCTTTAAACTTTATTCAACTTAGTCCTTCACTATACTTTCATTTCGAAATAGGTCGCTCATATTTCCTTTCTTGACATCCTTAATTTTCATAATATGCTTGAATCTTCAATTCTATATTTTTCCATAAATTCAAGACCAATCCCTAATTTTCCCTAAATTACCGAGTTAGTCCTTCAACTTCCAAAATTTTTCATTTTGGTCCCTAATCATCAATTCAAGCTATTTCAATCATAACTCAACAATTCCAATGCTAAAAATAAATTTTCAATAATTTCCCTTAATTTTTTAAAAAATTTTGATTTGGTCCCTATAATTTCATCTTGGGAAATTATTCAATCTAACATCAAAATCAGGCTTACAACATCATATTCTATTCAATTCCATCCTCAATTTAATTCCCTAAGCAAAGTCCCCAATTCTTAGGGTTAGGGTTTATAACCGTGGACATGGAATTAATCCAAATTCAAGCTTGATTCTATGTTTATAACATTAATTCTACACAATACAACTTCAATTCCATCATATACTATCAAAATGAACAAAAACAAGTATAGAATAATTTACCTTAATCAATTTGGCTTGAAACTTGTCTTGATTCTCCAATTTTGGACTTGAAAATTGAAAACCCTATTTCCCCTTACTTTCTTGAACATTTCGAACAACCCTTTGGAATAAAAATATGATTTTTGTTCATCTTTTATTATATTTAATCCATGTGTAAAGTTAAATGAATTTTAAATTCATTTAACTAGTGAATTTACTAATTTACCCTTTTAATCCAATGGCCAAGATTCAATCTTATCAAAAATCAATGGCTATGATTAAATCCATGTGTATTTGACCTTTCAA
This sequence comes from Hibiscus mutabilis, assembly GCA_019671005.1. Lineage (NCBI taxonomy): Eukaryota > Viridiplantae > Streptophyta > Magnoliopsida > Malvales > Malvaceae > Hibiscus > Hibiscus mutabilis. The sequence goes on along the minus strand of CM033750.1, from coordinate 24,937,063 downwards.
AATTGTCCTTAATGTTTCAAAATATTTCAAAAATGCCATCCATGGCAAATGACCAATTTGCCCTCCAACTAGACTTTATTTACTTACATGACTTAAAATTGCCACTCCATAAAGTTTGAACCAAATTGGTTCCATTCTAACCAGCCTCCTTCCTAAAATATACTAAACTTTAATTTATGATATTTATTCGATCCAATTATTCGAATCTCACTCAATACGATTTCCAAATTTCCTTTCTTTAAGCTTTATAGCCATTCCATCATAATCTAACTAAATCTAGTTAGAATCCAACCAATAATAATAAAATATTCATAAAATAATATTTTATGAATTTTCCATAATCTTTGGAACTGTCTTTAAAATTTTAATTCGATCTGATATACCAATAATTTTTGAGAATTTTTATCGGATACATTTCCTCTTAGAAATCTTATCTCAACAATCCATTACGAATACTACTGACTCAAACTGAATCCTTTTTATTAGTCAAAATATTGGATATGGGACCTTCCCAGTGGGTCACCCATCCCTGTGCTACTCTGGTCTAAGCATGCTTAACAATTTTTTATTCGATTCAAATTCGAATAATATAAGCCTCATATGAAAATTTTGGGTAACAAGGAAATACCACTCTTGGGGGTGAACTATTCATTTACGGGGTTAAATTACATAACTTTTTAAAATTACACTTTGGTCCCTAAACTTTTCCAAAGTTTGCACTTTAACCCCTAACTTCAAAAAATTTCATTTTGGTCACTAATAAAAAATTGGGATATTACATCTTCGGTCAAAATGGTATGCCCCAACTCATCATCTTCAGGCACCACAATTCAACCTTTAAGGCACAACACAACATCATTATTAAAATGGAAATCCGTAGAATTCCCATCCATGATATCCTTCACATGCAGAACCAAACTCTCATCATGCGATTATCTCTCCTTAATCAACTGCGACAATGACGGTTTCACTTTAACTCAGATATCAACCCACCATCACACGTTACACTAAACCGAACGAGCATAGCTCTCAACTCCATAGCAACCTTTCTACTCAAAGCATTAGCCACGACGTTAGCTTTGCTCAGATGATACTCAATAGACAAATCATAAATTTTAAGTAAATCTAGCCACCTCCATTGCCTAAGATTCAACTCCTTCTGGGATATCAAATACTTCAGACTTTTGTGATCCATAAAAACCACACATTTTTCACCATAAAGGTAGTGCCTATAGATTTTCAAGGCAAACACAACTGCAGCAAGCTGAAGATCATGAGTAGGGTAATTATGTTCATGCACTTTCAACTGCCTAGATGCATACACAACTACCTTACCGTCCTGAACCAATAGAGTCAAATCACCAAACACTGGCACTTGATGAGCTTGGGGTACACCACCAACCCCAACATCAACAAGCAGAACCAATGGAGGAGGAGGTAAAACGTTAGGGGGATTCTCTTCCTTAACATTATTTTGCCCAATTTTGGCATTACCAGCCATCGAATGTTTCTTAGGTAGAGCCATGCTATCAAAAGCATCAAAACACATTAAAGTCAGGCTAACATAAGGAAAAAGATCCAAAACCATCTTATAAAATATTTTAAAACCTCGGTAATAGGCAATGTGTTCCCAATTCATACCCCAACATGACATAAATCAAACACCGTACACGTACACAAGCACCGTACATAACAACCAATGATATTCAATCACACAACAAAATCCCAACCTCTCATAACTTGGCTTTGATACCAATAAATGTAACCCCCCTCGACCCGGCCTAGACGCCCGATAGAATCGAGTGAGCTACATTAGGTTTACTGAAGCAAACCGGAGAATGGTTACAAAAATTCGGTCCATTTTTCTTTTTATCTTGTCTAGATGCAAGTTATTAATCTTACATGTACATACTCGCAACAGGTGAAATTTAGAAGAAAAAATTCACAAAAAGGTTGCCAATTGCATCACATTCACTACGAGGACTAAAACATAAATACTTTAAATTATTGGTCCAAAATTGAAATTAAAGTTACCAATCCTCAATTAGTCCTTTACATGCCTACATATCAAATTTCAGGTCAATATTTTCATCCATGTGCATTCAATTACGTTTGCAATACTTAGGGACTAAAACACAAGAGACAAGAAACTGGTTTCCATGACATTACCTATAAAAGCTGCCTCCCATACCGATACGGAATAACCACACGTACCGGTACACAATGTACCATATCGGTACGCTACGTCAGCTTGCATAATACTAAAGCCATACCAGTATGCGCCCTTAGTGTTCCGGTACAAGGGGTTTTCGTTCAAAAAGTGATTTTCCAGTATCGAGTCCTTGTACCGGTACACTCTATCATGTACCGATATGCCAAGCTTAATTTGTTTGTCTGTACCGATACTCCAATGCCTATACTGATGCTGGTGCCTTGTTTTGCCTAGTTGTACCAATACGGTCCCCTACGTATCGGTACGCATAAGCCTGTAATGTCATTTTTCCTCAGATTTTTCACTCATAACTAGATGCATTTAGATCCTAGCAACTTGCATACATGGATATAAACATTCAACAATACATACACCAACACTTGTACCATGGTTTAGCAACAAAACAAGCTTATGCTACCATATGGTTTAATCTAGAGGCATACTCCCTAAAACACTCCACCAACATACCAAATTGCTCAAATAAATGATTACTAGCACAATCATCATACCAACATCACTTTAATACCATATTCAGAATGTTAAGCTTATCAATCATGCCATCCAAGCAAGACCATCTAGATGCATACCTAGGCAACCTCATAACATCAACCATGGGTAACAATGCACAACAAGCTTAACAACATCAAACAAACTTAGAAATCACAGCATTACACATGCTCAAAACAAGGGAAAACAGAATTACAAATCCCAAAATCTATGGCGAACACATTGCCTTATTAACCGAAAATGTAAACTGAGTTCATACTCAAAATTGCTTTGCCTCTTGGATCTCTACGACTTTGCCTTTGCTGCCCTAAGCCTTAATGCTCTGCATCATTAGGAAAAAGAGAGCGTAAGCACACTTGCTTAGTGAGGATGCTCTTAAAACAATGATGCATTAAAACCCTTGAAAACCAACACTTGTTTTCAAACCATGCTTACGAACTAAGCAAGTTCCAATGATTCCAACTCAAACCATGCATATTGACCATATGCAAAACAATGTATATACCACATGCTTAAACCCCCAAAGCATTTTATACAAACCATGCTTGAATTCCAAAGTATTAAATACAAAGCCATGCTTAAATCCCAAAGCATTAAAAATAGACTAAACAATTGAATTCTCATCTATTAGCAATTATAGTAACCTCAGATAGTCGACCACTATCCTTGGTTAGCCGGCCGCTAATCTTTAGTTAATTGAGCGTTAACTTTACACATTAGATACACGGATCTCCCTTAACGATCGACCATCATCAAGACTCCCCCATGCCGACCGCATCAATTTACAACCTTTCCGACCGCAAGCTTTACATCAACAAGGGGAACTGACCACTCAACCCAAGTGATAACAACATAGTCCAAGTAGCCGACCGCTATATCTCAAGGACCCTTAACCACGATCAATTTTTATACATATTATAGTGCACTTTATCCTATGGCATGCCAACTATATCTGAATGTTTTCTCACCTTGTCACATAGCCAATGTATCATTTACAAAACCATTACTTACTGTTTTACAATGCATTACACAAAATCCCTACATATGCAAATCACATTGCCATAGCAACATCACATTCCTGATCGGAATAAAAATCGGTGCTCAATACCATTCAATATACTTTTAAACCATTGCATATGTACTTTAAAATCATGCATTTACAGTAAGTAAAACCAACCATGTTTGCAACTAAAACATGAATTGCACACGCTCATATCCAAACCGATATTAGATAGCTAAGGAGGGAAACTTACTTCCAAGCATAGGTAAGTGTTTCAAACTTAACCTAAACTTCGGTCCTTGTGGTGCCTAAGCACACTCCTTTCAAGTCCAGCACCAATAGGAGGAATTGGTGGAGGAGGAGGCAACTCGACATTTTGTTCATCCAAAACACTCCCCATATAAGCTTCCGTCTCCCATCTCGATCTTATTTCTCGAAAATATGAGTCTAAAGCATGATAATGCAACAAAACAAAACAATTAGGCCAGCTTGTAGCAATAATCCAAGTCACACATGTTTCAAAAAAGAAATCATTTTACACTAGTAGCAATAACGCAATGTGTCCCCAAGTTCTTACCCCAAACATATCATATTTCAATCAATATCATACAAAATTAAACACCGTGCAAGTCAATCAATAGATTTATTTAACAAAAAACAAACATAACCCATCTCTCATCAATCATAACCTAGCTTTGATACCACCAAATGTAACCCCTTGACCCGACCTAGATGCCAGACTGAACCAAGCAAGCTACATTGGGTTTGCTAGAACAAACCAGAAAGATTTACATAGAAATGGTCCATTTTTTCATTTTCTCTTATCTAAAAACATAATTAAGTCCTAAGGTGATCATGCTAGCAGCGGTGAAATTTACAACTCAATCGGGTGTCGAATTAACATCCAATTGCACAAGATTTCATTTTAGGGACCAAATTGTAAATATAGATATTTATAGGGACTTCTTTTAATTCAGAGTTCCCAATCCTTAATTAGTCAGGTTCCATGCATACATGTTAAATTTCAACTTAAAATAACAATCCAAACACATTTAATTGCATGATCAAGAAACAAGGACTAAACTACAAAGATTCAAACTTCAGAAAGCATTTGAACAAAATTAACTAACTGCGTATCGATACACTAACACCCTGTATCGATATGGGCATAAAATTTCAAAGGGGCATATTGGTATGGTCCTCAAGCATACTGATACGGATACTCAATATTATAAATAGGGGATTCTAGTAGCCAAAGGGCATACCGGTACGGTTGTTCGTGTCCTGACACCAAGCAAAATTTCAACTATGCATACAGATATGGTTACTAGGCATATCGGTACTCCTAGGCAATTTTACCCATATTGAGCTGAAACAGGTCCCCGTGTACCAATCCCTAAGGACTCGTACCGGTACGGGCACACCATTAATGACCTTTTAGTCAAACATATAACACTTTGGCTCAATCTAACATACTCTAGTCAACATCCAATCATCATATAACATTCCAAACAATATTTCCACAATCCTAAAAGCATAGAAAAGGATCATAGACAACTTATCTAATCCAACAAAAGATCCTATAGGCATGATCTCTACCCAAGCATGCAAAATGTATCCTAACCCCTCAAAACCAAATACAAAGCATCATACAAGTCCAAAATATCAAACATAACTTGTACAAACAGGGAGTATCCAAAATAAATCTCCCAATACAACTTGGTCACATTGCCTCTTATTAATACTAAGAATGCAACGCCCTAGTTTTGGGTCTAGATGTTTTGGGGTTCGTTTTGAGGGTTCGGTGGACTGTTATTAGAGATTCGAGTCAGTTTTGGGATTAAATCGGATTAAATATTTTTGAAGGTGGTAAAAATGTGGAAAAATGTTCTAAAATCATTATTTAATATGTTAATTATTTTGGTGGAATCAATTTTGGAAAATGAGTTTTGGAAATCGAACATTTTAGACTAGTGACCAAAATGTAAACTTTGAAAACTATTTTTAGTGATTGCTTTGTAAAAGGGTCAAAATATTGAATATTTAAGGAGCTAATTGCCCGAAAGTCTAATCTCAGACTTTATCCCTTAATTGGCTATCTTTAAAAGTGTTTTGGAAAATATAAATAGGTTGGGGAGAATTAATTTGATAATTAATTCTTTAAAACAAAAATTATGTAACTAACTTTCTTTCAAAGTCTTTTCTCTCAAAATTTCTCCAGCCAAACACCACTCTCTTTGTCTAAATATTAAGGTCAAATCATGTTTTCTTTAATCCTTCGATTTCAAATGATTTCTTGTTGATTGTATATCAAAACCTTATTGTTTTAACTTTGTTTTTTCATGTAAATTCAACCAATTAAGGGAGAAAGCATCCATTAGAGGTAATGTTCGTTCTTCTCCTCTGATGAAAGGTTCTTTACTGAAATTCTCAAGTTATTAATCCTCTACAATTGTTTTCTAATGTGTTTTGATAGTTTAATTAAGGAAATTTTTTTAATTGTGTTTTGATTGATGAAATTGATAGATTTTCGAATTCGATCTATTTTGTTGGGTTCTTGATCAGATTAGACCATGATTGTGATGTTTGATAATGTTAATAGATTAGTTTTAACATTGTAATCGTGAAACTAGTTGAATCTCTAAGGTTAAAGGTTGTTAGTTAAGGGTCTTTGTGATGTTATTGGAGTTTAATATTTGCTGGAAGTAAAAGGATGTCGATAAAGGGTTCTTAGATGTTAATTTATGAGGTTTAATGTATCGAATCATTATTTTGTGGTTGGGTTAAGTTTGGAAGGTGGTTGAGGCTGATTTCGATAAGTTTTAGATGGTTTTTGAGTGGGCAACTTGTGAGTTACGGGTAATTGTTTTGAGGTAGTTGTTTGGATGCTTTTTGATGCATGTTTCCTCTGGTTTTGTGTGGTCAAAATAGGGGATAATCAAGTTGAGGTAGCTCGAGGTGGATCGTTGCTTGTCGGGAGCTTGATTTGCATTGGAGAGCAAGGCGAGGTGTAATCGGTGAGTGGAAACAGTTTTAAAAGTCTTTCAAAGCTTTGAAAGTGTTTATGGGGGTTTAGGTTAAGATTGAAACACTTACCTAAGCTCGAAAGTAAGTTTCCCTCTTTTTCTCTTTAATATCGGTTTAGATATGAGCATGTGAAATTCATGTTTTGGTCTTAAACATGGTTTGTTTTACTTACTGTAAATGCATGATTTTGTGTACATATGCAGTGGTAATATGATTTAAAGATTTGGGATCTAAGCATGGTAATATGATTTAATGCTTTGGGATTTAAGCATGTGATTTGTAAATATTTTTGCATATGTTCGATATGCATGTTTTGATTTGGAATTAATGAAAATGCTTTGGTCGTGAGCATGGTTTGACAACAAGTGTTCAGTTTTCAAAGGATTTTAAATGCATCATTGTTTTATGAGCATCCTCACAAAGCATGTTTGCTTACGTTCTCTTTTTCCTAATGATGCAGAGCATTGAGGTTTGGGGCAGCAAAGGCAAGGTTTAAAGTGATCCAAGAGCAAAGATTACTTTTGAGTTTGAACTCAATTAAGTTTTCAGTTAATAAGGAAATGTGTTCACCAAGTTTTGGGATTTGTAATTCTATTTTCCCCTATTTTTTTAGCATGATTATTGATGTGTTTTGGAGCTTGATTGATGTTGATAATCTTTGCTTATGGTTGAGGCTAAGTAATTGCTTAGGTATGCATCTAGTTAGCCTTGATTGATTATCATGTTTTGAAGACTCTAGTATGTTGGATTTTGATAAGTGTTCAAAAGTACTATTTTTCTTACCCTTTTTACTCATATTATTGTTAGACTTAGGCTCATATTAGTTGCATAGTTAGCCATTCATGCATTAATCCATGTTTCCTTCCATCGTTGAGCTTGATTACATAAATTGGTAGTTTTTGTGGAAAAGATGCTGCTTTGGTGTGCTTTGTGTGTGTATGTGCAGGATCACTTGCCAAAGCAATGCCAATCTAGTTGCCAGGGCAATGCATGAAGGATATGCCGAGCTAGTTGCCAGGGCAATGCATGAAGGATATGCCGAGCTAGATGCCAGGGCAATGCATGAAGGAGACGCCGAGCCAGTTACCATGGCATTTGTCGACAAAAACTAAATGCAATAGGGATGTCGAAATTCATGATTTTACAAGCCCAAGATGACATGGAGCAAGGCCCAAGCCCAAAGAAATTTGATTGCCATGCAGAGATTAAAGAAGAATTAAATTCCAAGAAGATAGGAGAAGTTCTAATAGGAATAAAATTATAATAAAGAATTATATTCTTTAAAGATAATTCCAACTCAAACTCCTCCTCAAAGAAGGACTTTGGCCTAGCCCTATAAATATCAAGGGAATTTCGACAAGACCAATAGAGAGAGCAAGAGGGAAATTTCGACAAGTCCAAGTAGGGCAAGAGGAGAGAATTTACGACAAGCATCAAGGGCAAGGAGGATTTCGACAAGCCTCTTCCTTCATCTTTGTTCGATTGGGTTCATGCTAGGGATTGTTTATCTTGTGTTTCTTTGGAACCTAGCCATGAACTAAATTTACTTGGCTATGGTTATTGTGTTTTGTGGTTGTGAGAAACTATTGGTTTTTGTTTAGGTAATAAGAGTTTGCACTTTTCTATTTCAAGGTTTATTCATTCTTGATTCTTATTATTGTTTGCGAGTGAATTGGGAGAGGATCTCGTGATTTCATCCATTTATCTAATATCGGGAGAGTTAGATTCAAGAAACGAATGAATATGATCTTTATTCAATCCAATGATGGTGAAGATTAATCCGGCTTAGGAATAAGTTAAGGATTTCAACGGCTAAGAGGAGCGCAAGATTGGTTGTTGTTCACCCTTGATTCACGCAGGGATGTATTATCAAGGCATGCACAAGTAGCTAGAGTTTCGACTTAGGGATAAGAAGAAACCATTGAAGAACGCTCCGCCGAACCTTGAAGTTGCTGCCCAGTCGCCCAAGTAGTTGCCCAACTAGTCGCCCAGGCAACCATCAATTAGTTGCCAAGGCAACCCCGTCGTGCAAGTTGCCACGGCAACTGAGTTGCCCGTGCACTCTTTTACCAAAACGATCCAATCGGCTATCACACCTCAACTCACGATAACCTGGCCTATCTCTCTCTCATTTGAACTCATCTTTTCTTTTACTTTATTGCTTTCTAGATTAGTCATTAGTTAAACTCCGATAATCCTTTACTTGTGTTTTTACTTTTTACAGTGCAAGAGATTAGATCCTTGAAGTGGCACCAATCCCTGTGGAGACGATATCTTTTATACTATAACTTGCGACGTGTATACTTGCACAATTACGTAGCACTTATTACGCGCAACAAGTTTTTGGCACCGTTGCCTGGGATTGGCAATAGCGACTTTGTTTTTACTTTCTTGCACTTTCTTTTTATTTTTCTTGTTTAAAATTCAAAGGGCTAACAAACTTTGGTTTTGCATTGGTATATGACCGGGCGAGACTGACTTCACCGAATATCCCTTTGATCCGTAAATCGAACGAACCTTACAAAGACTTAGACGAAGGATAAGAGAAGCAATGGCAAATCAAGACGGCAATATGAATCAAGATGTTCGGCGGGAGGAGGAGTGATTCTTGCACGAAATGCAGAACTATTCGAGACTATCTTGAAGAAGATCTTGATGGACTTAACCCGGGAGTTGTCGCACCTGAAATTGAAGCCGACCATTTTGAGTTGAAACGGTAATGTTTAATATGATCAACACAATAGGTCAATTTGGCGGCTCAAAGAATCAAGACGACGACAACATCTGAAATCTTTCCTCGAGATTTGCAACTCGTTCAAGATACACGGAGTCACCCCCGATGTCCTACGATTAAGATTATTCCCCTATTCACCGAGAGGATAGGCGAAAGCATGGCTGAATAGCATTCTGCCGGATCCATAGCATCTTGGACTGATCTTTGTCGTGATTTCCTTGCTAGATTTAATCCTACAAATTTGGTGATAAGCTTCAGAACGACATTACTTCTTTTCGCAGCGGATGATGAATCCATGTATGAGGCTTGGGAGCGATATAGAGAACTTCTACACAAATGCCCTTTATACGGATTCGGTGTGGACTCAAGTAATAATGTTTTACAACGCCGTGAATACACCAACAAGGATGATGCTAGATGCCTCGCAAACGGCATACTCCTAGATAAGTCACCGGAAGAAGCAATGCAAATTTTAAACAGGCTGGCCAAGAATGATTATCAATTCCCATCTACTAGAAGAGGAGGAGTTAGGCGTAAGCCATAATACATGAACTAGGATCATCGATTCAATTTCGCACAATTGGCCGCTCTAACCAAGATGGTCCGAACATGCAAAAACCAAACAACACACATGAAGTCAAGGTAATGGATTCTTTTTGTGAGTTATGTGGCGATAACCATAATTCTTCCGAATGTATGCAGAATCCGAATCTAGCTTCTATGTGGGGAATTACAATCGAGCAACAACATGATGTCAAATACATACAATCCAGCTTGGAAGAAGCACCGAATTTTTCATGGAGTAATCCCAACAATGCTCTAACCGAGAATAATCAGAATGCACAAGCATCGGGTTCCAGCAGAGAATATGCCCACAGCAATGATGCCGCGGCAACAACCGAGCGACATCTAGTTCTTTGGAAAATTCTCTAAATGCTTTTATGATGAAAACTGAATCTTATATGGCTAAGAATAGTAATTTCATAAAAAGAACTGATGCTTTTATTAACAGACCGAGATGAGATTGCAAAACCAAGAGGCGGCAATCAAATCATTGGAAAATCAAGTCGGACGGTTTGCTCAAAATCAACACTAGACCACAAGGAGGTTTACCTAGCGATATCAAGTCGCAAGAGGAACTGGCCATGAGCAATGTAAGGCAATCACCACCAGAAGTGGCCAACAACTTAGAGAGGTTCAAACCCGCTCGTCAAACAAAACTCCACAAAAAGATCAAGACGAACCTAGCAGCAAAGCCTCAGATGCTGAACCAGGAATTGCTGCGGCAACCGGCAATAAACATGCCTCGGCAACCGATGACGCCTCAGCTTCTTATGATAAGCATGCCTCGGCAACCCCAGATGATAATGCGTCGGCAACTCCAGATGTCCCGGTAATGCCGTCAATCAGGTTTCAAACCAGTGAAAGGATCGAAGATATCCAACTTCCACCACCATTCCTACAAAGGTTGAAGCGATAAAAGCAAGAATACCAATTCAAGAAGTTTCTAGATATCCTAAAGCAAGTCCACATCAACTTGCCACTGGTGGAAGCAATTGAACAAATGCCCAACTATGCTAAGTTCCTTAAAGACATTGTGTCCAAAAGAACAAGGCTAGGAGAGTTTGAAACAGTTGCCGCGACAGAGGGATGCATGGCAATGTTGCTCAATCGTATGCCACCTAAGTTGAAGGATCTCGGAAGTTTCACAATACCCTGTTCTATTGGAAATCACTATGTCGGGAAAGCACTATGCGACCTAGGGGCGAGCATAAACTTGATGCCTAAATCGGTTTTCCAAAAACTAGGAATCGGGAAGGTAAGACCTACAACAGTCATGCTGCAGCTAATGAGCCAGATCCTATGTGCATCCGGAGGGAAAAATCGAGGACATCTTGGTAAAAGTTGATAAATTTATTTTTTCCGCTGACTTTATTGTTTTGGATTGTGAAGCAGATGAAGCATGCACCTATCATTCTCGGGAGACCATTCCTAGCGACAGGAGAACCTTGATCGACGTTGAAAAGGGAGAACTCACAATGAGGGTGAATGACCAGCAGGTAAAACTAAATGTGTTCCAAACACTAAGGCATGCCGATGATCCAGAAGAATGCCAACTACTTCATGCCACGATAGAGTTTAACTTCGATAAGGAATTTAGTTGCCTCGGCAACTACATTGCCGACCAAGAGGAACATGAGGAGTATGAAGAACCGGTCGATGAGGAACAACAAGAAGAGGCAAATTGGCTAGTCAACCGACCAGGTACATACTTTGAACCACTGGACTACTCAGGTAAGGAAGGTAAGCTCGAAAAACCCTCTATCGAAAATCCACCAATTCTTGAGTTGAAACAATTGCCAGAGCAATTGAAATATGTATACTTAGGGACCGATAATACATTACCTGTAATTATTTCTTCTAAGTTACAGCCTGAGCAGGAAAAGAAGCTGATCAACATGTTGAAGCTACATAAAAAGGCAATAGGGTGGACAATTGCCGACTTGAAGGGAATTAGCCCGGCGGTGTGCATGCACAAGATCCTGTTGGAAGATGATCACAAACCTTCAATTGAGGCCCAGAGGAGACTGAATCATGCCATGAAAGGGGTTGTAATGAAAGAAATCATCAAGTGGCTTGACGCTGGCATTATATACCCTATCTCCGATAGTACGTGGGTAAGTCCGGTACAATGTGTGCCGAAAAAGAGAGGTATAACAGTGGTAAGCAATGAAAATAATGAACTTATACCAACCAGGACTGTGACCGGTTGGAGGGTTTGTATGGACTATAGAAAGCTAAACAAAGCCACTAGGAAAGATCACTTCCCATTACCCTTTATTGATCAAATGCTTGACCGTCTTGCAGGTAAACCTTTTTATTGTTTTCTTGATGGTTATTCAGGTTACAATCAGATTGCCATAGCACCAGAAGATCAAGAAAAGACAACCTTCACATGCCCATACGGTACTTATGCCTTCCGAAGGATGTCGTTCGGATTGTGTAACGCCCCGGCAACCTTCCAAAGATGCATGATGGCGCTCTTTTCAGACATGGTCGAAGACTTCCTTGAGATCTTCATGGATGATTTTTCAGTTTTTGGTAATGACTTCGACGGCTGTCTCGGCAATTTAGAGAGGGTGTTAGCAAGATGCGAAGAAACGGACTTAGTCCTCAATTGGGAGAAATGCCACTTTATGGTAGATGAAGGAATAGTGCTCGTCCACAAGATTTCATCCAAGGGAATTGAAGTAGACAAAGCCAAGGTGGACGTGATCGAGAGATTACCCCCACCAAATTCGGTTAAAGGAATTCGAAGTTTTCTCGGACATGCAGGTTTTTACAGGAGGTTCATTCATAATTTTTCTAAAATCACTAAACCTTTGTGTAATCTGCTTGAACAGGATAAAGTCTTTGATTTTGATGATTCTTGCACTCAAGCATTCGAAACCCTAAAGAAAAGCTTGCCTCGGCACCCATTGTCGTTCCACCAGATTGGACGCTACCTTTTGAGCTAATGTGTGATGCAAGTGATTTCGCGGTAGGAGCAGTCCTAGGCCAATGCACAGGTAAGACCTTCCATGTGATATACTACGCTAGTAAAACTCTTAATGGTGCTCAAGTGAATTACACAACAACGGAGAAAGAGTTACTAGCTGTAGTTTTAGCATTTGACAAGTTCCGATCCAATTTAATTGGTACAAAGGTAATTGTTCATACGGACCATTCGGCAATCAAATACTTATTTGCTAAAAAGGATGCTAAACCTCGTTTGATTCGTTAGATATTACTTTTACAAGAATTTGATATTGAAATTAAGGACAGGAAAGGAACAGAAAATCAAGTGGCCGATCACTTATCACGTTTGGAACGCAATAGGGAGGAGGACGCGGATCTAGAGATATGCGATGCATTCCTGGATGAACAAATTTTAATTGCATCGGCAACCCTTGACGCCTCAGCAACCCTTGACGCCTCAGTAACCCTAGACGCCTCGGCAACCATGGATGCACACGCCTCGACAACTCTCGACGCCGCAACAGTCTTTGATGCACACGCCGCGGCAATTCTGGGAGCAGACACTACGGCAACACATGCCTCGGCAATACCCTGGTACGCAGATTTAGTTAACTTCCTTGTTTGTGGTATTTTTCCGTATGGCATTACTCACCAAGGGAAGAAGCGGTTCCGCCATGATGCTAAGCATTACTTTTGTGACGAGCCTCTTTTGTTTAAACAATGTGCAGATCAGGTTATACGCGATGTGTCCCTGAAGAAGAGTAACAGAATGTACTCCGGCAATGCCATTCTTCACCCTATGGAGGACATTTTGGAAGAACTCGTACCGCGGCCAAAGTCTTGCAATCCGGTTTGTATTGGCCAACATTGTACAAAGATGCCCAAAACTTTTACAAGCAATGTGATCGTTGCCAGAGGATGGGCAATATCTCTAGACGACATGAGATGCCACTCTAGAACATCATCGAGGTGGAACTGTTCGATGTATGGGGGATCAATTTTATGGGACCTTTCCCATCTTCATTCGGCAACCTCTACATCTTACTCGCCGTCGACTATGTGTCTAAATGGGTAGAGGCAGCTGCAGTTCCCAACGACGATTCCAAGACCGTGCAACGATTCCTGCAAAAAAACATATTTACACGGTTTGGGATGCCGAGAGCAATTATCAGCGACGGGGGCAAGCATTTTGACAACAGACTAATTGCCAAGATGTTGCAACGCTTCGGCATATCACACAAGATCGCCACGGCATATCACCCACAAACCAACGGGCAAGCAGAAATTTCCAACCGGGAGTTGAAGGGTATACTCGAGAAAGTTGTAAATCCCTCAAGGAAGGATTGGTCATTAAGACTAGATGACGCACTTTGGGCATATCGCACTGCATTCAAAACACCCTTAGGTATGTCCCCCTTCCGACTTGTCTATGGCAAAACATGCCATCTACCGGTGGAAATTGAGCACAAGGCGTACTGGCAATCAAGACCGTGAATATGGATTGGGAAAGTGCCGGACAAAAGTGCTTGATGGATCTTGATGAGATAGAAGAATTACGTGCACTCGCCTATAACAATGCACAAATCTACATGGAGAAAACAAAGCGATGGCACGACAAGAAACTATTGCCACGACAATTCACGCCAGGGCAACTAGTTCTCCTATTCAATTCTCGGCTAAAATTTTTCCCGGGAAAGCTGAAATCAAGATGGTCGGGACCATTTGAAGTCGTCAAACCATTCTCCCATGGCACCGTGATAATCAAGTCCATCTCTGACAACAATGAATTCAAAGTTAATGGACAAAGATTGAAGCACTACAATGGTGCCCATGTGGAACGTAACAAGGAACTGGTCAATTTAGGAGATGCATGAGCATGCTCTCCCTTTTTATATTTTTATTTTTCTATTTTTATTTTTATTTTTATTTTTTTCGACTATTTCATTATTTTATTTTTTTTTCCGATTTTTTTTTAATTTTTTTAATTTTATTTTTTTATTTTTCCGATTATTAGTAGTTTTAGGATAGATTTTTTTATTCAAGTCTAAGAATCCTATTACACATCTTTATTTATTTTCTTTATTAGTTTATCTTTAATTTTAATCCTTATTTGATTTATTTTTGAATTGTAGGAAAGGAAGTTCAAGAGAAAGAAGGAATTTTAAACCAAGTAGGAAAACATCTTCAACAAGGAAACTAATGGGCTGAATCTAAGGCTTATATAAAGCCTCCAATTCATCCTAACCAAAACCCCTTTGTCGAAAATCCCTACCAAACCCTAAACCCTTTTTCGATTTCCCCCAATCCCAACCACCTATCTTTTCTATAAAACCCATCACCCTTAACCTATTCCTACTTTCTATCTTGCAACTTTTTAGTTTCTTTTCTTTTCTTTTCTTTGTTTTTACTCACAACCAAGATCATACATGGCACCCAAGATTAAACTTTTAGTTCATCCAAGTTCCTCCAAAGAACCAAGATACAAGAAGTTTGCTACACCGGCGGTTCAAGAAAGATTTCAATCCAAGTTTGAAAGCAGGAAGATTCATGAAGAACAAGGCTTTGAATACTCCAACTCTCATCAAGATTTCGGCCTTGAACCATTCATCTTCAAGACGATTGCACATCAAAAGTGGCAAATCTTTTGCCATCAACCAGAACCGGGTAATATCTCATGGGTAAGAGAATTCTATGCTCACTCACCTAACCCGGATAATCCTTATGTTTTTGTTCGTGACAAGGCCATACTTATAAGTACCGAAAGCATCAACACCTTTTACGGACTTTACATTGAGAAGGACGAGCATCAAGCCTTCGTTGACCAAATCAATCCCAAGCAACTCGACAAGGTGCTTCAAGAACTCACTCAACTGGGAACTCATTGGAACGACGGTAAATACAAGGGCACGGTAAATCGCCTTCGGCTTAAACCCGAGGCAAAACTATGGAATAAGTTTGTTAAAACTTCTTTAATGCCCTCCACACACAATACTACCGTTGATATACCACGTCTTTTGCTCATACATTCTATTTTGCATAATCGCATCATTAACATTGGAAAAATTATTTGTGATAAGATTTTTGTATGCAGCTCAAAAGATAAGGGTTATCTTTTCTTCCCTTGCTTAATTTCTAATCTTTGCAAGGAGATGCATGTCCCGAGTGAGTCCACCGATGAAAAGGCCCTACCCAAGTCTGGTTGGAATCAAGCATTAATCCGGAAGCTAATGGGAGAGGCACCGGAAGATTCTTCAAGGCCTCCAATTACCACGGCAACTCCTGCCGCCGCGGCAATCCCTAATGCCCAAGCACCTAACGCCAGGGCAACTCGGCCATTAATCCCGGGACACTTTGAAGCACTTTTGAACCCATTGACAAGCCGCCTAAGGCAAATTGAAGATCGGCAACTAATGTTCATGCGGTACATGAAGGAGCACAACAATGCCGTCACCCAAGTCATCCTAGAAAAGTACCCGGACAATCGCGTGCCGTTCCCAATCTTTCCCGCCGATATCCTTGCCACGGCAACGAAGGAAGCTGATGCCACGACAACCAAAGCTAAAGACATCCCGGAAACCACTACAAAAGCCAAAGGTAAAGCACCTATGCCCGAATCAACTCCTACGGAATCATTTTCTGATTTTTCAGATTCGGACGAGTCCTCCATTGAACCAATAAAGACCGCACCAATTGAATCCTCCAAGCGAAAAGCCATTGATATTGATGAAGAGGATGATGAGGACAACCCCGTACAAGGATCGATTCCACCACCGGCAACAAGAAAACAACCATCGCATTCAAGCAAGAAAATCAAGACGCCAACTAGAAGGAAACTAATCATCTACGATGACTAACTCTCGGAGTAAGTCCTCGTATGCATTTTTATTTTTATTTTTTGTTATTTTTATGCATGCATTGAGGACAATTCCTCACTCGAGTTTGGGGGGGATTGTTATTAGTAGTTACCATGTTTAATTACATTCATTTAAAGTATTACATTTAGGATACATAAATTGCTTGCCATGCCTTTAATTGAAACAAGAATTGCTTAGATTTGATGAATATTCAATGATGACTTTGCCAATGCACTTAATTGATAGAATTTTTATTCTAGGATAACCATGGAAAAACTTAGAATTTTACTATGATGCTAAATTTGATGAAACACTGTTGTGGTTTGATTGATTTAAGGAGTTCTAGTAAACTTAGGTTGATAATTAATTAATTGGGGGATTAGAATAAAAATTGGATGAATGCTAGAGGTGCCCGAAATTGGCTCTAGCATATGCTAAAAAAATTGATCACTAGAGGTGCCCGAAACTGGCTCTAGGAGGCGTAAAAAAAAATTTTTTAACTAGAGGTGCCCGAAACCGGCTCTAGTCGATTAAATTAACTTAAGAAAACTAAAAATAAAACACTAGAGGTGCCCGAAATTGGCTCTAGTTAAAACATGTTAAAAAGAACCCAATGAAGTAATTTGAAAACCTATTGTTTGCATAGAATCCGAAAAATCAACTTGCACACAACTCCGCACACACTCACAAGCATTATAGTTTAATTCCGAGTAACTCCTCAGTTTTCCAAAAAAATAAAAAGCCAATCATACTTTGTGCCCCGGTTCAGAGAATTGAAATCAAGTTCAAAGATGAGTTTGTGAAAATCGAAGTCTTGGCAGGTAATTATGAGTTTGCATTGCTTGAGGACAAGCAATAGTTCGAGTTTGGGGGTGTGATAAGTGTTCAAAAGTACTATTTTTCTTACCCTTTTTACTCATATTATTGTTAGACTTAGGCTCATATTAGTTGCATAGTTAGCCATTCATACATTAATCCATGTTTCCTTCCATCGTTGAGCTTGATTACATAAATTGGTTGTTTTTGTGGAAAAGATGCTGCTTTGGTGTGCTTTGTGTGTGTATGTGCAGGATCACTTGCCAAAGCAATGCCGAGCTAGTTGCCAGGGCAATGCATGAAGGATATGCCGAGCTACTTGCCAGGGCAATGCATGAAGGATATGCTGAGCTAGATGCCAGGGCAATGCATGAAGGAGACGCCGAGCCAGTTGCCATGGCATTTGTCGACAAAAACTAAATGCAATAGGGATGTCAAAATTCATGATTTTACAAGCCCAAGATTACATGGAGCAAGGCCCAAGCCCAAAGGAATTTGATTTCCATGCAGAGATTAAAGAAGAATTAAATTCCAAGAAGATAGGAGAAGTTCTAATAGGAATAAAGAATTATATTCTTTAAAGATAATTCCAACTCAAACTCCTCCTCAAAGAAGGACTTTGGCCTAGCCCTATAAATATCAAGGGAATTTCGACAAGACCAATAGAGAGAGCAAGAGGTTAATTTCGACAAGTCCAAGTAGGGCAAGAGGAGAGAATTTTCGACAAGCCTCTTCCTTCATCTTTGTTCGATTGGGTTCATGCTAGGGATTGTTTATCTTGTGTTTCTTTGGAACCTAGCCATGAACTAAATTTACTTGGCTATGGTTATTGTGTTTTGTGGTTGTGAGAAACTATTGGTTTTTGTTTAGGTAATAAGAGTTTGCACTTTTCTATTTCAAGGTTTATTCATTCTTGATTCTTATTATTGTTTGCGAGTGAATTGGGAGAGGATCTCGTGATTTCATCCATTTATCTAATATCGGGAGAGTTAGATTCAAGAAACGAATGAATATGATCTTTATTCAATCCAATGATGGTGAAGATTAATCCGGCTTAGGAATAAGTTAAGGATTTCAACGGCTAAGAGGAGCGCAAGATTGGTTGTTGTTCACCCTTGATTCACGCAGGGATGTATTATCAAGGCATGCACAAGTAGCTAGAGTTTCGACTTAGGGATAAGAATAAACCATTGAAGAACGCTCCGCCGAACCTTGAAGTTGCTGCCCAGTCGCCCAAGTAGTTGCCCAACTAGTCGCCCAAGCAACCATCAATTAGTTGCCAAGGCAACCCCGTCGTGCAAGTTGCCACGTTAACTGAGTTGCCCGTGCACTCTTTTACCAAAACGATCCAATTGGCTATCACACCTCAACTCACGATAACCTGGCCTATCTCTCTCTCATTTGAACTCATTTTTTCTTTTACTTTATTGCTTTCTAGATTAGTTATTAGTTAAACTCCGATAATCCTTTACTTGTGTTTTTACTTTTTACAGTGCAAGAGATTAGATCCTTGAAGTGGCACCAATCCCTGTGGAGACGATATCTTTTATACTATAACTTGCGACGTGTATACTTGGACAATTGCGTAGCACTTATTACGCGCAACAAATTTGATGATATTGAGGTGTTAGCATGTATCATATGCTGGAAAGTGTTTTGGTATAATTGGAAATGTGGTTTTAGGAAGCATGCTTTTAGTTTACCTTTAAAGCATGATTGCCATGAGTTGAGGATGGTTCTATGATATTATGGTTAGGATCGATCCTTGGTAATGTTGTATGAATGTTAGAAGCATTTTTAAGTGTTTTGGAATCCATAAATGTATGTTAAACCATCAAATTTGAACTTTACATGCCAGGGCGTATTGATACGCGTGAGACCGTATCAATACGGGTCAATAATTTCAGGCATAGTGTATTGATACGCGTAAGACCGTATCAATAGGAGTTAGTGTTTTTAGGCATAGTATATCGATACGCGTGAGACCGTATCAATATGGGTTGGTGTTTCCATGCATAGCGTATTGATACTCGAAGAAGTGTATGAATACGGGTTTGAACTACTAGAATCTAGAATTTTGAAAATGCATAGGTGTACCGATACACTTACCGGTGTATTGATACGGGTAGTTGTTAATTTAGTTAAAATGTGTTTCAAAGGTTCTGTTTTCTTACATTTTAGTCCATGAATGTTGTACATATAATTAAATGGTTTTGAATGGTCGGCTTGAGTTGAGAATTGACATGCAAGCATGTAATTTGACTAATTGAGGATTGGTAACCCTCATTTCAGTAATGGTCCTTTAATTTACCAATTTTATGTTTTGGTCCCTAAAATGTATTGTATACAATTGGTTGCCATTTCGAGGTCTGCTTCCTTTATAACTTCACTCGCTACAAGCCTGATCACTTAGGATGAATAATATGCATCTAGACAAGATAAAAGGAAAAAATGGACCACTTTTTCGTAATCTTTCTTCAGTTTGCTTCGGTAAACCTAATGTAGCTCACTTGGTTCGGTCGGGCATCTAGGCCTGGTTAAGGGGGTTACATTTAGTGGTATCATAGCCAGGTTATGAAAGGTTGGGATGTTGTTGTTAGATTGATTATTATTGTTTGATATGCACGGTGATTGTGTATATGTATGGTGATTGTTTTATATCATGTTGGGGTACGAATTGGGAACACATTACCTATTACCGAGGTTTTAAATTGTTTTATAAGGTTGTCTTGGATCCTTTGCCTAATGCTAGCCTGACTTTAATGTGTTTTGATGCCTGTGTTAGCATGGCTCGATGTGAGACTCGTTCGACGATTGGTAATGTCGGGTCTGGGCAGAATAATGATGATTGAGGGAATCCTCGTAATACCTTACATCTTCCTCATCTGTTGGTTCATCCTGTTGATGCTGGGGTAGGTGGTGCATCTCAAGCTCTACAAGGGACAATTTTTAGGGATTTAACTCCGTTAATCCAAGTGATTATGGGAGCTTTTCAGGCAGCGATGGCTGGAGTGCAGGTGTAAGCACCGACACCTATTGTGGTGGTTAATCAAGGTTTACCCTTGGAGCGTCTTCTTAGTTTGGAAGGAGAGGAATTCAGGCGTCTGAGCCTTGAAACAGCCGAGGGATGGCTGAAAAAGATAATCCGTATCTTGAACCAGATGGATTGCAACAATGTGCGCAAGTTGGGTTGCACTGTGTCCTTGTTGCAAGGTGATACTTATCACTGGTGGATGACCATGGTTGTGGGTGTCCCAGAGGTAGACGTGACTTGGGAATTCTTTTGGAGAGCTTTCAAGAGGAAGGATCTTGATCTTCGGTATCTGGATCAAGAAAGCGCGATTTTATGTCGTTCTTGCAGGGTGGCATATTAGTGGCCATGCATGAGGTGAAGTTAGTTCACCTGAAAGTCCTTTCCTGAGGCTCTAGCATAGTTAGCGCTAGGTGGGTTTTAGACCGTTAGCCGATATGGCTATTTGTGGAAGCGTCGAATGTGCTAGTGACATTCAAGATGATGACGTGTTGGGTATTCTCTAAATACCTAGTTTTTGGGTTGTGGTTGAAGTGGTGGTGTTCTCGTGTACTGTGGTACACGAGAAAGTGTTTTGATCAATAATTGAGGGTTGCTAGAGTGTTTTCAACATGTTGTAGGGAATATTGGTACCGAGAATATTATCAGTAAGTGTGGATGTTGAACATGCACAGTGCAAAAACACTTATATGTATATATTTAAATATGTCAGTACATGCATACATCTTTGGGCATGACATTAGAGGTTTTGCATCCATATCATAGACATCTAGGATGACATATAAGGAATCATGCATACATATGTCCACACTTACGGATAATTTCTCGGAGGCCGACAAAGTGTTAGTAAATAGTTCATTTGGTGAGATGGTTACAGTTAGGAAGTTATTTTGGGGATGTCCTTTGGTAGTGCAAGGTCATGAGTTTCTCGAGGATCTGATGGAATTGCCATTCCATGGTTTTGAAATTATATTGGATATGGATTGGTTGAGTGAGCACAAGGCGATTGTGGATTGTAAATCCAAAAGGATTTCTTTAAGGTTAGCCGATGATTACGAAGTTATGGTGGATGGCGAGAATGTAAAATTCTTGTCTAATGTTGTTTCGGCTACTCGAGCGAAAAAGATGATGCAAGGAGGTTGCCAAGCTTATTTTTCTATCGTGATGAATCCAGATGTTAAAGGTGTTCGGGTGCAGGACATTCAAACCGTTTGCAATTTTTCTAAAAGGTTTTTCCTAAAGAGTGGTTGGGTTTACCGCCAGATAGAGTGGTGGAATTTGGTATTGAGAAGTACTCGGGTATGGCACCGGTGTCCATTGCTCCTTATAGGATGGCACCAAAGGAATTCAAAGAGTTGAAGACACAACTTCAGGAGTTGTTGGATCATAGGTTCATTCGACTGAGTGTTTCTCCTTGGGGTGCTCCAGTTCTTTTTGTGAGAAAGAAGGATGGATCGATGCATATGTACATTGATTATCGGCAGTTGAATAAGTTGACGGTGAAGAATAGGTATCCTTTGCCAAGGATTGATGATTTTTTTGATTAGTTTCATAGAGCGGCAGTGTTTTCTAAGATTGATTTAAGATTAGGGTATTATCAGTTGACGGTTAAGGAAGTGGATGTGCATAATGTGTTCTTGGTGATGCCATTTGGTTTGACTAATGCTCTAGCGGCTTTCATGGATATGATGAATAGGGTGTTCCATGAGTATCTTGATCAGTTTGTGGTGGTGTTTTTTGATGATATTCTTGTGTACTCTCATATCGAGGAAGAACATGATCGGCATTTACGGATTGTATTGCAAGTTTCAAAGGATAATCATTTGTATGACAAGCTGAGTAAGTGTGGGCTTTGGCTGAATAAAATGATGTTCCTTGGTCATGTGGTTTTCACAGACGGTATTCATGTTAATCCATAGAAAATTGAGACTATTCTCAATTGGAAGCAACCTAAGTCTGTATCGGAGGTTCGTAGTTTTCTTGGGTTGGCTGGTTATTATCGTTGCTTTGTAGATGAATTTTCTAGTATTGCGGCACCGTTGACGAAGTTGTTGCAAAAGAATGTTCCTTATGTATGGACGGGGGAGAAACAACATAGTTTTGAGAAGTTAGAGGAAGTCTTTATGCATGCTCTTGTGTTGATCCAACCAGAGTCAGGGAAGGAGTTTGTGGTTTACAGTGATGCGTCATACATTGGTTTGGCTTGTGTGCTGATGCAAGACGGTAAGGTTGTGGCCTATGCATCAAGACAACTGAAAGTTCATGAGCGAAATTATCCAACTCATGATTTGGAACTTGCAGCTGTGGTGTTTGCCGTGAAGATTTGGAGACACTATATTTAAGGAGAAAAGTGTGTTGTTTTTACGGATCACAAGAGTTTGAAATATTTGTTGTCTCAAAAGGATTTGAATCTTAGGCAACGTAGATGGTTAGAGTTGTTTAAGGATTATGACTTGACGGCCGAGTATCATCCTAGAAAGGCTAAAGTGGTTGCAGATACGTTGAGTCGTAAGGTTGCGGTTGAGCTTAGGGTGATGTTTGCGAGGTTGAGTGTGACATAGAAAGGTGGGGTGTTAGCTGAGTTGCAAGTTAAGCAGACGATATCACAAATGATTAAAGCTAAGCAACCGTATGATGATTCTCTAGTTCCGCATGTTAAGGACGTATCTGATGGTAATCTGATGGATTTTCATTTTTGATAATGATGGGGTTTTGTGTTTCAAGGGATCGAATAGTGGTACCAGATAATTTGGAGTTGAGGTACACTATTTTGACATAGGCACATTCTTGTCCCTTTTCTATGCATCCCGGTAGTACCAAAATGTATCATGGGTTAAAAGAAGTGTACTATTGGGTTGGTTTGAAAACGATTGTGGTGGAATTTGTTTCTAAGTACATGGTGTGTCAGCGGGTTAAGGATGAACATTAGTTTCCATCCGGGTTGTTGCAACCATTGAAAATTCCAGAATGGAAATGGGAGAGAATCACCATGGATTTTGTGTCAGCGTTGCTGTAATACCCCGAAAACTGGTCTAGAAGTATATTGTTGAATCGAATGCTAATAGAATTGTTTTGACTTACTTCGTGATGAAGTTAGAGTTATAATTAAGTGAACATAGGACCGGATTAAAGAAATTGAAAAGTGAGTGTTAAAAAAAAAGATTAAACCGAAAACTTAGGAAACATAAGGATTGCATGTCAAAGAAATTATTGTTTGGGTTATTACACATGTCTTGGTGATGATTGTGCATGTGTATAGGAGATCTCGATTGGGGGGAAATATTATCTCCTTCCTCCCCGAAAACAACCAAACAACAGGGGAGAGGAGAGTAAGAACTTAATAGCCATGGTTCTTAGAATCTAAAAGTCCCCTTGGATTGATTTTAAGTAGAAAAATTGAAAAATTGGTTTTGGAAGATGGAATCCTCATGTAGAGCTTAAACTTTTGGACAGAATAGTTGTTCCATTCGAATAGCTGGTGTTTGAGGGTAAGGGTTCTTCATATCTCCATTAAGATTGAATGCTAAATTGAAGAAAATAAGTAGTGTATCCTTATGTTCTTAGATAGTTAGATTGTTGAAGAGTTAAACCTTGAATTAAGCATGGTTTGAGACTAAAAGAGTACATGCTGGAAATTTGTTATGTATGCTAAAAATCTAGATATATATGCTGAAAAATCTGGATATGTTTGTTTGGATTGAAAGCTGAAAATTAAATGTTAGAATAAAGTGCAATACCTAGAAATTTGATTGTATATGTTGGAAGTTTGAAAATACTTGCTGAATTTGCCATGTTATATGACTTTGCAACAAAGTTATGACATTAAGCTTGATTGATAAGGTAATTCATGGTTAAAATTGTTGTTTAAATTGTTCGGTTGGAAGTGATTAAGCTGGCCGTGAGTATGTCCTGTTGTGAAATGATTTAAGGATTGTTTCTAGATAATTAAATTACTTGTAAACTAGTGTTAGAGAGTGTTTTAAGTAATTAAAATAGGGAAGTGTCTTGTTAATATGTAAGGACTATTTTCTTGCAATAAATTTGGGTTGGTCTGTAAGCTAACCGAAAGGGCTAAATGGCAATAAAAATATGGAACTTTTTTAGTATCAATTGGACTGTTTCAATAATGCAAATGTATGATCTTGATTGAAAGGATAATATGTTATATGATTCTTGATACATGGAGAAATAATATGATTGTAATGCTTATGGAAAATCATGGGTAGGTATTAGGTCTATTCGAATGATCCAAGGAAATGAATAATATAGTATTCTTGTAAATAGCTAAGTCGATGTCTTGAATGATAAGGATTCCTTTGGTGATTGATCTAGACTAAACATTTGGTTAGAGCTTTGTTGATCTTGTAAATTTTGTTTAAATTAGGATTGTGATCACATTAATTGGAAAAAGCAATTCATGGACAATTCTGAATGTATATAAAGATATTAAGAAGTTAATAGAGGACTAAAATATTGGAATTATGAATAGATAAGTGGATACATAATTTACTAGTAATGGAATGTGAATATTGGACAATTTTGGGACTTAAGGGACTGTTGTTGTAACCATAGTGTTGTTTTATAAGTTCAGGGACTGCTTTGTGTATATATGCAAATGTGCTGAATTGTTTTAGTGTATAAAATGTGCATACATGTGCCATGGACTGTTTTGTATATAAGTGAATATGTTAGGGACTGTTTGAAATGAATTAAGGATTAACTTGGTGATTTAAAAACAAGGGAAACATTGCTTGCTAATAAGTGGACTGTTTTGACACAATAGAAAGCATGTAGACTATTTTATAAATGTATATGTGAAAATATGTATATTAAAGGCTGTTTTGAAATGCTTGTAGATATCATGGGCTGATTTGTGATTGTATAAATATACACCTATGTATGCGGGGACCGTTTTATATACATGGAAGTGCACTGGGCTGTTTTGAATATATATAAAAAAATGAACATAAGGAATTAGACTGTGTTGCATAATTAAGAATAGTTGTGGACTGTTTTGAGTAAATTTATATGTACACATGAATGTTGGACTGTTTTTACATAAATAAAATGTGTAGGGGTTGTTTCGATGCATGTATATATGTACATATGTATGTTGAACTGTTTTGACATGTTAGAAAAGTATATGTGCTGTTTTAGATTATATGTTTATATACATGTGACTAAGGGACTGTTTTAAAGAGATAAATAGAAATTTATATGATCAAAGATTATTTTGTATGTAAATAATTGAATTTGAGGACTACTTTGATGCATGTAAAAATGTATGCAAGCATCATGAACTAATTAGGCATTGAGATGGAAGTCAATGGATTGTTTGTAAGCATATATGTGAATATATATATATATATGCAAGCTAGAGATTGTTTTGCATTAATATGAATAATGGTGATTGTTTCGAATGAATTTATTTATATATATGAGAATTTGAGTTGGTTATAATGATTTGTTATTTTCTGTTTGAGGTACGTAACTTCTTAAGGAAGAGTAAAAGAATAGAGTTAGTTGAAAGCTAAATATAATTAAGGATTCAGGTATTCCGTAACATCGGGATAAGAGGTGAGTGTAGTATGCATTCAGGATGACATGGTGTCATCTTGATCCTTGTTTAGTTGAACCGGTTGTTTAAACATATTCATTTTGCCTAAGGCTCAATTAGAGCACATTGGGAAAGAGCATTCAAGGCATAGCATCCTTTGATAAGTCTTTTAATTATGTTTGCATTACATATGCATTTTGTTCCTTGCTATGCTATGTTTATAATGGAAGATTTCGCATACTTTGATACAAAGCTAACTTCTGAATTACAATATCATAAGATTCTTATAATAAAAGAACTCAATTCAAATGATATAAGTTCATAAACTATAAGGCTTAAGGAGCTTAAAGCTCATCTCATGTTATAAGATACTTAAGTTGCCTATTCAATGGAAGCCCTTGGACACATTGGCATAATACATGGTATACTTTGGGACTACGGTCCATGAGCTACGGCTCAGGTGACGACCCATTATATGTGATATATTGGCGACAGTAGGAGGTAACGAGGGAGATGTACGGAGATTGGCGACAGTTGGTTGGATAGATGAGAAGTTAGGATTGTTATGTTTCAACACTAGCCATTGCTATGTGCTTTGAGCTATGTGTAAATCAGATCTATATGGTTAAATTCGGACCAATGCTACTCATGTCCAAATGTGATCCAAGGCAAATGTTCTAAAAGATTTGAACTCGGATATTAAGCTTTGAATGGAAACTTTGATAAGACTCATGTTTTATATGCTATGAACTCTGATAAGTTAGAAAATGAAATTCGAAAGAATTCAGCTAAATCCTTGAAAGTTTTTAATCAAGACTTGGAAAAATATGAATCCTGATAAAATTTCATAAGACAAGCCCTAATCCTAATAGAGTTAAAACTTGAACAAATCTTTGTTACTAATAAACTTAGAATTTATCACTTTTACTCTATGTGTTTATACCTTTGATTGTTATGTATAACGGCTCACTACCTCACTAAGGCTATTTAAGCCTAATTGTAATATCCAAAATTTTGGCTAGTGACTAAATTGTAAATTTTGAAAGTTTAGGGGGTTGAATATAAATTTTGGAAAATTTTGGGGACTAAAGTGTAAATTTCCCCAACAAGTAATTTTATTCAGTATAAGAGTGAATCGGATCGAAATAGGTACCTTGATATCGGTTTTAAGAATTAAGATGCAGAGAAAGGTACTGAATTTGGATCGAATGAAATTGTTAAGCGTGCTTAGGCCAAAGAAATACAAGGATGGGTGACCTTCGGGAAGGTCCCATAAAATTGGTTCTAATCGATATTTTGGACTCAGTAAATGTAAAGAATATTCGAATGGATTATCGATAAAGGATTTCTAAGAGAAATTTTATTCGATAGAGATTTTCGATAATTATCGGAATAGTAGACTAAGTTAGGACAATTCAGTCTAAGACTTTAGGAAAGTAAATTAAATTTTTATAAGATGATAGTGTTCTTTTTTCGAATATGGAAATATGGAATTTTTGGAATAAATCTGATAGCTCGATAAAGGTGAAAGCGCAGTAAAAGTATTTTATGAATATCGGGAGATCAGATCCAATCGAAATATTAGAGGCTGATCTAAAAGCCATGGAAAAGTCATAAAATACTATTTTATGAATATTTTATTATAGTTGGTTGGATTTCAACTAGACTTAGTTGAATTTTTACAAGAATGGCAAACTAGTAAATAAAGACTAGTTGGAGGGCAAATTGGTTATTTGTCAAGGATGGCAATTTTGAAATATTTTGACATATTAAGGGCAATTTTGGAAGGTGAATTACACTTGGATCAAATCATGGCCATTGATTTTTTATAAGATTAAGTCTTGGCCATTAGATTAAAAGGGCAAATTAGTAATTTCACTAATTAAATGAATTTTAAAGTCATATTTAATTTTAACATGTGGATTTAAATAATTAAAAGATGAACCAAATTGTTCAGTTTTCTTGAAATATTTTGAACTAAGGGGAGAAAAAAGGGAAAAAAATTCAATCTCGATGCAAGCCCCGAAACTCGATTTTCAGGTAATATTTTCAACTGCAAAGTTGTTCTACTCGTCAAGCTCTATATTTTGATGTCAATAATTCATGGAATACATGCTTGATTGATGATAATTTTGATGAGAATGAAATTATGGTTTATGGACTCAATTGGGGTTTTTGAGATTTTATGATTCCATGTTGAAATTCGAGGTGAAATCAAGCTTTTGTGATGTTAAAATCATGTTATTGAGTTTGCATTTAAGCTCTACATGTTTTGATTATTATGAAGATGCTTAGGGTTTATGGATTCAAGTTTGATTTAGCATTTGTGATGTTGAATTAATGATCTAGTAAGCCTGAATTGTTATTTGGAAGCAAAACCCTAAGTTAAAGGTATAGGGACCATTTCGGCAATTCTGAAAGTTAAAGGACTTGTCTGAATTTTTATGATTTTAAAGTGTATTTATGTTATTATTGATGTTGGAGATGTAAAATTGAAGTTAGAATGCTAAACCGATGTTGAATCGAATTAGTGACAATTAGGAAATGAGGTTTTAGAGAAGGACTAAATCTGATTTTAGTTGAAATAATATTATTCAAGTAGTAATGTTGGTTTGAGAACTAATTTGCAAAGTTAAGAAGCTTGAATCCTTATCTTTGCATTTTTAGTGACTATTTCGGAAAGAACGAAAAAATAGAGGGAATTATTTTTGAATAATTATTTGATGAAGAAAGTGATACATTAGTGGTTTGAATCAAGTAAGGGGACCAAATTGACAAATAGCAAAGTAAGGAGAAATTAATATAAAGTTTGAAGTTATTTATAGAAGTTGTGTAGGAAAACAGGATTTGGCAGTAAGTTTGAAAATTTACCATAAATTCTACAAAAATGGTTAGATGGTGAATTTTATATCGATGTAAAGATTTATTCGCCTAGTTTCGTTTAAACAAACGCTGATTGATTTCGATTCATATGTCAAAAGGTGTGAATTTTTAAGTGATGGAAGGTCAGAAACCAGAATAGTAGTCTGTTCCGAAATTCAATACTGGAATTTGATGTTGAAAATTTGCCATAAATCGTACAAATTGAATCTGGGTTATTAGTTTATATGGTTGAAAATCTTATCGAATCTAGTTTCGTTTCCAACAAACAGAAACTGATTTCTAGTTTCGAGTTAAAAGATATTAATTTTCAATCGAATTAAGGTCAAAAAAATTTTAGAACAGTTTCTGTCAGGACAGCCCTGTAAACCGGAGTTTGATGAATTTTCATAATTCTTTTAGATTTTATTAATTTATGTGGCTTATACCGTTAGAACCGTTATCGAATCTAGTTTCTACGGTATAAAGGAGATTAAGATTCAGTATGTATTCTGCCCTATAGAAGTAAATCTTTGATGGTAGTACAAGTTGACAGAAAATGGAAATTGAGACAATTTGTGTCTAATGTTGGTTAGCAAGCTTGGAGGAATTATTTGAAGATCAAAATGGTCATTAGGGACCAAAAATGAGTTTTGCACATTATAAGAAAGGAAGGAAATTTTTTTATATTCGAATGATTAGATTTGGTAGCATGTTTAAAATATTGCTAGATTTGAATCTAACAAGTGTTATTCACATTCATGTGATTAATGAAGTTTGGGTCCGAATCAAAAGAAGGTTCGAGGCACTATGAAAGAAATGATCGAATAGAGCTTAGTGAGGCAAACTAATAAATAGCCCAGGTGAGTGCATTTACATGTTTTGAAATGCAATTAGAAAGACTTGCGAATAGTCAACCTTAAATTAAAATGATATTGCATTATCTATATATATGTTAATTTATGTTGCCATGACCAATTATGATTGAAGTATGAGATATGAAATGTTATTTATATGATGATTTATGTTTACCATGAACATTTATGGTGAAGCGTGAAACATGAAATATTTATTTATATGATTGATTATGATGATTGATTAATGATAAAAGAAATGCCCAAGTATTGTGTATGAGAGTCCATGGTATAGTTGGCCTGCCATAGAGTCCTTAGCAGTTGCACCCTTATGTTTATGTTATCAAACATATATTGTGACAAAATGATTGTGTCACATGCACCCTGGGGATCTACGCCCGCTGTGCTCGAGTGCACTGTCGAGGTGCTTCATGTTTATGGGGAGCAAAGAGCGTCCCAGAGTACGTACTCATCTTTTCGTTCACGTTAGACACTACGGTGTCATTTCAAATTGACTCGCATACCTCGATCTCATATAGCATACTTTGGGCAATGATAAAAGAATCATGTCACGTAAATGTATCATGTCATGTAAACGAATCATGTTGCGTATATGAATCACGTCATAAATATGAACCATGCCATGTATATGAAATATGTCATGTATATGAACAATTCCATGAATATAGAACATACCATGTATATGAATTAAATCACGAATATGAATAATGTCAGGCAAAAGAATCATGTCATGTAAATGAATCAAGTTATGTATATGAATCATGTCACATATATAAATCATGTTACGTATATGAATTATGCCATGCATATGAATTATTCCATGTACACGTTCATGTTAGGTATATGAATTAAGTCATGTATATGAATGATGTCACGTATATGAATCATGCCACATATATGGATTCTGCCATGTATATAATTT
Organism: Hibiscus mutabilis; assembly: GCA_019671005.1. Classification (NCBI taxonomy): domain Eukaryota; kingdom Viridiplantae; phylum Streptophyta; class Magnoliopsida; order Malvales; family Malvaceae; genus Hibiscus; species Hibiscus mutabilis. The sequence goes on along the minus strand of CM033750.1, from coordinate 24,906,150 downwards.
ATGCCATATATATGAATTATGTCTTGTTTAGGAAGTATGTCATGTATGTGAACTATGTCGCGTATATGATTTACTTGATAATGATGGAACTTGTGATAAGTTGACCCTAAATTGAAAATAATATTGCATTATTTATATGAAACTTGACTTGTTGCATATTTCAGTAAATGTAAACTTCAGTAGAATATGAGGTAAGAATTTTATTCTGCATAATGGCAATGCATGTCTATACATGGAATATGGATAATAACAAGATTAAAATAAAACAAGATACACCCTGGGGATCCAAGCCCATAGTGCAAAATGCACTAACGATGTGTTTAATATAAGGAGCAAAGAGCGTCCTCTCGAGTACGTACTTTACAAGGCACTACAGTGCAGATAGGCTACAGGGTTTACATGGGCTTCTAGCCAGACACGATGATAATAATAACAAGATGATACATAATTCAGATGTTACACATTACTTGTTATATATGTTATATGATACATGATACAAATGTTACACGATTACATGACACGTGAAAAAAGATGTTACATGATTTCTTGATACATGACAAAGAAGTTACATGTTACATGATAAAGTACATGATATGTAAATGATTACATGATTAAAGCATGTCCATGATAAAGAATATATTATGCAATAATAACATGATTTATATGATAGTTATGATACATGACATATATACATTGTGATATACTTGTCATGTTATAGAGAAAACGAAATGCACTTTTATATATGACACATTGTATTACATTATTTCATGTTTTTAAAATAAATAAGTTTAACTGCCTCACTAAGTTCAAACTTAGCGTGTGATTGTTTCAGACGTAGGTTAAGTTGGAGTACTTGAAGAGGAGTCAAGCATGCTGTTAAAGCTACAATCTGTAGAACATCAGTAAGAGATTCTAAATTATGACAATCTCTAGTGGGCATGTAAACTATTTACTTACTGATAGTATATGATACATTAAATTGAATTATAATGATAGCTTAAATAATCAGCTAGTCGATGAAATGTATAGGGATATAAAAAATTTAAGCTTAACTTTTAGTATCATGTTTAAGTAATATCTATAATGTATATTCAACTACGAGTATATGTTATGCGTGTTACATTTATTGGCATCAGAGCAAAGGTTTAGCCTGTTCTGGATGCTAAACCAAGTTTGATATGGAGTTTTCAGTAAATACATACCCCTAGGAAGTCATATTACTTATATACTGATTGTATGACTTGATGTTGCTCCTCATTAGTATAAGGTGAAATGATACTAGAATAAGGAAAGTAAAATGATAATGGATTTCGTCAGTTGACGAATCTTAGAGGTCAAGAAAGTACCCGTAGTGGATTTGATACAGTAAAATAAGCCTGGAAGTTAGTTCTTGTTTATAATAAGTTATCTGCATAGTAAAGAGATGATACAATAATTATAAGATACTCGGATACGAAGGAGCAAGAAGAAGAAGTATCTTTACTTTAGAAATATATATGTTTGAAGATAACAATATCAGTAGTTGTTGCATATGTAATATGGGGATTTACTCAAAATAAGTTAAGGATTGAAGTTATGATGGAAATAACTCAGTAGTATATTATTATAAGATGTTTGTATTGTCAGTACATATAAGGGATAATTGGAAAGTTAAGTAATGATACTACTGAGATGATTAGAAAATAAACTAAGAAGAAATTGATCTATAAAGAGATTATATTTTGAAGCTCAAAAAGAAGATGTCAGGTATGAATCAGTCAGAGTACTAAAAGTAGTAAACTATATTGCAAGGATAATCAAAGCAAACATGGAAAAAGTTACAGTGTAGACTCCTCAAATGTTAGAAAAACTTTGAAAAGTCTTTAAATCAGACACAACTTAAGTAAGAAGGATTAATTCTTCAAGGAGACATTAGTATTATAAGATGTCAACTGTGAAGCCTGATAGATCAGGAAGATAAAGAATTTGGAATAAAAGCATGATGAAAGTGATATTTGAGTACATACTGAACAAGATTGGAAGTCTATTGTCGATAAAGTGTATTGAACTTGTAACCAAAGAGTATTCAGAGAAGTCAACTAAGATGTTAATTCTACCTGAATAGTTGACAGCAGAGCCTTATAAAGGTTGGGCTGCAGTGTAATAGATAAGCTAAGATATCTTTTCAGAAAGGTTTTGATAAAGACAATCAGTAATATAAGATGATGAGTATGACAGGCATTAAAATAATGTGGATTGCTGGAAAAAGGGTTTTCTAATGATCTAAGTGATCAAATACTAGAAAGTAATATGAAGGTATCATATCGGGAATCTGAATTGTAATTTAGTGAAGTTGGTTATCTGTGCACAAGGTAGAAGTGATTATAAGAAGAAACGTTTAAATTTTTTAAAAGGGATTAGTTCCTTAATGAAGTCAAAAGAAGTGTGTTTTGTTGAGGATTGTTCCGACTAATTGAAATTTCCCTAGAAATGTTTCTAGACAAGAAAAGAGTCTCGGATTACTAGGGTTATAAAGATACTCGTAGCAGTAAAAATGAAATGAAGTATGAACTTTTTTCCGATTTCTACCTGGATTGAGCTACTGGTGCAGTAGGGGGCTCAAGTATAAGAACAAAAAGTACCTAAGAGGTTGTAACCTTCGGCAACTGTATACAATAAAGCATTGGCTGTTTAAATGTTTAATCTGTTGATAGCCTTAAATGTTAGAGCAAAAGAGAAGTTGTGATTGTTTATTTAAAAAAGAAGGATGTTTTATATAGGTCAAAAAGGAAAAACTTAGTTTCAGAACTGATATACTTCAAGGAATCGTGAAGGAGTTGAACCAAGAGTATATTAATGGGTCTTATCTCCAGAAGTAAGCAAAAGTCTATAGTATATGTACTTATGTTTTGGGGTCATTGACTGAATTATTTACATGTCAACACTCCTAAATAAATTGAGATGCAATTAAATTTGATCCATGAAAAGGAGTTAGTAGAAATATTGGTTTATGAAATTAAAAGAATTAAGGAATAAGAAATTTCATTGACTGAAGTTTTGAGGAAAAATCACAAGGTCGAAGAAGCCACTTGGGAGGCTGAGAAGAAAATAAGGAAGTAATATCCGTAAATGTTTGGAACAGGTATTTGAGGACGAATTTTCTTAAGGGGAGGAATTATAATATCCCAAATTTTGGCTAGTGACTAAATTGTAAATTTTGAAAGTTTAGGGGGTTAAAGTATAAACTTTGGAAAAGTTTGGGGACTAAAATGTAAATTTCCCCAAAAAGTAATTTTATTCAGTATAAGAGTGAATCGGATTGAAATAGGTACCTTGATATCGGTTTTAAGAATTAAGATGCAGAGAAAGGTATCGAATTTGGATTGAATGAAATTGTTAAGCGTGCTCAAGCCAAAGAAATACAAGGATGGGTGAAGGTCCCATAAAAGTGTTTCTAATCGATATTTTGGACTCATTAAAGGTAAAGAATATTTGAATGGGTTATCAACAAAGGATTTCGAAGATATTTTATTCGATGGTGATTTTCGATAATTATCGGAATAGTAGAATAAGTTAGGATAATTCAGTTTAAGACTTTAGGAAAGGAATTTTTATAAGATGATAGTGTTCATTTTCCAAATATGGAAATATGAAATTTTTGGAATAAATCTGATAGCTTGATAAAGGTGAAATCGCAGTAAAAGTATTTTATGAATATTAGGAGATCGGATCGAATCAAAATTTTAGAGGCTAATCCAAAAGCCATGGAGAAGTCATAAAATACTATTTTATGAATATTTTATTATATTTGGTTGGATTTCAACTAGACTTAGTTGAATTTTTACAAGAATGACAAACTAGTAAATAAAGACTAGTTGAAGGGCAAATTGGTCATTTGATAAGGATGGAAATTTTGAAATATTAAGGCCAATTTTGGAAGGTGAATTACACTTGGATAAAATCATGGCCATTGATTTTTGATAAGATTAAGTCTTGGCCATTGGATTAAAAGGGCAAATTAGTAATTTCACTAATTAAATGAATTTTAACATGTGGATTTAAATAAGTAACAGATGAACCAAATTGTTCAACTTTCTTGAAATATTTCGAACTAAGGGGAGAAAAAAAGGGAGAAACTTTTTCAAGCTCGATTCAAGCCCCGAAACTCGATCTTCAGGTAATATTTTCAACTGCAAAGTTGTTATACTCTTCAAGCTTTATCTTTTGATGTCAATAATTCATGTAATACATGCTTGGTTGATGAGAATTTTTATGAGAAAGAAATTAGGGACTATGGACTCAATTGGGGTTTTTGAGATTTTATGATTCCATGTTGAAATTCAAGTTGAATATAAGCTTTTGTGATGTTAAAATCATGTTATTGAGTTGGGATTTAAAATCTACATGTTTTGATTATTATGAAGATGCTTAGGGTTTATAGATTCAAGTTTGATTTAGGGTTTGTGATGTTGAATTAATGATCTAGTACGCTTGAATTGTTATTTGGAAGCAAAACCCTAAGTTAAAGGTATAGGGACCATTTCGGCAATTCTGAAAGTTAAAGGATTAATCTGAATTTTTATGATTTTAAAGTGTATTTATGTTATTATTGATGTTGGAGATGTGAAATTGAAGTTAGAATGTTAAATTGATGTTGAATCGAATTAGTGACCATTTTGACAAATTGTCAAAGTTAAGTGACTGATTCGGAAATGAGGTTTCAGAGAAGGACTAAATCTGATTTTAGTTCAAATAATATAATTCAAGTAGTAATGTTGATTTGAGGACTAATTTTCAAAGTTAAGAAGCTTGAATCCTTATCTTTGTATTTTTAGTGACTATTTCAGAAAGAACAAAAAATTAGAGGGAATTATTTTTGAATAATTATTTGATGAAGAAAGTGATACATTAGTGGTTTGAAGCAAGTAAGGGGACCAAATTGAAAAATGGCAAAGTAAGGAGAAACTAATATAAAGTTTGAAGTTATTTATGGAAGTTGTGTAGGAAAACTGGATTTGGCAACAAGTTTGAAAATTCACCATAAATTCTACAAAAATAGTTAGATGGTGAATTTTATATCGATGTAAATATTTATTCGTCTAGTTTCGTTTAAAACAAACAGTGATTGATTTCGATTCATGTATCAAAAGATATGGATTTTTAAGTGATGAAAGGTTAGAAAACATAATAGCAGTCTATTCCGAAATTCAATACTAGAATTTGACTTTGAAAATTTGCCATAAATCGTACAAATTGAATATGGGTTATTAGTATAAAAGCTTATCGAATCTAGTTTCATTTATGACAAATGGAAACTGATTTTGAGTTCCGAGTTAAAAGATATTAATTTTTAATCGAATGAAAGTCAGAAAAATTTCAGAATAGTTTCCGTCAGGACAACACTATAAACGGGAGTTTGATGAATTTTCATAATTTTTGTTGATTTTATTAAATTATGTGGCTTATACCGTTAGAACCGTTATGGAATCTAGTTTCTACGGTATAAAGGAGATTAAGATTCAGTATGTATTCTGTCCTGTAGAAGTAAATCTTTGATGGTAGTACAAGTTGACAGGAAATGGAAATTGAGACAATTTGTGTCTAATGTTGGTTAGCAAGCTTGGAGGAATTATTTGAAGATCAAAATGGTCATTAGGGACCAAAAATGAGTTTTGGACAGTATAAGAAAGGAAGGAAATTTGTTTATATATTCGAATTATTAGATTTGATAGCATGTTTTAAATATTGTTAGATTTGAATCTAACAAGTTTTATTCACATTCATGTGATTAATGAAGTTTGGATCCGAATCAAAAGAAGGTTCGAGGCACTATGAAAGAAAAGATCGAAAAGAGCTTAGTGAGGCAAACTAATAAATAGCCCAGGTGAGTACATTTACATGTTATAAAATGCAATTAGAAAGACTTGCGAATAGTAGACCTTAAATTAAAATGATATTGCATTATCTATGTATATGTTAATTTATGTTGCCATGACAAATTAGGATTGAAGTATGAGATATGAAATGTTATTTATATGATGATCTATGTTTACCATGAACATTTATGACGAAGCGTGAACGTGGAATGTTTATTTATATGATTGATTATAATGATTTATTGATGATAAAAGAAATGCCCAAGTATTGTGTATGAGAGTCCATGGTATAGTTAGCATGCCATAGAGTCTTTAGCACCTGCACCCTTATGATCATGTTATCAAACAGATATTGTGACAAAATGATTGTGTCACTTTCACCTTGGGGATCTATGCCCACTGTGCCCGAGTGCACTCTCGAGGTGCTTCATGTTTATGTGGAGCAAAGAACGTCCTCAAGTACGTACTCGTCTTTACGTTCATGTAGACACTACAGTGTCATTTCAAGTTGACTCGCATACCTCAATCTTGTATAGAGTACTTTGGGTAATGATAAAATAATCATGTCACGTAAATGAATCGTGTCTTGTAAACGAATCATGTTGCGTATATGAATCACGTCATAAATATGAACCATGCCGTGTATATGAAATATGTCATGTATATGAACCATGCCATGAATATGGAACATACCATGTATATGAATTAAATGAAGAATATGAATCATGTCAGGTAAAAGAATCATGTCATATAAATGAATCAAGTTATGTATATGAATCATGCCACATATATGAGTCATGACACGTATACAAATTATGTTACGTATATGAATTATGCCATGTACACATATCATGTTATGTATATGAATTAAGTCATGTATATGAATGATGTCACGTATATGAATCATGCCACGTATATGAATTATGACACGTATATGGATTCTACCATGTATATAATTTATTCCATATGTATGAATTATGTCATGTATATGAAGTATGTCATGTATGTGAACTATGTCATGTATATGATTTACTTGATAATGATGGAACTTGTGATAAGTTGACCCTAAATTGAAATTAATATTACATTATTTATATGAAACTTGACTTGTTGCATATTTCTGTAAATGCAAACTTCAGTAGAATATGAGGTAAGAATTTTATTCTGCATAATGGCAATGCATGTCTATACATAGAATATGGATAATAACAAGATTAAAATGAAACAAGATACACCCTAGGAATCCAAGCTCATAGTGCAAATTGCACTAACTAGGTGTTTAATATAAGGAGCAAAGAGCGTCCTTATATGAGGAGCAAAGAGCATCCTCTCGAGTACGTACTTTACAAGGCACTACGGTGTAGATAGGCTATAGGGTTTCCATGGGCTTCTAGCCAGACACGATGATAATAATAACAAGATGATACATAATTCAGATGTTACATGTTACTTGCTACATATGTTATATGATACATGATATAAATGTTACACGATTACATGACACATGAAAAAAGATGTTACATGATTTCATGATTCATGAAAAAGAAGTTACATGATAGAGTACATGATATGTAAATGATTACATGATGAAAGCATGTCCACGATAAAGAATATACTATGCAATAATAACATGATTTATATGATAGTTATGACACATGACATGTGTACATTGTGATATATTTGCCATGTTATAGAGAAAACGAAATGCACTTTTATATATGACACATTGTATTACATTATTTCATGTTTTTAAAATAAATAAGTTTAACTGCCTCACTAAGTTCGTACTTAGCGTGTGATTGTTTCACACGTAGGTTAAGTTGGAGTACTTGAAGAGGATTCAAGCATGTTGTTCAGGCTACAATTTGTAAAACATCAGTAAGACACTCTAAATCATGACAATCTCTAGTGGGCATGTAAACTATTTACTTTCTGATAGTATATGATGCATTTAATTGAATTACAATGATAGTTTAAATAATCAGCTAGTCGATGAATCGTATAGGGATATAAAAAAATTTAAGCTTAACTTTCAGTAGCATGTTTAAGTAACATCTATAATGTATATTCACTACGAGTATACATTATGGGTGTTACACTAATGCATTCATTTCCCTCTATTTTTTAGGACTTAAAGCGTTCTTGATGTTCGATCGTGGTTGAAGGTTGCAAGTCATTGCTTTGGATAGAGATCCAAGGTTTACAACAAGATTTTGGGAGTGTTTGCATAGGGCTTTAGGTAGAGATTGAGTTTCAGCACCGCGTATCATCTTCAGACGGATGGTCAGTCTAAGCGTGTTATCCAGGTTTTGGAGGATATGTTGAGATCCTGTATTATTGAGTTCCAAGGAACCTGGGAGAAGCGTTTACCTTTGGTTGAGTGTGCTTATAACAATAGTTATCAAGCGAGTATAAAGATGGCACCGGATGAGGCATTGTATGGCTGGAGGTGTCGTACGCCTTTATGTTGGGCTGAGGTAGGGGAACAGTATGTTTCCTTACCAGATGTGTTAAAATACACGGATGAGAAGGTAAAGCTTGTGTTTGACCACTTGAAAGCGGCTGCGGATTGACAGAAGTTTTACGCGGATTTGAAGCATAGGGAGATTTAATATGCAGTTGGTGATTGTGTGTTCTTGAAGGTGTCACCATGGAAAAAGGTGATGCAGTTCAGACGTAATGGTAAGCTTAGTCTAAGTTTTATTGGACCATATGAGTTTGTGAAGATTGTTGGTCTTGTGGATTATCGATCGAGGTTGCCTCCCAAGTTAGAGAAAATACATGATGTTTTTCATGTATCTATGTTGCGGAGGTATCGGTCGGATCCCTCGCATGTTATGCTGGTGGAGCATATTGAGCTGAGGCTGGATTTATCCTATGATGAGCAGCCTGTGAAAATCCTTGATTCTAGCAGCAAAGTTCTTCATAGAAAGATGATTGAGCTTGTTAAGGTTTTGTGGCGACATCGTGGTGTCGAGGAAGCCACTTGGGAAAGCAAGTCAGATATGTTGGAGCAATTTTTGCATTTATTTCCACCAGGTAAATTTTGAGGACGAAATTTCTTAAGTGGGGGGAGTTGTAATGCCCTGGTTTTGGGTCTAGATGTTTTGGGGTTCGTTTTGAGGGTTCGGTGGACCGGTATTAGAGTTTGAGTCAATTTTGGGATTAAATATTTTTAAGGTGGTAAAAATGTAGAGAAATGTTCTAAAATCATTATTTAATATGTTAATGATTTGGTGGAATCGATTCTGGAAAAATGAGTTTTGGAAATAGAACATTTTGGACTAGTGACCAAAATGTAAACTTTGAAAACTATTTTTAGTGACTGTTTTGTAAAAGGGTCAAAAATTTGAATCTTTAAGGAGCTAATTGCCCAAAAGTCTAATCTCAGACTTTATCCCTTAATTGGCTATTTTTAAAAGTGTTTTGGAAAATATAAATAGGTTGGGGAAAATTAATTTGATAATTAATTCTTTAAAACAAAAGTTATGTAACTAACTTTCTTTCAAAGTCTTTTCTCTCAAAATCTCTCCAGCCAAACACCATTCTCTTCTTCTAAATCTTAAGGTAAAATCATGTTTTCTTTAATCCTTTGATTTCAAAAGATTTCTTGTTGATTGTTTATCAAAACCTTATTGTTTTAACTTTGTTTTTCATGTAAGTTCAACCAATTAAGGGAGAAAGCATCCATTAGAGGTAATGTTCGTTCTTCTCCTCTAATGAAAGGTTCTTTACTGAAATTCCCAAGTTATTGATCCTTTACAATTGTTTTCTAATGTGTTTCGATCGTTTAATTAAGGAAAATTGGTTTAATTGTGTTTTGATCGATGAAATTGATATATTTTCGAATTGGATCTGTTTTGATGGGTTCTTGATCAGATTAGGTCATGATGGTGATGTTTGATAATGTTAACAGCTTGGTTTTAATAGTGTAATCCTGAAACTAGTTGAATCTCTAAGGTTAAAGTTGTTAGTTAAGGGTTTTTGTGATGTTATTGGAGTTTAATCTTTGCTGGAAGTAAAAGGATGTTGATAAAGGGTTCTTAGATGTTAATTAATGAGTTTTGATATATCGAATCGTTATTTTGTGGCGGGTTAAGTTTGGAAGGTGGTTGAGGTTGATTTCGATAAGTTTCGGATGGTTTTTGAGTGGGCAACTTGTGAGTTGCGGGTAATTGCTTTGAGGAAGTGGTTTGGATGCATTTTGATTCATGTTTCCTCTGGTTTTGTATGGTCATAACAGGGGATAATCAAGGCGAAGTAGCTTGAGGTGGATCGTTGCTTGCTGGGAGGTCGATTTGCATTGGCGAGCAAGGTGAGGTGTAATCGGTGAGTGGAAATGGTTTTAAAAGTTTTTCAAAGGTTTGAAAGTGTTTATGGGAGTTTAGGTTAAGCTTGAAACACTTACCTAATCTCGGAAGTAAGTTTCCCTCTTTTTCTCTTTAATATCGGTTCGAATATGAGCATGTGTAATTCATGTTTTGGTCGTAAACATTGTTTGTTTTACTTATTGTAAATGCATGATTTTGAGTACATGTGCAGTGGTTTAAAAGTATATGAAGTGCTAGTGAGCATTGGTTTTCATTCTGGTCGGGAATGTGGTATTGCTTTGGCAATGTGGCTTACATATGTGGTGATTTTGTATAATGCATTGTAAAACAGTGAGTAAATGGTTTTGTAAGTGATATATTGGCTATGTGACATGATGAGAAAACATTTGGATACAGTTGGCATGCAATAGGATAAAGTGCACTATAATATATACTAAAAATCGATCGTGGCCATGGGTCATTGAGGTATGGTGGTTTAACTAGGTCACTCGGACTATTGGGACTTCACTTGGGGCTTGCGGTTTAACTAGGCAACCCAGGTCGATGGTGATCTTGAGGTTTAACTAGGCAAGGTCAGTAGAGCTCGCGGTTTAACTAGGTGAGGTTGTCAAATCTTGCGGTTTAACTAGGCAAGGTTTGGGATATCATGCGGATTGGCATGGTATGAGTATGGTGGAGGATTGTCCATCATGAGTTATCTGTGTATTCGATGTATGGATGGAGGATTGTTCATCCAAGGATAGAGGATTGTCGATCCAAGGGTAGAGGATCGTCTACCCGAGGTCACTATAATTGCCAATATATGAAAGTTCATGTGTTGAACCTACTTTTTAATGCTTTAGGATTTAAGCATGGTAATATGATTTAATGCTTTGGGATTCAAGCATGGGAATATGATTTAATGATTTGTTATTTAAGCATGGTAATATGATTTAATGCTTGGGAATTTAAGCATGATAATATGATTTAATGCTTTGGGATTTAAGCATGGTAATATGATTTAAAGCTTTGGGATCTAAGCATGGTAATATGATTTAATGCTTTGGTCGTAAGCATTGTTTGAAAACAAGTGTTTAGTTTTCAAAGGATTTTAAATGCATCATTGTTTTATGAGCATCCTTACTAAGCATGTCTGCTTACGCTCTCTTTTTTCTAATGATGCAGAGCATTGAGGCTTGGGGCAGCAAAGTCAAGGGTTAAAGTGATCCAAGAGCAAAGACTACTTTTGAGTTTGAACTCGGTTAAGTTTTCGGTTAATAAGGCAATGTGTTCACCAAGTTTTGGGATTTGTAATTCTGTTTTCCCTAGTTTTTGAGCATGATTATTACTGTGTTTTGGAGCTTGATTGATATTGACAAACATGTTGATGATATTTGCTTATGATTGAGGCTATGTAATTTCTTAGGTATGCATATAGTTAGCCTTGATTGATTATCCTGTTTTGAAGACTCTAGTATGTTGGATTTGATGCTATTGAGGTGTTAGCATGTATCATATGCTGGAAAGTGTTCAAATAAGTGTTTTGGTATAATTGGAAATATGGTTTTAGGAAGCATGCCTATAGTTTACCTTTAAAGCATGATTTCCATAAGTTGAGGATGGTTTGTGATATTATGGTTAGGATCGATCATTGGTAATGTTGTATGAATGTTAGAAGCATGTTTAAGTGTTTTGGAATCCATAAATGTATGTTAAACCAGCAAATTTGAACTTTACAGGCCAGGGCGTATTGATACACGTGAGACCGTATCAATACGGGTCAATTATTTCAGGCATAATGTATTGATAAGCATAAGATCGTATTGATACCGGTCAGTGTTTTTAGGTATAGCATATCGATACGCGTAAGACCGTATCGATACGGGTTGATGTTTCCAAGCATAGCGTATTGATACTTGAAGAAGTGTATCGATAATGGTTTGAACTACTGGAATCTGGAATTTTGAAAATGCATAGGTATACCGATACACTAACCCGTGTATCGATACGGGTAGCTGTTAATTCAGTTAAAGCGTGTTTCAAAGGTTCTCTTTTCTTTCGTTTTAGTCCTTGAATGTTGTACATGCAATTAAATGGGTTTAAATGGTCAATTTGAGCTGAGAATTGACATGCAGGCATGTAATATGAGTAATTGAGGATTGATAACCCTAATTTCAGTAATGGTCCTTTAGTTTACTAGTTTTATGTTTTGGCCCCTAAAATGTATTGTATGTAATTGGTTGCCTTTTCGAGGTTTGTTTCCTTTGTAACTTCACCCGCTGCAAGCATGATCACTTAGGATTAATAATATGCATCTAGACAAGATAAAAGGAAAAAATGGACCAGTTTTCATAATCTTTCTTTGGTTTGCTTCGACAAACCTAATGTAGCTTGCTCGGTTCGGTCGGGCGTCTAGGCCTGGTCGAGGGGTTCCAAAGTATTTGTAAAAACCATACTTGAAAATACTTTGCCCCTTGGATCTCCTCTTGCTTACTCGTTGTCCTAAAGTGCTTATCTCTCTTCATTGATGAGAAAGGAGAGCGTAAGCTATAAGCTTAGTGAGGGAATCTCAAAAACACTCATCAATGCATTTAAAACCATTTTATCTCAAATCAAGTTTATAATGCTCATGACAGAATCATCTTATGCTTCTATAATATTTGCAAAGATGCACATTTAAATCATTCGCAACACATGTATCATGGATTTCTATCATAAGCCTCAATTTAAGCTTCATATGCCAAAATCTCTAGATAGCAAGCTTAAAGAGCATCTCATGTATAAACCATATCATACAAAACATAATCCATTTCTATTGATACATTATCTCATATATTGGCATTCAAGTGACTCAAAACCAAGTTCTATTCTATTTTATAAAAACACATCGGATACACTGATTTCTCAAGTAGTTCCTTTGACCACTTCTCATACGTCCTCGAGTCGGAGCAGCCCTCAATGGTTATAACGTTTAAATCCACTAGTGGCAGAATTGGTACACCCTTAACCCCTCGACCGTTGCGGTTCTCATGGTGGAGAATAGTACACTCTTGACCCCTTGACACATATAAGACAACTTATTATAGTGCACTTTAAACCCTATGGCTAGCCAACTATATCCAATAACATTTAATCTCAGCCGCTTGCCAATATACTCAATAAAACGACATTACCTCACTGTTTTACATATGCTCAAATCAATTTACAATACATTAAACCATATATTCTAGAATTCTCAAATTCTTTCATAAACCATTTATCATTCTCAAAAAACATCACATATGATCATTTGCAATACCTTTCATTTTTAAAACATGCATATAACAGTAAGTAATCAAAATCATAAACATGTGCATGAGATTATATTTTGTAAAACTGAAAATGAGAGCGAGAACTTTTGATACTTAATTTCAAGCGTAGACAAGTGTTTCAAACTTAATCTAAACTCCTAAAATCTCTTTCAAACCTTTTAAAAGCAGTAAATCACGTTTCAAGTCACGAACAACAGAACGACCTCTTGCCATTGCAAGATTCAAGCTTCTGAAGCTTCTGCAACCTCTACAAAAGCTAAAGGATCCAACTCCCCTGCTCTACCCAAACAAAAACATAGGATTAATGCACTTCCATGCATCTCTAATTTCCAGCAACCATCAAACACAACTTCGCGTCACTAAAAACCATCAAGCACCTATCTAAAACAACTAAAATCATCACCAAACTTCATATAAACAAAGCCCAGACAAAACCTATTGATTTTAACATCCTAACAACATCAATTAACATCCAAAAACATCTTTATAACGTCCTTATACCTCCAGCAACCTTACAACACCAAGATCACTTCAAAATTTAACTATTTACAACCTAGAAAATTAGCAATTCACATAGTTTCGGGATTTGTTTTATTAATCTCTTCTTTTAACATTAAAACATATCTTATAAGAGATCTAAATCAATTAGATTCAAAACAAAACATATCCACAACAATGTTCCTCAGATTTCCTCATCCAAACTCAATTTAATCCATAAAATCTTGATTAAATCATAAACACATCACAAAAATTAGTTGTAAAGGATAAAGAACTTGGGAATTTAATTAAAGAACCTTTAATTAGAGGAGAGAAATGAATATCACCTCTAATTGCTAATTTCTCCCTTAATTGGTAATGATTGGATGAAAACTTCAAGAAATCAAGTAGATTTTGATGTAGGAATCAAAGGAATCAAATAGGAAATCAAAAGAGATTGAATCCTGAGAATTTTGGAAAGAAATTGATAGTTTGGCTACTGAGAAAGTTGAGAGAAAATTTGAGAGCAAAAGTAGTTATGTAAGAAATTGTGATGCTGCATGGAGTGCCCAAGTTGATTGTTTCAGACAGGGATCCGCGGTTTACATCAAGGTTTTGGGAGTGTTTGCATCGAGCTTTGGGTACTCGTTTGAATTTCAGTACTTCGTATCATCCTCAAACAGATAGTCAATCTGAGCGTATGATTCAGATCTTGGATGATATGTTGAGGTGTTGTATCATTGAGTTCCGAGGAACGTAGGAAAGACAATTGCTTTTGGTGGAGTTTGAGTACAATAATAGTTATTAGGAAAGTATAAATATGGCACCGCATGAAGCCTTGTATGGTACGAAGTTTTGTACACCTTTGTGATGGGTTGAGGCTGGGGAAAAGTAAGTCTCCATGCCTGATGTGTTGAAAGATACGGATGAAAAGGTGAAGCTTATTTGTGATCGTTTGATAGTGGACTCAAATAGGTAGAAATCCTACACAGATTTGAAGCGTATGGAAGTTGAGTACGCGGTTAGTGAAAAGGTTTTTTTAAGTCTTACATTGGAAGAAGGTGTTGGGCTTTGGGCGCAAAAGAAAGTTACGTTTGAGGTTTATTGGACCATATGGGGTTTTGAGATATGTAGGTTTGTTGGCTTACCAGCTAAGTTTGCCTCTTGAGTTGGAGAAGATTCATGATGTGTTTCATGTATCCATGTTGTGGAGGTATCGGTCGAATCCGTCGCATGTGATGCCAGTGGAGGATGTTGAGTTACGATTAGATTTATCCAATGATGAGGAACCAGTGGAGATCCTTGACTCCAGTAGTAAAGTTCTTCGTGGCAAGACGATTGAGCTTGTTAAGGTGTTGTGGAGACATCGTAGTGTTGAGGAGGCCACGTGGGAGAGTAAGTTAGGCATGAAGGAGCAGTTTTCGCATCTGTTTCCATCATGTAAATTTTGAGGATGAAATTTCTTGAGTAGGGGAGAGTTGTAATGTCCCGATTTTGGGCCTAGGGGTTTTCTAGGTTGAATAGACGGTCTGGTGGATCAGATTAGAGGATTCGAGTCGGTTTTGGGATTAATTCAAAATAAATATTTTTTTGAGTGAGATAAAAATATGTAAAAATATTATAAAATCATTATTTAATATGCAGATGATTTTGGTAAAGTCAATTTTGGAAAATGGAATTTCAAAAAGTGACATTTTGGGACAGTGACCAAATGTAAAGTTATAAAACTATTTTTTCAATGACAGTTTTGTAAAAGGGTCAAAAATTATAATCTTTAAGGAGCTATTTGGCCAAATTCTAATATCAGACTTTTTACCTTAATTGGCTATTTTAAAAAGGTTTTTAATAAGGTATAAATAGGCTTGGAGAATTAATTTTATAATTAATTCCTAAAAATAATTTTACATAAATAACTTTTCTCTAAAAGATTTTCTCCCAAATTCTCTCCAGCCAAAGACTCTTTTCTTCTTCAAAATCTTCAGGAAACCTCTTGATTTCTTCAATCTTTTGATTTCAAATGAGTTTCCTATCAAAACCTTATTGTTTTAATATTGTTTTCTTATGTAAATCCATCCAATTAAGGGGAAAGCCAAGGTTAGAGGTGATCTTCGTTCTTCTTCTCTAATATAAGGTTCTTTACTAAAATTCCCAAGTTATTGATCCTTTATAAATGTTTTCTAATGAGTTTTAATGATTTAATTATGTAAAATTGGTTAAATCAAGGTTTAATTGATGTCATTGGTTGATTTTCATATTGGATCTGTTTTGCTATGTTCTTGATTGGATTATAACATGATTTTGATTTTTATAATGTTACTAAGTTGGTTTTAACATTGGAATCCCGAAACTAAGTGAATCTCTAATTTTCCAGGTTGTTAGTTGTGAGTTTTTGAGGAGTTGTGGATGTTTAATGAATGCTGGAGGTACAAGGTTGATGTAAATGTGTTTTTGGATGTTAATTGATGTTAATTGTTGGATTAAACCTTTAGGTTTTGGCTGGGTTAAGTTTGGAAGGTGTTTGTTGTTGTTTTCGACAGTTGTGGATGGAAATTGGTTAGAATTTGATGTGGATTTGTGTGAATTGATGTTGCTGGGATGTTGAATGCATTTTGATGCATTGAAACCTCTATTTTTGTGTGGTTAAAACATGGAGGTTGATCCTCAAGCTTGAGGTGAGGTTTTAGAAGCCTTGGAGGCTTGGATTCACATCGGCGATCAAAGTTTGCGAAGTTGGTGAGTGAGTACGTGGTTTATAACTTTTCAAAGGTTTGAAAGATGTGTTTGGGAGCTTAGATTAAGCTTGAAATGCTAGTCTAAGATCAAAAGTATGTAAAGGATGATTTTTTCCTCGATCTCAATTTGGCAATTGGTTTTGATACATTTGTTTTGATAAATTGATTTCTCAATGTTATATGCATGATCTCAGAATGGTTTAATGCTGGAAAATGATAATATAGTGATGATGATGCATTTGGAATTAATTCATGTTTTGAAAATGTTTTTGAACATTTGTTAATGCATGGTTGAATCCATTGGATAAATGGTCTTTGATTGATGCATATGAAAATAGTGAGTTAATGTTAATGGAATGAATTATATTGGCAAGTGATGTGATTTAAATTGTTATCGGATATAGTTGTCTGGCCATAGGATTGATAGTGCAATATAAAAGTCGCCTTGGATGTTGAGGGGTTTATGTGTATTGAAAGAATGGTTTTAATTTGGACTTGTAGTAATAAAGGCAATCTGGTTAATTGTCATTTGGGAGGATTATTTGGTTAAACTCCATATTTTTGCAAGTTTAAATATTGTTTCGTTTTGGTTTAAGGCTTTGAATGCTTGAAGTGTGCTTGGATTTACGTTTTGAATGTTGAGTAGGAGGCATGCCTATAGATAATGTGGATTTTTTTATTTGTGCTTGAATGATTTGCCTAAAGTGCTTGAATAATTGAGTTATGTATGCCTTTAATAATTTATGATGTTAGGGTAAGGTTTGGAAGTGTTTAGAGTGACCCAAGTGTCATATGTTAGACCTAAAAGTCATTACGGGCCTTCGCGTATCGGTACGGGTCCCCTGGTTTCGGTACGCGGGATCTAGAAAGGCTCAAAGCATCAAAAATTAACAAAGGCTATCAGTACTGTATCGTTACGCCTAGAGGAAAATTTACACTAGTGTTGGTACATGGGCTCCCATACCGGTACGCTCTTTAGCTGCTAGAATCTGATTTTTGAAAATAATCCTTAAGGGATCGGTACAAGGGTGAACCGTATCGGTACGGGTTTGCTCGGCACACCATATCGATACGGGGCTTGCTGTATCGGTACGCAGAGTCATTAAATTAGTTGAACCATATCGATACAGCTATGTCTGTATCGGTACGCAGTGTATCATTTTAGGTTTTTGTCTGCTGAAGTTTGAAATTGGGCAGTTTGGTCCTTGAATGTTATATATGCAATTAAATGAGTTCGGATGATTGTTTTAAGTTAGAATTTGACATGTAAGCATGAAATTGGTCTATCAAAGATTTGGTAACTTGGAATTCATTGAAGTCTTGTAATTTGTGAAAATTATGTTTTGTTCATCGATGTGCATGTTTGAGCAATTAAACCATGTTTTGCAATCTGATCGTAATGTAACGTAACCACGGGTGCATGTTTACCTTAGAATCTAAATCGATGCATTTAGATAAGATAAAAAGAAAAAATGGACGCCGATTTAGGTTATTAGTTCGGGTTTGCTTCGACAAACCTAATGTAGTCCTTTTAGCTCGATTTTGGCTAGACTGGGTTAAGGGCGTTACAATCATCTACTTCTTAGCACATTTGTGCCATGTCTACAATGAAAATGTACTTTGTCATCTCATCAGCTTGGCATTCCTCATCTACGCATTGAAGAGCTTGAAACACATTAAATGTAACATGTTGGTCATTTATGCGCATAGTAAGTTCACCTTTATAAACATCAATTAAGGATCTACCTGTGGCAAGGAACAGTCTGCCAATACAATTGGGACATTCATATCTGCCTCATAATCTAAAATGATAAAATCAGCTAGAAATATAAATTTGTCTACCTTTACCAACACATCCTCAATCTTGCCCTTAGGATGTGCAAAGGATCGGTCTGCTAACTAAAGTTTTACAGTGGTAGGCCTTGCTTCGATGCTGAGCTTTTTGAAAATAAACATTGGCATCAAATTGATGGTGGCTCCTAGGTCACATAGTGCCTTACCCATGAATCTATTGCCAATGGTATAGGGAATAGTAAAACTTCCCAGATCTTTCAACTTCAGTGGCAATCGATTGAGTATCATTATACTGCATCCCTCGATGAGAGTTACAGTCTTGAAATCACCCAATTTCCTCTTTTTGGACAAAATGTCCTTCATGAATTTAATATAGTTGGACATAGAGCTTCTACTAACGGTATGTTGATCTACAACTGCTTAATAACTTCCAAGAAGCATTTAAATTGATGATCCTGCTTGTGCTTCTGTAGTCTTTGTGGAAATGGTGGAGGTGGGTAAGCAAATGTTGACTCTGCCGGCTTTGCCAAGGGTTTGCTGGCATCCTACTAAGGTCTGGCATTGCTTATGTCTGCTTCTTTCTTCTCTACTTCTTTTGGTTCATCTAATGGTCCCTTCTCTTTCTCCTGGCAATTAACTGGAATCTTAGCCTCGAATTATTTGCCACTCCAAAGAGTTACAGCTTTGCATTGTTCATTGCCTCTTTGTCGAGCATCTTTTGTATCACTTGGCAAAGCTCCCTAGGGTCAATGTTGAGTGTATTGGCAATTTGTCTGATCTGGATCTCCAAGTTCCGCATAGATGCTGCCAAACTCTAGACATTTGCATTATTCCTCTCCATATATTCTATCAAAGTCCCTTGGTTGTTACTTTGTCCTGCATAAAAATTGCTTCGTGCCTTCTGTGGCATGGCATTCTGGTTGAAACCGTGCTGGGCATTATTCTGACGTTGGGCATTATTGTTATGCTGTTGGGCATTGTATTGATTACCTCCTTGATTTCCCCAAGCTAAATTTGGGTGTTGCCTCCATCTTGCATTGTAAGTATTAGAATTTGCATTATAATTACGATTGAAATTGCCAACAAAATTTACCGACTCAGGGTTGGCAGGGTAATCTTCCATGTAATAGTCCTCCCCATGTATTGGGATTATTTAGGGTCTAATGCCTTGACCTCTTGGGATTCTTTACTCTTTTGAAAAGTTCTTACCATGCTAGTAAGATTGGAAATCTCAGCGTAGTTGTATGTTAGTTCATCTAGTGCTAATTTCCCACCAGTTTTAGTTCTAGTCCCTAGTCTGGTAGTAGGATACTCAAAATCATTAGTTGAGATCCTCTCAAGGATGCCAACTGCCTATGTATAGTTCTTGTCAAGTAGTGAACCATTTGTCGAAGCATCAACAATAGTCCTAGCATGAGCATTTAGTCCATTGTAGAAGGTCTCCATCTGGGTCCAATTTGGGAATCCATGCATGGGACACCTCCTCAACAGGCTCTTGAATCTCTCCCAGGCATCATATATGGTCTTATCATCAACTTTCCTAAACGTAATGATCTCACTCCTCAGCCTAGCAGTGAGTTTAGGTGGCTGGAATCACAGCAAAAATTTATGGCATAGATCTCCCGATGAGGTGACAGAACCAGGTGGCAAAGAACTAAGCCATATTTTTGTTCTATCTTTTAGAGAAAATGTGAACAATTTTAGCTTCACTGTATCTTCCAATACTATAGGATACTAAAATAGATGGAAAACTTCCATGAATTGCTTCAAGTGTTGCCTCGGGGTGCTCCATCAAATTGTCCTACAGTCAAAAGCTTTTGTATCACCACTGGTTTAAGTTCAAAATTTGGTGTATTTACCTCTGGACCAATTAGTCATGGCATCAAATTGTCTATGTTAGTGTTGAGTGTTCTCGGATAGGTATCTCTTCCTCCACATTAACGGCTGGGGCAGCAGGTGCGGCCGATATCCCGTTGTGGGTTGGTGGATTTCCCTGATTATTTAGGTTACCATCAGCTCCTTCATTGACTTGATGTGCCATATCTCGAGCTTTTCTTTTTAACCTCTGTAGGGTCCTTTCAATTTCTGGGTCGTATGGCCAATCTTCCACCAAATGGCAGTTTTTTGTCATACACTAGTTAAAACAAATAAATAAAATGAAATAATAATAAAAGAAATGAAACAAAACAAGTAAAAATCAAAATAATAAATTTTGATGCAATCCCCAGCAACGGCACCAAAAACTTGTCAACTATTGCTAATGCTTGGCAAACGATTGAGCATTTAGTGTAAAAGTGCAAGAAAGTAATACAAAAGTAAGTTGAGTATCGAATTCAAAAGGATTGACCAAGAACTTATTTGCTTAATGTTTACTTGTTTGTAATAAAATAAGAGTGTTTTAAATGATTTGGATTTTTGATTAAAAAGATAGCGAAAACAAACTTGTGAAAATAGAAATAGTCTGGCAACGAAAGTGTATTCGAATGAATGATGAGCACTGGCAAGAGATGCCTGGATTTCATGCTACTTATGTCAGCCTTTAAAAATACCCTGCCTTGGTTTTATTATAGAGCATATTAAAGGTAGTATTGCCTTTGTCGATGCAAATACCCTAAGTTAACCATGATAAAACTGTTATATGTCTATAGTAAAGCTTTTTATTAATTAACTCGATTAAGTGCCAACCTTTACTCCTAAGGGGTAGACTCACTTCCGCAATAAGCTCATCTACTTGAACATCTTATGTCGAAGCTTCTCGCTTTAGTATCTAGCAACTGATCGATGCCCCTTAAGTCTGTTAAGATATTAAGGTGCAATAAGCACACTATGCCAACTGTCGTATGGTAAAGGATTTGAGAAAGTTAAGTACTAGCAGATAGAAAATAATGCCAAGGCATTTAGATTAAAAACCAAACATAAAACCAGCGTTAATCTCAACATCCCACAACCAACTATAAAAGCTTAGTTCATGGTTGGGGGTCCATCCACAAAACATCATCGTTTCTCATCATCATTTCAAAATAAAAACAAATAAGTCTAAAAGAATAGGCAAGAAGGAGATCTGTCAATGCAGCCCTTTGAATGCTCCAAAGCTCTCGGTCTTAGCTAGTTGAACCACGTCTCGGTTCACCACGGTGTAGCCTCTCTTCAATCCCCTCAATCCCCCTCAAGTGGTGGCTTGAGCTCCTTTAAATAGGCTTGTGTAGAAACCCTAGGATAAACATTTGAGTTTGAATTTTGAATGTGCAAAGAGATAAAACGTGTTATCCTCTTATCCCAATTTAAATCGTAGGGCTGACGTGTACAAGGTCCAGCAGATACCTTGACTGATCATCGAACGTCAATCCTTTACCAGTCGATCTTGGCATTGTTTGGTCCATCTATGCCAACTGCTACTCGACAATTATCTTGCTTCCTTTCCTATGTTCTCTGCCAATGCCTCTCTACCGTGACTGCCTGCCTGTGTCCTGCATCAGAACCAGCAAATTAACCCTTCACACTAGCAACAAAATAGCTCCTAACTCCTTATACAAATGCATGAATTTAACAACTAAATGCAAACATGTCTACTTAAAGGGAAGCAAAAGCATTGTGAAATAGCATAAAAAATTAGTACTTTTGGGGAGTTAACAATAGTAGAAAATGATGTTCAAAAAACCGCTTTCAGGACGCGGTTGAGAATTATGAGTTT
The DNA here is from genome assembly GCA_019671005.1 of Hibiscus mutabilis. NCBI lineage: Eukaryota > Viridiplantae > Streptophyta > Magnoliopsida > Malvales > Malvaceae > Hibiscus > Hibiscus mutabilis. The sequence continues at coordinate 24,883,980 of CM033750.1, read as the reverse complement.
TTGGTAATGCCTTTTGGGCTTACCAATGCGCCTGTAGCTTTTATAGACTTGATGAACCGGTTTTTCTAGCCTTATCTAGATTAGTTTGCGGTAGTCTTCATTGATGATATATTGGTTTATTCGAGATCAGAAGAGGAGCACGACTATCACCTTCGCATCATTTTTAGACCTTGAGAGAGAGACAGCTTTTTGCTAAGTTTATTAAATGTGAGTTTTTTCTCTCCGAGGTGACATTTTGGGCCCACATAGTTACAGCAGATGGGATTCAGGTTGGTTCGCAAAAGATTCAAGCAGTGGTAGAGTCGAAACCACCTAGGAATATCGCAGAAGTCCATAATTTCCTTGGGCTTGCTAGATATTATCACCATTCTGTTAAAGGCTTCTCCATCTTAGTGGCACCGATGACCAAGTTGTTACAAAAAGGAGTTCTATTTGAGTGGAATGAGATAAGGCAACAAAGCTTCAAGTAGTTGAAGGCTTATCTTACGGAGGCCCCGGTGTTGACGCAACTCGAATCGTGCAAGAATTACGTTGTGTTTAGTTATTCTTCTTTGAATGAGCTTGGTTGCGTTCTTATGCAATAATGTAAGGTGGTTGCTTATTCTTTGAGACAACTTAAGCCTCATGAACAGAATTACCCTACGCACCCCGAATCGTGAAAGAATTACGTTGTGTTTAGTGATGCTTCATTGAATGAGCTTGGTTACGTTTTTATGCAAGAATGTAAGGTGGTTGCTTATGCTTTGAGACAACTTAAACTTCATGAATAGAATTACCCTATGCACGATTTGGAGCTTACTGTGATTATCTTTGCGTTGAAGATTTAGAGGCATTATCTGTATGGGGAAAAGTGTTATATCAACACCGACCACAAGAGTTTAAAGTATCTGCTCGCCTAGAATGAGTTAAATTTGAGGCAGCGGCAATGGATCAAGTTGTTAAAGGAATACGATTGCATTATAGAGTACCATCTCGGTAAAGCTAATGTGGTGGTTGATGCATTAAGACGGAAGTCCATGTCATATTTAAGGGACATGTTTGCCCGGTTGAGGATGACCAAGGATGGTGGGTTATTAACCGAGCTTCGTGTGGAGCCTACCTAAGTGCAAGAGATCAAGAGAACGCAAGTGTTAGACGAAAAGTTGGTGGCCAAGATTGAGATGGTTTAAAGAGGCGAGGCGTCCAATTTTAAAGTATGGGATAGAAGAATCTTGTACTTTAAGGATTGGCTTTGTGTTCCAGCTTTGGAGGACTTGCAAGATCATATCCTATGGGAAGAACACCGTAGTTCATTTGGTATGCATCCGGGGAGTAACAAAATGTATCAAGATCTTGTCCTTATTATTGGTGACCAAGTATGAAAAGAGACGTGTTCGAGTTCGTGGCAAGATGCTTAGCTTGTCAACAAGTTAAGGCTAAACATTAGGTTCCTATAGGTCTACTTCGGCCCGTCTAGATTCCAATGAAAGTGGGATCGTTTGACCATGGATTTTGTAATGGGGTTACCTTTGACGCAAAAGAATCTTGATGTCATATTGGTGATAATGGATCGTTTGACCAAGACTGCTTATTTCTTACTTGTGCATATGGATTACACGCTTGAGAGATTGGCGCGGTTGTACATCTAATAGATAATAAGGTTATATGGAGTGCCATCATCGATCATATCGAATAAAGATCCATATTTCACGATAAGGTTATGGAAGAAGATACATGAGGCCTTAGATACCAAGTTACATTTCAGTATAGCTTTTCATTCTCAGACCGATGGTCAGTCTAAGCGAGTAATCTAGATTTTGGAGCATATGATTCAGTGTTGTAGCATTGACTTCGAGACTTATTGGGAATAATAATTACCGTTTATCGAGATTGCCTACAACAAAAGTTGTTAGTCGAGTATCAAGATGGCTTCTTTTGAGGCCTTGTATGGGTGAAACACCCTTATGTATGATCGAGCTTAATGAGAGAAGGATAGTGGGGTCAAACTTGATTAGACAAACCGAGGATAAGGTTCAGATAATCAAGGAAAGGTTGCAAACAGCCTTTGATCGTTAGAAAGCTTATACAGACTGAAAGCGTAAGCACATCAAGTTTGATGTTGGTGACATAGTTTTCCTCAAGGTTTCACTGTGGAAGAGAGTAATCCTCTTTGGGCAAAAAGGAAAGTTGAGCCCGAGGTTTATAGGACCATATGAGCTCCTTGAGAAGGTTGGACCTATATCTTACCTATTAGCTTTACCCCCAGAGATGTGGCGCATCCACAACGTGTTTCATGTGTCAATGTTGAGATTTTATCATTCTGATCCTTCCCATGTTTTACCTCTTGAAGAGATTGAGATCAACACCTACTTAACTTATGAGGAGAAACCGATAAAAGTTTTGGACAAGGGGGTCAAGGAGCTTCGCAATAACTGTATACCTCTAGTAAAGATGTTATGGAGTAACCATGGAGTCGAAAAAGTTACGTGGGAAGTCGAAAAGGGTATAAAATTGCTCTATTTGCATCTGTTTCCAAAAGGTAAATTTTGAGGATAAAATTTCTTTAAGGGGGGAAAGTTGTAATGACCCGAGTTTTAAAATCTAATGGTTAGTTTTTAGTTGAAGCATGGGCTTCATATTTGGGCCGAGGTAGGCGAGCCTGTTCGGTTATAAGGTAGTTTTTTGGGGCTTCTTTTCGTGTTTCTTGGGCTTGGGCTTGGGTTGAATGAGTGGGAAGAAGATAGGAGGGAATGCTAGTAATTTCCCTAATTTTAAGTATAAAATTTGAATCCCTTTAATCTTCTTCCTCTGCAAGTTTGGTGGATGAGATCACCATTGTCTTTTTGTTTCATCCCACTCCTTCCTCTTTTTCCTTCCTTTATGAGCCTATGCCAAAGGCGTAATCTTTATAGTTTTGGAAGCAAATACCAAAATTTTAATTAAGGAAAGTGTCATCATCTTGCAAGGATCTATTGTTTAAGGTAAGTTTCAAGGGGAATGGTGGAGGTGAGAGAAAAATGGGCTTTAGTGGAAGTTGAAGAAGATGTGCGAGATTGGGAGTATATAACTTCGTTTTTTGTTGTTGAAGCATATCTTTAGCTCCTTTTAATCTCCCAACGGTGTTGTAACTCGTCTTACAACATTTTCTTGTAGTGAAAGAGGTGGGAGAAGCTTCCAACGCTCAAGAGAAGATGAGGGCTTGAGGGGCTTGGCTAAGGGCTTATTTTCCATCTTAGAATCAAGGTTAGTACACTACTAATTCCCATGAATTTTTGGAAATAATCAATGTGATTGCTTGGTTGCTAGATTGATAAATTAGTTGTTTGAATGCTTGAGACTTCATTAATGGCAAATCATAAAATTGGTGTTAATATGGCTTAAAATTGGTAAAAAAAAAAAGCTTAAATCACCTTCCATAACTTTGTAGGATTGTTTTAGGGCTTAAACATATAGGTTAAGGGGCGTTGGGGGTGTTTTTTAGCTCTAGAAATTGGGTTTTGGGCTCGCGTACCGATATAGGATGAATTTGTATCGGTGCCCCTTTGTATTATTGGCTAACTCAAGTAGAGTTTGAAGGGCGTATCGATACGCATAGGTGTGTATCGGTACCCTCTATTCCACTCAAATTCTAGTAGCATTTTTGGGTATCGATACGCTTTGAGGCGTATTGGTACCTATTTAGTACTGATACTCGGGGGCTGTGTATCGGTACCAGATGTTGGTTAAACCTTTACTGTATGCAAATAGGGTATCAATACCCGTAAGTGAGTATTGATACCCATGGCTGCGTATCAATACCCTTAAGTGCGTACCGATACTCATTGGGTAATCTGCTCAAAATTTATATTTTGAGTTCGGAGGGTCTATGATTCGAGGACTAAGGCCCGATAGGCCTCTAATCTGGTAAAATGAATAATAAAAGTAAGAAATCGATAATCTAACCTCTTATATGTATAAAATGAGTAAATAATTTAATTTAAAACCTTGGTTTATTTGTATTAAGCAATAAGGATACTTGGTGGATCGAATAAATATTGTGTGCCACGTAAGGGCACTTTATGGTTGAGTACCTTGTTTGGTGGGATCTGGATATCCAAAGAGAGTGTTGCAACACCATGGTTAGATGTTTTCCTGAATGTACATTCCCAAAGCTATGTGGCACCGGGTCTCATTTTGAATATGCTCGACGAGAGATTCTGAGCATGGGTGTATGTTCTCGAAGTTACGTGCCACTGGCCTCACCTAAGAGTGTATGTTCCCGAAGCTGTGTGGCACCAGGTATCACTCAGGTTTTTTGGTATACTATATTGTGATGTGTTGATGGTTAATTTCTCTTATTGCTTTGCTATGTGTTTTGGCGGCTAGAGGTAGCGCCAATGTTGATATGTTTACGCCATGATATCATTTTTTAGCTACTTGCTCTTATTTATGATTTGCATAAACCATGGTTGAGTGCTAGTTTATCCACTGAGCTTCGTTAGCTCAGTATTCGAAAAAAAATTTCGTTCGCGGGTTAGTAGGTTGACGTGCATCGTTGGAGCACCATCGGAGTAAGACTTTAGCATCGACCTGTGTTCGAGTACAGTTCTTGGATATTTGGGTTATGTATTCGTAGGACCCTATGTTGTATTGTAACTCTTATTTTGGATTTTAACTTATGTGTTGAATTCTTTTAATTGTGTAATTTTAAATGGAGCTCCCATGTAACGTTTTAATTGGTTTATCGATTTGAAACATTCAAACTTAACGGATTTTATGAAATGGATGTGTTGGGCTAAATCTAGTTGCAAAATTTTATGATTTTTGGTTTGGGCTTGAGGCCTAATTTGTGACATTCAGGTTAGAGATGTTACAGATTCGATATTGACTCGACCCAAAAATCAACTGATCTTATATTAACCCGACCCGATCTAAAATAACATAGACGTGAACTAAATCTGAATCGGACCCGATCCAACCCGAATCGAGCCTAAAACGAAAGCAACCCGAACCAATAATCGACCCCGAACCGAAGTAACCCGAACCCGACCCGAACAACCTGATTGCCACCGCTAGCCAAAATTGTGGGGATGATGTGTAGTCGGCGAGAAATAGTGGGAGTTATTGTAGTCGACGGGGATGATATGGTTGGGGGACGACCTTGGAGATTCAAAATCAAATCTCAAAAACTTTTCATATAATTTTTATGAAATTAGATGTGTAATGAAAGAAACAAGGATTAAATTGGTGTGAATTTAAAAGTTAAAGGTTAAATTTTTAAAATTAGGATAAAATTAAAATAAAGTATAAAATTTTATGGCTAAATGTGTTATTATACCCATTTTTTTTAACTACCACATCATCAATCGTTAAATTTTTAACGGCACATGACCAATTTGTTACCTTTTTAAATTCGGGGACCAGTTTGTAACTTTTGATAGTCAAGGGACTCAATAAAGAATCAGGTTATAGTCGGGGAATTATTTATGTAGTTTACCCTAGAATATATTATTGTCGGCTTTAGTGTCTTCACTGCCCTTTATTTGAACTCTCTCAACCCTCATACTTACCTAAGATCATCTCTCAGGCTATCCTCCACTTGAAACAATAAAAAGAAAAGTTGACAAAATAGATATACCCTTCAATATCTTAACTACAATGTTGAGATTGTTCTTGGCCTTTGCTTTCAATTTTTGGTTTATATGTTAAAGACAGCAAATATCTTTTCAAAAAAATGAAGAATGTTTGGAGAAAGGAACACACAGAAAATGTAGCTACAAATATTTGCAGCCTGAAATGCATGTACTAAAGTTGCAAAACTTTTAACTTGACTGCATTCGAAACATTCATACAGATAGAGGATACATGCATGAAATTGACCATTAGTCATGTCCACAAAAAGCAAATCCCAAGTTTAAATATTTCTTAGATTCATTTTTAATTGCATCTGTCATTTATATCAGCAAGTAATCTATATAGATAACCTTAAAAAAATAAACATATTCATGTAAAATACATTTCAAATCCAAGTAAGATTGCACACTGCTATGATCCTCCAGTTCATGGTATTTTTCGTGGCATTAGAATATATAATTCAGCTTGGCTTCAACTACGTCTACTCTAACATAGCAAATCACGGAGGAATATCGTCCCCGTGGTACCACCTCCGATTGTCCACAAAAATTCTATGTTGCATAATAAAAAAATATTATACTTAGTACGCGTTTCTGTGACTTCAAATCCATCCCATTCTCTTTTTACTTGTTCTCTTGTCCATAAGACGACAAATTCAAACATGAATAATACTGTCAAGAAAATAACCAGTTCTTGACACGTCTTTTTATCCATATGACGCGTTTCTTGTGCTTTGTCATTCTCTTTAATCTTCAAAATTTCCCTTAATTTTTTCTTCTTCTTCTTTACAAGAAATTTGAAAGAACTAAGTTAAAAACTTTAAAAGATTTTCGAATAAGATGTGAAAGAATTTGAGCTCCAATAGATAAAGCTTGGTATAAGCTAAGATTAAGACATAAGTAGCAACTGCTAACATATGCTTGTATTCTTTAAATTGCTATTCAATACACTCGGTTTTATGCTTTGTTATTTTAATGTCACCATCTCACTTAGGCTATATAAGCCTGATACATGGATTGTCATACATTTTTAGGAAGTATGAAGCGTTGTGTTTTGGTCGTGTTCGAAGGTTGCAAGTCACTTTTCCAAAGCTGTTGTATATTGTAGTGTAGTCTTTGGCTTATGAACTCTTAGTTAGGTGGCATAATGTTTTTGGTTTGTATTTAATGCATATAGAAAATTCCATTGATATGAAGATGTAAGTTTATAAGCATCCAAATAAAAATGTAATAATAACTTATGTTTGTCCATATGTTTGATAATTAAGTTTAAATGTTCCGTAGGTGGCTAGGAAGTTTTGAGTTTGAATGCTAAAATGATATGTGAATACGCTTAAAATGTATGCCAAGGTCTAAAAATGTTGCTTGAATGCATAAGTACATAGAAGTCATTACTGTGCCTAGTTCGAATAATTTGGGTGATAGTAGAACTATTAATTTGTTTAATCATTTGAGTGATATTTGATTTCACCATCTTATTTCAATATTACTTATTGATTAAAGTCTATCTTCATCCTTTGGTAGGATTATGTTGCAAGTGAATATGCTAAAACTATAGACGATTGGGTAAAGTACCATTGTAGTTCGATTAAGGTTAAAATAGGTGTCTAAAATGATTGACAAGTTATGTGATGGCTGTTAAATTGGTGAAGTAAGACTTAACTAATGTTTGATTGAATGTTCTTGTTATTAAAGATTGGTTTCAAACGTTTATGATCATGTCATGTTAAGAAATTGAATAATTTTCTAAAAGTCATTAATGAGTCATTGTTTAATTAGCTTGTAAATTGGTTTCATGTGACAACATTAAAATTAAGTATATGTGAATAGCAAACATATTTGACTATAATAAGATGTTTTGTTGTCATCTTCTTTCGAACTATGTTCTTATGTATGAATAAAGATTTGATTTATGAAGGAGCTTAATTAAGTCTATTGTAACTAAATAAAATTTTTGTTAACCTGTCTCGATTTGTTCTAGAAGTTTTAGTTTTTGGTCACGTGAATTCTAGTATGCGTTCTCGGTAACAACTTCAATTATGGTTTTCTTTTAAACCGGGTTGAGGGTGTTATATTTTGGTATCAGAGCTAGAGTTTAGTTGGTTCTTGACTAAACCGAAGCTTATTGTATGTTTGTATTCTGTATATGCCACATAGGAGTTTAAATTTTTGTTCCGTATTGGTCACTTGCAGCTAACACGATCTGTTTCATCTGTTTTGAATATCATAATATCTTAAGAATATTTCTTAGTAATGAATGTTAAGAAATTTATTCTCTGTGTTAGTAACAATTTTGTATAAGAACAATAGACTCAAGTTCTTAATTCAAGAGAAATTCGAGGACAAATTTCTTCTGAGGGGAAAATTGTAATACCCCAAAATAGGACCTAGAATTATCTTATATTAATTCGTATACAATACAATTTAATTAAGATATTTCGGGATTAAGCTACTTAAGTGTTGGGACCGGAATTGAATCATAAATAAGTAGAAAGTTTTTTATTTAAAGGACTCAAAAGAGTCTATTGAAAGAATAAAGGTTTGCATGTAAATTTCCTATACATCTAGGACTTGTGCACTTGTCCATCTTGGAACAAGCAAGATGGAAGGGGGAGGGTATGACTCGGCAAGTAGAAAAAAATTAAAAGAAAAGGAGTAAAACACCCATCATCTTCCTACTTTCACAATTCCTCCATAACCGGTCAAACATTTAGTAAGAGAGAAAATTAGGAGAAAGCTTATTCAAGATTTAATTCATCATCCTTGTTTTCTTGTTTGACGTACCTGATCGAAATAGCTTAGGAGAAGTTAATTGTCTAGTCCTTTTTCTATGTTCGAATGGAATATGTATATATTTTGCTGGTTGCTTCTAGGCGAGGATCTTAGATAATATGTTGATCTAATAGTTGTTTGAAGTATGTTTAGAATGAGTATTAAAGTATGTGGACAGTTTGGGCATATGTATGTATATATAGAAAAATTTGGACTATTTTGAATATGAATTTGTACATGCATGAAAGAGGGACTGTTTTGCATAAATATGAACATTTTTGGACTGTTTTGAATATGAATTTGTACATACATGAAAGAGGGACTGTTTTGCATAAATATAAACATTTTTGGACTGTTTTGAATATAAATTTGTACATACATGAAAGAGGGATTGTTCTGCATAAATATGAACATTTCTGGACTATTTTGAATATGAATTTGTACATACATGAAAGAGGGACTGATTTGCATGATTTGAATGTTGGGACTGATTTGATATATTAAAATAAGTATGCAAATTTAGTGGACTAGTTTGGCAAGGAAATCAACATTAGTGAACTATTTTAAGCATGAACATGTATGTATATAAATATTGGGACTGTTTTATTTATATGTATAAACTTTAATGGATTATTTTGAGTAAAATTATATGTACACTTGAATGTGGTCTGTTTTAAGTAAATGTAGGAGTATATGTGAAGATTTGACTGAGTTAAAAGTCTTAAGTTTGTTAGGGAACCTGAATAATCTTGATGTAGTTGTTACCCTGAACTAGTAAAGGAAGCATGAGAGAATGCTTATAACCCTTGATTTATAGTAAGTCTGGTGTATTATATATGGTTGTTTATATTGTTTGCACATGGTTGTAAGGTAGTGGAAACTAAAAATAGGATTGAATTGAATAAATTCTAATAATGGTTATTTGCTTGAGGTATACACATGAGGAAGATTGGAAATGGAAGTAAGATGGAAAAGAGAGTTGTGATTGTGGTTCAGGTATCTCGTAACTTCGGGATACGAGGTGAGTGTAGTTGTATTTGTCTCGGGTGACAAGGCGTCATTCCGATCTCTGCTTCTATGATATGTTATGATTAATTCATGAGAATATACATATGGCTCACATAGAGCACAATGTGTGAATACATTCATAGCATGACATCTTGGATAAGTCTTTTGGTTATGTTTGCATTACATGTGCATCTTGTTCCTTTTTATGATATGTTTGTAAATGAAAGATGTTGTATACTTTGATATAAAGCTTTAAAGCTAACTTTTGACTTACAATGCCATAAGATCCTAATAAAAGAATTAAATTCCAATGTTAGCTAATCTTATGTTATAAGATACTAAGAAAAGAAACAAATAAGCTTACCTTATGACATAAGATACCCCTCCTTACTTTAAAGCATAAAATGTTTAAAGTTGCCTAAAGCATGGAAGACCTTGGACACTTTGGCATGGTGCAAAGATATATATTTCGGAACTACGGTCCATGAGCTAGGGCTCGAGGGTGATGACCTTATATATGTGATATATTGGCAACAATATGAGGTACGGGGGAGATGTAAGGAGATTGGCTACAGTTGGTTTGATAGATGAGAAGTTAGGTATGTTATGTTCTGACACTAGCCATTGCTATGTGCTTTGAGGTACGTGTAACTCAGACCAATACGGTAAAATATGGACCAACGCTTTCCATGTCTAAATGTGATCCAAGGAAAATGTTCTAAAAGATATGAACTCAAATACTAAGCTTCGATAAGAAATTTTGATACGTGAACTCGAATAAGCTTTGTTATGATCTCAAATAAGTTTTTATAAGAACTTCGATAAGCATTGATAAGACTCCAGTAAGAAAAGATACAAACTCTGATAATTTCGATAAAGAAATTTGAAAGATCCAGTTAAAAAATTTGAAGGATTTTCGAATAAGATATGAAAGAATTTGAGCTCCAATAGATAAAGCTTGGTATAAGCTAAGATTAAGACATAAGTAGCAACTTCTAACATATGTTTGTATTCTTTGAATTGCTATTCAATACACTCGGTTTTATGCTTTGTTATTTTAATGTCACTACCTCACTTACGCTATATAAGCCTAATACATAGATTGTCATACATTTTCAGGAAGTATGAAGCGCTGTGTTTTGGGAGTGTTCGAAGGTTGCAAGTCACTTTTCCAAAGCTGTCGTATATTGTATTGTAGTCTTTGGCTTATGAACTCTTAGTTAGGTGGCATAATGTTTTTGGTTTGTATTTAATGCATATAAGAAATTCCATTGATATAAAGATGTAAGTTTATAAGCATTCTAATAAAATGTAATAATAACTTATGTTTGCCCATATGTTTGATAATTAAGTTTAAATGTTCGGTAGGTTTCTAGGAAGTTTTGAGTTTGAATGGTAAAGTGTTATGTGAATACGCTTAAAATGTATGCCAAGGTGGTCTAGAAATGTTGCTTGAATGCATAAGTACATAGAAGTCATTACTATGCCTAGTTCGAATAATTTGGGTGATAGTAGAACTATTAATCTGTTTAATCATTTGAGTGATATTTGATTTCACCATCTTATTTCAAGATTACTTCTTGAATAAAGTCTATGTTCATCCTTTGGTAGGATTGTGTTGCAAGTGAATATGCTAAAACTATAGACAATTGGGTAAGGTACCATTGTAGTTCGATTAAGGTTAAAATAGGTGTCTAAAATGCTTGACAAGTTATGTGATGGTTGTTAAATTGGTGAAGTAAGACTTAACTAATGTTTGATTGAATGTTCTTGTTATTAAAGATTGGTTGCAAATGTTTATGATCATGTCATGTTAAGAAATTGAATAACTTTCTAAAAGTCATTAAAATGTCATTGTTCAATTAGCTTGTAAATTGCTTTCATATGACAACATTAAAATTAAGTATATGTGAATAGCAAACATATTTGACAATAATAAGATGTTTCATTATCATCTTCTTTTGAACTATGTTCTTATGTATGAAAAAATATTTGATTTATGAAGTAGCTTAAATAAGTCTATTGTATTAAAATAAAATTTTTGTTAACCTGTCTGGATTTGTTCTAGAAGTTTTAGTTTTTGGTCACGTGAATTCTGGTATGCGTTCTCGGTAACAACTTCAATTTCAGTTTTCTTCTAAACCGGGTTGAGGGTGTTACAGCTAAACGCCTTATCATGATGTGTAGCAACTTTTTTCTAAATCGTTAGATGCAGGCCGTTCAAAAACCAATCACACTTATCTTTCTCAGTCGCAACTAACCCAGAAGCATATTTAGCCAACCTCCGAAACTCTAGCTCATAGTCAGCTGACATATTGTTCTGGTTTAGGTTTATACAATCATTGTGGCACTTTGCTAGGAACTCAGTTCCCACATATGCATCCTTAAATGCCTGTTGAAAATACTCTCATGTGATTTGACTAGCGGGAACGGTATCTACCACTAACTCCCACCAATTTTGTGCTTCACCCTCTAGTAGTGATACAACGGCCCTCAATTTCTGATTGGTAGGGTAACTCATCTAAACAAATAACCATTGTAATTTCTTCAGCCAATACTCTGCATCAGCTAGATCTGTACCAATTCTACCCTCAAACAATTTCATCTCAGCAGTTAAAAAGTTTGTAGATATAGGTTTCCTCAAACCCTCTGACTGGCAGAGATAATGCAATAACTCTCGGTTCACCGTGGCACTATCTAGTTGAATTGTCTCATTGTCCTCAACGTCATGTAAGTCATCTATGTGAGTCTGTTGAATAGATGGATCTCCACCTCTAATATGATCATCCTCGTTATCTTGTATCTTATTCTAGTTTTCTGTCTGGTCAGTAGGGAGCGAAAGATCACTATAAGAAGCGACGGTACGACCTTAACCTCATACAGACAAAATAAAGACTCCTACGTGGTAACATAGCAATATACCTACAAAGTTAATAACCCAGAGTCAGATTCGAAACTGGAGTCTTGGATTTAAAGCACGTTGAAAATATTTCAGTAAAAATTAGTTGAAACCGTAGTAGGTTTTTCAAAAGATCTCATTTATCCCAAAATATTTTACATGCATGTAGAAGTCAAAAATATTTCAAAAACAACTTTTATGAGCCTCACAGTCTGAGAGTTGAACTCAACTTTGATACCCCTAAATGTAACCCCTAAACCCGATCCAAAAAAATAGGCCAAATCTAGAAAGTAATTGTTGAAAATTTGTCCCTCAAGTAATAAATCTTAGGTTATAAAAAATATCTTGATAACATAATCAAATATATGTAACAAAATATGTAAATGCATGCAGTAACGTAATCCCAAAATATAAAAGTCCCAAAGTTTGGTTTACATAAATTCTCAATAATAAATAAAAGTCTAAAAAGTAATCCGTACTGATAAAAATAAGCCAGAAAAGATGGTATGATCCTCCAAGTACCGAACCTAAAAAGTTTGGATATCTGAAAGAGAAACTGTGGGAGAGTAAGCTAAAAATGTGTCTCTAAAGCACAAGCAATCACAAAAGCAAAACAATATTTTATTTTTCTGATAAAGACTTTTGAAAACACAACTAATCTGATAAATCCAAGTCATAATAATATGATGTCCGATGTATAGCTCAATACACAACTATCCAATATCATACAGAGTGGAGGTTGCCCTCGCCAGATAGGAGGTTTCCCTCGCCAGAATGGAGGATGCCCTCGCTTTTCCAAACATATTCACATCCCATAGACACTAATATGATTTAAAAATCATAAATCTGAACTCTAACGAGTTTTTCATTTTTGAAATCTGATGCTTGATTTACAAACACAATTTAATATTCCATGCATGATGTTTCAACATTCTTAAATCCCAACTCATATAATAAATCAAGCAAGAATAAATATCATTAACAACAAGTACGTAGCACTGTAAGAAACACACCTAAGCGGCCAAAAGCTCTATCTTCATGGGCGACTTCCACACCAAGACCTATCACTTGGTCTAACTGAATTAGAACCTACGAGATAAGAACCCTATATTAACTATCACTAAGACATCAACTAAAACACAATAACTACTCTGGAAGAAATACTCACGAGCAAACCTCGAAGAACATGCATTGTTAATCTAAATAGGATAAGGTAACTCATCGGCCTCAGAGTCGATACCTAAACACGAGAATAACTCAAATCAAATCAATACCTAATTCTTCTAAAATTACCATGTATAATAAATTGTAAATAGCAAAAAGAGGTTTTTGGGTTTGAATTTGAAAAAACGGGCAGTGGAATCGGACTCGGGATGACAAAAAAGGTCAAGATAAAGGTTATCCAAAAATGTCAAGTTTGGTCAAAGTTCAAAGTCAACCTTGGTCAAATTCAAAGTCAACTATGTTAAAAAGTCAAAATTAATACTGACTTGACTAGTCACAGGTCAAACAGGTTAAAGGTCAATGGGTCCAATTCAATCTAGTTCACTCAATTGGTTTGGTTTGGTTCACAAGACCGGTTCAGTCTAGGTTCACTAGTCCGGTTCACAAAGGATTTGGGTTTTAAGTCCAACTGATTCGGTTTGTGCTCTTATGGTATTGGTTTGGGCTCAACAATAATACACAACCCATTTATGATTTAGTCTCTTATACCCTTAACCAAAACTGATGGCCCAACACACGGGTTTCATCTCTTATGGTAACCTGATCTAGGGTTTCCTAAACACCCAAAGACGGTGGCGGTGGTGATGGATGCACAAGCGGTGGCAGAAACAATACGAGAGAGGAGACGACGATGAAAGAGAAAATGGTAGAGGCGACGGCAGTATAAGATGAACTGGGATGACACGAATTCAATTGCAAGGAGGACATGGTGATATTCAAAGGTTCACAAACACATCCAACAAAACAAACAAAAAGAAAGGGGAGTCTAAACGTGGCTTACCAACACCACAAACGAGGGAAAATGATGGTAGAGCACGATGCCACATGGAGAAACCGAAGGGTTTCTTATCGATTTCGAGCATGTAACAAACGTTGAGGGTGAACCTGTAACACCTCATTCTCGTATTTAATTACCAAATATGAGTCAGAGATGTCACAGAACAATGACATGATTTTTATTCAAAAATAATATAATTTTTAAACCTTTGAAATTATTATATCGACTAATACACAAAAATTAGAGCTCCTTTACTTTTGTAAAAATAAATTGACTATTTAATAAGTGACAAACTCTGCACCAAGATAGACAGATTTATCTCATTTATACATGTCACTAAAATAAATTAAAAACCTCAAGTAGGATGTCATTACTGTGGTAGCTTGATGAAAATTTCTGAACTTGATGCAACTCTTTGCTTCGTCTAATAACTCGAACCACCTACGTGTGCACAATCAAACACACACTAAATACGAACTTAGTGAGGAAATAAAAGAAGTTAATAACAATAATTTAAACTTATTGGACTTCATGGCTACATTTATATAACATGATATATGCCAATACATCAACTTTTACATTGCATTAGTAATGATTTACTACATGTTAATGCCATCAGACTTTTATGCTTGTCCTTTTGTCTTAATATGTCATCTATGCATAAATGCATGAATACATATAGCATGATACAATCTAATGAATATGCTTGTTCAATTCCATTAATATTATATCAATATTTACCAATACCGTTTCCATTTATATCAACAAGCTTTCAAGCTTACCATTTTGTTTTTCAATTTATTTAGCCCAAAGTATTGAAATAAGAGAATCTAAGTACACAAATCATCCATGTATACTCAACCTTCCTTGAGTATACATATACCTAACCTTCATTGAGTATATATGAAAGTTGCACCGAAGTGCTTTAATATGTACCGAAGTACTCCCGTATACCCAACCTTGAGTATACATAAATGTTGCACCGGAATGCTTAGAATATTTATACAGCTGTTTATGACTCCATGGCTAGCCAACTATACTTTTGAATCTCTATATCATACTTGGGCTTTATATCATCAATTATTTCATCCATGGCAATGTATATCAACATATAATAACCTTGGGTAGTTCATACCCGAAATAACATTTCTAATTTACATGTATAAGTAATTAAATGATCAATGCATTTTACATTCCAATCTTGACATATTTATAACATGTCAATCATATGCTTAATGAAATAAATATAATGATAATAAAAATTTGGGTAGGGTCATCGCAAACCATCATAATGATGTTAAACATCAATGTATTATGATGTGTATGCAATTGCACCCACCTTGACACTTCTTATCCCAAACTAAATTGAATAACTTAAGAGAACTTCAGGTTTGGTCCTTTGCTTTATCTACTGAATTTTTTATTTCTCATGTTTACTAGAGTGCTTCGCATTCATCCCTTACATGCACAATTAATAATACCAATAAGACACTCATTTTATAATCTGTTAGCCTGCTCTACCTTCAAAGAAATATTTCTATAAAATAATCTACAACTCGAAATTTGATTCTGTTTATTCTGGCAGAAACTAGATTCGGTAATCTTTGCAACCATATAAAATAATATCCCAAATTCAACTCGTACTATTTATGAAGAATTTTCAAAGTCAATTACAGTGTTGAATTTTGGAGCAGGCTGATACTCTATTTTCTAACCTTTCATCACTTAAAAATTCATATCTTTTGATATACAAGTCGAAATTAGTCACCGTATGTTTTAAATGAAACTAGACCGAACCATGAACACAATAATTTAAAGATCACTTCCTAATTATTTTCATGTAATTTTAAGTGAATTTCCAATTTCACTGCCAAAGACTAAAATTCTGGGCAGATTTTTACAAATCAAATCTTTAACATCTTTCAACCTTTCTAATACTTCAAATTAACCT
Source organism: Hibiscus mutabilis (assembly GCA_019671005.1). NCBI lineage: Eukaryota > Viridiplantae > Streptophyta > Magnoliopsida > Malvales > Malvaceae > Hibiscus > Hibiscus mutabilis. The sequence goes on along the minus strand of CM033750.1, from coordinate 24,867,757 downwards.
TGAATTGAATTATTCCAACATTTTTCCTTTCGTTTCAAACCCCAAATACAACTTAAATACTTAAACCTTAAATTCCATAATTCCATCAAAACTCTAAATTCTTTCTTTCAAAAAATTTCAAGGACTAGATTATCAACTTTCAGATTTGACTTCCAATTTTAATAATTTTACCACCAAAATAAATCTTAAACGATGGTAAATCACTTAAACACTTCAAATTCATGAATATATCTCTTGTAAAACCATGAACTATTGGTACCAAATGAAAGAGAATTTCATGTAGAACAATTCTATATTTCACAAGCCAGCCTTAAATCCAAGTATTTTGAGATAAAAAATCAAAAATTAAAATTCTTACCTTTGCTCTTAGAACCTCGTGTACATGAAGAAGAATGGAAGACTTGTCTTCCATTTATTCTTTGTTCAATTTATGTCACTTGTTATCTTTTATTTCCATAAATAATAAAAATATCTTCTTAATAGTAAAATGGTTATTTTACCTTTGAATCCAAAGCTCCACATTATGCCACATGTCACTCTTCTTCATCTAATGGCCAAGATTTAATCTTGAGTTAGTAGTTTATCAATTTGCCCTTGAACTATATTAATTTCTAATTTTGCTCTTGAATCAAACTTAAATTTCCATCTTGTCACTTTAATCCAATGGCTAGGATTTAACATGGAAAAATTATCTTAATCCGATGGTCCACATTAATTCTAGCATTATAACCATGTGTATTAAGATTCTTACACTTCCATCCAATGGCTAATATTACTTTCTTAAATTTATATTGGATCCATTTATCCAAAAAAAAATTAGAAACTTTGTCTGGTAATTTCTTTAAAATCGAAATCTTGGATTAATTTAAAAACCTCATTTCCAACCCACTTCTTGTAGGTGAACTATCCATTTACGAGATAAAAATTATTTTCAGAAAAATTACCATTTTAGTACTCAAACGTTTTAGAAATTCATTTTAACCACCAAACTTTCATTTTATACATTTTAGTCACTTCACTTTGGACATCATACTTTCAATCTTATCCTTTTAGTCACTAAGAAAACTTTGGGGCATTACAAAACCGAAGGGTGGGTTTTACTCAGAACTCAACAAGGAAGAAGATGGTGCATGAGGTGTTCTGAACGGGCGGTAATTTAAGCCCTTGATCGAGCTTGAATTGAACTAGGGAAGATGGATGGGATGCTTAATTTTCAGAGAGAGGGACAAGGGGGGTATCTCGAGAGATGAGGCAATGCAGCTGCAGGTTACCAGAATGGGAGATGAAGAGCCCTAAGGCTAAAAACATGGTTAAATACCATGCTCAAATGGTTAAATACCATGCTCAAGGGAAGGTTCCCTAATTTTATCCATATTACACAACCCTCAAATTCTGATTTTTATTCTTTTAGCCACCGAAATTTGATTTATGCCCAATTAAATCCACAAATTCAAATTAGGCTTTCAAAACAAAATTCCCAAATGTTAGGGTTTTTGAATTAGAGATTTTAAAATTAGAGTTTTTAATTTGGGGAAAATTTTAGGGTGTTACAATCAGACTTGTGAGCCAGGCAAGAGACTTCTACATTAAGAGTATGGTCCAATGCGCTAGCAGGTTTAGTTATGGTGGCAGGGTAAATTACCATATTCTACCTGAACCTTCACGCTTGCCTGAGAGCTTTAGTGTCGGTTCATCCACAGGTAATGAATAATGATGGTGAGGAGGTTAGGCAACTTTTACGTGTGGTATCTATGCGTGGCATAGACCACAAAGTCGAGCAGAAGTTGCAACAATAGCAACAACCAGACGTGAATCAGAGAATCATGAGGTCATCAGCTGGCAGGATCATGGGAACGAGTAGCTATAGTGTTGGGATTGGAAAGATTGGGAGGATTGACGAGGACACCTTGTTCCTTTGAGGAAGATGTAATTGATGCTATGGCAGATCTGATGTAGACACAAAGTAGATGCCGCGACGTTAAGAGGAATCTGATAGGGTATCATTAGTGAAGTGCAATTGACATATAATATGAACATTGAGGACTGATGCAATGAGTGATGTTGAATTAAATCAGTACGTTTCTTAAATGGAATTTGCTTCTCTATATTCACACACATACACAAAACAACAATTTATAATAAAAAAAAGTACAAAACTACTCAATCATCACAAAGAATACAGTCAAGTTTAAATGAAATGCACTGCATTCATTCCCTTTCTATGATAGTGAAAAAAAAGAAAGGAACGTTAACTCTAGAATAAATATAGTAATATGCTTGATTAGCAAGGAATGGAAGACAAATGAAAATACAAATGTATTTCACACATCTGAAAAAAAGAATCAAGTACTCTTCCTCTTTTACCTCTACCAGGCAGGACACAATTATTTGATGCATTCATCCACATTGACAAAGGAAACTTTGATACCCTTGTACATCAGTTGTATCTGCAACATACTAATTAGACACTAAGGTCTCTGAGATGATATAGATGTTGCAGCACCTATGTGAGACAAAAAAAAGAACTACCTGCATGAGTGCTTAGGAACTGGTGATTTGCTGAGAGTCGGACCATAGAGTAAGAGTCGCCAAAATAGCTATAGTTGCAGTTTCAACACGCAAACGATGAGGGCCAAGACCAACAGCTGTAGCACCTGCTTCTGTAATCAAGTTCACCTCTTTCTCTGTAAAGTCTGAAGCATCAGAATCACAAGTCATATTAATTGGCTTTGCACTTTCCAAAGAAACCAGAAACCATAGACCCTCAAATTATGGGTGCCAATGCTATCTCAACCATGACCTTGATCATTTTATAGAACAACCAATGTAAATAGTAGATATCAAAAAGTACAATATTGTTTTCTATTTATTGTATTTATAAAGAGAATCGATTAGAATGCCAGCTTCCTCCCATAGATGACATTTAGACCTGCAAATGTAGCAGAAGTATAGGACAGGTATAAAGTGCATGCTAAATTACTAACCCCCTTCTGGTCCAACTATTATCAGTCCACTAGGTTCCTTAGTTGTTGAAGTCAATGCACTAACAAGAGGAGTAGCTTCTGCTTTGGCTATAAAAGACTGCTTTGACTTGGCAACCTATCAAGCAAAAAGGAGCGGAGAATACAAGTTTTAAGTGCAGTAAATGCGTGGAAGGGAAAAAACATTACAATAACTAGAAGAATATATAACCAAAATCGGTAATCGCTCGTGAAATTGGGTTGCTTGCTACTAATATTATATGTTGAAAATCTGCATACCAGCATCAGAAAAATATAACCTTGCAGAAGAAGTAACTAACAATTTGATAGCCACTTAAGTATCGAAAAAGGGAGAATAACTCACAAGAGGTATAAGTTTATTAATCTTCATGGGTTGATTCAATTTCATTTCATGCAACCGTTGGCCTAAAAGAAGAAACCACAATTCATACAAGATAGAGAACATCAGCATTCACAAGAATATTAATTGAATAGTTATAACAAGCAACAGGAAACCAGAAAAAGGAACTACAATCCAACGAAAGCCAAGAAAAACACATAACACCATAATAATTATATCCCAACCAGACATCTACTAATGCAAATATTAACATTAAACGTGAAAATAAAATGTAAAATTAACATAAAATATGTCATAAATATAAGTAGAATCAAACATACATTGTTTAGCTGCAGCTAAAATGACACGCTGCAATCTCTCCACTCGATTGTCAGAGATGGTAAAAGAACGTTCAGTTAGCAAAGGTGTTACACTACTAGCTCCCAGTTCCTAGAATATTGAAAACAAAACATTATAGTAACAAAAGTAACATAACCAAAGTAGGAAGAGATATATATAGGTAGAAATGTTTGTAGTTCCATAAGACGTAGTGACATACAGTACACTTCTCAACAAGCCAGTCAGCTCGACCACCCTTGAGAGAACCTAAACAGGAACATAATTTAGAAAATGAAACAAATTTCATAAGTGCAATTATTTTATTTGCATTCGAAAACTTACCAAAAGCAGCAAATATATGCCATTGAGGGGTCTGTGGAAGAACAAGCTTTGGATCTTCCAAAGCCACAAAATCAATTGCGGTTCGGTCAATGTTTTGTATGAACCCTTCTACTAGACCACCTCTTCCATTGAAGAGCTCTAGTCTTCATAATTATAAAACAGCATTGAACAAATAAATATTAAATAAATTCAAACAAATCCCAGAGTTTCTACAAGTTCAGTACATAAAATACAGTTACAAATTTGGATGAAAAATAGAAATATTTGATGATAACAACAGTACCTGTCGTCAGCTTTTAATCTTAACACTTTAGTCATATGCCAGAATTCATCTCCTCGAACGCGAATGGCACAGCCCTGCATTTATAAATTTGTAAACAATTGGATAAAAGATTGCAACTGTGGTTAGGAGATGAATAAGTTGACAAAGGAAGAGATTACCTTGGAAGAAGGAAGAGTTTCAGAGAAGAAGCGAGGAAGGCCACCGCGAGACTGGTTGGAGTATTCAGAAGGAGGAATAGAGGAGAGTGCTCTCAAGTTCAATGGTTTAATAAGCCAAGGACGCTTCAGCAGCATTGTGCCTTGAGGTCTTAAAGGTCCTAAGCTTTGCATTTCCTACCAAGAAAAAAGAAATAACAATCGAATTTTTGGGTCTGTTTGGTTTGCAGAAATACGATTTATTTCTTCCTGTTATTTTTTTCCTAGGAAAAATGACCAGGGATGGATAGCCAATTTCACTTTTTCTGGGTTTTGGGTTTTCGGAGCTAAAACGGTGTCGTCAATTTTGCATGGAAGGGTTTAGGCATTGCACGGTAAATGTTCACTAAAATGCCTGAACCAAGTTACACTCTTCTAACCTTATTTTCATCGCTTTTAATCTTTTTTCTTTCTTTCTCTTCTTCTTCTCCCCCAAAAGCTTAAGGTTTCTATGTCATTAAATTTTTGGTAACTCAAAAATAAATCTTTTTAATTTATTCACTTAACTTTTTGGACTCTAGCATTTTGGTCACTCCAATGTTAACTTATCAATAGGGATTGATTGTGCGTGCCACATCCAGTGACAAAACCACGAATCAAGATTAGGGTTAGGGGTGAGTGAAACTTGACTCGATTTGAAGAAATCGAATTTTTTGTCTCGACTTGTAATTTCAAAACTCGATTCAAAAAATTTTCAAATAAAGTTTGAGTTATGAAATTTTTAAATAACTCGAAATTTTTAGTAATTAGTGAATCAATTTTCAGATTCAAGTCGAGGCTTTCAATTTTACCTGATGTATACCACATGTGAAAAATGTGAAGAGAAATATATATATATATATACCGTAAATTGATATAAAAAGTAATATAAATTAGAATCAATTTGTACCATAATATTATAAATAATTACAATTAAATTTATGCAGAAACTCGAAATCTCAACTCAACTTGAAAGTTTTTCAAATAAAGTTTGAGTCGTAAAATAAGACTCGAAAACTCGACTAACACAAATTTTTTTATCATGATTCGATCGAACGTTCATTCCTAATTAGGGACAAAGTATAATTATACATAAGACAGACAAAGTCCAAATAAATTAAAAAATAGAGTCTAAACAAGTTAAAAAGGGTAAACATTACCATTGGTCATTAAACTATTCTCGCTCTCCTATTTTTTGACAAAATAGTCACTGATTTTACATTTTTTCTATTTTGGTCACTCGCCGTTAAAAAACTCACGAAAAAAAGGAAAGCATGAATGGTTAGTGACCAAAATAAGAAAGAATCGATAGATTTGTGACTAAAACAAGGGGGAAAGTAACATTAGTGACCAAAATAAAAAAGAAACCGTAAGGTTAGTGATGATTTTGTAAAAAATAATAATTTGATGACTAAAACATGAAAGCATGAATAGTTTAGTGACTACTGGTGATGCTTACCCTTAAAAAAATTTATTTTTTAATATAAAAAAATTTGGGGTGGGGGGAGCCCAACCTATGTCTTAATTTCGTCGCTGGCCACGTCCATTTCAACCATAATTTATTTTTCACGTTTTGATTATGCAAAAAAAAAACACCTAAATGATTTGTGATTTATTTCTTCTTCTTGGTTACTATTTTTTTGACACATTAACTAGACAACTTTATTGATAAATAAAACTAGAACATAAACATAATAGAGGTTTTAGAACATCCAAAGAACAACAAAAAAGAAAATCATAAATCTAAAAAAAAAGATAAGCGTTGCACTAGTCAGATCAGACACTTCCTCTTTGCACCAAAGAAAATCTCTACGGTCCATTGTAGGAAGGGTCCATGGGGAGTTATCAAAACACGAACTAGAATAAATCTCAAAATCGACAACAACCTTTCACGCATATTCTCAAAAATGACGACTTGCTATAGATTACATCAGCAAACAACCCAAAAGGGGACCAAACTCTACGTGGCCGCTGAAAAACATGAATCATAGACAAGCGATGTGAGGGTCATCGTCCGAACACCAAAAACCTGCAAAAGTAACCATAGAAGCATGCCATAAGGTAGAGACGTGCCATAAAGGTAGAGAAAACGTGCCACAAAGGTAGAAGAAAGAGCAACAAAATATACAAAAAAACCAATAAATAAAAATAAATGAAATATAAATCATTGGCTGTTGACAACCAATACAATGACTAATGTCGTCGCCGATTAAACAAAGAAAAAAGAGAAAAACAAGAGGTTATAATTTGAGAGAAAATAAAAAAAGTGGCTAGTCTTCCCAATTACTATTAACAATAAATAAGAAAAAAATCGAATTCATATGCAATTTTCAAATCACACCTAATATTGAAATTGTACATTTTTTTAAAACACGCAACTAGTTTTGTTGAAGAGAGAAAATATTCAGAATTACGATAAGAGTTTTTTTCGACAAAAATGGGAAAGAACGGTATCACCTAGGCCTCATTAAAAACCTTCCTAAACCTAAATGGAGGAAAAGAGTACCCCGGTAAATACTAATAATGTTCATAACATAAAGCATAAAAGCTAAGACAACCGTAAACAAATTAAATTACACAAACAAGACAAAATGGAGCAAAACAAATGCCCAATAAGCCTGCCAACGTCTATTGCGACTGATCGCGAAAGCACTCCGTCAGCCTGCACACTCTTTTGAACGCCACCGGCGTTAATCTGAACAACCGTTCCTCAAGAGCATCCCAAGGTTCCAACTTTGCAAGCTGATCCGCCACTGCGTTTACTGTTCTACGAACATGACTGAATCTCACCTCCCAATTATAACTAAGTAACTCACAAATGTGAGGGATTAATGTGCAATCACCATCAACCATAAGATCATCTTGCGATAACAATTTGAAAACATCCAAACTATCAATCTCAATGATTACCTTCCTCGCACCAATCCGCCAAGCATGGAAAAGCCCCAAATAGACACCCCAAAGCTCAACATGAAGCACCGAACAAATGCCAAGAAACTTACTAAAACCAAGAACCCAATTACCATCAATGTCTCGAACCACTCCCCCATAAGCAGCCAAGCCATTCATATAATTGAGCGCCCCATCCGTTTTCAGTTTACTCCAACCAACATCCGGCCTAGACCAATGTGTTAATGCCGCCACACCTAACTGTCTCGAGCTATCAAGCCTTATCAATTTTCGGACGGTATTTACCGTGAGATCTACCAGCCGCCTACTACGAACCAGAACACCCTCATGAACCTCAATTGGATTATTAAATACCCAAGCATTATGCTGAAGCCATAAATTCCAAATAACTGCATCAAAGAGTGTAACGCCCCAGTTTTGGGCCTAGGAGCTTTCCTAGTGGTTTAGACGGTCCGGTGGACTGAGATTAGAGATTCAAGTTAGATTCAGGATTAAAATCAGAACAAATAATTTTGGTGCGAGAAAAAATATGGGAAAAATATCTAAAAAACATTATTTAATATATGGATATTTTTGGTAAAGTCAATTTTGGAAAATGGATTTTGGAAATTGGACATTTTGGCTAGTGACCAAAATGTAAAGATTAAAAACTATTTTTAGTGACTATTTTGAGAAAGGGTCAAAACTTATAATCTTTAAGGAGCTATTTTATTAAACTTTAATATCAGATTTTTCCTCTCAATTAGGATTATTTTAAAAGTTTTTAAGTGGATAATTAAAAGGGAATTAACTAAAAAGTAGTTATTTTCTTAAAACCAAAAGTTACGTAACTTTTCTCACAAACTCTTTTCTCAAAGTTCTTAAACACCCACTCTTTCATCCAAAATCTGAGGTAATACTCTTGATTTCTTAAATTTTTAATTCTTAATTGATTTTTCACTTTGTTTTGAAAAATCTCATTGAATTTCTTTATTTTCAAGATCTAAAACATCTAATTGAGAGGGAAATCACTCATTAGAGGTAAGGTTCGTTGTTTTCCTCTAATGAATGGTTCTTTACTGAAATTCCTAAGTATTTGATCCTTATTTAATGTTTTCTAATGAGTTTTGATGAGTTAATTGTGGAAATTACTTAAATCAAGGTTTAATTGGTGAGAACAAGAGATTTTCGTTTTGGATCTGTTTTGTTGGGTTCTTGATAAGTTATAATCATAATTTTTGATGTTTTATAATATTGATAAGTTGGTTTTTAATATTGGAATCTCGAAGCTATATGAATCTCTAATTTTCTAGGTTGCTAGTTATGTGTTTTTGAGGAGTTGTGGTGGTTAATTGAATGCTGGAAACATAAGGGTGTTTGAAAAGTGTTTTTAGATGTTAATTGATGCTAATTGAAGTGTTGAAACATTTGATTATGGCTGGTTTAAGTTTGGAAGAGGTTTGTTGTTAATTTTTGGGAGTTGTGGAGTGATTTTGGGTAAAAGATGTTGAGGTTTAGTGTTGTTGTGATGTTGATTACATTCTGATGCAATGTACCTCTGTTTTGTGTGATCAAAAGAGGGGAGTCTGAACCACAAGCTTGAATTTGAGTTCTGAAAGCTTTGGAGGTGTGTCTGTCGTATCAACAAGCGAGGCGTTGTTAGCCGGTGAGTGGAAACGTGTTTTCAACTTTACAAATGTAATACCCCGATTATTAGCTTAGAGATTTTATACATTGGCCACAAGACAATTATAATTCTCTTGACATCTATTAAGCTAAACATGTGTATTTAGGACCAAATTGTAATAAAGAGGAAATAGATAGGCACTTGTAGTAAGGATCAAATCGAATCAATGTTAAAGTTGGAGGATTGCATGCTAAGAAATTGTAAGTTAGTGGCCTTGGACACTTGTGCAACCGAGATCAAGCAATGTGTTTGGGGAAGGGAGGGGTTCACGACAATTGAAGAATTAAGATGAATAAAAAACAAAATGGTTCATCTTCTTTCTCATTTCTTCTCCTTAAAAGCCTAACTAGAGTGAGATTTGAGAGAAAGCCATAATTGGTCATCCTATCTTAGTGTAACCCCCTCGACCTGGCCTAGTCGCAAGACCGAACTGAGCGAGCTACATTAGGTTTACCGAAGTAAACCGTGAAGATACAACCCAAAACTTGTCCATTTTTTTTCTTTTTATCTTGTTTAGATGCATAATTAAATTCCTACATGTTCATACTGACAACAAGTGACACATCAACTTAATCAGGCATCAAATTGACAGATCCAGTTGAATACAATTGCAATTGAAGGACTAAATTGCAATTTCTAGAAATTATGAGGACTTAGCCAACTTTTAAGTTACCATCCTTTAATTAGTAGGTTACATGCTTACAAGTCAAAATTTAGCTCAAAACAATCATCCGATCTTGTTCAATTGCAACCACAAAATTCAAGGACCAAACGCAAGGATACAGAACTTCCTTTCCATAACATTAATAGAGTTAACGGCCACCGGTACCTGTACGATCACAGTCGTACTGATACGAAGTAGCCACCAGTACCGGTACACTATGTACCGTATCAATACGTCACATCAACTTGCAAAATATTAATACCATACCAGTATGAGCCTTTACTGTTTCGGTACACGAGTTTTTCCCAAAAAATAACTTTCCAGTAACAAGTTCCCGTATCGATACACCTTATCCCGTACTGGTACGCACATACCCGTACCGATCCCAAGTGCCTGAATTCGCCTAGCCATATCGATACGGTCTCCCGCGTATCGGTATACCTGGGCATGGGCCTGTAATGTCATTTTTAGCTGGTTTAACATGCTTTCAACCTTACCAAAACATTCTAACATGCCCCTAACATACAGCCAACTTAACCTAAAATCCAACCACAACATTAGATCATAGATTCAGCATCGTTTCATGAGATTTTGCATCAAATGTAAATCTATAGGCATGCAACCTAGTTTCCCAACCAAGTAAAACGTGAAACTTCAAACCATCACCAAAATCAAACCATAAAGGCTAATTACAACCTTATAGCAGCAAAACAAACTTGCTCAAACATGGAGTTCAACAAAACATCTCCCAAATGACAACGAAAAACCCTATTGCCCTTATTACTTATAGTCTAATTCAAACATACTTTGGTTACCAAGTCTTGTTCCGATCCCTTACTTCCCACCGCCTTCAAAGCTTTTAATTCTCTGCATTGATGGAAAAAGAAAGTGTAAGCACACTAGGCTTAGTGAGGAGTTCTAAAAAAAACACACCATCAATGCATCAAAACCATTTCTCAACATTACATTAAAAGTCATTTCAAGCATCCTTTAAAACATTATCATGCCTTTAAAACATGCACTTAACATCTTTAAAACCAACATATTAAACCATATGCAACATGTATCATTAACCAACAATGAGTCCTATTGCTCAACCTCAATTTAAGCCTTCCCATGCAAAGCTTAAAGAGTAAACATGTACAAAGCACATTATACAACATAAAGTTTCCAATGATACATCAACAATTATATTGGATCACAAGTGATCATTAACCAAGTTCATTTACCACAAGAGTTCATCAGATACACGGATTCAACAAGTGTTTACCCAACACTTCAAGCCATCTCAACCGGAATAGCAATACAATCACAATCGCGGTACCTAACAACCCACAAGGACACCAACCCCTTACCTCAGTTATATGCTTAATCCACTAATGCGAGTATACGGTATTGTAAAACCCCTCTATCGTTAGGGTACTTGGATGAAGTTTTTAGTACACGAATCTAAACCCCTTAACACCCAAGGCGACTTATTGTAGTGCACTATCAATCCTATGGCCAGCCAACTATATCCGATAACAATTTTAAAACCACATCACTTGCCAATATAATTAACCATTTACGTCACTATTTTTAACAAGTATTAAACCAAACCATTTTCCAAAGCAACAACCATGCTTTAAATCACAAGTATAAACCATATACTTTCAAGGATCGCTTACCATGTGCATCCTTAAGCATCTCATGCTTAAAAATAGTATCTTAAATACTTTAAAAAATGCTTAAATAGTAGGCTCAATTTAAATCAAAACAAGTGCATAAAAACCATATCACACTAGCACGACCGAGAGAGAAAAACCACATTTACTTACTTCTGAGTTTAAACCAGAGTATCAAACTAAGTTTAAACTCCCATAAGCCACCTTTAAACATTCCAAAGCTAGAATCCACATTCTCACTCACCGATACGCGAAACCTCAATTCACCGACGCGAAATCAAGCGTCCGAAGCCTCTAAAGCTTCACTGATCACTTCTGGATCAACCTCCTATGTTTTAACCACATTACAACAGAGGAGTAATGCATCTCAATGCATTCAAAACACTGCAACAACAAATCCTCATGGACTTCCACAATCCTCTCAAAATTACCCAACCACAACAATCAAAATTATCATCTAATCCTTTCCAAACACAACCTAGCCACAAACTAACAATCTAAGACTTCCATAATCATCAATTAATGCTCAAAAATAGAAATAACACATCCAAATACTTCCAGAAACCACACAGCCACCACAACACCACAAAAATACACTTATAGCAGCCTAAACAATTAGAGATTCAAGAGTTTCGGGATTCCATTGACAAAATTGACTTATCAACATTATTATATATCCAAAATGTGTTTAAACTCAATCCATAACACTGAAAATTAGATTCAATTTGAATTTTTCTCTATTTCATCAATTTCACCCAAATAAATCAATTAATTCAATATAAAAACATCAAATCAGATTATAAACCATAAATCAAGGATCAAACACTTGGGAATATCAATAAAGAACCATTCAATAGAGGAGATCACGGACCTTGCCCCTATTGTGTGATTTCTCCCTCAATTGGCTTGTTTAAAGCTAAGAAAACATATGATTTTAATGAGATTTTGTAAAACAAAGTTAAAGAATCAAGTTTAAATCAATAACCTGAGTAAAAAGGATCTCTCACCTCTAGATTTTGATGAAATTCTGAGTGTTTGGCAGAAAAGAAGTTGGGACAAAAAGTTTAGGAAAAAGTTACGTGAATTTTCTTTAAAAGCAAATAACTAACTTTAATAACCAGTTATCTTTTAATCAACATTTAAAACACATGTCAAAATGATTTAATTAAAGGGAGAAATCACCAGAAAAAACTTGGTAAAATAGCTCCTTAAGGATTCTAAGAATTTGACCCTTTTCATTTTAGTCACTTAAAGAATAGTTTTCAAAAATTGCATTTTGATCACTAACCAAAATGTCACATTTCCAAAACCCATTTTCCCAAAATTGCTTTCACCAAAATTAATCATATATTAAAATTTAATTTTTAGTCATTTTTCACATTTTTATCTTATCAAAATATATATAATCCCGAATCTGACTCGAATCCCTAACCTGGTCCACTAGACCGTCTAACAAGCTACAAAATTGCAAGGCCCAAAATCAGGGTGTTACAACTCTCCCCCACTTAAGGAAATTTTGTCCTCAAAAATTTACCTGGAGTGTAACACCCCTGTTTTGGGCTTAGATGTTTTAAAGGTTGGTTCGAGGGTTCGATGAACCAGGATTAGGGATTCAAGTCGGTTTCGGGATTAAATAAAAGTAAATATTTTTGAAGGTGATAAAATGGTGGAAATAATTCTAAAATCGTTATTAATTATATTAATGATAATGGTGAAATCAATTTTGGAAAATAAGATTTGGAAATTGGACAATTTGGCTAGTGACCAAAATACAATTTTTGAAAACTGCTTCTAAAGGTGACTAAAATGAAAAGGGTTCAAATTCTTAGAATCTTTAAAGAGCTATTTTACCAAGTTTTTTGCTGATGATTTCTCCCTTAATTGAAGATATATTATCATGTGTTTTAAAGTTAACTAAAAATGGATTTTAGTTAAAAAGTTAGTTAAGCCCTTTAAAGAAAATTCACGTATCCTTTCTCTCAACTTTTCTCTCCATTCTCTCCTCAGCCAAACACTCATGTTTTCATCAAAATCCAGAGGTGAGAAGTCTTTTAACTTGTATTTATGATTTGTAATTGATTAATTAACATTGTTTTTACAAAATTTCATCCAAGTCTTGTGTTTTCTTAGCTTTTATCAAACCAATTGAGGGAGAAATCTCACAATAGGGGTAAGGTCCGTGATATCCTCTATTTTATGGTTATTTTTTGAAATTCCCAAGTATTTGATCCTTGCTTTATTGATTGTAAACTGATTTTAATCATTTATCAATGTTCGATTGAGTAAATTGGGTAAAATTGATGTAATAAGGTAATTTTCTAAGTGGATCTGATTTCTAGTATTTAAAATTGATTTAATACATATTTTGGATGTATTATGATGTTGATAAGTTGTTTTTATCAATAGAATCCCGAAACTCTTGGATTTCTAATTGTTTAGGTTGATATATTTGAGTTTTCATGATGATATTCGAGTTTAATGTTTGCTGGAAGTAAAAGGATATTGGGAAAGGGTTTTTGGGTGTTAATTGATGTTGATTGATGGGTTGAATCGTTGTTTTATGGCTGGGTTAAGTTTCGAAAATGTTTGTTGATGATTTCGGTTTGTTTCGGGTGGTTTCTAAGTGGGCCACCTGAGAGTTGCGGGGTTTTGCTGTGATGCAGTGGTTTGAATGCATAATAATGCATTTATCCTCTGGTTTTATGTGTTTAAAACAAGGGATAATCAAGACAATGAAGCTTGACGTTGTTTGTTGCTTACCGGGAGCTTGTATTGCGTTGGCAAGGAAGGCGAAGCATATCAGTGAGCGGAGACTAGTTTTAAATGCTTTATAAAGGTTTATAAAGGTTGTTGGGAGTTTAGGGTAAGTGTGAGATACTTACCTAAGCTCGAAAGTAAGTTCCCCCTATTTTGCTCTTGAATATCGGCTTGGATATGAGCATGTTATTTGCATGTTTTGGTGATAAACATGGTATTATTTACTTGCTAGAAATGCATATTTTGAGTACATATGCAGGGGTTTGAAAGTAAATTAAATGCTATTGAGCATTGGTTTTCATTCCGGTTGCGAATGGTGTTATTGCATTGGCAATGAGATTTGCATATGTGATATTTTGTTTAGTGCCTTGTAAAGCAGTAAGTAAATGGTTTGCCAAATGGTATATTGGCTATGTAACATGGTGAGAAAACAATCGGATATAGTTAGCATGCCATAGGATTAAAGTGCACTATAAAATATGAATAAAATCAATCGTGGCCATGGGTCCTTGACGTATGGCAGTTTAACAAGGCTACTCGGACTGTTGGAACATCATTTGGGGCGTGAGGTCTAACTAGGCAGCCCAAATTGATGGTAATCTTACGGTTTAACTAGGCAAGGAAGTAAAACTCTTGGTTTAACTAGGCGAGGTAATAACATCTTGTGATTTAACTAGGCAAGGAGGTAAAACTCGCGGTTTAACTAGACAAGGTTATGAAATCTGATGGTTTAGCAAGGCAAAGATAGAAAACTTGCAGTGTAATTAGGCAAGGGTATTAAGCTTGTGGTTTAACTAGGTGAGGGTGTCAAATATTGCGGTCTAACTAGGCAAGGTTTGGGATATCATGCGGTCTAACTAGGCATGATATGCGAGATCTATGTATCTGATATGTGTGGATAAAGGGTAGTCTATTCGGGTCACTATAAATGCCAATATGTGTAGAGGTTCATGTGTTGAACTTATTTTTAATGCTTTGAGATTTAAACATGGTTTATGATTTAATGCTTTGAGATTTAAGCATGGTTTATGATTTAATGCTTTGGTATTTAAGCATGGAGTGTGCATGATGCTGCATAAAGGTTTACGCTTGATTCTGTTGGAATCACAAAAAAATGCTTTGGTTGTAAGCATGTTTTTGGAAAACAAGCATATGGTTTTCAAATAGTTTTAATGCATCATTGTTTTATGAGAGTTTGTGGCATGATGGAATGGTTAAGATTTTAAATATGCATGTTAAACCAGTCTTTTGTGACCATTCGTTCTAGTCGTACTGGTATGCGTGTTCACGTATCGGTATGGGAATCTATTTCAGGCTTGTGGCTTCGGTATACGAGCTAGGTGTTCTGATACAGAAATGCTTTTTAAGAGTAGCGTACCGATACTCAGGTTTGTGTATCGGTACAGGAAGGCTGAGTTTGGCATGGGGTTTCAGTATATGAGCTTAAGGATCGGTATGAGCCTTTGGTTTTGGTAAGGCGTATCAGTACGTAGGGTCGTATCGGTACGGGAGTTGGCTACTGGAATTTTTAGAAATTGAAATGGCAAGGGCGTATCGATACTCAAGTGTGTGTACTGATACCCGAGGCAGTTAATTTAGTTAATGCCTTTGGTGAAGTCCTGTTTTATTTTATTTTGGTCATTTATTGATGTGGGCTCAATTGTATGAGCATGGAGGATCTTTTTGAGCTGATTTTTGTCATGTGAACATGTAATCTGACTAATTAAAGGTTGGTAATCTTAAATTCACCTTTGGCCGTGTAATTTAAAAGTTTTGCATTTTGGTTCCTAAAATGTATGTTGTGCAATTGAAGGCCTTTCTATGAAATGTTTCCTTTGAAAATTCACCCGCTATGAGTAGGTACACTTAGGATTAATAATGTTCATTTAGACAAGATAAAAAGAAAAAAGTAAGCCAGTTTCACAATTTTCTCTAGTTTGCTTTGACAAACCTAATATAGTTATCTTGGCTTGGTCGGGCATCTGGGCCGGTCAAGAGGGTTACATTCGTTGGTATCAGAGCTAGATTTGTGAAAAGTTAGGAAGTTGTTGTTTGATTAGCTGTTGTTGTTTGAGTTGCACGATGATTGTATATATGTACGGTGATTGTTTAATACCATGTTGGGGTATGGTTTGGGAACACAATGCCTATTACCGAGGTTTTAAAAGGTTTTATAAAGTTTTCCTGGAACCTTTGCCTAATGCTAGCCTAACTTTAATGTGTTTTGATGTTCTCGTTAGCGTGGTTCGACGTGAGTTTCATATGATGGCTGGTAGTGCCGGAGTTGTGCAGAATAATGATGTGGAAGAGAATCTCTCTGATGTTTTACCTTCTTCTCCTCCGCTAGTTACTCTAGTTGATGTTGGGGCAGGTGGTGTACCCCAAGCTCTTCCAGTGTCATTTTTGGTGATCTGACCCCGTTGGTCCATGAAGTGATGACAACTTTTCGAGTAGCGATGTCTGGAGTGCAAGCACCGGACTTGCTGTGGTGGTCGAAGAAGGTTCATCCTTAGCTACCTTTAGGCAAGCAGCGAGTGTGAGCTCGGGTAAGAGAGCGGCTGATTTTGGCTATTCTGAGAAGCAGAATAAGAGGTCTCGTGATAAGAGGCGTAAGTCAGGTCACAAGCGTGGTGACAATGTTGGTCAGAGTAACCAGGGAGTTCGTAGTAGGGCTGAGTATGAGTGCTGTGGTAGACGTCACACGGGTGTATGTTGGGGAAATACCATGAGTTGCTGGAAATGTGGATCTTCTGATCACTTGAAGCGTGGTTGTCCTCGTGTTGTGAGAATTACACTAGTTTAGGATGTTATTGTATGACAAGAGAATGGTGGACCAGCGCATATCTTTGTTCGTCAATAAAGTTGCAATGACACAGATGTAATTGCAGGTACCTTCGCTTTGCAATTTTTAGCATTGTTATCTTTGGTTAATTCACGGTCTACGTTTTCATATATGTTAAGTGAGCCTATGTTTGATGAATTCTCCCGTAGTGTTGGTAGGAGTTGCTATGTTAGTTGCTAAGTATTATAAGTTTGTTCGCCTGAGAGTTCTTTACCGAGGTTATAGCATGATTAATGCTAGTTGGGTTTTAGACCGCTATTTATTATGGCTATTTGTAGAGGCATCAAATGTTCCAATGACATTTGAGATGATGTCGTGTTAGGTATATTCTAAATACCTGTTTTTGGATAGTAGTCAGAGTAGTGGTGTTCTCGTGTACTGTGGTACCGGGAAAGAGTTGTGCTATAGTGTTTCGTTGTATTGGATGAATTTCGATACCGAGAATGTTATAAGTGAGTGTGGACGTTGATCATGCACAGTGCAAAAACACTTATATGTATATATTTAAATATGTCAATACATACATACATCTTTGGGCTTGACATTAGAGGTTTTGCATCTATATACATAGGCATCTAAGATGACATGTAAGAAATTATGCATACATATGTCCACACTTACGGATAACATTTTGGAGGCAGAGGTAGTGATAGTAGCTAGTTCTTCTGGTGAGTTGGATACGTTTAGAAGGTTGTATAGGCGGTGACCTTTGGTGTGCAAGGTTATGAGTTGTCGCAGATCTAATGGAGTTGACATTCCATGGTTTTAATGTGTTTTGGGTATAAGATGGTTGAGTGAGAACAAGGCGGTTGTGGATTGTGAGTCCAAAAAGGGGTTCCTTTGAGGTTAGTCGATGTATATGAAGATGTGGTAATTAGGGAGAATATGGAATTTTTGTCCAATGTAGTAGCGGTTGCTCAAGCGAAAAAGGATGTCGCCAGGAGGTTGCTAAGTTTATTTAGCTATTATGGCGAGTCCTAAGGTTAAGGGTGTTTCATGAATATCTTGATCAGTTCATGGTGGTGTTTATAGATGATATTCTCGTGTACTCGCATATCAAGGAGGAACATGATCGACATTTGCGGATTATGTTGCAAGTGTTGAAGGATAATCAGTTGTACGTCGAGCTGGGCGAGTGCGAGGTTTGGCTTAAGGAAGTGATGTTCCTTGGTTGTGTGGTTTATGCGGAAGGTATTCACGTTTATCCATAGAAATTTGAAGCTGTCCTTAATTGGAAGCAATCTAAGTCTGTATCGGAGGTGCATAGTTTTCTTGGGTTGGCTGATTATTATCGCCGTTTTATTGAGGGGTTTTCGAGTATTGCAGCACCGTTGGCAAATCTGTTGCAAAAGAATGTTCCTTATATGTGGACGGAGAGCTAGCAACACAATTTTAAGAAGTTGGAAGAGGTTTTGACACATGCTTCTGTGTTGATTCGACCGGAATCGAGGAAGGAGTTTGTGGTTTATAGTGATGCATCATACGTTGAGTTTGGTTGCATACTGATGCAGAATGGTAAGGTTGTGGCCTAGGCATCGAGACAGTTGGGGTTCATGAGCGCAACTATCCAACTCATGATCTGGAGGCATTATCTATATGGCGAAAAGTGTGTGGTTTTACGAATCACAAGAGTTTGAAATTTTTGATGTCTCAAAAGGGATTTGAATCTTAGGCAACGAAGATGGTTGGAGTTGCTTAAGGATTACGACTTGACAATTGAGTATCATCTTGGTAAAGCCAATGTGGTTGCGGATGCATTGAGTTGTAAGGTTGCGGTTGAGCTTCGAGCTATGTTTGCAAGGTTGATTGTGATACGGGAAGGTGGTTTGTTGGCTGAGTTGCAAGTTAAGCTTACAATGTCACAGATGATTAAAGCTAAGCAACCGCTTGATGACTCCTTGGTTGAGCTTGTTAAGGATACATCGGAGGGTAATCCGATGGATTTTTATTTTGATGATGATGGAGTTTTGTGTTTCAAGGGTCGAATAGTGGTGCCGGATGATTCAGAGTTGAGGCACACTATTTTGACGGAGGCACATTTTAGTCCTTTTGCTATGCATCCCAGTAATGTTAAGATGTATCGCGGGTTGAAGAAGGCATACTACTGGGTTAGTTTGAAATAGGATGTGGTTGAGTTTGTTTCCTTCTGCATGGTGTGTCAGCGAGTCAAGGCTAAACATCAGTTCTATCTGGGTTGTTTCAACCGTTAAGAATTCTGGAATGAAAATGAAAGGGGATCACCATGGATTTTGTGACGGGGCTGCCTTTGGCACCATCTGAAAAGGATTCAATTTGGATGATTGTTGATCAGTTTTCGAAGTGTGCACATTTCTTGCCAGTGCACAAGACGGATACCTTGGACAGACGGGCAAATCTACATATTGCTGAGATTGTGTGTTTGCATAGGGTACCTAAATCTATTATTTCGGATATAGATCTGAGGTTTACAGAAAGGTTTTGGAGAAGTTTATACTAGGCTTTGGGTTTGAGGTTGAGTTTCAGCACCGCGTATCACCCCTAGACGGATGGACAGTCTGAGCAGGTTATCCAGGATTTGGAGGTTATGTTGAGGTGTTGTATTATAGAGTTTCAAGGAACCTGGGAGAAGCATTTACCTTTAGTTGATTTTGCATATAACAATAGCCATCAAGCTAGTATCTAGATGGCTCTGTATGAGGCTCTGTATGGCCGGAGGTGTCGTACGCCCTTGTGTTGGGCTGAGGTAGGGGAAAAGCATGTTTCCCTGCCAAGTGTGTTGAAAGACATGGATGGAAAAGTAAACCTTGTGTGGGATCGCTTGAAAGCAGCGACGAATCGGCAGAAATCTTACGTGTATTTGAAGCGTAGGGAAGTTGAATATGCCATGGAAAAATGTGATGAGATTCAGACGTAAGGTTAAGCTTAGTCTGAGGTTTATTGGACCCTACGAAGTTATTGAGCGTGTAGGTCATGTGGCTTATCGGTTGAGGTTGCCTCCCGAGCTAGAGAAAATATATGATGTGTTCCATGTATCTATGTTAAGGAGGTATCGGTCGGATCCTTCACATGTTATGCAGTGGAGCATATAGAGCTGAGGCCAGATTTATCCTACGATGAGGAACCAATTGAAATCCTTGATTCTAGCAGTAAAGTTCTTCATGGTAAGACAATTGAGCTTGTGAAGGTCTTGTGGCGACGCCGAGGTGTTGATGAAGCCACTTGGGAAGCACAGCGGATATGATGGAGCAATTTCTGCATTTGTTTCCTCTAGGTAATTTTGAGGAAGAAATTTCTTAAGTGGGGGAGAGTTGTAACACCCTGGTTTTGGGCTTAGATGTTTTAAAGGTTGGTTCGAGGGTTTGATGGACTGGGATTATAGATTTAAGTCAGTTTCGGGATTAAATCAAAGTAAATATTTTTGAAGGTGATAAAATTGTGGAAAAAATATTCTAAAATCATTATTAATTATACTAAGGGTAATGGTGAAATCAATTTGGAAAATAAGATTCGGAAATCGGACATTTTGGCTAGTGACCAAAATGCAATTTTGAAAACTACTTTTAAAGGTGACTACAATGAAAAGGGGTCAAATTCTTAGAATATTTAAGGAGCTATTTTACCAAGTTTTTTTTGATGATTTCTCCCTTAATTAAAGATATTTTATCATTTGTTTTAAAGTTAATTGAAAAGGGATTTTAGTTAAAAAGTTAGTTAAGCTCTTTAAAGAAAATTCACGTAACTTTTCTCTCCACTCTCTCCTCAGCCAAACACTCAAGTTTTCATCAAAATATAGAGGTGAGAAGTCTTTTAACTTGTATTTATGATTTTTAATTGATTAATTAGCATTGTTTTTACAAAATCTCATCTAAGTCTTGTGTTTTCTTAGCTTTTAACAAACCAATTGAGGGAGAAATCTCACAACAGGGTTAAGGTCCGTGATCTCCTCTATTGTATGGTTCTTTATTGAAATTCCCAAGTATTTGATCCTTGATTAATTGATTGTAAACTGATTTTAATCATTTATCAATGTTTGATTGAGTAAATTGGGTAAAATTGATATAACAAGGTAATTTTTGAAGTGGATCTAATTTCCAGTGTTTAAGATTGATTTAATACATATTTTGGATGTATTATGATGTTGATAAGTTGTTTTTATCAATAGAATCCCGAAACTCTTGGATCTCTAATTGTTTAGGTTAATAGATTTGAGTTTTTGTGATGATATTTGAGTTTAATCTTTGCTGGAAGTAAAATGATATTGGGAAAGGGTTTTGGGATGTTAATTGATGTTGATTGATGGGTTGAATCATTTTTTTATGGGTGGGTTAAGTTCCAGAAACATTTGTTGATGATTTCGGTTTGTTTCAGATGGTTTCTAAGTGGGCGACCTGAGAGTTGCGGGGTTTTGCTGTGAGGCAGTGGTTTGAATGCATAATGATGCGTTTATCCTTTGGTTTTATGTGTTTAAAACAGAGGATAATCAAGGCAACGAAGCTTGACATTGTTTGTTGCTTGTCGGGAGCTTGTATCGCGTTGGCAAGGAAGGCAAAGCGTATAAGTGAGTGGAAACTAGTTTTAAATGCTTTATAAAGGTTTATAAAGGTTGTTGGGAGTTTAGGGTAAGCCTGAGACTCTTACCTAAGCTCGGAAGTAAGTTTCCCCTATTTTGCTCTTGAATATCGGCTTGGATATGAGCATGTTGTTTGCATGATTTGGTGATAAACATGGTATGATTTACTTACTGGAAATGCATGATTTTGAGTACATATGCAGGGGTTTGAAAGTAAATTAAATGCTATTGAGCATTGGTTTTCATTCCGGTTGGGAATGGTGTTATTGCATTGGCAATGAGATTTGCATATGTGATATTTTTGTTTAATGCCTTGTAAAACAGTAAGTAAATGGTATATTGGATATGTGACATGGTGAGAAAACTATCAGATATAGTTGGCATGCCATAGGATTAAATTGCACTATAAAATATGAACAAAATCGATCGTGGCCATGGGTCCTTGAGGTATGGTGGTTTAACAAGGCCACTCGGACTGTTGGGACATCGTTTGAGGCGTGCGTTCTAACTAGGCAACCCAAATTAATGCTAATCTTGCGGTTTAACTAGGCAAGGAAGTAAAACTCACAGTTTAACTAGACGAGGTAATAACATCTTGCGGTTTAACTAGGCAATGAGGTAAAACTCGCAGTTTAACTAGGCGAGGTTGTCAAATCTTGCAGTTTAGCAAGGAAAAGATGGAAAACTTGCGGTGTAACTAGGCAAGGTTTGGGATATCATGCGGTCTAAATAGGCATGATATGCGAGATCCGTGTATCCGATATGTGTGGACAGAGGGTAGTCTATCCAGGTCACTATAAATGCTAATATATGTGGAGGTTCATGTGTTGAACTTATTTTTAATGCTTTGAGATTTAAGCATGGTTTATGATTTAATGCTTTGAGATTTAAGCATGGTTTATGATTTAATGCTTTGGGATTTAAGCATGGAATGTGCATGATGCTGCATAAAGGTTATTATGCTTGATTCGGTTGGAATCATGGAAAAATGCTTTGGTTGTATGCGTGTTTTTGGAAAACAAGCATATGGTTTTCAAATGGTTTTAATGCATCATTGTTTTATGAGCATCCTCACTAAACAAGTGTGCTTACGCTCTCTTTTTCATAATGATGCAGGACATTGAGGTTTGGGCAGCAAGAGGCAAGGCTAAGTGATCCAAGGACATTTACAAGTTTGAGTATAAACTCGGTTTAAGTTTCGGTTAATAAGGCAATGTGTTCGCCATGATTTTTGAGAGTTGTAATCCTATTTCCTTGTGGATTTTAAGTACGTTTCTAAGCTGGGTTTTGAGGATGGTTTGGTGATGCTAAACTTGATGTTAATACTTGCTCATAGTTGTGGATGAATGGTTGCTTAGGTATGCATCTAGAGCTACCTTGTTAATTGCTATGTTGTGATGGTTTGAGCAAGTTTATTATGCTGTGTGGGTTGTGTTATTATGATGCATATGCTGAGATTGGCCTATTTGTGTATTTTGGGATGTTTGGAAAAGTGATTTTGGGAAGCTTGCCTTTAGAATATCATGGGGTGTATGAATGCTATTTGGTTGCTGAACTTATGATGTTTAGGTTGCTGTTGCATCTTGGCAGTTTTGTATAGAGTTTGTGTCTTGATGGAATGGTTTAGATTTGAAATAAGCATGTTAAGCCAGTCTTTTGTGACCATTCAGGTCCAGGCGTATCGGTACGCGTGTTCAGTTATCAGTACGGGAAGCCATTTTAGGCTTGTGGTTTTGGTACGCGGGCTAGGCATTCCGATACATAAATGCTTTTTAAGAGTAGCGTACCGATACTCGGGTTTGTGTATCGGTATGGGAAGGCTGAGTTTGGCATGGGGTTTCAGTATACAGGTTTGAGGATCAGTACGGGACTTTGGTTTTGGTAAGGCGTATTGGTACGCAGGGTTGTACCGGTACGGGAGTTGGCTAGTGGAATTTTTAGAATTTGAAATGGCAAGGGCGTACTGATACTCAAGTGTGTGTACCGATACTCGAGGTAGTTAAGTTAGTTAATGGATTTGGTGAAGTTCTGTTTTCTTTCATTTTGGTCATTGATTGATGTGGGCTCAATTGTATGAGTATGGAGGATCTTTTTGAGTTGATTTTTGTCATGTCAGCATGTAATCTGACTAATTAAAGGTTTGTAATCTTAAATTCTCCTTTGGCCGTGTAAATTAATTTTTTTGCATTTTGGTCCCTAAAATGTATGTTTTGCAATTGAAGGCCTTTTCATGAAATGTTTCCTTTGAAAATTCACCCGCTGTGAGTATGCACACTTATGATTAATAATGTGCATTTAGAGAAGATAAAAAGATAAAAAAATGAGCCGGTTTTCGTAATTTTCTCTAGTTTGCTTCGGCAAACCTAATGTAGTTATCTTGGTTTGGTCGGGTGTCTAGGCCGGGTCAAGGGGGTTACATGGAGGAAACAGGTGCAAAAACCGTTCCAACATATCCGACTTGCGTTCCCACGTGGCCTCCTCAACACCATGGTGCCTCCATAACATGTTAACAAGCTCGACTGTCTTGCCACGCAGAACCTTACTGCTGGTATCAAGAACCTTTATTGGTTCGTCATCATAAGATAGATCCAGCCTCAACTCAGTATCCTCCACTGGCATAACATACGAGGGATCCAACCGATACCTCCGTAACTTCGAAACATGAAACACATCATGAATCCTCTCCAACTCAGAAGGTAACCTCAAATGGAAGCAACAAGACCCACACGCTCAACAACCTCATATGGTCCAATAAACCTCGGGCTAAGCTTCCATTTCCACCCAAACCGCATCATCTTTTTCCAAGGCGATACCTTCAAAAATACTCGGTCACCAACAGCATAATCTATATTCCTACGCCTCAAATTCGTGTAGGATTTCTGATGATCCAAAGCTGCTTTCAAGCGTTCACATATCAACTTCACTTTCTCGTTCGTGCCTTTCAATAAATCACGCAAGGAAGGATGCTTTTCCCCAACCTCAGCCCAACAAGTAGGCGTACGACACTTCCTTCCATACAACGCCTCATACAGTGCCATCAGTATACTAGCCTAGTAATTGTTATTATAAGCAAACTCCACCAATGGCAGTTGCTTCTCCCACGTGCCCTGGAACTCAATAATACAGTATATCAACATATCCTCGAGAACCTAATCACGCGCTCCGACTGACCATCCGTCTAAGGATGATATGAAGTGCTAAAGTTCAGACGAGTTCCTAGAGCAAGATACAAGCACATCCAAAACCTTGCTGTGAAACATGGATCTCTATCCAAAACTATAGATTTAGGCACCCCATGCAAACGTACAATCTTGGAGATGTACAGATCGGCCAACCTGTCTAAGGTATATGTAGTATGCACTGTCACAAAATGCACACACTTCGTAAACCGATCAACAATCACCTAAATGGAGTCTTTTTTGGTCGGTATCAATGGCAGCGTAGACACAAAATCCATGGTGATTCTTTCCCACTTATATTTCAGCATCCTCAACGGTTGCAACAACCTGAAAGGAAACTGATGTTCAGGCTTCACCCGCTGACATACCATGCATCAAGAAACAAAATCAGCCACATCTTTCTTCAGCCCAACCTAATAGTATTTTTCCTTCAACCCACGATACATCTTAGTACTATCGGGATGCATAACAAAAGGACTAGAATACGCTTCAGTTAGAATGGTACGCCTCAACTCATCATCTTCAGGCACCACAATTCGACCTTTAAAACATAACACCCCGTCATTATTGAAATGAAAATCCATAGGATTCCCATCCATGATATCCTTCACATGCGGCACCAAACTCTCATCATGCGGTTGCTTTTCCTTCATCAATTGCGACAAGGACAGTTTCACTTGCAACTCAGCCAACAATCCACCGTCACTCGTCAAACTTAACCGAGCGAACATAGCTCTCAACTCCACAGCAGCCTTCCTACTCAAAGCATCTGCTACAACGTTAGCTTTACCTTGATGATACTGAATGGTTAGATCATAATCTTTAAGCAAATCTAACCACCTTCGTTGCCTAATATTTAGCTCATTTTGGGACATCAAATACTTCAGACTTTTGTGATCCGTAAAAACCATGCATTTCTCGCCATAAAGGTGTTGCCTCCAGATTTTCAAGGCAAATACAACTACGACAAGCTCAAGGTCATGAGTAGGGTAATTACGTCATGCACCTTCAACTGCTTAGATGCATGCGCAACTACCTTACCTTCTTGCATCAACACGCAACCAAGCCCAACATATGCCACATCACTATAAACAATAAACTCCTTTCCTGATTCAGGTTGAACCAAGACTGAAGCTCGTGTTAAAGCTTCCTTCAACCTTTCGAAAGCTTGTTGTCTATCCTCCGTCCACTCAAACCAAACATTCTTTTGCAACAACTTGGTTAAAGGAGCCACCAAACTAGAGAACCTTTCCACGGACCTATGGTAATAACCAGCCTACCCAAGGAAACTTCTAACTTCTATCATCGACTTATGCACCTTCCAACTCGTCACAACCTCAACCTTGTGCGGATCAACAGGAATTCCCTCATCCTACACAACATGCCCAAGGAAAACAACCTCCCCAAGCCAAAACTCATATTTTCTTAACTTGGCATACAGCTGATTAGCCAACAACGTTTGAAGCGCAATATGCAAATGTCTATCATGATCCTCCTCGGTACGAGAGTACACAAGGATATCTTCGATAAACACAACCACAAATTGGTCCAAAAACTCATGGAACACACAGTTTATCATGTCCATAAAAGCAGTCGGTGCATTGATCAAACCAAACAGCATCACCAAAAACTCATAATGCCCGTACCTCGTACGAAATGCAATATTGGGCACATCCACATCCTTCACCTTCAACTGGTAGTACCCAAACCTCAAATAAATCTTAGAAAACACCAAAGCACCCCTAAATTGATCAATCAGATCATTAATCCACGGCAAGGGATACTTGTTCTTTATCGTCAACTTCTTCAGTTATCGATAGTCTATACATATCCGCAACGTACCATCCTTCTTCTTTACAAACAACACTGGTGCAACCAACGGTGAAATACTAGGTCTAATAAAGCCTAGTTGCGCCTTCAACTCCTTTAACTCCTTTAGAGCCATACGATACGGAGCAATAGATACAAGTGTCGTATCTGCAAAGACCTCGATGCTAAACTCAACCTCACAATTTGGTGGCAACCTCGACAACTCTTTCAAAAACACACCCAGAAACTCACAAATGGTGTGAATATATAGCACCCTCAAATCCTTTAGGCCAAGAAAGCCTGACATCCAGAATCCAACATTCCACTTGCTTCCAAAGCCGAAACAACATTAGACATGAACTTAGCATTCTCACCAACAACTACCACCTTCAAATCATCTGATAACCTCAAGGATATCTGTTTGGTCTCAAAATCCACCAACTCTATGTTTCGTTAACCAATCCATACCCAAAATTACTTCAAAACCATGGAATGGCAATTCCATCAAGTCCACAGCAAACTCATGTCCCTGAACCATCAGCGACACCTACGATACAACCTCCTAACCACGACTGTCTCCCCAAGAGAACTAGTCACTATAACGCCCACATTTAGAATTTCAATAGATATATCAAGCAACTGTGCATGCTGTTGCGTGTGATAAGTGCTACGCAAATGTGCAAGTATACACGTCGCAAGTAATAAAGTGATATGAGTATCGAGTATCGTCTCCACAGGGATTGGTTTGGGCCACTTTGCTTAAGTTACTGCACTGTGAAAGGTGAAAACACAATTGATAATAGGAGTTCTAATTAACGAGTAAACTAAGAGCAATAAACTAAAAGAATAGATGAAATCAAAAGAGAGAATAGGCCAGGTTATCATGAGTTGTGGAGTGATAGCCGATTGGATCGTCTTGGTAAAAGAGTGTAAGGGTAACTCAGTTGCCGTGGCAACTTGCACAGCGGGGTTGCCTTGGCAACTAATCGATGGTTGCCTGGGCAACTAGCTGGCCAACTATCCAAGACTTACTAGCTCCTCGTGTCCATAGATTTTGATAGCTCTCGAATCTCTTCAATTGATCCGTCAAGTCTAGCCAAGGAAGCTAGTAAGGTTTCCTCCAAGGAATTGGAATGCTCTTCAATTGATGGCATATTTGTTGCTACGGCAAAATTGTTATGGTAAAAAAAATTTGAGCTTTTTGACCATACCATGAAGAATTTTGCTGCTGGTTCCCTCTATAGTCCTCCATGTAGTTATATGCACCGAAAATGTGAGGGCAATTTTCAAACACATGATGTTCTCCACACATAGCACAAGATTTTTCCACGGTATAAGTTCTTTGGGCTTTTCTCTGTTGGTATAGGTAATCATCAAAGGGTGCAAGGAACTCTTGATTGGTTTGATTCATATCTTCCAACATCATCTCTCGAATAGATCAGCTTTTATTTCCCGACATGTTGATGTCCCTTAACTTGTAGCGCACCTAATTTTTTTTTTTGATAAAACAAACAAAAAGAAAAGTTAGTAAAACTAATAGAAAAAAATGCAATAACAAAAACAACTAACACCAATTGCCAATCCCCGGCAACGGCGCCAAAAACTTGTTGCGTGTGATAAGTGCTACGCAAATGTGCAAGTATACACATCGCAAGTAATAAATTGATATGAGTATCGAGTATCGTCTCCACAGGGATTGGTTTGGGCCACTTTGCTTAAGTTACTGCACTGTGAAAGGTAAAAACACAATTGATAATAGGAGTTCTAACTAACGAGTAAACTAAGAGCAATAAACTAAAAGAATATATGAAATCAAAAGAGAGAATAGGTCAGGTTATTGTGAGTTGTAGAGTGATAGCCGATTGGATCGTCTTGGTAAAAGAGTGCAAGGGCAACTCAGTTGCCGTGGCAACTTGCACAGCGGGGTTGCCTTGGCAACTAATCGATGGTTGCCTGGGCAACTAGCTGGGCAACTACTTGGGCGTATGGGCAGCAACTTCAAGGTTCGGCGGAGCGTTCTTCAATGGTTTCTTCTTATCCCTAAGTCGAAACTCTAGCTACTTGTGTATGCCTTGATAATATATCCCTGCGTGAATCAAGGGTGAACAACAACCAATCTTGCGCTCCTCTTAGCCGTTGAAATCCTTAACTTATTCCTAAGCCGGATTAATCTTCACCATCAATATTTTGAATAAAGACCATACTCATTCGTTTCTTGAATCTAACTCTCCCGATATTAGATAAATAGATGAAGTTACGAGATCCTCTCCCAATTCACTCGCAAACAAGAATAAAAGCCAAGAATAAGTAAACCTTGAATAGAAAAGTGCAAACTCTTATTACCTAAACAAAATCCAAGTGTTTCTTACAACAACAAAACACAATAACCCCAACCAATCAAGTTAGTTCATGGTTGGGTTCAAAAGATATACAAAGAATAATCCCCAAACCATGAATCTAATGAAAGCAAAGAAGAAAAAGAAGAAGAAATCGAACTCTCTCCCCCTTGCTTGCTTGTCGAAAATTCTCTCCTCTTGCCCTCCTTGGACTTGTCGAAATTTCCCTCTCCTTTTGCTCTCCATGATTGTCGAAATTCCCTTCTTATTTATAGGGCTAGGGCAAAGTCCTTCTTTGAGGAGGAAGTTAAGTTGGAATTAAATTATCTTTAAAGAATATAATTCTTTATTATAATTGTATTCCTACTAGAACTTCTCCTATCTTCTTGGAATTTAATTCTTCTTTAATCTTTGCATGGAAATCAAATTCCTTTGGGTTTGGGCTTTGCTCCACGTCATCTTGGGCTTGTCTAGTCATCAATTTCGACTACCATATCACCTTTGCTCATGTCGACAATTGCCATGGCAACTGGCTCGGCGTCTCCTTCATGCATTGCCCTGGCAACTAGCTCGGCATCTCCTTCATGCATTGCCCTGGCAACTGGTTCTAGCCTTGTTTAGGCAAGTGATTCTGCACACACACAAAAACACACCAAAGCAGCATCTTTTTCCACAAAAATCACCAAGTTATGTAATCAAGCTCAACGGTGGAAAGAAACATGAATTAATGCATGAATGACTAATTATGCAACTATTATGAGCTTAAGTCTAACAATAATATGAGTAAAAAGGGTAATAAAAATAGTACTTTTGAACACTTATCACATGCCCACTCAAGATGTATGAATGGGTAGAACCAGAATCAACCAACGAATATAACGGCAAAAACTGTAAGGTAAAAGTACCTGCAATCACATTGGTGTCATTGCGACCCTCTCAGTGCGCATACACCATAGTCGGTCCACCTCCTTCAGGCTGGACAGCAATAGTATGAGCAACGGTTCTCTGCCCACCATCCCTATGCTGAAACGGTCCACGACCATGACCTCGGCCTCTGTGTGGAGCAACAATAGGTGTAACACCCTGCCTACCTCCAACCAAAAAATGACAATCACGTCTTAGATGGTCACTAGACCCACAACTCCAACAAGCATTCGTCACAACAGGCGTAGGTGCCTGACCCTACTTGGACAAATGTAGACAATCTCGCCTTAAATGATCTCGGGATCCACAGACCCAACAGGTGTTAAACGAAGCTCTAACCTGGGCACCCTGCCCCTGGACTCCACGTCCAACAACACCTCCCCTATGCCTCGGCTCCAGGTGAAACCTCTGATCACGGTGTCTCTTGGCTTGACCACCGCCACTACTAGAATCAGCAGCTCTCTTACCAGAGCTAAAACCCCGAGACCCAGAAGCCATACCCAGATTCTATTCAACATCCTTAGCTCACTAAACCAACACATCAAAATCTATGTAATCAGCAGCAAGCATATATGTCTTAACCTCATGCACAAGCCCGTAGCAGAATCGATCACATCGTGTATGCTCGTCAGGAACTAAATCTGGTGCATACAGGCTCAACCTCACGAATTGCACCTCGTACTCAACGATAGACATACTGCCCTGCACCAAAGCCATGAACTCACGTTTCCTATCATCCTGTTATCGGACTCCCAAGTACTTTTTTCAGAAAGCACCACAAAGAACTCAAGTTTACATCCTCAGTCTCCATACCGGATATCATGGTAGTTCACTATGTATACGCATCACCCTATAACAGGGACACAACACAACCAAGCTTACGGGCATCAGAATGGCCCATCTGTCCCAGTATCCTCTCAGTACTGGCCAACCATTCCTCAGAAGCCTCAGGTGACAAAACTCAGAACTCAACTCAGCCCAAACTGCGAAGGCGCTCTAACGGCAAACCCTGCCCAACCACTAGTGGTACCGGTACATGAACACTCGTAACTGCTGCCTGAAAAGCACCGGTCATGGCCTGAATCAACAGTGCCATATCACCCATCCTTGGCCCAACTGGCACAGGTGGTACTTGCTCCACTACCTTAGGTGGATTAAGTGGGGGTTGTGGTAACCCTTTAGGAGGTATAACATTCTCCTCAATCTCTTGCCCAGTGGCAGCAATAATCATACCAAATCGCATCTCTCTCCTCGTGGTAACAATATATCTAGGGTATGATAATAATTCAAATACAAAACAATTAGGCCAGCTTTAAACACAGATCCAAGACTTCCATTTCAAAATCATAACATTTCAGACTATAATAATAAGGCAATGGGTTTCCCAAATTTCCTCTAACATGGCATAAAGCAATCACCATGCGTATTGCAATCACCGTGCATATTAAACATCAGATAACCGTTCAAAAATAACATCACAACAATCATATCAACTCCCAACTATCGCAAACCTAGCTCTAATACCACTAAATGTAACCCCCTCGACTTGGCCTAGTCGTAAGACCGAACTGAGTGAGCTACATTAGATTTACCAAAGTAAACCGTAAAGATACAACCCAAAACGCGCCCATTTTTTTCTTTTTATCTTGTGTGGATGTCAATTTGTTCATACCGACAACAAGTGATACCTAAACTCAATCGGGCATCAAATTGACATCCAATTGAATACAATTGCAATTGATAGACCAAATTGCAATTTCTAGAAATTACGATGACTTAGACCAATTTTATGTTACCAACCTTTAATTAGATAGGTTACATGCTTACACGTCAAAATTCAGCTCAAAACAATTATCCGATCTTGTTCAATTGCAACCACAAAATTTAGGGACCAAAACGCAAGGATACAAAACTTTCCTTCCATGACATTAACAGAATTAACCGCCACCGGTACCGGTATGATCATAGCCCGTACCGATACGGAGTAGACACCCATACTGGTACAGTGTGTGCTATATCGGTATGCCACGTCAGCTTGCAAAATATTAATATCGTACCGGTACGGGCCTTCATTGTTGTGGTACAGGGGTTTTTCCCAAAAAGCAACTTTCCAGTAACGAGTTCCTGTATTGATACGCCTGATCCCGTATCGGTATGCCAAGCTTAAATGGCTTATCCATACTGGTATGCACATACCTGTACCGATCCCAAGTGCCCGAATTCACCTAGCCGTACTGATATGGTCCCCCGTATATCGGTAAGCCTGGGCCTGTAATGTCATTTTTAGCTGGTTTAACACGCTTTCAACCATAACAAAACATTTTCAAATGCCCCTAACCTACAACCAGCATAACCTAAAATCCAACCACAACATTACATCACAGATTTAGCATCGTTTCATGGCATTTTGCATCAAATGTAAATCTATAGGCATGTAACCTAGTTTCGCAACCAAGTAAAACATGAAACTTCAATCCATCACCAAAAACAAACCATAAAGGCCAATTTCAACCAAAGAAAACTTGCTCAAACAGGGAGTTCAACAAAACATCTCCCAAATGACAACATAAACTCACATTGCCCTTATTATTTATAGTCTAGTTCAAACATACTTTGGTTACAAAGTCTTGTTCCGATCCCTTACTTCCTGCTGCCTTCCAAGCTTTTAATTCTCAATGATGGACAAAGAGAGTGTAAGCACACTAGGTTTAGTGAGGAGTAATAAAAAACAACACACCATCAATGCATTAAAACCATTTCTCAACATTACATTAAAAGTCATTTCAAACACCCTTTAAAACATTATCATGCCTTTAAAACATGCACTTAACATCTTTAGAACCAGCATATTAAACCATATGCAATATGTATCATTTACCAACAACAAGTCCCATTGCTCAACCTTAATTTAAGCCTTCCCATGCATAACAACCATATGCAAAGCTTAAAGAGTAAACATTTACATAACACATTATACAACATAAACTTTCCAATGATACATCAACAATTATTTTGGCTCACAAGTGATCATTAACCAAGTTCATTTACCAAAACAGTTCATCGGATACACGGATTCAAAAAGTGTTTACCCAACACTTCAATCCATCTCAACCGGAATAGCGATACAATCACAATTGCGGTACCTAACAACCGGGTACATCTCAACCCAGGGAACACCAACCCCTTACCTCGGTTAGATGCTTAATCCACTAACGGGAGTATACAGTACTGTAAAACCCCTCTATCGTTAGGGTACTTGGATGGAGTTTTTGGTACACAGATCTAAACCCCTCAACAAACAAGGCGACTTATTATAGTGCACTATCAATCCTATGGCTAGCCAACTATATCCGAAACAATTTTAAAACCACATCACTTGCCAATATAATTAACCATTTACCTCACTATTTTTAACAAGCATTAAACCAAACCATTTTCCAAAGCAACAACCATGCTTTAAATCACAAGTATAAACCATATACTTTCAAGGATCACTTACCATGTGCATCCTTCAGCATCTCATACTTAAAAGTAGTATCTAAAATACTTTAAAACATGCTTAAAAATAGTATCTCAAATACTTTAAAACATTCTTAAATAGTAGGCTCAAAGTAAATCAAAATAAGTGCATAAAAACATATCACACTAGCACGACCGAGAGAGAAAAACCACATTTACTTACTTTCGAGTTTAAACTAGCGTATCAAGCTAAGTTTAAACTCCCATAAACCACCTTTAAACATTCCAAAGTTGGAATCCACGTTCTCACTCACCGATACGCGAAACCTCAATTCGCCGACGCAAAATCAAGCGTCCGAAGCCTCCAAAGCTTCACTGATCACTTCCGGATCAACTTACCCTATTTTTACCACATTAAAAAAGAGGATTAATGCACCTCAATGCATTCAAAACACTACAACAACAATTCCTCACAGACTTCCACAATCCTATCAAAATTATCCAACCACAACAACCGAAATCATCATCTAATCCTTTCCAAACACAAAACAGCCACAACCTAACAATCTAACACTTCCATAATCATCAATTAACACTCAAAAATAGAATTAAACATCCAAATACTTCCAGCAACCACATAGTCACCACAAAAACACACTTCTAGCAACCTAAACAATTAGAGATTCAAGAGTTTTGGGATTCCATTGACAAAATTGACTTACCAGCGTTATTATATATCCAAAATGTGTTTAAACTCAATCCATAACACTAGAAATTAGATTCAATTTGAATCTTTCTCTATTTCATCAATTTCACCCAAATAAATAAATTAATTTAATATAAAAACATCAAATCAGATTAAACCATAAATCAAGGATCAAACACTTCAGAATATCAATAAAGAACCATTCAATAAAGGAAATCATGGACCTTACCCCTATTGTGTGATTTCTCCCTCAATTGGCTTGTTTAAAGCCAAGAAAGTATAAGATTTCAGTGAGATTTTGTAAAACAAAATTAAAGAATCAAGTTTAAATCAAAGGCCTGAGTAAAAAGGATCTCTCACCTCTGGATTTTGATGAAATTCAGAGTGTTTTGTAGAAAAGAAGTTGAGAGAAAAAGTTTAGGAAAAAGTTATTTGAATTTTCTTTAAAAGCAAATAACTAACTTTAATAACCAATTCTCTTTTAATCAACCTTTAAAACACATGTTAAAATGATTTAATTAGTGGGATAAATAACCAGCAAAAATTTGGTAAAAAAACTCCTTAAGGATTCTAAGAATTTGACCCTTTTCATTTTAGTCACTTAAAGAACAGTTTTCAAAAATTGCATTTTGGTCACTATCAAAATGTCACATTTCCAAAACCCATTTTCCAAAATTGCTTTCACCCTTATTAATCATATATTAAAATATGATTTTTAGTCATTTTTCCATATTTTTTATCTTAACGAAAAATATACGGTCCCGAATCTGACTCGAATCCTTAACCTGGTCCACTGGACCGTCTAACAAGCCACAAAAACGCTAGGCTTCAAATTGATACCTCAACTCAATCGGGCATCAAATTGACACCCAATTGAATACAATTGCAATTGAAGGACCAAATTGCAATTTCTAGAAATTACGAGGACTTAGCCCAATTTTAAATGCAAAGCTCTTGAGTTGAGGTATCAAATTAAGGTATTGTTTTGACTTGATCGACATTATACCGGTACCAGTATGGGTTTACATTTTTGCCGTTAATTCTGTTAATGTATCATTATAAGGAATCTTATGATCCATATAAACCACATATTTCTCACCATAAAGATAATGCCTCCAAATCATCAAGGCAAACACAACTGCGGCCAGCTCAAGATCGTGAGTAGGGTAGTTACGTTCATGCACCTTCAACTGCCTAGATGCATACGCCACTACCTTACCCTCCTGCATCAACACACAACCAAGCCCTACATACGACGCATCACTATAAACAACAAACTCCTTTCCCGATTCTGGTTGAACCAAAATTGGAGCTCGCGTCAAAGCTTCCTTCAACCTCTCAAAAGCTCGTTGTCTATCCTCCGTCCACTCAAACTGAACATTCTTCTGCAACAACTTTGTTAAAGGAGCCGCCAAACTGGAGATCCCTTCCACAAACCTTCGGTAGTAACCCGCCAAACCAAGGAAACTCCTCAAGGGAAAAGGGGTCCTTCACCTATTCAATTACATGTAGCCAAGGAGAAGTCCGCGGAAGGGGCCATTAGTAATGCAGAAAACACTGAGTGATCGAGATCAGATGATGTTGTTGCTGTTAAAATTGAAAAAGAGTTGGGACCTAAGGAGGATATTGAGAGCACACTTGACACTGTTAAGCACATTGAGCATGATAAGAGCTCCAGTAGCAGTTCAGATGATGAGTCTCAAGCCTCTGAGAAGAAGTAAAAGGAAGAAGCCTATAATGTTGGTTCCAAAGTGACCGTATATGGCAGTGAGGATAAGCCGGCTACTGTTATGTCTGAAGAAGTCTTGAAGGTTGTTGAAAATGAAGCAGTCAAAAATGTTAACAGTAATTCTGCTGTGGGAACTGCCGATGTTGATAATTGGGTAAAAACTGCTTTATCTATGAACGAGGAAGTGGATCATGCTACAGAAGTTTCTGCAAACAAATCAGTGCCTAATGTTGTCCCTAGGCTTGAATTGGGAGAAACTGAAGGGAAATTCTCCTCATCCTCCCGGACTTCTGCTGAAAGTAGATTTGTGGTGGACAAAACCCAACATTTTGAGTCCCATGATCATTCTAAAAAGCATGTATATACCCCCTACCTGAAGTTGTGGGTTTGACATTCCTTATTTAAGTTGACTTACAAGGTTTTGTTGTTCGTTTGCTTGTTTGGTTCGCAGTCTCTTGTTGCTTCAACTCCACCCATGGTGTAAAGAAGCTCAGTGTTAGGTTGCTGTGGATTGTATTAAACACACACTAAGTACGAACTTGGTGAGGCAATAATCAAGATTAAAAACAACTAAATAGGCTTATTCAATTTCATGACTTATTAAACCTCAAGGCTGCATATATATAAACATGCCATATGCCAATATACTAATCTCTATATTGCATTAGTAATGATTTACTGCATGTCAATGCCATAAAACTTTCATGCTTGTCCATTTGTCATAATATGCCATATATGCATAAATGCATCATGATCACTAGAGCTCATATGCTTATTCACATGTTTATCTTTTATTAACCAATAAACCATAGCCCAAATATAAGCCTATGAGGACCATGGGTACAAGAGTCAAATATGCACCGAAGTGCTAATACACATAAGGTCGTGCCCAGCATAATACACATAAGGTCGTGCCCACCATATGCACTAAGTGTCCTTTATATACACTATAGTGCTAAACCCAGTATGCATCGTGCTACTGGACTCTATGGCATGGCAACTATACACTGTCCCTCAATGACATACTTGGGCATATATTCCATATTTTTTTCATCCATGGCAATGTATATCAATATAATTTAACATTGGACAGTTCATACCCGAAATAACATTCATAATAGACCATCATATATAACTAGTGATCCATGCATTTATTTTCAAATTTTGACATATTTAAAATATATCAATCATATGCTCTATGACATAAATATAATGACAATAAAATTTGGGTAGCTCATCGCAAGCCATCCTAGTGATGTATAAAACATCAATGTGTCATGATATGTATGCAATTGCACTCACCTTGGCCACTTAACACAATGCCTCACTAAGTCCTCGTTCGATCCTTTCTTTCATAGTACCTCGAACCTTCTTTGATTCGGACTTGACATTATTAATCACATGAATAAAATAAAATATTTGTTAGATTAAAATCTAACAATACCTTAAACATGCTATCTAATATAATCATTTGAATATAAAGTTTCCAAATATTTTCCTTTCTTCCTTGTACTGTTCAAAAACTCATTATGGTCCTTAGTGACCAATTTGGACTTCCAATAATTCTTCCGAGCTTGTTAACTAACATTTAAATACAAAATGTTTCAAATTCCATTTTCTGACAAATTGCGCTACCTTCAATGATTTACTTATATAGGGCAAAATACATATTGGATCTTAATTTCCTTTATACTATAAAACTAGATTTGATAACGGTTCTAACGGTATAAGCCGCATAAATTATAAAAATCTACCAAAATCATAAAAAATCTTTACATTCACGCCACAAAGCTATCCAGGGAGAAATTGATGTGTAATTTTTCTGACCTTCTTTCGAATAAAAATCTAGATCTTTTAACACCGAACTCGAAACCAGTTTTCGTTTGTTGGAAACGAAACTAGACTAACAAATCATTACAACGGTATAAAATTCATCATCTAACCATTTTTGTAGAATTTATGGTGAATTTTTAAACTTACTGTCATAATTCAAATTCCAACATAACTTTCCATAATTAACTTTTAATTTACACCAATTGCTCCTTATTTCTTTACTTGTCAATTTAGTCCCATCACTTTACTTCAAATGACTAGAATAAAGAAAGAACATATGGAGGATTCTCCCTCAAACTTGGAAAAGGTCAAAAGGGCACATCAGAATGAAGTACGAGCCCTAGAAATGCGCATTGTCGACCTAGAAGCGGAAAATTATCTAACCTCTGTAGATGTGGAAAAATACAAGCAGCAAGAGAAAGACATTCTGAAATAGAAGAAAGTCCTCGAAAATGATCATGAAGACTTGAAGAAATATTGGCTAGAGCTAAAACAGAACCTACGGAGAAATGGTTTGGGTACCACTGCGAAAAAATTAACCACTAAGCTGCTAAAAGAAAGAAATAGGGCATATAGCTTTGCTCGGAGATATGAAGCAAGTCAGAAACATATAGATAGAAAGGAAAAAGATCTAGAAACTGTTGCTCAAGAACTGGCCATTAGTCAGGTTCAAAACCAGGGGCTAAAGGCTCAGAACGAGGAACTTGAAGCCCAAATTCTGCAGTTAGATGGACTTCTACAAGAATACCAACAACAAGATAACATTGCTGCTCTAAGCCTTGCACAAGAAGAAAATAAGTTGCTAAAGGCCAAGGTGACTAAACTCGAGGATGCACTTCGTGATTACAAGGATAGACTTGTGTCTTTTTAAGGATCCATACACGAAGATAACCGTCGAATAGTATACGGGCTGCAACAGGCTGGTCAGCTTATTCGGGACCAGCATAGAGCTATGAAGGATGTTATGGTGCAAGCACTCTAATGCCCCAATATTTTTCTTAGTGACTAAAAAGTAAAGAGTTAAAGATTGGTGGTTTTGGTTCAGTGACCAAAATGGAAATTTTAAATGTTTGGTGGTCAAAGTATAAACTTTGGAAAAGGTTAGGGGCTAAATTGTAATTTCTAAAAGTTATGTAAGTTAACCCCGTAAATGAATAGTTCACCCCCAAGAGTGACACATTCGTGTTACTTAGATTTTTCGTACGGAGTGTGTATTAGTGGCTATAAAGCTTTAAAGTTCGTAGGAAGAAAATTTGGAAATCGTATTGAGTAAGATCTGAATATTTAGATCATATAAATGCCATAAATAAAAATCTAAGATATTTTGGGACATGGATGGTTGGATTGGAACCAATTTGGTTCAATCTTAATGGAATGGCAATTTTTAAGTCTTGTTGTAAATAAAGACTAGTTGGAGGGAAAATTGGACATTTGCCATGGATGACATTTTTGAAATATTTTGAAACTTTGAGGGCAATCTTGAAAAGTCAAATATACATGGATGAGATCTTGGCCATTGATTTTTGATAAGATTGAATCTTGGCCATTGGATGAAAAGGGCAAAGTGGTAATTTCATTATGTAAAATGAATTTTATTTTAAACATATGGATTTATATTAGAAAGATGAGAAAAATATTCTCATCTTTTGTCTTGGCCATTTTGAAACTAGAAAAAAAAGGGGGGAACTAGGGTTTTTCAATTTTCAAGTCCAAAATTCAAGGATCAAAGTTAGAATCAAGGTATCTTGCTTTAAGGAAAATTGATCTATGCTTCATGCTCTTTCTTTTGATAGTAATTTTGTTTGATTAAGTTGAGCATAATTTATGTCATGGATGAAGATGATTATGGAAATTGATAGTAGATGATGAAGTGAAGGTTGTTTTGTGTAGAATTAATGTTATAAACATGGAATCAAGCTTGAAATTGGATTAATTCCATGTTTGAAGTTATAAACCCTAACCCTAAGATTTAGGGGTTTTGGTTAGGGAATCAAATTGAAGATGATATTGAATGGATTATGATGTTGGAAGTTTAATTTTGATGTTAGATTAAATAATTTCCCCAATTGAAGTTATAGGGACCATTTCAATAATTTGGAGAAATTAGGGGAAATTATTGAAAATTTTATTTTAGCTCTTGAATTGATGAGTTATGGTTGAAATAGCATAAATTGATGTTTAAGGATCAAAATGAAAATTTTTGGAAATACAAGGACTAATTTGCTAATTTGAAGAAAATTGGGGATTAATCTTGAATTTATGAAAAGTTTAGGGATTTGATGTTGAGCTTGTATTGGAAGTATATTATGTTGGAAAAATTAAGTTTAGTGATTTAAATGTTGATTTTGAAGTTTAAATCAACATTTTGGGTTAAATTGAATATTCGGTTACTTTAGAGACCAAAGTGCAAATTTTTAAAGTTTGGGTCCTAAAGTGTAAAGGATGAGAAATATAAGGATCAAACTTGGAATTTATGGTTTGAAGGTTAAGAGTGTCCTTAGGGACTAACATCTAATTTTTGGGAAAAGTTGGAGATTTAAAGAAAAAGTATGAAAATTTGTGACTCATGTATATCAAGTTTTATCGGATCAATTTTCTATATAATGGATAGTTATTTTATGTACTTTCCATTATTGTATATGGAATGGGAATGAGTATGTGCTAACATATACTTTGAAATTGTATATGAAATGGGAATGAGTATGTGCTAACATATACTTTGAAATTGTATATGTTATTTTGGTGTAGATTCTGATAAAAATCGAGGTCGTACTAGTAGTCCCGGAAAAGAAGTAGTTCGAGACTGAAATCGAATAGTAAGGGCAGATATATTGCAAGGCTAAGGTGAGTTCATACATGTTTTTAAATTGTATGTTAGTTAACATACATAATATACGAAGACTTGTGATAAGTCCATCTAAAGGTAAAGATTTTATGAAAGCATAAAATGTTTTTAGCATGATACTTTATTTTACTGATTTAAAGATTATGGCATATTTTATGATCACAAATGTTTTTATAGCATGACGTGATGGACAAGTTATTTGATACAATTTTTAAATGGAAGTATACCATAAATGTTGTAAAGCATATTAGAGTATGAACTGATCCAGTATGAAGATGTTTTACATGATATATGTATATATGTATGGAATTTGGTTTACTTGCCAATATTTGCAGGAATTGTTTTACAAGTTTGCCCTTGGTAATAAAATGTCGAGTAGGATAATATTGTGGTATACCATTAAGAGTATTATAAAGTAAGTTATTGATACTTCAAGTGTATTATAAAGTTACCGACACTTGAAATTGTATCATAAAGATAGGCACTTTATTGTGTCTTACAAGTATGTCAAGGATAGTACTTTTCAAGTACGTGACTCGAATATTAGACACTTGATATTTACCTTGGGCTATATGATTGCACAATATAACATATGTTTTTATGTTAAAGAATGAATACGATATGCTTTCTTGCATAGATTTTCTTACATTACAAAGTATGTGATTTTAATGATTATCACATTTTGAAAAGTATCATGTATTTATGAATGTTTATATATGTCACTTACCTTATGCCCCACTGAGTTATTCTCAGCCTGTATTTCTGTATTTTAATGGATAGTTATACTCGGCTTTTGCATCTCTATCTCTTGTGGGAGTACAGATACGATAGGTTAATTTTATTACCTATGATATCCATATTTTGTGTTTAGTAGTGTCATGTACTAGCTAAACCTATCTTTTTGATAAAATATTTAAATTGGGTATGTAGTAGTTCTATAAACCTTTCATAGTTGATAAACATATTTGCTGCTTTTTGTTATATGTTTTAATGTGACTATGATATATACGTAAAAAGTTTCACTATCGGGAATTAAATTAGTATTTTATTTATAAATTAGATAAAGTTAAGCGTGCTTGAACTAGGGAAATTTCAAGATGGGTGACCACCTGGGAAGTTTTAAATTTTTCCTAAAATTGCCCTGATCTTTAAGATAAAAGGCAATTTTAAAAGTCTGTGACATCTCTGACTCGTGTTCAAAGTACGAATACGGGAATGGGGTGTTACAAGCACAAAGGGTAGCCCGACACATCTAGGGCTTGGCCAGGGAAGCACATGAGCTACAAGTATGCGTCAGTCCAGAATCAAAGCTGGGGTCCCGAGTGTATGCCCTACTTCAAGAAGTCGAAGTCTTAGGGATAGAAGCTAGATGCTATATGTAAAAGGTTATCTTTGCTTTTTGTAATCAGACTTCTTCATCTAATCAAAGTCTTTCTAAGGACTACTTGCGAATCAAAACTTTATTTGCATTCATTCT
This sequence comes from Hibiscus mutabilis, assembly GCA_019671005.1. Taxonomy (NCBI): domain Eukaryota; kingdom Viridiplantae; phylum Streptophyta; class Magnoliopsida; order Malvales; family Malvaceae; genus Hibiscus; species Hibiscus mutabilis. The sequence goes on along the minus strand of CM033750.1, from coordinate 24,825,950 downwards.
GATATAGCATTTAAATATTTAGTTGTACATAATAATTTGCATACATTATTAAAGGATAATTGAATTAATTATGCAAATATCATGGCAGAAAGTCTAATCTCAAAACACAATCATTCTGCATCAATACGGTACGCGGTTGCAAGCAAGCAAAATGGAAGAGTGAGTGGCTGACTTGGAATGAGGCCTAAAGAACTTGGAGAACCATTTTGATGGGGCTGAGAAAAGCATCAGCGAATAGATCGCCAGTCACAAGCTACAATTCTAGCCCAGATATCTGCCTTGCTTGGCAAGGATAAAGATGATACCGAAGAAGAGTCAGAAGTTGCTGCATCTCACACCAAGGTTCAATCAGAGATGCCAATTCCTGAAAAAAAAGGGCGTACATCAATACCACTAGGGTATCTGCCAGCCATAAGGAAGGAGGGACCACCAAACGACCGATCAATATGGAAGCAACCTATGAAGAAGACCTATCGAATCTCAACTTGGTAGAAAAGATCAGAGCTGAAATAGAAAGAAAATATGAAGAAAAATTTCATCTTTTCGAAGAATAATTCAGAGCCATACAAGGGCCAAAAGAACAAGCGAATGAGGCTAGCGATCCGAGTCTTGTTTTTGATCTGGTTCTCCCGCCAAAATTCAAGACACTAGAATTTGACAAGTATGACGGAACCACTTGCCCTTCCTCTCACATAACCATGTACTGCCAAAAAATGACACCCTTCATAAAAGAAGAGAAGCCATTGATTCATTGCTTCCAAGATAGTCTGACCAGGTCCGCAATCCGTTTGTATACCCAACTCAGACGAGATGACATCAAATCATGGAAAGATCTTTCTCTTGGCTTTGTTAAATACTACAAACCTGTTTCTAACATGACCCAGCCGAGCCATGTTAAAGGGGATGGAGCAGCAATCGAATGAAAGTTTGCATCAATACGCCTGAAGGTGGTGTGATGTGGCGGCACAGATTCATTATCCTATACCTGAACACGAGGTCACCCTAATGTTTGTGAATACTCTAAGAGGGACACTGTTTGATTGCCTAGTACCATTTAGACCTTTGATGACTTAGTAAGGATCGGGGAGTCAATTGAAGTGGGAATAAGGACTAGAAGGATCAACAACGGAGAAAACTCCTGAAAGCATTATAAAAAGAAAGATACTAAAGTAAATGTCGTCAACACTTATAATGTCTTAGCAAACATCACCATTTCTCAACCACATGCTTCTACCAAAAACACACAGAACTCGAGTAATAAGGAACATAGTGCCCCTAGAAAAGAGAAAGAGATGATGTATTTTACACCGCTGCCAGTATCATATACAGAGTTGTATTCTCAGCTATATAAGGCTGACTTGATTCGACCATATTATGTTACGCCAATCAAGCCTCCTTTTCCTTCATGGTACGACGACAACGCTCGTTGTGACTATCATGCTGGCACCTCATGTCATTCTACGGATAATTATTTTGCTCTCAGGAAAATTGTTTAGAACCTGATAAATACGGGAATACTAAAGTTTGACAATTCTAATGTAGATGCCAATCCACTGCCAAGCCATGGGGGCATGGCGTGTAACACCCTCAACCCGGCCTAGACGCCTGACTGAACCGAGAGTGCTACATTAGGTTTGCTGAAGTAAACCAGAGGAAGGTTACGAAAAGTCGGTCCATTTTTTTCTTTTATCTTGTCTGAATGTAAATTAATGATCCTACATGTTCATATTTGCAACTGTTAGATTCTCGAATGAAACGAGTCATAGAAGACAATCAATTTCATCATATTCAAAATTGAGGACTAAACCACAAATACTTTAAAATACAAACCAAAATTGAATTTAAGGTTACCAATCCTCAATTGGTCCATTTATATGCAACATGATAAATTCCAAGTCAATTTAATCACCCCAACTCATACAATTGCATTTCCCAAGACTCAAGGACCAAAATGAAAGAATCATAAACTTTCAAGATTCCAAATTAACCAACTTAACAGTACCCGTATCTGTACGCGTACTCGTGTTTCAATACTCCTTTACGTTCTCAAAAGACTCAGAATCCAGTAGCTAAAATTTGTACCGAAACGCTTGTTCGGCTATCGGTACACTTGGCAAAAATGCGTATGACCATATCAAAACACTTGCTCGAGTACCAAAACGTTAAGGCTAAAAAGGCAGGTTCGTATTGAAACACCCTCCCGTGTATCAAAACGCTATGCCTGAAATGGCCTAGCCATACTGGCACGAGGACACCTTTTTTGATATGCCTGGACTTGTAATGACATTCTTAGCTGGTTCTTCCCATAAAAATAGATGCATTTAGGTCCTAGCAACTTGTTTACATACATATAAGCCTCCAACATCGCATTTAACAACAATTGAACCAAGGTTTAACTACAACGCAAGATTATGCCACCCAAAAGATTGCTCTAGATGCATGCTCCCTATAACTCACCACCAAACATACCAAAATGCCCAACTAAACAATTATTAGCAAGAACAACATACCAACAACACATCAATACCATACTCAACGGGATTAGCTCATCAAAACATGTCATCCAAGCAAAACCATCTAGATGCAGACCTAGGTAACCATATAACAACAACCATAAGTAACGATGTACGATATACGAAACATCAACAATCAAACTCCAAAATCACATCATTACACATCCTCAAAACCAGGGAAAACTGAAATACAAATCCCAAAAATCCATGGCGAACACATTGCCTTATTAACCGAAAACTAAAATCGAGTTCATACTCAAATAGTCTCGTCTTTGGATCGCTTAATCCTTGCTTTGCTGCCTCCAAGCTTTAGTGCTTTGCATCATTAGAGAAAAGAGAGCGTAAGGACACATGCTTAGTGAGGATGCTCTTAAACGATGATGCATTTAAAACTCTTGTAAGCCAACTCTTGTTTTTAATCCATGCTTACGACCTAAGCAAGTTCCAATAATTTCAAATCAAAATATGCATATCAACCATATGCTAGACCATATATATAAATATTCTACATGCTTAATCCCAAAGCATCAAACACAAAACCATGCTTAATTCTCAAAGCATTATATACATAACCATGCTTAATTCCCAAAGCATTATAAACAAATTCAACATTAGAACTCTCATATATTAGCAATTATGGTGACCTCAGATATTCGACCACTATCCTTGATTAGTCGACCGCTAATCTTTAGTTAATCGACCGTTAACTTTACACATCGGATACACAAATCTCCTTTAATGACCGACCGTCATCAAGACTACCCCATGACGACCGCATGACTTTACAACCTTGCCGACCGCATGTTTAACATTAACAAGGGGAACCGACCGCTCAACCCAAGTGATAACAACATAGTCTGGGTAGCCGACCGCTATACCTCAAAGACTCTTAATCCACGATCAATTTTTAACCATATTATAGTGCACTTTATCCTATGGCATGCCAACTATATCCGAATGTTTTCTCACCTTGTCACATAGCCAATATATCATTTACAAAACCATTTACTCACTGTTTTACAATGCATTACACAAAATCCCCACATATGCAAATCACATTGCCATAGCAATATAACATTCCTGACCGGAACAAATACCAATGCTCATTAGCATTAAATATGCCTTTAAGCCACTGCATATGCACTTTAATATCATGTATTAATAGTAAGTAAAGCAAACCATGTTTACGACTAAAACATAATCACACATGCTCATATCCGAACCGATATTAAAGAGCAAAGGAGGATGACTTACTTCTGAGCGTAGGTAAGTGTTTCAAACTTATCTTGAACTCCCAAAACTACTTTCAAACCTTTGAAAGACTTGTAAGACCGTTTCCACTCACCGATTTCACTTCGCCTTGCTTGCTTCTGTCAAACAAGCTCCCGACAAGTCTAGAACCACCTCAAGATGCTACGCCTTGATTATCCCCTATTTCGGCCACACAAAACCAGAGGAAACATGCATTAAAATGCATCCAATGCTCTGCTTCAACCCAAAATCTCGTAGCTCTCTAGATGCCCACTCAAAACTCATCTGAAACTTACCGAAATCAACCTCAAACACTACTCAATCTTAACCCATGCATATTATAATGATTTGAAACATCAAGCTTCGATAATTAATATCTAAAAACTCATTCCCAAGATCCTTTTACTTCCAGCAACGATTAAACACCTTGAACACCCCAAAAACCCTTAACTAACAACCTAGCAATTAGAGATTTAACTAATTTCGGGATTCCATTATTAAAAACAACTTATCCACATTATAATACATCCAAAATGAGATTGAAATCAATCTCAACGCTGGAAAAACAGATCCAAATTAAAAATCATAAGATCCTTCAATTAAACCTCAATTAAGCTAAAATCCATAATTAATTACTCAAAACCTATTGAAAATCATATGTAAAGAGCCAAGAACTTGGGAATTTCAGTAAAGAACCTTTCATTAGAGGAGAAGAACGAAACTTACCTCCAATGAATGAGTTTCCCCTTAATTAGATGTTTTTTTCTCTTAGAAAGCAAAGAAATTCAATAAGATTTGTGGAAAACAATTTGAAAAATCATTTAGCACATCAATTAGTAAAGAAATTAAGATCATTACCTTAAATCTCTGATGGAAAAAGAGTGTCTGGCTGAGAGTGTTTTGAGAGAAAATGTGAGAGAAGAAAAGCTACGTCAAAATGTGTTTTAGAAAGATCACTACCTTTTTAACTAAATCCTTTTAATTAAAACCATTTTAAAATAATCCTAATTAAGGGAATACTAAGATTAGACCAAATGTTAAAATAGCTCCTTAAAGATTCCAAGTTTTGACTCTTTACAAAACAACCACCTTTTAAAATAGTTTTCAAAAATTGCAGTTTGGTCACTAGCCAAAATGTCACCCTTCCAAGGCTCGTTTTCTAAAATTGCTTTCACCAATATTTTTAATATAATAAAATATAATTTTTAAACATTTCCATATTTTTATCCTTCAAAAAAATATTTGCTCCCGAATCTGACTCGAATCTCTAACTTGGTCCATTAGACCGTGTAACAAGCCCCAAAACCGCTAGGCCCAAAACTGGGGCGTTACAACTCTCCCCTTCTTAAGAAATTTTGCCCTTAAAATTTACCTGGAGGAAAAAGATGCTAAAATTGCTCTAACATATCTGCCTTACTTTCCCATGTGGCTTCCTCGACACCTCGATGTCGCCACAAGACTTTAACCAGTTCTATCATTTTACCCCATAAAACCTTGCTACTGGAATCAAGGATTTCCACTGGCTCCTCATCAAAAGATCAATCCAGTCTCAACCCAATATGCTCCACCGGCATAACATGCGAAAGATCCGACCGATACCTCCATAACATGGATACATGGAACACATCATGTATTTTCTCAAGCTCGGGGGGGGGCAACCTCAACTGATAAGCCACAAGACCAACTCGCTCTACAATCTCATATGGTCCAATAAACCTTGGACTAAGCTTACCCTTATGTCTGAACTGCATCACCTTTTTCCACGGTGACACCTTCAAGAACACACGATCGCCCACCGCATATTCAATTTTCCTACTCTTTAAATTCGAGTAAGATTTTTGCTGATCTGTAGCCACTTTCAAGCGTTCACACACAAGCTTAACTTTCTCACCCATTTCTTTCAACACATGAGGCAAGGATACATGCTTTTCCCCTACCTCAGCCCAACACAAGGGCGTTCGACATCTTCGGCCATATAATGCCTCAAATGGTGCCATCTATATACTCGCTTGATAGCTGTTATTATAAGCAAATTCCATCAACGACAAATGCTTCTCCCAGGTTCCTTGAAACTCAATAATACAACACCTTAGCATATCCTCCAAGACCTGAATAACACGCTCAGACTGCCCATCCGTCTAAGGATGATACGTGGTACTGAAACTCAACCTCGAACCCAAAGCATGATGTAAACATTTCCAAAACCTTGACGTAAAACTCAGATCTCTATCTGAAATGATCGACTTTGGTAACCCATGTAAATTCACAATCTCAGAGATAAACAAATCTGCTAGCTTGTCCAAGGTGTACATCGTATGCACTGGCAGAAAATGTACACAGTTTGTAAACCGATCGACAACAACCCAAATGGAATCCTTTTTAGCCGATGTAGACGGCAAACCTGTCATGAAATCCATGGTGATTCTTTTCCATTTCCACTTCGAAATTCTCAACGGTTGCAACAATCCAGATAGAAACTGATGTTCACCTTTAACCCGCTGATACACCATACACTTGGACAAAAACTCCGCCACTTCCTTCTTCAAACCAACCTAATAGTACATTTCCTTCAAATCACGATACATTTTAGTACTACCAGGATGCATAGCAAAAGGACTAGAATATGCTTCCCCCAAAATAATATGCATGAGCTCCAGAACTTTCGGCACCACTATTCGACCCTTAAAGTGCTAAACATGAGGAACCAAAGAATCATCATATGGTTGCTTAGCCTTAATCAACTGTGAAATTGTAGGCTTAACTTGCAATTCAGCCAACAACCCACCTTCTCGCGTCACACTCAACCTTGCAAACATTGCCCTAAGCTCAACCGCCACCCTACGACTCAATGCATCTATAACAACATTAGCTTTTCCAAGATGATACTCAATTGTCAAGTCGTAATCCTTAAGCAACTCCAACCACCTTTGTTTCCTAAGGTTCAAATCCTTTTGAGACATCAAATACTTCAAACTCTTATGATCCGTAAAGACCAGACAGTTCTATCCATACAGGTAGTGTTGCCAAATCTTCAAGGCAAACACCACAACAACAAGCTCTAAATCATGAGTTGGATAATTGCGCTCATGAGCCTTCAACTGCCTCGACGCATAGGCCACCACCTTTCTATCCTGCACCATCACACAGCCCAAACCCACATACAATGCATTACTATAAACCATACACTCCTTCCTAGTTTCCGGTTGAATCAACATAGGAGCATGTGCCAAAACCTCCTTCAACTTCTCAAAACCCTACTGTTGCTTCTTCGTCCAAACGAATAGAACATTCTCTTGCAGCAACTTTGTCAACGGAGCTGCAATACTAGAAAACCCTTCACAAAATGGCGATAATAGCCTACCAACCCAAGGAAACTACGCACTTTCGGCACGGTCTTAGGTTGTTTCCAATTGATAATAGCCTCAATTTTTTGTGGATAAACACGAATTCCCTCCGCGGATACCATATGTCCGAGAAACATCACCTCTTTGAGCCAAAACTCGCACTTGCTCAACTTGGCATATAACTAATTATCCTTCAAGACTTGCAACATAATTCGCAAATGCAAATCATGTTCCTCCTCAGTACGAGAGTACATGAGTATATCATCGATAAAAACCACTACAAAATGGTCAAGGTACTCATGAAAACTCTATTCATCATGTCTATGAAAGCCGCCGGGGCATTTGTCAAACCAAACGGCATCACTAAAAACTCGGCACTGCTACCCCGTGAAACTAATTGAACAAGTCATCAATTTGTGGCAAAGGATACTTGTTCTTCACTGTCAACTTATTCAACTGACGATAATCAATGCACATACGCATCGATCCATCATTCTTTTTCACAAAGAGAACCAGAGCACCCCAAGGAAAAATACTCGGTCGAATGAACCCATGATCGAACAACTTCTGAAGTTACGATTTCAACTCTTTTAACTCTTTTGGCGCCATCTGATAAGGAGTAATGAACACCAGAGTTGTACCTTTATAGGTTTCAATGTGAAACTCTACCTCCCTATCCGGAGGTAAACTAGGCAACTCTTTAAATAGTTTGAATGTCCTGCACCTGAACACCCTTGGCTTTCGAATTCATAACAATAGCCAAATAAGCTTGGCAACCATCATACATCATCTTCTCTGCTCGGGTAGCCGAAACAACATTGGACAAGAATTTTACATTCTCACCCACAACCACGACTTCATAATCATCAGCCAACTTCAGAGAAATCCTTTTGGACTCACAATCCACCATCGCCTTGTGCTCACTTAACCAATCCATACCTAAGATAACTTCAAAACCATGGAATGGAAACTCTATCAAATTCGTAGCAAACTCATGACCTTGCACCGCCAAAATACAACGCCTATACAACCTTCTAGTTGTAACCATCCCACCCAAAAGAAGTAGTTACCAACATGCCAACATCCAAGATCTCAACAGGAACATTTAACAATGATGCATGCTCACTTAGGATGTATGAATGAGTAAACCCCGAATCAATCAAAGAAAACAACGACAAATATTGCAAGGTGAATGTACCTGCGATCATATCCGTGTCGTTGTGCCCCTCACGATGAGCATAAATCCGTATTGGCCCACCATTCTCCGGTTGTACAACAACAACATGAGCCACAACTCTCTAACCATCATCGCGCCTCTGAAAGTTACCCCTGCCACAGCCTCAGCTCCTAGCAGGTACAATAGCATAAACCGGTGCATCACCCACGGCACAAGGACAATCGCGCTTCATGTGTCTAGGAGATCCACATATCCAGCAACTTAAGGTATTTCCCCAACACTCACCCGTGTGGCGTCTACCGCGAATGCTTGCACTCAGCTACAAAACGAACACCTTGGTTACCATGGCCACCATAATGCTTGTGATCCGACTTGTGACTCTTATCTCGAAACCTCCTATTCTGCCTCTCAAAATAGCTAGAGTCAGCTCCTCGCTTATTCGAGGCCATGCCTAAACCTTGTCCCGAAACCCTCAAGTACTGCTCAATATCCTTACCACGGTTTACAATCACATCAGAATCCGTATAGTCTGCCGCCAACATGTATGTTTTGATATCCTTCACTAACCCATAGCGAAACTTGTTGCACCTCTCAAGATCACCCGGAACCAACTTCGAGGCATACTGACTCAAACAGATGAATTTTACCTTATATTCTGCCACAGACATGCCGCCCTGAACCAAAGCCATAAACTCTCATTTCCTCGCATCCAGATACTCAGGACCAAGATACTTCTTCTTGAAAGCTCCTCAAAAGAACTCCCGAGTCACATCCGCCTCTGGGACACTAGCAATTATGGTCACCCACCAATGATAAGCATCACCATGCAAAAGCGACACTGTACAACCCAGCTTACGTTCATCATTATAGCCCATTTGATCTAGAATACAGACCGTACTCTTCAGCCAACCCTCGGCTGCCTCAGGGTTCAAACCCCTAAACTCAACACTTCCCAGACTATGGAGATGCTCCAAAGGTAACCCTAGGTTAACTGCCACAGTAGGTGTCGGTGCCTGCGCATGCACTCCAGCCATTGCTTCTTGAAAATCTGCTGTTATCGCCTGAACTAACAGAGTCAGATCACCAAGTACTGTCACTTGATGAGCCTGGGGCACACCAGCAGCCCCAACATTGACTGGAGGAACCAATGAAGGAGGATGAGGTAAAATATTAGTGGGATTCTCTTCCTCAACGTTATTCTGCCCAATCTCGGCATTACAGTCATAGAACGTGTCTCACGTCGAGCCATGCTAACAAAAGCAACAAAACACATTATAGTCAGGCTGACACAAGGCAAAGGATCCAAGACCATCTTATAAAACATTTTAAAACCTCGGTAATAGGCATGTGTTCCTAGTTCATACCCCAACATGATGTAAATCAATCACCGTACATGTACACAATCATCGTGCATAACCAACAATAATATACAATCAAACAACAACATCCCAACCTTTCGAAACCTGGCTCTGATACCAACAAATGTAACACCCTCGACCAGGCCTAGACGCCCGACTGAACTGAGAGTGCTACATTAGGTTTACCGAAGCAAATCTGAGGAAGGTTACGAAAATTCGGTTAATTTTTTACTTTTATCTTGTCTAAATGCAAATTAATGTTCCTACATGTTCATATTCACCGCAGTTAGATTCTTGAATGAAACGAGTCACAAAAGACAATCAATTTCATCATATTCAAAATTGAGGACTAAACCGCAAATACATTAAATTACAAACCAAAATTGAATTTAAGGTTTCCAATCCTCAGTTAGTCCATTTACATGCCAACATGATAAATTCTTGATCAATTTAATCACCCCAAATCATACAATTGCATTTCCCAAGACTTAAGGACCAAAATGAAAGAATCAGAATCTTTCAAGATTCTAAATTAATCAACTTAACTGTACACGTATTAATACGTGTATTCATGTTTCGATACGCCTTTACGTTCTTAAAAGACTTAGAATCCAGTAGCTGAAATCCGTACTGAAATGCTTGTTCGCGTATCGGTACGCCTGGAAAAAATGCCTATGACTGTATCGAAACACTTGCTCGAGTACTGAAACGTTAAGCCTAAAAGGGCAGGTTCACATCGAAACACCCTCCCGCGTATCGAAATGCTATGCCTGAAATGGCCTAGCCGTACCGGTACGAGGATACTTGTTTCGATACGCATGGACCTATAATGACATTCTTAGCTACTTTTTCCCACAAAACTAGATTTATTTAGGTCCTAGCAACTTGCATACATACATATAAGCATCCAACATCACATTTAACAAAAATTGAACCAAGGTTTAACTACAACACAAGATTATGCCACCCAAAAGATTGATCTAGAGGCATGCTCCCTATAACTCACCACCAAACATACCAAAATGCCCAACTAAACAATTATCAGCAAGAACACCATACCAACAACACACCAATACCATACTCAACAGGATTAGCTCATCAAAACATGTCATCCAAGCTAAACCATCTAGATGCATACCTAGGTAACCATATAACAACAACCATAGGTAACAGTGTACGTTATGCAAAGCATCAATAATCAAACTCCAAAATCACAACATTACACATGCTCAAAACTAGGGAAAACTAAATTACAAATCCCAAAAATCCATGGCGAACATATTGCCTTATTAACTAGAAACTAAAACCGAGTTCATACTCAAACAGTCTTGTCTTTGGATCGCTTAATCCTTGCCTTTGCTGCCTCCAAGCTTTAATACTCTACATCATTAGAGAAAAGAGAGCGTAAGCACGCATTCTTAGTGAGGATGCTCTTAAACGATGATGCATTTAAAACTCTTGTAGACCAACTCTTGTTTTCAACCCATGCTTACGACCTAAGAAAGTTCCAATAATTTAAAATAAAAATATGTATATCAACCATATGCTAGACCATATATATAAATATTCTACATGCTTAATCCCAAAGCATCAAACACAAAACCATGCTTAAATCCCAAAGCATTATATACATAACCATGCTTAATTCCCAAAGCATTATAAACAAATCGAACATTAGAATTCTCATATATTGGCAATTATAGTGACCTCGGATAGTAGACCACTATCTTTGATTAGCCGACCGCTAATCTTTAGTTAACTGAATTAACTTTACACATCGGATACACAGATCTCCCTTAATGACCGACTATCATCAAGACTACCCCATGTCGACCACATGACTTTACAACCTTGCCAACTGCAAGCTTTACATCAACAAGGGGAACCGACTGCTCAACCCAAGTGATAACAACATAGTCCAGGTAGCCGACTGCTATACCTCAAAGACTCTTAATCCACAATCGATTTTTAACCATACTATAGTGCACTTTATCCTATGGCATGCCAACTATATCCGAAAGTTTTCTCACCATGTCTCATAGCCAATATATCATTTACAAAACCATTTACTCACAGTTTTACAATGCATTACACAAAATCCCCACATATGCAAATCACATTGCCATAGCAATATCACATTCTCGAACGGAACAAATACCAATGCTCACTAGCATTAAATATACCTTTAAGCCACTCCATATATACTTTAATATCATGCATTAACAGTAAGTAAAGCAAACCATGTTTATGACTAAAACATGAATCATACATGCTCATATCCGAACTGATATTAAAGAGCAAAGAATGGAGACTTACTTCTGAACTTAGGTAAGTGTTTCAAACTTATCCTAAACTCCCAAAACCACTTTCAAACCTTTGAAAGACTTTTAAGACCATTTCCACTCACCGATTTCACTTCGTATTGCTTTCTACCGTAAAAAAGCTCCCGACAAGTCTAGAACAACATAAAAATGCTACGCCTTGATTATCCCCTGTTTCGGCCACACAAAACCAGAAGAAACATGCATTAAAATGCATCCAATACTCTGTTTCAACCCAAAATCCCGTAGCTATCTAGATGCCTACTCAAAACTCATCCGAAACTTATCGAAATCAACCTCAAGCACTACTCAATCTTAACCCAGCCATATTATAACGATTTGAAACATCAAGTTTCATCAATTAATATCTAAAAACTCATTCCCATCATCCTTTTACTTCCAGCAATGATTAAACACCCCAAAAACCCTTAACTAATAACCTAGCAATTAGAGATTCAACCAATTTTGGGATTCCATTATTAAAAACAACTTATCCACATTATAATACATCCAAAATAAGATTGAAATCAATCCGCAACACTGGAAAAACAGATCCAAATTGAAAATCACAAGATCCTTCAATTAAACCTCAATTAAGATAAAATCCATTATTTATTACTCAAAAACTATTGAAAATCATATGTAAAGAGCCAATAACTTGGGAATTTTGTTAAAGAACCTTTCATTAGAGGAGAAGAGCGAAACTTACCTCCAATGAATGAGTTTCCCCTTAATTGGATGGTTTTTCCTCTTGAAAAGCAAAGAAATTCATTAAGATTTGTGGAAAACAATTTGAAAAATCATTTAGCAAATCAATGAGTAAAGAAATTAAGATCATTACCTTAAATCTCTGATGGAAAAAAAGTGTTTGGCTGAGAGTGTTTTGAGAGAAAATGTGGGAGAAGAAAAGTTACGCCAAAATGTGTTTTACAAAGATAACTACATTTTTAACTAAATCCTTTTTAATTCTATTAATTAAAACAATTTAAAAATAATACTAATTAAGGGAATACTCGGATTAGACAAAATGGTAAAATAGATCCCTAAAGATTCTAAGTTTTGACTCTTTACAAAATAGCCACCTTTTAAAACAGTTTTCAAAAATTGCATTTTCGTCACTAGCCAAAATGTCACCCTTCCAAAGCTTGTTTTCCAAAATTGCTTTCACCAATATTATTAATATAATAAAATATGATTTTTAAATGTTTTTCCATATTCTTATCCTTCAAAAAAATATTTGCTCCCGAATCCGACTCGAATCTCTAACCCAGTCCACTAGACAGTCTAACTAGCCCCAAAACTGCTAGGCCCAAAATTGGGGTGTTACATGGCATAAACAAGATTGAAGATGAAAGTAATAGAAGGGCTAAAAAAAGATATTCGAGGTCAAATCCCCTCTCAGGTGGGTCTTTCAACAACTATGCATGGCACGCGTGATAGAGAAAGAGATAGAAATAGTGTGTGAAGGGTGTGGACCCTACTATGAGTACCTCCAAGAAATAAGACATGAGATCCAACACTGTGAGCAGTTTAGACAGTTCGTTCAGAAGATGATGGACAATAAAGAAATATAATTTTCTAAGAAAGACAAAGAGAGGAAAGAAATGGACGTTTGCACTTTAGACAACTCTGGCGCCAAGTATAGTGCAAGCAGACCATTGGTAATCTCTTCTAAGCCAAAGGAGAATAACTCACCCTAGGGAGGAAATACGAAGGTAGCCCCTAGGCTTATCATTTTTGCACTAGCTCTGTTCTCATTCAAGGATATAGGAAAAATTCCCTAGAACTATGCCGCTCATGTTTCTATAGCAGAGGGATCGGGATCGCAAAAAGACAAAGAATTACTTATCGAAGAAAAGCCTACGCATAAGGAGCAGCCTGAGGAGGAGAGAACCGAAGTCGTGAATGAAGTAGGGTATTTCACGAAAAGCGATCGACGTCATTCATCAGAGACCCTAAAAGCTATTAAAGCTGCAAAGGAAAAAGAAGGGATGTGGAAGCTAAGCTGGAAAGGATATTCGGTGAGGAGCCTCTACCAAAAATAAATAAGCCAATGTTTGAAGCAGAGGCGCAGGAATTCCTAAAGTTTTTATGGCTCAGTGAATACAGAGTTGTTGAGCAACTCCGCAAGCAACAAGCCATGATTACGGTACTTGAGTTACTCCTAATCTTAGAGAAACACCGTAATGCATTGACGAAGGCATTAAATTAGACGTTCATTCAAGAGGATATTTTAGTGGCTAAGTTAGGCCGAATAGTGAGTCATATTACTGCAGACAATTACATCACGCTTAGCAATGATGAGATCCTAGAGGGAAGTATAGGATCCACAAAGGCTTTGAACATTAGAACACACTACAAAGGGTATGTGTTTGCCTGAGGTGCTTATTGACGATGGATCTGTGCTGAATGTGTTACCACTGGAAACTTTGTAAAGGTTACTAGAAGATAGCACCCACATAAAACCATGTTATAACTCGGAAATATAAAATAATGGATCTGCTCTGATACCATTAAATGTAACACCCTCTTCCCGTATCCGTACACCGAATATGAGTAAAAAATATTATGACTTTTTATTCAAAGATCAGCGTAATTTAAAATTTTCATAGAAGTTCTCCATGGTCACCCATCCTAATTCTCTAGCCCAAGCACGCTTAACTTTATTTAAAATTGACATAAACTATTTATTAGGGTTCCAAATCATAAATCAATTATCTTAGCAAAACTCATCACCTGAGTTTGATCTTATTTTGAATCTTTCCAGAAATGCCAATTATCATGAAACCATAACAGTTTTAAAGGCCAATCAGAACTCCATTGTGTGTAGTAAGTATACATGCCACTATAAAAACCAAATCTTAATTAGGATGTCATTACTGTGGTTACCTGTTGAGCTTTTCAATATTGATGCAATGCCTCTCTCACTCTCAGCTTGATTTACCTACTTGTGCACAATCAACACACGCTAAGTACGAACTTAGTGAGGCAATATAGAAAGTAATAACAATTATTTAAACTTTATTTAACTTCATGGCTACATTTATATAGCATGATATATGCCAATGCATTCACTTTCACATTGCATTAGTAAATATTTACTATATGACAATGTCATAAGATTTTCATGCTTGCTCGTTTATCCTAATATGCCTTATATGCATCATGATCACTAGATAAGTATTACCATTATATAAATCATATATCAACATAATATAAACCATATATAATTTTTTTTACCGATATACCTGCCATATGTCCCGAGAGTTCATATCCTCTCTAACCTGTTTCCCAATTTCATAGCCCAAATATAACCTTGAGGACCCTGGGTATTCGAGTCAAATATGCACCGAAGTGCTAATCCGCACGTTTATAAGGCCGTGCTAACCATTATCCTGCACATTTATAAGGTCGTGCTAACCATTATACCGCACGTTTATAAGGCCGTGCTAACCATTATCCCGTACGTTTATAAGGTCGTGCTAACCATGCACTAAGTGTCCTTTATATACACTATAGTGCTATTCTGAATTCCCGACTATGCAGCGTGCTGCTGGACTCTATGGCATGCGAACTATGCCCTGTCCCTCAATGACTTGTTTGGGCATAATTTTCGTATTTATTCCATCCATGGCAATGTATATCAATATAATTGAACATAAGCAGTTCATACCCGAATTAACTTTCATAGCATTCCATCATCAATAACTAGTGATCAATGCATTTGTTTTCAACCTTTGACATATTTAAAATATGTCAAATATATGATCAATGACATAAATATAATGTCAATATATATACTAGGTAGACTTATCGCAAGTCTTACCAGGGATGTATAAAACATACATGTATCATGTTATGTATGCATTGCACTCACCTGTGCCATTTATTAGTATGCCTCACTAAATTCTACTCGATCCTTTCCTTTATAGAACCTCGCACATTCTTTGATTCGAACTTGACTTCATTAATCACATGAATAAGATAAAATAATTATTAGATTCAAATCTAACAATACCTTAACCATATTGTCTAATATAATCATTCGAATATAAAATTTTCAAATATTTTTCCTTTCTTCCTTGTATTGTTCAGAAACTCCTTATGGTCCCTAGTGACTAATTTGAACTTTCAAACATTCTTCCGAGCTTGCTAACTAACATTTAAATACAAAATGTTTCAAAATCCATTTTTGGACTGCTTGCGCCACCTTTAAAGATTTACTTATAACGGAAAGAATACATATCGGATCTTAATTTCCTTTATACTGGAAAAACTATATTCAATAATGGTTCTAACGGTATAAGCCAAATAAATTAATAAAATCTAAAAAAATTATGAAAATTCCTCAAACTCACGTTACAGTGCTGTTTTGACAGAAACTGCTCGGTAAATTTTCTGACCTTCATTCGATTAAAAATTCAATTCTTTTAACTCGCAACTCGAAATTACATTGCGTTTGTTGGAGGTGAAACTAGACAAACACATCTTTACAACGGTATAAAATTCATCATGTAACCACTTTTGTAGAATTTATGGTGAATTTTCAAAATCACTGCCAGATTTCAATCTTCTACATAACTTTCCATAATAAACCTCTAATTTATACTAACTTCTTTTTATTTTTCTACTTCTCAATTTAGTCACATCACTTGCTTCAAACCATCACTTCATCATCATCTGCATCAAATAATTATTCAAAATAATTCCCTCTAATTTTCTTTCTTTGCCAAAATTGTCACTAAAATGCAAAGGTAAGGATTCAAACTTCTTATCATTGCAATTTAGTTCTCTAATCACCATTACTACCTTAATTCTATTATTTTAACCAAAAATAAGATTTACTCCCCATCCAAGAATTTATTTCCTTTTGGTCACTTGATTTTGGCAAATTGTCAAAATGGTCACTAATTCGATTCAACATCGGTTTAGCATCTAACTTCAATTTCACATCTCCAACATCATTAATTACAAAAATACACTCCAAATTCATAAAATTTAGATTCAGTCCCTTAACTTTGAAGCTTGCCGAATTGGTCCCTATAAGTTTTAACTTAGGGTTTTGCTTCCAAACAACAAATCAAGCTTACTAAATCATTAATTCAACATCACAAACCCTAAATTAAACTTGAATCCATAAACCCTAATCATCTTCATAATAATCAAAACATGTAGAAATTAAATCCCAACTCAATATCATAATTTTTAACATCATACTAGCTTGATTTCAACTTGAATTCAATCATGGAATCATAAAATCTCAAAAGCCCCAATTTGATCCATAAACCCTAATTTCTTTCTATTGTCAAATATCATCAATCAAGCATGTATTCTATGAATTATTCACATCAAAAGATAGAGCTCAAGAGAAGAACAACTTTGTAGTTTGGAAGATTACCTTAAAACCGAGATTCGGGGCTTAAATCGAGCTTGAAAATTTCTCTCTTCTTTCTCCTCTTTTTCCATTGTTTATGGATGGAAAAGATGGACATTTTCTTCATCTTTTCACTGTTAATTTACACTTGTAACTATTAAATGAATTTTAAATTCATTTAAATAGTGAAATTACCAATTTAGCCTTTAAATCCAATGGCTAATTTAATCTCATACAAAATCAAGGGCCAAGATTAAATCCATGTATATTTCATCTTCCAAAAACGTCCTCAACATTTCAAAAATATTTCAAAATTGCTATCCTTGCCAAATGACCAATTTCCCTTCCAAGTAGTCTTTATTTACTAGTTGGTTTCAAAATTGTCATTCCATAAAAATCTTACAAACTTAGTTCCTTCTCCACCGGCCACATGTCAATTTATTCATCCAAAGGTAAAAAATAAACCAATAAGTTGGTAGTTACCAACTTTACCCTTGTAATTTTTCCAAAATTACGATCTTGCCATTTTTCATCCAACGGCTCATATTTAGCATGGAAAATCAACTTAAATCCAAGGGTTCATATTATTCCAACACAAATAAAATATCTTAGACATATAAAATGATATAATCAACCTTGGCTTATCATCCTTCAAAATATCCTAGATATTCGATTCAATCCGATTATCCGAATATTTTTCCAAACTTTATCGCTTTATAGCAAAAAAATACAGCTCTGCATTTAAAAATCCGAGTAACACGAAAACTTCATTCTTTGGGGTAAACTATTCATTTACAGGGTCAAAATACATAACTTTTTGAAAATTACACTTTGGTCCCTAAACTTTTCCAAAGTTTACACTTTGACCCCTAAACTTTCAAAATTTTCATTTTGGTCACTAACCAAAATTTTGGGATATTACAATTCTCCCCATTAAGAAAATTCGTCCTTGAATTTTCAATACGTACTGATTCAAAAAGGTGAGGAAACTACTTTCTCATATATTTTTCTTTCCCAAGTCGTTTTTTCGACTTCATAATTTCACCAAAGAACTTTAACATGTTTAGATTAACATATAATTTCTGTCATTCTAAAGCAATCCTAAATTGTTTCAAACCATTCTTACTTTATTCTTCGTTTTCCTAAAATAAACTAGATTCGTAATCCTTACTATATTCATACTACACTAATACTAGTGCTCCCATCAAATCTTCTTTTCTTGGTAATATTATAATCGAAATTTAACCTTAGAATAATATTATCGCTTCTTTGACTAACTCACTGGATCTTCCCAACATGAAATACCGAGTCGTATAAAACCTCAATCTAATTACCCTTGCAACTAGATCTTTAGCTTTCTCAATCTAGTAAGAGCCATTCTATAGAGTATAATCAATATAGGTCCAATATTGGATTAAATCCAATCCTAACTTAGCCTCTCAATTAAGCATCAAGCCTGACACTCCTCTTGGGCAACCCATTTAAGTTTCACAAACAGTAGGAATACTCATGACTTACCCTTGATGCTTGGTATCCATAGCATAAATTAAATAATTTTTTTGCACATTGGTAACAAATTTCAATAAAAAACTCTGCATGCCCATGCATAATAATTATTACCACACTCACATGATTAGTTTTATGGTTTTCTTGAATCTCCAACATTAATCATAAATGTCAGAGAGTTCTTAATTTTATCTTGTCTCGATCCCTTTATAGAACTATGTAATAAATTCAGCTTGGTATTTTTGCCAAAAATATTCACTACTTTTTAAAAGTGGTTATCTAGATTTACCATTCCTCTTCATGAGCTATGACCTTTGTTCAGATATTTTCTCATTCTGAACCTTTTCCATTGCATTCAGCATAATTTGCTGCTTCATAGAATTTTGAAATACATAGGGCAGTCAATACTTCTTTATACCTGACCTCTAGCTCTCTATAAACTGTCATAACAGGCTCTCCTTCTGTCTATAAGAAGCAGTTTAGAAGCAATTCCACTCAATTTATTAAACTTGCACTTATATCCGTAATCTTCCAATTGCCCAAATTAAGATGCAAAAACTCCGTTGCATCTCTAGAAAAAAACTTTGTTCTGGAACACTCAAATAAAAAACTTCTAGCTAATAAACTTCTGAGCATGTACCGTAACATTACTTTATCAAATACGGGTCTAATCCTTTTAGATGAAATACTACTTTACTTTTAGTTTTCTCTGATCATCAATACAAAGTTCCTTCAACCTAACCTTTATATCATTAAACCATAGATTAACAATCATAAAATCTTCATTAATATCTTTCTGAAAATCTATTGTGTCAAAACTCTCAATTCTTTTGCAATCTATGCCTAAGCAAGCTGATTTTCAATCAAATCTAATGTCTGGAATAAAAATCTTAATCCAGAACATACACATTATGTTACCTGGTGCCTCTGCACCATGCTAAGCTAAGGGTAGAACATTATCATTAACCTTATCATGCTCGTGAATCTTCTACTAATTCACTCGTCTAAACACCTAACATAATCTTTTAGCCTCACATATTGAATTTAACATTATTATCATAGTAAGCAATTGCATCCATTTCAACAAGTAAAATCATCAGTAACTCAGGCATCCTAGTGGCATGTATACACTTTTTACCTTTACCATACTTCGTTTAACTCGAACTAGCTAAACCTATAGCTCGATACCATTAAATGTAACACCCCTTCCCGTATCCACAATCGAATACGAGTCAGAAATGTTATGACTTTTTTATTCAAAGATTAGGGTAATTTAAAATTTTCATAAAACTTCTCCATGGTCACCCATCCTAATTCTCTAGCCCAAGCACGCTTAACTTTATTTAAAATTGACATAAACTATTTATTCGGGTTCCAAATCATAAATCAATTGTCTTAGAAAAACTCATCACCTGAGTTTGCTCTTATTTTGAATCTTTCGAAATGCCAATTATCATGAAACCATAATGACTTTAAAGGCCAATCAGAACTCCATTGTGTGTATTAAGTATACATGCCACTATAAAAACCAAATCTTAATTAGGACGTCATTCTTTGTGATTACTTGTTGAGCTTTCCAATATTGATGCAATGCCCCTCTCACTCTCAGCTTGATTTACTTACGTGTGCACAATCAACACAAGCTAAGTACGAACTTAGTGAGGTAATATAGAAAGTAATAACAATTATTTAAACTTTATTTAACTTCATAGCTACATTTATATAGCATGATAGATGCCAATGCATTCACTTTCACATTGCATTAGAAAATATTTACTATATGCCAATGTCATAAGATTTTCATGCTTGCCCATTTATCATAATATGCCTTATATGCATCATGATAACTAGATAAGTATTACCATCATATAAATCATATATCAACATAATATAAACCGAATATAAATTTTTTTACAAATATACTTGCCATATGTCCCGAGAGTTCATATCCTCTCTAACCTGTTTCCTAATTTCGTAGCCCAAATATAACCTTGAGGACCCTGGGTACGCGAGTCAAATATGCACCGAAGTGCTAATCCGCACGTTTATAAGGCCGTGCTAACCATTATTCCGCACGTTTATAAGGTCGTGCTAATCATGCACTAAGTGTCCTTTATATACACTATAGTGCTATTCCAAATTCTCTATTATGTAGCGTGCTGTTGGACTCCATGGCATGCCAACTCTACCCTGTCCCTCAATGACTTATTTGGGCATAATTTTCGTATTTATTCCATCTATGGCAATGTATATCAATATAATTGAACATAAGCAGTTCATACCCGAATTAACTTTCATAGCATTCCATCATCAATAACTAGTGATCAATGCATTTGTTTTCAACCTTTGACATATTTAAAATATGTCAAATATATGATCAATGACATAAATATCATATCAATATATATACTGTAGACTTATCGCAAGTCTTACCAAAGTGATGTATAAAACATCCATGTATCATGTTATGTATGCATTGCACTCACTGTGCCATTTATTAGCATGCCTCACTAAGTTCTACTCGATCCTTTCCTTTATAGAACCTCGAACCTTCTTTGATTCGAACTTGACTTCATTAATCACATGATTAAGATAAAATATTTATTAGATTCAAATCTAACAATACCTTAACCATACTGTCTAATATAATCATTCGAATATACAATTTTCAAATATTTTTCCTTTCCCTTGTGTTCTTCAGAAACTCCTTATGGTCCCTAGTGACTAATTTGAACTTTTAAATATTCTTCCGAGCTTGCTAACTAACATTTAAATACAAAATTTTTCAAAATCCATTTTTGGACTGCTTGCGCTACCTTCAAATATTTACTTATAACGAAAAGAATACATATCAGATCTTAATTTTATTTATACGGGAAAAACTAGATTCGATAGTGGTTCTAACAGTATAAGCCAAATAAATTAATAAAATCTAAAAAAATTATGAAAATTCCTCAAACTCCCGTCATAGTGTTGTTTTGACAGAAACTGCTCTGTAAATTTTCTGACCTTCATTCGATTAAAAAATCAAATCTTTTAACTCGGAACTCAAAAATAGTTTCCGTTTGTTGGAAGCGAAACTAGACAAACAGATCTTTACAATGGTATAAAATTTATCATCTAACCATTTTTGTAGAATTTATGTTGAATTTTCAAAATCACTGCCAGATTTCAATCTTCTACATAACTTTCCATAATAAACTTCTAATTTATACTAACTTCTTTTTATTTTTCTACTTGTCAATTTAGTCACATCACTTGATTCAAACCATCACTTCATCATCTTCTTCATCAAATAAGTATTAAAAATAATTCCCTCTAATTTTCTTTTCTTGTTAAAATTGTCACTAAAATGCAAAGGTAAGGATTCAAACTTCTTATCTTTGCAATTTAGTTCTCTAATCACCATTACTACCTTAATTCTATTATTTTATCCAAAAATAAGATTTACTCCCCATCCAAGAATTTATTTCCTTTTGGTCACTTGATTTTGGCAAATTGTCAAAATGGTCACTAATTTGATTCAACATCGGTTTAGCATTCTAACTTCAATTTCACATCTCCAACATCATTAATTACATAAATACACTCCAAATTCATAAAATTCAGATTCGGTCCCTTAACTTTGAAGCCAATAATTGGTCCCTATAAGTTTTAACTTAGGGTTTTGCTTCCAAACAACAAATCAAGCTTACTAAATCATTAATTCAACATCACAAACCCTAAATTAAACTTGAATCCATAAACCCTAATCATCTTCATAATAATCAAAAAATGTAGAAATTAAATCCCAACTCAATATCATGATTGTAACATCATACTAGCTTGATTTCAACTTGAATTAAATCATGGAATCATAAAATCTCAAAAGCCCCAATAAGACCCATAAACTCTAATATCTTTCTATTGTCAAATATCATCAATCAAGCATGTATTCCATGAATTATTTACATCAAAAGATAGAGCTCGAAGAGAAGAACAACTTTGTAGTTCGGAAGATTACCTTAAAACCAATATTCGGGGCTTAAATCGAGATTGGAAATTTATCTCTTCTTTCTCCTCTTTTTTCCATTGTTTATGGCTGGAAAAGATGGACATTTTCTTCATCTTTTCACTATTAATTTACACTTGTAACTATTAAATGAATTTTAAATTCATTTAAATATTGAAATTAACAATTTAGCCTTTAAATCCAATGGCTAATTTAATCTCATACAAAATCAAGGGCTAAGATTAAATCCATGTATATTTCATATTCCAAAAATGTCCTCAACATTTAAAAAATATTTCAAAATCGCCATCCTTGCCAAATGACAAATTTCCCTCTAAGTAGTCTTTATTTACTAGTTGGTTTCAAAATTGCCATTCCATAAAAATATAACAAACTTAGTTCCTTCTCAACCGGCCACATGTCAATTTATTCATCCAATGGTCAAAAATAAACCAATATGTTGGTAGTTACCAACTTTACCCTTGTAATTTTTCCAAAATTACGTTCTTGCTATTTTTCATCCAACGACTCATATTTAGAATGAAAAATCAACTTAAATCCAAGGGTTCATATTCTTCCAACACAAATAAAATATCTTAGACATATAAAATGACATAATCAACCTTGGCTTATCATCCTTCAAAATATCCTAGATATTCGATTCAATCCGATTATCCGAATATTCTTCCAAACTTTATCACTTTATAGCCAAAAATACAAGCTCTGTACAAAAAATTCGAGTAACACGAAAACTTCATTCTTGTGGGTAAACTATTCATTTATGGGGTCAAAATACATACCTTTTGAAAATTACACTTTGGTCCCTAAACTTTTCCAAAGTTTTACACTTTGACCCCTAAACTTTCAAAATTTTCATTTTGGTCACTAACCAAAAATTTGGGATATTACAATTCTCCCCCTTAAGAAAATTTGTCCTCGAATTTTCAATACGTATCTGATTCAAAAAAGGTGAGGAAAGTACTTTCTCATATCTTTTTCTCTTTCCCAAGTCGCTTTTTCGACTTCATAACTTCACCAAAGAACTTTAACAAGCGAATTAACATATGATTTCCATCCTTCTGAAGCAATCCTAAATTGCTTCAAAACCATTCTTACTTTATTCTTTTATTCCTAAAATAAACCAGATTTAGAATCCTTACTATATTCATACTACACTAATACTAGTGCTCCAATCAAATCTTCTTTTACTAGTAATAATATAATCAAAATTTAACCTTAGAATAATATTACTGCTTCATTGACTAACTCACTGGAGCTTCCCAACATGATATACCGAGTCGTATAAAACCTCAATCTAATGACCCTTGCAACGAGAACTTTAGCTTTCTCAATCTAGTAAGAGCCATTCTATAGAGTATAATCAATATAGGTCCAATATTGGATTAAATCCAATCATAACTTAGCCTCTCGATTAAGTATCGACAATAATGTAGCTCCTCTGGGCAACCCATTTAAATTTCACAAACTTTAGGAATACTCAAAGCTTACCCTTTATGCTTGGTATCCATAGCATAAATTAAATAAATTTTTTCACATTGGTAACAAATTCCAATAAAAATATGCATGCCCATGCATAATAATTATTACCACACTCACGTGATTAGTTTTGTGGTTTTCTTGAATCTCAACATTAATCATAAATGTTAAGAGAGTTCCTAATTTTATCTTGTCTTGATCTCTTTATGAACTATGTAATAAATAATTTTTTGACATTTTTTTAAAGAAATCTTTCCCACTTTTTAAAAGTGGTTATCTCGATTTACTATTCCTCTTCACGAGCTATGACCTTTATTCAGATATTTTCTCATTTGAACCTTTTCCCTTTGCATTCAACATAATTTGCTGCTTCATAGAATTTTGAAATACATAGGGCAGTCAGTATTTCTTTATACCGACCTCTAGCCCTCTATAAACCAGTTGTCATAACAAGCTCTCCTTCAATTTATAAGAAGCAATTTAGAAGCAATTCCACTCAGTTTATTAAACTTGCACTTATATCCGTAATCTTCCAATTTCCCAAATTAAGATGCAAAAACTCCGTTGCATCTCTAGAATAAAATTTGTTAAGGAACACTCAAATAAAAACTTCTAGCTAATAAACTTCGAGCATGTTATGTAACATTACTTTTTCAAATATGAGTCTAATCCTTTTAGATGAAATACTACTTTACTTTTATTCTTCTCTGATCATCAATACAAAGTTCCTTCAACCTAATTTTTATATCATTAAACCTTAGATTAACAATCATAAAATCTTCATCAATATCTTTCTGAAAATCTATTGTGTCAAAACTCTCAATTCTTTTGCAATATATGCCTAAGCAAGCAGATTTTCAATCAAACCTAATGTCCGAAATAAAAATCTTAATCCGTAACATACACATTATGTTACCCTGGTGCCTCCGCACCATGCTAATTTGTGGGTAGAACATTATCATTAACCTTATCATGCTCGTGAATCTTCTCTTGATTCACTCGTCTAAACACATGAAATAATCTTTTACCCTCACACATTGGAATTTAACATTATTATCATAGTAAGCATTTGCATCCATTCCAACAAGTAAAATCATTAGTAATTCGACATCCTAGGGACATGTATACACTTTTGACCTTTACCATACTTCGTTTAACTCCAGAACTAGCTAAACCTATAGCTCTGACGATACCATTAAATATAACACCCCTATTCGTATCCGTACAACGAATACGAGTTAGAAATGTTATGACTTTTTCATTCAAAGATCAGTGTAATTTAAAATTTTCATAAAACTTCTCCATGGTCACCCATCCTAATTCTCTAGCCCAAACACGCTTAACTTTATTTAAAATCAACATAAACTATTTATTCAGGTTCCAAATCATAAATCAATTATCTTAGCAAAACTCATCACTGAGTTTGCTCTTATTTTGAATCTTTCAGAAATGCCAATTATCATGAAACCATAACAACTTTTAAAGGCCAACCATAACTCCATTGTGTGTAGTATGTATACATGCCACTATAAAAACCAAATCTTAATTAGGATGTCATTCTTGTGATTATTTGTTGAGCTTTTCAATATTGATGCAATGCCCCTCTCACTCTCATCTTGATTTACCCTTGTGCACAATCAACACACGCTAAGTCTGAACTTAGTGAGGCAATATAGAAAGTAATAACAATTATTTAAACTTTATTTAACTTCATAGTTACATTTATATAGCATGATATATGCCAATGCATTCACTTTCACATTGCATTAGTAAATATTTACTATATGCCAATGTCATAAGATTTTCATGCTTGCTCGTTTATCATAATATGCCTTATATGCATCATGATCACTAGATAAGTATTACCATCATATAAATCATATATCAACATAATATAAACCAGATATAATTTTTTTTACCGATATACTTGCCATATGTCCCGAGAGTTCATATCCTCTCTAACCTGTTTTCCCAATTTCATAGCCCAAATATAACCTTGAGGACCCGGGTACGCGAGTCAAATGTGCACCGAAGTGCTAATCCGCACGTTTATAAGGTTGTGCTAACCATTATCCGCACATTTATAAGGCCGTGCTAACCATTATTCCGCACGTTTATAAGGCCCGCTAACATTATCCCGCACATTTATAAGGTCATGCTAACCATGCACTAAGTGTCCTTTATATACACTATAGTTCTATTCCGAATTCCCGATTATGCAGCGTGTTGCTGGACTCTATGGCATGCCAACTATACCTATCCCTCAATGACTTATTTGGGCATAATTTCCGTATTTATTCCATCCATGGCAATGTATATCAATATAATTGAACATAAGTAGTTCATACCCGAATTAACTTTCATAGCATTCCATCATCAATAACTAGTGATCAATGCATTTGTTTTCAACCTTTGACATATTTAAAATATGTCAAATATATGATCAATGACATAAATATCATGCCAATATATATACCAGGTAGACTTATCGCAAATCTTACCAGTGATGTATAAAACATCAATGTATCATGTTATGTATGCATTGCACTCACATGGGCCATTTATTAGCATGCCTCACTAAATTCTACTTGATCCTTTCCTTTATAGAACCTTGAACCTTCTTTGATTCGAACTTGACTTCATTAACCAGATGAATAAGATAAAATATTTATTAGATTCAAATCTAACAATACCTTAACCATATTGTCTAATATAATCATTCGAATATAAAATTTATCAAATATTTTTCCCCTTTCTTCCTTGTATTGTTCAGAAAACTCCTTATGGTCCCTAGTGACTAATTTGAACTTTCAAACATTCTTCCGAGCTTACTAACTAACATTTAAATACAAAATGTTTCAAAATCCATTTTTGGACTACTTGCGCTACCTTTAAAGATTTACTTATAAATGGAAAGAATACATATCGGATCTTAATTTCCTTTATACTGGAAAAACTATATTCAATAATGGTTCTAACGGTATAAGCCAAATAAATTAATAAAATCTACAAAATTATGAAAATTCCTCAAACTCACGTTACAGTGTTTTTTTGACAGAAACTGCATTGTAAATTTTCTGACCTTCATTCGATTAAAAATTCATATCTTTTAACTCGAACTCGAAATTACATTTTGCGTTTGTTGGAGGTGAAACTAGACAAACACATCTTTACAATGGTATAAAATTCATCATGTAACCATTTTTTATAGAATTTATGGTGAATTTTCAAAATCACTGCCACATTTCAATCTTCTACATAACTTTCCATAATAAACCTCTAATTTATACTAACTTCTTTTTATTTTTCTACTTCTCAATTTAGTCCAATCATTTGCTTCAAACCATCACTTCATCATCTTCTTCATCAAATAATTATTCAAAATAATTCCCTCTAATTTTCTTTCTTTGCCAAAATTGTCACTAAAATGCAAAGGTAAGGATTCAAACTTCTTATCATTGCAATTTAGTTCTCTAATCACCATTACTACCTTAATTCTATTATTTTAACCAAAAATAAGATTTACTCCCATCCAAGAATTTATTTCTTTTTGGTCACTTGATTTTGGCAAATTGTCAAAATGGTCACTAATTCGATTCAACATCGGTTTAGCATCTAACTTCAATTTCACATCTCCAACATCATTAATTACAAAATACACTCCAAATTCATAAAATTTAGATTCAGTCCCTTAACTTTGAAGCTTGCTGAATTGGTCCCTATAAGTTTTAACTTAGGGTTTTGCTTCCAAACAACAAATCAAGCTTACTAAATCATTAATTCAACATCACAAACCCTAAATTAAACTTGAATCCATAAACCCTAATCATCTTCATAATAATCAAAACATGTAGAAATTAAATCCCAACTCAATATCATAATTTTTAACATCATACTAGCTTGATTTCAACTTGAATTCAATCATGGAATCATAAAATCTCAAAAGCCCCAATTTGATCCATAAACCCTAATTTCTTTCTATTGTCAAATATCATCAATCAAGCATGTATTCTATGAATTATTCACATCAAAAGATAGAGCTCGAAGAGAAGAACAACTTTGTAGTTTGGAAGATTACCTTAAAACCGAGATTCGGGGCTTAAATCGAGCTTGAAAATTTCTCTCTTCTTTCTCCTCTTTTTCCATTGTTTATGGATGGAAAAGATGGACATTTTCTTCATCTTTTCACTGTTAATTTACACTTGTAACTATTAAATGAATTTTAAATTCATTTAAATAGTGAAATTACCAATTTAGCCTTTAAATCCAATGGCTAATTTAATCTCATACAAAATCAAGGGCCAAGATTAAATCCATGTATATTTCATCTTCCAAAAACGTCCTCAACATTTCAAAAATATTTCAAAATTGCTATCCTTGCCAAATGACCAATTTCCCTTCCAAGTAGTCTTTATTTACTAGTTGGTTTCAAAATTGTCATTCCATAAAAATCTTACAAACTTAGTTCCTTCTCCACCGGCCACATGTCAATTTATTCATCCAAAGGTAAAAAATAAACCAATAAGTTGGTAGTTACCAACTTTACCCTTGTAATTTTTCCAAAATTACGATCTTGCCATTTTTCATCCAACGGCTCATATTTAGCATGGAAAATCAACTTAAATCCAAGGGTTCATATTATTCCAACACAAATAAAATATCTTAGACATATAAAATGATATAATCAACCTTGGCTTATCATCCTTCAAAATATCCTAGATATTCGATTCAATCCGATTATCCGAATATTTTTCCAAACTTTATCGCTTTATAGCCAAAAATACAAGCTCCGTACGAAAAATCCGAGTAACACGAAAACTTCATTCTTTGGGGTAAACTATTCATTTACAGGGTCAAAATACATAACTTTTGAAAATTACACTTTGGTCCCTAAACTTTTCCAAAGTTTACACTTTGACCCCTAAACTTTCAAAATTTTCATTTTGGTCACTAACCAAAATTTTGGGATATTACAATTCTCCCCCATTAAGAAAATTCGTCCTTGAATTTTCAATACGTACCTGATTCAAAAAGGTGAGGAAACTACTTTCTCATATATTTTTCTCTTTCCCAAGTCGTTTTTTCGACTTCATAATTTCACCAAAGAACTTTAACAAGCGAGATTAACATATAATTTCTGTCATTCTAAAGCAATCCTAAATTGTTTCAAACCATTCTTACTTTATTCTTCGTTTTCCTAAAATAAACTAGATTCAGAATCCTTACTATATTCATACTACACTAATACTAGTGCTCCCATCAAATCTTCTTTTACTGGTAATATTATAATCGAAATTTAACCTTAGAATAATATTACTGCTTCTTTGACTAACTCACTGGATCTTCCCAACATGAAATACCGAGTCGTATAAAACCTCAATCTAATTACCCTTGCAACTAGATCTTTAGCTTTCTCAATCTAGTAAGAGCCATTCTATAGAGTATAATCAATATAGGTCCAATATTGGATTAAATCCAATCCTAACTTAGCCTCTCAATTAAGCATCAAGCCTGACACTCCTCTTGGGCAACCCATTTAAGTTTCACAAACAGTAGGAATACTCTCGCAGCTTACCCTTGATGCTTGGTATCCATAGCATAAATTAAATAATTTTTTTGCACATTGGTAACAAATTTCAATAAAAAACTCTGCATGCCCATGCATAATAATTATTACCACACTCACATGATTAGTTTTATGGTTTTCTTGAATCTCCAACATTAATCATAAATGTCAGAGAGTTCTTAATTTTATCTTGTCTCGATCCCTTTATAGAACTATGTAATAAATTCAGCTTGGTATTTTTGCCAAAAATATTCACTACTTTTTAAAAGTGGTTATCTAGATTTACCATTCCTCTTCATGAGCTATGACCTTTGTTCAGATATTTTCTCATTCTGAACCTTTTCCATTGCATTCAGCATAATTTGCTGCTTCATAGAATTTTGAAATACATAGGGCAGTCAATACTTCTTTATACCTGACCTCTAGCTCTCTATAAACTGTCATAACAGGCTCTCCTTCTGTCTATAAGAAGCAGTTTAGAAGCAATTCCACTCAATTTATTAAACTTGCACTTATATCCGTAATCTTCCAATTGCCCAAATTAAGATGCAAAAACTCCGTTGCATCTCTAGAAAAAACTTTGTTACGGAACACTCAAATAAAAAACTTCTAGCTAATAAACTTCTGAGCATGTACCGTAACATTACTTTATCAAATACGGGTCTAATCCTTTTAGATGAAATACTACTTTACTTTTAGTTTTCTCTGATCATCAATACAAAGTTCCTTCAACCTAACCTTTATATCATTAAACCATAGATTAACAATCATAAAATCTTCATTAATATCTTTCTGAAAATCTATTGTGTCAAAACTCTCAATTCTTTTGCAATCTATGCCTAAGCAAGCTGATTTTCAATCAAATCTAATGTCTGGAATAAAAATCTTAATCCAGAACATACACATTATGTTACCTGGTGCCTCTGCACCATGCTAAGCTAAGGGTAGAACATTATCATTAACCTTATCATGCTCGTGAATCTTCTACTAATTCACTCGTCTAAACACCTAACATAATCTTTTAGCCTCACATATTGAATTTAACATTATTATCATAGTAAGCAATTGCATCCATTTCAACAAGTAAAATCATCAGTAACTCAGGCATCCTAGTGGCATGTATACACTTTTTACCTTTACCATACTTCGTTTAACTCCAGAACTAGCTAAACCTATAGCTCTGATACCATTAAATGTAACACCCCTTCCCGTATCCGTACACCGAATACGAGTCAGAAATGTTATGACTTTTTTATTCAAAGATTAGGGTAATTTAAAATTTTCATAAAACTTCTCCATGGTCACCCATCCTAATTCTCTAGCCCAAGCACGCTTAACTTTATTTAAAATTGACATAAACTATTTATTCGGGTTCCAAATCATAAATCAATTGTCTTAGAAAAACTCATCACCTGAGTTTGCTCTTATTTTGAATCTTTCCAGAAATGCCAATTATCATGAAACCATAACAGCTTTAAAGGCCAATCAGAACTCCATTGTGTGTATTAAGTATACATGCCACTATAAAAACCAAATCTTAATTAGGACGTCATTACTGTGATTACTTGTTGAGCTTTCCAATATTGATGCAATGCCCCTCTCACTCTCAGCTTGATTTACTTACGTGTGCACAATCAACACAAGCTAAGTACGAACTTAGTGAGGTAATATAGAAAGTAATAACAATTATTTAAACTTTATTTAACTTCATAGCTACATTTATATAGCATGATAGATGCCAATGCATTCACTTTCACATTGCATTAGAAAATATTTACTATATGCCAATGTCATAAGATTTTCATGCTTGCCCATTTATCATAATATGCCTTATATGCATCATGATAACTAGATAAGTATTACCATCATATAAATCATATATCAACATAATATAAACCGAATATAAATTTTTTTACAAATATACTTGCCATATGTCCCGAGAGTTCATATCCTCTCTAACCTGTTTCCTAATTTCGTAGCCCAAATATAACCTTGAGGACCCTGGGTACGCGAGTCAAATATGCACCGAAGTGCTAATCCGCACGTTTATAAGGCCGTGCTAACCATTATTCCGCACGTTTATAAGGTCGTGCTAATCATGCACTAAGTGTCCTTTATATACACTATAGTGCTATTCCAAATTCTCTATTATGTAGCGTGCTGTTGGACTCCATGGCATGCCAACTCTACCCTGTCCCTCAATGACTTATTTGGGCATAATTTTCGTATTTATTCCATCTATGGCAATGTATATCAATATAATTGAACATAAGCAGTTCATACCCGAATTAACTTTCATAGCATTCCATCATCAATAACTAGTGATCAATGCATTTGTTTTCAACCTTTGACATATTTAAAATATGTCAAATATATGATCAATGACATAAATATCATATCAATATATATACCAGGTAGACTTATCGCAAGTCTTACCAGTGATGTATAAAACATCCATGTATCATGTTATGTATGCATTGCACTCACCTGTGCCATTTATTAGCATGCCTCACTAAGTTCTACTCGATCCTTTCCTTTATAGAACCTCGAACCTTCTTTGATTCGAACTTGACTTCATTAATCACATGATTAAGATAAAATATTTATTAGATTCAAATCTAACAATACCTTAACCATACTGTCTAATATAATCATTCGAATATACAATTTTCAAATATTTTTCCTTTCCCTTGTGTTCTTCAGAAACTCCTTATGGTCCCTAGTGACTAATTTGAACTTTTAAATATTCTTCCGAGCTTGCTAACTAACATTTAAATACAAAATTTTTCAAAATCCATTTTTGGACTGCTTGCGCTACCTTCAAATATTTACTTATAACGAAAAGAATACATATCAGATCTTAATTTTATTTATACGGGAAAAACTAGATTCGATAGTGGTTCTAACAGTATAAGCCAAATAAATTAATAAAATCTAAAAAAATTATGAAAATTCCTCAAACTCCCGTCATAGTGTTGTTTTTGACAGAAACTGCTCTGTAAATTTTCTGACCTTCATTCGATTAAAAAATCAAATCTTTTAACTCGGAACTCAAAAATAGTTTCCGTTTGTTGGAAGCGAAACTAGACAAACAGATCTTTACAATGGTATAAAATTTATCATCTAACCATTTTTGTAGAATTTATGTTGAATTTTCAAAATCACTGCCAGATTTCAATCTTCTACATAACTTTCCATAATAAACTTCTAATTTATACTAACTTCTTTTTATTTTTCTACTTGTCAATTTAGTCACATCACTTGATTCAAACCATCACTTCATCATCTTCTTCATCAAATAAGTATTAAAAATAATTCCCTCTAATTTTCTTTCTTTGCCAAAATTGTCACTAAAATGCAAAGGTAAGGATTCAAACTTCTTATCTTTGCAATTTAGTTCTCTAATCACCATTACTACCTTAATTCTATTATTTTATCCAAAAATAAGATTTACTCCCCATCCAAGAATTTATTTCCTTTTGGTCACTTGATTTTGGCAAATTGTCAAAATGGTCACTAATTTGATTCAACATCGGTTTAGCATTCTAACTTCAATTTCACATCTCCAACATCATTAATTACATAAATACACTCCAAATTCATAAAATTCAGATTCGGTCCCTTAACTTTGAAGCTTGCCGAATTGGTCCCTATAAGTTTTAACTTAGGGTTTTGCTTCCAAACAACAAATCAAGCTTACTAAATCATTAATTCAACATCACAAACCCTAAATTAAACTTGAATCCATAAACCCTAATCATCTTCATAATAATCAAAAAATGTAGAAATTAAATCCCAACTCAATATCATGATTGTAACATCATACTAGCTTGATTTCAACTTGAATTAAATCATGGAATCATAAAATCTCAAAAGCCCCAATAAGACCCATAAACTCTAATATCTTTCTATTGTCAAATATCATCAATCAAGCATGTATTCCATGAATTATTTACATCAAAAGATAGAGCTCAAGAGAAGAACAACTTTGTAGTTCGGAAGATTACCTTAAAACCAATATTCGGGGCTTAAATCGAGATTTGAAATTTATCTCTTCTTTCTCCTTTTTTTCCATTGTTTATGGCTGGAAAAGATGGACATTTTCTTCATCTTTTCACTATTAATTTACACTTGTAACTATTAAATGAATTTTAAATTCATTTAAATATTGAAATTAACAATTTAGCCTTTAAATCCAATGGCTAATTTAATCTCATACAAAATCAAGGGCTAAGATTAAATCCATGTATATTTCATATTCCAAAAATGTCCTCAACATTTAAAAAATATTTCAAAATCGCCATCCTTGCCAAATGACAAATTTCCCTCTAAGTAGTCTTTATTTACTAGTTGGTTTCAAAATTGCCATTCCATAAAAATATAACAAACTTAGTTCCTTCTCAACCGGCCACATGTCAATTTATTCATCCAATGGTCAAAAATAAACCAATATGTTGGTAGTTACCAACTTTACCCTTGTAATTTTTCCAAAATTACGTTCTTGCTATTTTTCATCCAACGACTCATATTTAGAATGAAAAATCAACTTAAATCCAAGGGTTCATATTCTTCCAACACAAATAAAATATCTTAGACATATAAAATGACATAATCAACCTTGGCTTATCATCCTTCAAAATATCCTAGATATTCGATTCAATCCGATTATCCGAATATTCTTCCAAACTTTATCACTTTATAGCCAAAAATACAAGCTCTGTACAAAAAATTCGAGTAACACGAAAACTTCATTCTTGTGGGTAAACTATTCATTTATGGGGTCAAAATACATACCTTTTGAAAATTACACTTTGGTCCCTAAACTTTTCCAAAGTTTTACACTTTGACCCCTAAACTTTCAAAATTTTCATTTTGGTCACTAACCAAAAATTTGGGATATTACAATTCTCCCCCTTAAGAAAATTTGTCCTCGAATTTTCAATACGTATCTGATTCAAAAAGGTGAGGAAAGTACTTTCTCATATCTTTTTCTCTTTCCCAAGTCGCTTTTTCGACTTCATAACTTCACCAAAGAACTTTAACAAGCGAATTAACATATGATTTCCATCCTTCTGAAGCAATCCTAAATTGCTTCAAACCATTCTTACTTTATTCTTCGTATTCCTAAAATAAACCAGATTTAGAATCCTTACTATATTCATACTACACTAATACTAGTGCTCCAATCAAATCTTCTTTTACTAGTAATAATATAATCAAAATTTAACCTTAGAATAATATTACTGCTTCATTGACTAACTCACTGGAGCTTCCCAACATGATATACCGAGTCGTATAAAACCTCAATCTAATGACCCTTGCAACGAGAACTTTAGCTTTCTCAATCTAGTAAGAGCCATTCTATAGAGTATAATCAATATAGGTCCAATATTGGATTAAATCCAATCATAACTTAGCCTCTCGATTAAGTATCGAGCCTGGCAGCTCCTCCTGGGCAACCCATTTAAATTTCACAAACAGTAGGAATACTCTCGCAGCTTACCCTTTATGCTTGGTATCCATAGCATAAATTAAATAAATTTTTTCACATTGGTAACAAATTCCAATAAAAAATATGCATGCCCATGCATAATAATTATTACCACACTCACGTGATTAGTTTTGTGGTTTTCTTGAATCTCCAACATTAATCATAAATGTCAGAGAGTTCCTAATTTTATCTTGTCTTGATCTCTTTACAGAACTATGTAATAAATTCAGCTTGACATTTTTGCCAGAAATCTTTCCCACTTTTTAAAAGTGGTTATCTCGATTTACTATTCCTCTTCACGAGCTATGACCTTTATTCAGATATTTTCTCATTCTGAACCTTTTCCACTGCATTCAACATAATTTGCTGCTTCATAGAATTTTGAAATACATAGGGCAGTCAGTATTTCTTTATACCTGACCTCTAGCCCTCTATAAACTGTCATAACAAGCTCTCCTTCTGTTTATAAGAAGCAATTTAGAAGCAATTCCACTCAGTTTATTAAACTTGCACTTATATCCGTAATCTTCCAATTTCCCAAATTAAGATGCAAAAACTCCGTTGCATCTCTAGAATAAAATTTGTTAAGGAACACTCAAATAAAAAACTTCTAGCTAATAAACTTCTGAGCATGTACCGTAACATTACTTTTTCAAATATGAGTCTAATCCTTTTAGATGAAATACTACTTTACTTTTATTCTTCTCTGATCATCAATACAAAGTTCCTTCAACCTAACCTTTATATCATTAAACCTTAGATTAACAATCATAAAATCTTCATCAATATCTTTCTGAAAATCTATTGTGTCAAAACTCTCAATTCTTTTGCAATATATGCCTAAGCAAGCAGATTTTCAATCAAACCTAATGTCTGAAATAAAAATCTTAATCCAGAACATACACATTATGTTACCTGGTGCCTCCGCACCATGCTAAGCTGAGGGTAGAACATTATCATTAACCTTATCATGCTCGTGAATCTTCTACTGATTCACTCGTCTAAACACATGAAATAATCTTTTACCCTCACACATTGGAATTTAACATTATTATCATAGTAAGCATTTGCATCCATTCCAACAAGTAAAATCATTAGTAATTCTGACATCCTAGGGACATGTATACACTTTTGACCTTTACCATACTTCGTTTAACTCCAGAACTAGCTAAACCTATAGCTCTGATACCATTAAATATAACACCCCCTATTCGTATCCGTACACCGAATACGAGTTAGAAATGTTATGACTTTTTCATTCAAAGATCAGTGTAATTTAAAATTTTCATAAAACTTCTCCATGGTCACCCATCCTAATTCTCTAGCCCAAACACGCTTAACTTTATTTAAAATCAACATAAACTATTTATTCAGGTTCCAAATCATAAATCGATTATCTTAGCAAAACTCATCAGCTGAGTTTGCTCTTATTTTGAATCTTTCCAGAAATGCCAATTATCATGAAACCATAACAACTTTAAAGGCCAACCATAACTCCATTGTGTGTAGTATGTATACATGCCACTATAAAAACCAAATCTTAATTAGGATGTCATTACTGTGATTACCTGTTGAGCTTTCGAATATTGATGCAATGCCCCTCTCACTCTCATCTTGATTTACCCACGTGTGCACAATCAACACACGCTAAGTACGAACTTAGTGAGGCAATATAGAAAGTAATAACAATTATTTAAACTTTATTTAACTTCATAGTTACATTTATATAGCATGATATATGTCAATGCATTCACTTTCACATTGCATTAGTAAATATTTACTATATGCCAATGTCATAAGATTTTCATGCTTGCCCGTTTATCATAATATGCCTTATATGCATCATGATCACTAGATAAGTATTACCATCATATAAATCATATATCAACATAATATAAACCAGATATAATTTTTTTTACCGATATACTTGCCATATGTCCCGAGAGTTCATATCCTCTCTAACCTGTTTTCCTATTTCATAGCCCAAATATAACCTTGAGGACCCTGGGTACGCGAGTCAAATGTGCACCGAAGTGCTAATCCGCACGTTTATAAGGTTGTGCTAACCATTATCACGCACGTTTATAAGGCCGTGCTAACCATTATTCCGCACGTTTATAAGGCCGCGCTAACATTATCCCGCACATTTATAAGGTCATGCTAACCATGCACTAAGTGTCCTTTATATACACTATAGTTCTATTCCGAATTCCCGATTATGCAGCGTGTTGCTGGACTCTATGGCATGCCAACTATACCTATCCCTCAATGACTTATTTGGGCATAATTTCCGTATTTATTCCATCCATGGCAATGTATATCAATATAATTGAACATAAGTAGTTCATACCCGAATTAACTTTCATAGCATTCCATCATCAATAACTAGTGATCAATGCATTTGTTTTCAACCTTTGACATATTTAAAATATGTCAAATATATGATCAATGACATAAATATCATGCCAATATATATACCAGGTAGACTTATCGCAAATCTTACCAGTGATGTATAAAACATCAATGTATCATGTTATGTATGCATTGCACTCACATGGGCCATTTATTAGCATGCCTCACTAAATTCTACTTGATCCTTTCCTTTATAGAACCTTGAACCTTCTTTGATTCGAACTTGACTTCATTAACCAGATGAATAAGATAAAATATTTATTAGATTCAAATCTAACAATACCTTAACCATACAGTCTAATATAATCAATCGAATATAAAATTTATAAATATTTTCCCCCTTCTTCCTTGTATTGTTCAGAAAACCTTATGGTCCCTATTGACTAATTTGAACTTTGAAATATTCTTCCGAGCTTACTAACTAATATTTAAATACAAAATGTTTCAAAATCCATTTTTGGACTACTTGCGCTACCTTCAAAGATTTACTTATAAATGGCAGAGTACATATCGGATCTTAATTTCCTTTATACTGGAAAAACTAGATTCGATAGCGGTTCTAACGGTATAAGCCACATAAATTAATAAAATCTACAACAATTATGAAAATTCCTCAAACTCCCGTCACAGTGTTGTTTTGACAGAAACTGCATTGTAAATTTTCTGACCTTCATTCGATTAAAAATTCATATCTTTTAACTCGGAACTCGAAATCAGTTTCTATTTGTTGGAGGAGAAACTAGACAACACATCTTTGCAATGGTATAAAATTCATCATCTAACCATTTTTTTATAGAATTTATGGTGAATTTTAAAAGTCACTGGCACATTTCAATCTTCTGCATAACTTTCCATAATAAACTTCTAATTTATACTAACTTCTTTTTTTCTACTTGTCAATTTAGTCCAATCATTTGCTTCAAACCATCACTTCATCATCTTCTTCATCAAATAATTATTCAAAATAATTCCCTCTAATTTTCTTTCTTTGCCAAAATAGTCACTAAAATGCAAAGGTAAGGATTCAAACTTCTTATCTTTGCAATTTTGTTCTCTAATCACCATTAGTACCTTAATTCTATTATTTTAACCAAAAATCAGATTTACTCCCTATCCAATAATTTATTTCTTATTTGGTCACTTGATTTTGGCAAATTGTCAAAATGGTCACTAATTCGATTCGACATTAGTTTAGCATTCTAACTTCAATTTCACATCTCCAACATCATTAATTACATAAATACACTCCAAATTCATAAAATTCAGATTCGGTCCCTTAACTTTGAAGCTTGCTGAATTGGTCCCTATAAGTTTTAACTTAGGGTTTTGCTTCCAAACAACAAATCAAGCACTAAATCATTAATTCAACATCACAAACCCTAAATTAAACTTGAATCCATAAACCCTAACCATCTTCATAATAATCGAAACATGTAGAAATTAAATCCCAACTGAATATCATGATTTTAACATCATACTAGCTTGATTTCAACTTGAATTCAATCATGGAATCATAAAATCTCAAAAGCCCCAATTTGATCCATAAACCCTAATTTCTTTTTATTATCAAATATCATCAATCAAACATGTATACCATGAATTATTTACATCAAAAGATAGAGCTCGAAGAGAAAAACAACTTTGTAGTTTGGAAGATTACCTTAAAACCGAGATTCAGGGCTTAAATCGAGCTTGGAAATTTCTCTCTTCTTTCTCCTATTTTTCCATGGTTTATGGCTGGAAAAGATGAACATTTTCTTCATCTTTTCACTATTAATTTACACTTGTAACTATTAAATGAATTTTAAATTCATTTAAATAGTGAAATCACCAATTTAGCCTTTAAATCCAATGGCTAATTTGGCATCCTTGCCAAATGACCAATTTGCCCTACAAATAGTCTTTATTTACTAGTTTGTAACCCCCTTGTCTCGCCCTAGACGCCCAACTGAACCAAGAAGGCTACATCAGGCTTGCCGTAGCAAACCAAATAGATTCAACCAAACCCGGTCCATTTTTTTCTTTTATCTTATCTAGATGCCAATTACTAACCCTACATGTTCATATAGATAGCAGGTGGAACTCCAACCCAATCGGGCATCAATTTGACATCCAATTGATCGCATTTGCAAAATAGGGACCAAATTGCAGACATAGAAAATTTTAGGATTAAAACTTGTTTTTAAGTTACCAATCTTTAATTAGTCAGATTCCAAACCTTCATCTCAAATTTTAGCTCAATCCGATCATTTTACCACATACATTTGCATTGACAAGATTCAGGGACTGAATTGCAAGAACGCCCAAACTACTCGAAAGACATTTACAGAAAATTAGCTTTTCGTACCAATACAGCTAAGCTCATGTCGATACGGTTTAAAACACCTCATTTTGGTACACCACCTTGTCGTATCGATACACCTAACAGTATTACCTAACTTTTGAAATGTTACAAACCGTACTGATACGCCTCCTTAGGTGTTTTGATACGCGGGTTCGGATTGAAAAAGTGAATTCCAGAGACTAAAACTCGTACCGAAACACCCATACCCGTATCGGTACGCCTGGCCAAATTTGCCTAGGCTTATCAACATGCTTTAAACACAATACCAACATGCAAGACATATCACAAGTCAACTAACAACACAACTTTAACAACACCACAAGGCTTCATGCTTCAAAAGGAAATCTATACGCGTGCTTCCTAGCTTGCAACCAAGCAACATACCTAAAAGATAAAGCAGCAGCAAAATCAAACCTTAAAGGCCATTTACAACCCAAGAGCAACTAACGAAGCATGCTCAAATAGGGAGTTTCACAAAACATCTCCCAAAACACAAGTACCCCATTGCCCTTATTCATTATAGTCTAGTTTTTAACATACGTTTGTAACAAGTCTTGCCAAGATCCCCTTGCTTCTTGCTGCCTTCCAAGACCTCAAATATCTGCATTGATGGACAACGAGAGCGTAAGCACACAAGGCTTAGTGAGGAGTGCTAAAAACAAGCACCATCAATGCATTTAAAACCGTTTACATAACATCATCCTTAAAAACATCATCATCATGCCCCTTTTTAAACATGCACTTTACATCGTTTAAAACAACATATTAAATCACATACTGCATGTATCATTAAACAATAGCAAATCACATTGCTAACCCTCCACTTAAGCCTTCCCATGCATTACTACCAAATGCAAAGCTTAAGGAGAAACATGTATAAACCACATTATACAACATTAACATTTCAATGATACATTAACAATTATATTGGCTTTCAAGTGATCATTAACAAGTTCAATAACAAAAGAGTTCATCGGATACACGGATTCAACAAGTGTTAACCCAACACTTCAAGCCATCTCAACCGGAATAGCGATACAATCACAATCGCGGTACATTAACAACCCACAAGGATACCCATCCCTCTCATCGGTTAGATGCTTAACCCACTAACTGGAGTATTCGGTACCATTAAACCCCTCTACCGTTAGGGTACTTGGATGGAGTATTCGGTACACAATATAAACCCCTCAATATCCAAGGTGACTTATTTACAGTGCACTCAATCCTATGGCCGGCCAACTATAACCGATAGCAATTTTAAGACCACATCACTTGCCAATATAATTAACCAAATAACATTTACCTCACTGTTTTTAACAAGCATTAGACCATGCCATTTCCAAAGCAACCACCATGCTTTAAAACACAAGTATAAACCACATACTTACAAGGATCACTTACCATGTGCATCCTTCAGCATTTCATGCTTAAAAACAGTATATCAAATACTTTAAAACACTCTTAAACAGTAGGTAACATGTAAATTAAACAAATGCATAAACCATTTCAAACTAGCACGTCCGAGAGAGAGAAATCCACTTTATACCTACTTTCGAGTCTAGGTAAGCATTTCAAGCTCTACCATAACTCTCAAAACTCTATTCTCGAAACATCAAAATGCTTTAAACCACGTTTTCACTCACTGATAAGCGAAACCTTGATTCACCAACGCGAAATCAAGTATTCGAAGCCTCCAACGCTTCTCCAATCACTTCCGAATCAACCTCCCCTATTTTTACCACAAAACAACTGAGGATTAATGCATCATAATGTATTCTAAACACAACAACCACAATCCTTCTCGGACTCTCACAAAACCTCCACAATTAACCCTCCACAACAACAAAAATCAGAACCAAAACACTTCGATTCACAAACCAGCCAACAGCTATCAACCTAGCATCATTTCCAACATCAAAAAACATATAAAAATAGATCCAAAACAAGCTACTACCTCCAACAACCCTACAACCACAAAACTAACAACCTAAACAAATAAAGATTCTTAAGTTTTGGGATTCCATTGATAAAAATCACTTATCAACATTATTAAACATCCAAAATATGAACCAAAGAAACCTTACTTACTGGAAATCAGACCCAATTCGCGAATCAACTCATTTTCCCCAAATAACCCAATTAAACATTGGAAAATCATCAAAATCAGATTAGAAGCACAAAAACAAGGATCAAATTCTTGGGAATTTCAATAAAGAACCATAAAATAGAGGAGATATCAGACCTTACCCCTATTGTGAAGTTTCTCCCTCAATTAATTTGTGAAAATCTAAGAAAACACAAGATTATTGTAAGATTTTGTATAAACAATCTTTATAAAACAATTTGAAACAATAAAATAAAGTTAGAATCCACCTCACCTCTGGAAATTTGATGAAAACTGAGTGTTTGGTTGAGGAGAGAATGGAGAGAAAAAGTGGAGAGAAAATGATGTGATTTTTGTTTTAGAAAAGATAACTAACTTTTTAACAAAATCCACTTTAAATATTAATTAAATCACATGTTAAAATCAGTTAAATAAAGGGAGAAATCATCAGTAACCAATTGGTAAAATAGCTCCTTAAAGATTCTAAGTATTTGACCCTTTTCATTTTAGTCACTAGAAAATCACAGTTTTCAAAACATTCATTTTGGTCACTAACCAAAATGTCCATCTTCCAAAACCCGTTTTTCAAAATTGATTCCACCATTATTAAATACATAATTAATAATTATTTTTAAGCATTTTCCCATAATTTTCCAACACCAAAAATATACGACCTCGAAACCGACTCGAATCTCTACTCC
This sequence comes from Hibiscus mutabilis, assembly GCA_019671005.1. NCBI lineage: Eukaryota > Viridiplantae > Streptophyta > Magnoliopsida > Malvales > Malvaceae > Hibiscus > Hibiscus mutabilis. The sequence continues at coordinate 24,782,997 of CM033750.1, read as the reverse complement.
GGTCCATCGGACCGTCTAATAAACCCTCTAAACCACTAAACCCTAAAATTGGGGCGTTACAACTCTCCCCCACTTAAGAAATTTTGTCCTTGAAATTTACCTAGAGGAAACAGGTGCGGAAACTGTTTCAACATGTCCGACTTACGCTCCCACGTGGCCTCCTCAACACCGCGGTGCTTCCACAACACCTTAACCAGATCGACTATTCTGCCGCGGAGCACCTTATTGCTGGTATCAAGAATCTCTGCTGGTTCCTCATCATAAGATAGGTCTGGTCTCAACTCGATCTCTTCCACCGACATGACATGCGATGGATCTGACCTATACCTCCGCAACACCGAAACGTGGAACACATCATGAATCTTTCCCAACTCCGGAGGTAACCTCAAACGGTACGTAATAGGACCCACACGTTCAACAACCTCGTATGGTCCAATGAACCTCGGGCTAAGCTTCCCTTTCTGCCAAAAACGCAACACCTTTCTCTAGGGCAACACTTTCAAAAACACTTTATCACCCACAGCGTACTCTATATCCCTATGCTTCAAATATGCATAGGATTTCTGGAGATCTGTAGCCGCTTTTAAGCGTTCACATATCAACTTTACCTTTTCGGTTGTGCCTTTCAAGACACTGGGCATAGACACAAACTTTTCCCCCGCTTCTGCCCAACACACGGGCGTACGACACTTCATGCCATACAACGCCTCATAAGGGGCCATCTGTATGCTAGCATGATAACTGTTATTGTAGGCAAACTCCACCAACGACAATTGTTTCTCCCACGTTCCCTGATACTCAATAACACAACACCTTAGCATATCCTCGAGAACCTGAATAACGCGCTCTGACTAGCCAATCGACTAAGGATGGTACGAGGTACTGAAACTCAACCGGGTTCCCAAAGCACGATGCAAACTCACCCAAAACCTTGCGGTGAACCGCATATCCCTATCTGAAACTATAGATTTGGGCACTCCATGCAAACCTGTCCAAGGTATACGTAGAATGCACAGGAACGAAATGTGCACACTTCGTAAATTGATCCACAATCCCCCAAATGGAATCCTTTTTGGTCAGCGTCAAAGGCAGCCCAAACACAAAATCCATGGTGATTCTTTCCTACTTCCATTTCGGTATCCTCAACGGTTGCAACAACCCATAAGGGAACTGATGCTCAGCATTTACCCATTGACAAACCATACACCGTGCAACGAAATCAGCCACATCCCTCTTTAGTCCAACCCAATAGTACTCCTCCTTCAACCCTTAATACATCTTAGTAATACCGGGATTCATAGCAAAAGGACTAGAGTGTGCCTCAGTCAAAATAGTATGCCTTAACTCTTCATCCTCAGGCACCACTATTCGACCTTTGAAACACAACACCCTATCATCGTTGAAATAAAAATCCGTAGGATTTCCATCACTGATATCTTCCACGTGAGATCCCAAACTCCCATCATATGGTTGCTTCTCCTTAATCATCTGCGATAAGGACCACTTTACTTGTAACTCAACCAACAAACCTCTATCATTCGTTACACTCAACCTAGCAAACATGGCTCTCAACTCCACAGCCACTTTCCTACTCAAAGCATTCGCTACAACATTGGCTTTCCCCTGATGATACTCAATGGTCAGATCATAATTCTTAAGCAACTCCACCTATCTACGTTGCCTAAGATTCAACTCCTTCTGCGGCGCCAAATATTTCAAACTGTTATGATCCATATAAACCACACATTTCTCACCATAAAGATAATGCCTCCAAATCTTCAAGGCAAACACAATCGCGGCCAGGTCAAGATCGTGAGTAGGGTAGCTACGTTCATGCACCTTCAATTGCCTAGATTCATACGTCACTACCTTACCCTCTTGTATCAACACACAACCAAGCCCAACATACGATGCATCACTATAAACAACAAACTCCTTTCCCGATTCTGGTTGAACCAAAACTTGAGCTCGCGTTAAAGCTTCCCTCGACCTCTTAAAAGCTCGCTATCTATCCTCCGTCCACTCAAACCAAACATTCTTCTGCAACAACCTTGTTAACGGAGCTGCAAAACTAGAGAACCCTTCCATAAACCTCCGGTAGTAACCCGCCAAACCAAGGAAACTCCTGACCTCCGTCACAGACTTAGGCTCCTTCCAACTCATCATAGCCTCAACCTTATGCGGATCAACACGGATTCCTTCGGCCGACACCACATGTCTGAGAAACACAACTTCCTTGAGCCAGAACTCACATTTTCTTAACTTAGCATAAAGTTGATTAGCCAACAGTGTCTGAAGCACAATTCTCAAATGTCTATCATGATCCTCCTCGGTACGAGAGTACACAAGGATATCATAGATGAACACAACTATAAACTAATCCAAAAACTCATGAAACATACGGTTCATCATGTCCATAAAAGCAGCTAGAGTATTGGTCAATCCAATCGGCTTCACAAGAAACTCGTAATGCCCGTACCTCGTACGAAAGGCTGTTTTGGGCACATCCACCTCCTTCACCTTTAACTGATAGTATCCTGGCCTTAAATCTATTTTGGAAAACACCAAAGCTTCCTTGAACTGATCAAACAAGTCATCTATCCGCGGTAAGGGATACTTGTTCTTTATTGTAAACTTATTCAGCTGCCAGTAATCTATACACATCCGCAACGTACCATCTTTCTTCTTAACAAACAGCACTGGCGCTCCCCACGGTGAAATACTAGGTCTAATGAGCCCACGATCAAGCAACTCCTGCAACTGCATTTTCAGCTCCTTCAACTCCTTCGGAGCCATGCGATACGGAGCAAAGGATACCGGTACCGTACCCACAAAGACCTCGATGCCAAACTCTACCTCACAGTCAGGTGGCAACCCTGGCAATTCCTCCAAAAAAATACCTAAAAACTTGCATACGGTGCGAACATCATGCACCCTCAACTTCTTTGATCTAGGATTCATAACGTAGGCCAAATAAGCCTGACATCCCGAATCCAACATTCGTCTTACTTCCAAAGTTGAAACAACACTAGACAAAAACTTGGCATTATCGCCAACTACCACCACCTCAAAGATATCTGTTTTGTCTCAAAATCCACCACAGCCCGATGTTCGGTCAACCAAATCATACCCAAAACCACATCAAAACCATGGAATGGTAACTCCATCAAGTCTACGGCAAACACATGTCCCTGGACCATCAGTGGAAACCTACGATACAACCTCCTAACCACGACTGTCTCCCTAAGAGAACTAGTCACACTAACACCCACATTAAGAATTTCAACAGATATATCAAGCAGCTCAGCATGCTTACTCAAAATGTATGAATGAGTAGAATCAGAATCAACCAACGAATAGAATGACAAAGACTGTAGGGTAAAAGTATCTACAATCACATTGGTGTCATTGAGACTCTCACGGTGCGCATACACCCTAGCGGTGGCAACCCTTCAAGAGGTACAACATCTCCTACATCATCCTGCCCAGCGGCAGCAGCAATCGCACTAGATTGCAACTCTTTCCTCGGTCTCATCGTGCTAAAACATATCTAAGGTGTGGTAATCATTTCAAAACAAAACAATCAGGCCATCCTAAAGCAAGGATCCAAGACTTTCGTTTCAAAAATCAAAACTTTCCAAACTATACTAATAAGGCAATAAGTACCCCAAAATATCCCCAAAATAGCATACAACAACCAACATTCATATATCAATCACCGTGCATATCAACCAACGTACAAACAACAATCACCGCACAAAACAAACATGGAAACAACACAACAACCTCTAAAATGAACCAAACCTATCTCTGATACCACAAAATGTAACCCCCTTGTCCCGGCCTAGACATCTAACCGAACCAAGAAGGCTACATCAGGTTTACCGTAGCAAACCGAAGAGATTCAACCAAACCTGGTCCATTTTTTCTTTTATCTTATCTAGATGCCAATTACTAACTCTACATGTTCATACAGACAATAAGTGCAACCCCAACCCAATCGGGCATCAATTTGACATCCAATTAATTGTATTTGCAAAATAGGGACCAAATTGCAAATATGGAAAATTTCAGGATTAAAACTTGTTTTTAAGTTACCAATCTTTAATTAGCCAGATTCCAAACCTTCATATCAAAATTTAGCTCAATCCGATCATTTTACCACATACATTTGCATTGGATAGATTCAGGGACTAAATTGCAAGAACACCCAAACTACTCGAAAAATATTTACAAAAAATTAGCTTTCCGTACCGATATAGGTAAGCCCGTATCGATACTTTTTAAAACACCTCGTTTTGGTACACCACCTTACCGTATCGATACGCCTAACGGTATTACCTAACTTTTGAAATGTTATAAATCGTACCGATACAGCTCCTTAGGTGTTTCGATACGTGGGTTCGGATTGAAAAAGTGAATTCTAGAGACTAAAACTCGTACCGAAACACCCATACCCGTATCAGTACACCTGGCCAAATTTGCCTAGGCGTATCGAAACACACAATGCATGTACCGATCCCTCAAGCCTAAATTTGCCTAGCTGTATCGATACGGTTCCCCGCGTATCGATACGCCTGGGCGTATAATGCCACAATTTTGTTGGTTTTTCATCCCACTAGTATACTCTAGGCAATCCAGCATGCTTTAAACACAATGCCAACATGCAAGACATATCACAAGTCAACTAACAACACAACTTTAACAACACCAAAAGGCTTCATGCTTCAAAAGGAAATCTATAGCCATGCTTCCTACCTTGCAACCAAGCAACATACCCAAAAGATAAACCAGCACAAAAATCAAACCTTAAAGGCCATTTACAACCCAAGAGCAACTAAAGAAACATGCTCAAATAGGAAGTTTCAGAAAACATCTCCCAAAACACAACAAGAAGCCCATTTCCCTTATTCATTATAGTCTAGTCTTTACCATACGTTTGTAACAAGTCTTGCCAAGATCCCCTTGCTTCTTGCTACCTTCCAAGACCTCAATTATCTACATTGATGGACAATGAGAGCGTAAGCACACAAGGCTTAGTAAGTAGTGCTCAAAACAAACAACATCAATGCATTTAAAACCATTTACATAACATCATCCTTAAAATCATCATCATGCCCCTTTTTAAACATGCACTTTGCATCGTTTAAAGCAACATATTAAACCATATGCTACATGTATCATTAAACAACAACAAATCACATTGCTAACCCTCCACTTAAGCCTTCCCATGCATTACTACCAAATGCAAATCTTAAGGAGAAACATGTATAAACCACATTATACAACATTAACATTTCAATGATACATTAACAATTATATTGGCTTTCAAGTGATCATTAACAAGTTCAATAAAAAAAGAGTTCATCGGATATACGGATTCAACAAGTGTTAACCCAACCCTTCAATCCATCTCAACCGGAATAGCAATACAATCACAATTGCGGTACATTAACAACCGGATACAATAACAACCCGCAGGGATAGCCATCCCTCTCATCGGTTAGACGCTTAACCCACTAACGGGAGTATTCGGTACCATTAAACCCCTCTACCATTAGGGTACTTGGATAGAGTATTCGGTAGACAATATAAACCCCTCAACATCCAAGGCGACTTACTTATAGTGCACTCAATCCTATGGTCGGCCAACTATATCCGATAACAATTTTAAAACCACATCACTTGCCAATATAATTAACCAAATAACATTCACCTCACAGTTTTTCACAAGCATTAAACCATGCCATTTACAAAGCAACCACCATGCTTTAAAACACAAGTATAAACCACATACTTACAAGGATCACTTGCCATGTGTATATTTCAGCATTTCATGCTTAAAAACAGTATATCAAATACTTTAAAACATGCGTAAACAATAGGTAACATGTAAATTAAACAAATGCATAAAACCATTTCAAACTAGCACGTCCGAAGAGAGAAATCCACTTTATACCTACTTTTGAGTCTAGGTAAGCATTTCAAGCTCTACCATAACTCCCAAAACTCTGTCTCACAACATCAAAACGCTTTAAACCACGTTTTTACTCACCGATAAGTGAAACCTCGATTCGCCGACGCGAAATCAAGTATCTGAAGCCTCCAACGCTTCTCCAATCACTTTCGAATCAACTCCCCTATTTTTACCACAAAACAATAGAGGATTAATGCATGCTAAACACGACAACCACAATCCTTCTCGGATTCTCACAAAACCTCCACAATTAACCCTCCATAACAACTGAAATCATAACCAAAACACTTCAATTCACGAACCAGCCATAAGCTATCAACCTAGCATCATTTCCAACATCAAAACACAACTAAAAATAGATCCAGATCAAGCTACTACCTCCAGCAACCCTACAACCACAAAAACACCACAAAACCTCAAAACTAACAACCTAAACAGATATAGATTCTTAATTTTAGGATTCCATTGATAGAAATCACTTATCAACATTATTAAACATCCAAAATATGAATCAAAGCAACCTTACTTATTGGAAATCAGATCCAATTCGCGAATCAACTCATTTTCCCCAAATAACTCAATTTAACATTGGAAAATCATCAAAATCAGATTAGAAACACAAAAACAATGATTATATGCTTGGGAATTTCAATAAAGAACCATACATTAGAGGAGATCTTGGACCTTACCCCTATTGTGAAGTTTCTCCCTCAATTGACTTGTGAAAAGCTAAGAAAACACAAGATTATTGTAAGATTTTCTATAAACAACCCTTATAAAACAAATTGAAACAATAACATCAAGTTAGAATCCACCTCCCCTCTAGAAATTTGATGAAAAACTGAGTGTTTGGCTGAGGAGAGAATGGAGAGAAAAAGTGGAGAGAAAATGGCTTGATTTTTGTTTTAGAAAAGATAACTAACTTTTTAACAAAATCCACTTTAAATATTAATTAAATCACATGTTAAAATCAGTTAAATCAAGGGAGAAATCATCAAAAACAAATTGGTAAAATACCTCCTTAAAGATTCTAAGTATTTGACCCTTTTCACTTTAGTCACTAGAAAATCACAGTTTTCAAAAATTTCATTTTGGTCACTAACCAAAATGTCCATCTTTCAAAACCCGCTTATCAAAATTGATTTCACCATTATTAAATACATAATTAATAATGATTTTTAAGCATTTTTCCATAATTTTTCCAACACCAAAAATATACGATCCCAAAACTAACTCGAATCTCTACCTCAATCCACCGGACCGTCTAATAAACCCTCTAAACCGCTAAGCCCTAAAATTGAGGCGTTACATAGTTGGTTTCAACATTGCCATTCCATAAAAATCTAACTAACTTAATCCCTTTTCAACTGGCCACATGTCAATTTATTCATCCAATGGTCAAAAATAAACCAATAAGTTGGTAGTTACCAACTTTACCCTTGTAATTTTTCCAAAATTACGATCTTGCCATTTTTCATCCAACGACTCATATTTATCATGGAAAATCAACTTAAATCCAAGGGTTCATATTCTTCCAACACAAATAAAATATCTTAAACATATGAGATGACATAATCAACCTTGGATTATCATCCTTCAAAATATCCTAGATATTCGATTCAATCCGATTATCCGAATTTTCTTCTAAACTTTATCGCTTTATAGCCAAAAATACAAGCTCTGTACGAAAAATCTGAGTAACACGAAAACTTAATTCTTAGGGGTAAACTATTCATTTACGGGGTCAAAATACATAACTTTTGAAAATTACACTTTAGTCCCTAAACTTTTCCAAAGTTTACACTTTGACCCCTAAACTTTCAAAATTTTAATTTTGGTCACTAACCAAAAATTTGGGATATTACACTCTACCCGTGGCAAGAAACGGTCTGCACAATATAATTGGGACATTTAAATCTGTCTCATAATCTAAGATAATAAAGTCAGCTGGGAATATGAATTTATCTACCTTTACAAACACATCCTCAATCTTACCCTTAGGATGTGCAAAGGATCAGTCCGCCAACTGAAGTGTCACCGTGGTAGTTCTTGCTTCTATGCCATGCTTCCTGAAAACAGACATTGGCATCAAATTGATGCTGGCTCCCAAGTCACACAGAATAGTAAAACTTCTCAGATCTTCTAGCTTTGGTAGCAACCGATTGAGTATCATTGCATTGCATCCCTTAGTGAGAGCTACAGTTTCGAAATCACCCATCTTCCTCTTTTTGGACAAGATGTCCTTCATGAATTTGACATAGTTAGGCATTTGCTCGAGAGCTTCCGCCAACGGTAAATTGATTTGCAATTGTTTAAGTACTTCCAAGAAGCGCTTAAATTACTGATCTTGCTTGTGATTTTGTAGCGGCTTTGCCAAGGTTCTGTTGACATCCGACTGAGGTCTGACATCAGACTTTGATCTGGCATTGCTTATGTCTGCTTCTTCTTTGGTTCTTTTGGTTCATCTACTGGTAGTTTCTTATTCTCTTGGCAACTATTTAGCTTCTTGACGGATGTCTCAGCCTCGCATTGTTTGCCACTCTGTAGAGTCACAACTTTGCTTTGTCCATTATGGTTTTGCCTAGCATCCTTTACATCGCTTGGCAAAGCTCTCTGGGCTCTATTGCTGAGTGCATTGGCAATCTGTCCAATTTGTACCTCCAAGTTTCGCATCGATGCTGCCAAACTCTGGACAATTGAATCATTCTTCTCCATGTATTCTGTCAAAGTCTCCTAGTCGTTCCTTTGCGCTACATAAAAATTGTTTTGTGCCCTTTGTGGCATGGCATTCTGATTGACCCCTGGCATGACATTGTTCTAACACTGGCCATTGTTGTTCTGCTGTTGGGTATTATATTGGTTGTTTCCTTGATTATTGGAATTTGGATTATAATTACGATTAAATTTGCCAACGAAATTTACCGACTCAGGGTTGGCAGGGTAATCCTCTGTGTGATGATCCTCTCCACATATTGTACAGAATGGGGCTAATGCCTTAACTTCTTGGGCCTCATAACTCTTTTGCAAAGTTCTCACCATGCTAGTAAGATTGAAAATCTCAGCGTGGATGGATGTGAGCTCAGCTATCTGCAATTTCTCACCAGTTTTAGTGCCGGTCCCAAGTCTAGCAGTAGGATATTCAAAATCATTGATTGAAATCCTCTCAAGGATGCCAATTGCCTCTGTATAGTTTTTACCAAGTAGTGAGCCATTTGTCGATGCATCAACAACTGTTCTTGTTTGCGCATTAAGTCTATTGTAAAAGGTCTCAATTTGGGTCTATTTCAGGAATCCATGCATGGGACATCTCCTCATCCGATCTTTATATCTCTCCCAAGTATCATATAGGGTCTCATCATCAGCCTGCCTAAATGTGATGATCTCACCCCTCAACTTGGCGGTGAGTTTAGGTGGCTGGAATCATAATAAAATTTTATGGCATACATCTCCCCATGTGGTGACAGAACCTAGTGGCAAAGAACTTAGCCACGCTTTTGCTCTATCTCTCAAAGAAAATGCAAACAACTTTAGCTTCACTGTATCCTCTAATACTCCAGGCTGCTAAAATAGCTGGCAAACTTCGATGAACTGCTTCAAGTATTGCCTTGGATCTCCAGTAGGTCTCCATCAAATTGTCTTACATTCAAAAGCGTTTGTATCATTAACAGTTTGAGTTCAAAATTGGTTGTATTTGCCTCGATACCAATTAGCCCTAGCATCAAATTGTCAATGTTTGGTGCCGAGTGTTCTGTAATAGGTCTCTCTTCCTCCACATTAACAGTTGGGGCTGCAGGTGTAGCGATGTCCATTTCGCTAAAAAAACCGAAGTTTTCTAGGTGTTGGTTGTCTTTCAAGTATTAAAATATTTATTCCGTGGGGGTTTTAAAAACCCGCATTTTATTTAGAAATTGGAGTCGCCACCGGCCACTTAGGTAGGCCGGACACCATAAAACCAGAGATTTGAAAACTATTGGGTTCGGGAGTCGGTTACGGATGGGGAAGGGTTAGCACCCCACACCGCCCAAAATTGGTACTTTAATAATTACCGCTTTATTAATATTAAACTTTCCGAATTAAAGTGACGATTAATTTAGAATTTGGTTATAAGTGCAGGTAAATTTTAAAGGCCCCGTTATCCGAGAGTAAACGCCCAACCACTATCACTACGCCTGATACTGGCCCCATTTACGTTCGGATAAAAGGACACTGCATTGACATTATATATTTTGATATGCAATCTTAGTGAGCAAAACATAAAATACGGCAAATAATTCAAATACAATAAAAATAAATACTAACATAATAGAATATTAATATAACATAAGTAAAATACCAATCTAAACATAGATATGTATATACCATGAACAAGAGAATTAACAGACAAAAAAAGCATGATATCACAAAAACATATGTTGTAAAACATAAATACATATGTAATACGAGAAAAACATACATGAAAGCATAAAAACATACTAAAATGCAAACACACTTAGAGAGAATAAAGTAGGCTAAATGTTTAGAATACGAGTAAACAAGCTAACGGCTATATTAACATAACACTATACAAAAAAAGAGCATGAAATAAAGAGGTGACAATAACCTATATAACACCTATGTAAAAGACCACAAATCATATTAATTCAGAAATATTAAAACCTAACTACTTTGAAACAAAATAATAAACAACAATAAGGGACTGGAATGGAATAAAATCAAAATATAAGGCTTATAACTCAAAAAATAAAATAACATTTAGGGATCTAATTAAGAACCCGGTAAAACTTATGGGACTAAAGCTGTAAATAACCCATGCGGCAAGCTCGAAATGGAAAGTTCAAAAATGAGGAGGTCCTTGGGGAGTAATTTAACCATTTGAGAATGGATTTCGAATAAATTTCGGGACGAAATTGGAAAAATTGGAAACATCAGAGGGATTAGATTTGTAGTTATCCCAAGGGGCGAGACCGTTTTGAAAAATCCCAAAATGCGGGATGGTTTATGATGCAATTAGGCCAATTTTAAAAAAAGGCTTGTCTATAAATTTCCCCAACCAGCCTCCCCTCTCTCTTTTCTTCATTTTCTCTAAGCCTTAGGATAATATCCCCCCACTCTCTCATCTTCTCTCAAAACAAACTCCAAGCCCTCGACGAACCCAGAAATCGGCAGCCAACCACCGTCCTCTCCGCCATCGGCCGCCGCTAGTCGGTGCCAGCGAACCTAAAAAACCACCGAAACAAACCTCTCTTCAACCCGAACCTGAATCTGAACTTAGATTTAAACAAAGACTCCTCATTTTTCATAGATCTAAGAAAATACGAGGCGAAAAAAAGCATTTTTTGAAAATAAAAACGAAACCAAAAGGGACCTCCCTCTCTTTTCAGTTCACCATGTTCAGTTTTGGAAACTGAGGCGGCTTGTCACTGGCGAGGGTAAAAAACACTCAACCTTTTTCCTTTTTTGTCATTTCCAGTATATACATACATATAATGCTAAAGACAAATAGATACCTTTTATTTTTTTGCGTTCGAAAGACGAACAAAAGAGTGAGATCTCTTCTCTTTTTGTATTTCTCCGAAAGACTAGTTACAACCCCCTCCTCTTTTTTTGTTCTTACAACCTCTCATACATATATCCCATCTAATAGTTTTTGGTAGAAGATATGATACAAAATACATATTTTTCCTGATTTGGTCACTGGCATATCTGATTTTTCTTGTGTTTTTGGTGATGCGTCTAATGTGGTGGTTGGTACGACGACATAGGGAGGAGGCATGGTGGTGATGTTCTCTGCCAGAGGCGTTCTCGGCCGTTGGATCAGATCTGATCCAACGGTTGGGATGATTCGCTGCATGGACGGCTCAGATGTGATTTTAGAGGTGGTGAGATTGCATCAGATCGTGACACGTGGAGCTCCGTAGTCGAGGAGTCCAACGTGGGAGATTGAACGGTCCACACGTGAACCACACGTGATATTTGCCTGTACATAAAAGGGCAATTAAAGTTATATAATATTATTAATCATCTCATAGGGATTGGGGTCTTGGGCCCAAACGGGCTTTGTAAAATTTAACTTTGGGTTGTAATTTTATAATGGACTTGGACAGTTAATTCTTTTTTTTGGGTTTTAATACAATTTGGGTTCTGTTTTATTTAAATTATGTTTTTACACAGCCCAATAATAATGATTATAATAAAACCTATACGTATACACACACACACAAGCACGCACATATATATAACCTAAGCGTACACATGCACAATACCAACTATAACATACATAATTAATATAACATACAAACTTATATATATATTGGTTTAATCTTACATACTTAATATGACTATGCACACATTGACATATATACAAACAATACACACATAGCACACATGCACCACATAACATACTATACATGCATTTACATCACATCACACATATATTACGTGCATATTAATAACACACATGCTCGTACGCAATCATGCAATAACAAGACTAATTAACTATTATATTAGTATATTAAAATATCAACAAAAAAATAAAAATGAGTGATGACAGTTGCCCCTCTTTGCTTGTTCTTGTGAAACGAGAACAAAGCAAAGATCATAAGCACTTATTTTTATCCGACTTCCCTGTTTGGTAGCTTTGGAATCACGTGTTCTTCTGGAACTCTCCGCCTTTTCTTGGCTAAATTTTTAGGCTTGTAAGCTCTTCCTATTTAGAACTTTATCACCTTCCGATCTTGGAACTATAGGTCCTCCCTATATAGAACCTTTTATTCTTAAGTCTTGAGCTACGAGTCCCTCCTATATAGAGCTTTTCACTCTGAGACAGTAAAGCTTGGAGTCCTTCCTATATAGAACTCTTCACCTTCAACGCTGGTTTCTCCTATATAAAACCTTTTGCACCACGAATGGATTCTTCCAACTGGGAGTTCCTCCTGTATAGAACTGCTAGTCTTCAAACCCTGGAGCCGCCAGTCCTTCCTATATAGAACTTTTTAGCTTCTGAAATCTCGGAGCTACGGGTTCTTCCTATATAAAGCCTCTCGCTCTAAGACATTAAAGCTCGGAGCCCTTCCTATATAGGACTCTTCGCCTTCAACACAACGAGTTTGCCCTATATAAAACCTTTTGTGTCATGGGTGAATTCCTTCGGCTGGGAGTTCTTTCTAAATAGAACTACTAGTCTTCACACTGGAGCTGCAAGCCCTTTCTATATAAAACTTTCAGCTTTTGAAGCGGCGGAGCGGCGGATTCTTCCTATATAGAACCTCTCGCTGCGGGCATTTGAAAATATAGGCCCTTCCTATATAGAACCTTTATTTTCACATTTGGGATTCACGCCAAAATGGCTATTGATGCTTCTTTGAATCTGCAGATACCTGTCTAGAATAAGACAAAATACTATGACAAATGAGTTAGCATGCTCCTAATCCTAGGGATGTCTAAGTATTCATGATGCATGAGTGTCAATATCTTGGTGGGCCTGCTTTAGTCCTCAGTTAATCTCGACCCTACGTTGCTTGCTTTCTCATTTTTCATCTTCTAGCGGCGATACCCCATTTCACTATCGGGTTCAACCATTCCAACCTTTCTTTTTTTGAATTTCTGGTTTGGGGTTCTAAAGTGCCCTTTTGGGTTTTCACCTTAGGGATTTTGGTTTTTGTGTGTGTGTTTTTTTTGTGCCTTTTTGGGTTTTCACCTGGGAAATCTCTCTTGTTGTCTCAAATGCTTTCTTTAAACGAGTAGGGCATGTGCCATTGGTCATCTTACTCTGGTGCTCGAAACCTTCGGCTCACCCTATTTCAACATATATCATGTAGGCAGCTAGGGGGCAAGGTTAACATCATTTTCTAACCACCTGCACCTTTAAGGTTGGATCACAGTAATGCTCAGAAATTTCTTGTTTATCATAAGCCTATGTTAATTTATTTTATGATGTTTATGGCAAGTAACAATAAGACAAGGAATGGAAGCTCAAAATGTGATTTTATTACGATTAAGGATTTGGAACAATTTTGAGAGGGTCATGGCAAACATGAGGAAAAGGAAAAGCCAAACATGAAATGCAAAACCTCCCAGTATCCACAGTACGAGTGATACACGATCCCGTCAACCGGCATAGAATCTTTGCCCGAAGCTTCTTCTTTAAGGGGTTCATGGGGACGGCCCTTCTCTCTGAAGATCCAACCTATCAGTTTATCTGAGCCGCCCTTTACGAGTTTTTGACTCGTATCCTTCCTTTGCTTCAAGATGCCCTATTTCGGGTTTTTGCCCTAAGCTCTTCATTTTTTTGTTTTGTTTTCTTTGTTGTTTTTGTTTTGTTTTGTTTTTTTTCTTTTTCAAACGTAGTATTTCTTAATTGCATCAGAATTTACAGGGCTTTTTAGCTCGTCTCCATCCATTTCAGTTAAGATTAAGGCTCCTCCTGAGAAGGCCTTTTTAACCACGTATGGCCCTTCCCAGTTGGGCATCCACTTTCCTCGAGAATCTTTCTGAATCGGGAGGATCTTCTTAAGCACCAGATCCCTCTCTCTAAATTCTCTTGGGCGCACCTTCTTGTTGTATGCCCGCATCATTCGTTTTTGGTACATTTGACCATGGCAGATGGCCTTTAGCCTCTTTTCTTCGATGAGATTTAACATGGCGAGTCTGGCTTGCACCCATTCGGATTCTTCCAATTTTACTTCATTTAAGACCTGGAGCGACAGAATCTCTACCTCAATGGGGAGTATTGCTTCGGTACCATACACTAAAAAATAAGGTGTTGCCCCTATCGATGTGCGAATAGACGTCCTATAGGCGAAAAGGGCAAATGGCAGCTTTTCATGCCAATCCTTGTTGGTATCCGATGACTTCACGATGATCTTCTTTATATTCTTATTTGCTGCTTCCACTGCCCCGTTCATTTTGGGACGATAGGCTGTGGAATTATGGTGTGTTATCTTGAATTGGTTGCACACATCCGTCATCATTTTGTTATTCAGATTGGAAGCGTTGTCGGTGATGACCCTTTCTGGCAAGCCGTATCGACAAATGATCTCCTTCTTTAGGAATTTGCATACCGTCATCCTTGTGATGTTAGCGTAAGATGCTGCCTCCACCCATTTGGTGAAATAGTTTATGGCGACCAAAATAAAACGATGTCCATTGGAAGCCTTCGGGTGAATCTACCCAATGACGTCCATGCCCCACGCTGCAAAAGGCCACGGAGAATTCATGGTGTGTAAAGGTAACAGAGGAGCGTGAATCTTGCCAGCATAAATTTGGCATTTGTGGCATTTCTTGGCGTAATCGATTCAATCTCCCTCCATGGTCGACCAGAAATTGCCATACCTCATAATTTTTCAGGCTATAGACAGCCCGTTGGCATGCGTCCCACATAGACCGTCATGTACCTCAGCTAAAATCTCCTTCGCCTCCCGAGCATCCACACATCTCAACAATGTCTGATCATGGCCTCTTTTATATAGGACCTCCTCATCCAAGATGTATTCTGTTGCCATTTTTCTGAGTGTTTTTCTGTCATTGTCATTTGCCCTTTCGGGATACTTTTGAAGCTTAACATATTGTAAGATGTCATAATACCACGGGTTTCCATCAATCTCTTTCTGCACATTACAACAATGGCCCGACCTTTCAAAAGTCTGCATCTCAATGGGCTTCATTTCTGCCCCCGTGCTTGTTTTGAACATGGAAGCCAAGGTTGCCAAGGCGTCTGCCATCTGAGATTTTCTTCTCTGGGGAGGTAATTGAAGCTGATCTTTTCGAACTCCTTGGTGAGCTCTTGGATCAGTTCATAATATTTGACCAGCTTCGAATCCCTGGTTTTCCATTCTCTACGCAACTGGTAAATCACTAAGAATGAATCTCCGAATACTTGAAGTTCCTTAATCTTTCTTTCAATAGCTGAGTTCAGTCCCATAACACAGGCTTCATATTCGGCTATATTGTTGGTGCAGAAGAATTATAGTCTGCTAGTGAAGGGATAGTAGACATTCTCAGGAGAAATCATCACAACCCCTATCCTGTGTCTGAGGGCATTGGAGGCTCCATCAAAGTAAAGCTTTCGTGAATTATCGTCTGAAACCTCTTCTTCGATTGTAATGCAGATCAAGTCTTCATCCGGGAAATTAGAGTTCAACGCCTCATAATCGTCTAAAGCACGACTAGCTAGGAAATCCGCTACGGCGCTTCCCTTTATGGCTTTCTGGCTTACATACACAATGTTGAATTCAGATTGGAGCATCTGCCAGCGGGCCATCCTCCCTGTCAGTGCTGGCGCTTCCATCCGAAACTTCAAGGGGTCTAGCTTGGATATCAACCACGTAGTATGGTATAGCATGTACTGCTTAAGCCGCTTGGTAGCCCAAACTAAAGCACAACATAGCTTCTGAACTGGCGGGTACCGCACTTCGCAATCATTGAACTTTCTGCTTAGGTAATAGATGGCTCGCTCCTTTTTCCCTGACTCATCGTGTTGCCCCAATACCCAACCCATTGAATTCTCAAAGACTGTCAGGTAGAGGATTAAAGGCCTGTATGGTACCGGCGCAACTAAAATCGGAGCATTTTTAGGTACCTTTTGATTTTCTCTAGGGCTTCTTGACATTCCTCATCCCACACGTCAGGATTATTCTTTCTAAGAAGTCTGAAGACTGGGTCACACCTATCAGTTAATTGGGAAATGAAACTAGAGATATAATTTAGCCTCCCCAGGAAACCACGAACCTCCTTCTAAGTATGGGGTAGTGAGAGATCCTAGATGGCTTTCACCTTATCTGGATCAATCTCAATCCCTCTTTTACTCACCACGAACCGCAAGAGTTTTCCGAAAGTAACGGCTAAGGTACATTTGGCAGAGTTAAGCCTCAGCTGGTATTTCCATAGTCTCTGTAATAGCTTTCTTAAGTTCTGTAGGTGCTTCTCTTCTGTTCGGGACTTAGCGATCATGTTGTCCATGTATACCTCTATTTCTTTATGTATTATGTCATGGAAAAGAGTCACCATCGCTCTTTGGTACGTTGCCCCTGCGTTCTTGAGCCTGAAAGGCATCACCTGATAATAAAAAATACCCCACATGGTTATGAGTGTAGTTTTCTCCATGTCGTTCGAGTCCATCTTTATCTGGTTGTAACATGAAAAGTCGTCCATGAATGATAACCATGAGTGTCCCGCGGTGTTGTCAACCAGCGAGTCGATATGTGGTAGAGGGAAGTTGTCTTTAGGGCTGGCTCGATTGAGATCCCTATAATCTACACACATACGGACCTTCCCGTCCTTCTTTGATACTGGTACAATGTTTGCAACCCATTTAGGGTATTTGGCTACTTCCAAGAACCCAACATCAAATTGTTTTTTACCTCTTCTCTGATCTTTAACAACATGTCTGGTCTCATTCTCTTGAGTTTTTGTTGTATTGGTTTGCATTCCGGCTTCGTCGGTAGTTTGTGTACCACTATGTCAGTATTCAAACCTGACATATCTTGATAAGTCCAGGCGAAAACATCCTTGAATTCCTGAAGTAGGGTTATCAGTTCATGCCTGGTTTTTGAGGAAAATGCCATCCCTATTTTTACTTCTTTTCTCTCTTCTTCAATCCCTAAGTTTACAACTTCTGTTTCTTCTTGGTGGGGCATGATTTGCCTTTCTTTGTTGGCCACCATCCTCATCAACTCTGCAGGGACCTCACATTCTATCTCAGCATCTTCTTCCCTAATTTCTTCCGAGATCTCGGGGTATTCAAAATCCACTTCGGGATTGGATTCGACATCATTCATACAAACAATCATGGGAGACCTGCATTAAATCAGAATGAATGTATTAGGAAGAGAATGGTTTTATATGAAGTGAATGAACATGAAGAATGAATAAATGAGACGTTTGCCATTTAAGAAAATAGGGAAGATATTTTCATTTCAAACAAAAAGTTAACATAGGTGCCCTATACAAGAGATCCCCGTTGTTTATGGGAAAAAACAAGAAGGTTGATCAACCTACTACTGACTTGGTCATTTCAAACAAAAATTTAACATAGGTGCCCTATACTCTGATCTAGTCCTAAAAACTACAGGTAGATCAATGTGGCTCCAGTTATCAAGAGTTTCCCCGGGATGGCAGGGGCAGATGTTTGTCAACATACTACTGACTTGGTCATTTTCAGCTATCATGTTGATGGACATCCCCTCAAGTGATTCGTTAAACATTTCTTCCTCTTTGAGTACGTCATTTTCCTTAATTGCCTCTTCAACCTCCTGTCCTGGTTGGCAGAATCCTCCGGAGACAAAAATGGTTTTTAAACTAGGGAAACACATTGGTCTCCATGGAATGTCTTCTCCCTTAAATCTGGCTCTTCTCTGTTCTTCTTTTCTCTTGTATTCTTCCTTTCTTTGTTGGACATTTGGTTTGTAACCCAACCCAAAATGGTCCTTCTTAGTTATCACACTCTTGGCTCGTAGGCTCCCTTGCAATCTTCTCCCTAGCCCTCTTCCTGCTTTGGCTCCTCGGCCCAAAGTTTTAGCAACGACCATCTTGGTACAATTAGATAACCTGGGATAGGGGATCCGACTACCTTCCGTGACGAATGTGTCATTTACTAGTTCTAACGCTCGAAAAGAGCATTCTGCAGCATCCTTATCATTTTGAATGTAGGGGCCTCTGATGTCACCGAAGCAATAATTTCCTGCTCGGCCTCTATTGTGACCAACTTGCCTTCAATCATGAATTTTAATTTCTGATGTAGTGATGAGGGGACAACTCTTGCAGAGTGGATCCATAGCCTTCCCAATAAGCAGCTATAGGATGGTTTTATGTCCATCACCACGAAGTCAATCACGTACTCTGTCGGCCCTATCAATAGAGGCACCCCAATTTTTCCTAGTGTTCCTCTTTGTGTGCCGTCAAAGGCTCTCACGGAGTTATGGCATGGCTTTAGGTGAGAATTATCTATTGGTAGCTTCTGCAAGGTCACCATAGGCAGTACGTTCAGTGCTGACCCGTTGTCAATCAATACCCCCGGTAACACATACCCTCTACAGTGGGTTATGATGTTAAGAGCTTTGGTGGACCCTATTCCGCCCTCGGGGATCTCATCGTCACTGAATGTTATATGGTTATAGGCAGTGATATGCCCCACTATCCTGTCCAGTTTTGATAGAGAAATGTCCTGGGGTACAAAAGTCTGGTTTAGTACTTTTAATAGTGCCTCACGGTGTCTTTCTGAACTCAAGAGCAACTCTAGCACTATGATCCTAGCCGGTTGCTTTCGTAATTGTTCCACTACGCTATGCCTCAGGAATTTTAGAATTTTTTTGGCCTGAGGCTCGGTTACTAGTTCATTTATCTTTGGGAGTGGTTCCTCACCGAATATCTGCGCGGGGGTAACCGGTGTATCCTTTCCTTATCTTTGGCCACTTCAGCAGCCCTCAAGGTCTCAGAGGAGTAACATCTGCCGCTCCTCATGAAATGGCCCACCTCCCCGACATTCACATCACTCTTGCCTTGCTCATCTTTCGGTGTAAGCTCTTTTACTTCACCAAATTTTGGCTTTTCTGGTATGGTCACATTTACAACATAGTTCCAGGGAGTTTGCCGCATATCCTTGAATGGGAACGGGGATGATGCTGAGATGATAATCTTGAAAGTTATCTTAGTAGTTTCTCATTGGGAGGCACCTGCACTCTCCAGCCTGGAGGAAATGATAAGAGGTCTATCTCTCCCGTATTTAACGTTGGGGTTGTCCGTCACATGTACGTTTGACCCCTTCCTTCTCGTAGGCTCTTCGAAGAATTGTATTTGCTTGTCATTCATCAATTGTTGTACCAATCTCTTAAACTCATCGCACTGTTGGATGTCGTGTCCTCCGTCCTAATGGAATTCGTAATACACTCCACATCCCTTCTGTATTACTACTATGCCTTTGTCGATCACATGGGCCATGCACAAGTGTTGAAATACCCACCGCAAAGGAGATTTGATTTCCGACACATCATCCTCAATCTTCCTGGTAAAGCATTCCTCAATAACATTTACTCCCCTGTTCCTGTGATTAGGCAATGGGTTAGTAGCTACACTTGGTTCTTCAAACTTCAATATCCCAGAATCGATTAAGTTCTGCACAAGCTTTTTGAAAGCAAGGCAGTTCTCGGTGGGATGACCAGGGGCACCACCGTGATAGTCGCAATGCGCGTTCGGGTTATACCAGGACGGGAACAATGGTTTGAACGGAGTAATATAATATGGACGGACTAGGTCCGCTCATA
This sequence comes from Hibiscus mutabilis, assembly GCA_019671005.1. Classification (NCBI taxonomy): domain Eukaryota; kingdom Viridiplantae; phylum Streptophyta; class Magnoliopsida; order Malvales; family Malvaceae; genus Hibiscus; species Hibiscus mutabilis. The sequence goes on along the minus strand of CM033750.1, from coordinate 24,762,765 downwards.
CAACTTAGAGTAGAGCTCAGAGTACGGAACGGGTAGTGGAGTAAAAGTTTGCCTCTCTTTCTCCTTTCTCGGGGTTCTCTCTTCTCTTTGACTTGAGTTTTGTGCTTTCCCCGTAGACGCTTGTGGTTGTGAGACTGTAAAATTCTTTAGGGCAATGTAAATACTGGCGGCGTTCACCTCATTCTTCTTGCTCTACTTTCGAGACCCTTCCCCGCTATCAATTCTACCGCTCTTGATTGCCAATTCAAGGGACTCCCCGATCCTAATTAAATCAGCAAAACTCTGTGTCGTGTTATTAATGAGGCGATCAAACAGTGCCCCCTTCAGAGTATTAACGAATAATGGCATAATTTCATGTTCTGGGAGGGTGGTTGAATTTGGGCGGCCACTTCCTGCCACCTCTGAGCATACTATCCTAGACTTTCGTTGGACTTCTGCCCCATATTTTCCAACATAATTCTACTGGGTGTCATGTTTGTTACGTGCTTGTATTGTTCAATGAATGCTCTTGAAAGATCTTTCCATGATTTAATGTTTACTCGGTTCAAATGGGCGTACCACCGCAACGCTGCCCCAGTTAGGCTGTCTTGGAAACAGTGAATTAATTGTTTCTCATCCTTAAGGTAGGCCGCCATCTTCCGGCAGTACATTGTTACGTGCGCGGAAGGACACGTGGTTCCATCGTATTTTTCGAACTTTTGTGTTTTAAATTTTGGTGGCAGTACAAGGTCGGATACCAGACTCAAGTCACTGGCATCATTTCCTGATTCTTCCATAGTTTGCAGGGCTTTAAATCTTTCCTCCATGAGGCGAAACCTCTCTTCCCACTTATTTTCTACCTCTGTCCTAATCCTTTCGACCAAGTTCAGGTCTGACACCTCCTCCTCATAGAGTGCTTTAGTGTCAAGGGGTTGGGTCTTAGATGCCCCTACCTGAAGGTTAGCCGAAATCCCAGCAAGGTTGATATGTACCTTTCTGGTCGAATTCAGTGTAGCCGGTTGAACCTTACTGTGAACTGGGGTACTTTCCGGTTCTTGAGCGACTTCTCCTTCAACTCTTTTTCTGAGGCTCTTAGCCAACAACGTGGTTATGTCAGACACTATCGACGATTGCGATTGAGCAATCTGGTCACTGAGGCTTCTTTGGGCCTCGTCAAATCTTGCTTCCAGCTCTCTTTGTCCCTTCTCTAGACTGATTATCCTGTCTTCCATGAGCTTGCTTTGTAGTCGGGTAAGATATGGATGATGAATGATTGCGGCTTAACTTCTATTTTCACACTACCACAATATTTATAACATTAATATGGTCGCAAGGAAAATAAATGCGTGTATAATGATGTGAATGTCATGATGCAATGCAAGAATGTATGCAGATAAAGGTACTGATTCCGCTGGTAATCACCATTTTTAACTACTTCCACGGGAATTAAAGGATCTAGATTACAATAGAGTTTATATTACAAAATGAAGGTCCCTAATACAAAAGAGTCCTACAGATAAGCCCTAGCTCTATCTTATAATTTTCCAATAGCCCTGAGCAGCTTGATGAACCTGGGTGCTTCTTCCATGCCTGGGGCTACGAAAGGTCGGAGTGCTTCAGCTTCGATAGCTAAGTCACTCACATGCCTAGCGACTCGCTGTATGTCCACCATTAGGTTCGCGTAATATTGGTCCCTATCCTGCACCATCCGGGCAGCGTCACGCAGTCTTTTTTGCCAATAAATGTCCCCTCCGGCTGTAGCCTCTTCGAATACACTGATTCTTTCCTTATAATCCTGAAGAGTTACTTCAAGGGACTCAATCCGGGTTCGTAACGTGCCTACTTCATGCTCCATTTCTTGTAGCTCGGTGAAGCTATTCCTCTGACAGTAAGTTCGAAATGAGTGTTCTACTTCTGCCACCTTTTCTTCTAACTCAACATTCTGACTTCGACTCTGATCCAGACTTTGGATAGTGTCGTCGTACATCCTTTGCATCTCTAACAGTCTATTCTGGCTACTCATGGACCTTCTTTTCCAAGCGGCAACGTTTTCTCTCTCGTAGTTGACTGCTTGTTTTCCTTTGCTAATCTCTTGCATAGTTCTTTCCTTTTCTTGGTCAATGGCCTCCTTGAAAGACTGTCTTTCTTCCTTAATAGCCAACCTACAGCTTTCTATTTCCTTCTCGATTGCTCGCTTGCTGATTTCTCATTCTTCTTCCACTAAACGAATACCATTCATTCTTTCATGTTCCACAACTATGAACTAACTTCGGCCGGCTTTCTGTATTTTCGCTTGGAGTAAGAGGGTATCCTTCTGGTAAAGAGCGTTCTTCTCGCTCAAATCCACATTTAATTTGTTCAATTTCCTAATGATCTCGTCCCATTCATCGACCTCTAAGCTCACTTTATAGAGCTCACCCGCATGCTGAGCCTGTCGGGTGTCCATCTTCCTCTTATTTTCTTCCATAAAATATCAGTTCCAGATGGTACCACCTTTGTAAGCTCCTCAAGTGACACAACCGGTCCTTGATCGGGTTCGGGAATCACATTATTAACCCTCAAACACCTCCAAAGATCGTAGTCTGGGGTGGTCATATGCTCGGTGTCTCCTTCCACTCTGATCCGGTAACAATGGTGGTATTGGGGACAAACTGTCATGATCCAAATTGTCGGGACACCAGAAGCGGAGCACAAGAAATCCCTCCATGCAGTCCCAACATCATCAGCCAGTCGAAATCACCGCAACTGTACAAGAAGTAATTAACTCTACCGAGCCACGAGACCCTCCAAACTATGTCTTTGCCTTGAATGTTCTTGAAGAAACTAGACAATTTCTTCGTTTTCAAGTTTTCTCGCCACTCTTTTGCTAAGTAATCCCGTAAGGGCAAAAAGCCTTGGAAGGATATCCCTGGTAGGACCCGTGTCGGTGTTTTCCATATGTGGCTCTGAACCCATACCTGTAACAGTTGTGCACATCCCCTAAAACGTCATTCTTCATGCTTTCGACTGGCATTTAAAGAAATGAAGGTCTCGGCCAAGATTGTTGGTACTGGATTTGCCCGCCATTTCATATGCTCGAACAGGTCTAGAATGGCTACATCAATGTTTCCAAGAGTTCTTGGAAAGATCACCAACCCATATATTCCCAAGGCAAACATGTCTATCTTTTCCCCTCATCTGGATGTGCATGTATGATGTCTCGAATGTTCTCCCATGCAAAGACTGTACTGTCTCCTCGAAGTCGGATCAGGCCATTAACCCAATCGTCACTCATCCCAGTAAAGGTTTTGAGCTTCGAAGTGTAATTCTGATTCCTCGGAGGTTTTGCGTAGATCCAATCTTCCTGAACGTTCTTCTGATTAAGTAAGGCGGTGTATTCTTCTATTGTAGGCATCATATCCTGTCCATTGAAGGTGAAGCAGCAAAAGACAGGTTTCCAGAACTGAAAAATAGCTCGGAGTAGGGGCTGGTTGACCCGAACGTATAACAACTGTGCAATGTCGCCATAACTATCACAGAACCTATCTTGTAGTCTTTGGTCCCATCCTTCCCAGATGCTTTGAAGATCCCATAAGTTGTTATGTTGAAGACTCACGTAGGTGTACCCTGCTACTACGCGCTCGCTCGGTAAACTGCCCCCTTGGGCCTTCTGGTTGACTTCCGACCAATGCCTGACTGACAAGTTAAGCTCTTCTTTCCTAAGACAGCTTTTTTCCATGGTGAAAGACTTTCTAATTGGGCAAACCACTTGATCCAGTACCTTTATGTAATGCAAATGCAATAATGTATGAAAAAAACAAAAGCAAAAAAGAAAATAAGTCAGTACCGGATAGAACTAATAAATACATAAATAAAAGGACAAATTAAATAAGGTAAACAAGCAAAAAAAACCCTATTTATCTCATCTAAAACACCTAAGGTTATCCACATGGCTCTAAGGGTGGGTTTCTATGTTCTCTATATGCAGTTTTGGTTCTATGAGGTACCTGAACTGTCCTTGTTGTCCTCTACTAAGAGTAGCAAGGCCTTCGATCATCACCCATTATAGGCTCTTTTCAACCGGGTTCAATTTAGGGGGACCCATTCGCTTATGCATGTACGAAGGAACGATATCCTTACGAAAGCATAAGGTACTCGAGCCCCGAAGGTACTTGCTAGGCCTACACGGGAGAACGATATCTCCACGAAAGCATTAGCGTTTTCCTCCCGCTTAAAAAACGGGTTTATAAGCCATATTTTAAATGCGTTAAAATAAACGCGCAGTTATAACTGAATGCTAGTTTAATAGTCACTTTAATCCAAAATTTCGAATATTAATAAAGCGGTAATTATTTGAAAAAAGCTCAACTCTCTTATTTTTTTGAAAAAACAAAAATATCCCCAGCGGAGTCGCCATCTGTAGCGATGTCCGTTTCGCTAAAAAAACCCGAAGTTTTCGAGGTGTTGGTTGCCTTTCGGGTATTAAAATATTTATTTCATGGGGGTTTTAAAAAACCGCGTTTTATTTAGAATTTGGAGTCGCCACCGGCCACTTAGGTAGGCAGGACACCATAAAACCAGAGATTTGAAAACTATTGGGTTCGGGAGTCGGTTACGGATGGGGAAGGATTAGCACCCCCACACCGCCCAAAATTGGTACTTTAATAATTACCGCTTTATTAATATTAAACTTTCCGGATTAAAGTGATGATTAATTTAGAATTTGGTTATAAGTGCGGGTAAATTTTAAAGGCCCCGTTATCCGAGAGTAAACGGCCAACCACTATCACTACGCCTGATACTGGCCCCGTTTATGCTCGGATAAAAGGACACCGCATTGACATTATATATTTCGATAAGCAATCTTAGTGAGCAAAACATAAAATACGGCAAATAATTCAAATACAATAAAAATAAATATTAACATAATAGAATATTAATATAACATAAGTAAAATACCAATCTAAACATACACACATATATATATATATATATATATACCATGAACAAGAGAATTAACAGACAAAAAAAGCATGATATCACAAAAACATATGTTGTAAAACATAAATACATATGTAATACGAGAAAAAATACATGAAAGCATAAAAACATACTAAAATGCAAACACACTCAGAGAGAATAAAGTAGGCTAAACTTTTAGAATATGAGTAAACAAGCTAACGACTATATTAACATAACACTATACAAAAAACGAGCATGAAATAAAGAGGTGACAATAACATATATAACATCTATGTAAAAGACCACAAATCATATTAATGCGGAAATATTAAAACCTAACTACTTTGAAACAAAATAATAAACAACAATAAGGGACTGGAATGGAATAAAATCAAAATATAAGGCTTATAACTCAAAAAAATAAAATGACATTTAGGGATCTAATCAAGAACCTGGTAAAACTTATGGGGACTAAAGCTGTAAATAACCCATGCAAAAAGCTCAAAACGGAAAGTTCAAAAACGCAGAGGTCCTTGGGGCATAATTTAACCATTTGTGAACGGATTTTGGATAAATTTCGGGACGAAATTGGAAAAATTGGAAACATAAGAGGGATTAGGTTTGTAGTTATCCCAAGGGGCGAGACCGTTTTGAAAAATCCTAAAACGCGGGATGGTTTATGATGAAATTAGGCCAATTTTAAAAAAAGGCTTGTCTATAAATTTCCCCAACCGGCCTTCCCTCTCTCTTTTCCTCATTTTTTCTAAGCCTTAGGATAATATCCCCCCCACTCTCTCATCTTCTCTCAAAACAAACTCCAAGCGCTCGACGAACACAGAAATTGGCAGCCAACTACCGTCCTCTCCGCCGCCGGCAAACATAAAAAACCACCAAAAAAACCTCTCTTCAACCCGAACCTAAATCTAAACTTAGATTTACACAAAGACTTCCCCTTTTGCCTAGATCTGAGAAAATACGAGGCGGAAAAAAGCATTTTTTGAAAATAAATACGAAACCAAAAGGGACCTCCCTCTCTTTTCTGTTCACCATGTTCAGTTTTGGAAACTGAGGCAGCTTGTCACTGGCGAGGGGAGACCCACCAACGGTGAGGGTAAAACACTCTCAACCTTTTTCCTTTTTTGTCATTTCTAGTATATACATACATATAATGCTAAAGACAAATGGGTACCTTTTATTTTTTTGTGATCGAAAGACGAACAAAAGAGTGAGATCTCTTCTCTTTTTGTATTTCTCCGAAAGACTGGTTACAACCCCCTCCACTTTTTTTGTTCTTACAACCTCTCATACATATATCCTGTCTGATCATTTTTGGTAGAAGATATGATACAAAATACATATTTTTCCTGATTTGGTCACTGACATATATGTTTTATCTTGTGTTTTTGGTGATGCGTCTGATTTGGTGGTTGGTACGACGGCATGGGGAGGAGGCATGGTGGTGATGTTCTCTGCCAGAGGCGTTCTCGGCCGTTGGATTAGATCTGATCCAACGGTTAGGATGATTCGCTGCATGGACGGCTCAAATGTGATTTCAGAGGTGGTGAGATTGCATCAGATTGTGACACGTAGAGCTCAGCAGCCGAGGAGTCCAACGTGTGGGAATCACGCGCGCGTGGGAGATCGAATGGTCCACACGTGAACCACACGCGATATTTGGCCTGGTTGCCTTCCTTCGATTGTGGCTGTTGGATCAAGATTTGATCCAACGGCCCAGGATTAGCTGCACACAAAAGGGCAATTAAAGTTAGATAATATTATTAATTATCTGATAGGGATTGGGGTCTTGGGCCCAAACGGGCTTTGTAAAATTTAACTCTGGGTTGTAATTTTATAATGGACTTGGACAATTAATTCTTTTCTTTTTGGGTTTTAATACAATTTGGGTTCTGTTTTATTTAAATTATGTTTTTACACAACCCAATAATAATGATTATAATAATACCTATATGTATACACACACAAGCACACACATATATATAACCTAAGCGTATACATGCACAATACCACCTATAACACATAATTAATATAACATACTAACATATATATATATTGGTTTAATCTTACATACTTAATATGACTATGCACATATTGACATATATACAAACAATACGCACATAGCACACATGCACCACATAACATACTATACATGCATTTACATCACATCACACATATATTACGTGCATATTAATAACACACATGCTCGTACGCAATCATGCAATAACAATACTAATTAACTATTATATTAGTATATTAAAATATCAACAAAAAATAAAAATGAGTGATTACAGTAGGAGTTGGTGGTATTCTATTGTTATTGGGTGGATTTTCCTCATTGTTTAACACACCATTTCCTCTATTTCCTTGTTGAGCCATCTCTCGAATCTTTTTTCTTTAACATTTGCAGGGTTCTTTCAATTTTCGAATCGTATAGCCAATCTTCCACCACAGGGCGATTTCTGGTCATACACCAGTCAAAACAAAGAAATAAAATAAAGAACAAAAGTAAAAAAGAAGACAAGTAAAAATTTAAAAACAACAAACTCCATTGCAATCCCCGACAACGGCGCCAAAAACTTGTTCGACTGTGTGAGTGCTTGGCAAAAGGGTGAAAATGTATTGGAAATGTATGAAAACAATGCCAAGACTAAGTATTTTGCTTGCAATTATACACGGTTTGCAAGTAATACATCAGTAAGCTGGTTATCGATCCCACAAGGATTGGCCTCGATCTGTAGAGATGTCCCCTCTTTCGCTAAAAAACAGGTTTTTGAATTGTTTGTGGTTTTTTGGGTATTAAAATATTTATTCTTTGGGGTTTTAAAATTACCGTATTTTATTTAAAGAAAGGGAGTCGCCACCGGCCACTGAGGTAGGCCGAACATCATAAAACTAGAGATTTGAAAGCTATTGGGTTCGGGAGTCGGTTACGGATGGGGAAGGATTAGCACCCCTACACCGCCCAAAATTGGTACTTTAATAATTACCGCTTTATTAATGTTAGATTTTCCAGATTAAAGTGATGATCAATTTAAAATTTGATTATAAGTGCTAGTAGATTTTAAAGGCCCCGTTATTCTAGAGCAAACGCCCAACCAATATCACTACGCCTGATACTGGCCCCGTTTACGCTCGGATAAAAGGGCACCGCATTGACATTATATATTCCATTATGCAAACTTAGTGAGCAAAATGTAAAACATGGAAAATAATTTAAATACAATAAAAATAAATATTAACATAATAGAATACTAATCTAACATAAATAAAATACTAATCTAAAACATACATACATAAATATTAATCTTACTCATAAATAAAAAAATTTACTATAAATAAAATGTTAACATTCATAAATATTAATTTAAAACACAAATAAATATTAATCTAACACATAAATAAAAATGAATCTAACATAAATAAAATATTAATATAAAACATAAATTTAAAACATATTAAATACTAATTTAAAACATAAACATAGAAACTAAAAAATAAGAATACAATTTTAAAATAACTAATACTTCATTAAATTATAAAAATTACAACACAAATAAAAAGGGAAGAAAATATACCTAACTAGGAGCTCGAATGACGAACCCCGACTGAACCCCACTGAGATCTACCACGACCTCTCCAAAAATATTAACTAGATCGGATCCAAAATAGGACCCCGATCGAATGTTAGATCGAACCAACTGGGGTCGTGGGCACTGCCCCCGCCCCCTGGCCAGTCTTGCGGCCGGCCTAGCTCCCAATAGGGGAGCCGATTGGATTGCCAATTTCATGGCAATTTTTTGGCAATTTGGCGTCTGATTGTAGCTGCCCCTATGCCTTGTATTTATAGGCATGGGGTGGGTGAAATGGGGTGACGTGGAGCACCCTGCTCCACGCAATTTTTCCTTTTTTTTACATTTTATTTTTATTATTATTTTTCATTAATTTTATATTAATAATACTACCATTAATATAATACTAATAACACTAAAACTCGGTCAAAAATGAGTGATTACAGTTGCCCCTCTTTGCTTGTTCTTGTGAAACGAGGACAAAGCAAAGATCAAAAGCACTCATTTTTGACCTACTTTCTTGTCTTTGGCTTCGGAATCACGCGTTCTTCTGGAGCTCTCCGCTCTTCTTTAGCTGAATCTTCAAGCTTGTAAGTTCTTCCTATATAGAACTTCTTCACCTTCTGATCTTGGAACTATAGGTCCTCCCTATATAGAACCTTTCATTATGAAGTCTTGAGTTACGAGTCCCTCCTATATAGAACTTTTCACTCTGAGACGGTAAAGCTTGGAGTCCTTCCTATATAGAACTCTTCACCTTCAACGCTGGTTTCTCCTATATAAAACCTTTTGCGCCACTGATGGTTCTTCCGACTGGGAGTTCCTCCTGTATAGAACTGCTAGTCTTCAAACCCTGGAGCCCCCATTTCTTCCTATATAGAACTTTTAGCTTCTGAAATCTCAGAGCTACAGGTTCTTCCTATATAGAACCTTTCACTCTAAGACAGTAAAGCTTAGAGCCCTTCCTATATAGGACTCTTCGCCTTCAACACAACGGGTTTTCCCTATATAAAACCTTATGTGTCATGGGTGAATTCCTTCGGCTGTGAGTTCTTCCTATATAGAACTGCTAGTCTTCACCCTAGAGCTGCAAACCCTTCCTATATAAAACTTTCAGCACCTGAAGCCTCGAAGCGGCGGATTCTTCCTACATAGAACCTCTTACTACGGGAGCTTGAAAATATAGGACCTTCCTATATAGAACCTTTATCTTCGAATTTTTCTTTTTTCCTTTTTTCTTTTTCCCTCTTTTTCTACTCTTTTTCTTTTTCTCTCTTTTTCTTTTTTCTCTTCTCTTTTTTCTATCTCATTTTCATTCTCTCTTTCTTTTCTTTTTTTCTTTCATCCTTTTTTTGTTCTAAAGTCTTACACCCTGAAAGGTCGTTCCTCAGATTTCTTCATCTCTTTACTGCTTCATTGTATGCTCTTAAATCCATTATTGAACCTGCTTTTAAACCTTTTGTGCGGAAGGCTTTCTTGTCTTTAAGGTTGTCATCCATCTTCATAAATGATCCTCTGGTTCTTATATTATTCTTATAAGAACCCTTGTCATCTTCTTCGCTTGGCGTTGCCCCATTCAACCATGGGCTCCACTGCTTTGAATTTTTTGACCCATCATACAGAGCCTTGATTTATTTCTAGTCACCAAGGTGAGCCAAAATGCTTCCATCCCCTGAGCTCATCCTTGATCTTCGTGTATCACTTCGACGGGAACTAACTCTCGGTCCCTATGCTTTAAATCTCATCATCATTCATTTTTAAAGTAATGCAAAAGGCAATTTACTTGCGTATATTTCAAAAAATAATGATTGTTTGAAAAGATAACAGTCATTTTGAAAATCACAACTTGGAGAGGATACCAAACATTTTGAAAACAATGTTTGGAACAAATGGTAAACATCATTTTTCTTTTTTTAAGGACCAAACATTTTTTTAAAAAAATTAATGTTTGAAGAGTGTTAAACAAAATTCGAAGTATATTGCCAAACATTTTAAAAACTAATGCTTGGGGGAAATGGTAAACATCAAAACTTTGGGAGAAAATGTCAAACCTTTTAAAACATGTTTGCCCCCGAAATATCAAACACCATAGCGCATCTGCTTCAAGTTGCCAGAGATCAACTCTAATGAAGCGCATATTTAGAAGATCTTGACCATTGTGGAGATATATGCCAATGTATAGTTTCTTCTGGTCTAATATGCTTTTGAAAGGAACAACCCTACCTAGTTTCTACCCCGTTTAAGGTGGCTCTCTTAATCTCACTATCTCACCATGCCCCATCCTTCCCTCATTTGGGTGTCGGTCAAGCACTTCGAAGTTTGACATTCCTTTAAGCAAAGTTAATCCTTATAGGCGAAATGAAATCTGAAGACATTCTTATTCAACTTGGATATCTATGGATGACCAGAATGGTCTTTGAGGGCTTGTAATGTAGGTCTTTGGTTTATGGTTAAGTGAAACGGTATTTCTGTACTTGTGTAACTTGGATATGCTCATTATTCCTTCAATTTTTTTGATCACTCTAGACTGCCCGTTTTTGGGTTTTCACCCTAGAGTTCATTTCCTTTCTTTTTACTGTAGGCTGCCTTGCATTCTGGCTATGTACTGATGTTCGTTTTCTGTTCAATAATGTTTAATCCTCCAATACTCCTCGAAACTGAGATTTCTTGAATGAAGGACAACGAATACATTTCTGGAATTCTTGTGATTGTCACGCCCAGATGAAATGTTATTCTTTCTTTCTTCTTTTCTCTTCTTCTTTTTCACTTTCTCTCTTGGATCGCTCTAGACTGCCCATTTTTTGGTTTTTACCCTAGAGGTCATTTCCTTTTTCGAAATTGGCAATCTTCGGGCCGACTTGTCTTGACTTGGCATCAATTCGAGCTTCTATACTAATTTTCAAAACTGATATTTACTTGAAACTTTTAGGTTTCTTTTTTTTCTATTATTATTCTGAAAGTTTTACGAGGGAAAAAGATTCAAAGCAAAATAATAATATTTTCAATTTTTTTTAAATGAGTTAAATTAAAATATGAGATTTTTACTAAATGGTCAAATGTGAAGATTTAAAATTGGGGTTCTGCGGCCCTGATTAAATCTTCTGCGTCGTACGTGCCTTACTACCGTACTGTATTCTTTCTCGATTGGTCTTTGCTCAGCCTAACTTGATACTGTAATATTATCGTTCCCGGCAAAGCAGACTTTTTCTATTTTGAAAGCCTTTTAATGAACTGTTCTTGAATCAACACCATGTCATGATATTCAACATGAATGCAAATAAAGGCGTTGATTTCGCTGGTAATCACCCTTTCGAACGACTTTCATGGGAATTAAAGGGTCCAGATTACAAAAAAATGTCCATATTACAAAAGGAGTCCCTATTACAAAAAGAGTCTCTATTACAAAAGGTCTTAATTACAAAACAAAGTTCTACACATAAGCCCTAGCTCTACCTCCTAGCTCCTCGACAGCTCTGAGCAACTTGATAAACCTTGGTGCTTCTTCCATGTCAAGGGTTACGAAAGGTCGGAGAGTCGAGGCTTCGGTAGCTAAGTCATTCACACACCTTGTAGCTCATTGTATGTCCACCATCAGGGTCTCGTGTGTATACTTTGGCACTACACGCTTGCTCGGCAAATCGTTACTTCAGATCTGTTGATTAATCTCTTATCGATGTCGCGCGACTGGATCGATGCCGTCCTTCCTAAGACACCTTTTTTCCAAGATGAAAGATTTTCTAATCGGGCAAACCACTTGAATCAACGCCTCTATGTAATGTGGATGCAATGATAATGCAACAAAAGTATGTGTAAAATAAAAATAAAAATAAAAATAGAACACAAAAAATGAGGTAGTACCGGATAAAAATAATAAATACATAAATAAAAGGACAAATAAAATAAGGTAAACAAACAAAGAAAACCTATTTATCCCGTCTAAAACACCTAAGGTTATCCGCATGGCTCTAAAGGGGTGGGTTTCTATATGTTCTCTACATGCAGTATTGGTGCTAGGAGGTACCTGAATTGTCCTTGCTGTCCTCTACTAAGAGTAGCAAGGCCCCTGATCATCACCCATTATAGGCTCCTTTCAACCGGGTTCAATTCAAGGGGACCCATTCGCTTATGCCCGTACGAAGGAACGATATCCTTACGAAAGCATAAGGTACTCGAGCCCCGAAGGTACTTGATAGGACCATACGGGAGAACGATATTTCCACAAAAGCATTAGCGTTTTCCTCCCACTTAAAAAACGGGTTTATATGACATATTTTAAATGAGTTGAGATAAGTGCGCAATTATAACCGAATGTTAACTTATTTGTCACTTTAACCCGAAATTTCTAATATTAATAAAGCGGTAATTATTTTAAAAAGCTTGACTCTCTTCTTGTTTTCGAAAAACAAAAAATTGTCCCCAACGGAGTCGCCATCTGTAGCGATGTCCCCTTTTTCGCTAAAAAATAGGTTTTCGAAGTATTTGTGGTTTTTCGGGTATTAAAATATTTATTCCGTGGGGTTTTAAAAATACCGTATTTTATTTAAAGAAAGGGAGTCGCCCCCGGCCACTGAGGTAGGCCGGACACCATAAAACTAGAGATTTGAAAACTATTGGGTTCGGGAGTCGGTTACGGATGGGGAAGGATTAGAACCCCCACACAGCCCAAAATTGGTACTTTAATAATTACCTCTTTATTAATGTTAGATTTTCTGGATTAAAGTGACGATCAATTCAAAATTTGATTATAAGTGCGAGTAGATTTTAAAGGCCCCGTTATCCGAGAGCAAACGCCCAACCACTATCACTACGCCTGATACTGGCCCCGTTTACGCTCAGATAAAAGGGCACCGCATTGACATTATATATTCCATTATGCAAACTTAGTGAGCAAAATGTAAAACATGGAAAATAATTTAAATACAATAAAAATAAATATTAACATAATAGAATACTAATCTAACATAAATAAAATACTAATCTAAAACATACATACATAAATATTAATCTTACTCATAAATAAAAAAATTTAATATAAATAAAATGTTAACATTCATAAATATTAATTTAAAACACAAATAAATATTAATCTAACACATAAATAAAAACGAATCTAACATAAATAAAATATTAATATAAAACATAAATTTAAAACATATTAAATACTAATCTAAAACATAAACATACAAACTAAAAAATAAGAATACAATTTTAAAATAACTAATACTTCATTAAATTATAAAAATTATAACACAAATAAAAAGGGAAGAAAATATACCTAACTAGGAGCTCGAATGACGAACCCCAACTGAACCCCACTGAGATCTAGCATGACCTCTCCAAAAATATTAACTAGATCGGATCCAAAATAGGACCCCGATCGAATGTTGGATCGAACCAACTGGGGCCGTGGGCACTACCCCCGACCTCTGGCCAGCCTTGCGGCCGGCCTAGCTCCCAATTGGGGAGCCGATTGGATTGCCAATTTCATGGCAATTTTTTGGCAATTTGGCGTCTGATTGTGGCAGCCCCCATGCCTTGTATTTATAGGCATGGGGTGGGTGAAATGGGGTGACGTGGAGCACCCTGCTCCGCGCAATTTCTCCTTTTTTTACCTTTTTATATTTTATTTTTATTATTATTATTCATTAATTTTATATTAATAATACTACCATTAAAATAATACTAATAACACTAAAACCCGGTCAAAAATGAGTGATTACAATCCCACAAGGATTGGCTAAGAGTTTGTTTGCCTTGCTTGTTTACTCGTCAAAGAGAAAGTGTTGTTGATTTGAAGTGGGTTTTGAAAATAGTTTAAAAGAAAAGAAATAAAAGGGAAACAACGTTGGCACAATGAGAGTTTAAATGAGTGTTGAGCATTGGAAAAGGATGCCTGTTTTTCACGCTTTTCATGCCAGCCTTTATTAATTTTATGCCTTGGTATTATTTGCCGAGCAGTTTCAAAGTTGGCAATGCCCAAAATTAACCATGTAAAAACCCTTATATCTCTATAATGAAGTTTTTCATAAATTCATTTGATTAAGTCCCAAACTATATTCCTAAGGGGTAAACTCACTCCCGAAGTAAGTTCATCTACTTGAACATCTTTCACTGAAGCATCTCGCCTTAGTATCTAGCAACTAATCGTTGCCCCTTAAGTGTGTTAAGATATTAAGGTGCAATAAGCATACTGTGCCAGCGATCGCTTGGCACATAATTTAGAAAATTGTAAAACATGTCAGATAGGGAAAACAATGCCAAGACATTTTTTATTATTAAAACTAAACATAAAAATAGCATTCAAATGCAAACATCCCCCACCAACTATAAAAGTTTAGTTCATGGTGGGGGTGTCCATCCAAAAACCATTATTGTATCTCAACATCATTATCATTAAAAATAAAAACAATTTAAAACAAAGAGAATGGGCTAGAAGGGCGTCTGTCGATGCAACCCTTCAAGGTCCAAGCTCTCGGTCAAGCTGATCAAACCACGTCTCCTAGGTCCAGCCTTCCTCTCAATCCGATCGTCTTTTTTGATCCCCCCTCTATGGTGATCGATCTCCTTTCCTTCTTTAAATAGGGAAGCACGGGACGCCTAGGATAAGCCTTGAAATTTGAATTTTGAATGCACAATGGATAATGGATGTGATCATCTTATCCTATATTTAAATCCTAGGCTGACGTCATCAAGGTCCAACAGCTACTCGACCGGGCATCAAACTTCTCTTCTCTGCCAACTAGTGCTTTGTCAATTTTTGGTCCATTGCTGCCAATAACAACTCGACATTCTCTCTGGCATTCCTTCCTTTTAGCGCTGCTTTACTCTGCTAAGCATGTCCTTCTCTGTTGAGCCTGCAATAATACCAACAAAGTAACCCTTCACACTGGCATAACACAATTCCTAACTCCTTATGCAAATGCGTGAATTTTAAGGCTAAATACAACTAAACACACTTAAAGGCAAGCAAAGACAATGTGAAATTAGCATAAGATTTAGTACTTTTGATTAGTTAACACTAAGCTTATAGCTTACACTCTCTTTCCCTCATCAATGCAGAGAAATAGCTTACTCGGACAGCACGTGAGCAAGGGAGGATCCAAGGAACATTTCATTACAAAGTATGGTTTTATATACGCTAAGTAGTAATAACAAGGCAACGTGACCGGGTTGTTTAGTGAGATGTATTTTGAGATACTCCTGGTTGTAATAGTTTGGATTAATGTTTTTGACTTGTATTATGCTTGGTTATGAGGGGTTGGGAGACAATAAGCATGCTTGGGTAGAAATCATGATCATAGGTGATTGTTTGATTATGCCATGCTTAGTGTAGTCTTCATCTATGTTGCAATGTTTGATGATTGAATGTTTATGATGTCTTATGATGATTAGAGGTTGAATGGAGGGTGTTAGATTGTGCCAAAGTGTCATATGTTAGACCTAGAGGTCAATACAGGTCCCACCGTACCGGTACAGGCACCTCAGGTTTTGGTACGTGGGGGCCTGTCCAAGCTTAAAATGTTCAAAATAGCTTAGGCATACCGATAATCCTGGTAACCGTATCGGTACGCATAGTGATGAAACAGTGTCAGTGTCGATACACAGGTTACCGTATCGATATGTTGCTTAGCTACTAAAATTCTAGTTTTCGAAATATACAGGCCCGTACTGATACGCCTAGGGACTGTATCAGCATCCATTTGTCTTTTTTACCGTAACAAAACGCAAGTCTACCATACTGGTATGCTGACTGTTAATTCAGTTGCATAAGCATCTATAGTTTGAAATCCTTGCATTTTGGTCCCTGTTTCTTAAATGTGTAATTAAATGTGTATGAAAGATCATTTTGAGTTGAGATTTGATATGAAGGCATGAACATGACTAATTGAGGATTTGTAATTTTGACTTCATGAAAGTCATTGTGAATATTAGAAATTAAATTTTAGTCTCCGTAAAATGTTCTCGAGTAATTGGATGTCGAAATGACGCCCGATTAAGTTATAATTTTAACCATGACTCGTATGAACACCTTAGGACCTAATAATGCATTTAGATAAATATAAAAAAAAGAATTGTTTTATTCGTAATCTATTTGGGGTTTATTTTGGTAAACCCTAATGTAGCTCGCTTGGTTCGGTCTTTCGGCTAGACCAGGTCAAGGGGGTTACATTTGGTGGTATCAGAGATTGGTTATGATTGTTGGGAGATGGGTTATGGTTGTTTGGTTTATTGATGTTGTTTGAATATGTTGTCTGACATGAACAGTGATTTAATTTGTGAATTGTATTCTATATGTGGTATGTTTGGGGTGTTTAACCTTGGGACACATTGCCTTATTACTACTTGAGTTAAATGATTTTGTTTTTAAACAAGAGTGACTTGGATTCTTGCTACGATTGGATTATCATGTTTAGACTCATATTTTTGCTTATGGGACAGATGCGAGAGACTAGATCTCACATGGGTAGTGTGGTGGATGAACACGATGATGAATTGCCTCCTCCTCCACCGAATCCTCCTGCTGGTGTTGGAGTAGAGGGAGGTGCACCTCAGGCACCCAAGCAATTACTTTTGGTGATGTGGAAGCGTTAGTGGAGGCGATGACGAAAGCTTTCTAGGTGGCCATAGGTGGAGTGCATGTACATGTATCAGTGTCCGCAGCTGTTAATACTAGGTTACCTTTGGAGCGTTTACGTAGCCTTGGTGGTGTTGAGTTCAAAGGATTGATTCCTGAAGCATCCAAGGAATGGTTTGCTATTACTGAGATAATTCTTGGCCAGATGGAGTGTACGAATGTATGCAAGCTAGGATATATTGTGTCATTGTTTTAGGACGATGCATACAGTTGGTGGACAACTGCGATCATGGGAATGAAACCTGCAAATGTTACGTGGGAATTCTTTTTTGAGTCTTTAAGGAATAAGTATATGGGAACCTGATATAAATATGAGAAGAAGAGGGAGTTCATGGCTTTGGAGCAAGGAAACATGTCTGTTTCTGAGTACAAGATCCAGTTTGTACAGTTGAGTATGTATGCACCTAAGTTGGTTCCGAATGAGCAGCAGAGGTGTGAACGGATCTGTTACTGTAATATCCCAATTTTTTACTAGTGACCAAAATGTAAAATTTTGAAAGTTTTGTGGCTAAAATATAAACTTTGGAAAAGTTTAAGGACCAAAGTGTAATTTTCACAAGTTATGTATTTTAACCCCGTAAATTAATAGTTTATCCTAAAGAATGACATTTCTATGTTATACAATTTTTTCGTACGGATTTGTATTATTGGCTATAAAGCAATAAAGTTCAAGAAAATATTTAGATAATCAGATCGAATCGAATATCCAAGATATTTTGAAGGATGATACGACAAGGTTAATTATGTCATTTTACATGTATAAGATTTTTCTTTGTGTTGGAAGAATATGAACCCTTGGATTTAAGTTGATTTTCAATATTAAATATGAGTCGTTGAATGAAAAATGGCAAGATCGTAATTTTGGAAAATTTTAAGGGCAAAGTTGGTAACTACTAACTCAAGATTAAATATAGGCCATTGGATGAAGGATGATGACATGTGGTACATTATGGATTCATTGGATTTGAGGGCAAAATGGTTATTTCACTATTTGGAGGATTTTCGATAATTATCAGAATAATAAACTGAGTTAGCAAAATTCAGTCTAAGTTCTTAAGAAAGGTTTTTTATGAGATAATAGTAGTTATTTTCCTAATATGGAAATATAGAATTTTCATAATAGATCCGATAGCTCGGTAAAGGTAAAACTGTAGTAGAAGTATTTAGTGAATATCAGGAAATCAGATTGAATAAAATTTCAGAGGTTGTTCCATAAGCCATGGAAAATCATAACATGATATTTATGGAATAGTGGCCGGTTGAGAAGAAACTAATTTAGTTAGATTATAATGGAATGGAAATTTTGAAGCAAACTTGTAACTAAAGACTAGTTGTAGGGCAAATTGTTCATTTGGCAAGGATGGCAATTTTAAAATATTTTTTAAATGTTCAGGACATTTTTGGAAGATTAAATATACATGGATTTAATCTTGGCCCTTGATTTTAGATGAGATTAAATTAGCCATTGGATTTAAAGGCTAAATCGTTAATTTCACTATTTAAATAAATTTAAAATTCATTTAATAGTTACAAATGTAAAATAATAGTTAAAAGATGAACAAATGTTCATCTTTTTCCAGCCATGTACCATGGGAGCTGGAGGAAAGAAGAAAAAAATTTCCAAGCTTGATTTAAGCCCCGAATCTCGGTTTTTAGGTAATCTTTCGAACTACAAAGTTGTTATACTCTTCGAGCTCTATATTTTGATGTAAATTCATAGAATACTTTCTTGGTTGATCATATTTGATATGAGGAAGAAATTAGGGTTATGTGAATTTTGGGAATTTTGAAGATTTAAGAAACTATATTTGATTTTATGTTGTTTCCATGCTTGTGACTAAATTGGATTGATGTCTAAAGTTAAGGGACTATTTTGTCCAGCATTTAGTTGTTAGGGGCTGGTGTTTAAATCTGAATTTTAAGAGTATTTATAGATTTGATGATAATTGAAGCTTGAATTTGATGTTTGGAGGTTGAAAATCTAGTTATTTCAACTAGTGACTAAATCATCAAATTGGAAATCTTTATGGACCTATTCACTTTGATTGATTAATATTAGGGACTGATGTTGTTTTGTATTTAATAATTTTTTATTGATTCTATAAGTTTTTTCTAAGCATGAAATTGAAGTTGGAATGCTAAAATTGGTGTTATCTTTATTAGGGGCCATTTTAGCAATTTGTTAAATTGTAAAAACCAATTCGGCATGATGGAAATTGAAAAGGACCACTTCTGATTTTTTAGTATAATGATAAGTTTGATTAATTAACAGTGATTGGAGGCTTAATTGCAAAGTTAGGAAGCTTGAATCCTTGGATTGTATTTAGTGACCAATTCGGCAACGTGAGAAAATGTAAGGACCAACGTGTAACAATCTGGAAACCAGGCCATTTGTGTGTTAGAAATGTGATTAAATGCTGGAAATTACATTCAAATCAAAATGAATTCGAGTTTAGGGACCAAAATGGTATTTCGGGGATTTAGGGACTAGAATGTACAAAAGTTGTAAGTGAAGAATTTATGATGAATGTTATTAGGTAAAAATTCTATTGGTGATAAATATATTAAAAATGCCATTGAAATGGAAAAGATTTTCATTTTAGTCCCTAAACCTTTAAGTGAATGAAAATCGAATGGAATACTCGAATTATGGAATTTGAAACATTTTGTATTTAAATGTTAGTTAGCAAGCTCGAAAGAATTATTGGAAGTTCAAATTGGTCAGTAAGGACCATAATGTGTTTTTTAACAATACAAGGAAGAAAGGACAAATATTTGTAAATTTTATATTCGAATGATTATATTATACAACATGTTTAAGGTATTGTTAGATTTAAATCTAACAAATATTTTATTTTATTCATGTGATTAATGAAGTCAAATCCGAATCAAAGAAGGTTCGAGATTCTATGAAAGAAAGGACCGAACTATGACTTAGTGAGACATTGTGTTAAGTGGCCAAGGTGAGTGCAATGCATACATAACATGATTTATGGATGTTTTATACATCATTAGGAAGACTTGCGATAAGTGTACCTTGTTTAAATTGGCATGATATTTATGTCATTAATCATATATTTGACATGTTCTAAATATGTCAAAAGCTGAATATAAATGCATTGATCATTAGTTATATTTTATATTATATTATGAATGTTATTTCGGGTATGAACTGCCCAATGTTAAATTATGTTGATGTACATTGCCATGGATGGAATAAATATGGAATATATGCCCAAGTATGTTAATGAGGGATAAGGTATAGTTGGCATGCCATAGAGTCCAACAGCAAGCTACATACTCGGTTTAGCACTATAGTGTATATAAAAGACACTTAGTGTATATGGTTAGCACTACCTTATGTGCGGATGGTTAACACAACCTTATGTGCGGATAAGTACGACCTTATGTCCATTATAGTTAGCACGACCTTATGTGCAGATAAGGACAACCATATGTCTATTAAGGTTGGCACGACCTTATGTGCAGTTTTGACTCGTGTATCCAGGGTCCTCATCGGCTTATATTTGGGCTGTGGTTTATGGTTAATAAATGATAAATAGGTCAATAAGCTTATGAGCTTTTGGAATAAGTGGCAAGTATATTGGTAAGAAATTTATATCCGGTTTATATTATGTTAATATATTATTAACATGATGGATTTACATGTCTAGTGATCATGATGCATTTATGCATATATGGCATATTATGGCAAATGAACAAGCATGAAAGTCTTATAACATTAGCATGTACTAAATCATTACTAATGCAATGTGAAAGTTGATGCTTTGGTATATTTATATCATGTTATATAGCTATGAAGTCGAATAAAATTTAAAATATTGTTATTAACTTCCTTTATTGCCTCACTAAGTTCGTACTTAGCATGTGTTTGATTGTTCACACGTAAGTAAATCAAAATGAGAGTGAGAAGAGCATCACATCAATATTAGAAAGCTGAACAGGTAATCACAGTAATGACGTCTTAATTGAGGTTAGATTTTATAGTGGCATGTATACTTGTTAAACCTATTTGAGTTGTGATTGGCCTTTAAAGTTTGTTATGGTTTCAAGATAATTGGCGTTTCTGGAAAGATTCAAAGTTAAGAGTAGCCTCAGGTGATGAGTTGCATGCTAGGATAATTGAGAACTTGTATGTTTTATGATATTTGGGTTCAAAATTATCAAAACTTTAATTTTGTTTCAAATATCATTAATATTCAAGGATAGTAAAGTTGTGACATTCCTGATTCATATTCGTCGTACGAATACGAAAAGGGGGCATTACATTTATTGGTATCAAAGCTACAGGTTTAGCCAGTTCTAGAGTTAAACGAAGTATGGTAAAGGTTAAAAGTGTATACATGCCACTAGGATGTTAGAATTACTAATGATTTTACTTGATTGAATGGATGCAATTGCTTACTTTATTATGATAATAATGTTAAATTCCAATGTGTGACGGTAAAAGAATCGTGTCAGGTATTTAGGCGAGTGGATCAATAAGAGATTCACGAGCATGTAAAATTAATGATAATATTCTACCCTTAGCTTAGCATGGTGCAGAGGCACTAGAGTAACATGATATGCATGTTCTAGATTAAGAGCTCTTCTTCCAGACATTAGATGTGACCATGAATTAGCCTGCTTAGGCACCGATTGCAAAAGAATTGAGAGTTATAGCACGCTAGATTTTCAGAGAGATTTTAATGGAGATCATATGATTGTTAATCTATGGTTTAATAATATAAAATATATGTTGAAGGAACTCTGTATTGATGATCAGAGGAGACTTAAAGAAAAAAATATTAACTCATCTGAAAGGATTAGGGCAATTGGATTATTTACGGTACATACTCAAAAGTCTATTAACTAGAAGTTCTTTCTTTGAGAGTTTTGTAACAAAGTTTATCCTAGAGATGCAACGGAGTTTCTTGCATCTTAATTAGGGCAATTGGATTATTTACAGGTATGAGTGCAAATTTAATAAACTGAGCTGATTTACTTCTAAACTGCTTTCTACAGACAGAAAGAGAGTCTGTTATGACAGCTCATAGAGGGCTGGAGGTCAGGTACAAAGAAGTACTGATTGCCCTATGTATTTCAAAATTTCATGAACCAGTAAATTATGCCAAAAGCAATGCAAAGTGTTCAGAATGAGAAAATATCTAAACAAAGGTTACAGCTTGTAAAGAGGAATTGTGAATCATTATGTATTTCACCACTTCTAAAAAGTAGTGAGGATTCCTGGTAAAGATATCAAGCTGAATTTATTACATAGTTCCACTAAGAGACCGGGACAAGAAAAATTAAGAACTCTGACATTTATAATTAATGTTGGAGATTCAAGAAAACCACAAAACCAATGATTTGAGGGTTGTGATAATTGGCATGAATGAGCATACAGAGATTTTATTCGAATTTGTTACCAATGTGAAAATTATTTAACTTATGCTATGGATACCGAGTATCAAGGATAAGCTAGAAGAATATTCCTATTGTTTGTGAGTTTAAAATGGGTTGCCTAAAAGGAGTTGTTAGGCTTGACGCTTAGTCAAGAGACTAAGTTTAGGATTGGATTTAATCCAATATTGGACCTATATTGATTACACTCTACAGAATGGCTCTTAGTAGATTGAGAAAGCTAAAGGCCTAGTTGTAAGAACCATTAGATTGAAGTTTTATACGACCCAATATATCACCTTAAGAAGCTCCAGTGATGTTAGTCAAAAGAAGCAGTAATAATCCTCTAAGATTAAATTATGATTATATTATTGCTAGTAGAATAAGATTTGATAGTAGCACTAGTATTAGTGCATTATGAATATAGTAAGCATTCTACCTTATTCCATATTACGTCCCATAATAGGTTAGGATGTGTAGTGATGTAATAAGGCTAAATTAGTAGTTGATGTATTTAGACAAAAGTCATTCTTTGCCTTATAAGCATTAAATGCCCAATTATCTTTGGAGGAAAATAGTGTATTGATTACACAGCTTCAGCTGAAGTCTACTTTGACAAATTAGGTAAAAGAATTATAGATGAAAGATAAGATATGCCTCGAAAGAATTCAGTAAGGTGAAATGGGAAAATTAAAGGTATCAATGTTTAGTCTAAAGAATGTTCATATTATCAAGGGGTAATTTATATCCCCAATGATAATGAGTTAGAAAGAGAACTAATAGGTGATTGAATCTGATTTGATTCAGTTCAGGATGTAGAGAATAAGTAAGAATGGTTCGAAGCAATCTAGAATTGCTTTAGAATGATGGATATTATCTGTTGATCTTCAAAGAAAAGATATTTAATATGAAGTTAAGGATTAAGTATTTCGTAAAAATTTCACCTTGGAAGGAGTTGTTATGGTTTAGACAAAAAGGGAAGTTGAGTCCGAAAATTATTGGACCATATAAGATTGTGAAAAGAGTTGGTGAGGTGGCTTATTAGTTAGCCTTACCTCCGGAAATGGACAAGATTTACAATGAATCTCATGTATCGATGCTGAAGAAGTATCGATTAGATCCTTTACATATCATTACCCAAAGGAATAGAGATTCAACTGGATTTGATTTACGAGGAAGAATCGGTAAAGATTCTAGCACATGGAGTCAAAGAACTAAGGAATAAGATGATCTCGCTTGTTAAAGTTCTTTGGCAAAATCATGAAGTCGAAAAGCGATCCGGGAAAGAGAAAAAGATATGAGAAAACAGTTTTCTCATTGTTTTTGAATCAGGTATGTGTTGAAAATTCGAGGATGAATTTTCTTAAGGGGAGAATTGTAATATCCCAAATTTTGGCTAGTGAGCAAAATGTAAAATTTGA
This sequence comes from Hibiscus mutabilis, assembly GCA_019671005.1. NCBI lineage: Eukaryota > Viridiplantae > Streptophyta > Magnoliopsida > Malvales > Malvaceae > Hibiscus > Hibiscus mutabilis. The sequence continues at coordinate 24,738,799 of CM033750.1, read as the reverse complement.
AAGTTTTGTGGCTAAATTATAAACTTTGGAAAAGTTTAGGGACCAAAGTGTAATATTCAAAATTTATGTATTTAACCCCGTAAATGAATAGTTTATCCCCAAGAATGACGTTTCTGTGTTACCCGAATTTTTCGTACGGAGTTTGTATTATTGGTTATAAAGTGATAAAGTTTAGAAAAATATTCGGATAATCAGATCGAATCGAATATCCAGGATATTTTGAAGGATGATAAGGCAAGGTTAATTATGTCATTTTACATGTCTAAGATATTTTCTTTGTGTTCGTAGAATATGAATCCTTGGATTTAAGTTGATTTTCCATATTCAATATGAGTCGTTGAGTGAAAAATGGCAAGATCGTCATTTTGGAAAATTTTAAGGGAAAAGTTGGTAACTACTAACTCAAGATTAAATCTAGGCCATTGGATGAAGGATGATGACATATGGTACATTATGGATTCATTGGATTTGAGGGAAAAATGGTCATTTCACTATTTGGAGGATTTTCGATAATTATCAGAATAATAGACTGAGTTAGAAAATTAAAAAAGATCAGTTCTGATTTTTGAGTATAATGGTAAGTTTGATGAATTAACAGTGATTGGAGGCTAAATTGCAAAGTTAGGAAGTTTGAATCCTTGGATTGTATTTAGTGACCAATTCGGCAACGTGAGAAAATGTAATGACCAGCGTGTAACAATCTGGAAATCAGGGCATTTATGTGTTAGAAAATGCTGGTTTGATTGTTGTATAACATGTTATTAACGTGGTATTTGTGTGCTAGAACACGTTATATAGCTATGAAGTCGAATAAAATTTGAATTATTGTTATTAACTTCTTTTATTGCCTCACTAAGTTCGTACTTAGCATGTGTTTGATTGTTCACACGTAGGTAAATCAAAATGAGAGTGAGAAGAGCATTGCATCAATATTGGAAAGTTCAACAGGTAATCACAGTAATGACGTCCTAATTGAGGTTTAATTTTTATAGTGGCATGCATACTTGTTAAACCTATTTGTGTTGTGATTGGCCTTTAAAGTTTGTTATGGTTTCAAGATAATTGGTGTTTCTAGAAAGATTCAATGTTAAGAGTAACCTCAGATGATGAGTTGCATGCTAAGATAATTATCAAAACTTGAATTTTGTTTCAAATATTATTAATATTTAAGGATAGTAAAGTTGTGACATTCCTAATTAGTATTCGTCATACGGATACAAAAAGGGAGTGTTACAGTTACGGGTTGATCAAAGACGTGATGACGTACATGCTGGCCACCGACTACGCAGAGTTTGATGTCATGGTTTCTCGAGCAAAGGACATAGAACAGAATTTGGGCTTGTCTGCTTATTTTGGGCAATATTTTGAGTAATCGGATGTCGAATCAACGCCCGACTGAGTTGTAACTTTAACCATAACCAGTATGATATCTTAGGATTTAATTATGCACTTAGATAAGGTTAAAAGAAAAAATGGACCGTTTCTAATGTAATTCTTTCAGGTTTGTTTCGGCAAACCCTAATGTAGCTCGCTCAACTCGGCCTTGCGACTAGACCGGCTCAAGGGGATTACACAAAAGATTTCCTAGAATTACTATGATCTAGATTTTGAAGTGAAAATGATTCAGAGGAAGATCTCTTATAAGATGTGCTTTAATGTTAAAAGAAGAGATTAATAAAAGAAATCCTGAAACTATGTGAATTGCTACTTTTCTAGGTTGTAAATAGTTAGATTTTGAAGTGATCTTAGTGTTGTAGGGTTTCTGGAGGTATAAGGACATTATAAAGATGTTTTTGGATGTTAATTTATGTTGTTAAGATGGAGTTTGGTTGTGTTTTCGGTTGTTTAGAGTAGTCTGGATATGTAATGCATATGTAATACAAACATAACCAAAAGACTTATCAAAGATGTCATGCTATGAATGTATTCACACATTGTACTCTACGTGATCCATATACATATGCTCATGAATTAATCGCAACATATCATAGAAACAAAGATCGCAATGACTGTAACGCCCTGGTTTTAGGGCTTAGCGGTTTAGTGGGTTATTAGATGGTTTGGTGGACCAGAGTAGAGATTTGAGTCAGTTTCGAGATCGTATATTTTCAGTGTTGGAAAAATTATGAAAAATGTTTAAAAATCATTATTAATTATATATTTAATAATGGTGGAATCAATTTTGAAAAATTAGTTTTATAAGGTGGACATTTTGGTTAGTGACCAAAATGAAAGTTTTAAAAACTATGATTTTCTAGTGATTAAAATGAAAAAGGTCAAATACTTTGAATCATTAAGGAGCTATTTTACCAATTTTTCATTTCAACGATGATGGGGTGTTGTGTTTCAAAGGTCGAATAGTGGTGCCTGAGGACTAAGAGTTGAGGCATACTATTTTGACTGAGGCACACGCTGGTCCTTTTGCTATGCATCCTGGTAGTACTAAGATTTATCGAGGGTTGAAGGAGGAGTACTATTGGGTTGGATTAAAGAGGGATGTGGCTGATTTTGTAGCTCGGTGTATGGTTTGTCAGTGGGTAAAGGCTGAACATCAGTTCTCTTCCGGGTTGTTGCAACCGTTGAAGATACCAGAATGGAAGTGGGAAAAAATCACCATGGATTTTGTGTTTGGGCTGCCTTTGACGTCGACCAAAAAGGATTCTATCTGGGTGACCGTAGATCAGTTTATGAAGTGTGCGCATTTTGTGCCAGTGCATACTACGTATACCTTGGGCAGGTTGGCAAAGTTATACATCTCTGAGATAATGCGTTTGCACGGGTGCCCAAATCTATAGTTTCGGATAGGGATCTGCTGTTCACCGCAAGGTTTTGGGTGAGTTTACATCGTGCTTTGGGAACCTGGTTGAGTTTCTGTACCTCGTACCACCCTCAGTCGGATGGCCAGTCGGAGCGCGTGATTCAGGTTCTCGAGGATATGTTGAGGAGTTGTGTTATTGAGTACCAGGGAACTTTGGAGAAGCAGTTGCTTTGCTTACAATAACAGATATCATGCCAGCATACAGATGGCCCCTTATGAGGCGTTGTATGGCAGTAAGTGTCGTACGCCCGTATGTTGGGCATAAACGGGGGAAAAGTTTATGTTTATGCCCATTGTCTTGAAAGGCACAACCGAAAAGGTAAAGTTGATATGTGAGCACTTAAAAGCGACTGCAGATCGCCAGAAATCCTATGCGAATTTGAAGCGTAGGGATATAGAGTGTGTTGTGGGTGATAAAGTGTTTTTGAAAGTGCCACCCTGGAAAAAGGTGTTGCGTTTTGGACAGAAAAGGAAGCTTAGCCCGAGGTTCATTGGACCATACGAGGTCATTGAGCGTGTGGGTCCTGTTGCGTACCATTTGAGGTTACCACTGGATTTAGGAAAGATTCATGATGTGTTCCACGTTTCGGTGTTACGGAGGTATAGGTCGGATCCATCGCATGTCATACCGGTGGAAGAGATCGAGTTGAGACCAAACCTATCTTATGATGAGGAACCATTAGAGATTCTTGAAACCAGCAGTAAGGTGCTCCGTGGCAAGATAGTCGAGCTGGTTAAGGTGTTATGGAAGCACCGCGGTGTTGAGGAGGCCACGTGGGAGCATAAGTCGTATATGCTGAACGAGTTTTCGCGCTTTTTTCCTCCAGGTAAATTTTGAGGACAAAATTTCTTAAGTGGTGGAGAGTTGTAACGCTCCAGTTTTAGGGCCTAGCGGTTTAGTGGGTTATTAGACGGTTTGGTGGACTAGAGTAGAGATTCGAGTCGGTTTTGGGATCGTATATTTTCGGTGTTGGAAAAATTATGGAAAAATGTTTAAAATCATTATTAATTATATATTTAATAATGGTGGAACAATTTTGAAAAATTAGTTTTGGAAGGTGGACATTTTGGTTAGTGACCAAAATGAATGTTTTGAAAACTGTGATTTTCTAGTGACTAAAATGAAAATGGGTCAAATACTTAGAATATTTAAGGAGCTATTTTACCAATATGTTTCTGAAGGTTTCTCCCTTAATTTAATTAATTTAAACATGTGCTTTAATTAATAATTAAAGTGGATTTTGTTAAAGAGGTGGTTATCTTTTCTTAAACAAAAATCACATCAGTTTTCTCTCAACTTTTTCTCTCTATTCTCTCCTCAGCCAAACACTCAGATTTCATCAAATTACCAAAGGCAAGGTGGTTTCTAACTTGATTTTATTGTTCCAAATTGTTTTACAAAGATTGTTTATACAAAATCTCAAATTAATCTTGTGATTTCTTAGCTTTTCACAAATCAATTGAGGAATAAACTTCACAATAGGGGTAAGGTCCGAGATCTCCTCTATTGTATGGTTCTTTATTGAAATTCCCAAGCATTTGAACCTTGCTTTTGCGTTTCTAATCTAATTTTGATGATTTTCTAATGACTTAATGAGATCTTTAGGGAAAATGAATTGATTTGCGAATTAAATCTGATTTCCAGTATGTAATGGTGACTTGACTCATATTTTGGATGTTTAACAATATTGATAAGTGATTTTTATCAATGGCATCCCGAAACATAAGAGTCTCTATTTGTTTAGGTTGTTAGTTTTGAGGTTTTGTGTTGAAATTATGGTTGTTAGGTTGCTGGAGGTGGTAGGTTGTCTTGGATCTATTTTTAGAACTGTTTTGGTGTTGAAAATGATGCTAGGTTGATAGATGTTGGCTGGGTTGTGAATTGAAGTGCTTTGGTCTTGATTTCGATTGCTGTGGAGGGTTAATTGTGAGGGTGTTGTGAAAATCTAAGAAGGATTGTGTTTGTTGTGTTTAGAATGCATTATGATGCATTAATTCTCTGTTGTTGTGTGGTAAAAATATGGGAGGTTGATCCAGAGGTGTTTGGAGAAGCGTAGGAGACTTCGGATGCTTGTTTGCGCATCGGTGAATCAAAGTTTCGCGTATCGGTGAGTGAAAACATGGTTTAAAGCATTTTGATATGTTGGAACAGAGTTATGGGAGTTAAGGTAGAGCTTGAAATGCTTACCTAGACTCGGAAGTAAGTAAAGTGGTTTTACTCTCTCGGTCGTGCTAGTTTGAAATGGTTTTATGCACTTGTTTTAATTTACATGCTACCTACTGTTTAAGCATGTTTTAAAGTATTTGATACACTGGTTTTAAGCATGAAATGCTGAAGGATGCACATGGTAAGTGATCCTTGTAAGTATGTGGTTTATACTTGTGGTTTAAAGCATGGTTGTTGCTTTGGAAAAGTGTTTTGGTTAATGCTTGTTTAAAACAGTGAGGTAAATGTTAACTGGTTAATTATATTGGCAAGTGATGTGGTTTTAAAATTGTTATCGGATATAGTTGGTCGGCCATAGGATTGAGTGCACTGAAAATAAGTCACCTTGGATGTCGAGGGGTTTATACGGTGTACCGAATACTCCATCCAAGTACCCTAACGGTAGAGGGGTTAAACGATACCGAATACTCCCGTTATTGGATTAAGCATCTAACTGATGATTGGAGTGAATGTCCACGTGGGTTGTTATTGTACCCGGTTGTTAATGTACAACAATTGTAATTGTATCGCTATTAAGGTTGAGATGGCTTGAAGTGTTGGTTAACACTTGTTGAATCCGTGTATCCGATGAACTCTTTTGTTAATAGACTTGTTATTGATCACTTGAAAGCCAATATAATTGTTAATGTATCATTGAAATGTCTTATGTTGTATAATTTGATTTATACATGTTTCTCCTTAAGCTTTGCATTTGATAGTAATGCATGAGAAGGCTTAAGTGGAGGGTTAGCAATGGGATTTGCTGTTGATTAATGATACATGTAGCATATGGTTTATTATGCTGGTTTTAATGATATAAAGTGCATGCTTTCAAAAGGGGCATGATGATGAAGTTTTTAAAGGATGATGTTAAATAAATGGTTTTAAATGCATTGATGGTGGTTATTTTGAGCATTCCTCACTAAGCCTTGTGTTCTTACGCTCTTGTTGTCCATCAATGCAAATAATTGAGGTCTTGGAAGGCAGCAAGAAGCAAGGGGATCTTGGCAAGACTTGTTTCCAAAGTATGTCTCGGTTTAGACTATAGTGAATAAGGGTAATGGGGTACCTATTGTGTTTTGGGAGATGTTTTTTGGAACTCCCTGTTTGAGCATATTTCTTTAGTTGCTATTGGGTTGTAAATGGCCTTTAAAATTTATTTTGATGCTGGTTTACCTTTTTGACATGTTGCTTGAATGAACATTAGGAAGCATGCCTATAGATTCTCTTTTGATGTTTGATACTTGTTGTGCTGTAGGAATGAAGTTGCTAGTTTGCTTGTGATACGTATGGCATGTTGGTATAGCGTTATAAGCATGTTGGAATGGTTTGAGAATATTTTTGAGATGAAAAATCAGCAAATTGTGGCATTACAGGTCCAGGTGTACTTATACGCGGGGGACCGTATCAGTACGGCTAGACATTTTTTTAGCCTGAGGGATCGGTACACGTAAGGGAGTACCAGTACGCCTAGGTGATTTTTGGCATGGCGTACCGATACGGGTAATGGTGTATCGGTGCACGTTCTAGCCTCTAGAATTTCACTTTTTCAATCCAAACTCGTGTACTGATACCCATGTAAGAGTACTGGTACGTATATTAAAAAGATTCAAAAGTTAGGTAAGTTCATTATGGCGCATCGATACCTTCCATAGTGTATCGGTACGGGCAATTTATGCGTATCGGTATGGTGACACCCGTACCGATACCTGAGACCGTTTTCTGTAATGTTGGCTTGGCAGTTTTGCTTTCTTTGCATTCTAGTCCCTGAATCTTGTCCATGCGATTGTATGAGCTTGAATGATCAATTTGAGATGAAATTTGAGATGAATGATCAGAACCTGACTAATTAAAGATTGATATATTAAAAGTGGCTTAAATCCTACAAATTTCCTGTATTTACAATTTGGTCCCTAAATTGCAAGTGTGATCAATTGGATGTCAAAATAATGCCCTATTGAGGTGGGGTTATACCCGAGTGATGCATGTACACGTAGGACTAATGATTGGCATCTAGACAAGATAAAGAAAAAAAATGGATCGGGTTTTGTTGAATCTCTTCGATTTGCTACGGCAAACCTAATGTAGCTTCCTCGATTTGGTCTGACGGCTAGACCGGATCAAGGGGGTTACAATGACACCGTGTCACCCGAGAAAAATGCGACTACACTCACCAAATATCCCGAAGTTATGGGATATTTCGATCCATATATCTGACTCGCTGTTAATTGATTTTTCCATCATAGACCTCACTCTATTTATTTCCCATATAGCAATGTATGTACCTCAATAAGATATCAAACTATTAGAACTAATTCCATTCAGAAACAAATAAATCAAAAGCCAGATATAATCTTCTATGATCAGATTATAAAATTATCTTAAAACTTGTTGAACTTACTAAAAACCTAAACTCTATTACCTTAGAAGTTAGTCTTATTTATTTATCAATTCAATCACATACAACTTGCCTAACAAATTCTTATCAAATTAACATGCAAATCAGGATCATTCATCTTATTTCAAAACTGCATCCTTAACGTCTTCTAATTGTATTTTATAGTTTTATAAAACAGTATTTCCAAACTACAATAACAAAACTACAAAGCTGCATCACCGAAATAGCATTTCTGCACTATCAAAACTGCATTATCAAAACAGCATTTTTGCACTTATCAAAACTGCATTTACAAAACATCAAGACTGCATTATCAAAACATCATTTCTGCAATTATCAAAACTGCATTTTACAGACTTCAAAACTCCACATGCTAGACTGTTTTCATCACCTTGTCATAGGTATATCAATATAAACTTGTGTTAATAACTAATTTAACATTTCTATTCTATCAACATGGCAAATTCTTTGAAGACCTCCTTCCCCTGATTCGCAAACTACCAAGATTTCCACATTTGATAAATTTCAAATAAAAGCCACATATACATTACATTCCAGCATTATGACCCTTGTTTTATATTTTTTCTCCGACAGTTCACTTCCAAGATCATTAGGAAAATCAGCCAAAACTTAGCAATGAGACATTATTCTAAACGTTACATCTTTGATCACCAAAATTCATATAGTAACTAGCTATCTAAACAAACCAAAGAAAATTTTCATCCAAGGTTTACAAGCAATTCAAAACAGAGTATCCAAAGTTTCATGATGTTTAATTACTATCCAATCAAAATTACCAATAAAGATTTGATCATTTATAAACTTATCATGTTTATCCATCAATCATGCTTCATTTTTTTAATGCTCTACCACTATACCCGTATTCCCTTTACATCAAACCCCTGCTTCGGGTAAAACCAAAGCAGCCAATTATATACATTTCAAAACTGTTCCATCTCCTATGTTCCAGCCTTAATAAACAACTATTCAATATGAATTTATTTGCAAATTATCAAATGGTTTACTTCTTAACAATCAAAGGAAAAAGGAATGACAAAAAGGAGTTTACCTATACAAGTTTTTAATCTTTCACCCTCACCTTTCCATGGTGAACTCGGCAAATAGAGAAAAGGGATGAGTTATCCCCTTCACCCCTTGATTCTTTACTTTCATTCTTTTCTAAATAAATTAAGATGGTGAGAATACACCTTGCAATGTTGGCCGAGAGCCACATGGGCAACATCTCCTATTTCTTGTTTAATTACATGCAAGAAAAATCTCTTTCCAAACTACAATTTTAGCCCATGATTAAATTTGTTGACGTCTCAAAATAGCCACTAGATTGCATTATCAAAGCACCTAATATTTTATACTCGAATTTCATGACAATCCAACAATTTATTTACTTACTAAATTATTAAAAAAAACTAGTCCAATGTATGAGGTGTTACAAATGAAATTCCTCAAGCTGTACTCTTATTCGAAAATCTTTTGAGCATTCAAGCTTAATCCGATTTCTAATAACTCAATAAAACTCACTTCTAACTTGATATGTTGGTCTTGAAAATATTAAAATCAATGATAAGAAATTTCTTGTCCGATTTTAGGGATATTACAAATCTCTCTCCCTTAAATGAAATTCATCCTCGAATTTCTCTAAATCTAAGAAATTAATAGTATCGTTCTATTATAGAACTTGCACTAATACAGACAATGAATTTAATTCATAATATAAAATCTCAAAATATTTTAAATATTTTGACTTTAAACAAAAAAAAAGATCGAGTTAACTGCAAGTCACTAATACTGAACAAAATTTAAACTCCTAAGTGGCGTATGCAGAATATAGACATACAATAAGATTCGGTTTAGTCCTGGAATCGACTAAACTCTAGCTCTGATACCAATTTGTAACACCCTCAACCCGGTCCGAAACAAAACCGAAATTGAAGATGTCACCGAAAACAAAACACAAAACCAAAGACTGAAACATAAAACTCTCACAAATTGTGGTATGCTTGTAGTTTTTTTATTTCTTGAACATTAAAAATTTAAATCTAACAGACGGAGGATACATTACCATAAGCAATCAGAGAACAAAAATTAGAAGTTTAGCATAGTTATTTTTAATGAAAGAACAATAAAAAGTTATAACATATAAATTTGTTACTTAAATCATAAACCATATTACGAGATAGTTTGAGCGAAAGGAAACAACATAACCTTCTGTAATGTCAAAACAGGTTACAAATTTCACATATATAACATTACTCATAACATTTAATACCTGAATGCTTGCTTAGTAAACCATGAGGATTTAACAAACTTTAGTGATTGCTTATAGCAAGGATATTCAACTTCAAGCATGCATTACCAAACCAGAAATCGCTATAAAAAATCATAACTCACCCTTAATTATTTTTTAATACATACCGAAATCATAAGAGAGATTGCACAATTAATCCTGACATTAGAATTAGAACTTTCAACATCCAAATCATATCCTTTGAACGACGTACTTATAAATCCTTTTCATAGCATTTATACTTGCAGGCTTTAACCATTTTAAGATAGACGTATCACAATTTTCAATTCCATGTCATGCTTCATCAATCAAAGTACCACATATAAGTCATTCTCAAATCATCATCCTACAAGCATGAAACATTCAAATATTAATTTTTATTTTCAAAGCTTTGTTCAAGTATGCATACATTTGCCTAACAAAATAATCAATACCATTATCATCAGCTCATAGAATTATTACATCCGAGAGTCCTGACAACCTCAATCCTTGTATATACAACAATAAAAATACAATACTTAAAATTATTAGTTGGCGTGACCTAGACAAACCTATAACTTCAAACGAATTATAATTAGAATGTCATACATTCTCAAATCAGGCATTTTCTTTCATAAAATTAATCCAACAATACTTGGTTAAATCAATAACTACTTATTTAAATCTCTTATTAATCACTTTTCAATAAGATCAAATCTAGTGAAAGCATCAAGTAATTATCGTTATCAAATATCACACCAAAGATGATTATTTAAGGGTCATCACAATACTTACAATGCATATATTTACAATGTTACCAGACAAAGATTTCTAATTATTATGCTCCTATACATTTATATGCCACCATCTAAGGAGTTTAAATCTAGAAAAAATAAACACTACCCAAGAGCATAGGAAAGTGACTTGCAATCTTCTAACACGATCATCCCAAAGATACACTTACATCCTGCAAACGCATGACAATGAATGCATTATGCTTACTTAACCTAAGTGAGGTAACGAGTAAAAAAAGAAACTTAACAAGAAATGATACTAAAAATATCAATAAAGATGCAAAGTGGTCCAACTTAAGATATTGCAACATTTGAGGTAGTCTTAGTTACACAAAGTCTTATTTGTAGGGTTTATTTAGATTTTTTTTTCAAAGGATAAAGGATTTTGTATCTTATTCAAAGGTCTTTCAGAGTTCTTATCTTAATCTTGCAAAGTCTTATAGAGCTTTATCTGAATTCTTACTAAGTTCTTATCAAATTTTATCGAAGACCTTTTCAAAGCATATCAGAGTTTTTTCGGAGTTCATATCTTTTAACAATATTTGCCTAGGATTCACATTTAGACATAGGTAGCATTGGTCCGAGTTTGACCGTATTGGTCTATATTACACATAGCACAAAGCACATAGCAATGGCTAGTGTCAGAACATAACAAACCTAAGTTCTCAGCTATCCAACCAACTGTCGCCAATCTTCTTACATCTCCCCCGTTACCTCCTACTTTCTCCAATATATCACATATATATAGGGTCGTCACCCTTGAGCCGTAGCTCATGGACCGTAGTCCTGGAATATATATCTTTGCACTATGCCAAAGTGTTCAAGGAATTCCATTCTTTAGGCAACTTAAATATCTTATGCTTTGAAGTTAGGAGGGGTATCTTATGACACAAATGAACTTACTTATTTCTTTTCTTAGTATCTTATAACATGAGATGAGCTTTTAGCTCCTTAGAGCTTTAGAATTCATAAACTTATAACATTGGAATTGAATTCTTTTATTAGAATCTTATGGCATTGTAAGTCAGAAGTTAGCTTCAAAGCTTTATATCAAAGTATACGTAATCTTCCATTTCAAACATAGAATATCAAGAGACAAAATGCATATGTAATGCAAGCATAACCAAAAGACTTATCAAAGATGTCGTGCTATGAATGTATTCACACATTGTGCTCTATGAGAGCCATATGCATATGCTCATGAATTAATCGCAACATATCATAGAAACAAAGATCAGAATGACGTCGTGTCACCCGAGACAAATGCGACTACACTCACCTAATATCCTGAAGTTACGGGATATTTTGATCTATATATCCGACTAGCTCTTAATTGATTTTTTCATAATAGACCTCACTCTATTTATTTCTCACATAGCAATGTATGTTCCTCAATAAGATATCAAACTATTAGAACTAATTCCATTCAGAAACAAATAAATCAAAAGCCAGATTTAATCTTCTATGGTCAGATTATAAAATTATCTTAAAACTGGTTGAACTTACTAAAAACCTAAACTCTATTACCTTAGAAGTTAGTCTTATTTATTTATCAATTCAATCTCATACAACTTGCCTAACAAACTCTTATCATATTAACATACAAATCAGGATCATTCACCTCATTTCAAAACTGCATCCTTAACGTCTTCTAATTGTATTTCATAGTTTTATAAAACAGTATTTCCAAACTACAATAACAAAACTACAAAGCTGCATCACCAAAACAGCATTTCTGCACTATCAAAATTGCATCTACAAATTTCAAAACTGCATTATCAAAACAGCATTTACTAAACCTCAAAACTGCATTATCAAAACAACATTTCTGCACTTTTCAAAACTGCATTTATAGAACTTCAAGACTGCATTATCAAAATAGCATTTCTGCGCTTATCAAAACTGCATTTACAGATCTTCAAAACTGCACATGCTAGACCGTTTTCATCACCGTGTCATAGGTATATCAATATAAACTTGTGTTAATAACTAATTTAACATTTCTATTCTATCAACATGGCAAATTCTTTAAAGACCACCCTCCCCTGATTCGCAAACTACCAAGATTACCACATTTGATAAATTCCAAATAAAAGCCACATATACATACATTCCAGCATTATGACCCTTCTTTTACATTTTTCCTCCGACAGTTCACTTCCAAGATCATTAAGAAAACTGGCCAAAACTTAGCAATGATATATTATTCTAAACGTTACATCTTTGATCACCAAAATTCATATAGTAACTAGCTATCTAAACAAACCAAAGATATTTTTTCATCCAAGGTTTACAAGCAATTCAAAATAAAGTATCCAAAGTTCCATGATGTTTAATTACTATCCAATCAAAATTACCAATAAAGATTCGATCATTTATAAAGTTATCATGTTTATCCATCAATCACGCTTCATTTTTTAAGGCTATACCATTATACCCGTATTCCCTTTACATCAAACCCCTGCTTGGGTAAAACCAAAGATGCCAATTATATACATTTCAAAACTGCTCCATCTCCTCTGTTCCAACCTTCATAAACAACTATTCAATATGAATTTATTTGCAAATTATCAAATGGTTTACTTCTTAACAATCAAAGGAAAAAGGAATGACAAAAAGGAGTTTACCTATACAAGTTTTTAATCTTTTCCCCTCACCCTTCCATGGTGAACTCGGCAAATAGAGAGAAAAGGGATGAGTTATCCCCTTCACCCCTTGATTCTTTACTTTCATTCTTTTCTAAATAAATTAAGATGGTGAGAATACACCTTGCAATGTTGGCCGAGAGCCACATGGGCAACATCTCCTATTTCTAGTTTAATTACGTGCAAGAAAAATCTCGTTCCAAACTACAATTTTAGCCCATGATTAAATTTGTTGACATCTCAAAATTGTCACTAGATTGCATTATTAAAGCACCTAATATTTTATACTCGAATTTCATGACAATCCAACAATTTATTTACTTACTAAATTATTAAAAAAACCAGTCCAATTTATGAGGTGTTACAAATGAAATTCCTCAAGTTGTACTCTTATTCGAAAATCTTTAGAGCATTCAAGATTAATCTGATTTCTAATAATTCAATAAAGCTCACTTCTAACTTGATACGTTGGCCTTTAAAATATTAAAATCACTGATAAGAAATTTATAGTCCAGTTTTAGGGATATTACAGGGTTAATTTGGATACCCCCTGTTTGTACAAGTTATATTTAGTGTTTTGGACTTGTATGATGCTTTATAACTTGCCTTGAGCGGTTGGGATGTGTTTTGCATTCTCGGGTAGAGATCATGCCTATAGTATCTTTGCTTGGTTATGATATGTTGTGTATGATCCTTTACCATGCTCATATGAATGTGGAAATATTGCTTGGGATGTTATATGATGATTAGATGTTGTTTGAAGCATGTTAGATTGAGCCAAAGTGTCATATGTTCAACCAAGAGGTCATTCCAGGTCTATCCATATCGGTACAGGTCCTTAGGGATCGGTACAGGTCCTCAGGGATCGGTACTCGTAGCTGAAAAATTAGCCTGGTGTCAGTACACTAGCAACCGTACCAGTACGCCCTTTGGCTATTAGAATCTCCTTTTTTGAATATTGCATATCTGTATCGGTACGCTTGAGGACCGTACCAATACACCATTGAAGTTTATACCCGTATCGATACGGGGTGCTAGTGTACCGATACACAGTTAGTTATTTCTGTTAAGATGCCTTTTAAAGTCTGAATCTTTGTAGTTTAGTCCCTGTTTCTTAATCATGCAATTAAATGAACTTAGATGATTATTTTAAGTTGAAATTTAACCTAATTGTACGAAACTTGACTAATTAAGGTTTGATAACTTTAATTTTATTAAAGTCCTCATAATTATCTATAATTATAATTTGGTCTCTAAAATGCAATCTTCTGCAATTAGATGTCAATTCGACGCCCGATTGAGTTGTAAATTTTACCGTTGTCAGCATGATCACCTTAGGACTTAATTATGTATTTAGATAAGATAAGTAATAAATGGACTATTTTTGAGTAATTCTTTTGGGTTTGTCTCGGCAAACCCAATATAGCTCACTCAGTTCGGTCTTGCGACTAGACCGGGTTAAGAGAGTTATATTTATTGGTATCAAAGCCAGGTTATGATTGTTGGGAGGTGGTTTATGGTTGATTGATGTATTGTTCTTGTATGATTTTGTAGTATGGTATGCATGGTGTATGAGTTTGTGAATTTATATTCGGGATATGATATGTTGGGGGTATAAGCTTGGGGACACATTGCCTTATTACTAGTAGTGTAAAATGATTTTTGCTTTGAGACATGAGTGACTTGGATTCTCGCTACAAGTTGGTCTAATTGTTTTGTTTTATTGCATTATCATGTTTTAGACTCATATTTTTTAAATATGGTACTGAGATGAGAGACGAGAGCTTATATGGGGAGTGTTATGGATGGACATAATGATGAGTTGCCTCCTCCTCCACCGATTCCTCATGTTGGTGCTAAAGTTGAGGGTGGTGTGTCTTAGGCACTGCAAAGACTAGTTTTTGAGGATATGACACCGTTGATCCAGGAGATGAATAGAGCATTTCAGGAAGCCATAGCTCGAGTGCAAGTACTTGTACCGATGCTTGTAGTAGTTGTTAATACCAGGCTTCTATTAGAGCATTTGCGTAGCTTAGAAGGTACCAAGTTTAGAGGTTTGGCTCTAGAGGCAGCTGAGGAGTGGTTGGCAAACATTGAGAGGATCTTTGGGCAAATGGAGTGTATGAATGTTCGTAAGCTAGGGTGCATATTATCTTTGCTTCAGAGAGATACCTACAGTTGGTGGATGCCATATATTACGGGTTTGACACCTACTGATGTGACATCTGAGTTCTTTTGTGCTACTTTCTAAAAGAAGTATATGGGTTCTCGTTATCAAGATGAAAAGAAGAGGGATTTCATGGCTTTGGAGAAGGGGAATATGTTCATGTCTGAGTATGAGATTTAGTTTGTTCGATTGAACCAGTATGCACCTGAGCTGTTCCTGGTGAGCGTCAGCGATGCAATCATTTATGTTATGGGCTGGTTAAGGAGGTGAAGACTTGTATGTTGGCTACAGATTATACAGAGTTTGATGTTTTGGTTTCTCCGACTAATGACATAGAGCAAAATTTATGGTTGTCTTCTCGATTTGGGAGTTCTGTTATAGGGAAAAAGAATACAGAGTCAGATGCTGGTATAGATCAGTATAAGAAGCACCAAGATAGGAGGTATCGTCCTGATCAGAGATGAGAAAGAAGTAGTGTTGGGCATGGATAACATGGTCAGAGTATCTTCGTTTGAGCACCTGAGTGTAGATATGTGGTAGAAGACATTCGGGAGAGGGTTGGGGTACCTTTGGTATATGTTAGACCTGTGGATTGTGAGATCACATTAGGCATGATTGCACATATTTGGCTAGGGAAGGACAGGCTCTTGCAACTACTGTTGTGCCACAGAGAGACCGTGGGCATGGTCGAGGTTATTTTCAGTGTAGGGAGGATGGTCGGAGGATAGTTGCTCCTACCATAGTAGTTCAACCTAAAGGTGGTGGACCAATGAGGGTCTTCGTGTATCGGGTGGGAATAAATGATACGGATGTGATTGTAGTTACTTTTACTTCCAGTCCATACCATTGTTTTCTTTGATAGATTCTAGATTTACACATTCATACATCATGCATAAACATGCATATTTGCTTGATATACCTGTAGAGGTGTTAAATGTTATGCAAGTAACTAGTTCTTTTGGTGAGACAGTGGTTGCTAGAAGGTTGTATATGAGTTGTCCTTTGATGGTACAAGGTAATGTATTTGAGGCTGATTTGATGGAATTTCTGTTTTATGGTTTTGATGTAATCGCGGGGATGGATTGGTTGCCTGAACATATGGATATGGTTGATTTTGAGACCAAGCGAGTTTCGTTGAAATTTGTTAAGGATTATGAAGTGGTGGTTGTGGGCAAGAATGTTAAATTATTGTCCAATATTGTTTTGGCTTTGAAAGCACCAGTGTTGCTGGAACTTGGGGGTCAAGCATATCCATCTTATGTTATAAACCCAAACTTGAAGGAGGCATCAATTTAGGATATCCGTACCATTTGTGATTTTCCAAGATTGTTTCTGGAAGAGTTTCCAGGATTATCACCGGATAGGAAGGTAGAGTTCTATGTTGAGACAGATGCGAATACGACTCTAGTGTTGATTACACTATATCACATGGCACCAGAGGAGTTGAAAGAGTTGAAGATGCAGTTTCGGGAGTTGTTGGATTGAGGGTTCATTCGGCCTAGTGTATCACCATGGGGAGCACCGGTGTTGTTTGTGAAAAAGAAAGATGGCAGGATGGGAATATGCATTGATTATCGACAACTAAACAAGTTGACGATTAAGAACAAGTATCCTTTATCGAGAATTGGTGATTTGTTTGATCAATTTCGGGGAGCTACAGTGTTTTCCAAGATTAATTTGAGGTCTGGGTATTATCAGTTGAAGGATAAAGACGTCCCGAAAATAGCTTTTTACACTCGTTACGGGCATTATGAGTTTTTAGTGATGTCGTTTAGGTTGACAAATACGCTAGTAGCTTTCATGGATATGATGAATCAGATATTCCATGAATTCTTAGATCAATTCGTGTTAGTGTTCATCGATGATATTCTCGTGTTCTCACGTACTGAGGAAGATCACGATCGACACCTACGAATTGTGGTGCAAGTTTTGTTGGAGAATAAGCTTTATGCTAAGCTGAGCAAATGGGAGTGTTGGATCAAGCAAGTGGTTTTTCTTGGTCATGTTGTTTCAGTGGAAGGTATCCGAGTGGATCCGTAGAAGATCGAGGTAGTTGTAAATTGGAAGCAACCTAAGTCAGTGTTGTAGGTTCGTATTTCCTTGGGGTTAGTAGGGTATTACCGTTATTTTGTGGATGGTTTCTCGAGGATTGTTTCTCCTTTGACAAAGTGCTTGTAAAAGGATGTAAGTTTCAAGTGGACGGAGGGTAGACAACAAGCTTTCGATAAGTTAAAGGAAGCTTTAACGTAGGCTCCAATCTTGATTCAACCTGAGTCGGGAAAGAAGTTTGTAGTTTATAGCGATGCTTCTTATGTTGGTTTAGGATGTGTGTTAATGCAAGGAGGAAAAGTTGTGGCTTATGCATCTAGGCAGTTGAAGGTGCACGAGCGCTACTATCCTACGTACGATATTGAGCTTGCTGCAGTGGCGTTTGCATTAAAGATTTGGGGCATTATCTTTATGGGGAGAAGTCTATTGTGTACACGGATCACAAGAGTATGAAATATCTGATGTCGCAGAAGGAGTTGAATCTTAGGCAACGAAGATGGTTGGAATTGCTCAAGGATTATGATTTCATGATAGAATATCACCGGGTAAGGCTAATGTTGTAGCCAATGCTTTGAGTAGGAAGGTTGTAGTTGAGTTGAGGGTGATGATTGCTCAGTTGAGTGTGACGCGCGATGGTGGTTTGTTGGATGAGCTGCAAGTGAAGCCATCGTTGTTGCAGTTGATTAAGGAGAAGCAACCGTATGATGATTCCTTGGTACCGCATGTTATGGATATCATGGATGGCAATCGGACGAATTTTGGTTTTGATGATGTAACACCACGGTTTTGGGCTTAGATGTTTTAAAGGTTGGTTTGAAGGTTCGGTGGAACGGTATTAGAGATTCGAGTTGGTTTCAAGATTTAATTGGATTAATTATTTTTGATGGTGATAAAATTATAGAAAATGTGTTTAAATCATTATTTAATATACTAAAGATTATGGTGAAATCAATTTTTGAAAACAAGTTTTGTAGGGGTGACATTTTGGTTAGTGGCCAAAATGTAATTTTTGAAAACTATTTTTATAGGTGACTAAAATGAAAAAGATTAAATTCTTAGAATCCTTAAGGAGCTAATTTACCAAGTTTTTGATGGTGATTTATCTCTTCAATTAAGTCTTTTTAACAGATGTTTTAAAAGATAATTAAAAGGGATTTTAGATATTAAAGTTAGTAATCACTTTTAAAGAAATTTGATGTAACTTTTCTCTCCACTTCTTTTCTGCCAAACACTCTTATTTTCTCCAAATCACAGAGTTGAGAGACTTATTTTCTTAATTTCTTGATTTTTAATTGATTCTTTATCTTTGATTTACAAAACCTTATTGATTTCTTGTGTTTTTCAAGCTTTAAACAATCAATTGAGGGAGAAATCACACAATAGAGGTAAGGTTTGATCTTCTCCTCTATTGATAGCTCTTTATTGATATTCCCAAGTATTTGATCCTTGATTTGTGATTTATAACTTGATTTTGTGTTTCTATAATGATTAATTGATTTAATTGGGTAAAATTAGTGAAATAGTGGAATATCCAAATTGGATCTATTTTCTAGTGTTGAGATTATTTTAAAACATATTTTGGATGTATTATATTGTTGTTAAGTTGATTTTAACAATGGAATCCCGAAACTCTTGAATCCCTAGTTGTTAAGGTTGTTAGATTTTTTTGGGGTGTTGAGGTGGTTGGGTAGTTGCTGGAAGTATTTGTATGAATTAATCATGTTTTTAGGTGCCAATTGATGATGTTTGATGGATTGAATCATTGTAATAAGGCTAGGTTAAGTTTCGAAAGTGTTTGATGATGATTTTGGTATGTTTTTAATAAGTTTTGAGTGGGCAACTTGAAAGTTATGGGTAATTGCTTGTAGGCAATGGTTTGAATGCATAATGATGCATTTGCCCTCTGGTTTAATGTGGTTAAAACAAGGGATAATCAAAGCGATGAAGCTTGACGTTAATTGTGGCTTGTCGAAAGCTTGATTCGCGTTGGCGAGCAAAGTGAAGCGTATCGGCGAGTGGAAACTGGATTGAACACCTTTTAAAGGTTTTATAAAGGTTGTTGGGAGTTTAGGATAAGCTTGAAATGCTTACCTAAGCCCGGAAGTAAGTTTCCTTTATCTTTTCTCTTGAATATTGATTTGGATACGAGCATGTTGATTACATGTTTGGTGTTAAACATGGTTGGATTTACTTACTGGAAATGCATGATTTAAGTAAATATGCAGGAGCTTAAAAGTATGATAAATGCTAGTGAGCGTTGGTTTTCATTCCGGTCGGGAATGGTGTTATTGCTTTGGCAATGTGATTTGCATATGTGGTGTTTTTGTATAATGCATTGTAAAACAATAAGTAAATGGTTTGTAAATGATATATTGGCTATGTGACAAGGTGGGAAAACAATCGGATATTGTTGGCATGCCATAGGATTAAAAGTGAACTACAAAATATATACAAAATCGATCGTGGCCATGGGTCCTTGAGGTATGGCGGTTTTACAAGGCCACTCGGACTATTGGGACCTCATTTGGGGCATGCGGTTTAACTATATAAGATTGGTAAACTTGCGGTGTAACTAGGAAAGGGAGTTAAGCTTGCGGTTTAACAAGGTTAGGGTGTCAAATCTTGCAACTTAACTAGGCATGGTATGAGAGATCCGTTTATCCGATTTGTGTGGATAGAGGGTAGTCTATCCAGGTCACTATAAATGCCAATATATGTGAAAGTTCATGTGTTGAACCTACTTTATAATGCTTTGGGATTTAAGCATGGTTCATGATTTAATGCTTTGGGATCTAAGCATGGATTATGTATATGTTGTTGCATAAAGGTTGTTATACATTGTTTCGGTTGGAAACAAGGAAAGTGATTTGGTCGTAAGCATGTTTTGAAAACAAGTGTTGGAATTTCAAATGGTTTAAAATGCATCATTGTTTTATGAGCATCATCACTAAGCATGTGTGCTTACGCTCTCTTTTTCTTAATGATGTAGAGCATTGAAGTTTTGGGGCTACAAAGGCAAAGCTTAAGTGATCCAAAGACAAAAACTACTTTGAGTATGAACTCGGTTTATGTTTCCGGTTAATAAGGCAATGTGTTTGCCTTAAATTTAGGGATTTTTAATTGTGTTTTTCCATGAGTTTTAAGCATGTGTAGTGCTGGATTTTATGGCTGTTTGATTTTGTTTGAGCTTGGGTGAATCATGCCTACGTTGTTGCTAGCTAAGTGCTAGAGTATGCATCTAGTGAATTTGATTGGTTGCCATGGTTTGTTGATTCAAGCAAGTTTGGTATGATGCTATAAATGTGCAAGCATGTTGAGTACGCCTTAAATGTACCAAATGTAAGTATTGGTTGCTTGGTGGAATTCTTTTAGGATACATGCCTATAGAATGTCTTGAGTCGTATAAATACCATGAATGTTTGTTAAATCTGTGATGCTTTGGTTAGTGATGTATCTTAGTAATGTTATATAAGTGTTTGAAGCATGTTAAAGTGTTTTGGATATCATCAAAAATGTGTTTAGACAGTAATTTGGGACATTGCAGGTCCAGGCGTACCGGTATGAGTGTTCCTATTTTGGTACGGGCAAGCCATTCTAGGCTTAGCGTACCGCTACTCGAGCAACTGTTTCAGTACTCAGGGAGGACAGTGTTTTCATGAAGGTCGTTTCGATACGTGAGAGTGTATCATAACGAGTTTTGGCTATTGGAATTCTGGGGTTTTAAATTAACGAAGGGATAAAGAAACACCCCTTGCCGTACTGGTACGGTGGCAGTTAAGTTGGTTATTTGGAATCTTCTGAAGTTCTATTTTCTTACGTTTTGGTCCCTGAATGTTGTGGATGCAATTGAATGAGTTTGGATGACCTTTTTTACTTGATTTTTGACATGTAAGCTTGAATCCTACTTAATTAAAGATTTGTAACATAAAAATGAGCTAAGACCCTGCAATTTTTTGGAATTTGCAATTTGGTCTCTAAATTACAGTGTGATCAATTGGAAGTCAATTCGATGCCTGATTGAGTTGAGTTTTCACCTGAGATTAGTATGTACATGTAGGATAATAATTATGCATCTAGACAAGATAAAGAAAAAATGGTTACATTTCGGGTTTTATCTTCTCAATTTACTTTGATAAACCTAATATAGCTCACTTGATTCGGTCTTGCGACTAGGCCAGGTCGAGGGGGTTACATTTGTTGGTATCAGAGCCAGATTTTGAAAAGTTGGGATATTGTTATTTGATTAACTGATGTTGTTTGAATTACAAGATGATTGTGTATATGTTCGGTGATTGATTAATACCATGTTGGGGTATGAATTGGGAACATATTGCCTATTAACGAGGTTTAAAATTGTTTTATAAGGTTTTCTTGGATTCTTTGCCTAATGGTAGCCTGACTTTAACGTGTTTTGATGCTTTTTTTAGCATGGTTCGTCGTGAGACGCATTCGATGGCTAATAACGCGGGAGTTGAGCAGAATAACGTTGAGGAAAGGAATCCCCCTAATTTTTTACCTCCTCCTCCTCTGTTGGTTCCTCCTGTCGATGTTGGGGTGGGTGGTGTACCCCAAGCTCCTTTTGTGCCAGTATTGGCTGATTTGACTCCGTTAATCCAAGCGATGACAGGAGCATTTTAGACAGAGATGATTGGAGTGCAAGCGCAAGCACTGGCACCTGTTGTGATGGCTAATCCAGGTTTACCCTTGGAGGTATTCAAAGTTTGAGAGGTAAGGAATTTTAGGGTTTAAGTCTTGAGGCAACCGAGGGTTGGCTGGAGAAGACAATTCGCATTCTAAACCAGATAGGTTGTAATAAGGAGTGCAAGTTGGGTTGTACTATGTCACTACTATAGGGTGATGCATATTATTGGTGGGTGAGCACAATTAGTGGCGTTCCCGAAGCATATATGACTTGGGAGGTATTTCGGAGAGCTTTCAAGAGGAAGTATCTTTGTACTCAGTATTTGGATATGAAAAAGTGTGAGTTTATGTCGCTAACTCAATGAGGCATGTCAGTTGCCGAATATGAGGTGAAGTTTATCTGCCTGAGTCAGTATGCCTCAGATTTAGTTCTTGATGATCAGCAGAGATGTGATAGATTCTGATACGGTCTTGTGAAGGACATTAAGACCTATCTCCTGGCTGCGGATTATATAGATTTTGACGTGTTGATCAATCAGGCCAAGGATATTGAGCAGTCCTTGGGTACATCAGTCCAGGCTATGAGTACGAGGTTGGGTAAGAGAGTGGTTGATTCTAGCTATTCTAGGAGGAAGAATAAGAGGTATCAAGACATGAGGCATAAGCCGGATCACAAGCGTGGTGGTGGTATTGGTCAGGGTAACCATGGAGTTTGTATCGTAGCAGAGTGTAAGTATTGCGGTAGGTATCACACATGTATGTGCTGGGGAAATGCTAGAGTTTGCTGGATTT
The DNA here is from genome assembly GCA_019671005.1 of Hibiscus mutabilis. NCBI lineage: Eukaryota > Viridiplantae > Streptophyta > Magnoliopsida > Malvales > Malvaceae > Hibiscus > Hibiscus mutabilis. The sequence continues at coordinate 24,716,005 of CM033750.1, read as the reverse complement.
GTGGGTCATCTAATCACTTGAAGCGTGATTATCCTCGTGCTGTGAGAGATGCATCGGTACATGTTGTTGCACCTGCTAGGGGATGAGGACATGGCATGGGTAATTTCCAAATGCATGAGGATGATCAGCGAGTTGTAGCTCATGCCGCAGCTGTACGAACGGAGGATGGTAGACCAGGACAGATCTATGCTCATGGCGATGGCCTCAATAACACAAATATGATCGCAGGTACCTTTACTTTGTAATCCTTGTCATTTTTATTTTTGATTTATTCGGGGTCTACTTATTCATACATTTTGTGTGGACATGCATCTCTGTTGGATGTCCCTGTTGGGATCCTTGATGTTGGTATGTTAGTAACTAGTTCCTTTGGTGAGACGGTTACTACTACAAAGTTGTATAGGCGATGTCCTTTGGTTGTGCAAGGTCATGAGTTTGCCGCGAATCTAATGGAGTTACCATTCCATGGTTTTGATGTCATCTTGGGTACTGATTGGTTGAGTGAGCACAAGGCAGTTGTGGTTTGTGAATCCAAAAGGATTTCTTTGAGGTTAGCCGATGATTATGAAGTTGTGGTAGTTGGCGAGAATGTGAAGTTCTTGTCCAATATTGTCTCGACTACTCGGGCAGAAAAGATGATGCAAGGAGGTTGCCAAGCTTATTTGGCAAATGTGATGAATCTTGAGGCTAAAGGTGTTCGGGTACAGGACATTCGGGCTATTTGTGATTTTTTAGAGGTTTTCTCTGAAGAGTTGCCTAGTTTACCGCCAGATAGGGATGTAGAGTTTGGTATTGAGACATACACGGGTACGACTCTGGTGTCTATTGCTCCTTATAGGATGGAACCGAAGGAATTGAAGAAGTTAAAGCCATAGCTTTGGAGTTGTTAGATCATGGGTTCATTCGACCGAGTGTTTCGCCTTGGGGTGCTCTGGTTCTCTTTATGAAAAAAAGATGGTACAATGCGTATGTGCATTGATTACCGTCAGTTGAATAACCTAACGGTGAAGAACAAGTATCTTTTGCCGAGGATTGATGATCTATTTGATCAGTTTTGCTAGGTAGCTGTGTTCTTTAAGATTGATCTAAGATTGGGGTATTATCAGTTTAAGGTTAAGGATGAGGATGTGCATAAAATCGCATTTCGTTCGAGGTAAAGACATTATGAGTTCTTGGTCATGCCTTTTGGTTTGACAAATGCCCCGACTAGGTTCATGGATATGATGAATAAGGTGTCCCATGAACATTTTGATCAATTCGTGGTGGTGTTTATAGATGATATTCTCGTGTACTCTCATGCTGAGGAAGAACATGATCGGCATTTGCGAATGGTGTTGCAGGTTTTGAAGGATAATCAATTGTATGCCAAGTTGAGCAAGAGTGCGTTTTGGCTTAAGGAGGTGATGTTCCTTGGTCATGTGGTTTCTGCGAAGGGTATTCATGTTGATCCAAAAAAAATTGAGGCTATTCTCAATTGGAAGCAAGCTAAATTTGTTTCAGAGTTTTGCAGTTTTCTTGGGCTGGCTGGTTATTACCGCCACTTTGTTGGTGGGTTTTCTGTTATCGCGGCACCGTTGACGAAGTTGTTGCAGAAGAATGTTCCTTACGTGTGGGCGGGGAAGCAACAACTTAGTTTTGAGAAGTTGAAGGAAGTTTTGACACATGCTCCTGTGATGGTAAGGTTGTGGCCTATGCATCAAGATAACTGAAGTTTCATGACCGCAACTATCCAACTCATGATTTGGAGCTTACAGCTGTGGTGTTTGCCTTGAAAATCTAGAGACATTATCTCTATAGTGAGAAATGTGTTGTCTTCACGGCCATAAAAGTTTGAAGTATTTGATGCCTTAGAAGGATTTGAATATTAGGCAACGCAGATGGTTGGAGTTACTTGAGGATTATGACTTGATGACTGAGTATCATCCTAGTAAACCCAACATGGTTGCAGATGCGTTGAGTCGTAAGGTTGCGGTTGAGCTTAGAGCTTTATTTGCAAGGTTGAGTGCGACGCGAGAAGGTGGGTTGTTGGATCAATTGCAAGTTAAGCCTATGATCTCACATATGAATAAGGCTAAGCAACTGTTTGATGATTCCTTGGTTGGGCATGTTAAAGACATATCGGAGGGTAATCTAACAGACTTTCATTTTGATGATGATGGAGTTTTGTGTTTCAGGGGTCGAATAGTGGTGCCAAAAGATCCAGAATTTAAGCTTTCCCATGCATAACAACCGTAAGTAAAGATTAAATAGTAAACATGTATAAATCACATTATACAACATAAACCTTTCAATGATACATCAACAATTATATTGGCTTACAAGTGATCATTAACCAAGTTTCTTTACGAAAATAGTTCATCGGATACACAGATTCAACAAGTGTTCTCCCAACACTTCAAGCCATCTCAACCGGAATAGTGATACAATCACAATCGCGGTACCTAAACAATCGGGTACACTTTCAACCCACAGTGACACTAACCCTTTACCTCAGTTAGATGCTTAATCCACTAACGGGAGTATACGATACTGTATAACCCCTCTACCATTAGGGTACTTGGATGGAGTTTTTGGTACACGAATCTAAACCCCTCAACATCCAAGGTGACTTATTATAGTGCACTATCAATCCTATGGTCGGACAACTATATTCAATAAAAATTTTAAATCCACATCACTTGCCAATATAATTAACCATTTACCATTACCTCACTGTTTTTAACAAGCATTAAATAAACCAATTTTCCAAAGCAACAACCACGCTTTAAAACACAAGTATAAACCATATACTTAAAGGATCACTTACCATGTGCATCCTTTAGCATTTTTTGCTTAAAAATAGTATTACACATACTTTAAACATGCTTTAACAGTAGGTATTGTATAAATCAAAACAAGTGCATTGAACCATATCATACTAGCACGTCCGAGAGAGAATACCACTTTATACTTACTTTCGAGTTTAAAACAGCGTATCAAGCTAAGTTTAAACTCCCATAAACCACCTTTAAAACATTCCAAAGCTAGAATCCACGTTCTCACTCATCGATACTCGAAATCTCGTTTCGCCAACGCGAAATCAAGCGTCTGAAGCCTCCAAAGCTTCACCGACCACTTCCAGATCAACCTCCCCTGTTTTAATCACACTACAACAAAGGATTAATGTATCTCAATGCATTCAAAACACTGCAACAACAAATCCTCACGGACTTCCACAATCTTCTCAAAATTACCCAACCACAACAACCAAAATCACCATCTACTCCTCTCCAAACACAACCCAGCAACAATCTAACAATCTAGCACTTCCATAATCATCAATTAACACTCAAAAACATGATTAATTCATCCATATACTTCAAGAAATTAAACAGCCACCACAACTCTACAATAACACAAATCTAACAACCTAAACAACCAGGGATTCAAGAGTTTCAGGATTCCATTGTTAAAAACAACTTATCAACATAATAATACATCCAAAATATGATTAAAACCAATCTTCAACACTGGAAAACAAATCCAATAAGGATCTTTCACTATTTCATCAAATTCACCTAATTAAATCAATTAATTCAACATAAAAATACAAAATTATATTATAATCCATAAATCAAGGATTAAACACTTGGGAATACCAATAAAGAACCATTCAATAGAGGATATCATGGACCTTAACCTATTATGTGATTTCTCCCTCAATTGGCTTCTTTAATGCTAAGAAAACACAAGATTTCAATGAGGGTTTGTAAATCAAAGTTAAAAAATCAATTTCAAATCAATAATATGAGTAAAATAATCTTTCACCTCTGATTTTTAATGAAAACTTGAGTGTTTGGCATAAGAGAAGTGGAGAGAAAAGTTGACAGAAAAGTTACGTCAATTTTCTTTAAAGTGATAACTAACTTTTTAATGACAAATTCCCTTTTAATTAACTTTTAAAATACATGTTAAAAATACTTAATTGATAGGAGAAATTACAAGCAAAACCTAGGTAAAATAGCTCCTTAAGGATTCTAAGAATTTGACCCTTTTCATTTTTGTCACCTTTAAAAACCAGTCTTTAAAAATTGCATTTTGGTCACTAACCAAAATGTCACACTTCCAAAACCCATTTAACAAAATTGTTTTCACCCATATTCGTCATATATTAAAGTATGATTTTTAACCACTTTTCCACATTTTTATCTTACCGAAAAGTATTTACTCCCAAACTTGACTCGAATCTTAACCAGGTACACTAGACCGTCTAACAAGCCACAAAACTGCTAGGCCCACAATCGTGGCGTTACAAGTCTCCCCCACTTAAGAAATTTCATCCTCAAAATTTTACCTGGAGGAAACAGGTGCAAAAACTATTCTAACATATCCGACTTGCGTTCCCACGTGGCCTTGTAAAATCCAAATTTTTGGCTAGTGACCAAAATGTAAATTTTGAAAGTTTTGTGGCTAAAGTATAAACTTTGGAAAAGTTCAGGGTCTAAAGTATAATTTTTAAAAGTTGTATGTTTTAAACTCTTAAATGAATAGTTTACCCCCAAGAATGATGTTTTCGTGTTACCCAAATTTTGCATTCGGAGTTTATACTAATGGCTATAAAGCGATAAAGTTTAGAAAAATATTCAAATAATCGGATCGAATCGAATATGTAGGATATTTTGAAAGATGGTAATCCAAGGTTGATTATGTAATTTTACATGTCTATGATATTTTCTTTGTGTTGGAAGAATAAGAACCCTTGGATTTAAGTTGATTTTCCATGTTAAATATGAGTCATTGGATGAAAAATGGCAAGATCGTAATTTTGGAAAATTATAAGGGCAAAGTTTGTAACTACTAACTCAAGATTAAATCTAGACCATTGGATGAAGGATGATGACATGAGGTACATTATGGAAATATAGATTTTTCAGAATAGATCTGATAGCTCGGTAAAGGTAAAATCGTAGTAGAAGTATTTAGTTAATATCGGGAAATGAGAATGAATTGAAATTTTAGAGAATGTTCCATAAGCCTTGGAAAATCATAAAATGATATTTATGGAATAGTGGTTGGTTGAGAAGGAACTAATTTAGTTAGATTATAATGGAATGGCAATTTTGAAACAAACTAGTAAATAAAGACTAGTTGGAGGGCAAATTGGTCATTTGGAAAGGGTGGCAATTTTAAAATATTTTTGAAATGTTGAGGACGTTTTTGGAAGATGAATATACGTGGATTTAATCTTGGCCCTTGATTTTAGATGAGATTAAATTAGCCATTGGATTTAAAGGCTAAATTGGTAATTTCACTATTTAAATGAATTTAAAATTCATTTAATAGTTCCAAACAGTTAAAAGATGAACAAATCTTCATCTTTTCCAGCCTTGAACCATGGAGAAACAGGGGAAAGAAGAAGACTGTAACCCCCTAGATCCGGCTATACGTTACACCTGATTCTAGAAGGTCACATTAGGGTCACAAGAGCGACCCACAGTAAAAACTGAATAAATTCTTTATATACATTAAAACTGTAAAACAACTTTTTGTTTAAATACCAATTCAGAAATTATATAAACATATAACGAATATTTATAAAGAAACATACTACTAACTTTGTCATAAAATAAGAGATGACATGCATGCCCACTAATTTTACCGGTACCGTACTCTGAGAGAAACGCTGATAGAACTCTAACCACTGATGAAAGATGGATTTCTTTTATCATGCGATGGTAAAAACATTGTGAGCTTGGGAAAGCTCAGTAATACAAAACTACCAGATGATGTTGTATGCAACAAACAAGTATACGGCTAATCAAAACTGACATGATGAGCCACTATCAACATGTTTCAGGAATAAACTGTAATTCATAATGTTGTTACGCTTGCAAGCAACAAATTCATTTCTAATTTAATCTCCTGAATACTAGACAAGATATCAATAACTTGGATGATCAGAGGGAACAAAAAGATTATTAGAATCGTGTTAAGAAGATTAGTGTGTTCCATCAATTGCCGATCAAGAATGATAAACAGAATATTTCCGACAATTAAATAGTTTTGACAAGGGCAAAAAGGGACAGAAAGTTACTACCCTCCAACCGTACACCGATATACAGAACCCCATAACGGTATCTAGAAAGACTTACCCTAGGTCCATTGGGCGTAGGAGCTTACAGAAGGACTTACCCTAGGCCCATTGAGCCTAGGACCTTACTTAAGGGGATGCCTTAGGTCCAAAAGGACTTACCAGCGCTGAGCCTACAGATCTTCAATCATATCCCAGAAGTACCCCAAATCAGATAGTTTTGTAGACAGACGGAAAAGAAAAGCAGTAATCATACATGTATTTCTAGATTATCAGAAATCAGAGAGCATATTTTTCATATAAGACATAGTGGTATATATATATATATATATATTTAACAGACATGATTCATGGTTCGGATCAGAGAAAGTCTTAGTTTCAAAAAGATAGGATATACATGTGCAAGGAACATACCAGATGGTTCAATTCATCACTTAGAGAACTTTGATAAATACAGATGGTATATACTGAACTTTAGTCTATACTATACTGACTTCATAAATAAGAAACTTATTCGATGAGTCCGATAATCATCGTCTTCATTTAGGTGCTCAGGGTTTTGTAACTCGTGGACATTCAAAATTTCAGTATTTCATGATTATGCAAAATTTTAAGTACAATAGTTTTAAACGCCGATGAAAATTTTGAATGAAGACGATGAAGGCCTGATCGTGGCTGGTTGGACGATCAGGCGGTTGGGTCAGGTTCGCCACGATGCGAGGGTGCTGATGCTAGTGATGTCGCGAGTCACTAGTGTCAAAAATGGCCGGGATATGAATGGGAAAGCTTAGGAGGTGGAGAAGGGTTATGTCAAAGCTTTAAACACTTCTCCATGGCAGACCGAATAGCCAGACTGCGCATGGTGACTGGGGTTGCAGCCGGCGAAGGACTGCGAGCACACCGACGGTGGCGGTGCACGGTACGGATGGACGATGTCCAACAGATGGACGTTGGCCGAACGGGTAGGTGAGAAGATTGATATATTGGGATTTGGGGTAGATTTGGTTCGAATATGGGTAAACTGAAAAGCCATATTAGATTTTATCAAAACTTTCTATAATAACTAGTTAGGGTTTAAGATTAAAAATGTGGAAGAATTATACCAAGAGCTCCCTAGCTCAGTTGGTTGGGCAACCGGCTATAATATGCATAGGGTGTGGGTTTGAATCCCACAACCCACATCCCCCCTTCAAATGCATATTTTCCTTTCTTCCCTTTTTTTTACATATGTGTTACAAAGAAAATTTTCCAAGCTCGATTTAAGCCCCAAATCTCAGTTTTAAGGTAACCATTTGAACTACAAAGTTGTTATACTCTTCAAACTCTATATTTTGATTTAAATAATTCATATAATACTTGCTTGGTTTAAGAGATTTGATATGATGAAGAAATTAGGGTTACGTGAATTTTGGGAAATTTGAAGATTTAAGAAACTATGTTTGATTTTATGTTGTTTCCATGCTTAGGACTAAATTGGATTGATGTATAAAATTAAGGGACTATTTCATCCAACGTTTAAAGGTTAGGGGCTGGTGTTTAAATCTGAAATTTTTAACAGTATTTATAGATTTGATGAAGATTGAAGCTTGAATTTGATGTTTGGAGGATGAAAATCTAGTTATTTCAACTAGTGCCTAAATCGGCAATTTGGAAATTTTTATGGACCTATTCGGTTTGATTGATTAATATTAGGGGCTGATGTTGTTTTGTATTTAATAAGTTGTTATTGATTATATAAGGTTTTTCTAAGCATGAAAATGAAGTTAGAAGGCTAAACCGACGATTAATTGCTTGAGTGACTATTTTGACAATTTGTCAAACTTTAATGGTCTATTCGACAAAGAGGATATGTAGAAGGAGTAAACCTGATTTTTAGTTGAAATGATGGAATTAAGGTAGTAATGTTGATTTGATGACTAATTTGTAAAGTTAAGAAGCTTGAATCCTTATATTAGAAATTTGGTGACCATTTTGACAAATCAAGAGAAATTAGAGAAGTAAAGGTTTAAGCCTATTTTGATAAAGGATGTAAAGAGAACTTATGACTACAAGCTTCATTTGGTCATTTGAAGTAAAGTGATGGGACTAAATTGACAAGTAGAGAAATAAGGAGAAGTTGATGTAAATTAGAAGTTATTTATGGAAAGTTATGTTGGAATTTAAATTATGGCAGTAAGTTTAGAAATTCACCATAAATTCTATAAAAAGGGTTAGATGGTGAATTTTATATCGATATAAAGGTATGTCAGTCTAGCTTCATTTCCAACAAAAATAGAAATTGATTCCGAGTACTGTGTTAAAAGATATGAATTTTTATTCGAATGAAGGTAAAAAAAATTATAAAGCAGTTTTCTGTATTGATAGTCTATGACGTGAATTCAGTGATTTTTTTAACTTTTTAGATTTTATTAATTTATGTGGCTTATACCGTTAGAACTGTTATCGAATCTAGTTTCTCCAATATAAAGGAAATTAAGATCTAGCATGTATTCTGCCCTGTATATGTAAATCTTTGAAGGTAGCGCAAGCTGTCAAAAAATAGAATTTGAAACGTTTTGTATTTAAATGTTAGTCAGCAAGCTCAGAAGAATTAAGGGAAGTTCAAATTGGTCACTAAGGACCATAATGAGTTTCTGAACAGTACAAGGAAGAAAGGAAAAATATTTGGAAATTTTATATTCGAATGATTATATTAGACAACATGTTTAAGGTATTGTTAGATTTGAATCTAACAAATATTTTATTTTATTCAAGTGATTAATGAAGTCAAGTCGGAATCAAAGAAGATTCGAGGTTCTATGAAAGAAAGGATAGAACTATGACTTAGTGAGGCATTATGTTAAGTGGCCAAGGTGAGTGCAATACATACATAACAAGATACATGGATGTTTTATACATCATTAGGAAGACACGCGATGAGTCTACCTCGTTTATTTTGGCATGATATTTATGTCATAATCATATATTTGACATGTTCTAAATATGTCAAAAGTTGAATATAAATGCATGGATCACTAGTTATATATGATGTTATATTATGAATGTTATTTCGGGTATGAACTGTCAAATGTTAAATTATGTTGATATACATTGCCATGGATGGAATTAAACAAAAATTATGCCTAAATAAGTCATTAAGGGACATTGTATAGTTGGAATGCCATAGAGTCCAGCAGCACGCTGCATATTCGGTTATCCGGTTTAGCACTATAGTGTATATAAAGGACACTTAGTGTACATGGTTAGCATAGCCTTATAAATGTGCGGATGGTGGGGACGACCTTATGTCTATTATGGTTAGCACATCCTTATAAATGTGCGGATGGTGGGCACGACCTTATGTGTATTAGCACTTCGGTGCTTATTTGACTCGCGTACCCAGGGTCCTCAAGGTTTATTTTGGGCTATAAATTAATAGATAATAAATGGTAATCAGGCTAGGGAGTATGTGAACTCTCAGAGTAAAAGGAAAGTATATCGGTAAGAAATTTATATCCGCTTTATATTATGTTGACATATGATTAATATGATGGTATACTTATCTAGTGATCATGATGCATTTGTGCATATAAGGCATATTATGACAAATGGACAAGCATGAAAATTTTATGACATTGGCATATAGTAAATAATTACTAATGCAATGTGAAAGTTGATGCATTGCCATATATCATGCTATATAAATGTAGCCATTAAGTTGAATAAAGTTTAAATTATTGTTATTAACTTCCTTTACTGCCTCACTAAGTTTGTACTCAACGTGTGTTTGATTGTACACATGTAGGTAAATCAAGATGAGAGTGAGAAGAGCATTGCATCAATATTAGAAAAGCTCAACAGGTAATCACGGTAATGACATCCTAATTGAGGTTTGATTATTATAGTGGCATTATACTTGCTAAACCTATTTGAGTTGTGATTGGCCTTTAAAGTTCGTTATGGTTTCAAAGTAATTGGCGTTTCTAGAAAGATTCAAGGTTAAGAATAACCTTAGGTGATGAGCTGCATGCTAAGATAATTGATTTATGACTAGAACACGAATAAATAATTTATGTCAGTTTTAAATAAAGTTAAATGTGCTTAGGTTAGAGAAATTTTAGGATGGGTGACCATTGAGAAGTTTTCTAAATATTTTAAATTACCCTAATTTTTTATTAAAGAAGTCGTAACATTTTTGACTCGTACCCGGTGTATGGAAATGGGAAAGGGGTGTTACAAGCCTCCTCAACACCGTGGTGCCTCCACAACACCTTAACAAGCTTGGCCATCTCGCCACGCAAAACCTTATTGCTGGTATCAATAACCTCTACCGGTTCCTCATCATAAGATAGATATGGCCTCAACTCATTATCCTCCACTAGCATAACATGCGAGGGATCCGACCGATACCTCCGCAACATCGAAACATGAAACACATCATGAACCATCTCTAACTCAGGAGGTAACCTCAAACGGTAAGCAACAGGACCCACACGCTCAACAACCTCAATGGTCCAATAAACCTCGGGCTAAGCTTCCCTTTCCGCCCGAAATGCATCACCTTCTTCCAAGGTGATACCTTCAAAAACACTCGGTCACCAACAACATACTCCACATCCCTACGCTTCAAATCCGCGTAAGATTTCTGATGATCCGAAGCCACTTTCAAGCACTCATTTATCAACTTCACTTTCTCATTCATTCCTTTCAATACATCAGGCAAGGAAAGATGCTTCTCCCCAACTTCAGCACAACACACATGCGTACTACACTTCCTACCATACAATGCCTCATATGGTTCCATATGTATACTAGCCTGATAATTGTTATTATAAGCAAACTCTACCAAAGGCAACTGTTTTACCCACGTTCCATGGAATTCAATGATACAACATCTCAACATATCCTCCAGAACCTGAATCACACGCTCTGACTGACCATCCGTCTGAGGATGATACGAAGTGCTGAAATTCAGCCGAGTTCCCAGAGCACGATGCAAGCACACCCAAAACCTTGCTGTAAAATGCGGATCTCTATCCAAAACTATGGACTTAGGCACCCCATGCAAATGCACAATCTCCGAGATGTAAATATCAGCCAACCTATCCAAAGTATGCATCGTATGCACTGGCACAAAATGCGTACACTTCGTAAGCCGATCAACAATCACCCAAATGGAATCCTTTTTGGTTGGCGTCAAAGGCAACCCAGACACAAAATCCATGGTGATCCTTTCCTACTTTCATTCTGGTATCCTTAACGGTTGCAACAACCTCGATGGAAACTGATGCTCAGCTTTCACCCACTGACATACCATGCATCGAGCAACAAAATCAGCCACATCTTTCTTCAGTCCAACCCAATAGTACTGTTCCTTCAGGCCACGATACAACTTAGTACTTCCAGGATGCATAGCAAAAGGACTAGCATGCGCTTCGGTCAGAATGGTATGCCTCAACTCTTTATCTTCATGCACAACAATTCGACCATTAAACACAACACTTCATCATCATTAAAATGAAAATGTGTAGGATTCCCATCCATGATATCCTTCACATACGGAACCAAACTCTCATCGTGCGGTTATCTTTCCTTAATCAATTGCGACAAAGACGGTTTCACTTGCAACTCAACTATCAACCTCTCGTCACACGTCACACTCAACCGAGTGAACATAGCTCTCAACTCCACAACAACCTTTCTACTCAAAGCATCCGCCACCACGTTAGCTTTGCTCGAATAATACTCAGTAGACAAATCATAATCTTTAAGCAACTCTAACCACCTATGTTGCCTAAGATTCAGCTCCTTCTGTGACATCAAATATTCAGACTTTTATGATCCGTATAAACCACACATTTCTCACCATAAAGGTAATGCCTCCAGATTTTCAAGGAAAACACAACTACGATAAGCTCAAGATCATGAGTAAGGTAATTATGTTCATGCACCTTCAATTGTCTAGATGCATACGAGACTACCTTACCCTCCTACATCAACACGCAACCAAGCCCAACATAGGACGCATCACTATAAACAATGAACTCCTTTCCTAATTTAGGTTGAACCAAGATTGAAGCTCGCGTCAAAGCTTTCTTCAATCATTCAAAATCACGTTGCCTATTATCTATTCACTCAAAACGAATATTCTTCTGCTACAACTTGGTTAAAGGAGCAGCTAAAGTGGAGAACCCATAAACAAACCTACGATAATAACCCACCAAACCAAGGAAACTCTGAACTTCTGACATAGATTTAGGTGCCTTCCAACTCACCACAGCCTCAATCTTGTGTGGATCAACACGAATTCCCTCGGACGACACAACATGCCCAAGAAAAATAACCTCCCTAAGCTAAAACTCGTATTTGCTTAACTTGGCATACAACTGATTAGCCAACAACGTCTGAAGCACAATCTGTAAATGTCTACCATGATCCTCCTCGATACGAGAGTACACAAGGATATCATCTATAAACACACGATTCATAATGTCCATGAAAGCAGCTGGTGTATTGGTTAAACAAAACGGCATCACCAAAAACTCATAATGCCCGTACCTCGTAAGGAAAACTGTCTTAGCACATCTACATCATTCACATTCAACTAATAGTACCCATACCTCAAATCTATCTTAGATAACACCGAGGCACCCCTGAACTGTCAAATAGATCATCTATCTACGGTAAAAGATACTTGATCTTTATCGTCAACTTATTCAGTTGCCGATAGTCTATACACATCCGCAATGTACCATCTTTCTTCTTTGAACCAATAGACATTGGTGTCGTATCCACAAAAATCTCGATGCCAAACTTAACCTCACGGTCTAGTTGCAACCCTGGCAACTCTTCCGAAAAAACACCCAGAAACTCACATACGGTGCGAATATCTTGCACCCTCAATTCCTTTGAACCATGATTCATAACGTAGGCCAAGAAAGCCTGACATCCAGAATCCATCATTCGACTCGCTTCTAAAGCCAAAACAACATTAGTCAATAACTTAGCATTCTCACCAACAACTACCACCTCAAAATCATCCTATAACTTCAAGGATATTCGTTTGGTCTCAAAATCCACCACAGCCATGTGTTCAGTTAACCAATCCATACCCAAAATCACATCAAAACCATGGGATGGCAAATCCATCAAGTCTATGGCAAACTCATGTCCCTGAACCATCAGCGGACACCTGTGATACAACCTCTTAACCACAACCGTCTCCCCAAGAGAACTACTCACTCTAACACCCACATTAAGAATTTCAACAGACATATCAAGCAACTGTGCATGCTCACTCAAGATGTATGAATGGGTAGAACCAGAATCATCCAACGAATACAACGACAAAGAATGTAAAGAGAATGTACTTGCAATCATATCGGTGTCATTGCGACCTTCTCAGTGCGCATACACCCTAGCCGGTCCACCTCCCTTAGGCTAGATAGCAACGGTATGAGCCACAGTCCTCTGCCCACCATCCCTACGCTGAACAGTCTACGGCCACGACCACAGCCTCTATGCAGAGCCACAACAGGTGTAACTCCCTGCCCACCTCCAGCAAACAAAGGACAATCACATCTCAAATGGTCGCTAGACCGACAACTCCAACAAGTATTGGCCACAACAGGCGCATGTGCCTGACCCTCCCTGGCCAAAGACTGACAATCTCACCTCAAATGATCTCGGGATCCACAAACCCAACAGGTGTTAAACGAAGCTCTAACCTGGGCACCCTGCCCCTGGACTGCACGTCCAGTAACACCTCCGCCATATCTCAACTCTGAGCAAAACCTTCGATCACGGTGTCTCTTAGCCTGACCACTGCTAAAACTAGAATTAGCTACTCTCTTACCAAAGCTGAAGCCTCGAGACCAAGAAGCCATACCTAGATTATGCTCAAAATCCTTAGCTCACGAGACCAACACATCAAAATCTGTGTAATCAACAGCGAGCATGTTTCTCTTAGCCTCATGTATAACCCGTAGCGGAAACAATCACATCGTCTATGCTCGTCAGGAACTAACTTAGGTGCATAATGACTTAACCTCAAGAATTACACCTCGTACTCAGCAACAGACATATTGCCCTGCACAAAAGCCATAAACTCACGCTTCCTATCATCCTGATATCGGACTCCTAGATACTTCTTTCGGAAAGCACTATAAAATATCTCCATGTTACATCCTCAGCCACCATACCGGATGTCATGGTATTCCACCATGTATACGCATCACCCAATAATAGGGACCTAACACAACCCAGCTTACGAGTATTAAAATAGCCCATATGGCCCAGTATCCTCTTAGTACTGGCTAACCATTCCTTAGAAGCCTCAGGTGAGAAGCCTCAAAACTCAAGTCTGCCTAAACTGCAAGGATGCTCTAGCAGCAAACCCTGGCCAACTACTGGTGGTGTCGAAACATGAACACCCATCCCTGGCCCAACTGGAACAAGTGATACTTTCTCCACTACCTTAGATGGAGTAGGTAGGGGTTGTGGCAACCATCTAGAAGGTATAACATTCTCTTTAATTTCCTGTGGTGACTTATTATAGTGCACTATCAATCCTATGGCCGACCAACTATATCTGATAACAATTTTAAAACCACATCACTTGCCAATATAATTAACCATTTACCATTACCTCATTGTTTTTAACAAGCATTAACAAACCAATTTTCCAAAGCAACAACCATGCTTTAAAACACAAGTATAAACCATATACCTACAAGTATTACTTACCATGTGCATCCTTCAGTATTTCATGCCTAAAAATAGTATTTCACATACTTTAAACATGCTTTAACGGTAAGTATTATATAAATCAAAACTAGTGCATTAAACCATATCATACTAGCAGGACCGAGAGCGAAAACCACTTTATACTTACTTTCGAGTTTAAACAGCGTATCAAGCTAAGTTTAAACTCCCATAAACCACCTTTAAAACATTCCAAAGCTGGAAGCAACATTCTCACTCACTGATACGTGAAACCTCTATTCGCCGATGTGAAATCAAGCGTCTGAAGCCTCCAAAGCTTCACCGATCACTTCTGAATCATCCTCCCCTATTTTAATCATATTACAAAGAGGATTAAGGCATATCAATACATTCAAAACACTGCAACAAAAAATCCTCACAGACTTCCACAATCCTCTCAAAATTACCCAACCACAACAACCGCAATCATCATCTACTCCTTTCCAAACACAAGCCAGCCACAATCTAACAATATAACACTTCCATAATCATCAATTAACACTCAAAATAGGATTAATTCATCCATATAGTTCCAGCAATTAAACAGCCACCACAACTCTAAAATAACACAAATCTAACAACCTAAACAACTAGGGATTCAAGAGTTTCGAGATTCCATTGTTAAAAAAAACTTATCAACATAATAATACATCCAAAATATGATTAAAACCAATCTTCAACACTAGAAAATAGATCCAATACAGATATTTCACTATTTCATCAAATTCACCCAATTAAATCAATTAATTCAACATAAAAACACAAAATCAGATTATAATCCATGAATCAAGGATCAAACACTTGGGAATATCAATAAAGAACCATTCAATAGAGGAGATCACATACCTTACCCCCATTGTGTGATTTCTCCCTTAATTGGCTTGTTTAAAGCTAAGAAAACACACGATTTCAATAAGGTTTTGTAAATCAAAGTTAAAGAATTAATTACAAATCAATAATCTGAGTAAAACGATCTATCACCTCTGATTTTTAATGAAAACTTGAGTGTTTGGCAGAAGAGAAGTGGAGAGAAAAGTTACGTCAATTTTCTTTAAAGTGATAACTAACTTTTTAATAGCCAAATTCCCTTTTAATTAACTTTTAAAATACATGTTAAAAAGACTTAATTGATAGGAGAAATCACTAGCAAAAACTTGGTAAAATAGCTCCTTAAGGATTCTAAGAATTTGATCCTTTTCATTTTAGTCACCTTTAGAAACCCGTTTTCAAAAATTGCATTTTGGTCACTAACCAAAATGTCACACTTCCAAAACCCATTTCCCAAAATTGTTTTCACCAATATTAATCATATATTAAAGTATGATTTTTAAGCATTTTCCACATGTTTATCTTACCGAAAAATATTTACTCCCGGATCTGACTTGAATCCCTAACCAAGTCCACTAGATCGTCTAACAAGCTACAAAACTGCTAGGCCCACAATCGGGGCATTACATGTGTAATTCTTCTCTAGTAGCAAACCGTTTACCGAGGCATCAACAATAGTCATAGCATGGGTGTTGAGTCTGTTATAAAACATCTTCATCTAGGTCCAAGTAGGAAATCCATGCATGAGGCATATTATGAAAAGGTCCTTGAATTGCTCCCAGGCATCATATAACGTCTCATCATCAGCCTGCCTAAAGATAATAATTTCACTCTCCAGCTTGGCATTAAGTTTAGGTGGCTGGAATCTGAGAAGCAACTTTTAGCATAATTTTGCCCATGAAGTAACTGAACCAGGTGGCAAAGAACTTAGCCACAATTTTGATCTATTTATTAGAGGAAATAAGAACATTCTCAGCTTCACTATCTCCTTTGCCACATCAGGTTGCTGGAATAGTTGGCAAACCTCCATGAATTTCTTCATGTGTTGCCTGGGTCTACAATAGGTGATCCATCAAACTGACCTACATTCAATAGTGTCTAAATTATTACTGGTTTAAGTTAAAAATTAGTTGTATTTATCTCTAGAACAATCAACCCTGGCATCAAATTATCCATGGTTGGTGCTAAGTGTTCACTAATAGGTCATTCTTTAGTGTTCTTAGTAGCAACAACGGGCGTGGGTTGTATCCCATCATGTATTATCAGATTTTCTTAGTTGTTGGCATTTTTAGAACACCATCCATTCCTTTATTCTTGTTGCGAGCAATTTTTCAATGTTATCTTCTTATCTTGCATAGGGTCCTTTCAATCTCTAGATCATATTGTAAGTCTTCCTTCACAGTTTGACTCTTGGTCATACACCAAACAAAACTAAATAAATAAAATAAACAAAACAAGTAAAAATCA
This sequence comes from Hibiscus mutabilis, assembly GCA_019671005.1. NCBI lineage: Eukaryota > Viridiplantae > Streptophyta > Magnoliopsida > Malvales > Malvaceae > Hibiscus > Hibiscus mutabilis. The sequence continues at coordinate 24,698,898 of CM033750.1, read as the reverse complement.
AAACAATTAATCCCATTGCAATCCCCATCAATGACGCCAAAACTTATCTACCGACTACTAGTTGGCAAAAGGATGATGATTCAACATAATAATGCAGGTAAATAAAGCCAAGAATGTGTCTTTTATGTGCAAGTTTACACGGTCAACAAGTAATATAGTAGTGAGTTGAGCATCTTATTCGCAGGGATTGTCTATGAATTAAATGCCATGATAAATACTTCTGAATTGAAACAAATAAGATGGCAATTGTTTTCAGAATTCGTTAAGAAAATGATTAATGGAAAATGAAACAAATATTTAAGCGGATTGGAAAACACTTGTCAAGATCATTGATGAGTTTGGCAATGGATGTTTGGATTTCACGCTGGCGATGGCAACAAGTAATAACATTCAACCTTTGATTTATTGCCGAGCAGATTTTAAGTTAGCATTTCCTCTGTCGATGACAATACTCTAAGTTAATCACTTTATAAACACCTTTATGTCTATAGTGATGTTTTCAAATCAGTAACTTGGCAAAGTTTTAATCTTTACTCCTAGGGGGTAGATTCACTTCCAAAATATGTTCATCTACTTGAACATTTTCTATTAAAGTTTCTATCCTTAGTATTTGGCAATTAATTTGTATCTCTTAAGTCTGTTAAGATATTAAGGGATAATGAGCATTCAATGCCAACTGTCGTATGGCATAAAATATAGGAAAAATAAGCGCAAGCAAAACAGACAATAAAGTCAAGATATTCAATTATTAAAAGCCTAAAAGCTAAGCGTTTATCGCAAACACCCCTGGACAACTCAAAGATTAGTTCATGCTGGGGAAACCAACAAAATATTATTATTTTTAAACACCAACATATAAATCAGAATTAAATCTAAGAGAAATGGACTAAAGAAGGAGATCCATCGATGTAACCCTTCAATTGATCTATAGCTCTCAATAACTGCCTGGTTCGAGCATTGGTTCACCTCTACCCTCTCTCTTTCTTCACTGCACAAACCCTTTTCCTCAATCATCAAACTTCTTTACATAGGCGCACGTGGAAACCCTAATTAGGGCTAGGGTTTTGAAAATTTGTTACCACCATTGTAGGTGTGTTATCTTCTCTTTGGATTAGGCTGACCTAGCTCTATCTCATAGCTATTTGACCAGGCATTAGACTTCCTTCTTTTGCCCATCGAGCTTGGCAATCCTCTCCTACATTTTTCCAACTACTCTTGACATTTCTGTTTCCTGCGTTATGCAAACTACGCTCCAGACTTGCCACAGCCTGTACACTACGGCAAGAAAATACCCCTTCACTCTGGTAATAAAATTTGTACATTCCTTAACTCCTAGATGCAAATGCATGAAACTATTGACAAAATATACTAATATGTACTAAAAGTCAAGCAAAAGCATGGTAATATATGCAATAAAAGTACATATTTTGAGGAGTTAACACCTCTTCAGGATCGTTGTCAAGCAAAATACCATTGGCTGAAGAGTCAATCATCAACCTTGTAGGTGCATTAACGCTATTATAGAATGTCATAACCTATATCCAACCATCAAGTCCAAGAATCGAGCACTTGCTTAGCATATATTTGTATATGTCCCAACATTCATACATGGATTCATCATCATATTATTAGAATGAGATGATTCGATGAGTTTCTAGGTGTGTACGTTCGGTGGATTGTACCTGTGCAGAAACTTGCTACACAAGTTATCCTAGGATGTAATAGATCCTGCGAAACAAGTCTTCAACCATGCCCTGGCCGATCCCGCAAAGAGTAAAGAAATAGATTGAGTCTCAATGCATCATTAGGAATCCCTAGCTGTCTGAAATAGTCAGAAACTTCTAAGAAAACTTGAATGTGTTATCGAGCATCATCTCCTGTTGATCCTCCAAATTGACTAATAGAGTTGAGCATGTTGAATATAATGGGCTTTAGCTCAAAGTGAGCTATCCCTAGATCTGACACAACAATTTGTGGCTTTAGATGATTGATAACAGGCTCAATATTTATTCTAATGGGCCTCTTAATTCCGGCAGGTGGTTGATCCTGCTATCATATTTGGCCATTATTTAGGGTCGTATCAATAACTCCTTGTCCATTGACTAGTATGCCACAGTTTCGCTTGTTCTCATGGTCGTCCACTTCCTTACTGTTCACCATATTCTTTTTTTCTCTACGTATTTCTCTCAAAGATTTCTCGATCTCAAGATTTAAAGGAAGAAGAGGTTTTAAGTTGGACCCTCTGGTCATTGTTGCGCGTAATAAGTGCTCCGCAATTGTGCAAGTGTACACGTCACAAGTTATAGTATAAAAGATATCATCTCCGCAGGGATTGGTGCCACTTCAAGAATCTAATCTCTTGCACTGTAAAAAGTAAAAGAACACAAGTAGAAGATTGCAGGAGTTTAACTAACAACTAAACTAGAAAGCAATAAAGTAAACGAAGATGTAATCAAAATGAGAGAGAATAGGCCAGGATATCGTGAGTTGAGGAGTGATAGCCAATTGGATCTTCTTGGTAAAAGAGTGCAAGGGCAACTCAGTTGCCGTGGCAACATGCGCAGCAGGGTTGCCTTGGCAACTAATTGATGGTTCACTGGACAAATGTTTGGGCGGTTGGGCAACAACTTCAAGGTTTGGCAGAGCGTTCTTCAATAGTTTCTTCTTATCCCTAAGTCAAAAATCTAGCTAATTGTGTGTGCCTTGACAATACATCCCTACGTGAATCAAGAGTGAACAACAACCAATCTTGCGCTCCTCTTAGCCGTTGAAATCCTTAACTTATTCCTAAGTCAGATTAATCTTCACCATTAATCGATTGAATAAAGATCATACTCATTCGTTTCTTGTATCTAACTCTTCCAATATTATATAAATAGATAGAGTTACAAGATCCTCTCCCAATTCACTCGCAAACAAGAATAAAAACCAAGAATGAGTAAACCTTGAATTGAAAGTGCAAACTCTTATTACCTAAACAAAATCCAATTGTTTCTCACAACCACAAAACACAATAACCTTAGCCAAATAGATTATTTCATGGCTAGGTTCCAAAGAAATGCAAAACAAAAAATCCCTAACATAAACCTAATCGAGCAAGAAAGAAAAAGATAAAGAGTGGTTGAAAGCCCTTGTCGAAATCTCTCCCCTTTTGCTCTCTCTTGAGTTTGACGGCTTGGTCTCCTTTCAATAGGAGAATGGCTAGGTTAAAGTCCTTCTTGAGGAGGAAGTTATGCTATAATTAAATACTTTAAAAGAATATAATTTTTTATTATATTTAAATTCCTTCTAGATCTTCTCCTATGTTTTTGGGATTTAATTTTTCTTTGACCTCTTCATGGAAATCAAACACCTTTGGGATTTAACTTTGCTCCACGTCATCTTGGGCTTATCTAGTCATCAATTTCGACTGCCATATCATCTTATCCCTTATCGACAATTGCCTTGGCAACTAGCTCGGCATCTCCTTCATGAATTACCGTGGCAACTGCGTCGGCATCTCCTTCATGCACTACCCTGGCAATTGGTTCCAACCTTGTTTAGGCAAGTGATTCTGCACACACACAAAAACAACTACCGGCATGACCCTTTTTTCCACAAAATTAAGTAAAATATGAAATCAAGCTTGTCCCCTAAGGAAACAATGCAAACATGCATGAATGGCTAATAATGCAACTAATATGAGCCTAACTCTAGCAATAATATGAATAAAAAGGGTGAATAAAATAGTACTTTTAGACACTTAACACACCCCCAAACTCGAACTATTGCTTGTCCTCAAGCAATGCAAACTAATAATTACCCGCCAAGATATAAATTTTCAAAACTCAGCTTTGAACTTGATTTCAATTCTCAGAACCGTGGCACAAAGTATGATTGGCTTTTCATTTTTTAGAAAACTTAGGAGTTACTCGGTATCAAACTATAATGCTTGTGAGTGTGTGCGAAGTTGTGTGCAAGTTGATTTTTTGAATTCTATGCAAATAAGAGGTTTTCAAATTACTTCATTGGGTTCTTTTAACATGTTTTAACTAGAGCCGGTTTTGGGCACCTCTAGTGTTTTGTTTTTAGTTTTCTTAATTTAAATAATTTATTCGACTAGAGCCGGTTTCGGGCACCTCTAGCAGTCAATTTTTAGCACATACTAGAGCCAATTTCGGACACCTCTAGCATTCATCCAATTTTTATTCAAATCCCCCAAGTTTTTAACTATCAACCTAAGTTCACTATAATTCCTTAAATCAATCAAGGCACAACAGTGTTTCATCAAGTTTAGCAGCATAGTAAGATTCTAAGTGTTTCCACGGTTATCCTAGAATAAAAAGTTCTATCAATTAAGTACATTGGCGAAGTCATCATCGGATATTCATCAAATCTAGGCAATTTTTGTTCCAACTAAAGGCATGGCAAGCAATTTATGTATCCTAAATGCAATACTTAAGATGAATGCAACTAAACATGGTAACTAACTAATAACAATCCCCCCAAACTTGAGTAAGGCATTGTCCTCAATGCATGCAAAGGAAAAAAAAATAAAAATAACAATAAAGAAAAATAAAATGAAAATGAGGACTTACTTCGAGAGTTCGTCGTCGTGGATGATTAGTTTCCTTTTGGCCTGTGTCTTGATTCTTTTGCTTTAACGCAGTGGTTGCTTTCTTGTTGCCGATGGTGGAATCGACCCTCGTACGGGGGTGTCCTCATCATTAATGTATTTGGCCTTTCGCTTGGGCTTGGAGGATTCGATTGGTGCAGTCTTTGTTGGTGCAATAGAGGACTCGTCCGAATATGAAAAATCAGACAATGATTCAGTACAAGTTGATTCGAGCATATGTGCTTTACTTTGGCTTTTACAGTGGTTGCCGAGGCGTCTTTAGCTTTGGTTGCCGCGGCATCTTTTATTGTGGTTGCTGTGGCAACTGCGTCATTGGTTATCGTGGTAAGGATTTCGGCAAGAAAGATGGGGAACATCACACGGCTGTCCGGGTACTTTTCCAGGATGACTTGGGTGATGGCATTGTTGTGATCCTTCATGTACTGCATGAACATTAGTTGTCTTTCCTCAATTTGCCTAAGGCGGTTCTTCAACGGTTGTAAGAGTGCTTCAAGTTGTCCCTAGGCTGCTGTCTGAGTTGCTCAGGCATCAGTTACTTGGGCATTTGGAGTTGCCGAGGCGGCAAGAGTTGCCGCGACAATTGAAGGCGTTGGGGATTTTACCGGTGCCTCTCCCATTGGCTTTCAGATTTGTGCTCGATTCCAACTGGACTTTGGTAGGGCCTTTTCATCAGTGGACTCACTTGGGACATGCATCTCCTTGCAAAGATCAGAAATTAAGCAAGGGAAGAAAAGAGAACCATTGTCTTTTGTGCTACATACAAAAATCTCATCACAAATAATTTTTCCAATGTTAATGATGCGATTATGCAAGATATAATGTATGAGCAAAAGACGAGGTGTATCAAAGGTAGTATTGTGTGTGGTGGGCATTAAAGAAGTTTTAACAAACTTATTCCATAATTTTGCCTCGGGTTTAAGTCAAAGGCAATTTACCGTGCCCTTGTATTTGTCGTTGTTCCAATGAGTTCTCGGTAGAGTGAGTTCTTGAAACACCTTGTCGAGTTGCTTGGGCGTGAGTTGATCAACAAAGGCTTGATGCTCGTCTTTCTCAACATAGAGCCTGTAAAAGGTGTTGATGCTTTCGGGGCTTATGAGTATAGCCTTGTCATGAACAAAAACATAAGGATTATCCAGGTTAGGCGAGCGAGCATAGAATTCTCTTACCCATGAGATGTTACCCGATTCCGATTGATGGAAAAAGATTTGCCACTTTTGATGTGCAATCCTTTGGAATGTGAAAGGTTCAAGGTCGAAATCTTGATGAGAGTTGGAGTATTCGAAGCCTTGTTCTTCGCAAATCTTCCAGCTTTTAAACTTGGAGTGAAATCTTTCTTGAACCACCGGTGTAGCAAACTTCTTGTATCTTGGTTCTTTGGAGGAACTTGGATGAACTAGAAATTAGATTTTGGATGCCATGGATGATCTTGGTTGTGAGTTTGGTAGAAACAAAAAAGAGAAAGCAAAAGAAACTAATGAGTTGCAAGGTGAAAAGTAGGAATAGGTTTCTTGGAAGTTAAGGGTGATAGGTTATATAGAAAAGATAGGTAGTAAATATGGTGGGTGAGATTAATTGGAAAAAAAGAAAACAAGGGTTTTGATTGGGGGAAGGGGACAACTAGGGGATTTGGGGAAAGGGAAGGGTTTGGCCGGCTATGTAGGGTTTATTTAGGGTAAATTGGAGGCTTAATATAAGCCTTAGATTTATCCCATTAGTTTCCTTGTTGAAGAAGCTTCCTTCTTGAATCAAATTCCTCTTTATCTTGAACTCTTTTCCTACAATTCAAAACAAATAAAATAAGGCTTACTTAAACTTAAAATTTAAAAAAAATAGATAAATATGAAAAAAAGTTGTAGTCTTAATCTTAAAGAAAACAAATAAATCTATCCTAAAAAGAGAAATAACCAAAATTAATAAATAAAAATAAATAAAAAATTAAATAGTTAAAAAAAATAAAAAGAAAAAGAAAATATCGAAAGGAGAGCATGCTCATGCATCTTCTAAGGTGACCACTTCTTTTTACGTTCCACATGGGCACCGTTGTAGTGCTTCAATCTTTGTCCGTTAACTTTGAATTCATATTCGTCAGTGATGGACTTGATTATCACGACACCATGGGAGAATGGTTTGACAACTTCGAATGGTCCCGACCATCTTGATTTCAGTTTTCTCGGGAAAAGTTTCAGCCAAGAATTGAATAAGAGAACTAGTTGCCCTGGCGTAAATTGCCGCGACAATAGTTTCTTGTCATGACATTGCTTTGTTTTCTCCTTGTAGATTCGTGCATTGTTATAGGTGAGTGCATGAAATTCTTCTATCTCGTTGAGGTCCAACAAACACTTTTGTCCAGCACTTTCCCAATCCATATTCACGGTCTTGATTGCCCAATATGCCTTGTCTTCGATTTCCACCGGTAGATAGCATGTTTTGCCACAGACAAGTCAAAAGGGAGACATACCTAAGGGTGTTTTGAATGCAGTGCGATATGCCCAAAGTGCATCATCTAGTCTTACTGACCAATCCTTCCTATAGGGATTTACAACTTTCTTGAGTATACCCTTTAATTCTCGGTTGGAAATTTCTGCTTGCCCATTGGTTTGTGGGTGATATGCTGTGGTAATTTTGTGTGACACGCCAAAGCGTTGCAACATCTTGGCAATAATTCTATTATCAAAGTGCTTGCCTTCATCATTGATAATTGCTCTCAGCATCCCAAACCGTGTAAATATATTTTTCTGCAAGAATCATTGCATGGTCTTGGAATCATTGGCGGGAACTGCAGCTGCCTCAACCCATTTAGACACGTAGTCGACGACAAGTAGAATGTAGAGGTTGCCGAATGAAGATGGGAAACGCCCCATAAAATCTATCCCCTATACATCGAACAATTCCACCTCGAGGATGTTTTGGAGCGGCATCTCATGCTGTCTAGAGATATTGCCCGTCCTCTGGCAATGATCACATTGCTTGTAAAACTCTTGGGCATCTTTGTACAGTGTTAGCTAATACAAACCAGATTGCAAAACTTTGGCCGTGGTACGTGTTACTCCAAAATGTCCTTCATAGGGTGAAGAATGGCATTGCTAGAGTACATTCTGCTGCTCCTCTTCAGGGACACATCGGTGTATAACCTGATCTGCACATTGTTTAAAAAAAGAGGCTTGTCCCAAAAGTAATGCTTAGAATCATGATGGAACTGCTTCTTTCCTTGGTGAGTAAGGCCATAAGGTAAAATACCACAAACAAGGAAATTAACTAAATCAGCGTACCAAGGTATTGCCGAGGCATCAGTGGTTGCCGTGGCAACTGCTTTTGTGGTTGTCGAGGCATGCGCATCCATGGTTGTCGAGGCAACTAATAGTTGCTCATCCAGGAATACATCGCATATCTCTAAATCCACGTCCTCCTCCCTATTGCGTTATAAGCGTGATAAGTGATCAACCACTTGATTTCCTGTTCCTTTCCTATTCTTAATTTTAATGTCAAACTCTTGTAAAAGCAATATCCAACGAATCAAACGAGGTTTGGCATCCTTTTTAGCAAATAGATACTTAATTGTCGAATGGTCTGTATGGACAATTACCTTTGTACCAATCAAATGGGATCAGAACTTGTCAAATGCAAAAACTACGGATAGTAACTTTTTCTCCGTTGTTGTGTAATTCACTTGAGCGCTATTAAGAGTTTTACTAGCATAGTATATCACATGAAAGGTCTCACCTGTGCGTTGGCCTAGGACTGTTCCTACCACAAAATCACTTGCATCACACATGAGCTCAAAAGGTAGCGTCCAATCAGGTGGAACGACAATGGGTGCCGAGGCAGTTTTTCCTTTAGGGTTTTGAATGCTTAGGCGCAAGAGTCATCAAAATTGAAGACTTTATCATGTTCAAGCAAATTTCAGAAGGGTTTAGTAATCTTAGAAAAACTATGAATGAACCTCCTGTAAAAACCTGCATGTCCAAGAAAGCTTCGAATTCCTTTAATCGAACTTGGTGGGGGTAATCTCTCGATCACGTCCACCTTGGCTTTGTCTGCTTCGATTCCCTTCGATGAAATCTTGTGGCCGAGCACTATTCCTTCATCTACCATAAAATGGCACTTCTCCCAATTAAGGACTAAATCAGATTCTTCACTTCTTGCCAACACCTTCTCTAAATTACCGAGGCAACCGTCGAAGTCATTACCAAAAATGGAAAAATCAACCATGAAGATTTTAAGGAAGTCTTCGACCATGTCTGAAAAGAGTGCCATCATGCATCTTTAGAAGGTTGTCGGGGTATTACACAATCTGAATAGCATCCTTCGGAAAGCATAAGTATCGTATGGGCATGTGAAGGTTGTCTTTTCTTGATCTTCTGGTGCTATGGCAATTTGATTGTAACCTGAATAACCATAAAGAAAACAATAAAAGGGTTTACCTGCAAGACGGTCTAGCATTTGATCAATAAAGGGTAAGGGGAAGTGATCTTTCCTAGTGGCTTTGTTTAGCTTTCGGTAATCCATACAAACCCTCCAACCGGTCACAGTCCTGGTTGGAATGAGTTCATTGTTTTCGTTACTTACCACCGTTATACCTCCCTTTTTCAGTACACATTGTATCAGACTTACCCATGTACTATTAGAGATAGGGTATATGATGCCGACATCAAGCCACTTGATGATTTCTTTCATTACAACCCCTTTCATAGCATGATTTAGTCTCTTCTGGGCCTCATTCGAAGGTTTGTGATCATCTTCCAACAAAATCTTGTGCATGCACACTACCAGGCTAATTCCATTCAAGTTGGTAATTGTCCATCCTATCGCCTTCTTGTGTAGCATCAACATGTCGATCGGCTTCTTTTCCTTCTCAGACTGTAACTTAGAGGAAATAATTACAGGTAATGAATTATCGGTTCCCAAGTAAGCATATTTTAGTTGCCTTGGCAACTGTTTCAACTCAAGAATCGATGGTTCTTCAATGGAGGGCTTTTCGAGTTTACCTTCCTTACCTGAGTAATCCAATGGTTCAAGGTATGTACCTGGTCGATTGACTAGCCAAATTGCCTCTTCTTGTTCTTCTTCATTGATCAATTCTTAATACTTCTCAAGTTACTCTAAATCGGCAATGTAGTTACCGAGGCAACTAAATTCCTCGTCGAAGTCAAACTCTGCCATGGCATGAAGAAGATGGCATTCTTCCGGATCATCGGCATGCCTTAGTGTTTGGAACACATTTAGTTTAACTTGCTGGTCATTTACCCTCATTGTGAGTTCTTCCTTTTCAACATCGATCAAGGTTCTCCCTATTGCAAGGAAGGGTCTCCCGAGAATGATAGGTGCATGCTCATCTGCTTCAGAATCTAAAATAATAAAGTTAGCGGGAAAAATAAATTTATCAACTTTTACCAGTATGTCTTCGATTTTTCCCTCTGGATGCACATAGGATATGTCGGCTAGCTGTAGCATAACTGTTGTAGGTCTTTCCTTCCCGATTCCTAGTTTATGGAAAATCAAGTTAGGCATCAAGTTTATGCTTGCTCCAATGTCACATAATGCTTTCCCGACATAGTGGTTTCTGATGGAATAAGGTATTGTGAAACTTCAGGGATCCTTTAACTTGGGTGGCATGCGATTGTGCAACATGGCCATGCATCCCTCTGTTGCGGCAACTATTTCAAACTCTCATAGCTTTGTTCTCTTGGACACAATGTCTTTCAGAAACTTGGCATAGTTCGGCATTTGTTCAATCACCTCAGCCAATGGCAAGTTGATGTGGACTTGCTTTAGGATATCAAGAAACTTCCTTGAATTGATATTCTTGCTTTTGTCACTTCAACCTTTGTGGGAATGGTGGTGGAAGTCAGATATCTTCGATCCTTTAATTGGTCTGGAACCTGATTGATGACATTACCGGGGCAACTGGTGTTGCCGAGGTATCATCAACTGGGGTTGTCGTGTCGTGCCTATCGTTGGTTGCCGAGGCACGCTTATCGCTAGTTGCCGTGACATTTCCTGGTTCAGCATCTGAGGCTTTGCCACTGAGTTCATCTTGTTCTTTTGTGGAGTTTTGTTTGATGAGCGAGCTTGAGCTTCCTTAAGTTGTCGGCCACTTCTAGTGGTGATCGCCTTACATTGCTCATGGCCAGTTCCTCTTGCGACTTTAGTATCACTAGGTAAACCTCCTTGAGGTCTAGTATTCAGTTTTTAAGCAAATTGTCCGACTTGAGTTTCCAATGATTTGTTTTCTGCCTCTTGGTTTTGCAATCTCATCTCGGCCCTGTTAATAAAAGCATCAGTTCTTTTTATGAAGTTACTATTCTCAGCCATATAAGATTCAATTTTCAATATAAAAGTATTGAGAGAATTTTCCAAAGAACTAGATGTTGTCGGTTGTTGCTGCGGTAACTGTTACCGTGGCATATTCTGGTGGAATCCTGATGCTTGTGCATTCTGATTGCTATGGTTTAGAGCATTGTTGGGTTTACTCCATGAAAATTTTGGGTGTTTCTTCCACGCTGGATTATATGTGTTGGACACCACGTTGTTGTTCCAGTTGTAATTCCCCACATAAAAGCTGGATTTCGGATTCTGCATACATTCAAAAGAATCATGGTTACCACCACATAACTCACAAAAAGAATCCATTACCTTGACCTCCTGTGTTGTTTGGTTTCTGCATGTTCTAGACCATCTTGGTTAGAGTGGCCAATTGTGCCGAAATTGAATCTAATGATCCTAGTTCATGTATTGTGGCTTGGCGTCTAACTCCTCCTCTTCTAGCAGATGGAAACTGATAATCATTCTTGGCAAGCCTATTCAGAATTTGCATTGCTTCTTCTGGTGACTTATCTAGGAGTATGCCATTTGCCGAGGCATCTAGCATCATCCTTGTTGGTGTATTCACAGCGTTGTAAAACATTGTTACTTGTGTCCACACTGGGAATCCGTGTAGGGGGAATTTGTGTAGAAGTTCTCTATATCGCTCCCAAGCCTCGTACATGGATTCATCATCCGCCTGCCAAAAAGAAGTAACTTCGTTACGAAGCTTATCAGTCAAATTTGTAAGATTAAATCGAGCAAGGAATTCACGACAAATATCAGTCCAAGATCCTATTAACCCGGCATGAATACTATTCAATCATTCTTTTGCCCTATCCCTCAGTGAATAGGGGAATAATCTTAGTCTTAAAACATCGGGGGTGACTCCTTGTATTTTTAATGAATTGCAAATATCGAGGAAAGATTTAAGATGTTGTCGTGCATCTTCAGTTGCCGAGCTGTCAAATTGACCAATTGTGTTGATCATATTGAACATCACCAGTTACAACTCAAATTGGTTGGCTTCAATTTCAGGTGTGACAACCCCTGGATTGAGTCCTTCAAGATCTTCTTCAAGATAGTCTCGAATAGTTTTGTTTCGTGCAAGAATCACTCATCCTCCTGCTGGAACATCCTGATTCATATTGCCGTCTTGATTAGCCATTGCTACTCTTAACCTTTGTCTGAGTCTTTGCAGGGTTCATTCAATTTCTGGATCAAAGAGATAATCTGATGTAGTTGGTCTCACCCTGGTCATATACCAATACAAAACCAAAGTTTGTTAGCCCTTCGAATCTTTAAACAATAAAAATAAAAAGTGCAAGAAAATAAAAACAAAGTTGTTATTGCCAATCCTCGGCAACGGCGCTAAAAACTTGTTGCGCGTAATAAGTGCTCCGCAATTGTGCAAGTGTACACATCACAAGTTATAGTATAAAAGATATCGTCTCCACAGGGATTGGTGTCACTTCAAGAATCTAATCTCTTACACTGTAAAAAGTAAAAGAACACAAGTAGAAGATTGTAGGAGTTTAACTAACAACTAAACTAGAAACCAAGAAAGTAAAAGAAGATGTAATCAAATGAGAGAGAATAGGCCATGTTATCATGAGTTGAGGAGTGTTAGCCAATTGGATCGTCTTGGTAAAAGAGTGCAAGGGCAACTCAGTTGCCGTGGCAACTTGCGCAGCGGGGTTGCCTTGGTAACTAATCGACGGTTGCCTGGGCAATTGTTTGGGCGGCTGGGCAGCAACTTCAAGGTTTAGCAGAGCGTTCTTCAATGGTTTCTTCTTATCTCTAAGTCAAAACTCTAGCTAATTGTGCATGCCTTGACAATGCATCCCTGCGTGAATCAAGGGTGAGCAACAACTAATCTTGCGCTCCTCTTAGCCGTTGAAGTCTTTAACTTATTCCTAAGCCGGATTAATCTTCACCATCAATATATTGAATAAAGAGCATACTCGTTTGTTTCTTGAGTCTAACTCCCCCGATATTATATAAATAGATAGAGTTACAAGATCCTCTCCCAATTCACTCGCAAACAAGAATAAAAACCAAGAATGAGTAAACCTTGAATTGAAAGTGCAAAAGATTTAGTTTATGGCTAGGTTCCAAAGAAACACAAAACAAAGAATCCCTAACATAAACCTAATCGAACAAGAAAGAAAAAGATGAAGAATGGTTGAAAGCCCTTGTCGAAATCTCTCCCCTTTTGCTCTCTCTTGAGTTTGACGGCTTGGTCTCCTTTAAATAGGAGATGGCTAGGTTAAAGTCCTTCTTGAGGAGGAAGTTAAGTTGGAATTAAATACTTTAAAAGAATATAATTCTTTATTATATTTAAATTCCTTCTAGATCTTCTCCTATCTTTTTGGGATTTAATTTCTATTTGACCTCTTCATGGAAATCAAACTTGTGGGATTTAAATTTGCTCCACAACATCTTGGGCTTATCTAGTCATCAATTTCGACTACCATATCATCTTATCCCTTATTGACAACTGCCCTGGCAACTAGCTCAGCATCTCCTTCATGCATTACCCTGGCAACTGCATCAGCATCTCCTTCATGCACTACCCTGGCAACTGGTTCCAACCTTGTTTAGGTAAGTGATTCTGCACACACACAAAAACAACTATCGGCATCACCCTTTTTCCACAAAATTAAGCAAAATATGAAATCAAGCTTGTCCACCAAGGAAACAATGCAAACATGCATGAATGGCTAATAATGCAACTAATATGAGCCTAAGTCTAGCAATAATATGAATAAAAATGGTGAATAAAATAGTACTTTTAGACACTTAACAGTCATACACTAGAACATACTTCAGAAAGAAAAATAAAAACAAAAATAAAATAAAATAAAATCCTATGCTCAATTACAACAAGTTTATCAATTTCCAATCCCTGGTAATGGCGTTAAAAACTTAATGACTTGTCGAATAGTGATGCACTTTTGAGCAAGTATACTCGTCAAGTCAAGTAATAAAGTGATGACTAGAGTGCCAAACCCATGAGGATTGGATCAATAACTATGAAGTTATCGAACTTAAGAATGTGCTTGCAAGTATTGAATGGAATCAAATTATTAAAACTAAAAACAATTAAAGTAAAAGTAGCTATGATAAAGACGAACATATGCTGCAACAAATAACAAATGATTATGGAAGATGGGTTTATTGCTGAGAATATATGCTTGATTACTTATTTCAACGCTATAGAGACTGGCAATACATGTCTGTGTAAACGATTAAGATCTTTATCTACTCAACATGATTTTCTAAAGAAATTATGACTCTCCCGATCCCTAGAAGTTAATAACATTGAAGCTAAGATGGTACATGTCTGTGTTAACTGAACAACTCTATTATTTGGTTACAAATTCCTTTTCGTTGAAACCGTAAACATATGTCTAGGCCAGATTAAAACTAAGTTAACAACTTAGCCCCACTATTCACATTTCTATAGCCTAAGTCTCTCGATATTAAGCCACAAATCAATAGTTAAGCTCTTACAATAACTATGCATGAAGAACGATGAACATAATAGGTGAAGGAAAACGAACTATAACATTAAAATAAATTAATCAAAACATAAAATCCTAGGAAGCAGTAAACCCAACTAAAGTTTTTAGCTCATGTCTGAGCCTTAAACATCCATAATAGTATTAAAGTACGATAGTTTTTCAAGCAAGGGATAGAAAAGAGCGAAGCATCCTCGACGATCTTCTTCCATTCTGTGTAACCTTGCTGCAGGTCTCCCACTCCATCAGCCTCTCTCGGTGGCGTCTGTTGTGAGGAGATTTCTCTAGCTTTAACCTAGTGGTTCTCTAAGAGCTTCAAACTAGGATTGTTGTCTAAATCGTGCTCCCATGTATTGTCATCCAAGTCTCTCTTATATAGGCGGTGAAACTAGGGTTGATAACCCTAAAGTACGTGCGACTTCATTAAAGAAGGCCACTGATTTCCCACTATATCTTTAATGTTCTATATATGGGAGAAAGTCCACGTGGGTCAAAGTAGATTCGTCTCTAACTCTTTATTACCTACAGCCATGCAATTAGCTACTTATATTCTCCAGCATTCCTCTAGTATCATGCACATATCCTACATATCCTGAGCAATTAGCTAACCTAAATGCACCAATATATATAATAATTAAGTGCAAGTGGTGTAACTCCCTATCTATATACAAACTATACGAAAACTAACCTAAATGCAGCAAAATAAACTTGAAAACATGTAAAAGTCAAGTAAAAAGGGTACGCAAAATAGGATATCTACACAGTCATCATCAATTTTTTGCTGCAATTCTACACCCTTTGATCAAGTGCATCTGATAAGGATGAACATGCCTTTACATCTTCCTCATTCACTCATTATATGTTTTCTTTCTCTTTCATAGTATCTACACATTCCAAGCTCACATCTTTATTAGTTTTTCTACCCAAGCTCACGACTTTACATTTGCCTACCTCCTTCCCTTCAACAAAAATGGCCAAGACGAGAGGTGCGATGAAGAAGAGTGCCAAGTCTACTGAATAAACCCAAGCATCTGCCACTGCGACAAGATATTTGGAATCATCTACTCCCATGGCGAAAATAGAGTAAGAAATTTTTCTTATAACTGAGGCTGAAAAGCATTACTCTGACAACATTTTGAAGAGAACGATTCACCTAGAATAAGGTATCCTATTATTACCAGAACAAGATCCCTGAAAGTAAATTTTAGTCACCTATTTTATCTAGCCCTTTAAATTTTATTCTTGTAAATATATTAGAGTCCATATACAAATTAGAGTATATTTAGAAATATAAAAAATCTATTAAAAATAAAAGAGGAGTCCATGTATATAAGTAAAGGCCCAATTGGCCCATTTTTTATTATTTCATTTTTATTTATATTATTATTCTTAATGTATTTTAGTTATTCTTGCACATCACACAAGATCCTAACCATGTCAAATATAGGAAGATTGCAAGAGATTTTGTTCAACAAATATGGGAAGTCAGGTGGTGTGCAAGGAATTCTGACTGTCTTTCAGTTACCTTTCCAACAAATCGTGAAAAGCCTCAATCGGACGTCAAAAGCTCAAGATATATACATTTTACTAAAGACATCACATGTAGAAATCTGAATACAGGTCCAAAACAGGAATTCAATTTTATTATGAATTTAAAATAATTTATTGATTATTTGTAATTAAAGTCAAAATTAGATTTTCCCGATTTGTTATACTTAATTTAGGACCATTTGTGTGTAAGAAAAGCGGTTTTATGCCATAGTAAAGACATTATTCTCTTTCAGAAAAAAATAATTTAGTATAAATGCGTAAGTTATTTTAGGGTTTTTAGGGTTTCTGTAAGCGTATAAATAGGCTTCATTATTTCGTAATTTTTACAACGAAGTCCTTCCGCGTTTCTATTTCTTGCACTTTGAGCTTGCCCCTGGGGTAAATTACATAGCCGGTCCCTTCAGGTTGTGTGTAGCTTGAAATTTCATCCTTAAATCATTTTTAATTTCTGCCGGTATGTTTCATTTCATTGCATTTCAGTCTATTTTCATGTATTAAATATTTTATCCTTGTTCTTATTTTCTTATCATGTTTGTATTGCTTTTCTTTTGTGTGTGTATTTACGTTTAAATATTATGTTTTCAATATGTGTATTAATATGGGTGATATCCTGTTTTATTTGTTCGTGTTTTGTGCATGTTTGTTTTATATGTTATGTTTAGTTTAATTGGTAGTATGTTTACATGAGTTTTACGATTATTTTACATTGTAGATCACATGTTAGTCTAAGGTGATATGCTTGGCATGTGTTATGGTATGTTTTTTAGAGCTTTATTAATATGTGTTATGTTAATGTTATTTTGTTTTTATTAAATCCAATAGTTCATGCTTGCATCCCTTTTTATTTTATTATTTTATTTAAATAGCTTAAGTTTTTAGAGTAATTTATGTGTGTACCGTGTTTTTTAGCCCATGTACGTTTCTTGCCATGGCTGTGTTAATATTAGTGAAATCCTTGATATAAAAATTGTGTCATATGATAAAGTTGTAGTATAATTTTATGTGGAGTTGTTGCTTTGCTAATTTAGTATCTTTCTTGCTCTATATATATCATGCACATGTTGCATTGGTTTTTATGTCCAAGTATGGTGTAGTTAATTAGTTTGATTTAAAAGCATGTTGTTCTTCTCTTTACCATGTCCATGCGTTTATGTTCTTCTTGTATGAAGTTTTGATCCTTGTATGTGTTATTTATATCTATCCTCATGCATTTCATTATTTTTGTTTAATATTATGATGTTCATTTTTATGTTTTAGTATCATGTCGTGTATGTGTTTAAGTATGTTAGGATTAATTAATTTAGTTTTTAAAGAATGTTTTGTCTTGTTCATGTCTTTATTTTGTCTTTTCATTATTATGATGTGTCGTTTTTGTTCATTTGTTTTATTATCTTCTTATTAATTTTGTAGTATTCCCCTTTTTATGTTTTTTGTACATACCATCTCCATGTGAATGTTTTATATATTTATTTAATTAGCTCTAGGTTGCATAATGGAATATAAATTGTCAATGCAGTGCCCTTTTATCCGAGCATAAACGGGGCCAGTATCAGGCGTAGTGATGGTGGTTGGGCGTTTCTTCTCGGATAACGGGGCCTTTAAAATCTACTCGCACCTATAACCGAATCTTAACTTAATCGTCACTTTAATCCGGAAAGTTTAATTTTAATAAAGCGGTAATTATTAAAGTACCAATTTTGGGCGGTGTGGGGGTGCTAATCCTTCCCCATCCGTAACCGACTCCCGAACCCAAAGTTTTCAAAATCTCTGGTTTTTTAATGGTGTCTGGCCTACCTAAGTGGCCGGTGGCGACTCCCTTTCTTTAAATAAAATACGGTATTTTTAAAACCCCGCGAAATAAATATTTTAATACCTGAAAAACCACAAACACTTCGAAAACTCGATTTTTAGCGAAGACGAATATCGCTACAGATGGCGACTCTGCTGGGGATATTTTTGTTTTTTTCAAAAAAATGAGAGTCAAGCTTTTTAAATAATTACAGCTTTACTAATATTAAAAATTTTGGGTTAAAGTGACTATTAAATTAACATTCGGTTGTAATTGCGCGTTTATTTTAACGCATTAAAAATATGACATATAAACCTGTTTTTTTTAGTGGGGGGAAAACGCTAATGCTTTCGTGGAGATATCGTTCTCCCGTATGGGCCTAGCAAGTACCTTCGAGGCTCGAGTACCTTATGCTTTCGTAAGGATATCGTTCCTTCGTACGGGCATAAGCGAATGGGTCCCCCTGAATTAAACCCGATTGAAAGGAGCCTATAATGGGTGATGATCGGGGGCCTTGCTACTCTTAGTAGAGGACATCGAAGACAATTCGGGTACCTCCTAGAACCAAAACTGCATATAGAGAACACATAGAAACCCACCCTGTTAGATCCATGCGGATACCCTAGGTGTCTTAGAAGGAATGTAAATAGGATTGCCTTGTTTGCTTATCGCATTTATTTTGCCCTTTTATTATGTATTTATCATTTTTGTCCGGTACTGACTTGTTTTCTTTTTTGTTCTGTTTTTGCATATCATCGCATTCGTATTACAGTGGGCATTGATTCCCGAGTGGTTTCTCCCATAATAGAAGATTGTTCATGATGGACCAAAGGTTCTTTGACCTGAAGGAAGGGGGTCCAGTTCCAGAGTTCCATCCCGAGAGTAGGGCAGAGACAACCGAAGAAGAATCATTCAAGGACTCCAGAACAGATTCGATAAGCAGTGTCAGTTTTGGTGACAAGCAAGATGAAATACAAGAACTAAAGAAGCAGATGTCTGAAATGATGGACCAGATGAATGCTATGATGAAAGGCAAGCAGCATGTCAAACTCAGAAAAGATTAGATCGAAGATCAGAATGTGGAACATAATGGTCAGAATGTCGAGACAGACAACACCGTTAAATATGACAAATCGAATCCCTTTGTGATCAATCTCGAGAAGCAGACAAGTAGCATATCTGGAGTAGATACCAAGGGAACAGAGGCAAAACCAGGGGAAGCTCGAGAATCTAATGACATCAGAAGGCATTATCCTATACCCATAAGATACACCGAGTTACTTTCGTTGCTTGTCGAAAGGAGCCATATCATACCAGTGAAGTCTGTACCAAGGAAACCTCCTTATCCGACGGGTTACAATGGTCGTGTCTGGTGCAGCTACCACATAGGCGATTCGAGTCATCACACTGAAAATTGCAGGGCCCTGAAGGACAGAGTTTAAGATCTTATTAGAACGGGAGTTTTGGGTTTCGAAAACGGACAACCCCGGTTCTACAGCAAGCCAATCGTTACCCGAGGGGCAAAGTCGAAGGAGGGTCAATACCCAGCCCAAGGTTCGGGTAACACAGAAGTGGGTCACTCAAGCAGGATGAATTTAGGAGTCAAGAATAAAAGAGTCTCAGAAGATGAACTTGCACGCAAGTGCGGCCAGCTCGAGCATGAGAGGCACGATCTGAGCATGAAATTAAAGAATGTGCAAGACGAGTACCAAAATCTGCACTTTGAATTCAAGAATGTCGGTCTGGGTGACACCGTGGAAGAGTGGGTCAATGGTATGATTCAACTGAGGAACGGTTCAGAACGTTGGAAGCAAAAATGCAAGAATAGTATGAATAAAGTCAGATCATTATCACAGAAGCTGGAAGAAGCTGAGGGCCAACGCGACCTTCTCCAAAGTGAGTTAGAAAGCAGTCTGGCCATGGAAGATATCCTGAAATCAAGTCTGCAGTAGGAAAGGAATGAATCACAAGTCTTTCAAATGGAAAACGCAACACTCAAAGAATAGGTAGTGAGACTCGAGACTTCTTTACGTACCAGTTAGATCCGTGCTGGGGCAATGACCGTTCAGCTACAAAAGGCCGAGCAAACAATACGGGAGAAAGACCGGGACATGAAGATGGTTACGAGTCAAGCCCGACAAGTAGCAGATTTAACCGATGCAGCAGCACCAATAAGCTAGAATATGGATCCAGCGTTGGACCGTGAAGGAAAGCTGACAGGACTGTTGAATGAGGTCAAGACATTAGGTTTCAGGGCTCATCGCTATCTGTAAAACCCTAATGCCGGATGTAATGAAACCTTTTGGTCTGAATGAAAGATATCCTATAGGGACAATCACTTGCGGAATCGATGCTTTATTGCATTCATGCATTGCATTTGCATCACGTCCTTTGCATTGTTTAATAATTTTATCATCACATGGCACTTCATCATTTAATACTTGAGGTTCGATGGCAGAATTAGTTGGAAAATGGAACGAACCGAAGAGTCGAGGCTTGACCAGCTAGAAGAAAAAATTGAGAAAGAGCTTAAGAAGAAAGAAAAGATAAATGTTTTCAATACGAGGGAACTCTGCCTAGTCCCTGATTTGGTCATTCCTCCAGATTTCAAGGTTCCCAGATTTGCGCAGTATGACGGAACCAGCTGCCCGAAGATTCACTTAACGATGTTCTGTAGAAAAATGGAAGGATACATGAAGAATAAAGAGTTGTTGATTCACCACTTCCATAATAGCCTGACGGGACCCGCAGCAGTGTGGTATAACCATTTGAACATAAGCCAAGTTAGGTCATGGGGTGACCTCGCTAATGCTTTCTTGAGTCAATACAAATATGCTTTAGATTTAGCACTCTGTCGCCAGTTTCTTCAGAATGAGAAAATGAGGCCAAGTGAAAGCTTCAGGGAATATGCACTAAGGTGGCGATGTTTGGCGACCCAAGTCCAGCCTCCTATAGCGGAAGAAGAGTTAACTCCCATGTTCCATGCAACGCTTCCCTCTCCTTTCTTCGATGTGATGTTGGAGAAATCGAGAAACAGATTTGAAGATTTCATGATGATTGGAGAGAGGATATAATACGCAATCAAAGAAGGAAAATTGGGGTCTAAGTCTAAGTACTGAATCGAAGATAAGATAGATAAAGATGGAGAGGTAAATAGTGTCATCTCCAGGGTTCGCGTGGCTGTAAAAGAAGAAGACAGACTGACACCTCAAAGTCATCAAGGAAAATTCCTCGGACGAGCGCAAATTTGGAAGTGTTTGGAACATCTATCTCAGACATTTGGCCTCATCTGGTAGGGGGTCACTATCTTGTTCCTAGGCCGATGAAGATTACACCTGATCCGTTTGCCCATAGTTTTGACTCCAGTAGCACATGCGAATTCATATGGGGGCACGGGGGCATCCCATCAGGAAATGTAGACCTTTATTGGGGGAAATCAAGAAGCTGATCAATGATAGAACTCTGACACGAGAGTTGATCCAGCAGTGGAGGACCAAGGATGAGGGGCAAGTCTGTATAGTGCTGAAGAAGCCAGAGATGTCTCTACAATAAAAGACCTTCCTGAAGTAATACAAGGAATCAACTTTACTACATGTAGCCCACATGTGGTAAAGATCTTTTGTGATGGGGCATGTTTGTTGATTTTTATTCCAATGAAGAACACATGTCGCTTAACATATAATGTTCTTGAAAGTACATAGATATATATTTTCTCTCCGTTGTAGGACACTGGATATCAGTTGCAAGATGTGACATTAGATAGATGTTTTGAAAATGGTGGGGGTGTAATCTTCCCTACCAGACTCTGGTCAGCAAAGCAAGACTACTACTCTCTCGATGATGTTCAAGGACGCAAAAGCTCCAAATGTCAACCATGTAGAGTCGCTTGAAATTGAAAATCTAGGCATAATCATCTAGGTAGTAAATAAGTAAAAATAAGAATTAAAAGAGAAAGAATTGAAGAAAAAAGAAAGAAAGAAAGAGAAAATAATAATAAAAAGCACTCCTATGTTCGAAACCTGGTAATAAGCTTGTTCGGATAAGAGTGTGGAATTTTGGGGCACTCCACTCATGCGATAAGGTGGAGACACATCATCCAATTCAAGAAACCTTAGCTTCATGAGTGATGGTAATATTTTCAAATCGTGACTATGCCGAGTAACTTGGGGCAGTGTTGTTTGCTCCATCGTTGTCCTCAAGATAAAGGACTGTGACGAATTGATTTCCTCAAATAATGATAAAAGCGAAAAAAAACAAAAAAATAACAAAAAACAAAAAAAACAAAAAATATGAGAAAAAAAAGAAGAAAAGAAGAAAAAGAGAGAAAAAAGGAAGAACAAAAGAAAAAGAAAAAGAAGGAGAAAGGAAGAGAAAAGAAAAGAGAGAAAATAGACGATATCATAGGAAAAATTAAGACTCACACCACACAGAACTCTATTCCTAGAGTAATATTTCTGCGCTCGAGTGGTCATACAAGCCCACCCTTTTTAGGGGCGGAGTAGATAATGAGAATTGAGAAAGAGTAGTATTCTGCAGCAACGCGGTAATCATGAGGATGAACCGAGTCACCAGGGAAGACTTCACATCCTTGAATTACTGAGTGGTTGAATCTAAGCCGCTCTTGCACTTCATATCCAGAGCTCTTATGTTGTGTTTTCAAGATCTTGTATGTTAATCTAAATGATACCCTTCAGTGGAATACCAATCAACAAATTGACAAGTTAAAGCAACAAAGATTCTCATGTATTACTTCAGAGATAAGATCCAGAACACAAGGTTGCGGATATTATTGGAGCACCTAACCAGAAACGACCCCACAATGTATAAATGAAGGTGATGACAAGAGCGTATGTGTCAGACAGCTCAAGAACAAGAATCAGGTTTCAGCTACGATGCCTTGGTTAGTTCAAAAAAGTGAAGGACGAACCAGGACGAGAATGAGATTATAAAATACGAGGACGGTAAGAGGTAAATATCGAGTCTCCAAAGAATTAAAGTACAGATATTGATGAATGGTGCCCGTCAAGAGGCAATAAGAAGATTGAGGTTAAGAAGCATTTTGCTCACCCCGATGATGAAACTAACAAATACTCAGAATGTTGGGTCAAAAGAGTTGGAAGGTAGCCGAGTACGATCGAGTGGGGCAATGCAGAACAGAAAGAATGGTAAGAATCTCTGCACATGCATAATATAGAGTTTGTTGGTGAAGCGGGCAGAGACCCCGAAGAAGAAAGGCAAGTGCTCGTGTAAAAGAATAAGAGCGAGTACTCATTTAACAAAATTTGACAGAAATGAAGATCAAAATTGAGCATACCGCAAAAAGAAAGGAAACAGAGAAATCTGAAGAATGACTTTTCAGGACATAAGATTTTAAAACAAGTCTAACAATAAAAAGATAAAGAAAAAAGAAAAGAGAGTGAGAGTGAGAGAAAATGATGAGAAAAAAGAAGAAAAAGAAGAAAAAAGAAAAAAGAAGAAAAAAGAAACAGAAATAAAAAGAAGAAGAAGAAGAAGAAAGCACGACATTGCATGCATCATATAGATAGAGGCATGCCAATTTTTGCTTGTTCTTAGACAGGTATTTGAAGAATTATCGAAGAATTTACCAAAGAAAAGAAAGATCGACAGTCATAGCGGCGTGAGGCCTAGACGTTAAATCCTTTGGGTCATCGGTAAGTCCTTCGGGCACGATGTTAAGTCCTTCGGGCCACCAGTAAGTCTTTCGAGCATGGTGATAAGTCTTTCGGGCCATTAGTAAGTCCTTCGGCATGATGCGGCAGCATTAGTAGCGTGAGTCCAGAAAGATCGGTAGCCATAGCGGCGTGAGGCCCAAACGTTAAATCCTTTGGGTCATCGGTAAGTCCTTCAGGTCCGATGTTAAGTCCTTCAGGTCCGATGTTAAGTCCTTCGGGCCACCAGTAAGTCTTTTGAGCATGGTGATAAGTCCTTCGGGCATGATGCGGCAACATTAGTAGCGTGAGTCCAGAAAGATCAGCAGCAATAGAGGCGTGAGGCCCAGACGTTAAATCCTTCAGGTCATCGGTAAGTCCTTCGGGCACGATGTTAAGTCCTACGGGCCACCAGTAAGTCTTTTGAGCATGGTGATAAGTCATTCGGGCCATCAGTAAGTCCTTCGGGCATGATACGGCAGCATTAGTAGCATGAGTCCAGAAAGATCGGCAGCCATAGCGGCGTGAGGCCCAGACGTTAAATCCTTCGGGTCATCGGTAAGTCCTTCGGGCATGATGTTAAGTCCTTCGGGCCACTAGTAAGTCTTTCGAGCATGGTGATAAGTCCTTCGGGCCATCAGTAAGTCCTTCAGGCATGATGCGGCAGCATTAGTAGCATGAGTCCAGAAAGATCAGCAGCCATAGCGGCGTGAGGCCCAGATGTTAAATCCTTCAGGTCATCGGTAAGTCCTTCGGGCACGATGATAAGTCCTTCGGGCTACCATTAAGTCTTTCGAGCATGGTGATAAGTCCTTTGGGCCATCAATAAGTCCTTCGGGCATGATGCGGCAGCTTTAGTAGTGTAAGTCCAAAGATATCAACAGCCTCATGAAAAAATAGAAAAGAGAAAGAAGAGAAAAAAAAGCAAAAAAAAAGAAAAAGAACAGAGAAAAAAAAAGGAAGAGAAAAAGAAAGGTAGAAAAGAAAAGAAAAAGAGAAAAAGAAAAAGGAAAAAGAACAGGGAAAGAAGGAAAAAAATGAGGAAAATAGAAGAAAAAGAAAAAGAGGAAAGAACAACTGAAGACAAAGGTTATATAAAGGAGAAGCCTACGTTTTCAAACCCCCGGTGAAAGGCTCCATATAGGACGAGGCCTAACTCTAGAATCTCAAAAAAAAAATAACCAAAGGTGAAGAAGTTTTATAAATTGAGAACTTACGAGCCTGAAGATTCGGCCGAGGAAAAACGGAGAGTTCGAGAAGAACACGTGATTCTGAAGTCGTGAGAAGGGAAGTCAGATAAAAATGAGTGCTTTCGGTCTTTGCTTTGTTCTCGTTCTACAAGAACAAGCAAAGAGGGGCAACTGTAATCACTCATTTTTATCCGGTATATAAGTATTGTGTTAGTTTAATAATTATTGTATGTATGCATATTATATGTGATTAAAGTGTGTGAGAAATAGGTGTGATGCATGTAAGTGCATGCATATTATAAATATTATCTATGTGTTAACGTTTATTTGTGTCATACGTGTTTATGCTTTATGTATTCATTGTTTGTATGTGTACATTACATGTATGATTATATGCATGTATGTTAGTATGTTACATTAATTAATGTTTGCATGTGTATTCGTATGTTACACGTATATGAGTGTGCACGTGTACGTATGTATGTAATATTGTATTATTATTATTATGCATGTATGATTATATGCATGTATGTTAGTATGTTACATTAATTAATGTTTGCATGTGTATTCGTATGTTACACGTATATGAGTGTGCACGTGTACGTATGTATGTAATATCGTATTATTATTATTATTATTATTATTATTATTATTATTATTATTGGACTAATGTAAAATAAAATCCAAAACATAAAACCCAAATATTATAATAACAGTCCAAGTCCACATAATATTACAAAAACACAAAAAATATATATATAATATAATTTACAAGGCCCATTTTCGGCCAGCCCAATCCTATCTAATTAACCCTAAAACCCTATATGATATCTAATATCATCTTTTTCCTTGCAGCAGCCGAGGGAGGGCCATTGGATCAAATCCAGATCCAACGGCCACGATCAACCCGAGATGAGCCATCTAGCGCGCGTGAAGCATACCTCCGGGCCGTTCAACTTCTCACTCGATCAACCCAATGCAGATCTACCGTTCGATCTCCTCTACCACGTTTCATCATCTCCAGCAACTACCACGCACTCCAGAAATGATCGTGATCGTTCAAGCCCCAAGTGATCCTAACCGTTGGATGAAATCTGATCCAACGGCCCAAAGCAGATTTGGCCGAGATAACTTCTTATCTTCTCTGCCACGTGGCTGCATCACCGCTCTGCCTACTGCTGCCGTACGATATCACCGGCCCTCACCAAACCGACATGCAACAAACAAATAAACAAGTCAGATCAAGCATGGGTTCGGAGATTTCATATCCAATCAATTGTTTGTCAATAGTAAACACTAGATCTACTTTTACTATCATTTGCATGTTGTAAAGGGGGGTGATCGATGGTAAAAAAAAGAAGAAGATCCAGATGAGGAAGGGGGTCGATTTTGAAAAAACGAAAAAGAAATTTGGGGGGGGGCTCTTCAGATCGAAAAGAGGGAAGAAGGGAAAAATAGTTGTAAAGGGCTCTGTTCGAAAAATTTGTAAAAGGATTTCGAGAATCAAAACCAAACAAAAATTCAGAAGAAGGTTTCAAACTCTCTTATATTCTATTTTCTTCCTTAGTTTGAATCTCACAACCAAATCGGTTTTTTCAGTTTTAAAACCAAAATCTTTGTTCTTGTTTCAAATTTCATTTCGAATCAGACAAGAACAAAAGGGAAATTCGAACCTTACCGGCTGTCCTAAGTTGCTGTCATCATTCCCTCTTTGCCGGGAAGCTGAACCGCCAGTGAACGAAACTGGAGACAAAGGGGTGAGCGGCGCTGTCGAGTTTGTTGAGAGAAAAAAGAGGAAGGCTGAGTTTTAGGTTTAGGTTTAATCTCTTTTTCTACCAGTTATAAAACAAATAATAACCCTTTAGTGTTTAAATGGTCTAATTACATGAGAGGTCCTCTTACCCTTTCCCGCTTTTATTTTTGGTCATGGGATAATTGCATTTTCAATCCCTGTTCTCTGTTACCGTATGCTTTTGCATCCCTTTTTTATTTCAAATCAGCATCTCCATTTCACTTTCATTCAATTCAATCCTGAAATTAAATTGAATCAGATCTTAAATGGCATAAACACCTTCAAAGTCCTTCCGCGTTTCTATTTCTTGCACTTTGAGCTTGCCCCTGGGGCAAATTACATAGCCGGTCCCTTCAGGTTTTGTGTAGCTTGAAATTTCGTCCTTAAATCGTTTTTAATTTCTGCCGGTATGTTTCATTTCATTGCATTTCAGTCCATTTTCATGTATTAAATATTTTATCCTTGTTCTTATTTTCTTATCATGTTTGTATTGCTTTTCTTTTGTGTGTGTATTTACGTTTAAATATTATGTTTTCAATATGTGTATTAATATGGGTGATATCATGTTTTATTTGTTCGTGTTATGTGCATGTTTGTTTTATATGTTATGTTTAGTTTAATTGGTAGTATGTTTACATGAGTTTTACGATTATTTTACATTGTAGATCACATGTTAGTCTAAGGTGATATGCTTGGCATGTGTTATGTATGTTTTTTAGAGCTTTATTAATATGTGTTATGTTAATGTTATTTTGTTTTCATTAAATCCAATAGTTCATGCTTGCATCCCTTTTTATTTTATTATTTTATTTAAATAGCTTAAGTTTTTAGAGTAATTTATGTGTGTATCGTGTTTTTTAGCCCATGTACGTTTCTTGCCATGACTGTGTTAATATTAGTGAAATTCTTGATATAAAAATTGTGTCATATGATAAAGTTTTAGTATAATTTTATGTGGAGTTGTTGCTTTGCTAATTTAGTATCTTTCTTGCTCTATATATATCATGCACATGTTGCATTGGTTTTTATGTCCAAGTATGGTATAGTTAATTAGTTTGATTTAAAAGCATGTTGTTCTTCTCTTTACCATGTCTATGCGTTTATGTTCTTCTTGTATGAAGTTTTGATCCTTGTATGTGTTATTTATATCTATGCTCATGCATTTCATTATTTTTGTTTAATATTATGATGTTCTTTTTTATGTTTTAGTATCATGTCGTGTATGTGTTTAAGTATGTTAGGATTAATTAATTTAGTTTTTAAAGAATGTTTTGTCTTGTTCATGTCTTTATTTTGTCTTATTATTATTATGATGTGTCGTTTTTGTTAATTTGTTTTATTATCTTCTTATTAATTTTGTAGTATTCCCCTTTTTATGTTTTTTGTACATACCATCTCCATGTGAATGTTTTATATATTTATTTATTTAATTAGCTCTAGGTTGCATAATGGAATATAAATTGCCAATGCAGTGCCCTTTTATCAGAGCATAAACGGGGCCAGTATCAGGCGTAGTGATGGTGGTTGGACGTTTATTCTCGGATAACGGGGCCTTTAAAATCTACTCACACCTATAACCAAATCTTAACTTAATCGTCACTTTAATCCGGAAAGTTTAATTTTAATAAAGCGGTAATTATTAAAGTAACAATTTTGGGCGGTGTGGGGGTGCTAATCCTTCCCCATCCGTAACCGACTCCCTAACCCAAAGTTTTCAAAATCTCTGGTTTTTTTATGGTGTCCGGCCTACCTAAGTGGTCGGTGGCGACTCCCTTTCTTTAAATAAAATACGGTATTTTTAAAACCTCGCGTAATAAATATTTTAATACCCGAAAAACCACAAACACTTCGAAAACTCAATTTTTAGCGAAGACGGATATCGCTACAACTGTTGCTTCTCCTTAATCATCTGCGACAAAGATGGCTTCACCTGCAACTCGACCAACAAACTCCCGTCACTCGTCACACTCAACCGAGCAAACATGGCTCTCAGCTTCACAACCTCTTTCCTGCTCAAAGCATCTGCCACAACATTAGCTTTTCCCGGATGATACTCAATGGCCAGATCATAATCCTTAAGCAACTCCAACCATCTACGTTGCCTAAGATTCATCTCTTTCTGTGACATCAGATGTTTCAAACTCTTATGATCCGTAAAAACCACACATTTCTCACTATAAAGATAATGCCTCCAAATCTTCAAGGCGAATACAACCGCTGCAAGCTCAAGATTGTGAGTAGGGTAGTTATGTTCATGCACCTTCAACTGCCTAGATGCATACGCCACTACCTTACCCTCCTACATCAACACACAACCAAGCCCAACATACGACACATCACTATAAACAACAAACTCCTTCCCCGATTCTAATTGAATCAAGATTGGAGCTCGCGTCAAGGCTTCCTTCAACCTTTCAAAAGCTTGTTGCCTATCTTTCCTCCACTCAAAATGAACATTCTTCTGTAACAACTTAGTTAACGGAGCTGCCAAACTAGAGAACCCCTCCACAAACCTTCGATAATAACCCTCAAAACCAAGAAAATTCCTAACCTCCATCATAAATTTGGGCTTCTTCCAACTCATTATAGCCTCAACCTTATGCGGATCGAAACGAATTCCCTTGGACGACACAACATGCCCAAGATGCACAACTTCCCTAAGCTAGAACTCACTTTTGTTTAACTTGACATAGAGCTGATTAACCAACAGCGTCTGAAGCACAATTTGTAAATGGCTATCATGATCTTCCTTAGTACGGGAGTACACAAGGATATCATTGATAAACACAACCACAAACTGGTCCAAAAACTCATGAAACACTCGGTTCATCATATCCATGAAAGCAGCTGGTGCATTTGTCAAACCAAACAGCATCACAAGAAACTCGTAATGCTCGTACCTTGTAGGGAAGGCTATTTTGAGCACATCCACCTCCTTCATCTTTAATTGGTAGTACCCTGACCTCAAATCTATCTTGGAAAACACCGAGGCTCCCCTGAACTGATCAAACAAGTCATCTATCCGTGGTAAGGGATACTTGTTTTTTATTGTCAACTTATTAGCTACCGATAATCTATACACATCCGGAACATACCATCTTTCTTCTTAACAAACAACATCGGTGCTCCCCACGGTGAAATACTGGGTCTAATGAACCAATGATCAAGTAACTCCTGCAACTGCATTTTAAACTCCTTCAATTCCTTCAGAGCCATGCGATATAGAGCAATGGATACTGGTACTGTACCCACAAAGACCTCGATGCCAAACTCTACCTCATGGTCAGGTGGAAACCCTTATAATTCCTCTGGAAAAACACTCGAAAACTCACATACGGTGCAAACATCCTGCACCCTCAACTTTTTTCATCCAGGATTCATAACATAGGCCAAATAAGTCTGACATCCCACATCCAACATTCGACTTGCTTCCAGAGCCGAAACAACATTAGACAGAAACTTGGCATTATCACCAACAACAACCACCTCATAATCATCCGAAAACGTCAAGGATATCCGTTTGGTCTCAAAATCCACAACAACCCGATGTTCGGTTAACCGATCCATACCCAAAATCACATCAAAACCATAGAATGGTAACTCCATCAAGTCAACAGTAAACACATGTCCCTGAACCATCAGCGGACACCTATGATACAACCTCCTAACCACGACTGTCTCCCCAAGAGAACTAGTCACTCTAACACCCACATTAAAAATTTCAACAGATATATCAAGCAATCCAACACGCTCACTCAAAATGTATGAATGAGTAGAACCAGAATCAACCAACGAACACAACGACAAGGACTGTAGGGTAAAAGTACTTGCAGTCACATCGGTGTCATTGCGACCCTCGTGGTGTGCATACACTCTAGCCGGTCCACCTCCCTTAGGTTGGATAGCAACAGTATAAGCCACAGTCTTCTACCCACCATATCGAAGCTAAAACGGTCCGCGGGTAAGACCATGACCCCGCTGCAGAGCAACAACAGGTGCAGCACCCTGCCCACCTCGAGCAAACAACGGAAAATCATGCCTCGGATGGTCGCCTAATCCATAACTGCAACAAGAATTAGCCACCACAAGCGCATGTGTCTGACCCTCCCTGGCCAAACGCGGACAATCACGCCTCAAATGATCTCGGGATCCACAAACCCAACAAGTGCTAATCGGGGCTCTAACCTAGGCACCCTGCTCTTGGGCTCCACGTCCCCCAACACCTCCGGCATGCCTCGGCTCCAGGCAAAACCTCCTGTCACGGTGTCTCTTGGCCTGACCATCGCTATAACCCCAATCAATAGCTCTCTTACCCGAGCTAGAACCTCACAGTCTATATGCCAAACCCAAATTATGCTCCACATCCTCGGCTCGCGAAACCAACGCATCAAAGTCGGTGTAATCAGTAGGAAACATGTATGTCTTAACATCCTGCACCAGCCCATAGCGAAATTGATCACATCGCATATGCTCTTCAGGAACCAACTCAGGTGCATACTGACTCAACCTCACAAACTGCACCTCGTATTCAGCAACAGACATACTGCCTTGCACAAGAGCTATGAACTCACGCTTCCTATCATCCTGATATCGGACTCCCAAAAACTTATTCTGAAAAGCTTCACAGAAGAATCCCCGGGTCACATCATCTATCACCATACCGGATATCGTGGTAGTCCACCATGCATAAGCATCACCCTATAGCAGGGAAACAACATAGCCTAGCTTACAAGCATTAGTGCACCTCATCTGGCCCAGTATCCTCTTAGTACTTGCCAACCAGCCCTCCGAAGCCTCAGGTGATAATCCTCGAAACTCAACTCCACCCAAACTATGAAGACGCTCAAGCGACAAACCTTACCCCTCAATCGGTTGTGCTGGTACACAGACACCCACAACTGCTTCCTGAAAAGCTCCGGTCATGGCCTATATCAACGGTGCCATATCACCCATCACTGGCCCAGCCGGCGTAGGTGGTACTTGTTCTACTCCCTTCGGTGGAATAGGTGAGGGTGGTGGCTGTTGCGCGTAATAAGTGCTACGCAATTGTGCAAGTATACACGTCGCAAGTTATAGTATAAAAGATATCGTCTCCACAGGGATTGGTGCCACTTCAAGAATCTAGTCTCTTGCACTGTAAAAAGTAAAAACACAAGTGAAGGATTATAGAAGTTTTAACTAATAACTAATCTAGGAAGCAATTAAGTAAAAGAAAAGATGAATTCGAATGAGAGAGATAGGCTAGGTTATCGTGAGTTGAGGTGTGATAGCCGATTGGATTGTCTTGGTAAAAGAGTGCATGGGCAACTCAGTTGCCATGGCGACTTGCACAACGGGTTGCCTTGGCAACTAATTGATGGTTGCTTGGGCGACTAGTTGGGCAACTACTTGGGCGATCGGGCAGCAACTTCAAGGTTCGGCGGAGCGTTCTTCAATGGTTTCTTCTTATCCCTAAGTCGAAACTCTAGCTACTTGTGCATGCCTTGATAATACATCCCTGCGTGAATCAAGGGTGAACAACAACCAATCTTGCGCTCCTCTTAGCCGTTGAAATCCTTAACTTATTCCTAAGCCGGATTAATCTTCACCATCATTGGATTGCATAAAGATCATATTCATTCGTTTCTTGAATCTAACTCTCCCGATATTAGATAAATGGATGAAATCACGAGATCCTCTCCCAATTCACTCGCAAACAATAATAAGAATCAAGAATGAATAAACCTTGAAATAGAAAAGTGCAAACTCTTATTACCTAAACAAAAACCAATAGTTTCTCACAACCACAAAACACAATAACCATAGCCAAGTAAATTTAGTTCATGGCTAGGTTCCAAAGAAACACAAGATAATTAATCCCTAGCATGAACCCAATCAAACAAAGATGAAGGAAGAGGCTTGGCGAAATCCTCCTTGCCCTTGATGCTTGTCGAAAATTCTCTCTTCTTGCCCTACTTGGACTTGCCGAAATTTCCCTCTTGCTCTCTCCTTGAATTGTCGAAATCTCCTTGATATTTATAGGGCTAGGCCAAAGTCCTTCTTTGAGGAGGAGTTTGAGTTGGAATTAAATTATCTTTAAAGAATATAATTCTTTATTATAATTTTATTCCTATTAGAACTTCTCCTATCCTCTTGGAATTTAATTCTTCTTTAATCTCTGCATGGCAATCAAATTCCTTTGGGCTTGGACCTTGCTCCATGTCATCTTGGGCTTGTAAAATCATGAATTTTGACATCCATATTGCTTTTGGTCTTTGTCGACAAATGCCATGGCAACTGGCTCAGCGTCTCCTTCATGCACCTACGGCAACTAGCTCGGCATATCCTTCATGCATTGCCCGGCAACTAGCTCGGCATTGCTTTGGCAAGTGATCCTGCACATACATACACAAAAACACACCAAAGCAGCATCTATTTCCACAAAAATCACCAAGTTATGTAATCAAGCTCAACAATTGAAGGAATCATGGATTAATGCATGGATAGCTAACTATGCAACTAATATGAGCCTAAGTCTAACAATAATATGAGTAAAAGGGTAAGAAAAATAGTACTTTTGAACACTTATCACACCCCCAAACTCGAACTATTGCTTGTCCTCAAGCAATGCAAACTCATAATTACCGCCAAGACTTCAAATTTTCACAAACTTAGCTTTGAACTTGATTTCAATTCTACGAACGGGGCACAAAGTATGATTGGCTTTTTATTTTTTGAAAACTGAGGAATTACTCGGAATCAAACTATAATGCTTGTGAGTGTGTGCGGAGTTGTGTGCAAGTTGATTTTTCGGATTCTATGCAAACAATAGGTTTTCAAATTACTTTATTGGGTTCTTTTTAACATGTTTTAACTAGAGCCAATTTCGGGCACCTCTAGTGTTTTATTTTTAGTTTTCTTAAGTTAATTTAATCGACTAGAGCCGGTTTTGTGCACCTCTAGTTAAAAAAATTTTACGCGCTCCTAGAGCCAGTTTGGGCACCTCTAGTGATCAATTTTTAGCACATGCTAGAGCCAATTTCGGGCACCTCTAGCATTCATCCAAGTTTTATTCTAATCCCCCAATTAGTTAATTATCAACCTAAGTTTACTAGAACTCCTTAAATCAATCAAACCACAACAGTGTTTCATCAAATTTAGCATCATAGTAAAATTCTAAGTTTTTTATGGTTATCCTAGAATAAAAATTCTATCAATTAAGTGCATTGGTAAAGTCATCATTGAATATTCATCAAATCTAAGCAATTCTTGTTCCAATTAAAGGCATGGCAAGCAATTTATGTATCCTAAATGTAATGCTTAAGATTAATGTAACTAAACATGGTAATTACTAGTAACAATCCACCACCCCCAAACTCGAACTATTGCTTGTCCTCAAGCAATGCAAACTCATAATTACCTGCCAAGACTTCAAATTTTCACAAACTTAGCTTTGAACTTGATTTCAATTCTCTGAACCGGGGCACAAAGTATGATTGGCTTTTTATTTTTCAGAAAACTGAGGAATTACTCGGAATCAAACTATAATGCTTGTGAGTGTGTGCGGAGTTGTGTGCAAGTTGATTTTTCGGATTCTATGCAAACAATAGGTTTTCAAATTACTTTATTGGGTTCTTTTTAACATGTTTTAACTAGAGCCAATTTCGGGCACCTCTAGTGTTTTATTTTTAGTTTTCTTAAGTTAATTTAATCGACTAGAGCCGGTTTCAGGCACCTCTAGTTAAAAAAAATTTTAACGCCTCCTAGAGCCAGTTTCGGGCACCTCTAGTGATCAATTTTTAGCACATGCTAGAGCCAATTTCGGGCACCTCTAGCATTCATCCAAGTTTTATTCTAATCCCCCAATTAGTTAATTATCAACCTAAGTTTACTAGAACTCCTTAAATCAATCAAACCACAACAGTGTTTCATCAAATTTAGCATCATAGTAAAATTCTAAGTTTTTTATGGTTATCCTAGAATAAAAATTCTATCAATTAAGTGCATTGGTAAAGTCATCATTGAATATTCATCAAATCTAAGCAATTCTTGTTCCAATTAAATGCATGGCAAGCAATTTATGTATCCTAAATGTAATGCTTAAGATTAATGTAACTAAACATGGTAATTACTAGTAACAATCCCCCCCAAACTCGAGTGAGGCATTGTCCTCAATGCATGCATAAAAATAACGAAAAATAAAAATAAAAATAAAATGCATACGAGGACTTACTCCGAGAGTTCGTCATCGTAGATGATTAGTTTCCTTCTAGTTGGCGTCTTGATTTTCTTGCTTGAACGCGATGGGTTGTTTTCTTGTTGCCGGACGTCTTGAGCTTTGGTTGCCGTGGCATCTTCATGGTTAGTTGCCGTGGCATCAGCTTGTGCAGGCACGATGTAGGTTGCCGCGGCATCTTCTTCATTGGTTGCCGTGGCAAGGATCTTGGCAGTAAATTTCCTTAGCATAGTAGTTGTGAGTCTTGTTGTGAAAAAGAAAACAAAGAAAACCTGAAAATGAAAGGAGAGCATGCTCATGCATCTCCTAAGTTGACCACTTCCTTGTTACGTTCCACATGGGCACCATTGTAGTGCTTCAATCTTTGTCCATTAACTTTGAATTCATGATTGTCAGAGATGGACTTGATTATTACGGCACCATGAGAGAATGGTTTGACGACTTCGAATGGTCCCGACCATCTTGATTTCAGCTTTCCCGGGAAAAGTTTTAGCCGAGAATTGAATAGGAGAACTAGTTGCCCTGGCGTGAATTGCCGTGGCAATAGTTTCTTGTCGTGCCATCGCTTTGTTTTCTCCTTGTAGATTCGTGCATTGTTATAGGCGAGTGCACGAAATTCTTCTATCTCATTGAGATCCATCAAGCGCTTTTGTCCGGCACTTTCCCAATCCATATTCACGGTCTTGATTGCCCAGTACGCCTTGTGCTCGATTTCCACCGGTAGATGACATGTTTTACCATAGACAAGCCGGAAGGGGGACATACCTAATGGTGTTTTGAATGCAGTGCGATATGCCCAAAGTGCGTCATCTAGTCTTAATGACCAATCCTTCCTTGAGGGATTTACAACTTTCTCGAGTATTCCCTTCAACTCCCGGTTGGAAATTTTTGCTTGCCCGTTGGTTTGTGGGTGATATGCCGTGGCGATCTTGTGTGATATGCCGAAGCGTTGCAACATCTTGGCAATTAGTCTGTTGTCAAAATGCTTGCCCCCGTCGCTGATAATTGCTCTCGGCATCCCAAACCGTGTAAATATGTTTTTCTGCAGGAATCGTTGCACGGTCTTGGAATCGTCGTTGGGAACTGCAGCTGCCTCTACCCATTTAGACACATAGTCGACGGCGAGTAAGATGTAGAGGTTGCCGAATGAAGATGGGAAAGGTCCCATAAAATCGATCCCCCATACATCGAACAGTTCCACCTCGATGATGTTCTGGAGTGGCATCTCATGTCGCCTAGAGATATTGCCCGCCCCTCCGCAACGATCACATTGCTTGTAAAAGTCTTGGGCATCTTTGTACAATGTTGGCCAATACAAACCGGATTGCAAGACTTTGGTCATGATACGAGTTCCTCCAAAATGTCCTCCATAGGGTGAAGAATGGCATTGCGGAGTACATTCTGTTGTTCTTCTTGAGGGGACACATCGACGTATAACCCGATCGCACATTGTTTAAACAAAAGAGGCTCGTCCCAAAAGTAATGCTTAGCATTATGGCGGAACCGCTTCTTCCCTTGGTGAGTAATGCCATACGGAAAAATACCACAAACAAGGAAGTTAACTAAATCTGCGTCCCGGTATTGCCGGGGCATGTCTTTGTCGTAGTGTCTGCTCCCAAAATTGCTGAGGCGTGCTCGTCAAAGACCGGGCCGCGCGCCGTCGAGTTGCCGAGGCGTGTGCTTCCATGGTTGCCGAGGCGTCATGGGCTGTCGAGGCGTCAAGGGTTGCCGAGGCGATTAGAATTTGTTCATCCGGGAATGCATCGCATATCTCTAGATCCGCGTCCTCTTCCCTATTGCGTTCCAAACGTGATAAGTGATCGCCACTTGATTTTTTGTTCCTTTTCTGTCCTTAATTTCAATATCAAATTCTTGTAAAAGTAATATCCAACGAATCAAACGAGGTTTAGCATCCTTTTTAGCAAATAAGTATTTGATTGCCGAATGGTCCGTATGAACAATTACCTTTGTACCAATTAAATAGGATCGAACTTGTCAAATGCGAAAACTACAGCTAGTAACTCTTTCTCCGTTGTTGTGTAATTCACTTGAGCATCGTTAAGAGTTTTACTAGCGTAGTATATCACATGGAAGATCTTACCGTGTGCGTTGGCCTAGGACTGCTCCTACCGCGAAATCACTTGCATCACACATGAGCTCAAAAGGTAGCGTCAAACTGGTGGAACAACAATGGGTGCCGAGGCAAGCTTTTTCTTTAGGGTTTCAAATGCTTGAGTGCAAGAATCATCAAAATCGAAGACTTTATCCTGTTCAAGAAGATTACACAAAGGTTTAGTGATTTTAGAAAAGTTATGAATGAACCTCTGTAAAAAACCTGCATGTCCGAGAAAACTTGAATTCCTTTAACCGAATTTGGTGGGGTAATCTCTCGATCACGTCCACCTTGGCTTTGTCTACTTCAATTCCCTTGGATGAAATCTTATGGCCGAGCACTATTCCTTCATCTACCATAAAGTGGCATTTCTCCCAATTGAGGACTAAATCCGTTTCTTCGCATCTTGCCAACACCCTCTCTAAATTGCCGAGACAGCCGTCGAAGTCATTACAAAAACCGAAAAATCATCCATGAAGATCTCAAGGAAGTCTTCGACCATGTCTGAAGAGAGCGCCATCATGCATCTTTGGAAGGTTGCCGGGGCGTTACATAATCCGAACGGCATCCTTCGGAAGGCATAAGTACCGTATGGGCATGTGAAGGTTGTCTTTTCTTGATCTTCCGGTGCTATGGCAATCTGATTGTAACTGAATAACCATCAAGAAAACAAGTAAAAGGGTTTTGCAAGACGGTCAAGCATTTGATCAATAAAGGGTAATGGGAAATGATCTTTCCTAGTGGCTTTGTTTAGCTTTCGATAGTCCATACAAACCCTCCAACCGGTCACAGTCCTGGTTGGGATAAGTTCATTATTTTCATTGCTTACCACTGTTATACCTCCCTTTTTCGGCACACATTGTACGGACTTACCCACGTACTATCGGAGATAGGGTATATAATGCCGGCGTCAAGCCATTTGATGATTTCTTTCATTACAACCCCTTTCATGGCATGATTCAGTCTCCTCCGGGCCTCAATTGAAGGTTTGTGATCATCTTCCAACAAGATCTTGTGCATGCACACCGGCTAATTCCCTTCAAGTCGGCAATTGTCCACCCTATTGCCTTTTTATGTAGCTTCAACATGTTGATCAGCTTCTTTTCCTGCTTTCAGGCTGTAACTTAGAGGAAATAATTACAGGTAATGTATTATCGATCCCTAAGTATACATATTTGATTTGCTCGCAATTGTTTCAACTCAAGAATTGGTGGATTTTCGATAGAGGGTTTTTCGATCTTACCTTCCTTACCCGAGTAGTCCAGTGGTTCAAAGTATGTACCTGGTCGATTGACTAGCCAATTTACCTCTTCTGGTTGTTCCTCATCGACCGGTTCTTCATACTCCTCAGGTTCCTCTTGATCGGCAATGTAGTTGCCGAGGCAACTAAATTCCTCATCGGTTAAACTCGCCGTGGCATGAAGTAGTTGGCATTCTTACGGATCATCGGCATGCCTTAGTGTTTGGAACACATTTAGTTTTACCCGCTGGTCATTCACCCTCATTGTGAGTTCTCCTTTTCAACATCAATCAAAGTTCTCCCTGCCGCTAGGAATGGTCTTCCGAGAATGATAGGCGCATGCTCATCCGCTTCACAATCTAAAACAATAAAGTCAGCGGGAAAAATAAATTTATCAACTTTTACCAGTATGTCCTCGATTTTTCCCTCTGGATGCACATAGGATCTGTCGGCTAGTTGTAGCATAATGTTGTAGGTCTTGCCTTCCCGATTCCTAGTTTCGAAAACCGATTTAGGCATCAAGTTTATGCTAGCCCCTAGGTCGCATAGTGCTTTCCCGACATAGTGATTTCCAATAGAACAGGGTATTGTGAAACTTCCGGGATCCTTCAACTTGGGCGGCATACGATTGTGCAACATTGCCATGCATCCCTCTCATTGCGGCAATTGTTTCAAACTCTCCTAGCCTTGTTCTCTTGGACACAATGTCTTTAAGAAACTTGGCATAGTTTGGCATTTGTTCAATTGCTTCCACCAATGGCAAGTTGATGTGGACTTGCTTTAGGATATCAAGAAACTTCTTGAATTGGTATTCTTGCTTTTGTCGCTTCAACCTTTGTGGGAATGGTGGTGGAAGTCGGATATCTTCGATCTTTTCATTGGTTTGAAACCTGATTGACGGCATTACAGGACATCCGGAGTTGCCGATGTGTTACCAATCGGGTTGCCGCGCGTGTTTATCGCAAGTTACCGAGGCGTCATTGGTTGCCGAGGCATGCTTATTGCCGGTTGCCGCAGCAATTCTTGGTTCAGCATCCGAGACTTTGCCGCTAGGTTCGTCTTGCTCTTTTGTGGAGTTTTGTTTGACGAGCGGGTTTGAACCTCTCTAAGTTGTTGGCCACTTCTGGTGGTGATTGCCTTACATTGCTCATGGCCAGTTCCTCTTGCGACTTCAGTATCGCTAGGTAAACCTCCTTGTGGTCTAGTGTTTAGATTTTGAGCAAATTGTCCGACTTGATTTTCCAATGATTTGATTGCCGCCTCTTGGTTTTGCAATCTCATCTCGGTCCTGTTAATAAAAGCATCAGTTCTTTTTATGAAATTACTATTCTCAGCCATATAAGATTCAGTTTTCATCATAAAGGCATTTAGAGAATTTTCCAAAGAACTAGATGCCGTCGGTTGTTCTTTGCGGCATCCATTGCCGTGGCATATTTTGCTGGAATCCCGATGCTTGTGCATTTGATTGTTCGGTTTTAGAGCATTGTTGGGATTACTCCATGAAAAATTCGGTGCTTCTTCCAAGCTGGATTGTATGTATTTGACATCATGTTGTTGCCCGATTGTAATTCCCCACATAGAAGTCGGATTCGGATTCTCGCATACATTCGGAAGAATTATGGTTATCACCACATAACTCACAAAAAGAATCCATTACCTTGACTTCATGTGTGTTGTTTGGTTTTTGCATGTTCGGACCATCTTGGTTAAAGCGCCAATGTGTGCGAAATTGAATCGATGATCCTAGTTCATGTATTGTGGCTTTAGCGTCTAACTCCTCCTCTTCTAGTAGATGGGAATTGATAATCATTCTTGGCCAGCCTGTTTAAAATTTGCATTGCTTCTTCCGGTGACTTATCTAGGAGTATGCCGTTTGCCGAGGCGTCTAGCATCATCCTTGTTGGTGTATTCACGGTATTGTAAAACATTGTCACTTGAGTCCACACCGGAATCCGTGTAGAGGGCATTTGTGTAGAAGTTCTCTATATCGCTCCCAAGCCTCGTACATGGATTCATCATCCGCTGCCGCCAAAAGAAGTAATGTCGTTCTGAAGCTTATCGATTAAATTTGTAGGATTAAATCTAGCAAGGAAATCACGACAAAGATCAGTCCAAGATGCTATGGATCCGGCAGAATGCTATTTAGCCATGCTTTCGCCCTATCCTCGGTGAATAGGGGAATAATCTTAATCGTAAGACATCAGGGGTGACTCCGTGTATCTTGAACGAGTTGCAAATCTCGAGGAAAGATTTCAGATGTTGTCGTGCATCTTCAGCTGCTGAGCCGCCAAATTGACCTATTGTGTTGATCATATTAAACATTACCGGTTTCAACTCAAAGTGGTCGGCTTCAATTTCGGGTGCGACAACTCTTGGGTTAAGTCCATCAAGATCTTCTTCAAGATAGTCTCGAATAGTTTGCATTTCGTGCAAGAATCACTCCTCCTCCTGCTCGAACATCTTGATTAATATTGCCGTCTTGATTTGCCATTGCTTCTCTTATCCTTCGTCTAAGTCTTTGTAAGGTTCGTTCGATTTCTGGATCAAAGGGATATTCTGGTGAAGTCGGTCTCGCCCTGGTCATATACCAATGCAAAACCAAAGTTTGTTAGCCCTTTGAATTTTAAACAAGAAAAATAAAAAGAAAGTGCAAGAAAATAAAAACAAAGTTGCTATTGCCAATCCCCGGCAACGGCGCCAAAAACTTGTTGCGCGTAATAAGTGCTACGCAATTGTGCAAGTATACACGTCGCAAGTTATAGTATAAAAGATATCGTCTCCACAGGGATTGGTGCCACTTCAAGAATCTAGTCTCTTGCACTGTAAAAAGTAAAAACACAAGTGAAGGATTATAGAAGTTTTAACTAATAACTAATCTAGGAAGCAATTAAGTAAAAGAAAAGATGAATTCGAATGAGAGAGATAGGCTAGGTTATCGTGAGTTGAGGTGTGATAGCCGATTGGATTGTCTTGGTAAAAGAGTGCATGGGCAACTCAGTTGCCGTGGCGACTTGCACTAACGGGTTGCCTTGGCAACTAATTGATGGTTGCTTGGGCGACTAGTTGGGCAACTACTTGGGCGATCGGGCAGCAACTTCAAGGTTGGCGGAGCGTTCTTCAATGGTTTCTTCTTATCCCTAAGTCGAAACTCTAGCTACTTGTGCATGCCTTGATAATACATCCCTGCGTGAATCAAGGGTGAACAACAACCAATCTTGCGCTCCTCTTAGCCGTTGAAATCCTTAACTTATTCCTAAGCCGGATTAATCTTCACCATCATTGATTGCATAAAGATCATATTCATTCGTTTCTTGAATCTAACTCTCCCGATATTAGATAAATGGATGAAATCACGAGATCCTCTCCCAATTCACTCGCAAACAATAATAAGAATCAAGAATGAATAAACCTTGAAATAGAAAAGTACAAACTCTTATTACCTAAACAAAAACCAATAGTTTCTCACAACCACAAAACACAATAACCATAGCCAAGTAAATTTAGTTCATGGCTAGGTTCCAAAGAAACACAAGATAATTAATCCCTAGCATGAACCCAATCGAACAAAGATGAAGGAAGAGGCTTGCGAAATCCTCCTTGCCCTTGATGCTTGTCGAAAATTCTCTCTTCTTGCCCTACTTGGACTTGCCGAAATTTCCCTCTTGCTCTCTCCTTGAATTGTCGAAATCTCCTTGATATTTATAGGGCTAGGCCAAAGTCCTTCTTTGAGGAGGAGTTTGAGTTGGAATTAAATTATCTTTAAAGAATATAATTCTTTATTATAATTTTATTCCTATTAGAACTTCTCCTATCCTCTTGGAATTTAATTCTTCTTTAATCTCTGCATGGCAATCAAATTCCTTTGGGCTTGGACCTTGCTCCATGTCATCTTGGGCTTGTAAAATCATGAATTTCGACATCCATATTGCTTTTGGTCTTTTTCGACAAATGCCATGGCAACTGGCTCGGCGTCTCCTTCATGCACTGCCCT